>BSBN01000500.1:10000000-12500000 GCA_027924645.1 Cunninghamia lanceolata
GTTGGTTCTACAGACCCTGAATAAGTTTGGCACATTTACTGCCTGGCTCTTGTGGCTCTAGACAAAGATGGATTTAAGCATGTGAACCATTTTAGGTTCTCTTACTGGCTACCAGTCATCTAATGCTTTAGTACCCAATAGGTGGATATTGCATAGCTAATAAAAAAAAGTTTAGAGATTAAATATAGACAATTTATTTTAAAAGCCAATTAAACCTTATAAATGGAAAGTCTTGCCAAGTCACTACTATATAATATTAACCATTTACCAATAACTAATTTTTTTAATAAATATCAACATCTCTACTCTGAGATATTTGATTATAAGATACTCAATAAACATTCATTTATATCAGAAGTGCCCTTTAACTAAACAATGACGACAAGTAAAAAAAATTTAAAACAAGTGTAATAAATATTTGCTGCGACGTGTAACCATAGAGCCTTACCTACTCCATAATAAATAGTTTTAACTATTAGGTCAGATTTGGCTTCCACTAAAGTGGAAATTAGAACTCAGACTATTTAAGCTATTCCTAATTAAAAAAATCTCTTCTTATCACGCTTATTCATAATTCATCTAAATTTTCAAAATAGAGTTGTTTAATCATTTTTAGAATTGAAAGGATCATTATATACTACACACAACCAAGTTGCTTTTCCTATTGAGGAAAATAGGAAGGAAAAGTGAAGTAGATTTGGGATAAGGAAAAATAGTTAAAGCTATATTCCACCTTTTTTTAAGCAAAAAAGATGGTAGAGCCACTGTTGCAAATATGTGCCCATGATGTGTTGTCACTGATGTCAACATATCTCTTTGTCAGAGGCAGTGAAAACAGTGCAGTTCAGTAAAGAAGATTGCTCCACATTTCCAGTAAGACAAAGATTAGAGTTTGCAGACTAAAGGGTTGTGTAGAGGATTGTCTGAAGTTGCTCCAATTAAGATTTGAGAAGTCCGCATGGAGGATTGATGAAGTTATGGCCATTTGAGTAGAACTAGGTTTTCCAGTTGTTCATAGGTAACAGAGTGAGAGGAGTTTGGTCCAGATTGCTCCGCATTGGAATATTATAGTATGTGGTTCTAGAGGTATGTTTGGGATGTTGGTGTGTATTCTCAACTCAAGTGGTTCGTGGTTTGGAGGTCCGCAAGCAATCTTTCTAGCTTGACAGTCATGACAATTAGTGTTCTTAAGTTCCTAGATGAAGATGCAAGTGTTTCTGGTAATTTGAGGTGGTGTGGTTATTCTTGTTGATTTCATTGTGGTTGTGGTGGTCTCTAGATCATGTGCCTATTGTGCTGGTGGTTCGCATTGAGGATTGAGCTCGTGGTTGAAGATTTCTTCTTGGGTGTTGTTGTTCTTTCCAGTCTTGGTTGACCGGATGCTTGGGGGATGTTGCAGATGATCTAAGAGAAGTTCTATGGAGCGTGGCGTGTTGTTCGAGGAAGATTTGAGTCCCAACTATGTTTGGCCCACAGAGGAGTGGTTTGCATGTAGCATTTTGTATTAAGTCAAGTCTTGTGTTTGTAATTGCTTGTAATGCCTATCTTGAAGAATGTTCCAAATAGATGATTGTTTGGCTAACTTTGATGTTCATTCCAAAGTTGATGACATGTATAAATAAGTGTGTTGAAGTCATGGAAATGTGTAGTGGTGAGTGAAGATGCGGATGTAGTGAGGAAGTAAATGAGAGTAGAGCAGAGGTGTTATGCACTTTAATAGAACTAAACCTTGCATGAAGAAGATGTTATTTCTCAGTTCAACCTTTCAATGTTAACATTGTAAATGTTCTTGTAGGTAGTGAGCCTCCTTTAATTAGTGAGCTCTAGGCAATGCACCTTAAGGCAAGTGCCTTCCCATTTTTCTATTATTTTAACATAGAATAAATCTTGTGGGTTAACCCCCACCATGGTTTTTCCCTTAACTGGGTTTCCACGTAAAAATCTTGGTGTTATGTGTGTTGATTATGTTTCTGCTCATCTGTTGTTGATTCATACTTTTATGGTTATATGATTAATCTATTAATAATTGGTAAAGAAGATTAAATGTAGCAAGAGATAAAGATTTGTGACAACTGATTCACCCACCCTCTCAGTTGTCTGCCCTAATTTCAACAATTGGTATAAGATCCAGTTCCTCTAAATGAAGCTTGACCGCTTGAGGAGATCCAGGATGTCAACATACAAGGATAGTCTGAGATTTGATGAAACAAATTACTCTCTTTGGAAGAATCAGATGGAGTATCATTTACAATGTATGGGTGATCCTTACTGGTTGATAACTAAGGATGAGTATAAGCCTCCAGAGAAAGGTCCTTCAACTCTAGATGAACTCAAAGAAGCTAAATACAACATTCAAGCTAAAGAAGCATTGTTGAGTGTCCTAACTGATACAGAAATGACAAATGTCTTGGAATTGAAAATTGCTCATGAAATCTGGAAGAAGTTGGAAACCCTATATGAAGGTGATGCATATGTCAAATGTGCCAAGTTACAAAGCCTGAAGGGTAGATATGAATGTTTGAGGATGAGTGAAGATGAAAACATCACTTCCTATATGCAGAAGGTGAATCAACTTGTGAGCAGTATTAGGAGTGCTGGTGGAATACTTGAAGAATCAGAGATTGTTTCCAAGGTACTCAGATGCTTAACTGCTTTATACAAGCATAATGTTGCTGCTATTGAGGAGATCAGGACTGTGACAACTATTACAAGGGATCAGTTGGTTGGTAAGCTTTCAGCATTTAAAATGAGTGAGTTTGGTGATTCTCTTCCTAAATCAGAATTTCCATTTATGGCCAATGTTTTCAAAAAGAAAAGATTTGATCCAAGTGAAAGCTCTTCAAGAAAACTAACCAGATATGAGAAGGCAAGGAAGGAACATGAAGAAGATGAATCTGAGCTTGAAGAACTTGAAGCCCTTATTGACAAGAGATTACCAAGAGGATCCGGTAAGTATGAAGGAAAGTTGCCTTTCAAATGTTTTGCTTGCAATAAGATTGGTCATTTTTCTTCAAGATGTCTAAAGAGGGTTTCAAAGCCAAACCCTAATAAACCTAGGTTTCAGAAGAAATGCTACTATGTCTAAGAAGCTGCTGATGACGGAATTAGAGATGATGAATCTGATAAGGGAAGTACCTCTGGAAATGAATGGGTGTTAATTGCTATCAAAGAAGAAGATCCAGTGCCTATTGAATCTTCTAGCTATGTGAATGTGGAAAGTGCCTTGGCTGCTTAGGTTGAAGAAAAGGATGAATGGGTGATTGACAGTGGATGTTCTCATCATATGACAGGTGATAAGATTAAGTTTGTAAGTATGGAAAGGTATGAAGGTGGAAATGTGAAGTTTGGAGATCATTCAGCTGGTAGAATCTATGGTAGAGGATCCATCTTTCTTGATGGTAAGAATAATACTAATGATGTTTTGTATGTAGAAGGGTTGAAGTATAATCTTGTCAATGTTGGACAGTTGGTTGACAAAGGGTATGATCTCCGATTCAAGGATGGAAAATGTAGAATCTTAGAAAGCTCTAGAATTGAGATTGCATTTGGTACACAGATAGAGGTAATATCTTTCATTTAAGTGGTACTGGTAAAAGTTGTTTGATTTCTCCGATTGATCAGAGTTGGTTATCGCATAGGAGAATCTATCATGTAAACTTTGATAATATTGTCAAGATAAGTACTGCTCAGGCTGTGAGAGATCTTCGAAAGATTGTAAAACCTACTAATAACATGTGTAAGGAATGTCAGTTGGAAAAATAGAGTAAAACTACTTTCAAAAGTAAAGAACAATTTTTAAGTGGATTGTTGGAACTTGTGCACACTGATTTGTGTGGTCCTACTAGAGTTAGGAGTTTGCATGGAGATAGATACTTTATGTTGCTGATTGATGATTACTTCCAAATGATGTGGGTCACTTTCTTGAGAGAGAAATCAGAGGCTCTTGACAGATTCAAGGTGTTCAAGGCTATGGTGGAGAATGAGATTGGTGTGAAGATAAAGTGTTCGAGATCTGATAGAGGTGGAGAGTTTACCTCTAGTGAGTTTAATGCATTTTGTGAAAAGCATAGAATAAGAAGATAGTTATCTGCTTCTAAGACTCCTCAGTAGAATGGATTTGTGGAAAGGAAGAACTGGACTATTCAAGAGGCTACTAGAACCATGATGATGGAAGAAAATGTTCCACATGTCTATTGGAAAGAGGCTGTGAGTATTGTTGTCTACACTCTTAACCAGGTGCAAATTGAAGGTAATACTGGTAAAACACCTTATGAACTATGGTTTGGTAATGCTCCTACTGTGAAATACTTTAGATTTTTTGGTAGTAAATTCTATATCAAAAGAGATGAAGATCTAGGCAAGTTTGATGCAAGATGTGATGAAGGAATATTTCTAGGTTATTCTAACCAAAGCAAGGCATACCGGTGATTTAACAAGAGATTGAAAAGGATTGTTGAAAGTGCTAATGTCAAGGTAGATGAAAGCAAGGAGAGACCTTCCATGTCTTGTGGATATGAAACGGATGATCAAAATGAAAGTCCAAATAAAGGAAAGCAAGTTAAAACTCAAACTCAGACTCGGATTGCTCTAGAGAATCTAGTGACTCAAGAAGCTAGTACAAATGTTGAGGAACATGTTCAAGATTTAGAAGTTCAAGAAAATCCCAAAACTCCCAGGTATGTAAGGTTGAATCATTTTGAAGATCAAATTATAGGAGATAGAACTAAAGGTGTTCAAACTAGAAGACAAAGAGTATTGTTTGATTTCAAAGATTGACCCAAAATCACTTAATGAAGCTTGTAATGATGAAAGTTGGGTAAAATCAATCGAAGAAAAATTAATGCAAATTGAAAAGAATCATACTTGGGATCTTGTTCCTAGACCTGAAAACAAAAATGTAATTGGAACTAAATGGGTCTTCCAGAATAAATTGAATGAAAATGATGAAGTTGTGAAACAAAGCATGATTGGTGTGCAAAGGATATTCTCAAGTAGATGGAATTGATTTTGAATAAACTTTTGCTCCGGTGGCAAGAATCAAAGCAGTCAGATTATTTCTTGCCTTTGCTGCTTACAAAGATTTCAAAGTTTACCAGATGGATGTCAAGTCCACATTTCTAAATGGAGATTTGGAAGAAGAAGTCTACATTGAGCAACCGGAAGGATTCTAGTTGTCTAATCAAGGAGATATGATCTGCAGGTTGAGGAAAACATTGTATGGACTTAAACAAGCCCCAAGAGCCTACTATGCAAGATTAGATAAGTATCTACTAAAGTTAGGTTTTAGCAAAGACACAGTTGATGGTAATCTTTATTTCAAAATTGATCATGAACACATCTTGATTGTTGAGGTATTTGTTGATGATATCTTCTTTGGTGGAAATGAGAGCATGTGTAAAAAAATTGCTGATCAAATCCAAAGTGAATTTGATATGTCCATACTTGGTGAAATGAATTTCTTCTTGGGTCTGCAAATCATTCAGTCAGATAAGGGCATCTTCATATCTCAGTCTAAGTATGTAAAAGAGTTGTTGATAAAGTTTGGAATGAAGGATTCAAAACCAATGAGTACTCCTATGATAACCAGATGCAAGTTCAGTAAAGATGATGATTCCTCTAAGGTATACTAGAAAATCTATAGATCAATGATTAGAGGACTACTGTATTTGACTCATACTAGACCTGATATTATGAATGCAGTTGGCCTTGTTGCTAGATTTCAAGCTGATCCTAGAGAATCTCATGTTGTAGCAATCAAAAGAATTTTTAGATATATGAAGGGAACATCTGATTATGGCTTATGGTATCCTAAGGATGATGATTTCACTCTTCATGCATATATAGATGCTAATTGGGCAGGAGATGTGGATGAGAGAAAGAGTACTAGTGGTGGTGCATCTTTTTTGGGAAAGAGATTGGTTTCTTGGTTCAGCAAAAAGCATGAGGCAATATCTCTATCAACTGTAGAGGCAGAATATATAGTAGTAGCAAGCAATTGTACTCAAGTTCTGTAGATGAAGAAAATGTTGAAGGATATCAGAATTGTGTTTAAAGAGCCTATTACAATCTTCTATGATAATTCAAGTGCAATAAACATCTGAAAGAATCCATTGTTGCATTCAAAGACAAAACACATATCCATCAAGTTTCACTTTTTGAGAGAGAAGGTAACTGAGAATGAAGTCACATTGGAGTTTGTTCCTTCAAAGGATCAGATCATGGATATCTTCATTAAGCCTCTACCTAAGGACACTTTTGAGTATCTCAGAGGGAAGATAGGGGTGATTACCCCTCCTATTCAAAACTAAGGTGCACTAGTGTGCATCAGTCCGGTGGAACTCATAGTCATATCTTGTGATCCTAATTGGTGTTAAGGGGATGCTACTCAGGGGGAGTAGTTAGTATGTTCTGAGTTTAGTTTGGTCTTGTCTAAGAAACAAAAAGGGTGAGCGATGATTGCAAATATGTGCCCTTTTCCATTAATGTCAAAGGGGGAGATAAGTCATGTGAAAAACTTGGATGGAAGTGAGTAGTTGCTAGTGAAAGGAGGAGCAGTGAAGAAAGTGGTTGCAGGTGTGATAAGAGAACGGGGGAGAAGTTCTTGTCTAAATGGTTGAATCAGTTTTTCACATCATATGTTGCCATCAATGACAAAGGGGGAGATTGTTGCAAATATGTGCCCATGATGTATGTGCCCATGATGTGTTGTCATTAATGTCAACATATCTCTTTGTCAGAGGCAGTAAAGACAATACAGATTAGTAAACAAGATTGCTCCACATTTCCAATAAGACAAAGATCAGAGTCTAAGAACCAAAGGGTTGTGTAGAGGATTGTCTAAAGTTTCTCCAATTAAGATTTGAGAGGTCCGCATGGAAGATTAGCAAAGTTATGGCCATCTAAGTAGAACCTAGTTTTGTAATCATTCAGAGGTAACAGAGTGACAGGAGTTTGGTCTGGATTGCTACGCATTGGAATATTATGGTCTATGGTTCTAGAGGTATGTTTGGGAGGTTGCTGTGTATTCTCAACTCAAGTGATTCATGGTTTGGAGGTCCCCAAGCAGTCTTTCTAGTGTGACAGTCATGACAGTTAGTGTTCTTAATTTCCTGGATGAAGATACAAGTGTTTCTAGTAATTTGAGGTGGTGCGATTGTTCTTATTGATTTCATTGTGCTTGTGGTGGTCTCTGGATCATGTACCTATTGTGTTGGTGGTCTGCATTGAGGATTGAGCTCGTGGATGAAGATTTCTCCTTGGGTGATGTTGTTCTTTCTAGTCTTGGATGACCAGATGCTTGGTGCATGTTGTGGATGATCTAAGAGAAGTTCTATGGAGCATGGCATGTTGTTTGAGGAAGATTTGAGTCCCAGCTATGTTTGGCCAACAGAGGAGTGGTACACATGTAGAATTTTGTATTAACTCAAGTCTTTTGTTTGTAATTGCTTGTAATGTCTATCTTGGAGAATGTTCCAAATAGATGATTGTTTAGCTGACTTTGATGTTCATTCCAAAGTCAATGACATGTATAAATAAGTGTTGTGAAGTCATGGAAATGTGTGGTGGTGAGTGAAGATGTGGATGTAGCGAGGAAGTAAGTGAGGGCAGAGTAGAGGTGTTGTGCACTTCAATGGAACTGAACCTTGCATGAAGAAGATGATGTTTCTCAGTTCAACCTTTCAGTGTTAACATTGTAAATGTTCTTGTAGGTAGTGAGCCTCCTTTGAGTAGTGAGCTCTAGGCAGTGCGCCCGAAAGTAAGTGCCTTCCCTTTTTTCTATTCTTTTAACAGAGAATAAATCTTGTGGGTTAACCCCCACCATGGTTTTTACCTTAACCAGGTTTCCACATAAAAATCCTGGTGTTATGTTTGTTGATTATGATTCTACTCATGTGTTGTTGATTCATACTTTTACGGTTATATCATTAATTTGTTAATAAGTGGTAAAGAATATTAAATGCAGCAAAAGATAAAGATTTGTGACAACTGATTCACCCCCCTCTTAGTTGTCTACCCTAATACCAATAACCACCCATACCATATATTAATATTAAAAGACATAACTACATAAGCAAGCCAAGGATGTATCATCTGGTAGCCAAAAAGTATATGATTTACGTACATACATGGAGATCAGTGAGACAAGACAAAACAAAAAGAAAGCTAATTAGAGTTTGAGTCATGGTGCTCTTTAGCTGGTGGCATGGGGAACGAGAGGGCATGAGCTGAAGTTCCTGGCACATGAGGAGGTCCTAGAGTCCCGTCTGGAGCATGCACCCATAGGAATCTAATAGTGTTAAACACTTCCTTAGCCCTACCAACCACTCTGATAGGCAATTGAAACCTATGTGCATTTAGATGGCGGTTGACAACTTTATAACAGTCTAGTCTTAGACCTCTCTGCACCCTCATATATACACATGCCACATGATGCGACATCTACAACAGAGTTCTATAGAAAATGCCTCCAATGTTGGCCTCGCCTTCCTGAAAGTCATATACTACCAGCGTCGCCCTCCATTTCTATGTATTGATGAACACATCCTTGACGAAGGCACAACCAATGGTAAATGAGTACTCTTGGTCCTGTGTAAGATCGAAGAGATTGGAGATGAATGTTGCAGTGATCTTTGAAATTGGTCCTGTGTAAGCTATAGTCCACCTTTAATCACCCTACATTCAAACTTAATTTTTCACAAAATTAAATATATGTAATTAGAATACAATGAGTTGCTTAGTTGTATTTACATGTATTGTAATGAAGAGAATGTATGCCAAAAATTAAAACGCAATATTCACTAGTGTACAAAAAGTAGATAATAATACAAAGTATTCACACATACTCTAGACAAAATATATATTGCAAACAATTACTTGCATATATCACATGGTTGAATAAACCCAAAAAATACAAATAGATTCAAGGAGAGCTGGTGTAATGTTCTTTGGTGGAAGATGAAGGGTGACCTCAGTTCTTTCATGGAATGACATCATCAGTGACCAACAAAATAAATAAGAAGTTAACATAATATAGTAGATTATCTATCAAAACTGACACTTACAAGCACCCCAAAACAAGCCACGCGTTTACACACTCCTGACAGCCTCCTCAAGTTTTTGCATGTCTATCTCATCATCCCATGGTTTGATTTCACAGAAGATTTTCCATCTATTAAATCCATGCAACAAACTTAATAAATGCATCTTTTGTGCATGTGTTTGTAAAAGCAAAATAATCAATTATTGAACTCATAGCACTAAAAACAATTGTTTAGAAAAATAAATCAGTACCCACTTTCTTTCTTTTTAGTAGATTTTTTTTGTATGCCTCCCTTTGTTCTAATGCCTTTTTTCTTCTTCTATCTCTTCACCAAACAAGTCCAAATCATCATCATCTTCATCCTCTTTAGGAGCTTGAGATCAATTCATCATTATAGTTACTGGCCAATCATAGACAAGAAAGATGTAAATTACACTGGCAAAAATCCAACCAGAAAAACATGCAAATTTAATTCCAAAAAACTTCCAACAGATACATATGTATAAATTCAATATCTTTGGCATGGCCCTAATGGGTAACATGTCTCCCAACAACCCAAGAAAGACAAACTTGCATTCTGAGTCACAAATATTGTTCATAGAAATCCCAGTACTAAAAATAACACCACAAAGAGATAGAGTGACCAAATTTCTACTTGTGAAGGAGTTTCCTCTGAGGTGTCTCCCATTAAACTTCATTCTTATACTAAGGGAAATCCTTCTACCTAACTAAACTATCCAGATAAAATCTCAAAGATCAAATAAGGACTTTTGTAGATACATATATTACCAACCATGGTAGAAAGAGTAAAACTATGGTAGAAAGAGTAGCAAGAGTCAAAGCCAAAAGGTAGAGAAGGAAACAAGTGAGGAACGATGAAGTCCTCCTCCATAAGGTTTCAACAAATTAAATTTTGATGGAGCCCCCAAAGGAAATCCAAGTTTGGCAGGTAGGGGTTTTCTTCCTAGGAACTCATTTGGGGGAGTTTCTATATAGAGGCTCTCTTTTCCTAGGGATAAAAAATAATAATGAAGTAGAATGGGAAACACTATTAGCTAGTTTGGCAATAGATTCTTCTCATAGGATACCTAAGTTTGTAGTAAAAAGAGAATCAATATTAGTGATTAAGGCCATTAGTAAAGGTAAGAGTCTGAAGTGGAAGCTAAACAAGGATGTAAAAGAAGTGGTTGGTCTTAAATCCAATTTTGAGTAGATTACCTTTCAACATTGTAAAAGGAAGTTGAATTCAACATTAGATCATCTAGCCAATGCAGGTGTTGACCAAGAGGGCAAATAATGACTAGTTATAGAACCATTTGTTAAGTACCTGGCTAGATTAGGAGCATTGTATAAGATTCCAGCAGCCTTGATCTTTGTTTTATTTAACATACGTTAAAAGAGATATGATGGCCAAGGTTCATGGGTTTTATTCTATGATATTGTATGATTTTATTAGAGGAAGGAGTGTTCATGAGGGAGATTTAATTCCTTGTGAATTGTAATGTAGACATTAGATGTATGGAAGGCATTAGTGTATTAAGAGAAGAGCATTGGTGGAAAAAGTTATTAATGGTAGAGTTTTGGTAACCTATGCAGGAGGCCATTTTAGGATGGTAAAAGCTCATTGTGAGTATGGTTGGTTTGTGGTGTACTGGTGGCATTCTCTATCTGGTTATCCAGATGACATTAAGAGGGAATGCCTTCTCAGGGTGAAGTTGAACTCTCATCACAAACTCAAGTTCATGTGCAAAAGTTGGAATGCCCTATTGAACAGCCCTTGGTTTTATCAAGAAAGAAAAAGATTACAGATTTCTGAGAAACGCATTTGTTTCATCAACAAAAAAACACTACTTTAATGACATAGTAATAGTAAATGACTCATAGAGAACACATGCAAAAGTCTTCGGCGCATGCCTTGAACATTTGACTATGGAATTACAAGTGGAATTCTAGTCATCAATCACTGTAGTTATGTGAAACAAAAACTAGTTTTGATCATTGGTATCTAAACAAATCATCCCTTGAGAATAAAGAGAATTTATGGATGTATGATTTCTCTTGTTCCAAATGGCATCAGGCTGAGATTCCTGAATGTCAGTTTACATGGCTGACAAAGCTTCTACTATAATAGTGCTTAGTCACGGCAAGTTTTATGTGATACCGTAGGGTGGGCCGTCCATTCATTTTTTTGATTCCTACAACATTTTTTTGATTCCTACAACAGAAGTTGGGAACTATAGAGAACATATTCCATGAATCTCTTTGGGTCGTAACTACATTTTGGTGCTTGTATGGATTTTCTAAAAAGAGGATTGATTGAGTATGATTGTAGCCGAGATGAACTAAAAATTCTAGGGCCTCTGCCAATGGAGAATTGGCCCCTATATGCAGCTTGGACTACACCAGTTGGTCACAAGAGCTTTGTGGAAACATGGGATTGCATTCAATATAGAGCTTTTTATGTGCTTGTACTTTCAAGTGAGATAGGAGAAGCATTCAAGTGGGAGAGGCCATCAACTTCTGAGCTTTGATTGTTTCGTGTTCAATTAAAGTGGGGCTCCCACTCGGCTAATATCATCAAATCATGAGCCTATACAATCTTGGAAAATAAGTCTTATCTATTATTATTTTATATTAATTAATTTTCAAATGTAATAATGTATTTGTATTCTTTATATTGTGAAAAAATTTAATGGTTGCAATTTCATCTCGTATATGAAACAACTTCATTTTTAGAGTTTTCAACTTTTAAAATCCATTCACTTGATGAAGATTTGCATTGTTGTAATCCATATGAATCATTCATTTCTAAAGAAAGTAAAAAAAATGTAGTTTTGTACATCTTCTAGCAATAGATATAAAAAGTCAAAGGGAATTGAAATTAAGGGTTATGGATGTCTATAGACAATTTTTTTGTATCTCATCGCTTTGTCATTTAATGTCAAATTATCTTATTTTCTTAAACATTTTTTGAAACAAAAAGTCAATTTCTAGGGAATAAGCTCAAAAGGAGGTAATATCTTATAGAAATCATACAAACCTACCTATAAAAAAATCATAGATCAGGTAGAAGGAACAAAAAATAAGTGTTGCAAGGCAACTTAGTGCCCACCTGGAATTGCAAGGACAAGTTGTTGGAGCTAGATGTTTGTTTTCAATGTTGTATATCAACTATGAAGAAGCCTACAATAATGTTATAATTCCAAAATCAAGTGATTAAAGCTGAAGAGTTGATATGAAAACATGAATGCTTGCAAAGAAATTTAGTGTTTGAATGCTAGAGATAATAATAAACCATAAAAGGTAGTTCTCTCACATTTTGCACAAAAAAAAAGAATCCACAATTAACTCAAACAAATTAAGTGGATGCCAAAGTTCAAACATATGCTTCACATAAACAAAGTGAATGCCAATACAAAAACAATAAGTGGCTCAAATCCAAGTGAATGTCAAAGTTAGTTCACTCTCACACAGACAATGTGAATGTGAAAGTTAGTTTATACACATTTCACACACACAAAGTGAATGCCAAAAGATCACTCAAATAATAAAGGGATGTCAAAGTTCAAATTCACACTTCACACAAACAATAAGTGGATGCTAAAGTGTACACACTAAACAAAGTGAACCCCAAAGTTCAAATAAATAAGTGGATTTCAAGGTTCAAACAAACACAGAAAGTGAATGTCAAAAGTTCAAACAATAAGTGTGCACACAATGTAAAAGTTCAAACACACTTCAAACAAACAGCTAGTGGATGCCAAAGTGAAACATACTAGACAAACAAAGTTCAAAGACATTTTTAAAAAAAAATCAATGGATGTCAAAATTTAAACACACACAAAGTAACGCGAAAGCACAAACACACACGTTATACAAACAATGTGAATTTAGTTTTAAATATGCAAATTAAAAAACATATAATTCAATGCCAAAGTTCACACCCATGCTTCACACAAACAATAAATATATCAAATTAGAATGACAAAGTGAAACAAATCACACACGCACATACTTCACATGAAGTGAATCTCAAAGTTAACTTTCAAACATGCACACAATGAGTGCCAAAGTTTATTCACACACACACACAGAATGAATGCCAAATTTCATTCACACATGTTGGCACACTGTGAATGCCAAAGTATTGTTGCTATGTGGACAAATACTATTCTTATGTGTACAACTATTGGTGTGGCAATGTACATGCATTGGAATACTTCATATTATATGATTGTCCTATGACAAATGTAAAAAGTGAGTACAATAAACACCTTGTATTTTGTCATGAAATGTAAAAAGTTGTCAAAAGGTTTTATGATCATTTAAAGCTGAATATAAGTTGTATTTTAAATAAGAATGTCTTGTTTTTATAACAATAAATAGTATTTTATGTTCAACTATTGGGTCATTTGTGTTGGATATAAAGGTTAGAGACAACAAGATTCATGGTTACCAAAAGGTATTGAGATCATTTAGTTTGCATATAAGTTAAATATTTTAAGTAAGAATATGATGTTGTTCTAACCATAAATGGTATTTTTTTAACTACTAGGGATTCCATGATAAAGTTTTGGTCAAATCTTTAAAAATTCATTTTAAGGACATTTCTCACTAGACATGTTGATTTAGAGAGTCCATATTACATTTCTAAAAAAATGGAGGTCCTATGATATTCCATGTAACCATTATATGATTGCAAAGTTAGCCTGCATGACTAATGGCCCCTCTCCCCTATCATATAACTAAATACTATTGGGTAATATTTTTAATTCCTTACTGAAGCTTTATCCCTTCACCACAATTCTCATTTGAATGGTACATTAAGATAGAAAATGTAAATTATGTTAAGAATAGGAAAAATGAAGAGGATTGATTGCAATCATTGTCTCTAAGTTGATCTTTGAGAGAAACTCTAATAAATATTTAATTTATTTGTTCATTTCCATAAATAAATATTGCATTGTTAAAATAATGTTATAGTCTTTGTACTTGCAATAATATTTTTTCTAAATTAATTGTGTCCATGTAATTATAATTGCATAAAATAAAATATTTGATGTGATCTTATTTCATATAACATCCTAATATGATTTATTAAAAGTTACATTCAAAACATTAATATATTTTCATGTTGTTATTATACATGTTTCTATTGTTATTGCAAATATATCTTCATGACCCTTTATGTATCCAATATTTGTGTTGTACAATCATATTTTGTATAGTCTTGCATTATTAAGCAACCACTTAGTAGAAGAGAAAGTGATAAAAATGATGAGATTCATCATGAAAGCTTTGAGTAGAAGGGAAGTAAATTTGTATTTGAAATCTTATGCAAGACATTGTAGTTGTAGAAAAGTACATTGTGATCATATATATATATATATATATATATATATATATATATATATATCTTGAAATGCATTCCATAAATTATTCTACTGCTACCAATATGCATAGTATAAGAAATAAACAAGTTAATGTTTCTTTAATTTTTTTAAGAATAATGTTTTTTTATGTGCCTTATTGCATTATGTATCATTTATGTGTCTTATTACATTATAGTATGTAATAATAATTGTGACACTCTTATCTAAAAATGCTATCAAATGGCTCATAAACATATATTAGCCTTCTTCAACAAGTACTAAATATAATAACTTTGCCAAAGAAATAAAAAGTACATTGTTCTATAATATAGCTATAAATATGTGGGTCTATCAAGAGGGAAATTTGTAACATGGATTTTCTATTATCCTACATTATTTGTGTACTACAGTTCACCTAATATATTGATTGCTTAGAATTATTTAGTGAATGACTTTGGGGGACTAGTAGATATGTCACTTCTTTTTGGTTGAATGAGAAGCCATAGTTCTTTCATGGTTTCTTTATTATTTAATTCTCCAATGGTTCATTCATGATTTAGTTCATGTGGTTATTCATTTAATACCATTATTTTTTGTTTAGGGTAAAATTGGATTTTGTTAATGTTTTGTTCTATAGATGTTAAAACTGTAGCACATTTCACAGTTCAGGATGTTGTCTTTTCATTGATGTCAAAATATCAGGATATCAGGATGTTGCATTTCACAGTTTATGCAATCAGTGTTGTGAAGTATGCAAACAGTGTTGTGAAGTTGCAATCAGTGTTGTGAAGGATTTTTCATAAGGTTGGCTTTATGAATGGTCTTCATCAGTGACATGGTCTTCATCAATGGCAATGGTTTTCAGTTCAGTGATTTGGTCTGCATCAGTGACAATGGTTGTTAGATCTCTTAGTTTTGATCTTTCAGTGGTCCTTCATGGTAATGACATCAATGTTGATCTTGTTGAAGTTGTTCTGTGACTTAGTCATTTCAGTGGATGACATTAATTGCATATTATCAATTCTTGAATTAGGGCAAGGGCTTGCATCATTTGACAAATGTTAATATGCATTATATTATCTGCATCTACATTGAGTTCATTACAGTGGCAGTCTGAGTTCATTATATAGTCATGGTGTTTCATTTCAGTGTTTTAGTATTTGGAGTATGTGATTTTTGACAAGGTATATAGTGTTTGATTTGGTAAGTGTGGTTGTCTCAACATTGACTAAGTCTTTTACATTGTCTAACCTTTGGCCGTCATAACTCTATGCACTTTATGTTATAAACTTAAGTTGACCGATAAAAGAGGTCATCGGGGCTTTAAGTTATAATGAAAGGGTATCAAAGTCGTTGATGTTACCGGCCCCTTGTGCTAGGCCTCGGGTGAGCGCCGGTGGAAGACTCAATAGCGGGCGGGAAAAAGCCGATCAACGGCTAAGGTTTGAACGATGGATGGCGGGCCGCGCGAATCAGAGGGATAAGGTTTAAACTGTTAGTTGCTTCCAACGGTCGGCCTTTTGGTGTAAATTTGATGGTTGTTTTGTTGCTTTAAAGCTAAAACATGCCATTTTAGTCTTTCCTCACCGAATTTCAAGAGAGTGTGAATTTAGAAAGTTATGTAAAAGAAAGAGTAAAATTTTAGAAGGTTTCCAAGTATGAAGAATATGAAAAGGCAGTGTTGTTCGAAGAGGGTTCATTTTTTTTGTTTTGTTGTTTGATTTTCATGTGAGAATATGATAAGTTTGAGAAGAAAAACAAAGTTGAAGTTGAACCGGTTATTGAAGATTTTTTGTTTTTTGATTGAAATTCTTTTTGCATATATAGATTTTGTTTTGAATGGCAGATATAAGAAGAGTTGCAGATGAGAGATATGTAATGAGAATTTTTGAAGAAGTTCTTTTGGAGAATGGAATTGTTATGTAATTTTTGCAGGAATGGAGAATCATTTTTCAGGGATTTATGTTGAGATTCTTCAATGATCATGATGGAGTAATGTTTGTTCAGAGAAAGTGAAGGTGTCAGAGAAAGTGAAGGTGATTAAAGACTATAATTTTTTAGAGAAGATAAATTGTTCAGTTTGCAGAGAGAGAAAACTCAAAATGGTGAATTAGTTTGAAATTGTGTTGTAGAGGTATGAAATATATTGAAGATCAAAATTGATTGACTGTAGGAGTTGAAGACAGTTAAAGGTTGATTGAAAAAATTATTTTGTTTATCTTAAAAGGGAGAAATAAGGTTTTGGTTTTTATTGAAACAGGGAAATCCCCTGAGTCATAATTTTTTTTCATTGAATGTTGATGATGTCAGTGAGACATGCAGAGAGATAAAATTTGCCAGTGAGGCAGAATTGTAATGTCAGTGAGACAATTGTAATCTGAATTTTGTGTTAAGCCAGTGAGGTAGTTGAGTGGTTTTTATACCCCAGGAGGGTTTTCCACTCGGGAAATTTCTTGTGTCAAATCTGTGTGTTGATACTCTGCATATTTACTTTGTTCCTTCTGAAGAATTCTAAATTGTGAAATTAGATTAATCAAAAGTAGTAAAAGGTGTTAAAATTGTTAACAACACTGATTCACCCCCCCTCTCAGTGTTGTGTGTATTCCTACAATTGGTATCAGAGCCTGGTACCCTGTCAAAGCTTAATCAGCTTGGGTAGATCATATTTCTGGAATACTTACCATGGCAAGTCAAGAAGGTTACTCAAATTATAAGGCACCTATGTTTGATGGCTCTAACTATGCTTTTTGGAAATTCAGGATGGAGTCATATTTGTCATCTCTGGGCTATGATGTGTATGATGCTATTGTTACTGGATATACTGCTACAAATCCTCCTAGCACAGCTGATGAGAAAAGAGCATATGAAAATAATGCTAAGGCTAAAAATGCATTATGTTGTGGTCTTACCAATGACATACTTGTAAAAATCATGGAGTGTAAAACAGCCAAGGAAATATGGGACAAATTGTCTAATATCTATCAAGGAGATGATAAAATCAAAGAAGCAAAACTGCAATCCTACAGAGCAAAATTTGAAAGTCTCAGAATGAGTGATGATGAGAAAGTGGCAGAATATCTTCTAAGGGTCCAAGAAATTGTAAATGCTATCAGAGGACTTGGTGATACACTGGAAGAGAAGACAGTTGTTACAAAAATCTTAAGGACCTTAAATCCAAAATATGAATCCAAAGTGTCTGCTGTTGAAGAAAGAGATTTAAGCAAAGTTACCTTTGATGAACTTCATGGCACTTTCATAGCTTATGAGATGAGGATTAGCAATGACATACCTTCAAGCAAAGAAGCTGCTTTCAAATCAGTCAGAAAAGAAAAGGAGATTTCTGATTCAGATGAATTGGATGATGAACAAGAAATATCTCTTGCAAGCAAGTTAAAGAAGGGATCTGTTGGTAAGTACAAAGGTAAGCTTCCATTCAAATGTTTTGAGTGTGGAAAGATTGGACACTATGCAGCTCAGTGTCCTTACAAAGATCCAGACAGTGATGAAGATGAAAACAAGAAGCAATTCAAAAAGAAACAGTTTGTTTCTAGAAGGAAAAATAATTTCAGAAAGAAAAGAAGTCTGTTCATAAAAAATGTTGATATGACTGAAAGTGATTCAGATGATTTTCTTGATGAAAATGCACAGACTTTGTTTATGGCTATTCTAAATGAAAATGAAAAATGTGAAGAACAATCAAACAGTTGTGAAGCTATTATTGACTTTGAAGGAGAATTGATATGTGCATTAAGTCAAGTCAAGAAACTTAAGAAGGAAATCATTGCTCAAAGAAGTCAGTTTCAAAAAGAAAATGATATCATGAATAACAAGTTAACTTGTTATGAGAAACAGATTACTGATCTAATTCTTTCTCTTGAAGAAAGTAAGAAAATTATTGATGATAAAGACAAAGAATTGAATAACAAGGACAAGGAATGTCATACACTTGAAGCTGAAATTGTTGGTCTAAGAAGAAGACTTGATATGTGCAGAAGCAGTGATAAATTAGATGATCTTCTTGATAAACAAAAGGGATTCAAAGATAAATCAGGTCTTGGATTTGAAGAGGGACAATGTTCTCAAAAGGCTAGTATAAAAGGCAAATCAATCATAAGGACAACAAACTACAACAAAAGTGATACTTTCAGGTATAATGCTCACTTTCACTTTACTGGATATTGTTTTTGTTGCAACAAGTTTGGACACAAAGCCAGTGAATGCAGATTTGGAATCAGAAGAGAAATGCATCCATTCATGTTCTTAAGAAGTTTGAAGTGTCATAATTGTAAAAATTTTGGGCATATTGCAAAATTCTGTAGACCTTCATTGCAAATGCAGCAAACAACAAGAAATATTGTCTCAGGTTTGTCTTCTTTGGATTCTGAAAAGAAATTGCTTGTTTGGAAACCTAAGGTAATCAATAAGAGCTTAGATGTTATGATTGCACAAGCTGCTTTTCATGCCAAAAAGAAGGAACAGTGGGTGATTGACAGTGGTTGCTCCAACCACATGACAGGGGACAAAGATAAGTTTGTTAAGTTTGAAGACATTAATGAAGGCTCTGTTATGTTTGGAAATAATGATTGTATTATGATCAGAGGCAAAGGTACAATTCTTCTTGATGATGAAACACCACTAAATGATGTGTATTTTGTAGAAGGACTGAAGCACAACCTGTTAAGTGTCAGTCAAATATGTGACAATGGTTTTAATGTGGTTTTTGATGCACATGGATGTGAGATTAAAAAGAAATCAGGTAAAGTTATTGCAGCAGGTCTAAGGACTAGTGGTAACATCTACAATCTTCATAACTCATAAACTAAAAGTGTTGATAGTCATATCTGTTTCATGGGTCAAATTGAGGAAAGCTGGTTATGGCACAGAAGACTTGGTCATGTGAATTTTGACAATCTTGTGAGAATTAGCAAGAATCACAATGTCAGAAATAGGCCTCATATTTCAAAATCAAGTAATACTATATGCAAAGAGTGTCAGCTGGGTAAGCAAACCAAAGTTAGTTTCAAGCCTAAGGAGTATTTTACTTCAAAACCTCTGCAGCTGGTACATTCAGATTTATGTGGTCCTACATGGACTAAAGCTCTGGGAGGAGAAAAGTATTTTATGCTTTTCATTGATGATTTTTGAAGAATGACATGGGTAACATTCTTAAGGCATAAATCAGAGGCATTTGATAGATTCAAAATTTTCAAGAAGATGGTTGAAAAGGAATCTGATTTCAAGCTAAAATGTCTAAGGTCAGACAATGGAGGAGAGTATACTTCAAAGGAATTTGAGGAGTATTGTGAAAAACATGGGATAAGAAGGCAATTCTCCACTCCTAGAACTCCACAGCAAAATGGAGTAGCTGAAAGGAAAAACAGGACTGTAAAAGAAATGGCAAGAACTTTACTACATGATGCAAATCTGCCTAATGTCTATTGGAGAGAAGTTGTTCATATAGCTGTATATACTCTGAACAGAGCTCAATTAAGGGTAAAGTCAAATTATACCCCTTATGAACTATGGTATGGTAAGTTAGCTAATGTTGGGTATTTCAAAATTTTTGGAAGTAAGTGTTACATCAAGAAAGATAATGATAGCTTATGTGGTTTTGAGTCTAGATGTGATGAAGGCATTTTTCTTGGTTATTCTACACATAGCAAGGCATATAAATGTTTTAACAATAGGCTTAAAAGAATAATTGAAAGTACTAATGTTAAGGTGGATGAGGATTTGCAGCCCTGTATGTAGTTGATTCATGACATTGAAGTTGATCATCATTCACAAAAGGAAGAAGAAATTCAGGAAGAGAAAGAAGATCCTGAAAAATCTGTTGATGTTAAGACAAAGACTCTTTCAAAGGCATTTCAAAGAGATCATCCTCATGAGTTGATCATTGGGGATAAGGACAGTGGTGTGTTAACAAGAAGAGGAAAGCAAGCTGCTGCACATAATCAAGCACATGTGTGTTTGATATCTGAAATGGAACCAAAGAATTATGTTGAGGCCAGCAAAGATGAAGCATGGGTTAATGCCATGGAAGAGGAGTTAAGCCAAATAGAAAAGAACAAAACATGGGAACTTGTTCCAAGACCAGAAGGTAAGAATGTCATTGGATCAAAATGGGTGTTTAGGAATAAGCTTGATGATAAAGGTAAAGTTGTTAGAAACAAAGCCAGACTGGTTTGCAAAGGGTATTCACAAATTGAAGGTATTGACTTTGAAGAAACATTTGCTCCTGTTGCTAGATTAGAAGCTATAAGGATGTTTTTAGCTTTTTCAGTTTATAAAAATTTCAAAGTTTACCAAATGGATGTAAAATCAGCATTTCTAAATGGAGATCTTGAAGAAGAAGTCTACATGGAACAACCAGAAGGTTTTGTGAATAAAGATAATTCAGATCATGTTTACAGGTTGAAAAAGGCTTTATATGGTTTAAAGCAAGCTCCAAGGGCTTGGTATTATAGACTGGATAAGTTTTTGCAGGAACAGGGGTTCACAAAAGGAGGTGTGGATAGTAATTTGTACTATTTAATCAAAGGTGAGGATATTCTGGTTGTTGAAATTTATGTAGATGATATCATTTTTGGTAGTAACAATGATGATATGAGTCATTCATTTCCTAACATCATGAAATCAGAATTTGAAATGTTTATGTTGGGAGAATTGTCTTTCTTTCTTGGTCTTCAGGTATCTCAGCTTGAAAAGGGAATATTCATCTCACAAAATAAATATGCCAAAGAGATGTTAAAGAGGTTTCAAATGGATGATTGCAAACCTTTGGGTACTCCTATGGAGACAGGGCATAAGCTAAGTAAAAATGATGAATCACCTAAAGTAGAACAATCTCTGTATAGATCTATGATTGGGAGTCTTTTATATCTCACTGCTTCTAGGCCTGATATTATGCAGGCTGTTTGTTTGGTTGCTAGATTTCAAGCTTGTCCTAAACAATCACATTTGAATGCTGTTAAGAGAATCTTTAGATATATTAAGGGTACAATTGATTTTGGTTTATGGTATCCTAGACACAATGATTTTACACTTCTTTCCTATACAGATGTAGATTGGGCAGGGTGTCCTAATGACAGAAAAAGCACAAGTGGGGCAGCTTTCTTTCTAGGTGGCAGATTGGTTGCATGGCAGAGTAAGAAACAAGATTGTGTTTCTTTATCGACAGCTGAAGCTGAGTACATTGCTGCTTCATCATGTTGTACACAGGTACTTTGGATGGTACAATCACTTCTTGATATTAAGGTTGAGGTTAAAAAGCCTGTGTCTATTCTTTGTGATAACACAAGTTCTATCAATATGTCAAAGAATCCTATAATGCATTCAAGAACTAAACATATTGCTATTAGATATCATTTTCTAAGGGAAAAGGTGATTGAAAATGAAGTTGCTTTGGAATATGTGCATACAAGTGATCAGTTCGCTGACATCTTCACAAAGCCTTTGCCAAAGGAGACATTTGAAACTCTGAGACAGAGACTGGGAGTTCTGTCTCTTGTCTCTCTTCAGTAAGTTACAGAGATATCAGATTTAGGGGGAGTTGTTTTCTAGATTATTTTAATGTCCTGAATCTCATTTGTACATAGCCTGTATATAGTTTTTGTACATATTTTTGTGGTTGGTAGTGTTATAGTATTGTACATTTGATCAGTTTGAAGTAAAAAAGTGTTGGTTTTGACAAATTTTTTCAGAAGATTGTATTTACAAGAACAGGAATCTATTGATTGTGATGTTATTTTTTTTGCCTTTGACATTTTTATGTCAAAAAGGGGGAGAAATCAGTTATGGTTTTGCCATCAATGTCAAAGACAAAGGGGGAGTTTTGTAGCACATTTCACAGTTCAGGATGTTGTCTTTTCATTGATGTCAAAATATCAGGATATCAGGATGTTGCATTTCACAGTTTATGCAATCAGTGTTGTGAAGTATGCAAACAGTGTTGTGAAGTTGCAATCAGTGTTGTGAAGGATTTTTCATAAGGTTGGCTTTATGAATGGTCTTCATCAGTGACATGGTCTTCATCAATGGCAATGGTTTTCAGTTCAGTGATTTGGTCTGCATCAGTGACAATGGTTGTTAGATCTCTTAGTTTTGATCTTTCAGTGGTCCTTCATGGTAATGACATCAATGTTGATCTTGTTGAAGTTGTTCTGTGACTTAGTCATTTCAGTGGATGACATTAATTGCATATTATCAATTCTTGAATTAGGGCAAGGGCTTGCATCATTTGACAAATGTTAATATGCATTATATTATCTGCATCTACATTGAGTTCATTACAGTGGCAGTCTGAGTTCATTATATAGTCATGGTGTTTCATTTCAGTGTTTTAGTATTTGGAGTATGTGATTTTTGACAAGGTATATAGTGTTTGATTTGGTAAGTGTGGTTGTCTCAACATTGACTAAGTCTTTTACATTGTCTAACCTTTGGCCGTCATAACTCTATGCACTTTATGTTATAAACTTAAGTTGACTGGTAAAAGAGGTCATCGGGGCTTTAAGTTATAATGAAAGGGTATCAAAGTCGTTGATGTTACCGGCCCCTTGTGCTAGGCCTCGGGTGAGCGCCGGTGGAAGACTCAATAGCGGGCGGGAAAAAGCCGATCAACGGCTAAGGTTTGAACGATGGATGGCGGGCCGCGCGAATCGGAGGGATAAGGTTTAAACTGTTAGTTGCTTCCAACGGTCGGCCTTTTGGTGTAAATTTGACGGTTGTTTTGTTGCTTTAAAGCTAAAACATGCCATTTTAGTCTTTCCTCACCGAATTTCAAGAGAGTGTGAATTTAGAAAGTTATGTAAAAGAAAGAGTAAAATTTTAGAAGGTTTCCAAGTATGAAGAATATGAAAAGGCAGTGTTGTTCGAAGAGGGTTCATTTTTTTGTTTTGTTGTTTGATTTTCATGTGAGAATATGATAAGTTTGAGAAGAAAAACAAAGTTGAAGTTGAACCGGTTATTGAAGATTTTTTGTTTTTTGATTGAAATTCTTTTTGCATATATAGATTTTGTTTTGAATGGCAGATATAAGAAGAGTTGCAGATGAGAGATATGTAATGAGAATTTTTGAAGAAGTTCTTTTGGAGAATGGAATTGTTATGTAATTTTTGCAGGAATGGAGAATCATTTTTCAGGGATTTATGTTGAGATTCTTCAATGATCATGATGGAGTAATGTTTGTTCAGAGAAAGTGAAGGTGTCAGAGAAAGTGAAGGTGATTAAAGACTATAATTTTTCAGAGAAGATAAATTGTTCAGTTTGCAGAGAGAGAAAGCTCAAAATGGTGAATTAGTTTGAAATTGTGTTGCAGAGGTATGAAATATATTGAAGATCAAAATTGATTGACTGTAGGAGTTGAAGACAGTTAAAGGTTGATTGAAAAATTTATTTTGTTTATCTTAAAAGGGAGAAATAAGGTTTTGGTTTTTATTGAAACAGGGAAATCCCCTGAGTCATAATTTTTTTCATTGAATGTTGATGATGTCAATGAGACATGCAGAGAGATAAAATTTGCCAGTGAGGCAGAATTGTAATGTCAGTGAGACAATTGTAATCTAAATTTTGTGTTAAGCCAGTGAGGCAGTTGAGTGGTTTTTATACCCCAGGAGGGTTTTCCACTCGGGAAATTTCTTGTGTCAAATCTGTGTGTTGATACTCTGCATATTTACTTTGTTCCTTCTGAAGAATTCTAAATTGTGAAATTAGATTAATCAAAAGTAGTAAAAGGTGTTAAAATTGTTAACAACACTGATTCACCCCCCCTCTCAGTGTTGTGTGTATTCCTACAAAAACCTCCTTTCCACTAAACATTGAAGAATCTATGCTCGAGTGGCGAGCACTATCATACCCTAGGTCACTTGCAAATGAAGGGAAACTTGGATTAAGGAATTAATTATCAATTTTTCCTTCTCCTATGTCTAATTGACCATTAAAACCCTAATTAAGCAAATACGACAACAAATTAATGAATTACAGAAAAACCTATATAGATGGGAGTAAAATGCAGAATTACAGAGTACCTATTTTCAGGGTTCTAAAGTAGAATAGTCGACAACACTGAAGCAGGTGCCTAGGTCCAAGGTACCTACTTTTTAGGGGAATTCGGACCTCCTTCAAACACTGATTAGCCCTATAACTTATGTTTTCTGGAAATAGTTTGCAGAGGACACTAGAGCGAGTGCCCTAATCCTAGAAATGCTCTTTTGTCTAGCTTTCCTTCAGATCTTGAATCCCTGATGTCTTCCCAGTCTTCCTACAGCTCCAGTTTTCCTGCATGCAACACTTGTAACCTAGAAACACAAGACTTGGTTTGGGGTTTGTGGTGTTTAGAGGTTTGCCTCAGTCAAACCCCAGAGGACACTTCAGTCTCTGAACACCGTTGTCAGATAAAGAGGGCATGCCCTTGTGAGGCAGAGGCCAAAAACTAAAGGAAACAATAATAAAAGCACAATATTATGTCACCTTGTAGTGAAGCTTTCATGGAGGAAGATGCTCTTCATGCCATGAAGGAATTGATGCTCAAATCTGCAAATATCAATGCACAAAACACACAAGTCTGCTCTTGCAACACAATAGAAAGCCTTGAATCACCTTGAGAACACAATAGCTTGCTAGTAATCACCTAGTTTACAAATGAATACCTACACATGCTTATATATGCATCTACAAGCACTCTTGCCAAAATATTTTAAATTTAAACTGACCGTTTCAGCAAAGGGGCCCAATAACGGTCACTAACCGACACTCAAAAATTGAGGCTGCCCTAAAATAGGGCAAGACTAGGTGATGAAGGGGGTAAATCACAAAACACAGAACAATAGAAAATGAACACAGAAAATAACACTTTCTTTTATTGATTTGGGCAACTCATTACATTACAGAAGCTTAATTACAATCAGAGGATGAATCCTCTACTGGCTGCAACACATTACAGCTTTCCCAACCTCAAGACTCTAGAATCTTCAGCCTTCTGTAACCCCAAATCAGTTAGGGTTTCTATTTTCCTGCCTACTCTTGACTCCACACTTGGCCCCCTTAACTCTACTATTTCCCAAGGTTCCCAAAATAGTCATAAATAGAACTTTTTGGCGGCCTCCAGCTAAATTTCAAAATTTGCAACTCCCTCCAAAAGTAGGTCAACTTCTGGGAAGCATAACTTTTGATTCGGGTGTCCGATTGACGAACCGTTTTAAGCACTGGAAAGATCGCAATGTGAAATATCACATAGTAAATCCATAAATAGATTTCCATCAACTTTTTGGGATTTTATGATATGTTTCAGTGCCTCATATCTCATTCCAAAAAATTTTAGGGGCTTTTTTGAAAACAAAAACTTTAATATCTTTCATCTCACAAATGGTCTTTGCCTAATTCCTTCACCAAAGGTCTTATATTTCCATTATGTAATTTTGTTTTAAATTTTTTCTTCGATCTATGCCCAAATTCAAACTTTCCTAAAATGGCAGGTACACTTTCCAAAACAGGCAGGCTGCTATTTTTAGCAGTTTTAGAAAAACTGAAAGTCTTACATCATTATTTTGGATATTATAGAACTAGAAACACTAATTATGGAAAGAAATGAAAACAACTACAATGATTTTGACTTAAATTATTTCTAGGTGATGCAAGAATGCCCTTACACCATTGGATGCTCCTGCATCAGACACCCAGGGTAATTTGAGAAGTGCCCCTGTCACGTCTCAGATGTTTATGTGAGGAAAACCCAAATGGTCAACCTATGCCTTAGACAACCAAGAAGAATCTTCAATGGGGCTTCCTTTCCATTTTACCAGATATTCTTCATATTGCCTGTTCCAAGTACTTCTTCCCACATGGCTATCCAAAATCTCTTGTATCTCCTCCATTGAAGTAGATGCCGGAATACTCCACTACACTTCTGTTGGTCCATCCTCTATTCCAACTTCATGATTTTCTGATAAATCAGTAATGTTGAAAATAGGGGAAATATTGATCCCACTCAGCAGCTCTACCTCATATGCATTTCCTGAATCATGTTTCTTCAAAATTCTGCATGGTCCAAATTTCTTTATTTTTAGCTTATTTTATGTTCCAATTGGGAACCTTTCTTTTCTCAAGTGAACCATGACTTCATCTCCTACCTAGAATTCCTTATATTTCCTCTTCTGATCTGCCTTAGCCTTGTACTAAATATTCATCTTATTAATGTGCTTTTTCACCTCTTCATGCAAATTCTTCATGTGTTCTACAAAGTCTTCAGCCTCGACACTTGTCTTTTCTCCTTTGTCCAGATTTCTTAACTCTGAAGCATTTCTTGGACTATTCCCATATACAATCTAGAATGGTGATTTACCAGTACTCCTATTGACAGAATTGTTTTAAGAAAATTCTACCTATGGTAAAATCAAATCCCATCCCTTGGGCTTATCTCCTACTAAGCATCATAGTAGGTTACCCAAACTCCTATTCACCACTTTAGTCTGTCCATCAGTCTGTGGATGGTGTGCAGAACTGAACTTCAAATCTGTCTTCAGCTTCTTCCACAATGTTCTCCAGAAATAACCAACAAACTTGGTATCTTGATCTGAAACTATGCTCTTTGGTAGACCATGTAATCTCACCACCTCCCTGAAAAATAATTCAGCAATATGAACTGCATCATTAGTCTTCTTACAAGGAATGAAATGTGCCATCTTCGAGAATCTATCCACCACCACAAAAATGGAATCATGTCCCCTATGTGTCCTTGGTAAACCAAGAACAAAATCCATACTAATATCATCCCATGGCTTCTCTGGTATAGGTAGTGGCTGATATAGACCTGTATTCTAACTTTCTCCTTTCGCCATTTGACATACTCTACAACTCTGCACAAATTTCCTTACATCCTACTGCAACTATGGCCAATAATAATTTTCACCAATAATAGCAATGGTCTTATCTCGACCAAAGTGTCTAGCCAATCCTCCACTATGCTTCTCCTTTATCAGATTCTCGCTTATGGACCTCCTTGAAATGCACAACTGGCTTCCTCTAAACAACATGCCATCTTGGATTATGAAATCCAACCATTTTGTCTTGTCCAAAGTAACAGGTTCCAAACAAGCTTTCCAGGCCTCTGCAAAATTTGGATCCTCAAGATATAAACTTTTGAGCTCATCGAACCCAACAACCTCTATCTTCATTTCTGTCAAAAAATTTTGCCTTCTTCTCAAGGCATCTACAACTCTGTTGGACTTCCCACTCCTGTGCTTCAAAACAAAAGTATAGCTCTGCAAAAACTCAACCCATTTTAAGTGCCTTTGCTTCAACTTTCCTTGATTATTAAGATACTACAAACCTGATGATCAGTATATAAAATAAACTCCTTTGGCAACAAATAATGTCTCCATTTCTTCAAAGCCTAAACTATTACATAAAACTCTGATCATAAATAGAATACTTTTTCTTGGCATCATTAAGCTTCTCACTAAAATAGGCAATGGGCTTACCTTCTTGACTCAAAAAAACTCCTCTACCACTACCACTAGCATCACAATCTACCTAAAATACCTTATTGAAATCTAGAACTTTGCCAAAACAGGTTATTCTATGACTTTCTGTTTCAATGTATCAAAGCTCTTGTCTGCTCCTTTAGTCCATCTAAACTATTTTCTATCCCCTCTCATTGTCTCGGTTAGGGGTGCACAAATGCTACTAAAATCCCTGATAAACTTTCTATAAAAACATGCCAAACCATGAAAAGATCTTACCTCCATTGCAATCCTTGGCATAGGCCATTCAATGATAGCCCTTACTTTTTCTGGGTCCATCTTAAGACCTTCCTCTAAGAAAACAAATCCTAGGTATATCAACTCCTTTGCAAAACTACATTTCTTCAGATTAATCAGTAACTCCTCCTCCCTCAGTTTCTCTAAAAATCTTCTAATATGCATCAAATGTTTATCCCAAGTCTTATTGAAAATCAAAATATCATCCAAATAAACAATAACAAAACTTCCTAAAAATTCTTTCAGTACCTCGTTCATGAGCCGCATGAATGTGCTTGATGCATTGGTTAGCCCAAATGGCATGACTAACCACTCATACAAACTGTTGTGATGTTCACAACATGCCCCATTATGCTCCTTAGCAAAATGGGGACCCCTGCTGATGTTTGCTTTTTGCTTCTGCTTGTGTTTTTTCTGCTTTCTGGCGGTTTGGTAAAAATGAAGGTCAGGTGCATCATCATCATGAAAGTCAGGATGAGGTAGATCATCATCATGAGGTTAGTTTGTCAAAGTTCATATTTTGTTTCTATGACCTCATATTTAGAAAGAGCTTGAAATTCCATGCTGGTTTGCCTTTTACTTCACTCAAAAATTCTTCCATATGTGAAAGTTATGCACGGTCAAAGTTTTGGTCAAACCTGATATTCGCAGGAGGATCATCATTTTTTTATCCTAAGTCATGTTGTCAAGATCATCATGATCTTGGTCTATCACCCGATAAAAATCATGCAGTCGCAATATCCGGACGTCAATCTTAGGTGGAAGTGCCCTTTACCCGTCAAATGGCCTTATGCGCATTGTCAGCATCATGATTTCTTTTAGGAGGGTCATATGTTATAAACTCGGTTTTGGTTACATGAAGAACATCATCATCATGATATTTGATCCCCCCCCCCGATAATATCCTAAAGCCCGAATATCATGATGACCTCAACTCATCCTTGTGCCTCGAAGACGAATTATCATGATGACGTCATCATGATAAATTCGATGAGGAGGGTCATCATCATATTGTTTTATCCTGTCCTATTATCAAGATCATCATGATCTTGTTTGTTCACCCGATATTTCGTAAAGTCCTCCTGCCGATGAAATACAACCTTTTGAAAATATCCTGATGATCATCATCGTCACATTTTCCCTTTGGCAGGACTTTTCCCAAACATGATCCGGTTGGCGAAATATCATGATGACGTCATATTCTAAGTTTAACAAAGGCTCCGGATATCATGATGACGTCATCTCGATCTAATAAACGAAGAAGCAAATATCCTGATGATCATCATCATCACATTTTTCTTCAACAGGATATTTCCAAAGCACGATCCGGTTCCCGAATATGATGATGATGTTATTCTTTTCCCCAATATGCAGAAGCGAAATATCATGATGATGAAGTATGTCGACCAAAGTGTTTTTTTCTTGACACGCCGATGGCGATGATCATGCCGATAGGCGGGAAATGAGGCGGTGGAGTTTTAAAGTGTTTTTTTTGGCGCCTCTGGCATTTTTCGGTCAGCGATGGTTGACCCGATGAAGTTTGAGCAATCTGAACGCATTTTTGACGCGTTTTGAGAGGATTTCTGATCCGATTTCCACAATCTTGCGCGGTCACCTGGATTTAAACGCTTATTTTAATTTCATGTTGTTTTTATGATAAATGTGAAACTTATTGCTTGTCTTGTCTTGCAGGCTTGCAGTTGAGGAAGCAGCTGGAAAGTCAACACAGTGACCTCATGGAGGAAGGAAATCCAATCTCAGGAGCAAGAAGATAAAGATGAAGTACGAAGAAGTCAAGGCCATTCAAGTGAAGGACAGAGTTGCAGCTGAGGGTATTACTGCAACAGACAAACAGAAGTTATTGCCCAGCTGCCGGAACTTCTCAGAAGGGGCAATATTTCACCCAGATTTGACACTGCTCAGAGATATTTTTTGAAGAGCTGGTTCACCTGTATTTATTGCTGTAACCAGGGGTTTGAACCAGGGGTTCAGTTAGGTTTTAGTGTAGTGAGGACAATCAGAATGTCTTTATATTGTGCCTCTCTACACTGTAATACTTTACAACAGGGATTTTTAGGGCCTACAACAGGGATTCTAGGAAAACACAGCAAGTTAGCTTAGCATAGTTTAGAAGTAGAAGAAGGAGGTCGCCTGTTTGTCTGCAGTAAGGTGCGCGTGGAATGTCTGGCTGCCTTACTGTATCTGTAAAGCTTGTAAGTTCTCTGTAGTATGATCAATGAAACTAAGAGTCATTCCTACATTGTAAATCATGTATGACTATTCGTTTCTAATACAATAGAATCTGGAGTTCTGCATCTATCTTCTGAGTGTTCTCCTGCTCTTCTTTGTGTTTTGAAATATCTTCTTTGAGAGCTTGCAATTTTAAATGTATGTTTGTGAAAATGCTCAGAACTTACATTTAGGGTTTTTACTGTGGATTTGATCAAATTACTGTGGTATTTACATAGTGCATAATAGAAACAATTAGATCCTTCGGTAGATTAAATGAGGTATAGAGTAGATCTTTCTAACTTTTCCCAACCCATCTGAAATATTTAGCTGAAAACGTAGAAATCCAAAGGAAATTGTCTCAAATTTGAAGAAGCATGTATAACAGAGCTATAAGTAGACAGTTTTCATAAACAGATAAAAAAGAAAGCTGCAAAAAATCCAAGAAAACCCTCTGAAACTTGCAGCACAGTATCACTTTTATGCAAATGAACAGAATACTTGTTGAAATCTATGACCTTTTTGCATATTCTTAGGCCAGTAAACCACAAAACAAACCTAAACTACGTAAGGCCCCTTGAACATTACAGCTTCACATTGACCAACTGAACTTGACCAACCGAACCATTGTAGACTTGGGATTAGTTGAATCTCAAATGATTCCTTCTTATCTTTCAAGTATAGTTTCAGTTCATGATATGTGAATTTAAACTTATTGTTATGATTGCATCAAAACGATCATCAACAGTTTTCTGGCGTTAGAAGGAGGGCCAGAAGGCTGTATATTGTAATCATCAATAGTTTTCTGGCGCTAGAAGGAGGGCTAGAAGGCTGTATATTATAATCATCAATAGTTTTTTGGCGCTAGAAGGAGGGCTAGAAGGCTGTATATTGTAATCATCAACACAAACCTTCTTTGGTTTTGAAGGCTTTCTTCCACTCGTCTCCTTCTCTGATACAGATCTAGTGATACCCACTCTTCAGGTCAATCTTTGTGAAGTACTTGGCTCCACTCAAATAGTCCATTATGTCATCCATTCTGGGTAATGGAAATCTGTACTTGATCATGATCTTATTGATGGATCGAGAGTCTATACACATTCTCCACTCTCCATCTTTCTTTGGTGCTAGTACTGTAGGTACCGCACATGGACTTAGGCTTTCTCTTATCAATCCTTTCCTCAACAACTCCTGAACTTGTCTATTCAACTCTTCACTCTCTGTTGGAGTCATTCTATGGGCTGCCATGTTTGGCAAACTAGCTCCTGGTATCAAATCTATTTGATGACTTATCTTCCTTACTAGTGGTAAACCTTCTGGTACATTATCAGAGATAATGTCCTAAAATTCTTCTAACATATCTGAGACTTCTGCCGGTACATCTTCACATTTCTCTTGACTAATCTTAGGAATCAATGCAAACCTATGATGCTCATGTTTCATACCCTCCAAAAATTTCCTACCATCTACCAAGCAAATTCTGGCAGTACTACATACATTTTCTTCCACCTCCTTCAAGGGCTTCAACTTATGGAAAACCCCATCCTTTGTTAGGGAATATGTGTTTGCATGACCATCATGGATAGCACTCCTATCATACTGCCACGGCCTTCCCAACAACATATGCCATGCATCCATCGGTATGATATCACACAACACCTCATCATGGTAGTCCCCAATCTTGAACTTCACTAAACATTGCTCATTGACCAAAGCTCTGTGGTCCTTCTGCAACCATGCAATCCGATATAGATGTGGATGCTTCCTTCTTGTCAACTTCAACTTGTCAACCATCTCCTCTGAAACAAGATTATCAGTGCTTCCACTATCAATAATAATATCACAACACTTACCTTCACATTTACACCTTGTACGGAATAAACTCTTCCTCTTATTTGGTTCTTTCTCCTCATTCAGCAAGGTTCTTCTAACAACTAAGGTTTCTCCCCTTTCAGCATCTTTAGAATGCTTAGAATGTGCATCTTCATCTACATGTGCAACTCGTGCATTACCTTCTCCATATTGGAAATAGGTTCCTCTGAAACCTCCTCTTCCTGGTCATTTCCTAGGTTGGCCTCTTCCTCTTCCTCTTTGTTCACTGTTGTTCTGGTCGTGAGGGCGGTAAGCGTTATCCCCTCTTTGATTTCGACTGGTGCCCGCTTCTTCATTTTTCTTTTGATCTTCATTATGGCCTCCATAGGGTCTACTGCCAATCCTTTCACCTTGACCTCTTCCCCTTTGCTTGCTATCAAATCTTTTATTCAGCTTCTCTTCCACCTTCAGGGAAAACTGGTACGCATCTTCTATGGTGGTCATTCTGACTAGGCTCAGCTCCTCTTGAATACTCAGCCTCAACCCATTAATGTAACAGGATACCTTCTCCTTGTTGGGCTCTGCATGGCCTATCCTGATAGTAATTTTATAAAACTCTTATGTATACTCCTTAACAAACTTGTTTCCTTGCTTCAGTCCTTGTAGCTTCTTTAGCAACTCCATCTCATAGTCCACAGTAATGAACTACTTATTCAGTTTCTCCACCATCTGATCCCATCTGGTGATCTTTCCTTTTCCTCTTCTATTCCTCTCTAATTGAACCGCCTTCCACCAAATATTGGTGTGGCCCTTCAACTTTGTTTTTGCAAACTTAACCCAGTCTAGGTCCTCCACATCTTCATACTCAAAATACTCCTCCATGTCATTCATCCAATCAATAAGTTGTTCTAGATTCAAATCTCTAGAATATGTAGAAACTTCAATCCTGGGCCTCTTTCTGATCTTTGAAATGGCCCTCAACGACCTAACTTCTGCAGGATCTCTGACAGCTTCTTGTTCTTCCTCAGATAGCTCTTCTTCAGCTTCATCTTCGCTTTCTTCTCTTGTCCTCGGCTCAAACCCTATTCATAGCTCCTCTTGCAATGCATCGATTTGCCTTTGTAGGGCTCTAAAACCCTCTTCTGTTAAAGTATTCCTCCCAACATGATTTCTTTTTGGAGGCATCTTGGTCTCCATGGAAAACCCACAACCTCAGGTCCTTGTGCAAACTGCCTCATAGTTGGCAATCTGTCTACACACTCAAGAACCCTTGCTCTAATACCACTTGATGAAGGGGGTAAATCACAAAACACACAACAACAAAAATTGAACACAAAAAATAGAACTTTCTTTTATTGATCTAGGCAACTCATTACATTACAGAAGCTTAATTACAATTAGAGGATGAATCCTCTACTGGTTGCAACACATTACAGCTTTGCCAACCTCAAGACTCTAGAATCTTTAGCCTTCTGTAACACCAAATCAACTAGGGTTTCTATTTTCCCACCTATTCTTAACTCTAAACTTTCCCCCGTTAACTCTACTACTGCCCAAGGCTCCCAAAATAGTCATAAATAGTACTTTTTGGTGGCCTCCAGCTAAATTTTGAAATTTGTGACTCCCTCCAAAAGTAGGTCAACTTCCAGGAAGCATAACTTTTGATCTGGGTGTCTGATTGACAAACCGTTTTAAGTGTCGGAAAGCTCGGGATGTGAAATATCATGTTGGAAATCAATAAATGGATTTCCATCAAATTTTTGGGACATTATGGGATGTTTTAGTGCCTCATATCTCATTTTCAAAATTTTTAGGGGCTTTCCGGAAAACAAAAATTTTAATATCTTTCATCTCACAAAAATTATGTAACTTTTTGTAAGTTTTCACTTTAATCCGTGCCCAAATGTAAACTTTCCTAAAATGTCAGGTACACTTTCCAAAACAGGCAGGCTGCTATTTTTAGCAGTTTTGGAAAAACTGAAAGTCTTACATCACTATTCTAGATATTATGGAACTAGAAACACTAATTATGGAAATAAATGAAAACACCTACAATGATTTTGAATTAAATTATTTTTGGGTGATGTAAGATTGCCCTTACACCACTGGATGCTCTTGCATCACTAGGGCATGGACGCCCAAGTCCTCCCCCTATTTTAGATAGGGTATAGCTCAAGGGGTCTACCTAGGTCCTATTTGCCATGGGACTTAGGTCTCATTCCATCAGATGCTAAAATATGAACTAAAATGTCCTAAATGCACTCTAAAGACCTGGGAGCTAAACCTTATGAGGAAAAACCCCCAAGGGGACATTTTTTGACATTACATTTAGCGCCCACTTTCGTTTATGTATGAACATGAGGCTCATACATGCATTAAAGTAAGGTGACAAACACAAAAAACACACCAAGCACAGAGAAGACACTCCAATCACGTAGAAAATAGTAATAGGCATGCAAAACATGGAGAAGATAGTTACAGTCACACAAAACACGGAGCAGATAGTCAATGCATGGAAGACACATTAATACATGGAAGATAGAAATGATATCTTTTTTTTTCTTTTTCTCATATATATGAAATGTAAAATGCAAGTACTGGGAGGTAAACAAACCTCCCATAGTACATGATGCACCACATAAGGGTGTAAATCTCTGTATATGGGGCAACACACATGCAAGACATGCAAAACCTCCCAAAATGCACGAAGCACTCCCAAAGAACACCGGTCGCTGCATATGGGGCAACAAACATGCCATTCAAAACAAGCACGCCAAAATAGACACACTTGAAGACATGAAGAAAACATGGAAGACAAGCGATGGTGTGTTCCCTATTTCTAGCCTCATCTCCATCTCAAGCACATTACAGGCACACACCGATGATTGGGATTCACTACAACAATCACCGAAGACATCCTTAAGGGTTGAGTTAGTCACAAAACCACTCCCTGCCTCCATAGAGGACTTTTGAAAATAAAAGGATGATGTAATCTGCTCTGAGAAATACACCATCCCCACCTCTACAGAGGGATTAAGAAGGATATGCTTGATATCTTGCCTCCACAGAGGGCTTAAATGATTTATTGATTGATTGCAAACAAACTCAGTATGCACGATGCACTACTCAAGAGCATAGGTCACTGCATCTAAGGACAAGCACATTGCTAACATCTATAACAAACATCTTACCTTATATGCCCCCACCTTAAGGTGGTTGATATCAGTTATCGATATCAAGCACATTAAGGTAGGAAGAAAACACACAAGGGAACATTGACTTTTGCAAAGCCCTTGCCTCCCGGAGGTGACATGTACATTATGATCACCAAATGTTCCCACAAACACATCCCTGCAAGAAACATGTTAGTGTCTACAACATCATGATAAACCACAACATCAATGCATATGATTAACCACACAAAGAGCCAAAGTTATACAATGAATTCAAAGTTTTAGGATAACCATAGGGCTATATCATGAAGCTCTCTGAATCGAGTACCGTCGAGGCCAGATTTAAAGACAAACAAAGGTGCATAGAGTAGTAGTATTGTTAAGGTTTGTAAATGCGATAGAAACATCATAAAATTCACTACATGGAAAGCACGAGTGCTTCCACTAGCCAAGTGTCAGATAAAATATACAACCCCATCATCATATTAGGAACTAAGTCCATTTTTTTTATTGCTCTCAAAAGGGACACTAGGTCTGCATCAGTATAAATGTTTGTCGTCATCTGCCCGCTAGATGGAAACACTAGAGGAAGGGAAACAATAAATAAGAGATGAGAAAAAAAAAGTGTCTTAGGGACAGTCACATAGGAGGGTGCCCCCAAGTCACCAACCACGACGCTATGTCCATAAGACACAACACACAACAATGAAATCAGAGAGAGAGGCAATATAGAAGAATGATGATACAAATAGAAGGTCACAATAGGGTGGTCTCCTAGTATCCCAAACCTTATAGGAGAATCTGAGGTCATCCTAGGAGGCCTAAACAACACATAACACATCACGGGGGAAGCACATCACAAGAGAGATAAAGGGTTAGAGGTACTTACCTGTAGGGATATCTCATTTTTCTTACTCCTTTTAGATAAATAAGACAATAGAGTTCCTTTCCCATTTATTCTTGTCTCATCTTGTAGTGTTGATATGATGTTTCATTGTGATCATGGAAATTAGATCCTTTGTTATGTCTCTTTATTACAAGTTTGTATGTGGAAGTCTTGTGTAATGCATGTTGTTTGTTGTGTTTAATTGTAAACCTTAAAACAAATTACTTATGGGTTGCATGTGTCTAGTGGGATTATGAAGGTAGATGTCTTAAGAGTTTGATTGTGAGTGGAAGCATTAAAATAAGTTAGAATCATGTTTAATCATGCTTAGAAGTTAGTTTTGCATTTTAGTTATCCTCTATCCCTTTTCCTCAGCAAATCTTTTAGATTAGAAAATTCATTAGGAGACCCAACTCACTCTGGAGGTCCACTCCAAGTTTAGCCAACCCACAGGCCTAGTTGTGTTCCCATGTGTCAACAGTTAGCTAAGGCTTAGTCTGGGTGCATATCTGATTGATAACAATGATATTCCATGTAACCGTTACATGATTGCAAATTTATCCTGCATGACTACTAGCCCCTATCCCCTATCATCTAACTAAATACTATTGTGTAATATTTTTAATTTCTTACTGAAGCTTTATCCCTTCACCACAATTCTCATTTGAATGGTACATTAAGATAGAAAATATAAATTATGTTAAGAATTGAAAAAATGAAGAGAATTGATTGTAATCATTGTCTCTAAGTTGATCTTTGAGAGAAAATCTAATAAATATTTAATTTATTTGTTGTTCATTTACATAAATAAATATTGCATTGTTAAAATAATGTTATAGTCTTTGTACTTGCAATAATAATAATTTTTCTTTCAATTGTGACCATGTAATTATAATTGCATAAAATAAAATATTTGATGTGATCTTATTTCATATAGCTTACTATTTAATATGACATCCTAATATGATTTATTAAAAGTTACATTCAAAACATTAATATATTTTCTTGTTGTTATTTTACATGCTTCTATTGTTATTTCAATATCTTCATGACCCTTTATGTATCCAATATTTGTGTTGTACAGTCATATTTTGTATAGTCTTGCATTATTAAGCAACCACTTAGTAGAAGAGAAAGTGATAAAAATGATGGGATTCATCATGAAAGCTGAGTAGAAGGGAAGTAAATTTGTATTTGAAATCTTATGCAAGACATTGTAGTTGTAGAAAAGTACATTGTGATAATATATATGCATTAAACATTCAAATGCATTCCATAAATTATGCTACTACTACCAATATGCATAGGATAAAATAGACAAGTTAATGTTTCTTTAAATTTTTAAAGAATAATGCATTTGTATGAGCCTTATCGCATTATGTATCATTTATGTGTCTTATTGCATTATAGTATGTTATTTTTGGAATAATACATAACCTAAAATAAAAATAGAAATTTATCCAAGTTCTTATTATTAATAATAATTGTGACACTCTTGTCTAAAAATGCTATCAAATGGCTCATAAACATATATAATCCTTCTTCAACAAGTACTAAATATAATAACTTTGCCAAAAAAATAAAAAGTACATTGTTTAACAATATAGCTATAAATATGTGGGTCTATAAAGAGGGAAATTAGTAACATGAATTTTCTATTATCCTACATTATTTATGTAGTACAGTTCACCTAATATCTTGATTGCTTAGAATTATTTAGTGAATGACTTTGGGGGACTAGTAGGTATGTCACTTATTCTTGGTTGAATGAGAAGCCATAGTTCTTTCATGGTTTCTTTATTATTTAGTTCTCCAATGGTTCATTCATGATTTAGTTCATGTGGTTATTCATTTAATACCATTATTTTTATTTACAAAAAAAATTAAATTTCTTATAGTATTTATAGTCTTTTTGAAACTCTAATTTATTCTTACACATTTTGTTTAGTTTTAAACTTGTGAGCTCTCAATTCAGATTTTGGAAGTTGGAGTTGGAAGTTGATCATAGGCAAAATACAAACTTACAACACAGGCATTCTTGCATTAACAAATAGAAAGTCAGTGAAAACCTAAAATTAAAGGTGAGTAATCATTTCTTCATAGAATTAGTGTTATAAGATTTCCTTATCTCTTTTCCATTCTTGCTTCAATCTTAAAGAAGATATTTAGTAGAGAATGGGATCTATATTCTTTGAGTATGTCCTTCTTAAACAAGAAGACATTTTTTCCCATCTTTTATTCAAAGTGAGAGATCAAGATGTTGATTTGCAAGTGCGGCAAGGGTAAGACTCCTTAGGGTGGTGAAGGGACTAGGAGACCATCCAAACACAAAAAATGTGCAGTTAGTATATAGTCTCACTTTGGAATTGGCAATGTTTCTAATCCATCAAATCAAGATGGAGCTACATCATCAACTCTTGCACCAAATATTAATGAAGAATCCATTCACAATACCTCACCACCACCAGAAGATGCCTGATTGCCATTGTGTCAAATGAGAATAGAAATACTGTAGAAGATGTTCCAAGGGATACCCTGGTTAGCCACAATGAGGATGGCAATACTGTAGAAGATGTTCCAAGGGATATCCTAGTTAGCCAGAATGAGGATGGCAATACTACATTAGATGTTCCAAGAGATACCTTGGTTAGCCAGATAGAGATAATTGAATTGGATGAAAATGATGGCGTTGTAGATGATGCTGGTAAGAAGAAAAGAAAAGGCAAATCAAAATTGGGGCGCGAGTGGGAAATGTTAAGGAATTTTTAGCTTGATTGGGTGTCAAAGTACCCATTCATTGAACTATAGGAGAAAGCAAACAAAGATGAACAACCAACATGATGCAAATGTGTGATTTGTAGTTGGAAATGTAAAAGAGACAAGAAATTCCAGCTATAACTTGACACTATAGAAAAGTATATCGGTAAAGTTTATGAAAAATAAATCATACATGGAAAGGAAACACCAGTAGTAAGATGGAAATCAAAGGAAGAATGTCTTCATGTGAAGTATGCCACAGAATATGATGAACATAAGAAAAGAATGATGAAGCTTGCTACAAGTAGAGGTACAATCAAGGCTCAATTTGGAAAAACAATGGAAGGAGCACAACTGGCAAAAACTATTCAGATGAGTGTTATTTTTCATATTTCATCCAGAAGGCATCCTATGATAGACTACCCAGAGTATAGTAATTTATTATCTTTTTTGAGTGTTCCTCACTATTCTAGCACACATTGGTCAATAAACACTAGATGTGAATGGAAAAACTGTCTCACTATGGTAGAAAAGTAAGATTTAAAGGAGAATGTAAAATAGTCAAACTTCATTGCATTATCTTGATGAAGTTACAATGGTAGTGTTAGATTTAGGGCACACAACTGAGAGGGGGGGGTGAATCAGTTGTACAAAACTTTCTCTTTGATTAAACACTTAACTCCACATTGTTAATTAGCAGCATAATAGAAGATCAACCATGAAAGCACAGTGCAACAAATCAAGAACAGAAACACATCAACACATGAGACACCAAGATTTTGACGTGGAAAACCTGGTTAAGGGAAAAACCACGCGGTGATTAACCCAAGAATGTATTCTCTGTTAGAAGAATAGAAAGAACAAAATGGCACATGCCAATTAGGGCTCACTGCCTGAGCACACTGCTCACAAGAGGCTCACTTCCTACAAGAGACTCACTGTCTACAAAAGAATAAGTATTACATACTTGAACTGGTAAATAGCATCTTCACCATGCTTGAGTTAGTTCCATTTAAGCCCAAACCTTCTGCTCTGCTTTTCGCTCTTCTCCTCGCTACCACACACTCCTCTTCAACAACACAACATTGAAATGACTTTGCAATCCTTTATTTATACACGACATCAACTTAGGAACAAACATCTAAGTCGGCAAACAACCACAAGAACATTTGCAAGGTGTATAATTCATCTGGTCAGCTAGTCACAGAAAGAACACCTTCACCTGAAAGTATTTCTTCAATTCTAGGCTCCAACTCTAATGCAGACCATCAACATGAACTGAACATAATCTAAGGACCTCCACAAGCTTTCCTGAATCACTAGGAACATCCGCACTTCCTCTACTTACTGAAATCCTTCTCTCCTTCATCCGGAACCTCAAGAACACAGTCTGTCATCACTGTTACAAAGGAATAGGTTCTTCTGGACCTTCAAGCCACAAACCAATCTACTTGACACTTCAAAAGGATGTCCTCAACACTTCCTCCATTATGTAGAATGGGATAATGTATTACCGGACCTCACCGGACCTATCTGTCTCACTCTATCACCACTGAACACCTATCGAAACTGGTTTTACTTAAACAGCCATAACTTCTCCAGATCTTCATACGGACCTCTAAAATCTCGAATGGAACATCTCAAGACTTATATCTACAAACCCTTTAAACTGCATCCTCTGGTCCTCAATCTATCTTGGACTTTTACCTTGTTGTCATCACTGTTCTTCACTGTTCCTGATTGAGACTAATTTTCTCAATATCCTCAGCACACAGCTCATCCAATCCTTCTCATTAATACAACATGAGTATGTTGACATTAATGACAACACCGGTTCAACCCATACTTGCAACAATCTCCCCCTTTGTCATTGATGGTAACATATTATGTGAAAAACCATCAAGACAAGAACTTCTCCTTACTGTCACAGCTCCCCCTATCAACAACAACTATTCACATGTCTTCTCTTCCTTTATAGCTCCCCCTTTGATCATCAACCATTTGTTTTTTATCATCAACCATTTATTTTTCACATGTCTTCTCTCCCCCTTTGACATCAATGGCAAAGGGCTCATACTTGCAGTTCCACCACTTCAGAACCATGCCTGCTACTCCCCCTAAGTAGCAGCTCCTCATCATCAGTCTGGACCACAAGATGTGACTGTGATATCCACTAGACTGATGCACATCAGTGCATCCTAATTAATATCCAAAGGGGCAATAACCCCTAACTTCTCCCTGAGATACTCAAAAGAGTCCTTGGGATGAGGTTTAGTAAAGATATTTGCAATCTGATCCTTGGAGGGCACAAACTCCAGTCTGACTTCATCCTTGTCCACTTGCTCTCTCAGAAAGTGAAACTTGATAGATATATGCTTAGTCTTAGAATGCAACACTAGATTCTTAGAAATATTTATTGCACTTGAATTATCATAGAAAATTGTGATAGGCTCCTCATACTCTACTTTAATATCTCTTAGCATCTGCTTCATCCACAAAACTTGAGTGCAACTACCTGCTGTTGCAATGTATTCTACTTCAGTTATAGACAGGGATGTTGCCTCTTGTTTCTTGCTTAGCCAAGAAACCAATCTCTTTCCCAAAAAGAAAGCTCCACCACTAGTACTCTTTCGGTCATCCACATCTCCTACCCAATCAGCATCTGTATATGCATGAAGAGAGAAATCATGATCTCTAGGATACCACAGACCATACTCAACCGTCCCTTTTAGATATCTAAAGATCCTCTTGATTACCATGACATGGGATTCTCTAGGATCAGCTTGGAATCTAGCAACAAGACCAACAACTTGCATAATATCTGGTCTAGTTTGAGTGAGATACAACAATCCTCCAATCATTGATCTGTACTTTGTCTGGTCTACCTTAGGAGAGTCATCATCTTTTCTCAACTTACATCCAGTTGCCATGGGAGTATTCATTGGCTTTGAATCTTCCATCTCAAATCTCTTCAACAGTTCTTTCACATATTTGGTCTGAGAAATGAAGATTCCTTTCTTTGTTTGAGTAATTTGCAGACCCAAGAAGAAATTCATTTCACCAAGCATTGACATCTCAAACTCAATTTTCATTTGATTTGCAAAAGTTTTACACATACTGTCTCTTCCTCCAAAGATGATATCATCAACAAATACTTCAACAATCAAGATGTTTTCACGATCAATTTTGAAATATAAGTTACTGTCACCAGTACCTTTGTTGAAACCGATCTTCAAAAGATGTTTGTCCAATCTTTCATACCATGCTCTTGGGGCTTGCTTTAGTCCATACAGTGCCTTCTTCAATTTGCAGACCATATCACCATGCTCAAATAATTGAAATCCATCCAGTTGTTCAATGTACACTTCTTCTTCTAAGTCACCATTCAAAAAAGTAGGCTTGACATCCATCTGATACACCTTGAAGTCCTTGAAGGCAGCAAATGCAAGAAATAATATGATTGCTTCAATTCTTGCCACCGGAGCAAAAGTTTCTTCAAAATCAATTCCTTCTATTTGGGAGTAGCCCTTGCAGACCAATCTGGCTTTATTTCTGATTACTTCACCAACTTCATTTAGTTTGTTCCGGAAGACCCATTTGGTTCCAATCACATTCTTGTTTCTAGGTCTGGAAACAAGATCCCAAGTGTGATTTTTCTCAATTTGCATCAATTCTTCCTCCATTGCTTTGGTCCAGTTTTCATCATTGTAGGCTTCATTTATTGTCTTAGGTTCAATCTTTGAAATTAGACAAAATTCATCTAAATTTTGAGCAATTTTCCTTCTAGTTTGTACACCTTTGCTTTTGTCACCAATGATCTGATCTTCATAGTGGTTTAGTCTTACATACCTTGGAACTTTGGGAGTTTCTTACACTTCTGCTTCCTGATCAGGCTCATTCAGACTTGTCTCTTATTCCTGATTTACCAGATCAGTTTGAATCTGACTTTCAGAAGAGGATTGAACTCCTTGAACCAGAACACCATTCTGATCATCTTCATCAAATTCATAAAACCTTGAGGGTTTCTCCATTCCTTCATCAACCTTCACATTTGCACTTTCTATCATCTTTCTCAGTCTCTTGTTATAGCACTGGTATGCTTTGCTCTGAGTAGAGTAACCCAAGAATATCCCTTCATCACTTCTAGCATCAAACTTGCCTAGATCTTCATCTCTTTTGATGTAACATTTTCTACCAAAGACTCTGAAATATCTCACAGTGGGAGTAATGCCAAACCAAAGTTCATAAGGAGTCTTACCAGTATTGATTCTAATTTGAACTTGATTGAGAGTGTAGACTACAGTGCTAACAGCTTCTCTCCAATAGATCTGAGGAACATTTGCTTCCATCATCATGGTTCTGGAAGCTTCCTGGATGGTCCGGTTCTTTCTCTCAACTACTCCATTCTGCTGTGGAGTTCTAGGGGCAGACAACTATCTCTTTATTCCATGTTTCTTACAAAAGTTTATGAACTCACCGGATGTGAATTCTCCACCTCTATTAGACCTCAGACATTTCAATTTTAATCCGGTATCATTTTCCACCATAGCCTTGAATATTTTGAATTTATCAAGAGCTTCTGATTTCCCTTTCAGAAAGGTTACCCACATCATCTGGGAATGGTCATCAATTAGCAACATGAAGTATCTATCACCTTGCACACTCCTGATTCTTGCCGGACCACATAAGTCAGTATGAGCCAAGTCTAATAATCTAGTAGAAGATTGTTCCTTGCTTTTGAATGAGATTCTGCTTTGTTTTCCTAACTGACATTCTTTGCACAAACTATTTGTAGGTTTTACCAATTTTGGAAGGTCTCTTACAGCCTGAGTATTGCTTATCTTAATGATATTATCAAAGTTCACATGACACATTCTTCTATGCCATAACCAACTCTAATCAACTTGAACAAATAAACAACTTTTACCAGTACTAGCCAAGTGAAAGATGTTACCTTTTGTTTGGGTATCGGATGCAATCTCTGTTCCAGAACTTTCAAAAATTATGCACTTTCCATTCTTGAATCTGAGATCATAGCCTTTGTCCACCAACTGTCCAACACTAAGAAGATTGTGCTTTAATCCTTCAACATATAGTACATTACCAGTTTTGTTTTTTCCATCAAGAGAAATAGTTCCTCTACCTCTGATTCTTCCAGCAGAATTATCTCCAATTCCTCTTTCATACTTTTCTAAATTTAAGAACTTATTCTTGTCACCTGTCATATGGTGAGAGCATCCACTGTCAATGACCCAATCATCCTTTGCTTCAACTTGGGCAGCAGGAGCTCTTTCTTCAACTTTATGATTGACAGATACAGAGGATATTGGTTCCTCTTCTTTGATGGCAATAAACACCCATTCATTACTAGATTTGTTTCCTGTCTCTGATTCATCATCTGTTATTCCTTCATTATCATCTTCTTCATGAACATAGTAACAATTCTTTTGAAACCTTGGTCTGTTAGGATTTGGTCTTGAAAATCTTTCCAGACATCTTGAGGCAAAATGACCAATTTTATTGCAGTTAAAACACTTAAAAGGTAATTTCCCTTCATACTTACTGGATCCTCTTGGCAGTCTTTTTGCAATAAGAGCTTCAAGAGGAGCAGTTTTAGCTTCTTCTTCTTCCAAGTCTTTTCTTGCTTTTTCATACCATGATAGGTTCCTTGAAGAGTTTTCTCCTGGATCAAACCTTTGTTTCCCTTTTACAGAGGCACTGGCTTTGAATGCAGATTCAGTCTTTGGAGGATCATCTCCAAACTCGGCCATTTCAAAAGAAGCCAACTTACCAACCAATTGATCTCTTGTGACTATTGTGTGAGCTCTAAATTCTTTGATTGCAAAAGCCTTGATTTTATAAGAGGCAGGAAGGGATCTGAGAACTTTGCCAATGATCTCCTCTTCACTCAGGATTCCACCTGCATTTCTAATTCCACAAACCAGCTCATTCACTCTTAGCATAAAAGAGGAAATATTTTCATCATCTCTCATCTTTAGTTTTTCAAATTTTCCTTTCAGACTCTGTAACCTTGCACATTTAACATACTGGTCTCCTTCATGCAGAAGTTCCAGTTTATTCCAAGTCTCAAAGGCAGTTGGTAGGTCAATAACATTTGAAAGCTTTGAGTTAGATAATGCGCTTAAAAGAGCCTCTTTGGTCCGCAGATTGTTTTTAGCATCTGTGATTTCATTTAGGGTTGTCGGACCACCCTGTGGAGGTACATAAGCTTTTGTAACCATGGACCAATATGCAAATCCCATACACTGCAAGTGACATTTCATGCGACCTTTCCAAAAAGCAAAGTTGGTTCCATCAAACTTCGAATTGTCCTTCTTGTAAGACGACATCCTAGATCTCCTCAAGCGGTTAAGGTCCTTTTAGAGGAACTTAGCTATGATACCAATTGTTAGATTTAGGGCACACAACTGAGAGGGGGGGTGTGAATCAGTTTTACAAAACTTTCTCTTTGATTAAACACTTAACTCCACATTGTTGATTAGCAGCATAATAGAAGATCAATCATGAAAGTACAGTGCAAAAAATCAAGAATAGAAACACATCAACACATGAGACACCAAGATTTTGATGTGGAAAACCTGATTAAGGGAAAAACCACGAGGTGATTAACCCAAGAATGTATTCTCTGTTAGAAGAATAGAAAGAACAAAATGGCACATGCCAATTAGGGCTCACTACCTGAGCACACTGCTCACAAGAGGCTCACTACCTGAGCACACTGCTCACAAGAGGCTCACTACCTACAAGAGACTCACTGTCTACAAAAGAATAAGTATTACATACTTGAACTGGTAAATAGCATCTTCACCATGCTTGAGTCAGTTCCATTTAAGCCCAAACCTTCTGCTCTACTTTTCGCTCTTCTCCTCGCTACCACACACCCCTCTTCAACAACACAACATTGAAATGACTTCATAATCCTTTATTTATACACGACATCAACTTAGGAACAAACATCTAAGTCAGCAAACAACCACAAGAACATTCGCAAGGTGTATAATTCATCTGGTCGGCTAGTCACAGAAAGAACACCTTCACTCGGAAGTATTTCTTCAATTTCAGGCTCCAACTCTAATGCGGACCATCAACACAAACTGAACATAATCTAAGGACCTCCATAAGCTTTCCTAAATCACTAGGAACATCTGCACTTCCTCTACTTACTGAAATCCTTCTCTCCTTCATCTGGAACCTCAAGAGCATAGTCTGTCATCACTGTTACAAAGGAATAGGTTCTTCCAGACCTTCAAGCCACAAACCAATCTACTTGACACTTCAAAAGGATGTCCTCAACACTTCCTCCAATCCGCAGAATGGGATAATGTAGTACCAAACCTCACTGGACCTATCTGTCTCACTCTATCACCACTGAACACCTGTCGGAACTGGTTTTACTTGAACAACCATAACTTCTCCAGATCTTCATGCGGACCTCTGAAATCTTGACTGGAACATCTCAAGACTTATATCTACAAACCCTTTAAACCGCATCCTCTGATCCTCAACCTATCTTTGACTTTTACCTTGTTGTCATCAATGTTCTTCACTGTTCCTGATTGAGACTAATTTTCTCAATATCCTTAGCACAGAGCTCATCCAATCCTTATCATTAATGCAACATGAGTATGTTGACATCAATGACAACACCAGTTCAACCCATACTTGCAATAGGTAGATCATACTTCTTGGGTCTGTATGCATCTATATACTGTAAACGAACATGTCCACTGAGCTCATCTACTTTGTGTTCATAAAATGAAGGATAGTTCAACATCACAAAATCTATTTGAACTAGTTAAGAAGTCTTTGAATGAAATTACAAGTATGGATGACTTGACAATTGCTAAAAGTTGGTGTGTGTAGGAGCTAATGGAGCTGCAGTAATGCAAGGTCATAAGATCGGTCTTTGCAAACAATTACAAACTACTTGTGCACCATACATGCTTGGCATTCATTTCATATTGGCCCACATAATGAATTTAGTATTTAAAATTATAAGCAAGTTTCCTACAATAGATCAAAAGTTGGAAATCTGGTCTGTGAGCTCCACGCATACTTCTACCGAAGTCCCAAACTTTTTGTAGAATTTCAAAATTTTATTGAGGGAATGACAATAGGAAACAATCTTCTTAAGGATGTTGATACTAGATGGATCTCCTTGCATGGACCAGCACAACAAGTTCTTTTAGAATATCCATCCTTGATTGGAATAATGTACAAGCATCGCAACACAATAGACAAAGCTCCTAACCTCTTACATAGGTTAAGTGATATAGAGACACTCTTAACTTTAGCTAGTCTTCTCCCCATGCTGGATGAAATGAACAATCTTGTGAAGAAATCCCAAGATAGAACTACGTATATCTATGAGTATACCAAAGTATGTAGAATGACATGCATGACCCTCGATAATGTATATCTAGATCTAACTTTCTCAAAGCCCAAATTTTTATAGGTTGCAAATAATTATAGATTTGAATCATCATGAAAATTATTTACAGTTTAATGTAAGCAAGGAGTTATGTACCTTTGTACATTGATTTGACATACCAATGCACCATTGTAAGACAATTAGGCGCTCTATTAGAGAAGTACCTTTTAGAAAGGAAGATTTTGACGGCATTGTTGAATCTGTTAGTAATAATTTGAAGGAAATTGCAACCAATATTTCAACAAAAATTTATAATTGATTCCCTCGAGAAGAAATACTTGAAGTCATGTCTATTGTGTATCCTCAATTTTGGGTTTAAGGCCACCGAGATAGCCCAAGTTTTTTTCATCAAAAAGTAACTACCTTGACTGCAAACTTTTCAAAAAGTGTAGAATGCAATGGACAAACAATAGAAGGAATACTATAGATGGAAATAATCTTAGAAGACAATGTAGTCGGTTTGCAAGAAGTATGATAGACTGGTTTAATGCCATGGAGAATCCCTTTGAAGCGGGATCAATAAAAAAGGCTTGGAAAAACTTGGGTTAGAGTGAAATATTACATGATTCTATATCAGAATATTTCAAACTTGCTGATTTATGTCAAAGAATGATATTGGGTTCAATGGAAGATGAGAGAGTTTTCAGTGCATTGGGGTTTTTGAAATCAAATATAAGAAAAAAACTAGATAAGATTTTGAAAAATTGCTTGAGGGTGTTAGGAAGTGCGTATAATTTCAAAAAAAATCCTTATGAAAGGGCAGTCACAATCTGGAAGTCCATATGCAAAGAAGAGGGTTGTGCAACACTTCAAGTTCAAATGCTGGTGGTGGTAGGAAAAATGATAGTGACACAATGACTAATGAATTTGAGACTCATAATCAAGACGAAGAAAATGAAGACTAGACTCAGAATCAAGATGACTCTTTTACTTTATCTAAAAGTCAGTTTGAGGACCCTGATTCAATTTGTGAAATGGAAGTGAATTAGCAGTTTTTAGGTATTTATACTACATTTCATGAATCATATTGGAAAACTGTAGTTGATGATATTTTATATTATATTCCTTGAAATTGTGAATCAAATTGAATACATTAACATATTATTAATTATTTCATATTTTAATTGTGTCATACTGATAAATTTTACATGTACTCGGTGATTCATCATTAACTCAATGCCTAATATTTCCTTGCTAAAGTTGATTTGTGCATAAAACAGAAAAAAAAATTGCAGTAAAGTAGAATTTTGGTTTTTCATTTGATATGTGATTTTGCATTGAATTTTTCACAGATTATGAATTATTTTGATTAGTGTCTTATCTGCAACTAGCTCAGAAAATGAAATATACTCCTACAACAGACCATTTGATCCACTGGTTAGGGTTTTAGGTTTAGGGTTTGTCTTCATTTCATACATAAACCTAACCTTTTAGCCTTTTGTGTTATAATTTTAAGTTGACTTGTTATAGCTAGTTCCCAATCATCTAAGTTCACACTTAAGCCATCAAACTCGTCAGTATTACCAGCCCTTTTGCCTTGTCTCATCAGTCACCACTTGGTTGGGAATATTATGTGTCAAAATGTTTAAAGGGGTTAAATATTTCATCTTTAATCTTAAGTCTTGACCCCCAAAGTTTTTATGTCTTTTTAAATATTATGCCATGGTGGATGCACTTTCCTTGTTGACTCCTCCCCATTTTGCCTTATGTGGACACATGGTGCCATTTCGCAGTAGTGTAGTAAGAAATTGGCCACCACCTTTTTGCTCTGTGCGAGCGCACTAAAGCTTCCACATAAGCCTCCTTATACATACCTTTTACTTTCCCTTTGAAAGATGGCCATGTGTCGCTATTTCATAGCCATGCAGTGAATCTTCACCTCTAAAAAGATCCTTATGTGCGCTTGTACTACAATTAGATTATGCTTCTATTGCAGAACATCTCTCAACCCAACACTTGGTAGCTTTTCCTCCATTGATTCTGATTCATTGATCTAGTGGTTGTAAGGTCGATTTCTTCGGTAGTTGTCTCCATATCATAGCTTTGCAGAAGGAATATGATGTCACCTTTGATGCAGTGCGGGCTTACAATAACTTGTCATGTGGCATTCCTAGCCCTACCAGACTTAGGACTTAAATTTTATAAAAGATATGACATTCATGGGCTATAAAAGGTAGAGGCTAGGACTCGGGGTCGGTCATTACACGACGTTGGACACATTAAGTTGTAACTTAGGTGACCGGGAACTTAAGATAAATGGTCAATGAAATTATAACATAAAGAAAAAGGGACCGTGGGACTTAGGGTTTAAGGGAAAATAGGGAAAAATATATGAACGGGCTTAAAACAGTAAACTTAAGCAGGTGCCACCACAGTGATTCATCTCTCAACTCAATGGAAATTCTTAATAACATATTAACAATAGTAGCATATACAACAATGTGTTGATAACTGAGAGGGGGGTGAATCAGTTATCTTAATTATTTTAGCTTTCTGAACTTCCTTAATGATTAATGCAGCATTGAAGCAAACATAACCATAAAATGGAAATAGCATTAATACACATGACACAATGATTTTGACGTGGAAAACCCTGTTAGGGGGAGAAACCACGAGGTGATTAACCCAAGATTGTATTCTCTGTTAGAAGAATAAGATAGTACAAAATGGCACTTGCAAATTAGGGCTCACTACCCGAGTACACTGCTCACAAGAGGCTCACTGCCTACAATAGATTATACAAAGAAACTAGATACTTGAACTGATGAGAAGCATCCATATATGCTGAGGTTCAGTTCTAGTTAAGCTCAATATACTGATCTACTGCACTTCATTCCTCCTCTTCTTTGATGCTGTTGTCCTGTCACATACCTGACTTGTAGTACTCCTATTACTCTGCTTTTCTTCTTTTCTTCTCACACCTCTACTCACAACTTCGCATCTCATACCGAAAATAGTTTGGTATATATATCTGCACTAAGGATTTCATCCACTTTCTAGTTGGCATCCAAAATACTTATTACTTTCCCAAACTCTTGGTCTGTCGGCTGAGTCCTTGCTTGTCAAGTGATGCGTATCAAAGAGATGCTCATAGAAGTCATCAATCATGTCAGCCAATCATGAATGATATCTTAGGAACCTTAATCACAATCAATATCACATCCGGATTAATGTCTGATGCTCTACCGGTCAGTTCTTCCTTTGTCTCCTCTGCCAAACAGAAATCCAACACTTAAGTGCTGATGTCTCTTCACTTTTCCATCACCGGAGGCTCAATCTTTGGAATCTATCAGTCAAGGTACTCCTCTTGACTTCCCCAAGTCTGTACTTTACAAAGATACTTTCTCTTGGAGATCCAGACCTGACTGTCAGACCTTGCCACATGCTCTGTTCTTACTTACTAGACCACAACACTCTTCAATCTAACTTCTGGTATAGGCACACCATGTCCTGCGAATGTGTGGGATGGACTTTGTTGCCATCAATGACAACAATTATGAAGCCACACAGTGTCTCTTGCCAACAATCTCCCCCTTTGGCATTGATGGCAACACTTAGTGAAAAATGACTAAGTGTCACACTACACTCCCCCTTAGCTGATGCTCTGTTCTAATGTACATATTACCAGAGCTCCCCCTTAGCTGGATTCCACATTTTTCACTACTCCTCACTCCCCCTTTGACATCAATGGAAAAGGGTAGGGTCCGTACATCAAAATTTTCCAAAAATAAATCTATACTTGGACGTAAAAACATATATACAAGTTTTACTTACATATACTTAACTATATCTGGAAAAGTGGTTTTCAACTGTACCACTTCTATTGCCCAACTCTTCTTCATCCTGTCCAAAATTGAGATGTGACCACTCAACAAGAATGCAAAGGCTCCTGCTCTCTTCAGATCTGTCAGATCACTGGTCTGAGCTGTGGTTTGAGCATCATTTAGGGCCTCATGTATGGCCTCTAACTTAGGGATAATGATCCCTCTAAGTTCACTCAACCTACTTATTCTATTTTTCTTCTCCTTCTCAAGCTTCTTAATTTAATTCAAGACTGCAATAGTGATTTGATGTTAGGATCTAGGACTGTTGCATGTGAATAATAACTTTTACAATGATTAAACTGAAGGTTTTTAAAACATATTTTCATAATTAAAATTCTTAAATGAAAATAGCAATAATAAAATGATGAACATAATAAAAGAGAGATAGAAGAGAGAAGACAAAACACAAGTTGATAACAGAGTTCGCCAAATGGCTATGTCTCCGGGTCCCTCTCCAAAGAGTGACCGATCCTCGATTATGCTCCAGAAAATGGATTACAAGGAATTCAACTGTTACAGAGTCTCCTCACATCTTGTTGGATGACAATGAATTACACAAGTCCTTCTCTCTCAAGTACAACAAGCTTGAATTCAAGCTCCCAATGCATAGAGACGAACAATTCACTATCAAAACTCTCCAAGCTCTCTAAACTCTTCACAAGAATTCTCTCCCAATTCACCACCTAATTTCCATTCCCCCTTCAAAACTCCTAAGCTCCCCCCTTTTATACATAAAATTTACCCAATATGGGTCATAACCATGGGATTTATACAATCTCCCATTTACAAATAATAATCTTCACAATATCTCTATTTACAAAGATAAATCTTCAAAAATCCCCCTTTACAACATAAAACTCCTTTTAAAAATGATCAACCCCCCTTAAAATAATTTTAATTAATCTTTACATATCTTTTAAATTCATTTTAAACCCCCCGGGCTATTAAAAATAGGGGTTGATAATCAAATTTAAGGAATTCCGCTTCACGGTATTCTTCAAACTGAAACAACACCCGAAACAGTCTCAACACCATTTATGGTGTAGTGGTAGAGAGTTGTAGTAGGGGTAGGCAGGTCTGAGGTTCAACTCCCGTCCCTTCCCATTTTAAACTCAATTTTAAAATGGTCTTTATCAAAAGAAACTAATACCCACCGTAAGTAAAACCTGTTATGCGCCGTGTTTTGGTGGAGCTTAAAACTAGAAATAAAGAGGTTGCGGGTTCGATTCCCATGAACTCCACTTTTAGCAAACAGTTCAAACGACCGCTTGAGAAGATAAGGAGGGGTGCCACATGTCAAATCATGATACGCTGGAAAGTGACACGTGTCAGATTGTGGTTGGTCAATAACACCATCTGCCACATCACAACTGCCATGTCACCATTTTGACTAGTCAACCCTTTTGACTAAAACTTTGACTTGGCGTAACTTTGGCATACGGACTCTGTTTTTGATGAAACAAATGGCATCAGAATCATGCCAACGAGCTCTGCGACATGAAGCTATTTTTGACCTTTTTTGGAATGATCAAAATTTTCACCTTTCTGACTAGCCTCTGTTCCTGGTTTGACCCTAACTTTGACCGGCCATAACTTGAGCATATGAGCTCCTTTTTCACCCGTTCAAGTTGTGTTGGGTTCATTTTTCCAAGTACTTCGACATCGCAATGAAATTTGGAGCATATGGAACACTTCATTTTTTTACGACAAGTATCCACCTGGTTCAAATAGTCTGACATTCTTGACTTATTATGGGAGATGAGAGAGGATCAAAACTTTGAGATACGCTTAGTAGTTTATCTTCTTGCTCTTTTACTTTCTTCTCAACATCTTTGGTCACTTTGGGCCAGGATAAGCAAAATTTGTAAATATCTCCGCCATCTTTGAGAGCATTTTCTAAACTCTTTATCCCAATATCCATAACTCTCCTATCATTTGAGATTAGACCTAGTACTTTAGAGAATCTCTTATCCAAAAATTCTTTCTTGATTTTCTCTTCTACTGCTTTCTCTAAAGAATCAAAATGTGTATTAACAGAATTTATTAGAGACTTTAGATTACCGGATGTGGAGGCTGTAGGATCCTTTTGGAAGGATGGCATGATCTTTTCCAATACACCGGATGCAGTTTCTATGAGCTCACAGTCTTCCATGTGAGACTTTAGCATTTTTTCTTTTGCCTTTGCTTAGGTGAAGGATGCTAGTTTCATGGTTTGAATCGGAGAGAGGGAATCAAAATTGAATGGGCCTTGAAGCAATTCTGGTTCATCAAATTCCATCATCTCTTTAGTCAAGAAGTCTTTGACTGCTTCTGCTGTGTCTCTTGCCAGAGACAAAATTTTCTCCCCTTCTGCAGCCTTACCACTATCATCTATGGCCTTCTCTATTGGGGTTTTCTCTTCTTCTACAGCCTTGCTAATGTCATCTTCTTTTTCCTTCTCTTTTACTCTTTCTTCTCCTTTGGATCCAGAGTCTGCAGGGGAAACCGGATGAGAGATATTTACTTCTTCTTGGACCTCCTCTTCCAGAGTAGAGGATTCTAAGTCCTTATCTTTCTCTTCACCTGTCTCCTTTACTTCTTCTGCTATTTTAGTGGATTCTTCTTCAACATTTGTAAACAAGGGATCATCTAAATCCTCTATAATAGGAATGTTGAATCTTTTGTAAGCATTTTGGAGGATGTCTTATGTTTCTTTTGCTACCTTGTTAGTTTCTCCAAGCATAAGCTGATTCATTCTAGCTTTGCTTCGGAACTCATCCTTACAATCTTTGAAGATCATATTCTTCTGCTTAGGAGTAATAGAGGGATAGAGCTGAATGGCTATCTGTTCCCGGATTTCCATGTCCTTTTCTTTGGCATTATTCTTTCTCATTTCAAGTTCCTTCTCAAGGATTTTAGGAATTAAAGATATGATCTCAATGAAAGCTTTATTGTAGATGTTTAGATACTTAACTATGGCATTCTGCAAGATCTTCTGATCAGCTTCACTATATTTATGATAGAATTCTGTTATTGGTTTCAGGTTTCCATCCGTAGTAATTGCTTTGATGATATCATCAAGAGTGGGCTTCTCAACACATTTATCTGTCTTTTCTTCTTCCTTGTCTAGACCGGTAGTGGATTCTCCAGATACTTTCTTCTTCTTCTTCATTTTCTTTACTTCCTCATCTAATTCTGTCTCTTCTTCGTCCTTTTGGCTTGAGTAAGACCTTGTTGCCTTTTTCTTGGTTCTCTTCTCTCCTTTTCTAGATGTCTGAGCTTCCGATTTTGAAGCCTTTTGTCCCTTGGAAGTGGTAGGTGCAGAGCTTTTGGTTGATCTGGTCCGGGAAGATGCTTGCACCGGAGCACTTTTTTTTTCTGCCTCTTCCTTTTCTGCCCTTTCCATCTTTTCTCTATTTGCATCTAGTGCCTCTTTTGAGATTCCATGCCTCTTGGCAAACTCTTCTACTTCCCTCCTCACTTTTCTTTTTATTTTCGGTTGTCTTAGCTCCACATGGATCTTCACACTTAATTCTTCAAATGTTCCAAACCTTTCTGCTTTAGGATCCTTGGGTTGACTGAGCATGTGTTGAACATGTAGCTCAACAATTTTATCATCTACTTCATACCCCATTGGCATGATCCAAACTATTCTTGGCTCTACTACCTCCATTAGACATTGATCAGTTTATACAATAAAGATACTATATCTTTATACTTTTCAACTAAGGATTGGGGGATTCTCTCTCTTGCTTGCATCATGCTCTAAAAATTCTTGAAATAGCCCCAGAGTGCTGTATTCTGTGCCTTGGCATCACTAAGCCCATGTACATAATCTCTGATTTGGATGGCTACTGGTCTATCATTCTACCATACCCAACCACTGGATCTGGGAAGCTCATTCATGAAGTGGAAGAACAAGCACAGTAACAACCCACCATACTTGAAGGAGTTCTTCTTGTCTTTCTTGATCTTTTGTATATTTTCCATTAGTTGGTTCAGAAGGAGTTCACAAAGATCATAATCTGAATTTTTTCTCAACATTTCATAAGCAGTGTAAATTATAGTTCCAGGTACTAAATTTTCCCTGCTAGAGTGATATATCTTATAACCGATGATCATGGAGGCAAACTTGACATCCGGATCAATGATGTCTTCTATTGTCATTACTCTTTTGTCAAATTTTGATCTGCTAGCCTCACTCACAGTTTGATTCTTGACGGATTTGAGAACAGGAATCCCACCGGATGAGTGTGGTCCAGTTACTACCCTAATGGCATCCCTGGTTATCTTAAATGGTCCATTCAACCACATGAAGTTATCATGCACTCTGCTCAAAATATACTGGACCTATGTTGATAACTGAGAGGGGGGGTGAATCAGTTATCCTACTATTTTATTGTTTCTTAACTTTCTTAATAATTAATGCAACATTAATTCAAATAAGCAAACATAACTATGAAATGGAGATACACATGACACAATATTTTTGACATGGAAACCCTGTTAAGGGAGAAAACCATGGGGTGATTAACCCAAGATTGTATTCTCTGTTAGAAGAATGGAAATACAAAATGGCACTTGCCAATTAGGGATCACTGCCCGAGCACACTACTCACAAGAGGCACACTGCCTACAAGAGACTCACTATCTACAAAAGGAATGTAAAACAATACTTGAACTGATTGGGAGCATCTACATATGCTAGAGTTCAGTTCCAGTTAGGCTTAGTACACTGATCTGCTGCACTTCATCTTTCTTTTTCTTTTATGCTACTTTCCTTCCACATACCGGATCTTCCTTACTGCTTTCTCTCTATTCTTCTACTTTTATTCGCACATCACAAACAACCACGACACTTCTCACAACTAAATCCATCTTGTATATATATCCGCACAAGTGATTTCATCACCTTTCAAGTCGGCATCCGGAATAGTCAATCTTTTCATAAACTCTGATCTGTTGGCTGAATCCTTGCATACCAAGTAATGCGGATCAAGGATATACTTGTAGAACTCATCAATCATGTTGGCCAATCATAACTTATGTCTTAAGAATCTTTACCATCATTAGTAACACATCCGAAATAGAGTTTGATGTTCTGCCAATCAGTTCTTCCTCTGTCCACACTGCCAATTAGGAACTTGATACTCATGTATTCATATCTTTTTTTTCATCTATCACTGGAGGCTAAATCCTTGGAATCTATCACTCAAGGTAGTCCTCTTGACTTCCCCAAATCCACACTTCACCAAGATACTTCCTTTGAGAGATCCGGACCTGTCTGTCGGACCTCGCCACATGCTCTGTTCTTGTTTACCAGACCATAACATTCTTCACTCTGACTTCCGGTAGAGACATACCATGTCTTGCGGATGTTTGGGTTGAACTTTGTTGCCATCAATGACAACAATCATGAATCCATATAGTGTCTCTTGCCAACAATCTCCTCCTTTGGCATTGATGGTAACACTTGGTGAAAAATGACTAAGTGTTTACACTATGCTCCCCGTTGGCTGATGCTCTGTTATTATATATATTTTTCGGAGCTCCCCCTTAGTTGGATTCCTCATTTTTTATTGCTCCTCACTCCCCCTTTGACATCAATGGCAAAGGGTAGGGTCCGCACATCAAAATTTTCAAAAATTTAACTATACTTAGCCGAATATAACATACTCACATAAACTGAAGAATATCTGCAAAAGTTGTTTTCAATTGAATGAATTTTGTAGCCCAACTTTGCTTCATTCTATCCAAAATTGATATATGGCCACTCAACAGGAAGGCAAACGCATCTGCCCTTTTTAGATCTGTTGGATCATTGGTCTGGGCTATGATTTGAGCTTCTTTGATGGCCTCATGCATGGCCTCTAATTTAGGGACAATTATCCTTCTGAGCTCACTCAACCTACTGATTCTGTTTTTATTCTCTTTTTCAAGCTTCTTAATTTCATTCAAAACTGCAACCGTTTGACATTCTTGATTTATAATTGATGTAGTAAGCGGATCAAAATTTTGAGAAAGTTTTATTAGTTTATCCTCCTGTTCTTTCATTTTCTTCTCAATCTCCACTGTTGCTTTGGACCAGGGAATACAAAATGTGTATACTTCTCTGCCATCTTTAAGAGCATTTTCTAAGCTCTTTATCCCAATATTCATATTTCTCCTATCATTAATGATCAACCCTTGTACCTCTAAGAATCTCTTATCCAAAAACTCCTTTCGGACCTTTTCTTCAGCTGACTTCTCTAGAGAATCAAACTGTGTACTAACACTGCTGACTAGAGTTTTGAGATTACCAAAAGAGGAGGCTGTGGGATCCTTCTGAAAAGATGGCATGATCTTTTCCAAAACTCCGGATGCTACCTCTATAAGCTCACAGTCTTCCATGTGAGATTTTAGTAGTTTCTCTTTGGCCTTCACATTTGCAAATGAAGCTATCTTCATTGTTTGCACCGGAGATAGAGAGTCAAAGTCTAGTGGCCCTTTTAATAGATCCAGTTCATCAATCTCCATAGTTGCTTTTGTCAAAAAGTCCTTGACTGATTCTGCAGTGTCTCTTGCCGGAGACAAATTTTTCTTATCTTCTACAGTCACAGAACTGTCTTTGGGAGCTTTCTCCCCTTCCACAACCTTCGCACTGATATCTTCTTTTCCCTTCACCTTTGCTTCTTTCTCCTTTACTCTTTCTTCTCCTTTGGATCCAGAGTCAGCAGGGGAAACCGGAGGAGTGATGTTAGTCTATTCATGGGCCACCTCTTCCGGAGCAGAGGATTCCAAGTCCTTAGCTGTTTCTGCACTGGTATCCATAACTTCTTCTATTATTTTCTCAGAAGACTCTCCTACAACACTTGTGGTTGAGGGGTCAGTACTCAAGTCTTCTATAATAGGAAGATTAAATCTTTTGAAGGCTTTCCAGAGAATCTCTTCTGTGTCCTTGGCTACCTTGTCAGTCTCACCAAGCATAAGTTGATTCATCCTTGCTTTGCTCCTGAACTCATCCTTGTAATCTTTGAATACCATATTCATTGTCTTAGGATCGATTGAAGGATATAGCTGAATAGCTATCTGTTCCCGGATCTCAAGGTCTTTTGCCATGGCATTAGTCTTTCTCATTTCTAACTCATTTTCTAGGCTTTTGGGAATAAGAGATATAATTTCAATAAAAGCCTTATTATATATGTTCAAATACTTAACTGTAGCTTCCTGCAAGATCTTTTGGTTAGCCTCATTATAATCATCATAGAATTCGGCCATTGGTTGAAGGCTTCCATCCACAGTGACTGATTTGATTACACTTTCTAAAGACAGGGTGGGCTTTTCAACAAATTCTTCTGCCATTTCTTCCTTGTCTTGACCTGTGGAAGGTTTACCGGATCCTTTCTTCTTCTACTTCTTTATTTCCTTTATCCCCTCATCAGATTCAGTCTCTTCTTCATCCTTTTGACTCACATAAGACCTTGTGGGCTTAGTCTTGGTTCTTTTCTCTATTTTACCGAATGATCTTGCTTCCGGTTTAGATGCCCTTGAGCTTTTGGCAGTGGTAGGTGCAGATCTCTTTGATGATCTAGTCCGGGTGGAGGTTTCTACCGGAGCACTTTCTTTGCTTTCCTTTTCTGCCTCTTACTTTTCTTCCTCAGCCCTTTGCCTCTTTTCCCTGTTGGCATCAAGTGCCTCCTTTGAGATGCCTAAGCCTTTGGCAATTTCTTCAACTTCTTTTCTTACTTTCCTCTTCATTTCCGATTGTCTGAGTTCCACATGAACTTTTACACTTAGCTCTTCAAAGGTTCCAAACCTTTCTGCCTTTGGATCCTTTGGCTGACTTAACATGTGTTGAACATGTAGCTCCACAATTTGTTCATCAACTTCATACCCCATAGGCATGATCCACATAGTTCTTGGTTCTACTGCCTCCATTAGGCACTGATCAGTGTCTACCATGAAGCACACTATATCCTTATATTTCTCAACTACTGATTTGGGGATTCTTTCTCTGGTTTGCATTGTATTTTGAAAGTGCTTGAAGTAACCCCATAGAGCTGTATTCCTTGCCTTGGCATCCCCAAGTCCATGCAAGTAATCTCTGATTTGAATTGCTACCGGTTTGTCATTTTGCCATACCCATCCATTTGATCCAGGCAGCTCATTCATGAAGTAGAAGAATAGACATAATATTAGTCCACCATATTTAAAAGAGTTCTTGTCCTTCTTAATCTTTTGTAAGTTTTCCATTAGTTGGTTTAGAAGGAATTCACAGAGGTCATAATCTGTATTTTTCCTCAGCATTTCATAAGCAGTATACACAGCTGTTCCAGGTACTAAATTCTCCCTACTGGAGTGATATAACTTATAACCAATTATCATAGATGCAAACTTGATATCCGGATTAGAGATATCTTCTATGGTCATTGCTCTCTTATGAAATTTTGATCTGGTGGCCTCAGTCACAGTCTGGTTTTTGACAGATTTGAGAACTGGTATTCCTTCAGATGAATGTAAACCAGTTTGTCATGTGCTGATATTAAGGTATTGTTTAAATTAAAGATTTAAAACATCAACTTCAATATCCCATCCATTAATAAATATATAATATTAAATGATATTATCTATAAATATTTTAAATATAATATATTACCTGATTATATTTATAAATAACTAATATAAATATAAATGTAAATGTGAATAATTTTAATTATAATTATTTATTATAATAATATAATAATAAATATATTATAAAGACAAATATAATATATTATTTAAATAACTAACAAGATATATTATATAAATAATAAATATTAATAATATAGAACTAATATAAATAAATATATTTACACATATTAAAAGTGACTCCACTTCATATGAGAGATTCGGTTAAGAGGAGCACTAAAGTTAAGAAAACATATATTAAAAGTGAAGCAAATAATATGATCAGAGAAGAATAATAAATAAAGAAACTAAAAAATGATTATAAGTAAAGGTGCGATTCAAAGGGATGCAAATTAGTTTATATGGGATCCCTTCACATTCATCATTTATTACATGATTAAATGTATTAAGGTTAAGGCTGCGATAATAATAAACAACAAATAGTCATAAAAGGATATGACGGTTGGAATGGGTATACCCCTTAACAAGGATCATGCCTTTTAAAAGATATAAAAGGGAAATTATGAGAATATTATTCCAGCAAAGGAAAAAAAGATATTTTTTAAGAGAACATTTCTGAGTTAAATACAACTTTGATATTGAAAATAAATAAATATAATAGAGTAATCATAGATTTATATAAGAGCATAGCACACATTGAGAGATTGGAGGTAGCATTAATACCTCAAAGGTAGATAAGACCGGCGGTGGAATGGACCATGTTACATCATACTTAGGCAATGGATAAGACCTGCGGTGGAATGGACCATGCTACATCATACAAGGGCAATAAGTAAGACCTGCGGTGGAATGGGCATGTGTTACATCATACAAGGGCACTTAGTAAGACCTAAGGTGGAATGGGCATGTGTTACATCATAAAAAGGCACTACTCATAGAGGATGATTCATGCAACCTAACAAGAGATAGTACCCCATCTCCACTAAGGTTTGAAAATGAATAAGATTAACATATAATAGACAACCCTAAGTATGAATGGACTTAAGGATTGGATAATTGAATTAATGATATATGTTGATATTATACGAAGAATTGATTACTAATGTTCTCTTTTACAAGTTGAAATTCTGTGCAAGATTAAGAAAATTTGGACTTGCTAGAAGGGGACATTTCAAGTGGTATCGGAGCAGTGTATCCTGCCATCCTATGAATAATAGTCAAATAAAAAAAATTAAAATGTAAAAAAAAAAAAAAAATTAAAAACAAGAATCAATTAAAATCATAGGTATGAATTTAAAATTACCAGAAAAAGAAAAATTAAAATTAAAATTTACTTCTGTAATAAATATTGAATAAATGAGTAAATAAGGTAAAAAATAAAAATAAAAAAATAAAGCAACTCTTAATAACAATAAAATTACATTATGTAAATATACTAAATGAAATAGTAAAATAAAGTTATGAAAATATAATTCAAAAATAAATATATATTAAGTTATATTAAGTTCTTATAAAGAAGTATATTTGACAAAGTTATTTTCATCTCAACTTAATTTATTTTATTTTATTTTATAGATATAAGATTATATCATAATAAATAAACCCATATAGTAAATTCAATTAATGTTATAAATATTATATGTTGTATAAATACATCATATATAGTTTATATATAGATGTATTTTCAAGAAACACATATATAAATTAATTAATGATCTATATAAATATAAAATTTGTGATCATAATAACCATGTGATTAGACCCACAATCCTATTAAACATAACTATAAATTTTAAAAATAACAATAAATAAAAATATTAATACTTTTGTCTAATCCTTTAATTCTCATTGTGATTGCTTGAGGACAAGCAATCTTGAGTGGGGAGGGTTGTCATGTGCTGATATTAAGGTATTGTTTAAATTAAAGATTTGAAACATCAGCTTCAATATCCCATCCATTAATAAATATATAATATTATAAATATATAATATTAAATGATATTATCTATAAATATTTTAAATATAATATATTACCTGATTATATTTATAAATAACTAATATAAATATAAATGTAAATGTGAATAATTTTAATTATAATTATTTATTATAATAATATAATAATAAATATATTATAAAGACAAATATAATATATTATTTAAATAACTAACAAGATATATTATATAAATAATAAATATTAATAATATAGAACTAATATAAATAAATATATTTACACGTATTAAAAGTGACTCCACTTCATATGAGAAGATTCGGTTAAGAGGAGCACTAAAGTTAATAAAACATATATTAAAAGTGAAGCAAATAATATGATCGGAGAAGAATAATAAATAAAGAAACTAAAAAATGATTATAAGTAAAGGTGCGATTCAAAGGGATGCAAATTAGTTTATATGGGATCCCTTCACATGCATCATTTATTACATGATTAAATGTATTAAGGTTAAGGCTACGATAATAATAAACAACAATTAGTCATAAAAGGATATGATGGTTGGAATGGGTATACCCCTTAACAAGGATCATGCCTTTTAAAAGATATAAAAGGGAAATTATGAGAATATTATTCCAGCAACAGGAAAAAAAGATATTTTTTAAGAGAACATTTCTGAGTTAGATACAACTTTGATATTGAAAATAAATAAATATAATAAAGAGTAATCATAGATTTATATAAGAGCATAGCACACATTGAGAGATTGGAGGTAAACTTTTTAGGAAGAAGTAGCATTAATACCTCAAAGGTAGATAAGACCTGCGGTGGAATGGACCATGTTACATCATACTTAGGCAATGGATAAGACCTGCGGTGGAATGGACCATGCTACATCATACAAGGGCAATAAGTAAGACCTACGGTGGAATGGGCATGTGTTACATCATACAAGGGCACTTAGTAAGACCTAAGGTGGAATGGGCATGTGTTACATCATACAAAGGCACTACTCGTAGAGGATGATTCATGCAACCTAACAAGAGATAGTACCCCATCTCCACTAAGGTTTGAAAATGAATAAGATTAACATATAATAGACAACCCTAAGTATGAATGGACTTAAGGATTGGATAATTGAATTAATGATATATGTTGATATTATAAGAAGAATTGATTACTAATGTTCTCTTTTACAAGTTGAAATTCTGTGCAAGATTAAGAAAATTTTGACTTGCTAGAAGGGGACATTTCACAGTTATTGCCCTAATTGCCTGAGCCTTGGTAATTTTGCAAGGTCTGTTCAGCCATAGAAAGTTGTCATGAACCCTACTCAACACATACCGGACCCATTCATCTTCTTCAAAGCAGGGGAAATGAATGAACTGATCAAAATGTTTCTCCTGGATGCCCTTATATTCTAGTTTAATCCCAAAAGCATCATCTATCAATTGTTTGTGATAGATGTCTCTTAGTTTGAATTCCCCAAACTCTTCAATATTTGCATGTATGTAAACCCTAATGTCTTCTATGTGCAAAACGCCATGCGGGACACTAAAGAATGCTCCTAGGGGATCTACCTCCAATGATTTGTATGGATGTTTCTTAAATTCAGGGCAGGGCCTATCAGAGATTTTTACAATATTTGGAATACCCATCATTCAAGGATTTAGAGAGAGATATTTGATAACGAAGATTACCTTTTGTGCCTTTTGGTTTCACAGATTTGGCCGGATCGATTTCTGGATGAATTAACTTCTGCAAATGATCTTTGATGAACTTGAGGAGTTTTGTTGCAGAGCTTCACTTTTCATTTCTTCTTGAATGCAGAATGAACAAGTGATTAATGAGAAAACCCTTATATTGCTCTGCAAACCCTAATGTCAGGTTGCAATAAATGCTCGACCTAAGTTATTCTAGTTTGCCTTATTCGGATGACTTGAAGAACCAGATCAATCCCGATCTTTAAACATCTTGTAGATATTCCAAATCTTAACCATAGTTTGTTTGGATGTTTCCCTTATGAACCCTTCAATCCGCAACTCTTCTTGTGCCAGTTCCGGCACCAATTGACTGGCTGGGGGAACATGGTTTTCTTTCTGTCTCCCCCTGAGCCAGAGCTCACTTTTTAATTTCCAAAAGGAATATTAGTACCAGAGTCTGGTGCAGATCCATCCTCTACATTCTCTGTACTTTTCTTCACCCAAATCTTGTTCATCTCAGTTTGAACTTCATCTGCATTTACTTTTTGTTTTCCCTTATCTTGATTCTGATTATGATATACCAGACCTCTTTTGTCCTAATTCTTTCTTCTACAGAATTTTGCAATATGACCGGATCTATTACAAATTTGGCAAACAACATTTCTTTGCATATTTGATTGATATCCTCTTGATCTGCATTGATTAGCCATATGACCTATTCTATTGCATGCAAAGCATCTACCATTTAATGATTTGTTCATTGTCATATTTTTGCATTCATGAGATTTGTGACCATACCTTTTGCAGTTAAAACACTGTCCAGAGAAGGATGAATTAGTCTGATTCATTCTCTTTCTGCACTGATTAGCTTTATGACCAAAGTTATTGCAGTTGTGGTAGTATCCATTGAAGGATGGATATCTTTGAGCATTAGGCTATCTTATCAGAGGTCTTCTAGACCTGTTCCTTTGATTTTCTAATCCAAAATTCTTCTGACTGGATCCAAAGCTTTCTCCTTTGTCATATCTCAAACCACACTTGTCATCTACCCTCTTTTTACTTCCAAGAAGAACTTCAAGTTGAGAAGAACTTATCTTGAATTTCTCTTTATATTTATTTGCTGTTTGAAGATCCCTTTTGAGAGAGACAATTTGATCCTCAAGTTTTTCTTCATTATCTTTAGCATCTTCAAGATCAGATTCAAGATGTCTGATAATTCTATCCATCTGGTGGCAATCTTCTGATTTTTCTTTGAGAGATTATCTTAGATTATCTTCAGTTTTTCTTTTCTCTTCAACTTCTTGGGTAAACTTCATAACTCCTGATTCCATTTCATGTCTTACCATAATGATTTCTTTTGATAACTTTTCACATAACTTGGTTTTCTCATTCAACTCTTCATTTGCATTATTTGCTTCACCTTGACTTGCCAATTGCTAAAGCAACTCCTTTCTCTTTTTCATAGAGAGACTTAATTTGTCTTTTAGTTCTCTCATGAAATCATCAGCCTGTTTGAGTCTTTCCTTTAATTCATTGACTTCAGAGTTTGACTGTTCAAGATCATCAAGGGTAGTCTTGAGTTGCTCCCTTAAACCATATGCATCCATTTGAATTCCCAGATCTTCCTCAAGCTGTTAGACTCTGTTAGGAGGAACTTGGCTCTGATACCAATTGTTGATAATTGAGAGGGTGGGTGAATCAGTTATCCTACTATTTTCTTCTTTCTTAACTTTGTTAATAATCAATGCAATATTAATTCAAATAAGCAAACATAACTATGAAATGGAGATACACATGACACAATATTTTTGACATGGAAACCCTGTTAAGGGAGAAAACCACGAGGTGATTAACCCAAGATTGTATTCTCTATTAGAAGAATGGAAATACAAAATGGCACTTGCCAATTAGGGCTCACTACCCGAGCACGCTGCTCACAAGAGGCACACTGCCTACAAAAGACTCACTATCTACAAAAGGAATGTAAAACAATACTTGAACTGATTGAGAGCATCTACATATGCTAGAGTTCAGTTCTGGTTAGGCTCAATACACTGATCCGGTGCACTTCATCTTTCTTTTTCTTTTATGCTGCTTCCCTTTCACATACCAGATCTTCCTTACTACTTTCTCTCTACTCTTCTGCTTTTATTCACACATCACAAACAACCACGACACTTCTCACAACTAAATCCATCTTGTATATATATCCGCACAAGTGATTTCATCACCTTTCAAGTCGACATCTAGAATAGTTAATCTTTTCATAAACTCTGATCTGTCAGCTGAATCCTTTCATACCAAGTAATGCGGATCAAGGATATACTTGTAGAACTCATCAATCATGTCAGCCAATCATAACTTATGTCTTAAGAATCTTTACCATCATCAGTAACACATCCGGAATAGAGTCTGATGTTCTGCCAGTCAGTTCTTCCTTTGTCCACACTACCAATTAGGAACCTGATACTCAAGTATTCATATCTTTTTCTTCATCTATCACCAGAGGCTAAATCCTTGGAATCTATCACTCAAGGTAGTCCTCTTGACTTCCCCAAATCCACACTTCACCAAGATACTTCCTCTGAGAGATCCGGACTTGTCTGTCAAACCTCGCCACATGCTCTGTTCTTGTTTACCGGACCACAACATTCTTCACTTTGACTTCCGGTAGAGACATACCATGTCTTACGGATGTGTGGGTTGAACTTTGTTGCCATCAATGACAACAATCATGAATCCATATAGTGTCTCTTGCCAACAACCCATTCTTCTTCTATAAAATAGGAGAAATGAATGCATTGTGCAAAATGCTTGTCCCGGATGGCTTTATACTAAGTTTTGAGTTCAAATGAGTCATCTATCAAATGATTGTGATAGATATCAACTAGCTTAGATTCCCCAAAAACTTCAATAGTTGCATGAATATATGCCCTAACATCTTCTACATGCAGAACCCCATGCGGAATGCTTGAAAAGGCGCCTAGGGGATCAACTTCTAGGGATTTATATGGATGTTTCTTGAATTTAGGACATGGCCTATCAGTGATATTTACAACATTCGATGTAGTCATCTTCAAAAAGATTTATAGAGCAATATTCAATAACAGAAAATACCTTTTGTGCTTCTAGGGTTCATGGAGTGAGTCGGATTGATTGGCTGGAAGATTTGACTTCAACGATTGATCTTTGAGAAAAATGAAACAATTCTTTTGTTCTCAAATGTAAATGTGTGAATGACGAGCGGAAGAACCCTTTTCTTCCGCAATAGTTGTAGAGCTCCTTTTCTTTTGTTCTCAAATGCAAATGTGTGAATGACGAGTGGAAGAACCCTTTTATTTTTGAGAAAAACCCTAAATCCATACTACAATAAATGCGCAACTTAAGTCATTTCGGTTGCCTAGTTCTTCTTATTTTGAGAAATATCTTTTTCCAGATCATTGAGATATACTTAGAGTTATCCTTGGTGATTAATAAAAAAATAACTTTCCCCAAACATTTGATCTATCCGTACATCAAGATGCCTCGAATTTGAATCATACCAGATCTAACTATGATAATCCTATTTTACCGAATGACTATTGAACCGGATCAGTCTTGGTAGATTAACCTGTTCAAAACTTCTTGCGGATCTTTCATCTCTTTACCAAAGCTTATTTCGATGTTCCTTTGTGAACCTTTTAATCTGCATCTTTCCTTGTGCCAATTCCGGCACCAATTAATTGGCTGGGGAAAAATGTTTTTCCTTGTGTCTCCCCCTAAGCCATAGCTCATTTTTTAATTTCTGGAAGAAATATCAGCACCAGATTCTGGTGCAGATCCATCCCCTATATTCTTTGTACTTCTCTTTACCCAAATCTTGTTCATCTCACTTTTAATTTCATCTACATTCACTTTTCCTTTTCCTTTGTCTTGGTTATGATTACGCTGTTCCAGACCCCTTTTGTCTTGATTCTTACTTCTATAGAATTTGGCAATATGACTGGATCTATTGCAATTGTAGCAAACAACATTTCTTTGCATATTTGACTGATATCCTCTTGATCTACACTGATTAGCCATATGTCCCATTCTATTGCATGCAAATCATCTACCATTAAATGAACTGTTTATTTGCAATTTTCTACACTTGTGGGATTTGTGACCATACCTTTTGCAATTGAAGCATTGTCCGGAGAAGGATGTGTTAGTCTGATTCATTCTTCTTCTGCACTGATTTGATTTGTGACCAAAGTTATTGCAGTTGTTGTAGTATCCATTGAAAGATGGATATCTTTGAGCATTTGGTTGCCTTACTGGAGGTCTTCTAGGCCTATTTTTTGGATTTTCTAATTTAGAGTTCTTCTGACAGGATCCGGAGCTTTCACTTTTTTCATACCCCAAGCCTTGCTTGTCATCTACCCTCTTTTGGCTTTGAAGAAGAACTTCAAGTTGAGCAGAGCTTATCTTGAATTTCTCTTTGTATTCATTTGTTGTTTGAAGATCCCTTTTAAGAGTGTCAATTTGATTCTCAAGTTGTTCTTCATGGTCTCTATCTTCTTCAAGATCAGATTCTAGATGCCTAATTATTCTATCCATTTTGTGGTAGTCTTCTGACTTCTCCTTGAGAGATTGTCTTAGATCATCTTCAGTTTTTCTTTTCTCTTCAATTTCTTGGGTGAATTTCATAACTCCTGATTCCATTTCATGTCTTACCATAATGACCTCTTTTGATAACTTTTCACATAACTTGGTTTTCTCCTTCAGATCTTCATTTGTATCATTAGCTTCACCTTGATTTGCCAATTGTTGAAGTAGGTCCTTCCTCCTTTTCATAGAAATACTCAATTTCCCTTTTAGTTCATTTATGAAATCATCAGCCTGTTTGAGTCTTTCCTTCAATTCATTGACTTCAGAGTTAGATTGCTCAAGATCATCTAGGGCAGACTGAAGTTGTTCCCTCATACCATATATATCCATTTGAGTTCCCAGATCTTCCTCAAGCTATTAGGCTCTGTTTGGAGGAACTTGGCTCTGATACCAATTGTTGATAACTGAGAGGGGGGGTGAATCAGGTATCTTAATTATTTTAGCTTTCTGAACTTCCTTAATGATTAATGCAACATCAAATCAAATAAGCAAACATAACCATAAAATGGAAATAGCATTAATACACATGACACAATGATTTTGACATGGAAAACCCTGTTAGGGGAAAAACCACAGGGTGATTAACCCAAGATTGTATTCTCTATTAGAAGAATAAGATAGTACAAAATGGCACTTGCCAATTAGGGCTCACTACCCGAGTACACTGCTCACAAGAGGCTCACTGCCTACAATAGATTATACAAAGAAACTAGATACTTGAACTGATGAGAAGCATCCATATATGCTGAGGTTCAGTTTTGGTTAAGCTCAATATACTGATCTACTGCACTTCATTCCTCCTCTTCTTTGATGCTGCTATCCTGTCACATACTGGACCTGTAGTACTCCCGTTACTCTACTTTTCTACTTTTCTTTTCCCACCTCTACTCACAACTTCGCATCTCATACCGAAAATAGTTTGGTATATATATCCGCACTAAGGATTTCATCCACTTTCTAGTTGGCATCTAGAATACTTATTATTTTCCCAAACTCTTGGTTTGTCGGCTGAGTCCTTGCTTGTCAAGTGATGCGTATTAAAGAGATGCTCATAAAGTCATCAATCATGTCAGCCAATCATGAATGATATCTTAGGAAACTTAATCACAATCAATATCACATCCAGATTAATGTCTGATGCTCTACCGGTCAGTTCTTCCTCTGTCTGCGCTGCCAAACAGAAACCCAACACTTAAGTGCTCGTGTCTCTTCACTTTTCCATCATCAGAGGCTCAATCTCTGAAATCTATCAGTCAAGGTACTCCTCTTGACTTCCCCAAGTCCGCACTTTACTAAGATACTTTCTCTTGGAGATCCGGACCTGACTGTCGAACCTTGCCACATGCTCTGTTGTTGCTTACTGGGCCACAACACTCTTCAATCTGACTTTCAGTATAGGCACACCATGTCCTGCAGATGTGTGGGATGGACTTTGTTGCCATCAATGACAACAATCATGAAGCCACACAGTGTCTCTTGCCAACACAATGAACATCAACAATCATTGAATGTGTATCTAGTAGTTGAAACTAGATTTTTTCTTTAATTAATAAAATGAATAATACAGATAATTGAACATCAACACATTACTAAATTTGATTTTTCTATTGATTTTCAAATGAAGGAATACATAGAGGCAATGTAAAATCTATCTCAAAGATAACTCTACACAGAGCTGAGTTGGAACTTGGAAACTCATATTATCAATATAAAATCATTCTAACAACTTTTTTAGCAAATTTCACTATTTAGGTGGTGGAATTGTCATTTCTTTTAGTTGATGTTGTCTGACTTGAATTTTTGTTAACAATGTATGATTGAATTTCAATTTGGATCCTGACTTAAATATTTCAGCCAAAGATACATTCAATAGTATTAGTAGTTTGGTGTAATCCAAAAAGTTTGCCTCATCTGGGTTCTGAGGAAACTGGTCCAAATCAATCTTCCTTGCATCCTCCATCTTCTTTCTGAAATTATCCTTTCCAATGAATCACTCATTTGTGTCAAAAGCCTATGGCAACCCAAGCTTTGTCAAGTTCCTTACCTTTTCATCCACCTTCTTAATCTTTGTTATAGCCTCAATCACAAATTCTGTTGTTTCATGGATTCTTCAACACTTTTGAATGATAGATGTCACCTTCATTGAGTTTTCAATCTGATTAGTAATACCTTTTGAAATCAATTCATTGTCACTGGCTTTGTAGACTATTTCTAGAACTTTATTTGTAGATTTTTCTTCTACCTGTAGTTGCACATTTTTGTTGTCCATTAAATATTTGTTGAGCTTCTTATGATGTAGTCTCATGGCATCAATCAATTGAAACAATTCACACAAATGATCAATCCTCTGCATTATTTCCTCCCAGATCTATTGTTTCATGTGCCTCATTGTTTGTTTACAAAATTTAGTTAACTTATTTTGACAAGATTTTATTTCATTTTTTACTTCCATAAGCTCTGCGGCCAATGTTTCATGTTTTTTCCTCTCTTTCTCCAATTTTTATTCCCACTATTCATTTGTTTTCCCAATGCTTTGTCTTAATTTTTCTGAAGTGGAATTTTCCTCATCATATTTCTTTTTGCTCTCATCTAACCTTTGCTTTAGTCCATTCAATTTTATCTCTATTTGTTTATCCTCTTTGCTTGTTGATGTGGAGGTAGATTTTTTATTCTTTTTTTCTAATTCATTGCTCTTGTTATCTGTTGCTTTCCTCTATGCTTTCTCATTTGCTAAGTTCGCCTATATTTTTCTATTTGAGTCTGTAATTTTTTTTCTCTCTATCATGCTTTAGCAATGTTGTGTACACCAATTCATTGTTCTTCTTTGATATATTAATTTTGTTAATATTTTTTAATCCAAAAAAATCAAATTGCAAATTGCTCACCTGAAAGTCTGATCGATCCATCTGATTTTTTGGTTTACTTTGAACTGTGGAAACAACAATTTTGTACTCAATGATTTCTAAATTTGTGTCAAATGTGGGTAATATCATGGTTGTTTCAGGCTCTAAAGTTATAGTAGACACACTCTCTATCAGTTGCTTGTTTTCATTTTTATACAATTCTAATTTCTTTTTAAACTCTTAAATGTAATCAAAACCAGGGGACGCATGAATAAGGGAATGCTTGAATGGTGAAGGAATAGGACTACTTGCAATTTATGTTGCAGCCACACTAACTAGGGGAGTGCCTGGAAATAACTCCTTTGTGGTGGGACTGGTAGTTGGACTTAGACCTATCATAATCCTTTGTCTCTTCTATATCCCTTGATCACTGAGTGTTTGTGTGGTATCTTGTATTGGTGTCCTCTTGTGTGTAATTTGTTGTTGGACCTATTGTTGTAGCACATGTTGACTAAGTTCTCCACCAGTGGTAGTGTCAATCGTACTAGGCTCTCCACCATGGGCATTTCCAAGTTGTGATTGCATCTGACCATGAGGATTAGGATTTGAAGTTGTAACAAAATGAATTCTTTCAGCTGTACTTATATGCCTTTGGTCTATTTTATTACTTGATTCAGCTCCAAGGCCTCGTTTATCAACTGGTTTTCTGGTGACTAAATCTATTGGGTTCCAAATGCGTTGTCCTTAGGACCCAAAACCACCACCATGATAACCCATATTTTCAGCTATGGCTGCTCCTGAAGTATATGCTTATTTTGTGGCCTGACTTAAACCAGGTATGAAATTGCTTTGCTCATCCCTATCATCATCAGGTTCATTATCAATTTCTTCATCTTCATGCTCATTAGGATGCTCTATAATCCACAATTTGCTAAACTCATCATCTTCATTGATTTCTCTATACTCTGCAACAGTTCTTGGTTCACCTAACTCCTTCCTCATAGACCAAAAGGCAGTAATTTTTTATTGTGACAAATTTTTGCTTGTAACAAACATATCTAGAGATTCTTGCATTTTTACTCTAATAGATGGTTTATCGCTTTTTTCATTAAAATTGTTGTACCTCTTGATTTGATTCTCTGCTAGTTCTCCTGTATTTATTTGCAATGCCATAATTTCTACTGACAATTGTTCAAAAGAAATACCTTTCTGAGCAACAATTTTCTCCATTGCTATTTTGACCTCATCCCAAGAATCCTTGTTTCTCAAGATTTCAAGAAAGGGTTTACTTTGATGTTGAATTCTACTTGCAGCATTCCTATTCGACACAATCATTGTTTTAATGGTGTCACATGCATCATACTACTAGTAACAGACAACATCAAAATTAAGAAATTTCAAAAGATCATGTACCACCTTAAATGCTTTTCTCTCGAATATGAACCCTCCACATGAAATAGGTTAAGAAGGAAATAAGGTCTTCTTTTTCTGACCAAGAAAGTGTAGTTCATTAGTACTATGTATCTACCTTACACATTCTAATGTAAAAACCCTTTCTGTCACATGTATTGGAAGTTTGTATGGCTCTACTCCTGATCCAAAAAATCTTAGCACAATATATTCTTCCAATAAGTACCAATCAACCAATTGTATTTCTATTCCTAGTTGAATACAATCTCTACATGATATAGGCAATCTCGGCATTGGACTATTTGTAATTGCTTGATGCAATGGAGCCAAAAAGTAGTCTACAAAATGATTGTAGTTCCTTTGAGAATCATGCATCCTTATCTTAGTGGTCCAATCATATACTGGAGCCATTTTATTTTCCTTAGCTTTACTATAGGGCTAAATTTGAAGCTTGTTGGTCTGAAACATTCCACTAAATCTGAATAGAAAAAAATAGAACAAGTAGGTTGTGAACCTAAATGTCTTGGTGGAACCTCCTTTAATCATTCAAAATTGTTTATGCATGGATTCTACAATGTGCTCAATAAAGTTATATTTGACATGTACACCAATACCATAATGGATATTATATACCATTTCGAGGCTTGCATCCACTTCCCAATTGCTATCCAGTCTGAGGCAAAATGCTAGCATGGAAATAGTATTATGAGCCCATGATTTAAAAATTTCCAAAGGATAAGAAGGCTTATGGTTACCTTTCAACTTGTTTCTTTGTTGAACTATTTTACTTAGGAAAATATTTTTTGTCCCTTTCCTCTGATGCTTCATAATCACTAGCAAGCTTTTCTAGGTCAATGTGGACATCTCCAAATTCTTCAATTGTGAACCCCAACACTTTTCCAAATTCTTCTGCATTAATGGATAAAATTTCCTCTTTGGTATCTTTATTTGCAATTTCTTTTTTGTTATCATCATAATTATGGGCACATACCTTGATAATTTTTGGGCAAGGAAAAACCTTAAGTAACATCATGTGCCCTAATCCAGTTACCCACAGTGCATTGATACTATTAACTTGCTTTTCGTTTGCCACCATATTGTTAGATGAAAATCTAAGTTATATGGTAATTTTACCATAGATTTTATGATCATAAATATCATGGTATTCATTAGCCAAACCTGAGGTTTTAAGAAATCTAGAATAATCTATTTTTCTATTTGAACTTGCTCTGCCTTTCCCAAAAACTTTGTCTAGTTTGCTAGTGGTGGGAGACATGCTTATACATTGTGAAATTGTGAATTCTCTCTTAAGTCCTTAATTTTTCTTAAGTCTCTCAACCCTAAACCCAAAGTTTGACAAAATAAGATTTTAAGAAAAAAGTTTGACAAAATAAGATTTTAAGAAAAAAGTTTGACAAAATAAGATTTTAAGAAATGATGAAAGGTAGCCTAGGAATTCTATCTTTTGTCTTACTGACTCTATTGGAAGTGGCACTACAATGAGCAATCTAAAATCTCCCTGGTGCACTACAATGAACAATCTAAAATCTCCTCGTGTGCTGACCCTCTCACTTAAAAATGAAATCACTTAGCAGTAGAAAGTTTGCTTTCTTATATAAAGTGAGTTTTTTTTACGAATATTAAAGTGAATGAAACATCATTTCAATGTGTTACTTCCAGACTACACAATTAGTACATGGCTGACAACTATCCTGCATTAACAACTCACAACAATTTCTAAACTGTTGATCTTTGTAAATCTAACGGTTATAGGGTGATTCCAGAGATTTATGTTCGCAAGCATAGTGCTCTGTGAATTTCATTTTGAAATGCAACTACAACCATCCATCAAATGTTCATCGAATGGTCACATAATTTATGATATGTAAACAATTTATAATGTAATTTGTTAACTTGCTTGCAACTTTGTTTTTTCATTTGTATTGATTTATGTTTTAAATCTACATGCAAATATTTTTTATGTTTTAAATTTGCAAAGTGGCCCGCAAGGCTTAAATTTGACAGTCGACCTTGCCTGTCAAGCAAATTTCTTATGACAGTAATCTATTCAATGTTGTCTTTAATATACTATGGCATACATTAGTATAAGTAGATTATATAGAACCCAAATATATATGTAAGCATAATCCTATAAAAATTTTGACAGTTTGTCCAAAATCTCTCCTTCCATATGATATAGTATTTTTAAAATTTTGATTGTATTTTACAGCAAAAATGTCTAAATATAGCTATACAACTGTCAAATTTAAGCCCTGAAAATGGGTATTCAATTGATATTAATTCAAAAAATTCTTACACTTGGGGGATAGCTACGCCCTTGGCATATTCTTACAAAAAATCCCATGTATTAGATACAATAATATTACATCAAAATTACATAGCAAAAATCAAAACGTTGGGTAAGGGAAACCATAGAAATCACCTATTTCCACCAGTTCTGTGAAACACAACACCCATTCTAGATTTGGCTCCATGTCGAGAGCTCGAGAGCACCTTAGAAAATTTTGACTGATGGTGGCCCAGTGATGGTGCTGGGTGAGAGCCCCATCTATCATGTTGAGAAGAAAGGGAAGTCGTGGGACCACCACACCCGTCTCTACCCCAAAAACCACCAATGATAGGCTAGAAGACCATGGAATCCCAACACCCATCTCTGCCCCAAAAACCACCAATGATAGGTTAGAAGACCATGGAATCCCCACACCCATCTCTGGCCCAAGAACCACCTCCAAATCATTACCCAAAAAATCTAGCTTGAAAATTTCTCACAATAGAACGAGAATATCCACCTTCACACCTCCAAGGTCCAACAATGATGCCAAGAACTAAGAAGCTATGTCAGAAGTCAATCTTTATCTATTCTTATCTATTAAGAAATCCCTCCCAAGCACCATTTCCATGGCTTCCAACTCTAGGAAGCGCAAATGGGCTATTCTATGAGGCTTTGTTATCCATTTTCTTTGTTAAGCTAACTTCAATCTTTGGTATGAGAAAGCATTGTTGGGCTCCATTAAATAGAGCCAAGCTTCATTAATGGTGTGCGGCTTCAAATCTTTGGGATATCTTTCCAAGCGTGCTAATATTTTAGTGATATGATATCTATTCAAGTGAATTTAAGCTACATGCAAATATTTATACTTGGTTTGACTTAATTATATAGATAATACTTAATAGAGATTCCAAACTATGTTGCATGTATGCAATCTGGTGGTACCTGTATGGATTTAGGGTTTTAGGTCCATAAAATTGCAAGTCTTTACCTTTAAAATCTTTTAATCCAAGTCCCTAGGTCTCATGCACTTTATATTTAAATCCGTGTTGATTGTGTTAGGAATTGCATTCAGAAGATATAAATTAAATGAAAATAAAGATTAAATAGAGGAATGAAATACACATAAATAATAATAGTGAGAGACAAGTTTTAATGTGGTTCACCCAAACTCGGGTTACATCCACCAATAGAGAGTCCAATATTATTATCCAGCAAATCAAACTGATTACAACCAACAGTCCTTATAACTCAATACCGCTGCAAATGCTACAATACAATATCTCAATCAAAAACCCTAACCCTTTGCCATTTTTATCAAGACTTATGTCAGTCACAAAATAGGGTTTTTTATGTCGGCTAATAGAAAAAATAACTCCTAATGCCTTTATAAAATAACTCCTGACACGCTGCCCCCGAGCTCCCGCGGGGGCTCTGCCCATCGACCCCACCCTGTATCACGACAGGGAGCACACCATGGGCACTGCCCCTTGACCCCGTCTTGGGGGTGCTTCCCACAAACCCCTATTAAATAATTTGGGGGAGAAACCATGCCAATAAAAGTAGGTAAAATTTAACCTTCGAGTCTGATTAGGCTCCATATATAACAACAGACCGCATGTAGTAAGTCCCTGGTTACTTAAGTTATAACTTAATGCCTTTATGTTCATTAGATGACTAGCCCCATGTCCTAAGTTTACCCTTTATAGCCGTAAAATATTAAATCTATGTCCTAAGTCTTTGTAAGGGTATAAAGTGTTATTTAAAAGTATTTTGCAGCATCGCAGTGCATCATAGATGACATCATCATCTCTCTAGGCAGTTGTGACAAGGTGACACCTATCAAAGAATCTAGGCTTACAGCCCCTTAATCGAAGATCGTAGATCGATGAACCATATGCTGCCAGGTGTCAACCTAAGAAGTGATCTACAGGGAGCTTAAATCGCAAGCTCGCAAGGGAATCTTGCCAGAATGGAATTTTTACTACACGGTTGCAAGATAGCGACATGTGGTCTCATCTTAATAAAGAAATGAAAATCAAATGAAAAGGATATGTGTGGAGGGTTTAACACACTCGCACAGGGTAAGTAAGTTGTGGGCCATTTCTGGTTGTAATGTTGCAAAATGATGCCACATGTCCAGATCAGACAAAAGGTGATGCAGTTAGCAAAGGAGGTACATCTAACATGTCTTGTTCTTATTGGTCAAAGACTTTTCAATGATGATGACCCAGATTTTCAAATCTAGTAGGTGAATGGTGGTCATCGATTTCACAAGGACAAATTTAGATCAACAGTGTAGATTTAAATTTTTTATGAGGAACATTGAAGGTGCCCTATGACACAAATGTGATATTAAGGCTAAGGCCACCTCCATTAATGCCTCAACACTTATGCTACGAAGCTTCAAAAGGAAGAAGATTAGGGTTTTTTGCATCATTTCTTCAAGCACGAACATAGTCTAGACATGCAGCAAGTTTTCAGGTGAGCAAAAGAAGAAATTTTAAGTTTCTGTAGACATAGAAAACCAAAAAGTTAAAAACTAGGTTTCTCATATGAAATGTCAACCATTGATATTTGGAAATCTAATGGTTCAAGTGTTATTCCAGAGGTTTGAAGTCATAGGTCTAGTGTTTTAGACATTTTTTTCTAGAATGCAACTGCAGTCGTCCATCAAAAATTCATCAAACGGTCATCGGTTATATTAATTTGCGCTGACATCTTGCTTCAAACATAATAAATATGCTAACACTTGTCCCCATTCTACACACTTTATTAAGGAATTTGGATGTGTGGAAAATTTGTCCCAGAATAGAACAATATGTAGCATTTGATATTTTCACCACACACACTATGATTTTTTATTGGCATAATAGTTTATTTCGCCAATTAATTTTTTATTGGTTTGAAACTATATTTAATTCACCAATGATTTTTTTTATTGGTTTGAAAATTGGTTTAATTCACCATTGAAAATATTTTTTTGGGTTTGAAAATAGATTTTAATTGCAAACAAAAATATTCTTTTATTTAGAAAACAGGTTTAATTCGCCCAAAGAAATATTTTATTGGTTTGAACATAGGTTTTAATTCACCAATCAAGATATTTTATTGGTTTGAAAATAGGTTTTAATCACCAATGAAAATATTTTATTGGTTTTTAAAAATTACAATTCGCCAGAATTTTCCATAGACCTCTAGCAATTACAAAAGATTCACCAATTGAGATTATTTTTTTCCCAAAAAAATGAAAAAATTCATCAATAAAATTAATATTTTTCTTAAGAAGTATACACGATTTGCCAAGTTTGTACACCTTCTCCACGGGGTTCTTAAAGTTATCCCTGGTGATAACAGCAATATGTCAAGTGTTTGACAAAATGTCAATACACTAGAAATCAGAGTAAATTGGAGTTTTAAAGGCAAATCTAGATAGGGGATATTATAGTGGTATCAAAGCGCAATTATATCTTGCCATTCTATGTGCTTAAGTATCAAATTCAAAGTCATGGACATATTCAGTGAAGAAAAATTGCAAAAGAAACTTTATAATGTTGGTAAGAATCTTGAACACCTACATCAGTCAAAAAGGGTTCTACCCAACATTTTGGAGTAAGTAGAATTGTGTCTTTACAAGGTTGGACAATCACCTTCTAAGTTGATGCAACTTGCTATGACTCTTGCAGTGCATTCTTTGGTTAAACCAATGCTTATGATTCATCATAATAAAAGGGTAAAGTTTTTAGTCACCAACTGTCTAAGTGAGATCACAAGGATTAAACCTCCTGAGGTTCCCTATGAAGATGACATAATGAGGGAGATTCTATAGTTGATTATTGAGAGCTTTCATGGGTTACCTAATGATCACAGCCCTTCCTTTGGTACGAGGGTTAAGATGTTAGAAGTGATGGCAAGAGTAGATCTTATTATGTTTTGATTGATTTAGAATGTGATGATCTTATTCTTTAGATGTTTCATTATTTCATAGCATCCATCAGTAAGGATCATGGAGAAGTTGTTTTTTCTTACATGCAAACCATTATTGTCCTAATCATTGATGAATATGATACTAATTCCCATCCCCTTATGTCTATGTTGTTGGATATTTTGAGGCAAGAACATGATGTCTCTACAGCTACTTATGAGTTAGTCAACAAAGTCTTAAAACAATGTGAGGGAAATATATTCTTGGATATTGAGGAGACTAATGCAACAAAAATTGATGGAGAGATTGTCTTGGAGCATGAGAAATATGTTACAGAGCTTCAAGATGATTCTATGATTATGCATGCAACTACTAAGAATGAGGTTGTGTGCAATGAAAGTAGCAAAACAACATCCTTGATTACACATTTAGAGCTATCCAATGAAGCTGATAACAATAATTAAAATGTTGGGATAGTTGAGAGCATTAATATACCTTTAGATGATGGGCATATTGAGAACATATATGATGAAGTCTTCAAATCAGCTAGTAATGATGATTCTACATTTACTTTCAGTGATGATGATACAGGTGGTGTTTGGTTTGAACTTCAAACTAAGCCTATGGAGAGGAATGAAAATGATGATGCCAGTACTAAGGAGTTGGAGAGTGATTTATTCATAGAGGCAACCAATCATGAGGAGTGCAATGAGCACATTTTTTTAACAGAGCAATCAACCTTTTAGCACTTGGGATCCAGGCGTCATGGCACCTAACTATGAGGAGGATCCTGTTTGGGATGAATTTCCTTTTGACTATAGTGCTATTCTAACTTCATCTCCACAGTTATGCATGAAGGATGGCATTGATGGCATTGGTAGTGGTGTTCTTGATTTTGAAAATAAATTTGATTTCACATTGCATGTAGTTGATCTTGCATAGAGACATGGTTGGCTTTTTTATTTAGATTCACAGTTCACTATTGAGGATGATAAGGAAGAGGCACAAGTGATTTGAGATATGATGATAGGTATGAAGGTTCTGATTTTAGTTTTCATCATAGCAACAATTTACTTTCTTCGCATGAACATGATTAGAAAAATTAATTTGTGGTGATTGTTGATAACCCATTGTTTGAGATTTGTTATAATTAGGGTTAGAGTTACATTTATGGATAGGATTAAAATTAGTGTTAAGATTGGAAGTACAATGTTAGGGTTAGATGTAGGGTTACAGTCAGAATTATAATTAGGGTTGAGTTTAGGGATACAATTATAATTAGGATTAAAATTAAGTTTACAAATATAATTTGGATAAGGGTTAGAATTTTACTTAGGGTTAGGGTTATTTAAAAAAATAGGTTAGGGTTAGGAGTATAATTATGGTTAGTGTTTAGGTGATAGTAAGAATTAGGGTTATATTTAGAATTAGGATAATGGGTTTGGTTACAATTAGGGTTTCAATTAGCACACATACATAACAAAAATATATTACAATTACAATAAGGGCTAGGGTTAAAATAAGGCTTAGAATTAGAATTAGGGTTGATATATAATCAAACAGTTGGTTGTACAATTAGGGTTATTGATAGAATTAGGGTTACGACTATAACTAGGGTTAATGTTACAATTAGGGTTAGGGTTACTGTTATTAGGGTTTCAATTAGGATCACCCTTATGCTTAGAATAAGGGTAAGGGTTAAGGTTAGGGTTAGTGTTAGTATTAGGGTTACAGTTATTATTAGAATTGGGTTTAGGGTTCAACATTGAGATTAAAATATTCCTTAAAATAGGTACCCTAATTCTAACCTAAACACTAACCCTAACCCTAATTTTAACCCCTAACTTTAATTCTAAATATAATATATAATATAATTATAATTATAATTTTATTTTATTTTTGATGGGCAAGATGCACCATAGTGTGGTATTTTATATTAATGAAAATAAAATTTACATCATGCTTGAGCATAGATGCTCAAGCCTTTCATTTATAGTAATGTCCAAAATTACAAAATTTCAATTTGCATAAAAACTAGACTACCCGAACATCTCAAACTAGTAATTAACTCCTCAAAAGCTATCACCTGATAACCCAAAAGACCAAAAAAGAGTTGTCCAGCCCGTCACCTTCACTTTACTTATTTTGGCTAGTAAAATTCACTCGAGAAAACCAACACCGTGAAGGCCTCGATCCAAGATGTCGACTCCTCCCTATCCATGCCAGTGGCACAGCAAATGAAGTCTCTACCTTGGGCCGCCAACCTCCTATAGTTAACCAGCTGCTAGCCATTCAAATCCAAAAGGAAAGGTAATCTCTCCACCTTCGCTCTCGGTTCCCAAAGCTTTAGAAAATCCCCAACCCATGGAATCCCAACCTCCAAATGTGTAAAGACAGTGCTTTCTACATCATCCACCAGGATGGTTGCTTTGAAAGTCTCCCTAAGGTAGAGAAGAGCATCCACTTTTGAGCCTCCTAGGTTGAGTAATGATGCCAAGAACCTTGAAGATATGTTAATTTTGACTTGGTACTTCTCCTCAGAGACCAAAAAATTTCTTCTTAGCACCATCCTATAGTATCAATGAAGAGTTTGCTCTTCTGTTTATAGATAATCATTAGACGATTATCAATGATTTTTCCTAGGAAGGCAACTTGTCATCTGATACTTCTCAGTCTAATGGGAGTCTCCATTTCCTTCTATCATAGTTATCGATTATGCTTGGCTCTTTTTGATCTAAAGGGGCTTCCATTACAATTCACATGTCTTTCTTGAGGGAAGCATTAAGATTTGTCTTGTCCTTGAGATTTGCAGCCCTTCCGCACCTATGGGAATCATCCTGGCCTCGAGTGGTGACGTCACTTCCATCAAAATCGAGTACATCCCACTATCTAAGTATTAATGTCAAATGATTACTCCTTTCAGCCTGAGGTCTATTCCCTCATGTGCCTCATTATGAGGCTTCAACTCATCTTCCAATGTGTCACTGGTAATTCCATCTGCATTAGCTTCGAATCGTGTCATGGGGAATACCATCTGTGCCATCATGTATCTTAGTTGTTGTTTGGATTGATCAATCATTGTTTTGATGAGAAGACCCAATCACACCGTATTCCATCTCATCGGCAACCCAATTTGCTAATTCATCTACTTCTCTATTAGCTTCACTGTAGATGTGGTTTACTATGAATTCCTCAAAGCATTTGAGCAATTGCAATATTCTTTCCAGCATTACCTTCAATCTCTAATTCAACATTGAGCCTACTCTTATTGATTGATTACTAATGTGGAATCACATTCAATTTCCACCTTCTCCACTTCAATTTCCACCTTCTCCACCTCAAGGTCTCTGCAAAAATGTAGTCCACAACTGAGAGCATTGAATTCAACAATGGTATTAGTGTCCTCGAAAGATGCACCATAGTGCAGTATATTATATTACTGAAAATAAAATTTACATCCTGCTTGAGCATAGATGCTCAAGTTTTTCATTACAGTAATGTCTAGAATTATAAAATTTCAAAAAGACAACTTTCTACATAAAAACCAGACTACCCAAACATCTTAGACTAGTAATTAACTCCTCAGAAGCTATTACCTAACAACCCAAAAGACTAAAAAAGAGTTGTCCAACCCCTCGCCTTCACTTTACTTATTTTGTCTAGTAAAATTCACTCAAGAAAACCAAGACCGTGAAGGCCTCGATCCAAGATGTTGACTCATCCCTATCCATGCCAGTGGCATAGTAAATGAAGTCTCTACCTTGGGCCACCTACCTCCTATGGTTAACTAGCTGCTAGCCATTCAAATCCAAAAGGAAAGGAAATCTCTCCATCTTCACTCTCAGTTCCAAAAGCTTTGGCAGATCCCCGACCCATGGAATCCCAACCTCCAAATGTGTAAAGACAGTACTTTCTACATCATTCACCAGGATGGTTGCTTTGAAAGTCTCCCTAAGGTAGAGAAGAGCATCCACCTTTGAGCCTCCTAAGTCGAGCAACGACACCAAGAGCCTTGAAGATATGTCAATGTTGACTTGGTGCTTCTCCTCAAAGACCAAAAAATTTCTTCTTAGCACCATCTTATAGCATCAATGAAGAGTTTTCTCTTCTGTTTATAGATAATCGTTAGACGATTATCAATGATTTTGTCCAAGAAGGCAACTTGTCATCTGATACTTCTTAGCCTAATGCAAGTCTCCATTTCCTTCTATCATAGTTACCGATTCTGCTTGGCTCTTTATGATTTAAAGGGGCTTCCATTACAATTCGCATGTCTTGCTTGAGGGAAGCATTAAGATCTGTCTTGTCCTTCAGATTTGTAGTCATTCCGCACTTGTGGGAATCATCCTAGCCTCAAGTGGTGAGGTTGCTTCCATCAAAATCAAGTACATCCCACTATCTGAGTATTAATGTCAAATGATTACTCCTTTTAGCCTGAGGTCTATTCACTCATGTGCCTTGTTATGAGGTGCCAACTCATCTTCCAATGTGTCACTGGTAATTCCATCTATTTTAGCTTCTAATCGTGTCATGGGGAATACCATCTGTGCCATCATGTATCTTAGTTGTTGTTTGGATTGATCAATCATTATTTTGATGAGAAGGTCCAATCACACCCTATTCCATCTCATCGGCAACCCAATTTGCTAATTCATCTGCTTCTCTATTAGCTTCCCTATAGATGTGGTTTACTATGAATTCCTCAAAGCCTTTGAGCAATTCCAATATTCTTTCTAGCATTGCCTTCAATTTTTAATTCTGCATTGAGCCTAGTCTTATTGATTGATTACTAATGTGGAATTGCCTTCAATTTCCACCTTCTCCACCTCAAGGTCTCTGCAAAAAAGTAGTCCACGAGTGAGAGCATTGAATTCAACAACATTATTAGTGTCCTCACTTAGAGGAATGGCCAACCTACCCACAAGATCTCCATTCCACATTATGATGACACACCCAACTCCTAAGCGGCCAGGTTTTCTCCTCGAGGTGCCATCAAAATTCAATTTGAACCATCTTCCCTTTGGTGGTTGCGATTTTTCCTACCTACGCTTAGTTGAGGAAGACTTCTCCCCATTCCCAATATGTGGAGGTAATCTTATTCCGTGCCATCAGAATCTCATTTGCCCATCTGATTCAGTGAATTTACTTGTCTGAATTGATCATGTGCTCAATCTGTTGTTGACCACCTCCACAACAATCACCTCCACCTTGTTTCTGAAGGAGTCAATTGCCATTTCCTTGTCTTAAAAATATGTCTATTTCTTTCCTTCCAAATCTCCCATATGAGGAGGGAAGGACAAATTAACCACAAGCCACTTAAAAGGCCAGACCAAGGTCTAATTGGCCATCCTTTGAATAGGCTGTTGAAGTCATTTGGTAAGGCCATTATCCAACACAATTTTGTACACATCCATCGCCAGCAATCTTGAGAGAAGGGACATCCAAGAAGAAGGTGGTCTATGCTTTCTTCCTCTTTTCTGCATAGCACTCACCATGATGGACCCTTAAAGCCCATTTTCCTAAACCTTTCTTCTATCAAAATTTTCTTCTAGATGGATATCCATGCAAAGACCCCAACTTTGGGCACACACTGTTTGCTCGAACATAGTTGCGTAGGAATATTAGCTTTTGCCAGAGCATCCATTCCTGCAACAACTCTGTACCCATCCTTAGAATTGAAGAGGCCATCACTGGAGCCAACCCATATCAATTTATCTATTCCTCTTCTGAAGACCAACTTTCTCTGCATGATCTCTTCTCTGACTAGACCTATTTCCTCCAGTGGGAGCAGAAGTGTGGACATATCCCTCCATTTCCATTATAGGACTAGATTATTCTGAAAGAAGCACACATAATCCTTACCCTGTCACCCCAGTGGAGTTTGAGGTATGTATTATAATTAGAATTATTATATAATATATAATTTTAATTATTATATATATATATATAATATTATATTATATATAATTATTATATAATATATTATAATAATATGTCTAATCTATATTATAATATTATATTATATAATTATAATAATTTTTTTAGATATATTTTTTAAATATAGGTATGTCAGTATTATTTTAATTCAATAGCTGATGTTCATTTTAACTATATGTACATGCAAATTTTTTTACATAGATTTAAAAGTTGTAACCCTATTATATATTATTTTAACCATGTCCTTCCTATAGATCTGAACATTTTTTAAATATACTTAATAGCTTTACAAACTTCAACCTTTTGTTTTAACCTATATGTAAAAAGAAAAAGTAAAAATAATATTGAAAGAAATATGCAATCTAAACTTTTTAAAATATATTTAAAAGCTATCATCCTATGGATAAATATAATATATTTACAAACTTCAACATTTTGTTTTAACTTATATGTTAAAAAGTATTTAAATAATATGAAAAGAAAAATGGAGATCTAAACTTTTTAAATAATATCTAAAGAAAAGGGCAGATCTAAAAAAAATGAATGAATTAATAACCTTGTGGGCATGAAGTAAAAAGTTAAAATTAAAAAAACATCCTATTAATAAGGAGATTGAGTATTGAGAGAGAAAACAAAATTCAAAAAAGCAAAGGATTCATGATTTCACTCATACAACGTAGTTGTGTTTGCTGCATTACAATGGGAACCTTGTTTCCTTGTCTTCCAGATGACATTGGGAGGGAATGTCTGGTGAGGGTGAAGTTGAACTCTCATCACAAACTCAGGCTCGTGTGCAAAAGCTTAAAGATTAAAGATTTTATCAAGAAAGAAAAAGATTAAAGATTTCCGAGCAACGCATTTGTCTCATGGAGAACAGATACTACTTTGATTATCAGTATATGACACCGAGGAGAAGACATGTAAAAGCCTTCCGCGCATTCCAAAGACATTCGAAGTGGAATTCCAAGAGTCGATCACTTCAGTTTTGTGAAACAAAAACTGGTTTTGATCATTGGTAATCATTACCAGACAATGAAGAGAAATTATTTATGGCTGTACGATTTTTCTTGTTCCAAATGGCGTAAGGGTGCCAAGATGCCTAAATGTCGGTTTAATTTTACCACCGCAGCGGATGAGAATGGAGGACTGATTTATGTGGCTGGGTTTTACAAGACTGACAAAACCCTAAATGGCCCTAATGAGCCCACTACTGCAGTTTATGATGTGCAGAAGAACAAGTGGGAGCTTCTCCCCGACATGAACATCCCCTACGTGGACAACTACTGTAAAACTATTTGTTCATGGCAAGTTTTATGTGATACCGCGTGCGTCTTCTTCGCCCTCCATACATATTTTTGATTCCTACACCAGAAGCTGGAAAACTATGGAGCACAGATTCCACAAATCTCATTTGGTCCTAAGTGCATTTGGGTGCTTGTATAGCATTGAAGTGGGAGAGGGAGAGCCCATCGGCATTGGAGTAGCTATGTTGCTGCCACCACGCTTCAGCTTTGACTGTTTCTTATTATGAAAGAAATTATTAATTATGTTTTGTTTTGGACTAAATTTAGCCATTTTTGAATTGATTTGATATTTTTTTGTTATTTTATATTAATTAAATTTTAAATGCAGTAATGTGTTTGTATTCTTTATGTTGTGAGAAACTAATGGTTGCCATTAGGAAGCAATTTCATCTTGTATATGAAACAACTTAATTTTTAGATTTTTCAACTTCTAAAATCTATTCAGTTGATGAAGATTTACATTGTTGTAATCCATATGGATCATTCATTTCTAGAGAAAGTGAAAAAATTGTAGTTTTGTACATCTTCTAGCAATAGAAATAAAATGTCAAAAGGAATTGAAATGAAGGGTTATGGGTGTCTATAGACAATTTTTTTTATCTCATCCCTTTGTCATTTAATGTCAAATTATCTTATTTTCTTAAACACTTTTTTGAAACAAAAAGTCAATTTCTAGGGAATAAGCTCAAAAGGATGCAATGTCTTATAGAAATCATAAAAACCTAGCTATAAAAAAATCATATATCAGGTAGAAGGAACAAAAAACAAGAGTTGCAAGGCAACTTAGTCCCTGCCTGGAATTGCAAGGACAAGTTGTTGGAGCTAGATGCTTGTTTTCTATGTTGTATATCAACTATGAAGAAGCCTACAATAACATTACAATTCTAAAATCAAATGCTTAAAGTTAAAGAGTTGATGTGAAAACATGAATGCTTGCAATGACATCTATTTTTTGAATGCTATAGATAATAATAAACCATTAAATGTAGAGAATGATACCCTAATTAAACAGTTATATCCATAAGCATGACAATGGTGTTAATCAAAATCCTACCCTGATGAATCTTGGTGCATGTAGTATGTGCCCCCAAGATAGCAATTCATATATAAATCCAAGTTGCCCCAAGTAGAAAAGCATAGAGGGGTTTGATCTACCTATGTTTTTTATGAAAAAACTACTTCATAGCCATCTGAAAGACTAAAATATTGAAAATCTACTATACAAGCTTTCAAATTGTATTAAATCTCTGTTCTAATTCAAATGTATTTACAATAGAAGTGAAACTATTTACATTGAATCTATAACCTAAAGGACATAGATACTTTTTGAAATTCCAAAGAGAAACCAACAAAGATGTTAATTTAAACTTTATCCTCTTATACCTATGAAAGATGGTGGCAGAAATGGTAACATTAATAAAGTTCACACTTAAACCGAGATATGTAATCGTCTTGCATAAAAACTGGAAATGAGATAGATGAACTTAAAGATTGTAATTCTATAAAAGTTATTGTCATCCAACATCAATGATCCACCTAAAATCAAACAACTGAAAATTATAGACTATAAAAACTATAGACTATCTTTCTGATATCTATAATCATATTCATAAAATTGACTGTGAAGCATTAAATATCATGATCATATTCTCATTCAAATGGAATCATTTTCAATCACTTGAATATAGGAGAATTTAGATGGTGTGCAGACATGTACTTATGCATTGTTTGGTTTAAGTTCCAACCAATGAATAACATGGAAGATGACATGGCTCCCATAGAGAAAACAAAAAGGGAAAGTCCATAGCCATACATAACATCATGATCTAATTCAACTTCATCTTTCTAGAGCTGTAGATTATGCAGAGTGTTTAGTTTGAATAGATATACCATATTGCTATTTTCTTATATACCTAAGGATATTGAAAAGATAAAATTCTATAAATCAATAGATTTAGTCCATGAACAAGAAAGTATGAGAGAGCTTACTTGAAACAATTTTGAGTCAATGGTAGTAGAAAACGTTGCCATGACTATAGACAGTATGTTAAATTAAATGGAACAATGAAAACAAAATATAAATAGAACAGAAAATAATGATCATACACATGAGACAACAGATTTAACGTGGTTCACCATAAACTGGCTACATCCATAGGAGCAGGGGAACGATTTTATTATCTCTGTATGAAGTGTGAATACAATGAATGACAACAGCAATACATCTCTCTTATAAAGCAATATCCACAATGGATAAGGAAGACCAAGAGGTAAGAGATTGGGTGGGAGAAATATTGTGTCTTTTGGACTTCACAATCCAACAATCTCCCACTTGACATCCAATGATTGTTGCTGACTCCCCTACTCCAGTCTCAATGTCACATCTTGACAAAGCCGAGAGAAGCCCCACATAATTCAAACTTCTCTCGAGGTACAACCTTGGTCAATGCATCAGTCGGATTGATCTTGGCGTCGACCTTTTGAACTTGCAACTTGCCTTATTCAATCATGCTACAGACGAAGTGATACCTTATCTCAATGTGTTTGGTTCTATTATGAAATGCTGCATTCTTGGTCAAATGAATAGCATTGTTACTATCACAAAAGAGTGTGAAAACTTGTTTTTTAGATTGCAACTCAGTTAACAAACACTGCAACCAAACCATTTCTTTTTCTCCTTCGGTGAGGGCAATGCACTCAGCCTCAGTAGTGGAAAGAGCAACTACTTGTTGCTATCTTGAGACCCAGCTAATAGTAGCCCCAACAAAAGTAAAAACATAGCTTGATGTAGACCTTCTTTTATCCAAGTCACCTACCATATCAGAATCAACGAAGCCTTGTAGCTATGCAACTTTCCCACCAAAGCATAAGGCATAATCAGAAGTGCCTATTAGATACCTCAATATCCACTTCACAGCTTCCCAGTGAGTTTTACCAGGATTACTCATGAACCAGCTCACAACTCCCACTACATGAGAGATATCAGGACGAGTGCACACCATTACATACATAAGACTTCCCATGGCTGAAGAGTATGGAATGTTCTTCATGTATTCCTGATCTTCTTGTGTCTTGAGGCACAATGTGGAAGACAAGCAAAAGTGATCAGCAAGAGGAGTACTAAGCGGCTTAGCACCTCTCATATTGAATCTGTCTAAAACTTTTTCAATATACTTTTGCTGAGATAATATAATTTATTTCTTCTTTCTATTCCGGATAATGGTCATACCAAGAATCTTCTTTGCTGCCCCGAGGTCCTTCATTGCAAATTTGTTATCCAAGAGTTTCTTCAAATTAGCAATAACTTTCATGTTGGTGCTGGTAATGAGCATGTCATCAACATAGAACAGTAATAAAATAAATTCACCACTTGGCAACACCTTGTAGTTTAAACATGGATCAGATTCACAACATATAAACTAATTTTCCATCATGAGGTTATCAAACTTGATGTACCATTGCCTAGGGGCTTGTTTTAGCCCATACAAGCTCCTCTTTAATCTGCTATAGAGATTTTCATGCCCTTGCTTGACAAAACCTTCTAGCTGATGGATGTACAATTGCCCTTCTATATCACCATTTGAAATGTAGTTTTGACATCGAGTTGCTCAAGCTCAAGATCATAAACTACTGCCAAGCCAAAAACGGCTCAAATTGTGTTCATCTTCACAACTGGTGAGAAAATCTCATTGAAGTCTACTCCTTTTTGTTGATCATATCCTTTCACAACAAGTCTAGCCCTATAGCATTTTGTGCTGCCTTCTTCCTCTTTGAGTCTATAGACCCACCGATTCTTCAAAGCTTTGCAATCAGGTGGAAACTGGACCAGATCCCATGTATGGTTTGCCATTAGTGACTCCATTTCATCCTTCATTGCAACAATCCACTTCTCACTATCCCTATCATTATAAGCCTCTCAGAATGTAGTTGGCTCTGATTGATCAAATATAAGCAACTAATAATCATCAAACTTTTAAGGAGGTTTGCTCTCCCTGGTAGACCTCCTCAATGGAGGAATTTACAAAATGCCCTATTCAGTGCCTTGTTCAATGCTCTATTCATGTGTAATGCCCTATTTAATTTCAACATTTTGTTGTTGATTCCTAGCATTACCTTTTTGTTTACCTTGTGATTCAAACTTTTGCCTCTGAATTTCTTGTGAATCCCTAACTACTTATGTTGTATTGTGTTGTGAAGACAAGTCTCTTACTGCCTACGTTGGATAGTTACCATGCTGTGATATACAATTATCATGCTACAATAAATGTAGAGAGAATGACACAGCTTGTGGTGTGCCAACACCATCATTAGCTCCTACAGTATTATTTTCCACTTTGTATTGTGATATTGTATTCTCATTATTAACAGAATCACTAGTTTTGAGCTATGTAAAACATTTAACTGGTAGTGATTGGATATGTAGTGGTTGTGCAGAAGTGTCTTCCACATTTTTTGAAAGTTTTCACCTTCTTTCTAAGGCCACGGGTAAGAATAGATAGGCAGGGTAATAACATTTGAATGTTGACCATATAACTGTGTATTGTTATATTGTATGCATCTTGAATCACTATTTCCAGACAACGTGAGACTTTCAATAGGCTACATAGGAGGTAATTGGCTTGAATCCACTTGCATCATTTAGTAGCCACTTGCATCCATTCTTTAGTTGTAGCAATATGTCACCTTTGCCGACTATCTCACATGGCTCATTGTCACCGAGATAAACTTTGCCAAATTTTCCTTCTTGCTATGGTTTGAAGGCATCTTGGTTTGAGGTTGCATGAAAGGAGGCACCGGAGTCTAATATCCATGAGTCAGCTGCAACTTCACTTGTTGCTAAGACAAGAGCTCCTCCATCATCTTCAAGAGTCATGTTAACCTCATTTTCTTTTAGTTGTTTTTGGGATTTCTTGTAACACCAACAATCCTTCTTGACATGTCCATCTTTTCTACAAAACCAGCAACCTTCTTTCCGTCCTCTTGGCTTTGATCTCTTGGCTAATTTAGATCTTCCCCTATTATGTTTTCCTCAATCTTGGGTTCTTCCCCTATTGCCTAAAACCAAGGCTTCACCATATGTTTTATTTTGTCCTCTTCTGATGTCTTCGTTGAGAAGTGTGGCAGTGACATCGTCAAATCTTAACATTGCTTTCTTTTCCTTGTCTTCAGATCCTCTTCTCCCAGGTGCTGAATTGATAATCATCATCATGACATTATCCCAACTATCAGGAAGAGAGAACAAGAGTGGTATATCCCTCATTTCATCAACAAAATTGATTTCTATGGAAGCTAGTTGGCTGATTGCAATAGTAAATTCATTCAAATGATTTGAAAATCCTTTTCCTTCTTTCATTTACAGATTGAATAACTTCTTCAACAAGAAGACCCTATTGGTTTGGATGTTGTCTCATACATGTCACAAAGCTTGTCCCCAAAAAAAATTTCCGAAGTTTCTGATGCAACATTAAACAATATATTACTAGACAATGAGAGAGTAATTGTAGTAGCTACTTTTTGATTGACCAGATCCCATTTGTCATCTGTCACCTTCTCCAATTTTGTTGTTTTTCCTTTCAGCGTGATAGATAGATCTTTTTGAATTAGTAGGGCACGAATTTGCAACTTCCAAAGTCCAAAATTCTACCCCAAATATTTCTCTATTCTCCACTTGTTTGCTTCATCCATTTCTTCAAAATTTGGCATGAATTCCTCAACCAGCTCCTCAACTAAGGTCTGATACCAATTGTTAAATTAAATGGAACAATGAAAACAAAATAGAAATAGAATAGACAATAATGATCACACACACGAGACAACAAATTTAACGTGGTTCACCATAAACTGGCTACATCCATAGGAGTAGGGGAACAATTTTATTATCTCTATATGAAGTGTGAATACAATGAATGACAGCAGCAATACATCACTCTTATAAAGTAATATCCACAATGGATAAGGAAGACCAAGAGGCAAGAGATTTGGAGGGAGAAATAATGTGTCATTTGGACTTCACAATCCAACACAATACTAAAATAATAAAACTCTGCAAATGATTGCAACAAAAATTCAAGTTTCTAAACAAGCGAAGTTTTACCATTGACAAGCCATCCATTTAGACTAGAATTTGAAAGTGAATGAATTATCTACCAGCTAAAAAATACAAAATGCATAAATCAATGTGTCAGAGTGCATGTTGACCTAAGTTGCATTCTCTTAAAAAAATTTAACGCCTTTTCAACAAATCTATTTTGAACATATCCTATAATATACCATAATTTTGAGTTGTATGGATTCCAATCAGTTGTTTGTGTTGCAACTCCTCTTGTTGATATGTATGCAAAATGCAATCATACAGAGAATGCATGACAAGTGTACTGAACATGTATTCGAGATCTGGAACCATTGACAATGCAGAAAGATTATTCAAAAGAATGCTTCAAAGAGATGTGGTTGCCTAGACAACATTGATTGTAGGATATCCACAGGCTAGGAATGGGAGCTCTTGAACTATTTGAAGAAAATGCAAGTTGTAGGCATATAACTTTTGTAGTTGTTCTTTCAGTGTGTAGCCACATGGGATTAGTTGATGAAGGTTGGGATTACTTCAATTCTATGAAGAGCATTTATGGCATTGAACGCACTGTAGATCACTATCTCTGCATGCTAGATATCCTTGGCCATGCTAGATGCCTAGAGGAGGCAGAAAACTTAATTAGTCAGATGTGAAAACTTGCTTGCTTAAAATAATTTGGCCAAAAATGTTGGTTCTATAGACCTTGAATAAATTTGGCACATTTACTGCCTAGCTCTTGTAGCTCTAGACAAAGATGGATTTAATCATGTGAACCATTCTAGGTTCTCTTACTGGCTGCTAGTCATCTAATGCTTTAGTACACAATAGGTGGATATTACATAGCTGATGAAAAAAAGTTTAGAGATTAAATATAGCCAATTTATTTTAAAAGCCAATTCAACCAAGTTATAAATGGAAAGTCTTGCCAAGTCACTACTATGTAATATTAACCATTTACCAATAACTAATTTTTTAAATAAATATCAGCATCTCTACTCTGAGATATGATTATAAGATACTCAATAAACATTCATTTATATCAGAAGTGCCCTTTAACTAAACAATGGCCACAAGTAAGAGAAAAATTAAAAACTAAGTGTAATAAATATTTGCTGCCATGTGTAACCATAGAGCCTTACCTACTCTGTAATAAATAGTTTTAACTGTTAGGTCAGATTTGGCTTCCACTAAAGTGGAAATTAGAACTCAGACTGTTTAAGCTATTCCCAATTAAAAAACATCTCTTCTTATTAGGCTTATTCATAATTTATCTAAATTTTCAAAACAGAGTTGTTCAATCATTTTTAGAATTGAAAGGATCATTATATACTACACACAACCAAGTTGCTTTTCCTATTGAGGAAAATAGGAAGGAAAAGTGAAGTAGATTTGGGATAAGGAAAAAATAGCTAAAGCTATAGTCCACCTTTTTTTTAAGCAAAAAGGTGGTGGAGCCACTGTTGCAAATATGTGCCCATGATGTGTTGTCACTGATGTCAACATATCTCTTTGTCAGAGGCAATGAAGACAGTGCAGTTCAGTAAAGAAGATTGCTCTACATTTCCAGTAAGACAAAGATCAGAGTCTACGGACCAAAGGGTTATGTAGAGGATTGTCTGAAGTTACTCCAATTAAGATTTGAGAGGTCTACATGGAGGATTGATGAAGTTATGGCCATTTGAGTAGAACTAGGTTTTCCAGTTGTTCATAGGTAATAGAGTCAGAGGAGTTTGGTCTAGATTGCTCCACATTGGAATATTATAGTATGTGGTTCTAGAGGTATGTTTGGGATGTTGGTGTGTATTCTCAACTCAAGTGGTTCGTGGTTTGGAGGTCTGCAAGCAATCTTTCCAGTGTGACAGTCATGACAGTTAGTGTTCTTAAGTTCCCGGATGAAGATGCAAGTGTTTCTAGTAATTTGAGGTGGTGTGGTTATTCATGTTGATTTCATTGTGCTTGTGGTGGTCTCTAGATCATGTGCCTATTGTGCCAGTGGTCCGCATTGAGGATTGAGCTCGTGGTTGAAGATTTCTTCTTGGGTGTTGTTGTTCTTTCCAGTCTTGGCTGACCAGATGCATGGTGGATGTTGCAAATGATCTAAGAGAAGTTCTATGGAGCGTGACGTGTTGTTTGAGGAAGATTTGAGTCTTGTTGGCTTTTTCCCTGACTGGATGCTCATTCCTAGATTTCCCTACAAGGTAGCCTTCAGTGATCAACAGGATCTCTGGGCCAGGGGCCAACAATGTAGGAGATAGACTCTATTTTTATCTCCTCTTCTTCTTCAGGCTCTGCAAAACCTAGGGGGGTATTCCCTATTCAACATCCATGAGAATATGCTTGTGGGTCAGCTTGGGATGTTGATACAAAGCAGATAAGTCCTCTTGTAAGTAGACCAAAACTGTGAGATAAGAGCAAAGGGGTAGCTTTGGGCCTATGTTCAGTTGTAGATAGAGGACCTTGGATCCTAAAACTAATTCTATAGTCCTAATGGTTGTTTTGGAAGTTTAAATTTGATTTTATGTGTTTGGATGCAAACCTGGACCTAGTGTATAACCTCCACATAGAGCTAGACTAGTACCTATCCAGGGCTTGGAGTCAGTAGACATACACCTATGAATGATCAACATGAACACACTAAAACTGGATTTCAAGGGGATTTTATGGTATCTGCCTTATAGACACCTCCCAAAATAGAGTGTTAAGTTATCTCTACTTATGGCATCCCTATTGCAGTATATCTTTCCCAACACTTAATCTAAAAACACTTTAATCTACCCCTTGAGCAAAAGTTGAAAAATCAAGTATTCAATACAGGAATTCTATATTCTAGAATACCAGACACCCCTTAGATATCTAGATTCAGAAGGACACATGCAATACTAGAGATAGAATAACAAAACACATGTAAATATAGCATTACTCATATAAAACTGATCATGAAATCAGTAAATTCATGCATGAGACATACAACAAGAGATACATAAACTCACAAGGTCATCTACACAGAGCAACCAGAACCAGTTGTATCTTATTACAGAGCCAGATGTGTCCAGTTTTCAACAACCTCAAAATGAGAAACACAACCTGCTTAATACAACAAGGAAGGTTCTCAACATTAATTACATGGCAGATTAAAATTTGCCAGATACAGTCCATTGAGAAAAATGGTGCTCATCGCATTGAATGCAGCAGGTAGGGGAGGAGACAGGGGGAAGTCTCAAGCCTTGCATCGCCACCTGGGGATTCACATCTTCAATCGGGCAGCTTGACCATTCACGCCATCGCCCATACCTCTGCAACAACTGCCATTAATGGCGCACCAACCCACGGCCTTGGGAAAAACATTATATTGTGCATCACAAACCTTTCCCGCCAAAATGTATCATCCTAATATTTCAAATTATGCAGGATCTAATTATCGCATATGCACCCCGCGGTAACCTCCTCATCACCTTATATACTAGGTCGTGAGTATATATGATGTCAGTGATTTTGCTCGTGACGACACCTAGCATAAAACCTCATCATCATCATCCCCCAACATGATATCCAGATACTCAATATCACCCTGATGTTAGCATCATCTGCATGAGCTCACCCTAATAATTCACATCACCCTGATGTGAAAAATCACCCCACAAAAAATATCACGCCGCAGAAAATATCACCCTTCATGTGAAATATCAACCTGATATTCACCTTTATCAGCACAGCCTGATGCATCGGAGGAAGATCCTCTTGCTTAGCTGATACCAAATGTCTAGCCGATGAACATCCTGCATGTCCACAAAAATCTTATGATGTTATCGTCATATCTGCCTATCATGCACCTCCTCATATCCGTATGATATCATCGTCATATTTGCAAATATCAGGGGATCTCCAAAAGATGACTAGTGTTAGAAATATGACCCCCCAGACCTTGATGATGTTACCATCATGTCGGCATCAGGATGACATTCGGAAGATGACCCAATATTTGGAAATATCACCCTGATGCACAAATATCATGCTACACTGTATCTCCACTATAAGATCAGGGTGATATATGAATATGACGAATATTTGAAATGATCACCCCCCACTGGACAATGCATGAAGCTGACAGGTAGAAAAGCGGATATCACCCTGACATAAGAATGACGTCAGCATCATCAGGGTGATAAAACAATGAACATGAAGTGATAAAACAACATCAAGATGATCTTAACAAAGATCACCCGATGTTCAAATATGATGACTTCGATGAATATTGGGTCATACTTAGAACCTTGCAGCAACATCATCATGATGATCTTAACTGAGATCACCCAATGTTAAAATATCACCCCACGGGCAGAAAATCAGGCCGGCAGAAAATATGATGATGACCCCGTGAGAAACAATAGGGTGATGTTTAGAAGCATGATGATGATGACAACCCGCTACTTCAAAATATCATGATGATGTTGAAAAACACTGAGAAGGTCCAACACTTCGGAAATTTTTTGGATTTCTAGGGAGGTGCACATCCTGTAACCTTAAACATAAATTATTACCAACATAGTCTCTAATTGGGGACGTGCAGGTGCAAGACTGCAGCGAGAACTAGACTTCTCCGGGGCAGACCAGACAAAACACAAAATTCAAAACAGGACCGACCACACAAGGTATGTACAAAATATTTACAACTATTTTACATTGTGCACACAAGTTACTCATTTATGTGAAAAAGGTTTTAAGGAATTTGTTGTGCACCGGCAACTCCATTAGTTCACCATTTAGGCCTTGGAGAAAGTAGGAGTCTCCTCCATAGATATTGCTAATTTGATATGGGCCTATCCACAAGGGTTCAAATTTGCCATGTTTACCCTTATCCTGGTTCCTTGCATTCCACATAAGGACCATATCACCTATCTGAAAACCTCTCTTTGTAACCCTTTTATCAAACAGATACTTCACCTTTTGTTGTTTCTTGATGTTTATTTTTTGTGCCTCTGCCCTGATTTCATCTAGCTCAACTAGCTAATTGATCCTTTCAGTCATTGAATCATTAACCTCCTCATCATTCTCTTGTATGAACTTGTAAACTGGCAAGAGGTTATTCACAAGCAATCTAGTTGCTGCACCATACACTAATTCATAAGGTGACCTTCCAGTGGCTCTTTTCACTATCACCCTATCAGCCCATAATGCCAACTTCAGTTTTGAATCCCAGGATTTCTTATTTTTATCCATTATCCTCTTGATGATTTTTATTAGGCTTTTGTTGCTTGATTCTGCTTGACCATTTCCTTGTGGATGGTATGGTGATGTGTGAGACAAGTCAATTCCATAATTATTGCAAAAATCAACAAATTCACCTGATCTAAAGCACATTGCATTATCTGTGATTAGCTTGACTGGTACCCCAAACCTAATAATAATATTCTCCAGGATGAAATCCATCACCACCTTACTTGTAGCTCTCTTAGTTGGAATGGCCTCAATCCATTTGGTGAAGTAGTCAGTGGCAACCAGAATCCAACTATGTCCTCCACTAGATTTCTCTAAAACTTCCCCTATGAAGTCAATTCCCCATTGCTACAATGGAGCTTCCACGGTTATAGTCATGAGGGGAAATGCACCATCATATCTTAACTTTCCTGAGAACCTTTGGCAAGGGTCACACTTTCTTATCATTCTGTGTGCATCTGAGAAAAGAGTCAGTCACTAGTAACCAGCTCTGAGCATTTTGTGGGATGTTGTATAAGCAGGATAATGTCCACCACACACTCCATGGTGTATGTCATTTAGGATATCGTTGGCCTAGTTTTCATCTACACATTTGAGTAATACACCATCATGATTTCTCCAATACAGTTCTCCTTGAACAATGATGTATTTAATAGCTTGCAACTTCAAAGTTCTCTTCTGAATATCACTGAGGTGGGAAGGACAATTCAAGTTTTGTAATTAATATATGATGTCCTTATACCATTCATATTTTGATACATCTACATTCTCATTCTGGACTGCATTAACCTGGCATGCTTCCAAGTTTGGTTGTGCCATCATTTTAGCTAACCCTTGTCCCCTTACCAACTTTGTGATTTGTATCTCTATGTTGAATTCTTGCAGTTTGTTTATCCATCTGCACCTCCTTCCAGTCACCTCCTGCTGAGTGAAGATGTCCTTTACTGCTGCATGAGGCACATATGCAACTGTTTGAGACCCTACCAGATATGGCCTGAAACTCTTGACTACTCTGACTAGTGCATATGCTTGTTTCTCCATGATGCCATACTTTAATTCAGAAGCCTGCAAGGATATACTGAAGAAAGCTATGGGCTGCTCAAAACCATCATCATTTTTCTGAAGTAAACATGCAGCAATAGTATGGAAAGAAGCAAATGAAAACAATTGGAATGGCTTGGAAAAATCAAGAGATTTCAGCACAGGAGCAATCTTGATTGCTTCCTTGATATCCTGGAAAGATCTACTTGCTTCACCTTCCCAACTGACAGTCTCACCCTTCTTCATCATTTTAGAAATGTTCCTTGTAGTTTCTGCAAAGTTAGGAACAAATCTTCTAACAAAATTAATCTGCCTGAAGAACAATTGAACTCCTTTCACTATTTTAGGCATCTAAATTCTGTCAATGGTAGCCACCCTTTCAGGATCTATCCTTATTCCATCTTTGGAAACAATGTGCCCCAAGAGTTTCCCTTCTACTACCCCAAAAGCACACTTCTTGGGATTAAGGGAGATGCCATACTCTAGTGCTCTAATGAAAATTTTCTCCAAGTGCATACAATGCTTCTCTTCCTTCTTAGAATATGCAGTCAAATCATCCTGATAAATAGCCAGAATTGAGTCAATCAATCCTGCAAAAGCAACATCCATGGCTCTTTGAAATGTGGCACCTGCATTTGTTAGTCCAAATGGCATCCTAACATATACATATGTTCCCCATGGAGTGGTGAAGGCAGTCTTGTATTGTTCTGATTCCTTTACCTTCACCTGATTGTAACTTGAGAATCCATCCATCATGGATAGGAGTTCACAACCAGTCACTTTCTGTAACATAGCTTCCATATTAGGCAATGGGTAATTATCCTTTAAGGAGGATACATTCAAATTTCTAAAGTCAACACAAAGCCTAATAGCACCATTCTTTTTTCTGACTGGGACAAGGTTAGACACCCAAGTTGAATGTCTAATTGGCACAATTATTCCAACCTCCCTAAGCTTCTTGAGTTCTTCTTGCATTTTTGGAGCCAAGCTGGGATTAATAGGCCTTTGGTTTTGTCTAAATGGCTTAGCTCCAGGCTTTAATGGGATCTCATGCTGGAACAGCTCCTCTCTATAGGCCTTTAGGTCCTCATATGACCAAGCAAAAACATGTTTGTACTTTTTTAACAATGCTATCAGCATGCTCCTAATGTGTGGTTTGAGCTGCCTGCCAATGTATACCTTCTTGGGGGCCTGAGATGTCCCCAAATTTATCTCCTCTAAGTCATCTTTATTTGTTGGAGATGTCTTTGTGACCAATTGGTCTCTATTGTCAAAAGCTCTTTCCAAAGCTACTAACCCTCTAGGGATTTTGTTAGTCTTCAGCTGAATTACTTCTTTCCCCATAAGAGTTTCTTTCCCATCTACAATTTCTACAAAATTTTAAAAATCAATTTCTTGGTTCTCATATTCATCTATGCAGTGCAAAAATCTTAACAAGTCCTTATCATCATCAAACACTTGCCAACTACATATGTTCTCTGGTACTGCAGGTCTGACTTTAACTTCAACATTTGTAACATTTGATAGAGTGATATCATCTGGCTTTATTGCCACATTAGCTAAGAAATCAGCCATGACATTTTTTGATCTCTCTATCTAGCCTATTGAAAATGCATCAAATAGTTCAATGGTATCCCAGACAGCATGCTTGTATTGTTTTAATCTTTTGTTCTTTGAGGCATACCTATCTCTAACTTGGGACACAATTAACTCAGAATCCCCAAATACCCTTAACATCTTGATTCCATGTTTAAAAGCCATATTTAAGTCTAAGAGTAAGGCTTCATACTTTGCAATGTTGTTTGTACAAGCAAACTTCAGCAAGAAAGAGAATTTTAGGAGCTTGCCAAATGGAGATAGGAATACAACTCCAACTCCGGAGCCTTTCTTTGCACAAGCTCCATCAAAAAACATGGTCCATAGACCCTACTGATCCAACTCTTGAATGCAAAGGTCTTCCTTTTGGTTTTCTTGATCACCTGAGACAACCCTAAAGTTATCACAGTTAGTGTTCACAAAACATATCTGCTCCTCTAATTCTTGGTCTTCCACTGTCTCTGATGACCCTTCTTCTCTAACCAGTGTAGCATCCCTGCCATTCATAGGTATCATAGCATATGACAGGTCCAGTTGCATACTCCCACCAATGAGTGTTGCCCATCTTCTTGACAACAGCATACCATATTGCGGCTTTATGTCAACCACTGTTATGTTCATCTTGTATGTTTTCTCTGAATATGCTGCCAATCTAAAATCCATGTCTTTCATGATTCCAATGACTGGTACCTCTCTAGCATCCATAGCATAACATTTTCCACATGCCTTGTCTATCTTCAATCCTACTTGTTGCATAATGGCTAGAGGCATGATGTTGGTTGATGCTCCTGAGTCAAGCATACAATTCCTAATTACTTTCCCATTGATAACAAGAGAGACATAGAATGGTTCCACTTGTGAAAGACATTTAATCATGGTCACCCCTAAATACACCTCAGGGACTTCATCCTCTTCATTGCACAAGGCCTGCTTCTTACCTTGGGCTTCATCATTTTGCTTAGTTTGACAAGGCACTCTAGAAATTAGGGATACTGTTCTATTCTTGATTTCTTCAACCTTCATTAGTTCCATCAATGGGACATAAACCTTTACCTGAGAGAGGACTTGAGTTATATCAAAAGGAGCATAATCTTGTACCACAGTTGTAGCTCGTGTTGTGGGTTTGTTTTTATCCTGAGATGATCCAGCTCTTATCTTCATAGTCCCCTGATAATCATTCCTGATTTGGGAACTCTTGTTTTGATCTTCAACATGGGGAATTCTATTTTCTGGTCTTTGAGAATCATGACCTATTTTTTGCCTAAAATTTTGACTGTTGTTGCCCCACTGTTTCTCTTGTAGTTCAACCCCTTTATGACTATGCACTAGCTGACTTGTGAAAGTACTCTCTAGTTGGTGTGAGTTACATACCTGAGCTTTGCCTCTGAGGTTATAGTTGTTCTTGACTTGGGCCATTGCTACAGTTGTGAGAGCCCTAATCTCTTCATCAGAAGGTCTCTGCAGGTTATTTAGGAAGTTGTGTGAGCCCTGAGCATATACATAATTATCTTCATTATCTTCATCATAGAAAACCTGCGGACAAGCCTGAATCTCATTATCTGTACTCTCATCTACATCATGAGAAGGGTTCCCACTGCTTATGAACAACATATTAACATCATCATCCTGTACATAATGTGGCTCATTGTATTCATTACAAGACATAGCATTATCATACAAAGATTGAGCAATCATGCATTGTGACTGTGAATGAGGCATCTGATAGATTATGCACCATGGAGTATCATCAGTAATGTTTATAGCTTTCTTCAAAGGATCAGGAGTTTCTTTGGTGTGTGGAGTTCTCTGATTTGTGTTGTTATGTGGAAATACAGGTTTACCATTATGCCAATTGGTATTATATGGCATATCATGCAATGATGGCCTTTTTTCTTGCCTTTGGTAAACTTGCCTATCAGGACCTATCCCTTTTTCACTTCTAGCCAGTCTATAGCTTAGGTCCTTAACAACATTTGTCAGTTTATCAATTTTGTCTTCAGGAGTAGATGTATTACCTTGAATATTCTAAGGTTTATTTGGATTCTACAGAATTTTCACATCATCCCTTCTATTTGTCTTGCCTGATGCTTTCCTGTTATTCTCAATATTTATTGCTATCTTGAAAGCATCCTTGAGAGTAACAGGACCTTTATCTCTTAACCCATATGTTGTTTTGGCATCAAAAGCATTAACATATAATATTACGCACATTGGTTCATTTGGCCTCATGTGATGTAGGAATTTGTTCAACACTTTAGCAAATCTTGCATTAAAATCTGCAACCTGCTCATTTGACCCTTTAGTGATACTAGTGAACTCATTTACAAAAAAGCTAGGGTCAGTTTTGTCACCATATTGCTCCTTAAACATCCTTTTAAAATCATCCCATGACGAGATACTCCAGTCAGGCAAATTCTTGTACCATTCTCTAGCTTCGTCAACCAAAGATTGCATGAATGATTTAATAAAGACATCCTCATGCTCAACCTCAAAGTTATCCATGACATTCTAAAAAGCCTTTAAATGATCCTCCCTTGACACAATGTTATTTCCCAAAAACTTTGGTACTTGAAGCCTTACATGCTTGTCAATGGGGTTAGGATAACCAAGAATACCATCAAACACCAGCTGTCTAAATCTATCTAGCTGCATGGGTTGTCTATCAAATTGATTAGCATTAACATTTCTATTAGCATCCTGATTTCTTACATTATTTAATGGTACTCTAGCATTCTTTGCATTCTGTCTTTGATCATTATGCTGATGTTGTATCTCATCTCTATACTGGTTTCTCTACATATTTGCATTTTCAAGGGTAAGGACTGAATCATTCTGAGCAATCCTTAAAGCTTGCACTTTTTGTCTCATGTCATCTCTGACTTTCATTGCTTGTAAATATTCTAATTTTGCTCTTAGGCTTTTGATTTCTTTAGCTAACTGTTCTTCTTTAGGCATAGAGGTAGATGGTCTCATACCATTCTAGTCATCATCTTCATCATCCCTCAGAGATTCTACCTCTTCAAATCTTTCACTAGGGTCTAAGAAAGGGCGTTCTTGGAACACTTCTGACCTCATCCTTATGCTGCTACCCTGTTGCCTCTCATATGCACCTTGGATATCAGCTTCTGCATTTGAAAAGTAAGGCACATGCTGTCCTGATGGCCTAGGGTTGTCTTGAGTATCATCATTATTCCTGGGGGAACCCTCATGACTAACTGAGATAGTTCCTTTTCTTCTATACATCATCCTTCTTTCTACTGGTAACTCTTCAAATAAAGGATTACGTTGGGATCTTCTCCCTTACATATAAATTTCACTTTGACCGATTGGGAGATTACTTCGGAGTCGCCACCTATAACTAGGAACTGTTTCTTTTAAAAACCTGGGTTCTTACACAAGTAGTCCCTAGCAAAGTCGCCAATTTCTATTGTGACTCAGATGGGCCACAAATATATTCTATTTTTATCAATTCTCCCCAGAAGAGTCACCAATTTCTATTGGTTTTTTCCCTGACTGGATGCTCATTCCCAGATTTCCCTACAAGGTAGCCATCAGTGATCAATAGGATCTCTGGGCCAGGGGCCAACAGTGTAAGAGATAGACTCTATTTTTATCTCCTCTTCTTCTTCAGGCTCTACAAAACCTAGGGGGGTATTCCCTATTCAAAATCCATGAGAATATGCTTGTGGGTCGGCTTGGGATGTTGATACAAAGCAGATAAGTCCTCCTGTAAGTAGACCAAAACTATGAGATAAGAGCAAAGGGGCTAGCTTTGGGCCTATGTAAAGTTGTAGACAGAGGAACTTGGATCCTAAAACTAATTCTACAGTCCTATTGGTTGTTTTGGAAGTTTAAATTTGATTTTATGTGTTTGGATGCAAACCTGGACTTGGTGTATAACCTCCACACAGAGCTAGATTGGTGCCTATCTAGGGCTTGGAGTCAGTAGACATACACCTGTGAATGATCAGCATGAACACACTAAAACTGGATTTCAAGGGGATTTTATGGTATCTACCTTACAGACACCTCCCAAAATAGAGTGTTAAGTTATCTCTACTTATGGCATCCCTATTGCAGTATATCTTTCCCAACACTTAATCTGAAAACACTTTAATCTACCCCTTGAGTAGAAGTTGAAAGATCAAGTATTCAATACAAAAATTCTATATTCTAGAATACCAGACACCCCTTAGATATCTAGATTCAAAAGAAGGACACATGCAATACTGGAGACAGAATAACAAAACACATGCAAATATAGCATTACTCATATAAAACCGATCATGAAATCAGTAAATTCATGCATGAGACATACAACAAGAGATACATAAACTCACAAGGTCATCTACACAGAGCAACCAGAACTAGTTGTATCTTATTATAGAGCCAGATGTGTCTAGTTTTCAACAACCTCAAAATGAGAAACACAACCTGCTCAATACAACAAGGAAGGTTCTCAACATTAATTACATGGCAGATCAAAATTCACCAGATACAGTACATTGAGAAAAATGGCGCTCATCACATTGAATGCAGTAGGTAGGGGAGCAAACAGGGGGAACTCTCAAGCCTTGCACTGCCACCTGGGATTCACATCTTCAATCAGGCGGTTTGACCATTCACACCATCACCCATACCTCTACAACAACCGCCATTAATGGCGCACCAACCCGCAGCCTTGGGAAAAACATCATATTGTACATCGCAAACCTTTCCTGCCAAAATGTATCATCTTGATATTTCAAATTATGCAGGATCTAATTATCCCACATGCACCCCGCGACAACCTCCTCATCATCTTATATACTAGGTCGTGACCATATATGATGTCAGTGATTTTGCTCGCGATGGCACCTAGCATAAAACCTCATCATCATCATCCCCTAGCATGATATCTGGATACTCAATATCACCCTGATGTCAGCATCATCTGCATGAGCTCACCCTGATAATTCACATCACCCCAATGTGAAAAATCACCCCGCAGAAAATATCACCCATCATGTGAAATATCAACCTGATATTCACCTTCATCGGCATAGCCTGATGCATCAGAGGAAGATCCTCCTGCTTAGCCGATACCAAATGTCTGGCTGATGAACATCCTGGATGTCCACTAAAATCTTGATGATGTCATCGTCATATCTACCTATCGTGCACCTCCTCATATCCGGATGACGTCATCATCATATTTGCAAATATCGAGGGATCTCCACAAGATGACTAGTGTTAGAAATATGACCCCCAGGACCTTGATGACGTCACCATCATGTCGGCATCAGGATGACATTTGGAAGATGACCCGATATTTGGAAATATCACCTTGATGCACAAATATCATGCTGCACTGTATCTCCACTATAAGATCGGGGTGATATATGAATATGATGGATATTTGAAATGATCACCCCCCACTGGACAATGCATGAAGCCGACAGGTGGAAAAGTAGATATCACCCTGACATAAGAATGATGTCAGCATCATCAGGGTGATAAAACAACGAACATGAAGTGATAAAACAACATCAGGATGATCTTAACAAAATCACCCGATGTTCAAATATGATGACCCCGATGAATATCGGGTCATACTTAGAACCTTGTAGCAACATCATCAGGATGATCTTAACTGAGATCACCCGATGTTAAAATATCACCCCGCAGGCAGAAAATCAGGCCTACAGAAAATATGATGATGACCCCACGAGAAACAATAGGGCGATGTTTAGAAGCATGATGACGATGACAACCCCCTACTTCAGAATATCATGATGATGCTGAAAAACACTGAGAAGGTCCAACACTTAGGAAATTTTTTGAATTTCTAGGGAGGTGCACATCCTGTAACCTTAAACATAAATTATTACCAACAAGTCCCAACTATGTTTGGCCCACAGAGGAGTGGTTCGCATGTAGCATTTTGTATTAAGTCAAGTCTTGTGTTTGTAATTGCTTGTAATGCCTATCTTGGAGAATGTTCCAAATAAATGATTGTTTGGCTAACTTTGATGCTCATTCCAAAGTTGATGACGTGTATAAATAAGTGTGTTGAAGTCATGGAAATGTGTAGTGGTGAGCGAAAATGCGGATGTAGCAAGGAAGTAAGTGGGAGTAGAGCAGAGGTGTTGTGGACTTTAATGGAACTAAACCTTGGATGAAGAAGATGTTGTTTCTCAGATCAACCTTTCAATGTTAACATTGTAAATGTTATTGTAGGTAGTGAGCCTCCTTTAAGCAGTGAGCTCTAGACAGTGCACCTGAAGGCAAGTGCCTTCCCATTTTTCTATTATTTTAATAGAGAATAAATCTTGTGGGTTAACCCCCACCGTGGTTTTTCCCTTAATTGGGTTTCCACATAAAAATCCTGGTGTTATGTGTGTTGATTATGTTTTTGCTCATGTGTTGTTGATTCATACTTTTATGGTTATATGATTAATCTATTAAGAATTGGTAAAGAAGATTAAATGTAGCAAAAGATAAAGATTTGTGACAACTGCTTCACCCACCCTCTCAGTTGTCTGCCCTAATTTCAACAATTGGTATCAGATCTAGTACCTCTAAATGAAGCTTGACCGCTTGAGGAGATCTAAGATGTCAACATACAAGGATAGTCTAAGATTTGATGAAACAAATTACTCTCTTTGGAAGAATCAGATGGAGTGTCATTTGTAATGTACGGGTGATCCTTATTGGTTGATAACTAAGGATGAGTATAAGCCTCCAGAGAAAGGTCCTTCAACTCCAGATGAACTCAAAGAAGCTAAATACAACATTCAAGCTAAAGAAGAATTGTTGAGTGTCCTGACTGATACAAAAATGACAAATGTCTTGCAATTGAAAATTGCTCATGAAATCTGGAAGAAGTTGGAAACCCTATATGAAGGTGATGCATATGTCAAATGTGCCAAGTTACAGAGCCTGAAGGGTAGATACGAATGTTTGAGGATGAGTGAAGATGAAAACATTAGTTTCTATATGCAGAAGGTGAATCAACTTGTGAACAGTATTAAGAGTACTGGTGGAATACTTGAAGAATCAGAGATTGTTTCCAAGGTACGCAGATGCTTACCTGCTTCATACAAGCATAAAGTTGCTACTATTGAGGAGATCAGGACTGTGACAACTATTACAAGGGATCAGTTGGTTGGCAAGCTTTCAGCATTTGAAATGAGTGAGTTTGGTGATTCTCTTCCTAAATCAGAATCTCCATTTATGGCCAATGTTTTCAGAAAGCAAAGATTTGATCCAAGTGAAAGCTCTTCAAGAAAACTAACCAGATATGAGAAGGCAAGGAAGGAACATGAAGAAGATGAATCTGAGCTTGAAGAACTTGAAGCCCTTATTGACAAGAGATTACCAAGAGGATCTAGTAAGTATGAAGGAAAGTGGCCTTTCAAATGTTTTGCTTTCAATAAGATTGGTCATTTTTCTTCAAGATATCTAAAGAGGGTTTCAAAGCCAAACCCTAATAGACCTAGGTTTCAGAAGAAATCCTACTATGTCCAAGAAGCTGCTGATGACGGATTTAGAGATGATGAATCTGATAAGAGAAGTACCTTTGGAAATGAATGGGTGTTAATTTCTATCAAAGAAGAAGATCTGGTGCCTACTGAATCTTCTAGCTATGTGAATGTGGAAAGTGCCTTGGCTTCTTAAGTTGAAGAAAAGGATGAATGGGTGATTGACAGTGGATGTTCTCATTATATGACAGGTGATAAGATTAAGTTTGTAAGTATGGAAAGGTATGAAGGTGGAAATGTGAAGTTGGAGATAATTCAGCTGGTAGAATTCATGGCAAAGGATCCATCTCTCTTGATGGTAAGAATATTACTAATGATGTTTTGTATGTAGAAGGGTTGAAGTATAATCTTCTCAATGTTGGACAGTTGGTTGACAAAGGGTATGATCTCTGATTCAAGGATGGAAAATGTAGAATCTTGGAAAGCTCTGGAACTAAGATTGCATCTGGTACACAGACTAGAGGTAATATCTTTCATTTAAGTGGTACTAGTAAAAGTTGTTTGATTTCTCTAATTGATCAGAGTTGGTTATGGCATAGGAGAATCTATCATGTAAACTTTGATAATATTGTCAAGATAAGTACTGCTCAGGATGTGAGAGATCTTTGAAAGGTTGTAAAACCTGCTAATAACATGTGTAAGGAATGTTAGTTGGGAAAACAGAGTAAAACTACTTTCAAAAGTAAAGAACAATTTTCAAATGGATTGTTGGAACTTGTGCACACTGATTTGTGTAGTCCTACTAGAGTTAGGAGTTTGCATGGAGACAGATACTTTATGTTGTTGATTGATGATTACTTCCAGATGATGTGGGTCACTTCCTTGAGAGAGAAATTAGAGGCTCTTGATAGATTCAAGGTGTTCAAGGCTATGGTGGAGAATGAGATTGGTGTGAAGATAAAGTGTCTGAGATCTGATAGAGGTGGAGAGTTTACCTCCAGTGAGTTTAATGCATTTTGTGAAAAGCATAAAATAAGAAGATAGTTATCTGCTTCTAGGACTCCTCAGTAGAATGGAGTTGTGGAAAAGAAGAACTGGACTATTCAAGAGGCTTCTAGAACCATGATGATGGAAGAAAATGTTCCACATGTCTATTGGAAAGAGACTATGAGTATTGTTGTCTACACTCTTAACCAGGTGCAAATCGAAGGTAATACTAGTAAAACACCTTATGAACTCTGGTTTGGTAATGCTCCTACTATGAAATACTTTAGATTTTTTGGTAGTAAGTTCTATATCAAAAGAGATGAAGATCTAGGCAAGTTTGATGCAAGATGTGATGAAGGAATATTTCTAGGTTATTCTAACCAAAGCAAGGCATACTGGTGATTTAACAAGAGATTGAAAAGGATTGTTGAAAGTGCTAATGTCAAGGTAGATGAAAGCAAGGAGAGACCTTCCATGTCTTGTGGATATGAAACAGATGATCAAAATGAAAGTCCAAATAAAGGAAAGCAAGTTAAAACTCAAACTCAGACTCAAATTGCTCTGGAGAATCCAGTGACTCAAGAAGCTAGTGCAAATGTTGAGGAACATGTTCAAGATTTAGAAGTTCAAGAAAATCCCAAAACTCCCAGGTATGTAAGGTTGAATCATTCTAAAGATCAAATTATATGAGATAGAACTAAAGGTGTTCAAACTAGAAGAAAAAGAGTATTGTTTGATTTCAAAGATTGAACCAAAATCACTAAATGAAGCTTGTAATGATGAAAGTTGTGTAAAATCAATCGAAGAAAAATTAATGCAAATTGAAAAGAATCATACTTGAGATCTTGTTCCTAAACCTAAAAACAAAAATGTAATTGGAACTAAATGGGTCTTCCGGAATAAATTGAATGAAAATGGTGAAGTTGTGAGAAACAAAGCATGATTGGTGTGCAAAGGATATTCTCAAGTAGATGTAATTGATTTTGAATAAACTTTTGCTCTGGTGGCAAGAATCAAAGTAGTCAGATTATTTCTTGCCTTTGCTACTTACAAAGATTTCAAAGTTTACTAGATGGATGTCAAGTCAGCATTTCTAAATGGAGATTTGGAAGAAGAAGTCTACATTGAGCAACTGGAAGGATTCTAGTTGTCTGATCAAGGAGATATGATCTGTAGGTTGAGGAAAACATTGTATGGACTTAAACAAGCCCTAAGAGCCTAGTATGCAAGATTAGATAAGTATCTACTAAAGTTAGGTTTTAGCAAAGACACAGTTTAAGGTAATCTTTATTTCAAAATTGATCATGAACACATCTTGATTGTTGAGGTATTTGTTGATGATATCTTCTTTGGTGGAAATGAGAGCATGTGTAAAAAATTTGCTAATCAAATCCAAAGTGAATTTGATATGTCCATGCTTGGTGAAATGAATTTCTTCTTGGGTCTGCAAATCATTCAGTCAGATAAGGGCATCTTCATATCTCAGTCTAAGTATGTAAAATAGTTGTTGAAAAAGTTTGCAATGAAGGATTCAAAACCAGTGAGTACTCCTATGATAACCAGATGCAAGTTGAGTAAAGATGATGATTCCCCTAAGGTAGACCAAAAAATGTATAAATCAATGATTAGAGGACTACTTTATTTGACTCATACTAGACCTGATATTATGAATGCAGTTGGTCTTGTTGCTAGATTTCAAGCTGATCCTAGAGAATCTCATGTTGTAGCAATCAAAAGAATTTTTAGATATATGAAGGGAACATTTGATTATGGCTTATGGTATCCTAAGGATGATGATTTCACTCTTTATGCATATATAGATGCTAATTGGGCAAGAGATGCGGATGAGAGAAACAGTACTAGTGGTGGCACATTTTTTTGGGAAAGAGATTGGTTTCTTGGTTCAACAAAAAGCATGAGGCAATATCTCTATCAACTGTAGAGGTAGAGTATATAGTAGTAGCAAACAATTGTACTCAAGTTCTGTAGATGAAGAAAATGTTGAAGGATATCAGAATTGTGTTTGAAGAGCCTATTACAATCTTCTATGATAATTCAAGTACAATAAACATCTTAAAGAATCTAGTGTTGCATTCAAAGACAAAACACATAGCCATCAAGTTTCACTTTTTGAGAGAGAAGGTAAATGAGAATGAAGTCGCATTGGAGTTTGTTCCTTCAAAGGATCAGATTGTGGATATCTTCACTAAGCCTCTACCTAAGGACTCTTTTGAGTATCTTAGAGGGAAGATAGGGGTGACTACCCTCCTATTCAGAACTAAGGTGCACTAGTGTGCATCAATCCAGTGGAACTCATAGTCATATCTTGTGATCTCGATTGGTGTTAAGGGGATGCTACTCAGGGGGAGTAGTTAGTATGTTCTGAGTTCAGTTTGGTCTTGTCTAAGAAAGAAAAAGGGTGAGTGATGATTGTAAATATGTACCCTTTTCCATTAATGTCAAAGGGGGAGAGAAGTCATGTGAAAAAATTGGATGGAAGTGAGTAGTTGCTAGTGAAAGGGGGAGCAGTGACGAAAGTGGTTGCAGGTGTGATAAGAGAAAGGGGGAGAAGTTCTTGTCTAGATGGTTGAATTAGTTTTTCACATCATATGTTGCCATCAATGACAAAGGGGGAGATTGTTTCAAATATGTGCCCATGATGTGTTGTCATTAATGTCAACATATCTCTTTGTCAGAGGCAGTGAAGACACAAATTAGTAAAGAAGATTGCTCCACATTTCCAGTAAGACAAAGATTAGAGTCTAAGAACCAAAGGGTTGTGTAGAGGATTGTCTAAAGTTTTTCTAATTAAGATTTGAGAGGTCTGCATGGAAGATTAGCAAATTTATGGCCATCTGAGTAGAACCTGATTTTGTAATTGTTCAGAGGTAACAGAGTGACAAGAGTTTAGTCCGGATTGCTACGCATTGGAATATTATGGTCTGCGGTTCTAGAGGTATGTTTGGGATGTTGGTGTGTATTCTCAACTCAAGTGGTTCATGGTTTGGAGCTCTGCAAGCAATCTTTCTAGTGTGACAGTCATTACAGTTAGTGTTCTTAAGTTCCTAGATGAAGATACAAGTGTTTTTGGTAATTTGAGGTGGTGCGGTTGTTCTTGTTGATTTCATTGTGCATGTGGTGGTCTCTGGATCATGTTCCTATTGTGTTGGTGGTCTGCATTGAGGATTGAGCTTGTGGTTGAAGATTTCTCCTTGGGTGTTTGTTGTTCTTTCTAGTCTTGGCTGACCAGATGCTTGGTGCATGTTGCGGATGATCTAAGAGAAGTTTTATGGAGAATGGCGTGTTGTTCGAGCAAGATTTGAGTCCCAGCTATGTTTGGCCAACAAAGGAGTGGTACACATGTAGAATTTTGTATTAAATCAAGTCTTTTGTTTGTAATTGCTTGTAATGCTTATCTTGGAGAATGTTCCAAATAGATGATTATTTGGTTGACTTTGGTGTTCATTCCAAAGTCGATGACATGTATAAATAAGTGTTGTAAAGTCATGGAAATGTGTGGTGGTGAGTGAAGATGTGGATGTAGCGAGGAAATAAGTGAGGGCAGAGCAGAGGTGTTGTACACTTCAATGGAACTGAACCTTGCATGAAGAAGATGATGTTTCTCAGTTCAACCTTTTAGTGTTAACATTGTAAATGTTCTTGTAGGTAGTGAGCCTCCTTTGAGAAGTGAGCTCTAGGAAGTGCACCCGAAGGCAAGTGCCTTCCCTTTTTTCTATTCTTTTAACAGAGAATAAATCTTGTGGGTTAACCCCCACCGTGGTTTTTACCTTCACCAAGTTTCCACATAAAAATCTTGGTGTTATGTTTGTTGATAATGATTCTGCTCATGTGTTGTTGATTCATACTTTTATGGTTATATCATTAATCTATTAATAAGTGGTAAAGAAGATTAAATGCAGCAAAAGATAAAGATTTGTGACAACTGATTCACCCCCCCTCTCAGTTGTCTGCCCTAATATCAACAACCACCCATACCATATATTAATATTAAAAGACATAACTACATAAGCAAGCCAAGGATGTATCATCTGGCAGCCAAAAAGTATATGATTTACGTACATACATGGAGATCGGTGAGACAAAACGAAACAAAAGGAAAGGTAATTAGAGTTTGAGTCATGGTGCTCTTTAGGTGGTGGCATGGGGAATGAGAGGGCATGAGTTGAAGTGTCTGGCACACAGGGAGGTCCTAGAGTCCTATCTGGAGCATGCACCCATAGGAATCTAATAGTGTTAAACACTTCATTAGCCCTATCAACCACTCCGATAGGCAGTTGAAACCTATGTGCATTTAGATGGCAGTTGACAACTTTATAACAGTCTGGTCTTAGACCTCTCTGCACCCTCGTATATACACACGCTGCATGATGCGACATCTACAACAGAGTTCTATAGAAAATGCCTCCAATGCTAGCCTCGCCTTCGTGAAAGTCATATACTGCCAGCACCGCCCTCCATTTCTATGTATTGATGAACACATCCTTGACAAAGGCACAACCAATGGTAAATGAGTACTCTTGGTCCTGTGTAAGATCGAAGAGATTGGAGATGAATGTTGCGGTGATCTTTGAAATTGGTCCTATGTAAGCTATAGTCCACATTTAATCACCCTACATTCAAACTTAATTTTTCATAAAATTAAATATATGTAATTAGAATACAATGAGTTGCTCAGTTATATTTACATGTATTGTAATGAAGAGAATGTAAGCCAAAAATTAAAACTCAGTATTCACTAGTGTACAAAAAGTAGATAATAATACAAAGTATTCACAAATACTCTAGACAAAATATATTTTGCAAACAATCACTTGCATATCACATGGTTGAATAAACCCAAAAAATACAAACAAATTCAAGGAGAGCTGGTGTAATGTTCTTTCGTGGAAGATGAAGGGTGACCTCAGTTCTTTCATGGAATGCCATCATGAATGACCAATAAAATAAATAGGAAGTTAACATAATATAGTAGATTATCTATCAAAACTAACACTTACAAGCACCCCAAAACAAGCCACGCATTTACACACTCCTGACAGCCTCCTCAAGTTTTTGCATGTATGTCTCATCATCCCATGGTTTGATTTCAAAGAAGATTTTCCATCTATTAAAGTCATACAACAAAGTTAATAAATGCATCTTTTGTGCATGTGTTTTTAAAAGAAAAATAATCAATTATTGAACTCATAGCACTAAAAACAATTATTCAAAAAAATAAATCAGTACCCACTTTCTTTCTTTTTAGTAGATATTTTTTTGTATGCCTCCCTTTGTTCTAATGTCTTTTTTCTTCTTCTATCTCTTCACCAAATAGGTCCAAATCATCATCATCTTCATCCTCTTTAGGAGCTTGAGATCAATTCATCATTATAGTTACTAGCCAATCATAGACAAGAAAGATGTAAATTACACTGGCAAAAATCCAACTAGAAAAACATGTAAATTTAATTCCAAAAAACTTCCAACAGATACAAATGTATAAATTCAATATTTTTGGCATGGCCCTAATGGGTAACATGTCTCCCAACAACCCAAGAAAGACAAACTTGCATTATGAGTCACAAATATTGTTCATAGAAATCCCAGTACTAAAAATAACACCACAAAGAGATAGAGTGACCAAATTGTTGATAACTGAGAGGGGGGGTGAATCAGTTATCCTAATTATTTCTCTATCTGAACTTTCTTATTAATTAATGCAGCATTGAATCAAACACAAAAAACATTACCATGAAATAAGAAACACATGACACAGTATTTTTGACGTGGAAACCCTGTTAAGGGAGAAAACCACGGGGTGATTAACCCAAAAATTATTCTCTGTTAGAAGAATAGGAAATTACAAAATGGCACTTGCCAATTAGGGCTCACTGCCCGAGCACATTGCTCACAAGAGGCTCACTGCCTACAAGAAGACACACTGTCTACAAAGTGATAAGAATCACAGTCTTGAACTGATTGGAAGCATCTGCATATGCTGGAGTTCAGTTCCGGTTAGGCTCAGTACACTGATCTGTTGCACTTCATCTTTCCTCTGTTCTTTATTCTGCTATCCTTTCACATACCGGATCTTTCTTGCTACTTCTGCTCTGTTCTGGACTTGTTCGCATATATCTTCGCACATTGACACCTTTCACAACTAAATTCATCCTTTATATATATCCGCACAAGTAATTTCATCACCTTTCTAGTCGGCATCCGGAACAGTTTAGTTTCTTACAAACTTTGTTCTGTCGGCTGAATCCTTGCTCACCAAGCAATGCGGATCAAGCTTATACTTGTAGATATCATCAATCATGTCGGCCAAACATGATTCATGCCTTCACAACCTTTATCATCAACAGTAACACATCCGGAAAGTAGTCTGATACTCTGTCAGTCAGTTCTTCCTCTGTTTTCACTGTCTCTCAGGAATCCGGTACTCAACTATTCATATCTTTTTCCTTGTCCATCACCGGAGGCTAAATCCTTGGAATATACCACTCAAGGTAGTCCTCTTGACTTCCCCAAATCCGTACTACACCAAGACACTTCCTCTGAGAGATCCGGATCAATCTGTCGGACCTTGCCACATGCTCTGTTCTTGTTCACCGGACCACAACAATCTTTATTCTGACTTCCGGTAGAGACACATTATGACTTGCGGATATGTGGGATGACCTTTGTTGCCATCAATGACAACAACCATGAATCCATATAGTGTCTCTTGCCAACAATCTCCCCCTTTGGCATTGATGACAACACTTAGTGAAAAATGACTAAGTGTTTTCACTATGCTCCCCTTTTGCTGATGCTCTGTCTTTATATACAATTTCTGGAACTCCCCCTTAGTTGGATTCCTCATTTTTCACTGCTCCTCACTCCCCCTTTGACATCAATGGCAAAGGGTAGGGTCCGCACACCAAAATTTTCAAAAATTTTCTATACATAGCCGCATATTTACATACTCACATATACTGAAGAATGTCTGCAAAGGATGTCTGCAATTGGATCATTTCAGTGGCCCAACTTTGCTTCATTCTATCCAAAATTGAAATGTGACCACTCAACAAAAATGCAAAAGCTTCTGCCCGCTTGAGATCTGTCGGATCTTTTGTTTGGGCGGTGGTCTGAGCATCACTGATGGCCTCATGCATAGTTTCCAACTTAGGGATTATAATCCTTCTAAGTTCTCCCATCCGGTTGGTGATATTATTCCTTTCCTTCTCAAGATTCTTTATTTCATTCAAGACTGCAATAGTCTGACATTCTTGATTTATTATGGAGGAAGAGAGAGGATCAAAACTTTGAGATAAGCTTTGTAGCTTGTCCTGTTCCTCTTTTATTTTCTTATCAATTGCTGCTGTTGCCTTTGACCAGGATATACAAAATTTGTAGATGTCACCGCCATCCTTAAGAGCATTCTCTAAGCTCTTTATTCCAATGCTCACAATCTTCCTATCTTTAGAGATTAATTCTAATATTTCTGAAAATCTCTTATCCAAAAATTCCTTCCGGACCTTTTCTTCAGCTGATTTTTCTAGAGAATCAAAATGTGTATCAACACTGCTGACTAAGGTTTTTAGATTACCGGAAGAGGAGGCTGTCGGATCTATCTGGATTGATGGCATAATCTTTACAAGTACTCCGGAAGCAGCCTCTATCAACTCACAGTCTTCCATATGAGACTTCAGGAGTTTTTCATTTGCCTTGGCATTTGCAAATGAAGCTATCTTCATTGTTTGTACCGGAGAGAGAGAGTCAAAGTCGAATGGGCCTTTTAGAAGCTCCGGTTCATCAATTTCTAAGGTTTCTTTGCTCAAAAATTGTTGAACAGTTTGTGCAGTGTCTCTTGCCGGAGACAGATGTTTCTTTTCCTCTGCAGTCTTGGAACTGTCAACCTCTTTGTCTTTCACCACTGCTTCCTTCTCCTGTAATTTCTCTTCTTCTTTGGATCCGGAGACTGTAGGGGAAACCGGAGGAGAGATGCTAGCTTGTTCATAGGCCACTTCTTCTGGAGCAGAGGGTTCCAAGTCCTCAGCTGTTTCTGTACCTAAGTCCTCTACAACAGGAAGATTGAACCTTTTGAAGGCCTTCCGGAGGATCTCTTCTGTCTCTTGGGCCACTTTGTCAGTCTCACCAAGCATGAGTTGATTCATCCTGGCTTTACTTCTGAACTCATCTTTGCAGTCCTTGAAGATTATGTTCATTGTCTTGGGATCAATTTGAGGATATAGCTGAATAGCTATCTGCTCCCGGATCTCAAGATCTTTTGCATGAGCATTGTTCTTTCTTACTTCCAATTCCTTTTCTAGGCTTTTAGGAATAAGAGATATGATCTCAATGAAAGCCTTATTATATATGTTCAGATATTTGATGGTGGCTTCCTGCAGAGTCTTTTGGTCAGCCTCACTGAAGTCATCATAAGATTCAGTCATTGGTTGAAGGTTTCCATCCACCGTGACCGACTTGATTACATTCTCTAGAGACAGAGTGGGCTTTTCAACAGATACCTCTGCCATTTCATCCTTGTCTTGGCCTGTGGAGGGTTTACCGGATCCTTTCTTCTTCTGCTTCTTTATTTCTTTTACTCCCTCATCTGACTCTGTTTCCTCTTCATCCTTTTGGCTTTCATAAGCCCTTGTGGCTTTTGTCTTGGATCTTTTACCGGATGCCTGGACTTCTGGTTTTGAACTTTTGGTTGTGGGAGGTGCAGATCTTTTTGATGATCTGGTCCGGGTGGGAGTTTCAACCGGAGCACTTTCTTTACTTTTCTCTTCTTCCTCAGCCTTCCTCCTCTTTTCCCGGCTGGCATCAAGTGCCTCTTTTGAGATGCGTAGGCCTTGAGCAATGTGCTCTACTTCTTTTCTCACCTTTCTCTTAATCTCAGGTTCCCTAAGTTCTACATGTATTTTTACACTCAGCTCCTCAAAGGTTCCAAACCTTTCTGCCTTAGGATCTTTGGGCTGACTTAGCATGTGTTGAACATGCAGCTCCACTATCTGTTCATCCACTTCATACCCCATGGGCATGATCCAGACAATCCTTGGCTCCACTGCCTCCATTAGGCACTGATCAGTGTCAACCATAAAGCACACTGAGTCTTTGTATTTTTCAACAAGAGACTGGGGAATTCTCTCTTTTGCTTGCATCATGCTCTGAAAGTTTTTGAAGTATCCCCATAGAGCTGTATTTCTTGCTTTTGCATCCCCAAGTCCATGCAAATAGTCTCTTATCTGGACTGCAACAGGTTTGTCACTCTGCCATACCCATCCACTTGATCCGGGTAGCTCATTCATGAAGTAGAAGAATAGACATACAATAAGAGTACCATACTTAAAGGAATTCTTCTTGTCCTTCTTGATTTTTTGTATATTTTCCATTAATTGGCTTAGCAGTAGTTCGCAGAGATCATATTCTGCATTCTTTCTTAGCATTTCATAGGCAGTGTATACTGCAGTTCCGGATACAGAATTCTCCCTGCTGGAGTGATAGATCTTGTATCCTATTATCATGGATGCATACTTGATATCCGGATCCGAAATATCTTCAATGGTCATTGCCCTCTTATCAAATTTTGATCCGGTGGCCTCAGTTACAATGTTGTTCTTGACAGATTTGAGGATAGGTATCCCTCCGGAAGAGTATAGACCAGTTACTGCTCTAATTGCCTCTTTTGTGATCTTGCAGGGTCTATCCAGCCATAGAAAGTTATCATGCATCCTGCTCAGTACATACCGGACCCATTCATCTTCTTCAAAGCAGGGGAAATGAATAAATTGCTCAAATTGTTTCTTCTGGATACCCTTATACTCTGGTTTAAGCTCAAAAGCATTGTCTATCAGTTGCTTGTGATAGAGGTCTCTTAATTTGAATTCCCCAAATTCCTCAATGCTTGCATGTATGTAAACCCTAATGTCTTCAGTATGTAAAACTCCGTGAGGAACACTAGAGAAGGCTCCTAGTGGATCTACCTCCAATGATTTGTAAGGATGTTTCTTGAATGTGGGGCGAGGTCTATCAGAGATCTTAACTATATTTGGAGTAGCCATTCTTCAAGGATTTACAGTGAGATAATGAAAAACGGAGAATACCTTATGCGTCTTCGGTTGGCACGGAGTGGTTGGATTGATTTCTTTATGCAATGACTTCGGCAGGAGATCCTTGGTGTGCTTGATGAGTCTTGTTGCAGAGCTCCACTTTTCACTTCTTCTTGAGTGTAGAATGAGCAAATGACTTTTGAGAAATCCCTTATATTGCTCTGCAAACCCTAATATCTGTCTGCAATAAATGCTTCACCTGCATTATTCCGGTTTGCCCTGTCTGGATAGCTTGGAGTATCCCGGATTAGTCCTGATCAGTGAATATCATCCGGATCTTTAAATCATGAATAAATCGAGGTAACATATTACAAGAACATCCCAAACACTCTGTCCAATCCGCAGAACAAGATAGTGCACTTCCGGATCTCTCCGGACCTTTTTGTAATCCTTTGTCATACCGGAGCGTCTCCCTGAACAGGTCTTACTTGATCGATCACAGCTTCTTCATAACTCCATGCGGACCTCTGAAAACTTGACTGAAGCATCTCAAGACTCATATCTACAAACCCTTTAATCCGCATCTTGTGCCACATCCGGCACCACTTGTTTCGCTGGGGAAACAGGATTTTCTTTGAGTCTCCCCCTGAGCCTGAGCTCACCTTTTAATTTCCGGAAGAAATATCAGCACCAGAGTCTGGTGCGGATCCAACCTCTACATTCTTTGAACTTTTCTTCACCCAAATCTTGCTCATCTGATTCCTAACTTCATCCACATTCATCTTTTGTTTACCCTTGTCTTCATTCTGATTATACACCGGACCTCTTTTGTCCTGATTCTTGTTTCTGCAGACTTTAGCATTATGACCGGACCTATTGCAGATTTGGCAAATAACATTTCTTTGCATATTTGACTGATATCCCCTTGATCTGCATTGATTAGCCATATGACCTACTCTATTGCATGTAAAGCATCTACCTTTGAATGATTTGTTTACTTGCATAATTCTGCATTCATGGGATTTGTGTCCATACCTTTTGCAGTTGAAGCACTGTCCGGAGAAGGATGAATTAATCTGATTCATTCTCATTCTGCACTGATTAGCTTTGTGACCAAAGTCGTTGCAGCTGTGGCAGTATCCATTGAAGGATGGATATCTTTGAGCATTTGGCTGTCTTACCGGAGGTCTTCTAGGCCTGCTCCTTGGATTTTCTGATCCAAGATTCTTTTGACCGGATCCGGAGCTTTCTCCTTTCTCATATCCCAAACCATACTTGTCATCTGTCCTCTTTTGACTTCCAAGAAGAACTTCAAGTTGAGCAGAACTTATCTTGAATTTCTCTTTATATTCATTTGCTGTTTGAAGGTCTCTTTTGAGAGAGGCAATTTGATCCTCAAGTTTTTTTTCATTATTTTTGGCATCTTCAAGATCAGATTCAAGATGTCTGATAATCCTGTCCATCTGGTGGCATTCTTCTGATTTTTCTTTAAGAGATTGTCTTAGATTGTCTTCAGCCTTTCTTTTTTCTTCAATCTCTTGAGTAAACTTTATAGTTCCTGATTCCATTTCATGTCTTAACATAATGACTTCTTTTGATAACTTTTCACATAACTTGGTTTGCTCAGTCAATTCTTCATTTGTATTGCTTTCTTCACTTTGTCTTGCCAACTATTGGAGCAGCTCCTTTCTCTTTTTCATAGAGAGACTTAATTTGTCTTTTAATTCCCTCATGAATTCATCAGCCTGTTTGAGTCTTTCTTTTAATTCATTGACTTCAGAATTTGACTGTTCAAGATCCTCAAGGGCAGTCTTGAGCTGCTCCCTTAAACCATATGCATCCATTTGAATTCCCAGATCTTCCTCAAGCTGTTAAGCTCTATTAGGAGGAACTTGGCTCTGATACCAATTGTTGATAACTGAGAGGGGGGGGTGAATCAGTTATCCTAATTATTTCTCTATCTGAACTTTCTTATTAATTAATGCAGCATTGAATCAAACACAAAAAACATTACCATGAAATAAGAAACACATGACACAGTATTTTTGACGTGGAAACCCTGTTAAGGGAGAAAACCATGGGGTGATTAACCCAAAAATTATTCTCTGTTAGAAGAATAGGAAATTACAAAATGGCACTTGCCAATTAGGGCTCACTGCCCGAGCACACTGCTCACAAGAGGCTCACTGCCTACAAGAAGACACACTGTCTACAAAGTGATAAGAATCACAGTCTTGAACTGATTGGAAGCATCTGCATATGCTGGAGTTTAGTTCCGGTTAGGCTCAGTACACTGATCTGCTGCACTTCATCTTTCCTCTGTTCTTTATTCTGCTATCCTTTCACATACCGGATCTTTCTTGCTACTTCTGCTCTGTTCTGGACTTGTTCGCATATATCTTCACACATTGACACCTTTCACAACTAAATTCATCCTTTATATATATCCGCACAAGTAATTTCATCACCTTTCTAGTCGGCATCCGGAACAGTTTAGTTTCTTACAAACTTTGTTCTGTCGGCTGAATCCTTCCTCACCAAGCAATGTGGATCAAGCATATACTTGTAGATATCATCAATCATGTCGGCCAAACATGATTCATGCCTTCACAACCTTTATCATCAACAGTAACACATCCGGAAAGTAGTCTGATACTCTGTCAGTCAGTTCTTCCTCTGTTTTCACTGTCTCTTAGGAATCCGGTACTCAACTATTCATATCTTTTTCCTTGTCCATCACCGGAGGCTAAATCCTTGGAATATACCACTCAAGGTAGTCCTCTTGACTTCCCCAAATCCGCACTGCACCAAGACACTTCCTCTGAGAGATCCGGATCAATCTGTCGGACCTTGCCACATGCTCTGTTCTTGTTCACCGGACCACAACAATATTTATTCTGACTTCCAGTAGAGACACATTATGACTTGCGGATATGTGGGATGACCTTTGTTGCCATCAATGACAACAACCATGAATCCATATAGTGTCTCTTGCCAACACAAATTTCTACTTGTGAAGGAGTTTCCTCTGAGGTGTCTCCCATTAAACTTCATTCTTATACTAAGGAAAATCCTTCTACCTAACTAAACTATCCAGATAAAATCTCAAAGATCAAATAAGGACTTTTGTAGATACATATATTACCAACTATGGTAGAAAGAGTAGCAAGAGTCAAAGCAAAAAGGTAGAGAAGGAAACAAGTGAGGAATGATGAAGTCCTCCTCCATAAGGTTTCAACAAATTAAATTTTGATGGAGCCCCCAAAGGCAATCCAAGTTTGGCAGGTAGGGGTTTTCTTCCTAGGAACTCATTTGGGGGAGTTTCTATATGGAGGCTCTCTTTTCCTAGGGATAAAAAATAATAATGAAGTAGAATGGGAAAGACTATTAGCTAGTTTGGCAATAGCTTCTTCTCACACGATACCTAAGTTTGAAGTAAAAAGAGAATCAATATTAGTGATTAAGGCCATAAGTAAAGGTAAGAGTCTGAAGTGGAAGCTAAATAGGGATGCAAAAGAAGTGGTTGGTCTTAAATCCAATTTTGAGTAGATTAGCTTTCAACATTGTAAAAGGAAGTTGAATTCAACATTAGATCATCTAGCCAATGTAGGTGTTGACCAAGAGGGCTAATAGTGACTAGTTATAGAACCATTTGTTAAGTACCTAGCTAGATTAGGAGCATTGTATAAGATTCCAGCAGCCTTGATCTTTGTTTTATTTAACATACATTAAAAGAGATATGATGGCTAAGGTTCATGGGTTTTATTCTATGATATTATATGATTTTATTAGAGGAAGGAGTGTTCATGAGGGAGGTTTAATTCCTTGTGAATTGTAATGTAGACATTAGATGTAGGGAAGGCATTAGTGCATTAGGAGAAGATCATTGGTGGAAAAAGTTATTAATGGTAGAGTTTTGGTAACGTGTGCAGGAGGCCATTTTAGCATGGTGAAAGCTCATTGTGAGTATGGTTGGTTTGTGGTGTACTGGTGGCATTCTCTATCTAGTTATCCAGATGACATTAAGAGGGAATGCCTTCTTAGGGTGAAGTTGAACTCTCATCACAAACTCAGGTTCATGTGTAAAAGTTGGAATGCCCTGTTGAACAGCCCTTGGTTTTATCAAGAAAGAAAAAGATTAAAGATTTCTGAGAAACGCATTTGTTTCATCAACAACAAACAATACTTTAACAACATAGTAATAGTAAATGACTCATAAAGAACACATGCAAAAGTCTTCGGTGCATGCCTTGAACATTTGAATGTGGAATTACAAGTGGAATTCTAGTCATCAATCACTGTAGTTATGTGAAACAAAAACTGGTTTTGATCATTGGTATCTAAACAAATCATCCCCTGAGAATAAAGAGAATTTATGGTTGTATGATTTCTCTTGTTCCAAATGACATCAGGCTGAGATTCTTAAATGTCAGTTTACATGGATGACAAAGCTTCTACTATAATAGTGCTTAGTCACGGCAAGTTTTATGTGATACCGTAGGGCAGGCTGTCCATTCATTTTTTTGATTCCTACAAAAGAAGCTAGGAAACTATAGAGAACATATTCCATGAATCTCTTTGGGTCGTAACTACATTTGGGTGCTTGTATGGCTTTTCTAAAAGAGGATTGATTGAGTATGATTGTAGCCGAGATGAACTAAAAATTCTAGGGCCTCTGCCAACAGAGAATTGGCCCCTATATGTGGCTTGGACTACACCAGTTGGTCACAAGATCTTTGTGGAAACATGGGATTGCATTCAATACAGAGATTTTTATGTGCATGTACTTTGTTGGCCTCATGATTCCATCAGTCCTCACTTAAACTTTTGAAAGTCATCTATCTTGCCAGAGAATAAAAGTAGTTTCAAAAGTAGCTCTTGTTGCTGATGAAGTTAGGAATTACCTCCAAAACCCCAATGAAGTTTAAAGATTCCATGATGATGTTGTAAAAGAAGGAGTTGATTATAACAAACCAAGAAGTTGGCACAAAACTGATTTTTCTTCACATCCATCCAAACCTCCATCAAAGCATGATTTGAAATGCTCTAGCAGATACATATTTCTACAAAATGTGAAGCATAGACAATGCACAGGAAAGGTTTGACAGTGCAATATTAGAGAAATGTTGTCTCATGGCATGCAAAGATCATAGGATATGAACAAAGTGGATGCATTGAAAAGACTTTAAAATCTTTCAAAGAAATGCAACTGCGGCTGTAAAACCAGATTCTACTAACGCTGCCAACCAGCATCCTCCTAGCAGAATGAGAGCTTTCAAACAACGTATGGAATCCCAAAACCCCAAGAACTCCACCATCATCTCACCTGAGTGTGCAACGGTTGAAATGCTCTAACATATATATGCATGTATGATGTGGAGGCACAGATGAAATAGTGAACTATTTGCCAGAATACCTCAAATCTGCATATAATGGTTGTGTTTTATAAGATTTTTCAAATCTTCAAGCAAAAGCAATTGGCAGGTGTAAATTCAAAATGCTCAACCTTTGCCAGCATCCTTGCACAACCTAGACAAAGCAAATGAATTGTTTGGTAAAATGCCTCAAGGAAATTCGGTCTCATGGACTGCCATGACTGCAGAATGTACACTAAATAGATTCCTTGAAAAGGCTATGGGAACTTACAAGAAAGAGCAATCAGCTAGTATAAATCCATTACTCATGACCTTCATCAACACCCTCTTGACTTGTGAACATGGAATGATATACACAACACATAGGCATTATTTTCAAGAAAATCTAAAAAATTTGGCTCTTCAATAGAATCCTCTCGATCTATGCCCAATGAAATGCAAGATTGTAGATTCTGCAGTGTTTATTAGCATCTCTTATGCATGATGAAATAGAGAATTTTGTCACATATTATAGTTCGAGGTTCCCTGATAGACATTGATGCAAAATATGGAAGCATAGACGAGAAACGTGAATTGTCTAGAAGAATGCCTCAATGAAATGTGGTCTCAAGGATTACAAATATTACAACATATGTTCAAGCATACTTTATATTTGTGCCAAATGGGAGTTTTGGGTCAAGGTATGGATGTCTCACAAAGCATTATTGAAAATGTTTTTCTGTTAGCTGATGTAGTTGCAACTTCCCTAGCACATATACGAGCAAAATTTGGAAGCAAAGCTAAGGCATGTGAACTGTTTGACAAATTGCCTTGAAGAAATGTCATCTCATGGACAACATTGACTTCAGATATATGCATTCAGCTATTGAAAATTTGTTCCACAACCTTTGCAAGTATCTTCCAAGACCTACGTCAACATCATCTCCAATAACATCAAAATTGGGAGCTTTGGAATCGGCATTCGAAAGATTGGTAGTAAGGATCTAGACCTCTATTTATTATACAGGGAAGTAACTGCTCGTGGAGGACTGCAAATGGTCATAAATGATAGAAAATGGAAGGAGATCACAGTTGTGCTTAACATTCCTCTCACTACCACAAGTACTTCATTTGTTCTTCACAAGTACTACATTAATTTGCTCCACCATTTTGAGCAGGTTCACTTCTTTCAAGTCCAAGGGCCCTTGGTTCATCCTAACTCTTTCTTACAAAGTAGTTATTTCAAGTGCCTAAGTAAGGTAGTTACTCTAAGTGACTAGCTTTGTGAAAGAAAGTTAGTTATTCAAAATTAGGGCATTTATGAAGGTAGTTAAGTTAAGTAGTTTTTAAAAAAGTGGTTGAGGTAGTTACCCTAAGTGGTTACTAAACTCACCTATAAATATATCATTGTGATTCAATCAAGGGGGTTCCACTTTTTCACATGACAGTGTATGAAAGACTCGAATAGTGTTATTCAAGTTTGAAAGCAATAAAGAAATGTTTTGAATGTGTGTTCAACTCGATTTCATGTGTTGTTATTGGTATTCGTATGTTTCATCAATAATGATCATGTGCTTTCCTTTCAAAGTTGCATTGTGAGAAAGATATTTCGCATCAAGTTTTGGTATCTCTACTTGGATGCATGGAACTTAAATTCATAAGTTTAACTCTTATTTAATCATTAGCGTTTGTTATTTTTTTGTTTTTGTTCTTATGATTCTAGAAAATCTAAATACCCCTATCGTATGAGGGAGCTGCCCCTCTTAAACGCACAGAGCAATCGACATAGACCTGTGATTGTTCAACTATTGTGAGCATGTTGTTGCTAATCCAAGGGTGAACAGAGTTACTCAAGAAGATTATTTTAAAGCAACAAATCTGTTTACCAACAGTTTTTTGGCGACTCTACTAGGGAATGAGCTGAAGCGTTGGTGCCTTTTTATTCCTCAAGAATATACAAGTATCTCCCTAGAAAGGAAGATTGGTGACTAGTGGTAGTGGTATAGGAGCTGTTTTGAGCCAAGAAGGTAAGCCCATTGCCTATTTTAGTGAGAAGCTTAATGATGCCAAGAAAAAGTATTTTGTTTATGATCAGGAGTTTTATGCAATAGTTCAGGCTTTGAAGAAATGGAGACATTATTTGTTACCAAAGGAGTTTGTTTTATATACTGATCATCAGGCTTTGCAGTATCTTAATAGTCAAGGAAAGTTAAATCAAAGGCACTTAAAATGGGTTGATTTTTTGTAGAGCTATACTTTTGTTTTGAAGTACAGGAGGGGAAGTCCAACAGAGTTGCAGATGCCTTGAGCAGAAGGCAAAATTTGTTGACAGAAATGAAGATAGAGGTTATTGGGTTCGATGAGCTCAAAAGTTTGTATCCTGAAGATCCAGATTTTGCAGAGGCCTGGAAAGCTTGTTTAGAACCTGTTACTTTGGACAAGACAAAATGGTTGGATTTCATTATCCAAGATGGCATGTTGTTTAGAGGGAGCCAGTTGTGCATTCCAAGGAGTTCCATGAGAGAGAACCTGATTAAGGAGAAGCATAGTGGGGGATTGGCTGGACACTTTGGTTGAGATAAGACCATTGCTATTATTGGTGAAAATTATTATTGGCCACAGTTGCAACAAGATGTGAGGAAATTTGTGCAGAGTTGCAGAGTGTGTCAGATGGCAAAAGGAACAAGTCAGAATTCAGGGTTGTATCAACCATTACCTATATCAAAGAAGCCATGGGATGATATTAGCATGGATTTTGTTCTTGGTTTACCAAGGACACAGAGAGGACATGACTCTATTTTTGTGGTGGTGCACAGATTCTCAAAAATGGCACATTTTATTCCTTGTAAGAAGACTAATGATGATGTTCATATTGTAGAGTTATTTTTTAGGGAAGTGGTGAGACTACATGGTCTACCAAAAAGCATGGTTTCAGACCGAGATACCAAGTTTGTTGGTTATTTCTGGAGGACATTGTGGAAGAAGTTGAAGACAGACTTGAAGTTTAGTTCTGCACACCATCCACAGACTGATGGACAAACTAAAGTGGTGAATAGGAGTTTGGGTAACCTACTACGATGCTTGGTAGGAGATAAACCCAAGGGATGAGATTTGATTTTACCACAGGCAGAATTTGCTTACAACAATTCTATCAATAGGAGTACTGGTAAATCACCATTCCAGATTGTATATGGCAATAGCCTAAGAAATGCTTCTGAGTTAAGGAAGCTGGACAACGGAGAAAAGACAAGTGCCGAAACTGAAGACTTTGCAGAACATCTGAAGAATTTGCATGAAGAGGTGAGAAAGCACATTAATAAAATGAATATTCAGTACAAGGCTAAGGCAGATCAGAAGAGGAGATATAAGGAATTCCAGGAAGGAGATGAAGTCATGGTTCACCTGAGAAAAGAAAGGTTCCCAATTGGAACATATAATAAGTTGAAAATGAAGAAATTTGGACCATGCAGAATCATGAAGAAGCATGATTCAGGAAATGCATATGAGGTAGAGCTACCGAGTGGGATCAATATTTCCCCTATTTTCAACATTGCTGATTTATCAAAATATCATGAAGGTGGAATAGAGGATGGACCAACAGAAGTGCAATGGAGTATTCTGGCATCTACTTCAATTGAGGAGATAGAAGAGATCTTGGATAGCCGTGTGGGAAGGAGCACTCGAAATAGGCAATATGACGAATATCTAGTGAAATAGAAAGGAAGGCCTGTTGAAGATTCTTCTTGGTTATCTAAGGCAGAGGTTGACTGTTTGGGTTTTCCTCACACAAACACATGAGACGTGACAGGGTCACTTCTCAAATTACCCTGGGTGTCTGATGCAGGAGCATCCAGAGGCATAAGGGCAATCTTGCATCACCCAACAAGAAGTTAATTCAAAACCATTGTAGTTGTTCTCATTTATTCCCATAATTAGTGTTTTTGGTTCCATAATATCTAGAATAATAATGTAGGACTTTCAATTTTTCCAAAACTGCTAAAAATAGCAACCTACCTATTTAGGAAAGTGTACCTGCTATTTTTAGAAAGTTTGCATTTGGGCATGTAATGAAGCAAAAACTTCCAGAAAGTTACATAACAGAAATATAAGACCTTTGGCAAAGGAATCAGGCAAAGATCATTTGTGAGCTGAAAAATATTAAAGTTTTTGTTTTCTGAAAAGCCCTTGAAAATTTACAGAACGAGATATGAGGCACTAAAACTTCACATAACATCTCAAAAAGTTGATGGAAATCCATTTACGGATTTCCAATGTGATAGTTCACATCGCGAGCTTTCCGGTGCTTAAAACGGTTCGTCAATTGGACACCCGGATCAAAAGTTATGCTTCCCGAAAGTTGACCTACTTTTGGAGGGAGTTGCTAATTTCGAAATTTAACTGGAGGCCGCCAAAAAGTGCTATTTATGACTATTTTGGGAACCCTGGGTAGGGTGGAGTTAAGGGAGGCCAGTGTATAGTCTAGAATAGGGTTGGAAATAGATACCCTAGCTGATTTGGGGTTACAGAAGGCTGAAGATTCTAGAGTCTGGAGGTTGGGAAAGCTGTAATGTGTTGCAGCCAGTAGGGGATTCATCCTCTGATTGTAATTGAGCTTCTGTAATGTAATGAGTTGCCCAGTTCAATAAAAGAAAGTTCTATTTGCTGTGTTTAATATTTGTTATTGTGTGTTTTGTGATTTACCCCCTTCATCAATTCCTCCCAACACGATTTCTTCATGGAGGCATCTTGGTCTCTACAGAAAACCCACAACCTCAGGGCCTTATGCAAACTGCCTCATAGTCGACAATCTATCTACACTCAGGAACCCTTGCTCTAATACCACTTGATGAAGGGGGTAAATCACAAAACACACAACAACAAAAATTGAACACAGAAAATAGAACTTTCTTTTATTGATCTGGGAAACTCATTACATTATAGAAGCTTAATTAAAATTAGAGGATGAATCCTCTACTGGCTACAACACATTACAGCTTTCCCAACCTCAAGACTTTAGAATCTTTAGCCTTCTATAACCCCAAATCAGCTAGGGTTTCTATTTTCCTGCCTATTCTTGACTCGACACTTACCCCCGTTAACTCTACTACTACCCAAGGCTCCGAAAATAGTCATAAATAGTACTTTTTGGCAGCCTCCAGCTAAATCTTGAAATTTGTGACTCCCTCCAAAAGTAGGTCAACTTCCAGGAAGCATAACTTTTGATCCGGGTGTCTGATTGACAAACCATTTTAAGTGCCGAAAAGCTTAGGAAGTGAACTATCACGATGGAAATCCATAAATGGATTTCTATCAAATTTTTGGGACATTATGGGATGTTTTAGTGCCTCATATCTCATTTTGGAAATTTTCAAGGCTTTTCAGAAAACAAAATTTTTTATATCTTTCAGCTTACAAATGATCTTTGCCTAATTCCTTCACCAAAGGTCTTATATTTCCATTATGTAACTTTTTGTAAGTTTTCACTTCAATCTGTGACCAAATGCAAACTTTCCTAAAATGTTAGGTACACTTTCCAAAATAGGCAGACTGCTATTTTTAGTAGTTTTGGAAAAACTGAAAGTCTTACATCATTATTCTAGATATTATAGAACTAGAAACACTAATTATGGAAAGAAATGAAAACAACTACAATGATTTTGAATCAAATTATTTCTGGGTGATGTAAGATTGCCCTTACACCACTGGATGCTCCTGCATCACTAGGGCATGGGCGCCCAAGTCCTCCCCCCTATTTTAGATAGGTTATAGCTCAAGGGGTCTACCTAGGTCCTATTTTCCATGGGACTTAGGTCTCATTCCATAAGATGCTAAAATATGAACTAAAATGTCCTAAATACATTAAAGTAAGGTCACAAACACAACAAACACACCAAGCACAAAGAAGACACTCCAATCACATAGAAAACATTAATAGGCATGCAAAACATGGAGAAGATAGTTACAGTCACACAGAACACAGAGCAGACAGTCAATGCATGGAAGACACATTAATGCATGGAAGATAGAAATGATATCTTTTCTTTTCTTTTTCTCATATATATGAAATGCAAACTGCAAGTACTGGGAGGTAAACAAACCTCCCATAATACACAATGCACCACATAAGGGCGCAGGTCTCTGTATATGGGGCAACACACATGCAAGACACATGAAACCTCCCAAAATGCACGAAGCACTCCCAAAGAACACTAGTCGCTACATATGGGGCAACAAACACGCCATTCAAAACAAGCACACCAAAACACACACACTTGAAGACATGAAGAATGTTGGATTCAGGACAAACAACTGAGAGGGGGGGTGAATCAGTTGTCTAAAACTTGCTTCCAATTCAAACACTTAAATCCTCTTTGTTATTTAATAGCATATCAATTAATCATTCATGAAAGTATAAAGCATAAACACTAAAGCAGATACACATCAACACATGAGACACCAAGATTTTGACGTGGAAAACCCAGTCAAGGGAAAAACCATGGGGTGATTAACCCAAGGTTTATTCTCTGTTAGAAGAATAATAAAAATAGATGGCACATGCCAATTAGGGCTCACTACCTGAGCTCACTACTCACAAGAGGCACACTGCCTACAAGAGACACACTGTCTACAAAGTAACAAGTATCACAAACTTGAACTGGAGATTGACATCTTTACTGTGCCTGGATCAGTTCCATTTAAGCCTGAAAAACCCCTACTCTACCTTTCGCTCTTTCACTATACCACACTCATCCACTCCAAGACACACTTCAAAATGAATTCACAATCCCTTATTTATACAAGGCATCGACTTAGGAACAATCATCTAAGTCGACAAACACCTATAAGATCATTCGCAAGATGTGTAATACATTCGATCAGCCTGTCTTAGAAAGAACACCAATATCCATGGTTATTCTTCAAATGCAAACTCAAACTTCAATGCGGATCACCAATCAGAATTATACATGATCCAAAGATCACCAAAACCTTTCCTGAGTCATCAAGAACATCTGCACTTTATCAGCTTACTGGGATTCTTTTCTTCTTCATCTGAAACTTCAAGAACACAGTCTGTCATCACTGTCATAATGAAAAAGGTGCTTCCAGAGCTCCAAACCATGAACAAATCTAGTTGTCACTTCACATGGACTTCTTCAACACTCCCTCCAATCTGCAGAATGAGATAATGCAATTCTGGAGCTCACCGGACCAATCTGTGTCACTCTGTCACCACTGAACATTTGTCAGAACCGGTTCTACTAGAGCAGTCATAACTTCTTCAAATCATTATGCGGACCTCTAAAAACTTGATTGGATCATTTCAAGACTCATATCTACAAACCCTTTAAACCGCATCCTCTGATATTCATCTTATCTTGAACTTTTACCTTAATGTCATCACTGTTCTTCACTGTTCCTAATTGAGACTAATTTCCTCAATATCCTCAGCACACAGCTCATCCAATCCTTCTCAGTAATGCAATATGAGTATGTTGACATCAATGACAACACTGGTTATCCTCATATTTGCAACAAAGAAAACATGGCAGACAAGCGATGGTGTGTTCCCTATTTCTAGCCTCATCACCATCTCAAGCACATTACAGGCACACACCGATGATTGGGCTTCGCTACAACAATCACTGAAGACATGCTTAAGGGTTGAGTTAGTCACAGAACCGCTCCCTGCCTCCGTAGAGGACTTTTGAAAATGACAGGATGATGTAATCTGCTCTGAGAAATACACCATCCCTGCCTCCATAGAGGGATTAAGAAGAAGGATATGTTTGATATCTTGCCTCCACAGAGGGCTTAAATGATTGATTGATTGATTGCAAACAAACTTAGTATGCACGATGCACTACTCGAGAGCGTAGGTCACTACATCTGAGGACAAGAACATTGCTAACATCTATAACAGACAGCTTACCTTATATGCCCCCACCTTAAGGTGGTTGATATCAGTTATCGATATCAAGCACATTAAGGTAGGAAGAAAACACACAAGGGAACACTAACTTTTGCAAAGCCCATGCCCCCCAGAGGTGACATGTACTTTATGATCACCAAATGTTCCCACAAACAGATCCCTACAAGAAACATGTTAGTCTCTACAACATCATGATAAACCACAACATCAATGCATATGATTAACCACACAAAGAGCCAAGGTTATACAATGAATTTAGAGTTCGAGGATAACCATAGGGCTATATCATGAAGCTCTCTGAATCGAGTACCACTGAGGCAAGATTTAAAGACAAACAAAGGTGCATAGAGCAGTAGTATTGTTAAGGTTTGTAAATGCGATAGAAACATCATAAATTCACTACATGGAAAGCACGAGTGCTTCCACTAGCCAACTGCCAAATAAAATATATAACCCCATCGTCATATTAGGAACTAAGTCCATTTTTTTTATTGCTCTCGAAAGGGACACTAGGTCCGCATCAATATAAATGTTTGTTGTCATCCACCTGCTAGATGAAAACACTAGAGGAAGGGAAACAATGAATAAGAGATGAGAAAAAAAAGTGTCTTAGGGACAGTCACATAGGAGGGTGGCCCCAAGTCACCAACCACGACGCTATGTCCATAAGACACAACACACAACAATGAAATTAGAGAGAGAGGCAATATAGAAGAATGATGATACAAATAGAAGAAGGTCACAACAAAGGCGGTCTCCTGGTATCCCAAACCTTATAGGAGAATCTAAGGTCATCCCAAGAGGCCTAAACAACACATAACACATCACGGGGGAAGCACATCACAAGAGAGATAAAGGGTTAGAGGTACTTACCTGTAGGGATATCTCATTTTTCTTACTCCTTTCAAATAAATAAGACAATAGAGTTCCTTTCCCATTTATTCTTGTCTCATCTTGCAGTGTTGATATGACGTTTCATTGTGATCATGGAAATTAGATCCTTTGTTATGTCTCTTTATTACAAGTTTCTATGTGGAAATCTTGTGTAATGCAAGTTGTTTGTTGTGTTTAATTGTAAACCTTAAAACAAATTACTTATGGGTTGCATGTGTCTAGTGGGATTATGAAGGTAGATGTCTTAAGAGTTCGATTGTGAGTGGAAGCATTAAAATAAGTTAGAATCATGTTTAATCATGCTTAGAAGTTAGTTTTGCATTTTAGTTATCCTCTATCCCTTTTCCTCAACAAATCTTTTAGATTAGAAAATTCATTAGGAGACCCAACTCACTCTGGAGGTCCACTCCAAGTTTAGGCAACCCATAGGCCTGGTTGTGTTCCCATGTGTCAACAGATAGCTAAGGCTTAGTCTGGGTGCATATCTGATTAATAACAATGATATTCCATGTAACCATTACATGATTGCAAATTTATCCTGCATGACTACTAGCCCCTCTCACCTATCATCTAACTAACTACTAATGTGTAATATTTTTAATTTCTTACTGAAGCTTTATCCCTTCACCACAATTCTCATTTGAATGGTACATTAAGATAGAAAATATAAATTATGTTAAGAATTAAAAAAATGAAGAGAATTGATTGCAATCATTGTCTCTAAGTTGATCTTTGATAGAAAATCTAATAAATATTTAATTTATTTGTTGTTCATTTACATAAATAAATATGGCATTGTAAAAATAATGTTATAGTCTTTGTACTTGCAATAATAATAATTTTTCTTTCAATTGTGACCATGTAATTATAATTGCATAAAATAAAATATTTGATGTGATCTTATTTCATATAGCTTACTATTTAATATGATATCCTAATATGATTTATTAAAAGTTACATTCAAAACATTAAATATTTTCATGTTGTTATTTTACATGCTTCTATTGTTATTTCAATATCTTCATGACCCTTTATGTATCCAATATTTGTGTTGTACAATCATATTTTGTATAGTCTTGCATTATTAAGCAACCACTTAGTAGAAGAGAAAGTGATAAAAATGATGGGATTCATCATAAAAGTTGAGTAGAAGGGAAGTAAATTTGTATTTGAAATTTTATGCAAGACATTGTAGTTGTAGAAAAGTACATTGTGATAATATATATGCATTAAACATTCAAATGCATTCCATAAATTATGCTACTACTACCAATATGCATAGTATAAAATAGACAAGTTTATGTTTCTTTAAATTTTTAAAGAATAATGCATTTGTATGAGCCTTATTGCATTATGTATCATTTATGTGTCTTATTGCATTATAGTATGTTATTTTTGGAATAATACATAACCTAAAATAAAAATAGAAATTTATCCAAGTTCTTATTATTAATAATAATTGTGACACTCTTGTCTAAAAATGCTATCAAATGGCTCATAAACATATATAAGCCTTCTTCAACAAGTACTAAATATAATAACTTTGCCAAAAAAATAAAAAGTACATTGTTTAACAATATAGCTATAAATATGTGGGTCTATCAAGAGGGAAATTAGTAACATGAATTTTCTATTATCCTACATTATTTATGTAGTACAATTCACCTAATATCTTGATTGCTTAGAATTATTTAGTGAATGACTTTGGGGGACTAGTAGGTATGTCACTTATTCTTGGTTGAATGAGAAGCCATAGTTCTTTCCTAGTTTCTTTATTATTTAGTTCTCTAACGGTTCATTCATGATTTAGTTCATGTGGTTATTCATTTAATACCATTATTTTTATTTACAAAAAAAAATTAAATTTCTTATAGTATTTATAGTCTTTTTGAAACTCTGATTTATTCTTACACATTTTGTTCAGTTATAAACTTGTGAGCTCTCGATTCAGATTTTGGAAGTTGGAGTTGGAAGTTGATCATAGGCAAAATACAAACTTACAACATAGGCATTCTTGCAGTAACAAATAGCAAGTCATTGAAAACCTAAAATTAAAGGTGAGTAATCATTTCTTCATAGAATTAGTGTTATAAGATTTCCTTATCTCTTTTCCATTCTTACTTCAGTCTTAAAGAAGATATTTAGTAGGGAATGGGATCTATATTCTTTGAGTATGTCCTTAAACAAGAAGACATTTTTTCCCATCTTTTATTCAGAGTGAGAGATCAAGATGTTGAGTTGCAAGTGCGGCAAGGGTAAGACTCCTCAGGGTGGTGAAGGGACTAGGAGACCATCAAAACACCAAAAATGTGGAGTTAGTATATAGTCTTACTTTGGAATTGGCAATGTTTCTGATCCATCAAATCAAGATGGAGCTACAACATCAACTCTTGCACCAAATATTAATGAAGAATCCATTCACAATACCTCACCACCACCAGAAGGTGCTCGATTGCCATTGAGTCAAATGAGGATAGAAATACTGCAGAAGATGTTCCAAGGGATACCATAGTTAGCCACAATGAGGATGGCAATACTGTAGAAGATGTTCCAAGGGATATCCTAGTTAGCCAGAATGAGGATGGCAATACTATAGAAAATGTTCCAAGAGATACCTTGGTTAGCCAGATTGAGATAATTGACTTGGATGAAAATGATGGCATTGTAGATGATGCTGGTAAGAAGAAAAGAAAAGGCAAATCAAAATTGGGGCACGAGTGGGAAATGTTAAGGAATTTTTAGCTTGATTGGGTGTCAAAGTACCCATTCATTGAACTAGAGGAGAAAGTAAACAAAGATGAACAACCAACAGGATGCAAATGTGTGATTTGTAGTTGGGAATGTAAAAGAGAAGAAATTCCAGCTATCACTTAACACTATAGAAAAGTATATCAATAAAGTTTATGAAAAAAAAATCATAGACGGAAAGGAAACACCAGTAGTAAGATGGAAATCAAAGGAAGAATGTCTTCATGTGAAGTATGACACAGAATATGATTGGCATAAGAAAAGAATGATGAAGCTTACTGCAAGTAGAGGTACAATCAAGGCTCAATTTGGAAAAACAATGGAAGGAGCACAACTGGCAAAAACTATTCAGATGAGTGTTATTTTTCATATTTCATCCAGAAGGCATCCTATGATAGACTACCCAGAGTATAGTAATTTATTATCTTTTTTGAGTGTTCCTCACTATTCTAGCACACATTGGTCAATAAACACTAGATGTGAATGGAAAAACTGTCTCACTATGGTAGAAAAGCAAGATTTAAAGGAGAATGTAAAATAGTCAAACTTCATTGCAATATCTTTAGATGAAGTTACAATGGTAGATCATACTTCTTGGGTCTGTATACATCTGTATACTGTAAAAGAACATGTCCGCTGAGCTCATCTACTTTGTGTTCATAAAATGAAGGATAGTTCGACATCACAAAATCTATTTGAACTAGTTAAGAAGTCTTTGAATGAAATTACAGGTATGGATGACTTGACAATTGCTAAAAGTTGGTGTGTGTAGGAGCTAATGGAGTTGCAGTAATGCAAGGTCATAGGATCGGTCTTTGCAAAAAATTACAAACTACTTGTGCACCATACATGCTTGGTATTCATTGCATATTGGCCCACATAATGAATTTAGTATTTAAAATTGTAAGCAAGTTTCCTACAATAGATCAAAAGTTGGAAATCTAGTCTGCGAGCTCCATGCATACTTCTACCGAAGTCCCAAACTTTTTGCAGAATTTCAAAATTTTATTGAGGGAATAACAATAGGAAACAATCTTCTTAACGATGTTGATACTAGATGGATCTCCTTGAATGGACCGGCACAACAAGTTCTTTCAAAATATCCATCCTTGATTGGAATAATGTAGAAGCATCGCAACACAATAGACATAGCTCCTGACCTCTTACATAGGTTAAGTGATATAGAGACACTCTTAACTTTAGCTAGTCTTCTCCCCATGCTGGATGAAATGAACAATCTTGTGAAGAAATCCCAAGGCAAAACTATGTATATCTATGAGTATACCAAACTATGTAGAATGACATGCATGGCCCTCAATAATCTATATCTAGATCTAACTTTCTCAAAGCCCAAATTTTTATAGGTTGCAAATAATTATAGATTTGAATCATCATGAAAATTATTTACAGTTTAATGTAAGTAGGGAGTTATGTACCTTTGTACATGGATTTGAAATACCAATGCGCCATTGTAAGACAATTAGGCACTCTATTAGAGAAGCACCTTTTAGAAAGGAAGATTTTGATGGCATTGTTGAATCTGTTAGTAATAATTTGAAGGAAATTGCAACCAATATTTCAACAAAAATTTATAATCGATTCCCTCAAGAAGAAATACTTGAAGTCATGTCTATTGTGTATCCTCAATTTTGGGTTTAAGGCCACTGAGATAGCCCAAGTTTTTTTCATTAAAAATTAACTACCTTGACTGCATACTTTTTGAAAAGTGTAGAATGCAATGGACAGACAATAGAAGTAATAGTATAGATGGAAATAATCTTAGAGGACAATGTATTTAGTTTGCAAGAAGTATGATAGACTTGTTTAATGCCATGGAGAATCCCTACGAAGCAGGATCAATAAAAAAGGCTTGGAAAAACTTGGGTTAGAGTGAAATATTGCATGATTCTATATCAGAATATTTCAAACTTGCTGATTTATGTCAAACAATGATATTGGGTTCAATTGAAGATGAGAGAGTTTTTAGTGCATTGGGGTTTTTGAAATCAAATATAAGAAACAAACTAGATAAGAATTTGGAAAATTGCTTGAGGGTGTTAGGAAGTGCGTATAATTTCAAAACAAAATCCTTATGAAAGGGCACTCACAATCTAGAAGTCCATATGCGAAAGAAGAGGGTTGTGCAACACTTCAAGCTCAAATGCTGGTGGTGGTAGGAAAAATGATAGTGACACAATGACTAATGAATTTGAGACTCATAATCAAGACGAAGAAAATGAAGACTAGACTTAGAATCAAGATGACTCTTTTACTTTATCTAAAAGTCAGTTTGAGGACCCTGATTCAATTTGTGAAATGGAAGTGAATTAGCAGTTTTTAGGTATTTATACTACATTTCATGAATCATATTGGAAAACTGTAGTTGATGATATTTTATATTATATTCCTTGAAATTATGAATCAAATTGAATACATTAACATATTATTAATTATTTCATATTTTAATTGTGTCATACTGATAAGTTTTACATGTACTCAGTGATTCATCATTAACTCAATGCTTAATATTTCCTTGCTAAGGTTGATTTGTGCATAAAATAGAAAAAAAAATTGCAGTAAAGTAGAATTTTGGTTTTTCATTTGATATGTGATTTTGCATTGAATTTTTCACAGATTATGAATTATTTTGATCAGTGTCTTATCTGCAACTAGCTCAGAAAATGAAATATACTCCTACAATAGACCATTTGATCCACTAGTTAGGGTTTTAGGTTTAGGGTTTGTCTTCATTTCATACATAAACCTAACCTTTTAGCCTTTTGTGTTACATTTTTAAGTTGACTTGTTATAGCTGGTTCCCAGTCATCTAAGTTCACACTTAAGCCATCAAACCCGTCAATATTACTGGCCCCTTTGCCTTGTCTCATCAGTCACCACTTGGTTGGGAATATTATGCGTCAAAATGTTTAAAGGGGTTAAATATTTAATCTTTAATCTTAAGTCTTGACCCCCAAAGTTTTTATGTCCTTTTAAATATTATGCCATGGTGGATGCACTTTCCTTGTTGACTCCTCCCCCTTTTGTCTTATGTGGACACATGGTGCCATTTCGTAGTAGTGCAGTGAGAAATTGGCCACCACCTTTTTGCTCTTTGCGAGCGCACTAAAGCTTCCATGTAAGCCTCCTTATACATACCTTTTACTTTCCCTTTGAAAGATGGCCACGTGTCGCTATTTCATAGCCATGTGGTGAATCTTCACCTCTAAAAAGATCCTTATGTGTGCTGGTGCTACAGTTAGATTATACTTCTATTATAGAACATCTCTCAACCCAACACTTGACAGCTTTTCCTTCGTTGATTCTAATTCATTGATTTAGTGGTTGTAAGGCCAATTTCTTCAACAATTTTCTCCATATCATAGCCCTGCAGAAGGAATATGATGTCACCTTTGATGCAGTGTGGGCTTACAACAACTTGCCATGTGGCATTCCTAGCCCCACTAGAATTAGGACTTCAATTTTATAAAAGATATGACATTCACGGGCTATAAAAGGTAGAGTCTAGGACTCGAGGCCAGTCGTTACACGACGTTGAAGGCATTAAATTGTAACTTAGGTGACCGAGAACTTATGATAAATGGTCAATGAAATTATAACATAAAGAAAAAGGGATCATGGGACTTAGGGTTTAAGGGAAAATAGGGAAAAATATATGAAGAATAGGCTTAAAACACTAAACTTAAGCAAGTACCACCACAATGATTCATCTCTCAACTCAATGGAAATGCTTAATAACATATTAACAATAGTAGCATATACAACAATGAACATCAACAATCATTGAATGTGTATCTAGTAGTTGAAACCAGATTTTTTCTTTAATTGATAAAATAAATAATATAGATAATTGAACATCAACACATTACTAAATTTGAGTTTTCTATTGATTTTCAAATGAAGGAATACATAGAGGTAATGTAAAATTTTTCTCAAAGATAACTCTGCATAGAGCTGAGTTGGAACTTGGAAACTCATATTATCAATATCAAATCATTCTAACAGCTTTTTTAGCAAATTCCACTATTTAGGTGGTGGAATTGTCATTTCTTCTAGTTGATGTTGTCTGACTTGAATTTTTGTTAACAATATATGATCGAATTTCAATTTGGATTCTGACTTGAATATTTCAGCCAAAGATACATTCAATATTATCAGTAGTTTGATGTAATCCAAAAAGTTTTCCTCATCTGGGTTCTGAGGAAACTGGTCCAAATCAATCTTCCTTGCATCCTCCATCTTCTTTATGAAATTATCCTTTCCAATGAATCGCTCATTTATGTCAAAAGCCTGTGGCAAAGCAAGCTTTGTCAAGTTCCTTACCTTTTCATCCACCTTCTTAATCTTTGTTATAGCCTCAATCACAAATTTTGTTGTTTCATGGATTCTTCAACACTTTTTAATGATAGATGTCACCTTCATTGAGTTTTCAATCTGATTAGTAATGCCTTTTGAAATCAATTCATTGTCACTGGCTTTGTAGACTATTTCTAGAACTTAATTTGTAGATTTTTCTTCTACCTATAGTTGCACATTTTTGTTGTCCATTAAATATTTGCTCAACTTCTTATGATGTAGTCTCATGGCATCAATCAATTGAAACAATTCACACAAATGATCAATCCTCTGCATTATTTCCTCCTAGATCTTTTGTTTCATGTGCCTCATTGTTTGTCTACAAAATTCAGTTAACTTATTTTGACAAGATTTTATTTCATTTTTTGCTTCCATAAGCTCTGCGGCCAATGTTTCATTTTTTCCTCTCTTTCTCCATTTTTTGTTCCTGCTATTCATTTGTTTTCCCAATGCTTTGTCTTAATTTTTCTAAAGTGGATTTTTCGTCATCATATTTCTTTTTGCTCTCATCTAACCTTTGCTTCAGTCCATTCAATTTTACCTCTATTTGTTTATCATCTTTGCTTGTTGATGTAGAGGTAGATTTTTTATTCTTTTTTTCTAATTCATTGCTCGTGTTATCTATTGCTTTCCTCTATGCTTTCTCATTTGCTAAGTCTACCTATATTTTTTCTATTTGAGTCTGCAATCTTTTTTTCTCTCTTTCATGCTTTAGCAATGTTGTGTACACCAATTCATTGTTCTTCTTTGATATATTAATTTTGTTAATATTTTTTAATCCAAAAAAATCAAATTACAAATTGCTCACCTGAAAGTCAGATCGATCCATCTGATTTTCTAGTTTATTTTGAACTATGGAAACAACAATTTTGTACTCAATGATTTCTGAATTTGTGTCAAATGTGGGTAATATCATGGTTGTTTCAGGCTCTAAAGTTATAGTAGACACACTCTCTATCAGTTGCTTCTTTTCATTTTTATACAATTCTAATTTCTTTTTAAACTCTTAAATGTAATCAAAACTAGGGGATGCATGAATAAGAGAATTCTTGAATGGTGAAGGAATAGGACTACTTACAATTTATGTTGTAGCCACACTAACTAGGGGAGCACCTAGAAATAACTCCTTTGTGGTGGAACTGGTAGTTGGACTTAGACCTATCATAATCCTTTGTCTCTTCTATATCCCTTGATCGCTGAGTGTTTGTGTGGTATCTTGTATTGGTGTCCTCTTATGTGTAATTTGTTGTTGAACCTGTTGTTGTAGCACATGTTGACTAAGTTCTCCACTAGTGGTAGTGCCAGTCACACTAGGCTATCCACCATGGGCATGTCCAAGTTGTGATTGCATCTTACCATGAGGATTAGGATTTGAAGTTGTAACAAAATGAATTCTTTCAGCTGTACTTGTATGCCTTTGGTCTATTTTATCAGTTGATTTAGCTCCAAGGCCTTGTTTATCAACTGGTTTTCTAGTGACTAAATCTATTGGGTTCCAAATGCATTGTCCTTAGGACCTGAAACCACCACCATGATAACCCATATTTTTATCTATGGCTGCTCTTGAAGTATATGCTTATTTTGTGGCCTGACTTAAACTAGGTTTGAAATTGCTTTGCTCATCCCTATCATCATCAGGTTCATTATCAATTTCTTCATCTTCATGCTCATTGGGATGCTCTATAATCCACAATTTGCTAAACTCATCATCTTCGTTGATTTCTCTATACTCTGCAATAGTTCGTGGTTCACCTAACTCCTTCCTCATAGACCAAAAAACAATAATTTTTTATTGTGACCAATTTTTTCTTGTAACAAACATATCTAGAGATTCTTGCATTTTTACTATAATAGATGGTTTATCACTTTTTTCATAAAAAATGTTGTACCTCTTGATTTGATTCTCTGCTAGTTCTCCTGTATTTTAGTGCAATGCCATAATTTCTACTGACAATTGTTCAAAAGAAATACCTTTCTGAGCAGCAATTTTCTCCATTGCTATTTTGACCTCATCCTAAGAATCCTTGTTTCTCAAGATTTCAAGAAAGGGTTTACTTTGATGTTGAATTCTACTTGCAGCATTCCTATTGGCCACAAGCATTGTTTTAATGGTGTCACATGGATCATACTGCTAGTAATAGACAACATCAAACTTAAGAAATTTCAAAAGATCATGTACCACCTTAAATGCTTTTCTCTCCAATATGAACCCTCCACATGAAATAGGTTAAGAAGGAAATAAGGTCTTCTTTTTCTGACCGACAAAGTGTAGTTCATCAGTACTCTGTATCTACCTTACATATTCCAATGCAAAAACCCTTTCTGTCACATGTATTGGAAGTTTGTATGGCTCTACTCCTGATCCAAAAAATCTTAGCACAATATATTCTTCCAATAAGTACCAATCAACCAATTGTATTTCTATTCCTAGTTGAATACAATCTCTACATGATATAGGCAATCTTAGCATTGGACTATTTGTAATTGCTTGATGCAATGGAGCCAAAAAGTAGTCTATAAAATGATTGTAGTTCCTTTGAGAATCATGCATCATTATCTTTGTGGTCCACTCATATACTAGAGCCATTTTATTTTCCTTAGCTTTACTATAGGTCTGAATTTGAAGCTTGTTGGTCTGAAACATTCCACTAAATCTGAATAGAAAAAAATAGCACAAGTAGGTTGTGATCCTAAATGTCTTGGTGGAACCTCCTTTAATCATTCAAAATTGTTTATGCATGGATTCTACAATGTGCTCAATAAAGTTATATTTGACATGTACACCAATACCATAATGGATATTATATACCATTTCGAGGCTTGCATCCACTTCCCAATTGCTATTCAGTCTGAGGCAAAATGCTAGCATGCAAATAGTATTCTAAGCCCATGATTTAAAAATTTCCAAAGGATAAGAAGGCTTATGGTTACCTTTCAACTTGTTTCTTTGTTGGACTATTTTACTTAGGAAAATATTTTTTGTCCCTTTCATCTGATGCTTCATAATCACTAGCAAGCTTTTCCAGGTCAATGTGGACATCTCCAAATTCTTCAATTGTGAACCCCAACACTTTTCCAAATTCTTCTGCATTAATGGATAAAATTTCTTCTTTGGTATCTTTATTTACAATTTCTTTTTTGTTATCATCATAAATATGGGCACATACCATGATATATTCTGGGCAAGGAAAAACCTTAAGTAACATCATGCACCCTAATCCAATTACCCGCAGTGCATTGATACTATTAACTTGCTTTTGGTTTGCAACCATATTGTCACATGAAAATCTAAGTTATACGGTAATTTTACCATAGATTTTATGATCATAAATATCATGGTATTCATTAGTCAAACCTAAGGTTTTAGGAAATCTAGAATAATCTAGTTTTCTATCCGAACTTGCTCTGCCTTTCCCAAAAACTTTGTCTGGTCTGCTAGTGGTGGTAGACATGCTTATACAGTGTGAAATTGTGAATTCACTCTTAAGTCCTTAATTTTTCTTAATTCTCTCAACCCTAAACCCAAAGTTTGACAAAATAAGATTTTAAAAAAAAGTTCGACAAAATAAGATTTTAAGAAATGATGAAAGGTAGCCTAGGAATTCTATCTTTTGTCTTACTGACTCTGTTGGAAGTGGCACTGCAATGAGCAATCTAAAATCTCTGTGGTGCACTGCAATGAACAATCTAAAATCTCCTCGTGTGCTAACCCTCTCACTTAAAAATGAAATCACTTAGCAGTAGAAAGTTTTCTTTTTTATATAAAGTGAGTTTTTTTACGAATATTCAAGTGAATGAAACATCAAGTCAATGTGTTACTTCCAGACTACACAATTAGTACATGGCTGACAACTGTCCTGCATTGACAGCTCACAAAACTGTCGATCTTTGTAAATCTAACGGTTATAGGGTGATTCCAAAGATTTATGTTTGCAAGCATAGTGCTCTGTGAATTTCATTCTGAAATGCAACTACAACCATCCATCAAATGTTAATTGAACGGTCACGTAATTTATGATATGTAAACAATTTATAATGTAATTTGTCAATTTGCTCGCAACTTTATTTTTTCATTTGTATTGATTTATGTTTTAAATCTACATGCAAATATTTTTTATGTTTTAAATTTGCAAAGTGGCCCCGCAGGGCTTAAATTTGACAGTTGACCTTCCCTGTCAAGCAATTTTCTTATGACAGTAATCTATTCAATGTTGCCTTTAATATACTATGGCATACATTAGTATAAGTAGATTATATAGAACCCAAATATATATGTAAGCATAATCCTATAAAAATTTTGATAGTTTGTCCAAAATCTCTCCTTCCATATGATATAGTACTTTTAAAATTTTGATTGTATTTTATAGCAAAAATGTCTAAATATAGCTATACAACTATCAAATTTAAGCCCTAAAAGTGGGTATTCAATTGATATTAATTCAAAAAATTCTTACACTTGGGGGATAGCTATGCCCCTGGCATATTCTTACAAAAAATCCCATGTATTACATACAATAATATTACATCAAAATTACACAGCAAAAATCAAAATGCTGGCTAAGGGAAACCATAGAAATCACCTGTTTCCACCAGATCTGTGAAGCACAACACCCATTCTAGATTTGGCTCCATGTCAAGAGCTCGAGAGCACCTTAGAAAATTCTGACCGATGGTGGCCCAGTGACGATGCTGGGTGAGAGCCCTATCTATCATGTTGAGAAGAAAGGGAAGCCGTGGGACCACCACACCCATCTCTACCCCAAAAACCACCAATGATACATTAGAAGACCATGGAATCCCCACACCCATCTCTGCCCCAAGAACCACCTCCAAATCATTACCCAAAAAATCTAGCTTGAAAATTTCTCACAATAGAATGAGAATATCCACCTTCACACCTCCAAGGTCTAGCAATGATGCCAAGAACTAAGAAGCTATGTCAGAATTCAATCTTTATCTATTCTTATCTATTAAGAAATCCCTCCCAAGCACCATTTTCATGGATTCCAACTCCAGGAAGCACAAATGGGAAATTCTATGAGGCTTTGTTATCTCTTTAAGCCTTGAGTTTGTGATGAATCCGAAGAAAGCAATTTGCCTTCGTATCACTATAAGGCAAATTGGTGTATCCATTTTCTTTGTTAAGCTAGCTTTAATCTTTGGTATGAGAAAGCATTGTTGGGCTCCATTAAATAGAGCCAGGCTTCATTAATGGTGTGCGGCTTCAAATCTTTGGGATATCTCTCCAAGCGTGCTAATATTTAAGTGATATGATATCTATTCAAGTGAATTTAATCTACATGCAAATATTTATACTTGATTTGACTTAATTATATAGATAATACTTAATAGAGTTTCCAAACTATGTTGCATGTATGCAATTTGGTCGTACCTGTATGGATTTAGGGTTTTAGGTCCATAAAATTGCAAGTCTTTACCTTTAAAATCTTTTAATCCTATGTCCCTAGGTCTCATGCACTTTATATTTTAAATCCATGTTGACTATGTTAGGAATTGCATTCAGAAGATATCAATTAAATGCAAATAAAGATTAAATAAAGGAATGAAATACACATAAATAATAACAATGAGAGACAAGTTTTAACGTGGTTCACCCAAACTCAGGCTACATCCACCAATAGAGAGTCCAATATTATTATCCAGCAAATCAAACTGATTACAACCAACAATCCTTGTAACTCGATACCACTGCAAATGCTACAATACAATATCTCAACCAAAAACCCTAACCCTTAGCCATTTTTATCAAGACTTATGTCAGTTACAAAATAGGGTTTTTTATGCTGGCTAATAGAAAAAATAACTCCTAATGCCTTTATAAAATAACTCCTAACGTGCTACCCCTGAGCCCCCGCGGGGGCGCTGCCCATCGACCCCACCTTGTATCGCGACAGAGAGTGCACCATGGGCACTACCCCTTGACCCCGTCTTGGGGGTGCTTCCCCCAAACCCCTGTTAAATAATTTGGGGGGAAACCATGCCAATAAAAGTAGGGAAAATTTAACCTTTGAGTCTGATTAAGCTACATATATAACAACAGACCGCATGTAGTAAGTCCCTGGTTACTTAAGTTATAACTTGATGCCTTTATGTTTGTTAGATGACTAGCCCCATGTCCTAAGTTTACCCTTTATAGCCCGTAAAATACTAAATCTATGTCCTAAGTCTTTGTAAGGGTATAAAGTGTTATTTAAAGTATTTTGCAGCATCGCAGTGCATCATAGATAACATCATCATCTCTCTGGGCGACTGTGACAAGGTGACACCTATCAAGGAATATAGGCTTACAGCCCCTTAAACGAAGATCCTAGATCGATGAACCGTATGCTGCCAAGTGTCAACCTAAGAAGTGATCTGCAAGGAGCTTAAATCGCAAGCTCGCAAGGGAATCTTGCTAGAATGGAATTTTTGCTATGTGGTTGCAAGATAGCGACACATGGTCTCATCTTAATAAAGAAATGAAAATCAAATGAAAAGGATACGTGTGGAGGGTTTAACACACTCGCACAGGGTAGGTAAGTTGTGGGCCATTTCTGGTTGCGATGTCGCGAAATGATGCCACGTGTCCAGATCAGACAAAAGGTGATGCAGTTAGCAAAGGAGGTACATCTAACATGTCTTGTTCTTATTGGTCAAAGACTTTTCAATGATGATGACCCAGATTTTCAAATCTAGCAGGTGAATGGTGGTCATCGATTTCACAAGGACAAATTTAGATCAACAGTGCAGATTTAATTTTTTTATGAGGAACATTGAAGGTGCCCTGTGACACAAATGTGAGATTAAGGCTGAGGCTACCTCCATTAATGCCTCAACACCTATGCTATGAAGCTTCAAAAGGAAGAAGATTAGGGTTTTTTGCATCACTTCTTCAAGCACGAACATAGTCTAGACCTGCAGCAAGTTCTCAGGCGAGCAAAAGAAGAAATTTTAAGTTTCTGTAGACATAGAAAACCAAAAAGTTAAAAACTAGGTTTCTCATATGAAATGTCAACCATTGATATTTGGAAATCTAACGGTTCAAGTGTTATTCCAGAGGTTTGAAGTCACAGGTCTAGTGTTTCAGACATTTTCTTCTGGAATGCAACTACAGTCGTCCATCAAAAATTCATCAAACAGTCGTCGATTATATTAATTTGCGCTGACATCTTGCTTCAAACATAATAAATATGCTGACACTTGTCCCCATTCTAGACACTTTATTAAGGAATTTGGATGTGTGGAAAATTTGTCCCAGAATAGAACAATATGTAGCATTTGATATTTTCACCACACACGGTATGATTTTTTATTAGCATAACAATTTATTTCACCAATTAATTTTTTATTGGTTTGAAACTATATTTAATTCGCCAATGATTTTTTTTATTGGTTTGAAAATTTGTTTAATTCGCCATTGAAAATATTTTTTTGGGTTTGAAAATAGATTTTAATTGCCAACAAAAATATTTTTTATTTAGAAAATAGGTTTAATTCACCCAAAGAAATAGTTTACTGGTTTGAAAATAGGTTTTAATTCACCAATCAAAATATTTTATTGGTTTGAAAATAGGTTTTAATCACCAATGAAAATATTTTATTGGTTTTAAAAAATTACAATTTGCTAGAATTTTCCACAGACCTCTAGCAATTACAAAAGATTCACCAATTAAGATTATTTTTTTCCCAAAAAAATGAAAAAATTCATCAATAAAATTAATATTTTTCTCTAGAAGTATACATGATTTGCTAGGTTTGTACACCTTCTCCAGGGGGTTCTTAAAGTTATCCCTGGTGATAACAGCAGTATGTCAAGTGTTTGACAAAATGTCAATACACTAGAAATCAAAATAAATTGGAGTTTTGAAGGCAAATCTGGATAGCGGATATTATAGTGGTATTATAGCACAATTGTATCTTGCCATCCTATACGCTTAAGTATCAGATTCAAAGTCATGGACATATTCAGTGAAGAAAAAATGCAAAAGAAACTTTATAATGTCGGTAAGAATCTTGAACACCTACATCAGTCAAAAAGGGTTCTACACAGCATTTTGGAGTAAGTAGAATTGTGTCTTTACAAGGTTGGACAGTCACCTTCTAAGTTGATGCAACTTGTTATGACTCTTGAAGTGCATTCTTTGGTTAAGCCAATGCTTATGATTCATCATAATAAAAGGGTAAAGTTTTTAGTCACCAACTGTCTAAGTGAGATCACAAGGATTAAACCTCCTAAGGTTCCCTAGGAAGATGACATAATGAGGGAGATTCTATAGTTGATTGTTGAGAGCTTTCATGGGTTACCTAATGACCATGGCCTTTCCTTTGGTATGAGGGTTAAGATTTTAGAAGTGATGGCAAGAGTAGATCTTATTATCTTTTGATTGATTTAGAATGTGATGATCTTATTCTTCAAATGTTTCATTATTTCATAGCATCCATCAATAAGGATCATGGAGAAGTTATTTTTTCTTACATGCAAACCATTATAGTCCTAATCATTGATGAATATGATACTAATTCCCATCCCCTTATGTCTATGTTGTTGGATATTTTGAGGCAAGAACATGATGTCTCTACAGCTACTTATGAGTTAGTCAACAAAGTCTTAAAACAATGTGAGGGAAATATATTCTTGGATATTGAGGAGACTAATGCAACAAAAAATGATGGAGAGATTGTCTTGGAGCATGAGGAATATGTTACAGAGCTTCAAGATGATTCTATGATTATGCATATAACTACTAAGAATGAGGTTGTGTGCAATGAAAGTAGCAAAACAACATCCTTGAATACACATTTAGAGCTATCCAATGAAGCTGATAACAATAATGCAAATGTTGGGATAGTTGAGAGCATTAATATACCTTCAGATGATGGGCATATTGAGAACATATATGATTAAGCCTTCAAATCAGCTAGTAATGATGATTCTACATTTATTTTCAGTGATGATGGTACAGGGGGTGTTTGGTTTGAACTTCAAACCAAGCCTATGGAGAGGAATGAAAATGATGACTCCAGTACTAAGGAGTTGGAGAGTGATTTATTCATAGAGGTAACCAATCATGAGGAGTGCAATGAGCACATTTTTTTTAACAGAGCAATCAACCTTTTAGCACTTGGGATCCAGGTGTCATGGCACCTAAGTATGAGGAGGATCCTGTTTGGGATGAATTTCCTTTTGACTATAGTGCTATTCTAACTTCATCTCCACAGTTATGCATAAAGGATGGCATTGATGGCATTGGTAGTGGTGTTCTTGATTTTGAAAATAAATTTGATTTCACATTGCATGTAGCTGATCTTGCGTAGAGACATGGTGGCCTTATTGATTTAGATTCACAGTTCACTATTGAGGATGCTAAGGAAGAGGCACAAGTGATTTGGGATATGATGATAGGTATGAAAGTTCTGATTTTAGTTTTCATCATAGCAGCAGTTTACTTTCTCCTCATGAACATGATTGGAAAAATTAATTTGTGGTGATTGTTGATAACCCATTGTTTGAGATTTGTTATAATTAGGGTTAGAGTTACATTTATGGATAGGATTAAAATTAGTGTTAAGATTGGAAGTACAGTGTTAGGGTTAGATGTAGGGTTATAGTTAGAATTATAATTAGGGTCCAGTTTAGGGATACAATTATAATTAGGATTAAAATTAAATTTACAAATATAATTAGGATAAGGGTTAGAATTTTACTTAGGGTTAGGGTTATTTAAAAAAATAGGTTAGGGTTTCAATTAGACTTAGTTTAAGGTTAGGGTTAGGAGTATAATTATGGTTAGTGTTTAGGTGATAGTAAGAATTAGGGTTATATTTAGAATTAAGATAATGGGTTTGGTTACAATTAGGGTTTCAATTAGCACAAATACATAACCAAAAAGATATTACGATTACAATAAGGGTTAGGGTTAAAATAAGGCTTAGAATTAGAATTAGGGTGGATATATAATCAAACGGTTGGTTGTACAATCAGAGTTATTGATAGAATTAGGGTTATGACTATAATTAGGGTTAATGTTACAATTAGGGTTAGGGTTACTGTTATTAGGGTTTCAATTAGGATCACCCTTAGGATTAAAATAAGGGTAAGGGTTAAGGTTAGGGTTAGGGGTAGTATTAGGGTTACGGTTATTATTAGAATTAGGTTTAGGGTTCAACATTGAGATTAAAATATTCCTTAAAAATAGGTACCCTAATTCTAACCTAAACACTAACCCTAATTTTAACCCCTAACTTTAATTCTAAATATAATATATAATATAATTATAATTATAATTTTATTTTATTTTTGATGGGCAAGATGCACCATAGTGTGGTATTTTATATTAATGAAAATAAAATTTACATCATGCTTGAGCATAGATGCTCAAGTCTTTCATTTATAGTAATGTCTAGAATTACAAAATTTCAATTTGCATAAAAACTAGACTACCCAAACATCTCAGACTAGTAATTAACTCCTCAAAAGCTATCACCCGATAACCCAAAAGACCAAAAAAGAGTTGTCTAGCCCCTCACCTTCAGTTTACTTATTTTGGCCAGTAAAATTCACTCGAGAAAACCAAGACCGTGAAGGCCTCGATCCAAGATGTTGACTCCTCCCTATACATTCTAGTGGCATAGCGAATGAAGTCTCTACCTTGGGCTGCCTACCTCCTATAGTTAACCAGCTGCTAGCCATTTAAATCTAAAAGCAAATGCAATCTCTCCACCTTCGCTCTCAGTTCCAAAAGCTTTGGTAAATCCCCGACCCATGGAATCCCAACCTCCAAATGTGTAAAGACAGTGCTTTCTACATCATCCACCAGGATGGTTGCTTTGAAAGTCTCCCCCAGGTGGAGAAGAGCATCCACCTTTGAGCCTCCTAGGTTGAGCAATGATGCCAAGAACCTTGAAGATATGTTAATGTTGACTTGGTACTTCTCCTCAGAGACCAAAAAATTTCTTCTTAGCACCATCCTATAGCATCAATGAAGAGTTTGCTCTTCTGTTTATAGATAATCGTTAAGCAATTATCAATGATTTTTCCTAGGAAGGCAACTTGTCATCTGATACTTCTTAGTCTAATGTGAGGCTCCATTTCCTTCTATCGTCGTTATCGATTATGCTTGGCTCTTTCTGATCTAAAGGGGCTTCCATTACAATTCACATGTCTTTCTTGAGGGAAGCATTAAGATCTGTCTTGTCCTTGAGATTTGCAGCCCTTCCGCACCTGTGGCAATCATCCTGGCCTCGAGTGGTGACGTCACTTCCATCAAAATTGAGTACATCCCACTATCTAAGTATTAATGTCAAGTGATTACTCCTTTCAGCCTGAGGTCTATTCCCTCATGTGCCTTGTTATGAGGCTCCAACTCATTTTCCAATGTGTCACTAGTAATTCCATCTGCATTAGCTTCAAATCATCTCATGGGGAATACCATCTATGCCATCATGTATCTTGTATACGCCTAAAAATGACACGATTCATCCTAAATAAATATTCTAAATATTTATTCCCTTCTTCTACCAATTAAATAAATATTCCAAATTTATTTAATCGATTCACTATCTCACAATTAAATAAATTCTATTTATTTAATTAAAATTCTTCTATTTGTCCTTCACAATTAAATAATCATAAATTATTTAATTAAGCCTAATTCCTCTATCCTAAAGTTCTAAATTCAAAAATCCACATCACCTTTACACCTCACCTTTTCCACCTCACCTTGTCCACCTCATCAGGTTGCACATGTAATTAAATATATTTAACATTTGATTGCCTTATTTTTCCTCACCCACATGGCCTATTTCTTCTCCAATTAGAGGTCAGTTAACCAATCAATCAAATCTGTTAACTAACCTGTCAGTTGAGTCAAATCCTCAATCAATCCAGTCAGTTCCACAATCCACTCTTCTAACTGATTAATCAATTCTGTTAACAGACCAGTCAATGGAGTTAACTCTCCAATCAGTTTTGTCACATCCCACCTTTCATGATGGAGCTGGGACACTTGTCACATTTCTACTGGTTGCACATTCCTCAACCATTCTTAGCCGTCGATCTTCACATCTCCTCTCAACCGTTGATTTCCATCAATTCAAGTCTATAAATGAAGCTTCATCCTTCCATTCTATTCATCCAGGCTTTTGACATCGTTACTCTGCAGAAATATCACCAGCGCACCTTTGGCACCCATTTGTCATCCACAAGCTTGAGATCACCATTGTTGCATTGGAGCTCACCTTCATTGCATATCACACTATAGCCGTTCACCATCGACTTCCTCAAACAGCTTTAAAAGATTGCACTCTCTGAGGGCTCATCTCATCTGCGAAAGGATGATTCATGATAGGTGAACAACAGAAGTTTCGAAATGGAAGAGGTTTTGCTGTGTTTGTTCATTGCTTTGTTTATTTGGATCTTCTTTGTTTCTCTATTCTGTTGATGTTTGGGTCATCTATTATTCATTTGATTGATCACTATTTTACCCTCACATTTTTGGCACCCACCGTGGGGCCGTTGCCCTTTTATTACTATCTTACAAACGGTAATGAACAATGCTATCTTTTTAACCACTTCAAAGTTAACAACCGCGTGAGTGCACAAGTAGAGTAGCCCATTTAGTTTTTCTAGATTTTAACTAGGTTGGATTAACCAGTGTATTCTGTGCTTGCGAATGACAATAGGCTTATGCTCTCCCCTTTTATGGGTGATCAGAGTGCCAGACTTGTCATTCTATTTGTTTAACCTTTAGGAGGGGCCTGCCCTTGGATGCACACTTGTCCAAGTGGGAACGACCCTGAGTGGTAACAGGCTAAAGCCAAGCCCTACCAAGCCACTTAAAATAAATTGTGCTTGAGGTGAAAACCTCCTGCAACGAGTGCTGCTGTGTTACACCGACAGCCAACCTCCCCCAAAACCCTCTAAGGCGTAACCCTTTGAGGCTGGGAGACTCCATAACGGAGAGTAGTGCCGCCGCATGTGTAACCACTCAAACGGTTGCCCTCATTAAACACCTCTTGTTTTAGTGGCCAAAACCCCTTCTAATCCATTTCTCACCTAGGATCTTTGTGTTTGCTTTTGTTTAGTTTAGTCCAAAATAGAGTCGACAAAACCAAAAAAAATAATAATAATAATGAAAACCTATAAAATCTTCTTTGTGCTTGCTATGTTTTCTTGCTATTAATTCATAAAATCAGACCAAGAAGGCCTTTTTCCAGCCAAAAATACCCAAAACACCAGAAAAATCCAAAAATTTTGTCGAAAAACAGAGCTGCGCTTATACCCATTTGCACTATTTTTGAGGAAACATTTTCCACCTTTCTGAGTACCCCTTTCAGTCTTGTGTCAGTTTCTGTGGAGATGAAAACTGAATTAGAAGAGCTTGCTCAAGAACTCAAATACCTGAAATTGCAATTAACCCTAGAAACCTCACCCCAAGGTCGTATAGCAATTGCTCAAGAACTCCGAGTCAGACAACAAGAAATGGCAATCTTGCAAGCTAAACGTGCCAGTACTAGCTACGCCTCGCCCCAAACTCATACATCTATTTCCCGTCTTAATGATGCTCATGACAAGGCAAGCACCACCTTAAGTTGGAAATCCTATACCACTCCATCTACTAGTCCTCCACCACTTTCTAAGACACATATTCCAAAACATACCAGTTCTACACCAACACCACCATCGAGTTCCCCAAACTCTAAACTGACAACCAAGGAATCCTTGGATGATTTCTGGAAAAGAGTTTTTTCAAATTTATACAACCAGAGAAAAGTTAGGGAGAAAGCAAAATCCCCTCATTCACCTATCCATACACCTACGAAGGATGTGATCCAAGGGCTACTAGCAGAGAATCAACCATGTCCCCAAATTTCGGTACTCGACCTTACAAAAGATGCTTCCAATAACATGTCAAATCCTACAACCCCTTCATGCGATCCTCAATTCCTTGAGCTTATCAAAGAGCCTTCTACCATGCGCCAAAGTCAAGGTCCATCAAACATCTATGTTGTCAACCAAGAAGCTATCCAAGAGCTATCCACTTCCATTCAAGCACCCCAAGAGGTATGTCAAGAGTCTAATCCTAAGCATGCAGAAACATTAATCCCTAGTCTCAGTCAAGATCAAATCACTATCTTGCAACCTATCCATAACATGTATCTTTTCCATGATCAAGATGATATCCATAATAATGAACCTCTCCATGAGCCACTTGATCCTATCCATCTCCCACCACCTATACATGAGAGGGAAATCCAATTCCGTCCCATGCATAACCTATACCTTCTCTATGATCAAGATATTCCCTATGAGGAAGATGTCCTTGAAAAACTTGATCCCATACCCATTCGTGAGCAAGGAGCCTCCATTTCTTCTATCCCTCTTCCATCTAATCCCATCCATGATCCAACAAATTTCACTCCCCCTGATGAGACACTTGTCTCCCAAGTGCACATGAATGATCAACCCAATAACTTAGATCCTAAAGAGCATAATGATGATCAAGATTCTGACGATCCTTCACCATCTATTATTGACCAAGCTACAAATCCACCATCTTATATCCTTGGGCTTACTACCTTCATGCATGAATGTTCTTCCTTAGAACACCAACAACCATTATCCGCTATCTCGCCTTCCTCATCCAATAAGGAACTCGCTGCTAGTGCACCTATACATAATCCCATGGTCCACCGCATACTCCAGAATATGAACTATCAAGGTAAAGGCTTAGGCCTTCATGAACAAGGTATTTTGGAACCTATCCATGTCAATGTTCCTCCACCTTCATACGGCCTTAGCTACATACCCCAAGGTGAGCAATCTCAAGATGTTGGTACGTCCTCCACTCTTTCAAAATCTCCCACTTTCCATCGCAAACCCTATCGTATCCCCAAAACATATGTCGCCATTCCACCTCCATCATCCTGCATTTGTCAAAAGCATGTGACCATACACCTTCCACCATCCAATCTACCTCCGCTACTTCCAACTCCTAATAGCCCTCTACGCATCCTACTACCAGTTCTAATACCTTATCCATCCATCTATGACTCCTCTAAATATCCCAATCATGGCCGACAAATGCACATATTGTCTAAACAAGGAACTTTCACCAACCTCACTTCCACCATCCCACGAGGATTCAATGACAAATATGTGGATACCTCTACCTATAAAGTCACAAATCCTAAGAGTCCTCATGACCTAGGATATAAAAGCCAAGAATCAAAAAATTATCCATATCAAAAGCTGCATACACCCACACACCTCAATGCCAAATTGAAAAAAGGGTGGGTCCCCAAGCAACAAATACTTCTCTCAGAAGCTGCACAAATGCTGCATACACCCAAACCCATACCTTCACAGGTACCATCTAAAAACAAAATGGTTTGGGTGCCTAAGCAAAAAGCCCTCAAGTTACATGAGGCATCCACCTCTCAAGAATTCCAACCATTCACTTTCTCCAATTCCATCCAAAAGTATCAAATCCTTCCATCCCACATGACAAACAAAAATCAAACAATGCAAAGTCTATGTGGGTCCCTAAAGGCCTATATCATTCATCCACCAAGAAAAACTCTCCATTGCTTCCTACACCACCTTCCCATCATCAACTTCAATGTTTATCACAGTATGTGCAACCATTGGTCATGGTTCCCTTCCATTCCACAATACTTCCGTATAACTCCATCTCCCCTTCCTTCCATTGTTATCCTACATATCTTCCTCATCCTATTCCTATGGTCCATGCTTTTGCATAAGCCTTCCCTCCATATTTTGTATCGTAATCCACTATCTACCTACACCATATCACTTTCATGCAATCCCCTACCAACATCTATGAGCACACTTGACATAGTCCATGCGACAGCATCCATCTAGCAGGACTCTCACCATTCAGGGAGCTAGATACTTGCGTCCCTCCCTTCTATATTCACCTTCTCCTATTCCAAAAAAAAAAAATGGAAAAAAAAAAAAAAAAAAAAAATCCCTTCGTCCAATGGTGAAAATCTGGCAAACAGGCACCTTGGATAAGTACCATGATGAAAACCTGGCAAACAGGCATCATGTGTAAGTTGATCTTCTATGTCACCTACACTTGGGGGCAGTTTGTCTCATCAGCATATCACTTTTCTCCTATCAATTTCCTTTCATACCATTTCCTATCCTATCCTCTCTCCATTACATACCTATACTGTCCCATCCATCCATCCTAATCCTCCATTTCTCTATTTTTCTTGATCTTGATAAAGATTGGGGGCACAATGTTGACAAATGTTTTAGATATCTCTTGGCATACCTTATCCCTCCAAAACCACACAAATCCTTCATTATCCTCTCATCCTCCTCCTTCGTCTTAAGCATTGTCATGAAAAATCCTATGTACTCTACCTATAATGGGGCATGTTATACTTATGCGACATAGTCCTTGGAGATCACATCCTTGTTTCCTTCTATCCACTATTGCCCATCCTCATACCTACCCGTTCCATTCTTTATCACCCATACATCTACCTATCCATGGTGTTTCCTTGTCATCGGTATCATCTGTTCCATATCGTGTCTTGCCTATCCATATATGTTCCATATCTGATCCATAGCTATTCCATATCTGATCCATGTCTGTTCCATTTCATGTCTTGTTTGATCCATATTGTCTCATTTGATCCATATCTTAGGTCCATGGTCCAAGTCCGTGAACTACGTTGCCTCTGCACCGTCACATAGGCAAGGCCATTATTCTAATGCGCCCCCGAGGCTTCCCTTTCTCCCACGGTCCCATTCATCCCCTTTCTTGTCTTCATTCTTGTCATCTTTCTTCTGGTCCATCCATGGTCCATTAGGGTTTACCCCGAACTACGTTGCCTCTGCGTCGTCACGTAGGCAAGGCCATTTAGCAATGAGCCCCCGAGGCACTAGGTCAGTCCCTTAGGGTCCGTCTCACCAATAAGGATTGTGCAATCTTCTCACCAAGCAAACAAACGCAAGCAGAACCTGCGCCTCAAGCAGAAATCTTGACTATGAGCATCTTAACCTATCCAACGCAAAGCAAATACCCAAGGTCTTCTAAACAATTTTATGCAAATTAAGGCAAGAGCTAAACACATATCAACGCAAATATGCTTTGTAGATCAGAAACATGGTTAACAATTCAAGTCCTGATTTTTGCTATCATACCCTCCTATGCTACTCAAGGATGCCAAAAGCTAGAGATGCTATGATGGGGGCATGATTACTCTCTTTGTTTGTTGTTTGTGGATTCAACTTTAGTAATGTGAAGCCTTGCTTAAGGACATGATCGGCAAAAGATCATCGAGGACATCAAAGGTATAACATGAATGGGGGCAATCCTTGTTTGTTGACGCGCAAGATGTACTCAGGTCATCTAGATTCAATTTTGACTAGATGCTTGTATTAACTTGCTAAATCACAATCCATGTAAGCGGTACTCAGGTCATCTCGGTTCAATTATACCTAGATGCTTGTATCCACTTACAACATTTCAGAAAATGTACCAAAAAAAATGCCCAATGATGAAATAAAGCACTCTAAAAGCAAAGCATCCATCCTATATCCATTTATACATCCATACCATACCCCATGCAATAAAGATCCGACAATGCAGAGTATCAATACAAATAAAAGCTTGTGAATCTTTCTATCGAGTCTTTCTTCTATCAGTCAGATTTCTATCTATCATCATATCTTTCATCCTTGTCTAGTCAATTTGAGCAATGATCCAAATGCAAGGTCCATCCTTAATCCATACCAATCAAGTCAAGTCAATCTTGCACAAATGATCCACTCACAATCAGTGGTCTTGATCCTTGTCTGGTCGTAAACCAACTCGATCAGTTAATCAATCAATTGTCTTATACAGGATGTTGCATTGTCGAAATCAGACCAATACACACGTCTTACACGACATGCATCATTTCCTGAAACCAGACACTATCCTTCATGTTGCTCTGGGGATCTATCATTCCCCGCCATGACAACACGCCTGTCGTGTTGGTCTAGGGATATATTGTTCCCCGCCATGACAACACTGTCATATATCATTATCAGTATATCATTGGTTTACCACTTGACAGGGGCAATACCTTGTTTGTTCTTGTGTCATTTGTGTATACTTGCTTGCTTGCTTGTGTGTGTCATCATTCCATCTTGCATCGCATATCATTTGACACTTTCTTCACCCATTTTCTTCAAACTCAACCTTCTTCATCGTGAGATTGTCCGTCTCACGCCTTCTGCCTTCTTCTCGTCCAATCTCCCGAGGGGGCATCCTATCGTCATTTAACCTGTACCAGGCGCAAACTGGGGCATGTATCATCATTCAGACTATCAATTTCTTTGAAGCAACGCTGTAAACTGCATTGCATCAAAGAGGGGCAAAATGTATACGCCTAAAAATGACACGATTCATTTTAAATAAATATTCTAAATATTTATTCCCTTCTTCTACCAATTAAATAAATATTCCAAATTTATTTAATCGATTCACTATCTCACAATTAAATAAATTCTATTTATTTAATTAAAATTCTTCTATTTGTCCTTCACAATTAAATAATCATAAATTATTTAATTAATCCTAATTCCTCTATCCTAAAGTTCTAAATTCAAAAATCCACATCACCTTTACACCTCACCTTTTCCACCTCACCTTGTCCACCTCATAAGGTTGCACATGTAATTAAATATATTTAATATTTAATTGCCTTATTTTCCCTCACCCACATGGCCTATTTCTTCTCCAATCAGAGGTCAGTTAACCAATCAATCAAATATGTTAACTAACCTGTCAGTTGAGTCAAATCCTCAATCAATCCAGTCAGTTCCACAATCCACTCTTCTAACTGATCAATCAATTCTGTTAACAGACCAGTCAATGGAGTTAACTCTCCAATCAGTTTTGTCACATCCCACCTTTCATGATGGAGCTGGGACACTTGTCACATTTCTACTGGTTGCACATTCCTCAACCATTCTCAGCTGTCGATCTTCACATCTCCTCTCAACCGTTGATTTCCATCAATTCAAGTCTATAAATGAAGCTTCATCCTTCCATTCTATTCATACAGGCTTTTGACATCGTTACTCTGCAGAAATATCACCAGCGCGCCTTTGGCACCCATTTGTCATCCACAAGCTTGAGATCACCATTGTTGCATTGGAGCTCACCTTCATTGCATATCACACTATAGCCGTTCACCATCGACTTCCTCAAACAGCTTTAAAAGATTGCACTCTCTAAGGGCTCATCTCATCTGCGAAAGGACGATTCGTGATAGGCGAACAACAGAAGTTTCGAAACGGAAGAGGTTTTGCTGTGTTTGTTCATTGCTTTGTTTATTTGGATCTTCTTTGTTTCTCTATTCTGTTGATGTTTGGGTCATCTATTATTCATTTGATTGATCACTATTTTACCCTCACATATCTTAGTTGTTGTTTGGATTGATCAATCATTGTTTTGATGAGAAGACCCAATCACACCATATTCCATCTCATCGGCAACCCAATTTGCTAATTCATCTGCTTCTCTATTAGCTTCCCTATAGATGTGGTTTACTATGAATTCCTCAAAGCCTTTGAGCAATTCCAATATTCTATCCAACATTGCCTTTAATTTCTAATTCGGCATTGAGCCTACTCTTATTGATTGATTACTAATGTGGAATTGCCTTCAATTTCCACCTTCTCCACCTCAAGGTCTCTGTAAAAAAGTAGTCCATGAGTGAGAGCATTGAATTCAACAATGTTATTAGTGTCCTCGCTTAGAGGAATGGCCAATCTACCCACAAGATCTCCATTCCACATTCTGATGACACACCCAACTCCTGAGGGGCCAGGATTTCTCCTCAAGGTGCCATCAAAATTCAATTTGAACCATCTGCCCTTTGGTGGTTGCCATTTTTCTTGCCTATGCTCAGTGGAGGAAGCCTTCTCCCCATTTGCAATATGTGGAGGTACTCTTATTCTGTGCCATTAGAATCTCATTTGCCCATCTGATTCAGTGAATTTACTTGTCTGAATTGAACATGTGCTCGATCTGTTGTTGACCACCTCCACAACAATGACCTCCACCTTGTTTTTGAAGGAGTCAATTGCCATTTCCTTGTCTTAAAAATATGCCTATTTATTTCCTTCCAAATCTCCCATATGAGGAGGGAAGGACAAATAAACCACAAGCCGCTTAAAAGGCCAGACCAAGGTCTAATTGGCCATCCTTTGAATAGGCTCTTGAAGTCATTTGGTAAGGCCATTATCCAACACAATTTTGCACACATTCATCGCCAGCAATCTTGAGAGAAGGGACATCCAAGCAGAAGGTGGTCTATGCTTTCTTCTTCTTTTCTACATAGCACTCACCATAATGGACCCTTAAAGACCATTTTCCTAAACCTTTCTTCTATCAAATTTTTCTTCTGGATGGATACCCATGCAAAGACCCCAACTCTAGGCACACACTATTTTCTCGAACATAGTTGCGTAGGAATATCAGATTTTGCCAGAGCATCCATTCCTGCAACAACTCTGTACCCATCCTTAGAATTGAAGAGGCCATCACTGGAGCCAGTCCATATCAATTTATCTATTCCTCTTTTGAAGACCAACTTTCTCTGCATGATAATTTTCTTCTATGACTAGACCTATTTCCTCCAGTGGGAGCAAAAGTGTGGACATATCCCTCCATTTCCATCCTAGCATTGGATTATTCATAAAGAAGCACACATAATCCTTACCCTGTCACCCTAGTGGAGTTTGAGGTATGTATTATAATTTTAATTATTATATAATATATAATTTTGATTATATATATATATATATATATATATATATATATATATATATATATATATATATATATATATATATATATATATATGTATATGTATAATCTATATTATAATATTATATTATATAATTATAATAATTTTTTTAGATATATTTTTTAAATATAGGTATGTTAGTATTATTTTAACTCAATAGTTGATGTTCATTTTAACTATATGTACATGCAAACTTTTTTACATAGATTTAAAAGTTGTAACCCTATTATATATTATTTTAACCATGTCCTTCCTATAGATCTGAACATTTTTTAAATATACTTAATAGCTTTACAAACTTTAACATTTTGTTTTAACCTATGTGTAAAAAGAAAAAGTAAAAATAATATTGAAAGAAATATGCAATCTAAACTTTTTAAAATATATTTAAAAGCTATCATCCTATGGATAAAAATAATATATTTACAAACTTCAACATTCTGTTTTAACATATATATTAAAAAGTATTTAAATAATATGAAAAAAAAAATAGAGATCTAAACTTTTTAAATAATATCTAAAGCAAAGGGCAGATCTTAAAAAAAAATGAATGAATTAATAACCTTGTCGGCCTGAAGTAAAAAGTTAAAATTAAAAAAACATCCTATTAATAAGGAGATTGAGTATTCAGAGAGAAGACAAAATTCAAAAAAGCAAAGGATTCATAATTTCACTCATACAGCGTAGTTGTGTTTGTTGCATTACAATGGGAACCTTGTTTCCTTGTCTTCCAGATGACATTGGGAGGGAATGTCTGGTGAGGGTGAAGTTGAACTCTCATCGCAAACTCAGGCTCGTGTGCAAAAGCTGGAACGCCCTATTGAAAAACCCCTGGTTTTATCAAGAAAGAAAAAGATTAAACATTTCGGAGCAACGCATTTGTCTCATGGAGAACAGATACCACTTTGATGGCAGAGTATCAGTATACGACCCCGAGGAGAAGACATGCAAAAGCCTTCCGCGCATTCCAAAGACATTTCGAAGTGGAATTCCAGAAGTCGATCACTTCAGTTTTGTGAAACAAAAACTGGTTTTGATCATTGGTAATCATGACCAGACAATGAGGAGAACTTATTTATGGCGGTACGATTTTTCTTGTTCCAAATGGCGCAAGGGTGCCAAGATGCCTGAATGTCGGTTTGATTTTACCGCCGCAGCGGATGAGAATGGAGGACTCATTTATGTGGCCGGGTTTTACAAGACTGACAAAACCCTAAATGGGCGCCCTAATGAGCCCATCCCCACTGCTGCAGTTTATGATGTGCAGAAGAACAAGTGGGAGCTTCTCCCCGACATGAACATCCCCTACGTGGACAACTACTGTGATAGTGCTTTTGTTAATGGCAAGTTTTATGTGATACCGCGTGCGTCTTCTTCGCCCTCCATTCATATTTTTGATTCCTACACAAGAAGCTGGAAAACTATGGAGCACAGATTCCACAAATCTCATTTGGTCCTAAGTGCATTTGGGTGCTTGTATAGCTTTTCTAGAAGAGGATTGATTGAGTATGATTGTAGCCAAGATGAGCTAAAAATTATAGGGCCTCTGCCAACGGAGATTTGGCCCCTACATGCTAGATGGGCTATACCAGTTGGTAATAAGATCTTTGTGGAAACAGTGGCTACACCAGTTGGTCGAGCTTCTTATGTGCTTGTACTTTCAAGGGAGACAGGAGAAGCATTGAAGTGGGACAGGGAGAGCCCATCAGCGTCTCAGCATTGGAGTAGCTATGATGCTGCCACCACGCTTCAGCTTTGATTGTTTCTTGTTCAATTGAATTGGGGTTTCCACTCAGCTAATATCATCAATTTCTTGCCAAATAAGTCTTAAACATTATAAATTACACCTCAATACGGATTTGTAAGTTTAAGGAAGTAAAAACTAAAAAGATATAGGTCAAGAATTTAAGATAATAAAAATATTTATTATTTCTATTTAAAAATTATGTTTTAATTTTTATTTTTGAGATTGTTGCTAGGTTTGATGAGTAGAAGCAGGGTTTAAATTTGACAGTCACCTTTTCTTGTCAAGCATTTTTTTAATGACAGTTATCTATTCAATAGTATAAGTAAATTATATAAAAACCAAATATATATATCATCATAATCTTATATAAATTTTGACAGTTTGTCCAAAATCTCTCCTTTCATTTGATATGGTCTTTTCAAAATTTCAGTTGTATTTTACAGTTAAAATGCCTAAATACAACTATACAACTGTCAAATTTAAGCTCCAAGTAGAAGTTTATAATTTTTTTAATTATAAAAGAAATTATGTTTTATGTTTTATTTTAGAGTAAATTTAGCTATTTTTTAATTAATTTGATATTTTTTGTTATTTTATATTAATTAAATTTTAAATGTAATAATGTGTTCGTATTCTTTATGTTGTGAGAAACTAATGGTTGTGATTAGGAAGAAATTTCATCTTGTATATGAAACAACTTAATTTTTAGAGTTTTCAACTTCTAAAATCCATTTAGTTGATGAAGATTTGCATTGTTCTAATCCATATGGATCATTCATTTCTAGAGAAAGTGAAAAAAATGTAGTTTTGTACATCTTCTAACAATAGAAATAAAAAGTCAAAGGGAATTGAAATGAAGGGTTATGGGTGTCTATAGACAATTTTTTTATCTCATTCCTTTGTCATTTAATGTCAAATTATGTTATTTTCTTAAACATTTTTTTGAAACAAAAAGTCAATTTCTAGGGAATAAGCTCAAAAGGAGGCAATGTCTTATAGAAATCATAAAAACCTAGCTATAAAAAAATCATATATCAGGTAGAAGGAACAAAAAGAAAGAGTTGCAAGGCAACTTAGTCCCTGCCTGGAATTGCAAGGACAAGTTGTTGGAGCTAGATGCTTGTTTTCAATGTTGTATATCAACTATGAAGAAGCCTACAATAACATTATAATTCTAAAATCAAATGCTTAAAGTTAAAGAGTTGATGTGAAAACATGAATGCTTGCAAAGACATCTATTTTTTGAATGTTAGAGATAATAATAAACCATTAAAGGTAGAGAATGATATTCTAATTAAACAAAGTTATATCCATAAGCAGGACAATGTCATTAATCAAAATCCTACCCCACAATCTTGGTGTATGTAGTATGTGCCCCCAAGATAGCAATTCATATATACAATCCAAGTTGCCCCAATAGAAAAGCATAGATGGGTTTGATCTACCTAGTTTTTTTATGGAAAAAAGTACTTCATAAGCAACTGAAAGCCTAAAATATTGAAATACTACTACACAAGCATTCAAATTGTATTAAACCTCTATTATAATTCAAATGTATTTATAATAGAAATGAAACTATTTACATTGAATCTATAACCTAAAGGAGATAGATACTTTTTGATATTCTAATATACTATTCCTTTCCAAAGAGAAACCAACAAAGATGTTAATTTAAACTTTATCCTCCTACACCTGTGAGAAATGATGGCATAAATGATAAAATTAATAAAGTTCACACTTAAACCCAGGTAAGTAATTCTCTTGCATAAAAAAATAGAAATGAGATAGATGAACTTAGATTGTAATTCTGTAAAAGTTATTGCCATCCAACATCAATGCTCCACCTGAAATCAAACAACTGAAATTTATAAACTATAGACTGTCTTCTGATATCTATAATCATATTCATAAAATTGACTGTGAAACATCACATATCATGATCATATTCTCATTCAAATGAAGACATTTCCAATCACTTGAATACAAGAGAATTTAGATGGTGTGCAGACACTTATGCATTGTTTGGTTTAAGTTACAAGTCCAACCAATGAATAGCATGGCAAAGCACATGGCTCCCATAGAGAAAACAAAAATGGGAAAGTCCATAGCCATACAGAACATCATGATGTGATTCAACTTTATCTTTCTAGAGCTGTAGATTATGCAGAGTTTTTAGTATGAATAGATATGCCATATTGCTATTTCCCCATATACCTAAGGATATTGAAAAGATAAAAATTCTATAAATCAATAGATTTAGTCCATGAACAAGAAAGTATGAGAGATCTTACTTGAAACGATTTTGAGTCAATGCTAGTAGAAAACATTGCCATGACTATAGTCAATACTACAATTATAAAGCTCTGCAAATGATTGCAACAAAAATTCAAGTTTCTAAACAAGCGGAGTTTTTGTTGGCAGAAAAAATAGGGGGAGAGCAGGGGAGGCAGACCACAACCACCAAAAAATACAAACCAAAGCTACAGCTATGAATGATGGAAGGACAGAAAAAACAAATACACATACACAGGAGAGAGACAGATGACAACAATATATCTTTATATATTTTCCTCTGCTTCTATGAATACATACAAAACTTCTTACAATTTACAGTGCAGAGCTATTGCTCTATTTTCATACTCTGCCCCAATCTCTGGAGCTGCACACTGTCTATCTGGAGCTACCTGGAACTCCGTAGCTATCTTACTGTTGCTGCTGCAACATTCCTCTTTGTTGTTCTCCTTCTACCGTTCACTCCTAGAACCTTCTCATTCCTCTACTACTATTCTTCTGCTGCTGCAGGTTGCACATTCTTCTCTATTCTCTGTCTTTTTCTGTCTACCAACTCATTTCATTTTCCTTCCTATTTGTCTCTTCTACATGCCCAGCAAAATGGGCACTCAACCATTTTATTTTCAAATTCACCTACCTCATTAACTTCTGGTAGGCCAACGGTGCTGAGTCTTACGCGGGGGCAGAGGCAAATAAATGCACACTAACAAGGATTAAATTCCAACACTCCCCCTTAATCTGAAGTCAGGTGTCAGTTTGTAATCTTCATTCTGGAACTGATCTCTGGAGATATACATTTGCCTTTGCCTTTCTGGAGCAGATCTTAGGAGCTCTTTCTGCTATTCTACGACATCTCTGGAGCTACCCTCTATATCTCCAGAGCTTCCTGTCTGCATCTCCAGAGCTGACTCTCTGCAACTCCAGAGTCCCTATTCTGCATCTGTGGAGCTGCACATACATTCTAGAGTTGAATCTCTAGAGCTCTCTTGCTATCTTTCCAAATCTGAACCTTCAGAGTTGTTTTCTTTGTAGGATTGCACACCTCTGTAGCTGTCCTCTTTCCGGGGCTGCACACCTCCGTAGTTGTCCTCTTTCCGAGACTGCACACCTCCAGAGTTGTCCACAATGCCGAGCCTATCTCTTAGGCATTTAAAAGTATCTTTCAGCAATGCTTTTGTGAAAATATCAGCGAGCTGCTACTCAGATCTACAATATTGCAACTTAATCTCTCCTTGTTCTACCAACTCCCTTATGAAGTGATAACAGATTTCAATGTGCTTGCTTCATCTGTGGAAGACTGGATTCTTTGTCAAGGCTATTGATGAAACATTGTCACAATGAATGGTTGTACCATCTTCTTGTTGTTCATACAAGTCTGCAAGGATTCTTCTCAGCCAAATAGCCTGACATGCAGCTACATTTGCTGCAATATACTCAGCTTCTGTTGTAGAGAGAAAAACAATGGGCTGCTTCTTGGATGCCCATGATATCACGCCTGAACCCATGTGAAATACATAGCTGGATGTGCTCTTCCGGTCATCTACATTTCCTACCCAATCACTGTCCATGAAACTAGCCAGCTTAAACTCATCAGAAACATCATACAAGATACCATAGCCTGTTGTGCCATTGACATACCTCAGGATCCTCTTTCCTGCTTGCCAATGAGTGTCCTTAGGCTTCTCCATGAACCTAGAAATCAAGCTTACAGCATACATCAGATCAGGCCTAATTGCTATCAAGTACATGAGCCTTCCAACCATGCTCTTGTAGAGGGTTGGGTTTACTTCCCCACTGCTGTCCTCTTTACTCAACTTCAAACCTGTGGCTGTTGGTGTAGGGGCAGGTTTACGGTTGTCCATCTTAAACCTCTTCACAATCTATTTGGCATAGTTAGTTTGTGAAATAAATATGTCATGCTCTATTTGGTTGACCTCAATGCCAAGAAAATACTTCAGCAAACCTAAGTCTGTCATCTCAAACTCATTCTTCATTGCCACTTTGAAATCAGTAATGAAAAGATCACTATTTCTAGTAAAAATCATATTATCTACATACAAAATAGCAATCAAAATTTTACCTTCAGCTGCTTTGATGTAGAGAGTGGGCTCACTGCTGCTTTTGCTAAAGCCATCGCTCAACAAATATGAGTCAATTCTACTATACCATGCCCTAGGTGCTTGTTTCAGCCCATAGAGGGCTTTCCAGAGCCTGTATACTTTGTCCTCTTGCCCTGGGACTTCATAGCTAGGTGGCTACTCCACATACACTTCCTCTTTCAGCACTCCGTTCAAGAAGGCTGACTTTACATCCATCTGAAACACCTTCCACTTGTGTTGGGCTGCTATTGCAATGACTGCCTGAACTATTTCTAGCCTTGCAACTAGTGCATAGGTCTCATCATAATCTCTTCCAGGCTATTGTTTGTACCCTTTGACAACTAGCCTTGCCTTGTGTTTTTGTACTTTTCCTTCAGCAGTAGACTTGGTCTTATAGACCCACTTAACTCCAATGACTTGTTTACCCTTGGGTAAATCAGTTAGCTACCATGTGTCATTCCTCTCTATGGCATCTAATTCTTCATCCATGGCCTCACACCATTTCTCTTCTTCAAAGTAGATTGGATCACTAGAAGAAAATAATGTAAAATTTAAATCTTCATCATCATCAGCATACCTTGTGCTGTCATAAATCTCCTTCACACTCTTTGTCCTTCGTGGGATCATTGATGCGAGTGTGGGGTCTGAATTACCTCTGGAGCTACTGCTGTTCTGACCTCTGGAGCTGCTGCTGTGACCTTTGGAGCTGCAAGACTGAAGACCTTCGGAGCTGATGCTGTGACCTCCGGAGCTGTTGTTATAACATCCTCCAGAGCTGCTACTCTCCGGAGTTGCAGACCTCCGAAGCTACTGATCTCCAGAGCTGCAATGCTAGTGTCTACCTCCGGAGCTACTGTGCTGAGCATCTCCGGAGCTGTTGTTTTCTAGTGCTCTATAGTAGTTTCTCCCTAAGCCGTTGCTCTCCGTAGCTCCTCCGAAGTTGCTGTCCTCCAGAGCTTCATCATCTTCAAGGGGTATTGTGACTGAAATACATGTGGTGCTATCCACCATTCCATCCCATGCTTCATTCTCGATGAACTCAACATCCCTGCTGATCACAAGCTTTTTGGTGATGGGATTAAACAATCTGTAGGCTTGTGATTCTTCACTATAACCTGTGAAGATACATTTCTCACCTCTATCATCAAATTTTTGCCTCTTCTCTTTAGGTACGAATGCATATGCCACACACCTGAAAATTCTTAGGTGCTCAATAGTCCATTTGCTGTTTGTCCACGCCTCTTGTGGAATCTGATCACGTACGGCCTTTGTAGGACACCCAGATTCATAACAACCCAGATTCATAACATGCAACTTCCTGAATCAGATAGTGACAGTGATGATGAAGATTATCCTTATTCTACATCCTCTGCTCAACAAAATCAAGTTCTTAATGACCCTAAGAAAGTAGAGTTTTTGAAAAGTTTCTATGGTGGCATGCAACTTGCTACTAATCAGGTTCATCCTTCTTTGCTTCAAACATTGCAGAAGATTGAAGAAAAAGATGGGAAAGAGACTCATTTTCTTGCTCATGATCAAAACTCCCTATCAAAAGAGATTCATGAACCAGAAGATAAAAGACATTATGCTGAAATATATCATTTGCGTGATGAGGACAGCAATGAAGAGGTAAAGATTTTTCCTACAAATGAACCTGCATTGAAGGAAGTCTTTGAAAGAGACTCATCGGAACATGCATGTCCACTTAAGGAAGACCAAGAAGAAGAAGTGATGGAGACAGAAGAAGAAGATTGTATGGAAACATGCAATAAAGAAGAAGAAATATTTCCAGACGATGACATGTTCTCAGTTTCTTTGAAGAATGTCACTCCTCTTGTGACAACTTGCTCCGGTTTGACAACTATATCTTCCATGGAAGGTTCCCATGACATGGTTAATGTTCAAGGGAATGCAGAAGAAATTTTAGACCAAAGTGTAAACAAAGAAGATGAAGAAGAGTTGCAAAGTTTTCTCTTGACATGCATGCAATCTAGCCAGGAGGAGAATGATCATGAAATAGTACCACAAGATCTCTTTCATGAAGTTTCCATCACAAACTAGTGTCTCAACACTCCTGAAGATGATTTTCTTTGTGAAGAAGATGTCATCCTCTCTCCTTTATCACCTGTTAAAGAAGAAGTCTTCCATAAACCAAAAAACAAGGATCTTAAAAGAGAAGTAAATAATTTCAAGACTTCCATGCAACCCAAGCTTCAAGAAAATGATGAAGAAGAGAAGAATAAAGATGAATCTCATATAGATTTTGTCTGAAACTGGTGTCTTAATACTTATGATGATGACTTTCTATATGGACAAGATATTCCTACATCATCAATTGTTGAGGTAGAAAGACCCGTTGACGAAATTAGAGATATAACGTCTATTGGACAACTTTGTACTATTATAATCAATCGAGAGGCAATCATAAGTGAACCCTTACAAATATTTTCCTTAGCTTTTGAAATGGAGACCTTTACTTTTGAAGATATTGATAGAGTTTCAATTAGTGGTACAGTTAATAGAAAAGTCAAAGATCAACTTCAAAATGAAGATGAATCATCAAACATTCACTCTTTATCATACATGCAATTGGAGTATGAAGTTTTCAGATTTCATGAAGAATTCCATGGAGAAGAATCACCGGGTCCACAGAATATTGAGAAAGTTAAAATTGAAAGCTATGTAGATACATTAACAAATGTCCATGTCATGTTAGAAGTGCAATCTTTGTCTTATGGAACATTTAAAGTTCATAGCAATCCTCTTTTCAAATCTTTAGATCAAGAAGCCACCCCTATTTCAGAGGATAGTTGTGGGAGTTGTGCTAACAATGAAGCAAGTAATGAGGTAATGGATAATCCAATGGAGGAATTCAATAAAGTTAACTCTCATGATGTTTATGTCCCAAGTTGGTGCTTGAGAGATTTAGACAATGATTCCCTCTATAGCCAAGGTGTCTACCGTAATCCTTTATTTGTGAATGAGTGCATTCCCACAAATGGTTCTCAAGTTGATATTCAAAAGCGTGATTCAATGGGTGTGTCTACACGGATTTCTTCACATCACAAATTGTATGAAGGTTGTCCAATTCATGGGATAATTTTTTGCAAACCAGATTATCAAAAAGATCTTCAGATAGAAGATATTGGTGTGCTCAGTATGATGCTCGAAGATATGTCTGAAGCTACACAGAGCAACACCAGTTCAATTTGGAAGGATTCAGATGCTTATGACAAGAAATGGTTGTTTGGTGTACGATTCAAAGAGTCCTCACATTTCATGTATTCTATTTTTCTCATCATCTTGGAGTGTATACCGAGTCTACAAGTGCCTATTTTTCCCAACCTATCAATGGTTTTGCATGAACTATCTGAAGATAGTTTGAGGTAGGAATCACCTACCATGTACATAGGTTAATTGGGAGTTTTTGTTGTGTCTATCCTATTTCAGTTTCTGTTAGTTTTTGTCGTTTGCCTCATCTTTGGTGTCCTTTGTCATTGGTCCTTTTGTCTCTTTGAGTATCCTTGTTCTCCTGAACATCATGTTATATGTTGACTGTAATTGCCCAATGGATTTAAGGCACTGTTCATTTCCAGACGATTCTAGGTTCATCCTACATCCTTTATAGTCCTTGTCCCCAGTTAGAGCCAGCTGTTGACCTCATGATTCCATCGGTCCTCACTTAAACTTTTGAAAGTCATCTATCTTGCCAGAGAATAAAAGTAGTTTCAAAAGTAGCTCTTGTTGCCGATGAAGTTAGGAATTACCTCCAAAACCCTAATGAAGTTTAAAGATTCCACGATGATGTTGTACTGAAAATAACGCCAATACCAACGTAAAGGAAGGAGTTGGTTATAACGAACCAAGAAGTTGGCACAAAACTAATTTTTATTCACATCCATCCAAACCTCCATCAAAGCATGATTCGAAATGCTCTAGCAGATACATATTTCTACAAAATGCTCTAGCAGATACGTATTTCTACAAAATGCGAAGCATAGACAATGCATAGGAAAGGTTTGATGGTGCAATATTAGAGAAACGTTATCTCATGGCATGCAAAGATCATAGGATATGAACAAAGTGGATGCGTTGAAAAGACTTTAAAATCTTTCAAAGAAATGCAACTGCGACTGTAAAACCAGATTCTACTAACGCTGCCAGCCAGCATCCTCCTAGCAAAATGAGAGCTTTCAAACAACGTATGGAATTCCAAAACCCCAAGAACTCCACCATCATCTCACCTTAGTGTGCAACGGTTGAAATGCTCTGACATATATATGCATGTATGATGTGGAGGCACAGATGAAATAGTGAACTATTTGCTAGAATACCTCAAATCTGCATATAATGGTTGTGTTTTATAAGATTTTTGAAATCTTCAAGCAAAAGCAATTGGCAGGTGTAAATTCAAAATGCTCAACCTTTGCCAGCATCCTTGCACAACCTAGACAAAGCAAATGAATTGTTTGGTAAAATGCCTCAAGGAAATTCGGTCTCATGGACTGCCATGACTACAGAATGTACACTAAATAGATTCCTTGAAAAGGCTATGGGAACTTACAAGAAAGAGCAATCGGCTGGTATAAATCCATTACTCATGACCTTCATCAACACCCTCCTGACTTGTGAACATGGAATGATATACAAAACACATAGGCATTATTTTCAAGAAAATCTAAAAAAATTGGCTCTTCAATAGAATCCTCTCGATCTGTGCCCAAAGAAATGCAAGATTGCAGATTCTGCGGTGTTTATTAGCATCTCTTATGCATGATGAAATAGAGAATTTTGTCACATATTATAGTTCAAGGTTCCCTGATAGACATTGATGCAAAATATGGAAGCATAGATGAGAAATAGGAATTGTCTAGAAGAATGCCTCAATGAAATGTGGTCTCAAGGATTACAAATATTACAACATATGTTCAAGCATACTTTATATTTGTGCCAAATGGGAGTTTTGGGTCAAGGTATGGATGTCTCACAAAGCATTATTGAAAATGTTTTTCTGTTAGCTGATGTAGTTGCAGCTTCCCTAGCACATATACAAGCAAAATTTGGAAGCAAAGCTAAGGCACGTGAAATGTTTAACAAATTGCCTCGAAGAAATGTCATCTCATGGACAACATTGACTTCAGATATATGCATTCAGCTATTGAAAATTCATTCCACAACCTTTGCAAGTATCTTCCAAGACCTACGTCGACATCATCTCCAATAACATCAAAATTGGGAGCTTTGGAATCGGCATTCGAAAGATTGGTAGTAAGGATCTAGACCTCTATTTATTATACAGGGAAGTAACTGCTCATGGAGGACTGCAAATGGTCATAAATGATAAAAAATGGAAGGAGTTCACAGTTGTGCTTAACATTCCTCGCACTACCACAAGTACTTCATTTGTTCTTCGCAAGTACTACATTAATTTGCTCCACCATTTTGAGCAGGTTCACTTCTTTCAAGTCCAAGGGCCCTTGGTTCATCCTAACTCTTTCTTACAAAGTAGTTATTTCAAGTACCTGAGTAAGGTAGTTACTCTAAGCGACTAGCTTTGTGAAAGAAAGTTAGTTATTCAAAATTAGGGCATTTATGAAGGTAGTTAAGTTAAGTAGTTTTAAAAAAAGTGGTTGAGGTAGTTACCCTAAGTGGTTACTAAACTCACCTATAGATATATCATTGTGATTCAATCAAGGGGGTTCCACTTTTTCACATGACAGTGTATGAAAGACTCGAATAGTGTTATTCAAGTTTGAAAGCAATAAAGAAACGTTTTGAATGTGTGTTCAACTCGATTTCATGTGTTGTTATTGGTATTCGTATGTTTCATCAATAATGATCATGTGCTTTCCTTTCAAAGTTGCATTGTGAGAAAGATATTTCGCATCAAGTTTTGGTATCTCTACTTGGATGCATGGAACTTAAATTCATAAGTTTAACTCTTATTTAATCATTAGTGTTTGTTATTTCTTTGTTTTTGTTCTTATGATTCTAGAAAATCTAAATACCCCTATCATACGAGGGAGCTGCCCCACTTAAACATAGAGAGCAATCGACATAGACCTGCGATTGTTCAACTGTTGTGAGCAGGTTGTTGCTAATCCAAGGGTGAACAGAGTTACTCAAGAAGATTATTTTAAAGCAACAAATCTATTTACCAACATACTTTCAAGTGAGATAGGAGAAGAATTCAAGTGGGAGAGGCCATCAACTTCTGTGCTTTGACTGTTTCGTGTTCAATTAAAGTGGGGCTCCCACTCGCCTAATATCATCAAATCATGAGCCTCTGCAATCTTGGCAAATAAGTCTTATATATTATTATTTTATATTAGTTAATTTTCAAATGTAATAATGTATTTGTATTCTTTATATTGTGATAAAATTTAATCGTTGCAATTTCATCTCATATATGAAACAACTTCATTTTTAGAGTTTTCAACTTCTAAAATCCATTCACTTGATGAAGATTTGCATTGTTGTAATCCATATGAATCAGTCATTTCTAGATAAAGTAAAAAAAATGTAGTTTTGTTCATCTTCTAGCAATAGATATAAAAAGTCAAAGGGAATTGAAATTAAGGGTTATGGATGTCTATAGACATTTTTTTTGTATCTCATCCCTTTGTCATTTAATGTCAAATTATCTTATTTTCTTAAACATTTTTTTTGAAACAAAAAGTCAATTTCTAGGGAATAAGCTCAAAAGGAGGTAATGTCTTATAGAAATCATACAAACCTACCGATAAAAAAATCATAGATCGGGTAGAAGGAACAAAAAATAAGAGTTGCAAGGCAACTTAGTGCCTGCCTGGAATTGCAAGGACAAGTTGTTGGAGCTAGATGTTTGTTTTCAATGTTGTATATCAACTATGAAGAAGCCTACAATAACATTATAATTCTAAAATCAAGTGCTTAAAGCTGAAGAGTTGTTGTGAAAACATGAATGCTTGCAAAGAAATTTAGTGTTTGAATGCTAGAGATATTAATAAACCATAAAAGGTAGTTCTCTCACATTTTGCACAAAAAAAATGAATCCACAATTAACTCAAACAAATTAAGTGGATGCCAAAGTTTAAACATATGCTTCACATAAGTAAAGTGAATGCCAATACAAAAACAATAAGTGGCTCAAATCCAAGTGAATGTCAAAGTTAGTTCACTTTCACACAGACAATGTGAATGTGAAAGTTAGTTTATACACATTTCACACACACAAAGTGAATGCCAAAAGATCACTCAATTAATAAAGGGATGTCAATTTTCAAATTCACACTTCACACAAACAATAAGTGGATGCTAAAGTGTACACACTAAACAAAGTGAACCCCAAAGTTCAAATAAATAAGTGGATTTCAAAGTTCAAACAAACACAGAAAGTGAATGTCAAAAGTTCAAACAATAAGTGTGCACAATGTAAAAGTTCAAACACACTTCAAACAAACAGCTAGTGGATGCCAAAGTGAAACATACTAGACAAACAAAGTTCAAAGACATTTTAAACAAACAATCAATGGATGTCAAAATTTAAACACACACAAAGTAAAGCGAAAGCACAAACACACACTTTATACAAACAATGTGAATTTAGTTTTAAATATGTAAATTAAAAAACATATAATTCAATGCGAAAGTTCAAACCCATGCTTCACACAAACAATAAGTATATCAACTTAGAATGACAAAGTGAATTCGATTTTAAACATACAAAGTGAAACAAATCACACATGCACATACTTCACATGAAGTGAATGTCAAAGTTAACTTTCAAACATGTACACAATGAGTGCCAAAGTTTATTCACACACATAGAATGATTGCCAAATTTCATTCACACATGTGTGCACACTGTGAATTCCAAAGTATTGTTGCTATGTGGACAAATACTATTCTTATGTGTACAACTATTGGTGTGGCAATGTACATGCATTGGAATACTTCATATTATATGATTGTCCTATGACAAATGTAAAAAGTGAGTACAATAAATACCTTGTATTTTGTCATGAAATGTAAAAAGTTGTCAAAATGTTTTATGATCATTTAAAGCTGAATATAAGTTGTGTTTTAAATAAGAATGTGTTGTTTTTATAACAATAAATAGTATTTTGTGTTCAACTATTGGGTCATTTGTGTTGGATATAAAAGTTAGAGACAACAAGATTCATGGTTACCAAAAGGTATTGAGATCATTTAGTTTGCATGTAATTTAAATATTTTAAGTAAGAATATGATGTTGTTCTAACTAAAAATGGTATTTTTTTTAACTACTAGGGATTCCATGATAAAGTTTTGGTCAAATCTTTAAAAATTCATTTTAAGGACACTTCTCACTAGACATGTTGATTTAGAGAGTTGCATGATGAATCACACCTCCAAACCTTAGGTGTAGATAGATAAGAGTCCATATTACATTTCTAAAAATATGGAGGTCCTATGATATTCCATGTAACCATTATATGATTGCAAAGTTAGCCTGCATGACTAATGGCCCTTCTCCCCTATCATATAACTAAATACTATTGTGCAATATTTTTAATTCCTTACTGAAGCTTTATCCCTTCACCATAATTCTCATTTGAATGGTACATTAAGATAGAAAATGTAAATTATGTTAAGAATAGGAAAAATGAAGAGGATTGATTGCAATCATTGTCTCTAAGTTGATCTTTGAGAAAAACTCTAATAAATATTTAATTTATTTGTTGTTCATTTATATAAATAAATATTGCATTGTTAAAATAATGTTATAGTCTTTGTACTTGCAATAATAATTTTTCTAAATCAATTGTGTCCATGTAATTATAATTGCATAAAATAAAATATTTGATGTGATCTTATTTCATATAACTTACTATTTAATATGATATCCTAATATGATTTATTAAAAGTTACATTCAAAACATTAATATATTTTCTGTTGTTATTATACATGTTTCTATTGTTATTTCAAATATATCTTCATGACCCTTTATGTATCCAATATTTGTGTTGGACAATCATATTTTGTATAGTCTTGCATTATTAAGCAACCACTTAGTAGAAGAGAAAGCGATAAAAATGATGGGATTCATCATGAAAGCTCTGAGTAGAAGGGAAGTTTGAAATCTTATGCAAGACATTGTAGTTGTAGAAAAGTACATTGTGATAATATATATATATATATATATATATATATATATATATATATATATATATATATATATATATATATATATATATATATATATATATATATATATATATATATATATATATATATATATATATATATATATATGCATTCCATAAATTATTCTACTACTACCAATATGCATAGTATAAGAAATAGACAAGTTAATGTTTCTTTAATTTTTTTAAGAATAATGCATTTTTATGTGCCTTATTGCATTATGTATCATTTATGTGTCTTATTACATTATAGTATGTAATAATAATTGTGACACTCTTATCTAAAAATGCTATCAAATGGCTCATAAACATATATTAGCCTTATTCAACAAGTACTAAATATAATAACTTTGCCAAAGAAATAAAAAGTACATTGTTTAATAATATAGCTATAAATATGTGGGTCTATCAAGAGGGAAATTTGTAACATGGATTTTCTATTATCCTACATTATTTGTGTACTACAATTCACCTAATATATTGATTGCTTAGAATTATTTAGTGAATGACTTTGGGGGACTAGTAGGTATGTCACTTCTTCTTGGTTGAATGAGAAGCCATAGTTCTTTCATGGTTTCTTTGTTATTTAGTTCTCCAATGGTTCATTCATGATTTAGTTCATGTGGTTATTCATTTAATACCATTATTTTTTGTTTAGGGTAAAATTGGATTTTGTTAATGTTTTGTTCTATAGATGTTAAAACCCTCCTTTCCACTAAACATTGAAGAATCTATGCTTGAGTGGCGAGCACTATCATACCCTAGGTCACTTGCAAATGAAGGGAAACTTGGATTAAGGAATTAATTATCAAATTTTCCTTCTCCTATGTCCAATTGACCATTAAAACCCTAATTAAGAAAATACAACAATAAATTAATGAATTATAGAAAAACCTCTTATAGATGGGAGTAAAATGCAGAATTATAGAGTACCTATTTTTGGGGTTCCAAAGCAGAATAGTCAGTGACACTGAAGCAGGTGTCCAGGTCCAAGGTACCTACTTTTTTGGGGAATTTGGACCTCCTTCAAACACTTATCAGCCCTGTAACTTCTATTTTCTAGAAATAGTTTACAGAGGACACTAGAATGAGTGCCCTAATCCTAGAAATGCTCTTTTGTCTAACTTTCCTCCAAATCCTGAATCCCTGATGTCTTCCCAGTCTTCCTACAGCTCCAGTTTTCCTGGATGCAACACCTGTAACCTAGAAACACAAGACTTGGTTTGGGGGTTGTGGTGTTTAGAGGTTTGCCTCAGTCAAACCCCAGAGGACACTTCAGTCTCCGAACACCATTGTCAGATAAAGAGGGCATGCCCTTGTGAGGTAGAGGCCAAAAACTAAAGAAAACAATAATAAAAGCACAATATTATGTCACCTTGTAGTGAAGCTTTCATGGAGGAAGATGCTCTTCATGCCATGAAGGAATTGATGCTCAAATCTACAAATATCAATGCACAAAACACACAAGTCTGCTCTTGCAACACAATAGAAAGCCTTGAATCACCTTGAGAACACAATACCTTGCTAGTAATTAGCTAGTTTACAAATGAATGCCTACACATGCTTATATATGAATCTACATGCACTCCCTCAAAGATATTTTAAATTCAAACTTACCATTTTGACAAAGGGGCCCAATAACGATCACTAACCAACACCCAGAAATTGAGGCTGCCCTAAAATAGGGCAGAACTAGATGATGAAGGGGGTAAATCACAAAACACAGAACAATAGAAATTGAACACAGAAAATAGAACTTTCTTTTATTGATCTGGGCAACTCATTACATTACAGAAGCTTAATTACAATCAAAGGATGAATCCTCTACTGGTTGCAACACATTACAGCTTTCCCAACCTCAAGACTCTAGAATCTTCAGGCTTTTGTAACCCCAAATCAACTAGGGTTTCTGTTTTCCTGCCTACTCTTGACTCCACACTTGCCCCCCTTAACTCTACTACTGCCCAGGGTTCCCAAAATAGTCATAAATAGCACTTTTTGGCGGCCTCCAGCTAAATTTCAAAATTTGTAACTCCCTCCAAAAGTAGGTCAACTTTTGGGAAGCATAACTTTTGATCTGGGTGTCTGATTGACGAACCATTTTAAGCACTGGAAAGCTCGTGATGTGAACTATCATGCAGGAAATCCGTAAATGGATTTCCATTAACTTTTCAGGATGTTATGATATGTTTTAGTGCCTCATATCTCGTTCCAAAAATTTTTAGGGGCTTTTTGGAAAATAAAAACTTTAATATCTTTCAGCTCACAAATGGTCTTTGCCTGATTTCTTCGCCAAAGGTATTATATTTCTATTATGTAAGTTTTTGTAAGTTTTCATTTCAATCTGTGCCCAAATTCAAACTTTCCTAAAATGGCAGGTAAACTTTCCAAAACAGGCAGGCTGCTATTTTTAGCAGTTTTGGAAAAACTGAAAGTCTTACATCATTATTCTAGATATTATGGAACCAGAAACACTAATTATGGAAAGAAATGAAAATAACCACAATGATTTTGAATTAATTTATTTCTGGGTGATGCAAGATTGCCCTTACACCACTGGATGCTCCTGCATCAGAAAACTAGGGTAATTTGAGAAGTGACCCTGTCACGTCTCAAATGTTTGTGTGAGGAAAACTCAAATGGTCAACCTATGCCTTAGACAACCAAGAAGAATCTTCAATGGGGCTTCCTTTCTATTTTACCAGATATTCTTCATATTGCTTGTTCCAAGTACTTCTTCCCACATGGATATCCAAAATCTCTTCTATCTCCTCCATTGAAGTAGATGCCGGAATACTCCACTGCGCTTCTGTTGGTCCATCCTCTATTCCACCTTCATGATATTCTGATAAATCAGCAATGTTGAAAATAGGGGAAATATTGATCCCACTTGGCAGCTCTACCTCATATGCATTTCCTGAATCATGTTTCTTCAAATTTCTGCATGGTCCAAATTTCTTCATTTTTAGCTTATTGTATGTTCCAATTGGGAACCTTTCTTTTCTCAAGTGAACCATGACTTCATCTCCTACCTGGAACTCCTTATATTTCCTCTTCTGATCTGCCTTAGCCTTGTACTGAATATTCATCTTATTAATGTGCTTTTTCACCTCTTCATGCAAATTCTTCATGTGTTCTACAAAGTCTTCAGCCTCAGCACTTGTCTTTTCTCCTTTGTCCAGATTTCTTAACTCTAAAGCATTTCTTGGACTATTCCCATATACAATCTAGAATGGTGATTTACCAGTACTCCTATTGACAGAATTGTTGTAAGTAAATTCTACCTGTGGTAAAGTCAAATCCCATCCCTTGGGCTTATCTCCTACTAAGCATCATAGCAGGTTACCCAAACTCCTATTCACCACTTCAGTCTATCCATCAGTCTATGGATGGTGTGCAGAATTGAATCTTCCACAATGTCCTCTAGAAATAACCAACAAACTTGGTATCTCGATCTAAAACTATTCTCTTTGGTAGACTGTGTAATCTCACCAGCTCCCTGAAAAATAATTCAGCAATATGAATAGCATCATTAGTCTTATTACAAGGAATGAAATGTACCATCTTCGAGAATCTATCCACCAGCACAAAAATGGAATCATGTCCCCTCTATGTTCGTGGTAAACCAAGAACAAAATCCATACTAATATCATCCCATGGCTTCTCTGGTACAGGTAGTGGCTAATATAGACCTATATTCTGACTTGCTCCTTTCACCATTTGACATACTTTACAACTCTGCACAAATTTCCTCACATCTTGCTGCAACTGTGGCCAATAATAATTTTCACCAATAATAGCAATGGTCTTATCTTGACCAAAGTGTCCAGCCAATCCTCCAATATGCTTCTCCTTTATCAGATTCTCTCTCATGGAACTCCTCAGAATGCACATCTGGCTTCCTCTAAACAACATACCATCTTGGATTATGAAATCCAACCATTTTATCCTATCGAAAGTAACAGGTTCCAAACAAGCTTTCCAGGCTTCTACAAAATTTGGATCCTCAGGATACAAACTTTTGAGCTCATCCAACCCAACAACCTCTATCTTCATTTCTATCAACAAATTTTGCCTTCTTCTCAAGGCATCTGCAACTCTGTTGGACTTCCCACTCCTGTGCTTCAAAACAAAAGTATAGCTCTACAAAAACTCAACCCATTTTAAGTGCCTTTACTTCAACCTTCCTTGACTATTAAGATACTACAAACATGATGATCAATATATAAAATAAACTCCTTTGGCAACAAATAATGTCTCCATTTCTTCAAAGCCTGAACTATTACGTAAAACTCTGATCATAAATAGAATAATTTTTCTTGGCATCATTAAGCTTTTCACTAAAATAGGCAATGGGCTTACCTTCTTGACTCAAAACAACTCCTATACCACTACCACTAGCAACACAATCTACCTGAAATACCTTATTGAAATCTAGAAGTGCCAAAACAGGTTGTTCTACGACTTTCTACTTCAATGTATCAAATCTCTTGTCTGCTACTTTAGTCCATCTAAACTATTTTCTATCCACTCTCATTGTCTCAGTTAGGGGTTCACAAATTCTACTAAAATCCCTGATAAACTTTCTGTAAAAACTTGCCAAACCATGAAAAGATCTTACCTCCGTTGCACTCCTTGGCGTAGGCCATTCAATGATAGCCCTTACTTTTTTGGGGTCCATCTTAAGACCTTCCTCTAAGACAACAAATCCTAGGTATATCAATTCCTTTGTAAAACTACATTTCTTCAGATTAATCATCAACTTCTCCTCCCTCAGCTTCTCTAAAACTCTTCTAATATGCATCAAATGTTTATCCCAAGTCTTATTGAAAATCAAAATATCATCCAAATAAACAATAAGAAAACTTCCTAAAAATTCTTTCAGTACCTCGTTCATGAGCCACATGAATGTGCTTGATGCATTGGTTAGCCCAAATGGCATGACTAACCACTCATACAAACCTTCTTTCATTTTGAAGGCTGTCTTCCACTCGTCTCTTTCTCTAATATGGATCTAGTGATACCCACTCTTCAGGTCAATCTTTGTGAAGTACTTGGCTCCACTCAAACAGTCCATTATGTCATCCATTCTAGGCAATGGAAATCTGTACTTGATCGTGATCTTATTGATGGCTCGAGAGTCTGTACACATTCTCCACTCTCCATCTTTCTTTGGTGCTAGTACTGTAGGTACCACACATGGACTTAGGAGTTCTATTATCAATCCTTTCCTCAACAAATCCTGAACTTGTCTATGTAACTCTTCACTCTCTATTGGAGTCATTCTATGGGCTGCCTTGTTTGGCAAACTAGCTCCTGGTATCAAATCTATTTGATGACTTATCTTCCTTACTAGTGGTAAACCTTCTAGTACATTATCAGAGATAATGTCCTAAAATTCTTCCAACATATCTGAGACTTCTGCTGGTACATCTTCACATTTCTCTTGACTAATCTTAGGAATCAATGCAAAGCAATGATGCTCATGCTTCATACCCTCCAAAAATTTCCTACCATCTACCAAGCAAATTCTGGCAGTACTACATACCTTTTCTTCCACCTCCTTCAAGGGCTTGAACTTATGGCAAACTCCATCCTTTGTTAGGGAATATGTGTTTGCATGACCATCATGGATAGCGCTCCTATCATACTGCCACGGCCTCCCCAACAACATATGTCATGCATCCATCGGTATGATATCACACAACACCTCATCATGGTAGTCCCCAATCTTGAACTTCACTAAACACTACGCATTGACCAAAGCTCTATGGTCCTTCTGCAACCATACAATCTGATATGGATATGGATGCTTCCTTCTTGTCAACTTCAACTTGTCAACCATCTCCTCTGAAACAAGATTGTTAGTGCTTCCACTATCAATAATAATATCACCACACTTACCTTCACATTTGCACCTTGTGTGGAATAAACTCTTCCTCTTATTTGGTTCTTTCTCCTCATTCAACAAGGTTCTTCTGACAACTAAGGTTTCTCCCCTTTCAACATCTTTAGAATTCTCAGAATATGCATCTTCATCTACATGTGCAACTCGTGCATTACCTTTAGGTCTTCTATTTGTCCTTCCTTGATGTTGCGGACACTCATATGCTCGATGCCCTTCTTCTCCACATTGGAAACAGGTTCCTCTAAAACCTCCTCTTCTGGGTCCTTGCCTAGGTTGGATTCTTCCTCTTCCTCTATGTTCACCGTTGTTCTGGTCCCGAGGGTGGTAAGCGTTATCCCCTCTTTGATTTTGACTGGTGCCCGCTTCTTCACTTTTATTTTGATCTTCATTACGGCCTCCATAGGGTCTTCCACCATTCCTTTCGCCTTGACCTCTTCCCCTTTGCTTGCTATCAAATCTTTTATTCAGCATCTCTTCCACCTTCAGGGAAAACTGGTATGCATCTTCTATGGTGGTCATTATGACTATGCTCAGCTCCTCTTGAATACTCGGCCTCAACCCATTAATGTAATAGGCTACCTTCTCCTTGTTGGGCTCTGCATGGCCTATCCTAATAGTAATTTTATAAAACTCTTATGTATACTCATTAACAAACTTGTTTCCTTACTTCAGTCCTTGCAACTTCTTCAGCAACTCTATCTCATAGTCCATAGTAACAAACTGCTTCTTCAGTTTCTCCACCATCTGATCCCATCTGGTGATCTTTCCTTTTCCTCTTCTATTCCTCTCTAATTGGACCACCTTCCACCAAATATTGGTGTGGCCCTTCAACTTTGTTTTTGCAAACTTAACCTAGTTTGGGTCCTCCACATCTTCATACTCAAAATACTCCTCCATGTCATTGATCCAATCAATAAGTTATTCTAGATTAAAATCTCTAGAATATGTAGAAACTTCAATCCTGGGCCTCTTTCTGATCTTTGAAATGGCCCCCAACATCCTAACTTCTGCAAGATCTCCGACAGCTTCTTGTTCTTCCTCAGATAGCTCTTCTTAAGCTTCATCTTCGCTTTCTTCTCTTGTCCTTGGCTCAAACCCTCTTTGTAGCTCCTCTTGCAATGCATCGATTTGCCTTTGTAGGGCTCTAAAACCCTCTTCCGTCAAAGCATTCCTGATGCAGGAGCATCCACAGGCGTAAGGGCAATCTTGTATCACCCTAAAAGAAGTTAATTCAAAACCATTGTAGTTGTTCTCATTTCTTCCCATAATTAGTGTTTTTGGTTCCATAATATCTAGAATAATAATGTAGGACTTTCAATTTTTCCAAAACTGCTAAAAATAGCGACCTGCCTATTTAGGAAAGTGTACCTGCTATTTTTAGAAAGTTTGTATTTGGACACGTAATGAAGCAAAAACTTCCAGAAAGTTACATAATGGAAATATAAGACATTTGGCAAAGGAATTAGGCAAAGATCATTTGTGAGTTGAAAGATATTAAAGTTTTTTTTTTTTCTGAAAAGCCCTTGAAAATTTACAGAATGAGATATGAGGCACTAAAACTTCTCATAACGTCTCAAAAAGTTAACGAAAATCCATTTACGAATTTCTAGCGTGATAGTTCACATTGCGAGGTTTTTGACACTTAAAACGATTCGTCAATCGGACACCTGGATCAAAAGTTATGCTTCCCAGAAGTTGACCCACTTTTGGAGGGAGTTGCTAATTTCGAAATTTAACTGGAGGCCGCCAAAAAGTGCTATTTATGACTATTTTGGGAACCCTGGGTAGGGTGGAGTTAAGGGGGGCTAGTGTAGAGTCCAGAATAGGGGGGAAAATAGAAACCGTAGCTAATTTGGGGTTACAGAAGGCTGAAGATTCTAGAGTCTGGAGGTTGGGAAAGCTGTAATGTGTTGCAGCCAGTAGGGGATTCATCCTCTAATTGTAATTAAGCTTTTGTAATGTAATGAGTTGCCCAATTCAATAAAAGAAAGTTCTATTTGCTGTGATTAATATTTTTTATTGTGTATTTTGTTATTTACTCCCTTCATCAAGTGGTATCAGAGCAAGGGTTCCTGAGTGTGTAGACAGATCGCTGACCGTGAGGCAATTTGCACCAGGACCTAAGGTTGTGGGTTTGCTGCAGAGACCAAGATGCCTCCATGAAGAAATTATGTTGGGAGGAATACTTTGACGAAAGAGGGTTTTAGAGCCCTACAAAGGAAAATCGATGCATTGCAAGAGGAGCTGCGAAGAGGGTTTGATTTGAGAACAAGAGAAGAAAGCGAAGATGAAGCCGAAGAGGAGCTATCTGAGGAAGAACAAGAAGCTGCAGAAGATCCTGCAAAGGTTAGGTTGTTGAGGGCCATTTCAAAGATTGGAAAGAGGCCCAGAATCGACATTTCTACATATTCTAGAGATTTGAATCCAGAACAGCTCATTAATTGGATCAATGACATGGAGAAGTATTTCAAGTATGAAGATGTGGAGGACCCAGATCGGGTCAAGTTTGCAAAAACAAAGTTGAAGGGCCATGCCAGTATTTGGTGGAAGCAGGTCCAATTAGAGAGGAACAGAACAGGAAAAGGAAAGATCACCAGACATGATCGGATGGTGGAGAAACTGAAGAAGCAGTTCATTCGTGTGGACTATGAGATGGAGTTGTTGAAGAAGCTGCAAGGACTAAAGCAAGGTAACAAGTTTGTTAAGGAGTATACAGAAGAGTTTTATAAGATTACTATCAGGATAGGCCATGCAAAGCCCAACAAGGAAAAGGTAGTCTGTTACATTAATGGGTTGAGGCCAAGTATTCAGGAGGAGCTGAGCCTGGTCAGAATGACCACCATAGAAGATGCATACCAGTTTTCCTTGAAGGTGGAAGAGAAGCTAAATAAAAGACTTGACAGCAAGCAAAGGGGAAGAGGTCAAGGCGGAAGGACTGGTGGAAGACCCTATGGGGGCCGAAATGAAGATGCAAAGAAAATTGAAGAAGCTGGCACCAGTTGAAATCAAAGAGGAGATAACACCTACCGTCCTCATGACTAGAACAATGGTGAGCAAAGAGGAAGAGGAAGAGGTAGACCTGGGCAAGGACCTGGAAGAGGAGGTTTCAGAGGAACCTATTTCCATTGTGGAGAAGAAGGGCATCGAGCATATGAGTGTCTGCAACATCAAAGAAGGACGAATAGGAGACCTGAAGGTAATACACGAGTTGCACATGTAGATGAAGATGCACAGTCTAAGCATTCTGAAGATGCTGAAAGGGGAGAAACCCTAGTTGTCAGAAGAACCTTGTTGAATGAGGAGAAAGAACCAAATCAGAGGAAGAGTTTATTCCACACAAGGTGCAAATGTGAAGGTAAGTGTTGTGATATTATTAGTGATAGTGGAAGCACTGATAATCTAGTTTTAGAAGAGATGGTTGACAAGTTGAAGTTGGCAAGAAGAAAGCATCCACATCCATATCGGATTGCATGGTTGCAGAAAGACCATAGAGATTTGGTCAATGAGCAGTGTTTAGTGAAGTTCAAGATTAGGGACTACCATGATGAGGTATTGTGTGATATCATACCGATGGATGCATGTCATATGTTGTTGGGAAGGTCGTGGCAGTATGATAGGAGCGCTGTCCATGATGGCCGTGCAAACACATATTCCCTAACAAAAGATGGAGTTCGTCATAAATTGAAGCCCTTGAAGGAGGTGGAAGAAAAGGTATGTAGTACTGCCAGAATTTGCTTGGTAGATGGTAGGAAATTTTTGGAGGGTATGAAGCATGAGCGTCATTGCTTTGCATTGATTCCTAAGATTAGTCAAGAGAACTGTGAAGATGTACCAGTACAAGTTTCAGATATGTTGGAAGAGTTCCAATACATTATCTCTGATAATGTACCAGAAGGTTTACCACCAGTAAGGAAGATAAGTCATCGAATGGATTTGATACCAGGAGCCAGTTTTCCAAACAAGGCAGCCCATATAATGACCCCTACAGAGAATGAAGAGCTGACCAGACAAGTTCAGGAGTTGTTGAGGAAGGGACTGATAAGGGAGAGCCTAAGTCCATGTGTGGTACCTGTAGTACTAGCACCAAAGAAGGATGGAGAATGGAGGATGTGTACAGACTCTCGAGCCATCAATAAGATAACGATCAAGTATAGATTTCCATTGCCAAGAATGGATGACATCATGGATTGTTTGAGTGGAGCCAAGTACTTCACAAAAATTGACCTAAAGAGTGGATATCACCAAATCCATATCAGAGAAGGAGATGAATGGAAGACAGCCTTCAACACAAAGGAAGGTTTGTAAGAGTGGTTAGTCATGCCATTTGGGCTAACCAATGCACCGAGCACATTCATGCGGCTCATGAACGAGGTACTGAAGGAATTTTTGGAAAGTTTTGTTATTGTTTATTTGGATGATATTTTGATTTTCAGTAAGACTTGGGATGAGCATCTGATGCATATCAGAAGAGTTCTAGAGAAGCTGAGGGAGGAGAAGTTGTTGATTAACCTGAAGAAATGTAGTTTTACAAAGAAGGAGTTGGTGTACCTAGGATTTGTTGTCTCTGAAGTAGGTCTTAAGATGGACCTAGAAAAAGTAAGGGCTATCATTCAATGACCTATGCCAAGGAGTGTCACAAAGGTAAGATCTCTTCATGGTTTGGCAAGTTTTTATAGAAAGTTTATCAGGTGTTTCAGTAGCATTTGTGCACCCCTAACTGAGACAATGAGAGGGGATATAAAAGAGTTTAGATGGACTAAAGGAGCAGACAAGAGCTTTGATAATAGTCATTAGACAGTCCCTTTTCTTTCAGCATGCTTGCTGCCATCTCTGTGATGGTTCTATTTTTTTTCAGCAACTCCATTTTGCTGTGGAGTATACCTTGTTGTGAACTGTTTATGAATGCCTTCATACTTGCAGAAATTTAGAAATTGTTTGGAGACATACTCTCCTCCTCTATCTGTTCTTAGGGCCTTGATATGTCGGCCGCTTTGCTTTTCAGCCAATGCCTTAAACTCCTTGAACTTCTCAAAGGCCTCTGATTTGTTCTTCAAGAAATAAATCTAGATTTTTCTGCTGTAATCATCAATGAAGGTCATAAAATATATATTCCCACCTAATGTGGGGGTCTTCATAGGGCCACATAAATCTGAATGCACCAACTCCAATGGTGCTCTTGCCCTTCTAGAATACCCTGATTGAAAGGGTTGTCTATGCTGCTTACCTAAAATGCAGGCTTCACATTTTCCATCGGGCTCTACAATATTCGGTAGCCCTCTAACCATGCCTTTCCTAGATAGTAAACTCAAACTAGAAAAGCTTAAGTGCCCATAACTTAAATGCTAGAGTTTGGATGGGTCTTTGATGACTGTCTTGAAGGCGGTTTTATGTCCCACTACTGTGAGCGCCGGAGATAGTGTAGAAAATTGCACTAGAGATAGCACCGGAGTTAGCGTCGGAGATGGCACCGGAGTCAGTGATAGGGGAAACATTCTATTTCTTGTCATCTGCACTGCTGCAATCACTTTCATGCTACCTCCTCTATCAAATATAGTGCACCCTCCGTTTTCCATCAGGATTCTATAACCATTTTGGACCATCTGTCCAATGCTTAGTAGGTTATGCTTTATGCCAGGGGCATAATAGACATCATGGATCTGCATTTTCTCACCTTGCTTGCTGAGGACTGTTATGATGCCTCTTCCTATGATAGGAACCTTCTGACTGTTCCCCATCATGATTTTAGACTTGACATTTCTGTCAATGGAGGCAAACAAGTTTTCATTACCACGTGGTTGCTACACCCGCTGTCCAAATACTAGACTTCAGGGCTACTCTTCTCAGCAAGGTTGCACACAATAAATACCTTGGACTGATTTGCATTTTCAGCCTTGTTCTCATTTGGTACATTAGCATTTTGGCCTCCATGGTCTTGCTATTTCTTTCTACACTCACTAGCATAATGGCCAAATTTATGACAGTAATAGCATTGAATATTACTTTTGTCATACCTCTGATTCAAACTACTATTCTTCTCCCTTCCTTGATAGCTTGGCTGTGAGGTGCTTGCCTCTTCTTGGCTATTTGAAACTCCTCTTTCGGAGTTGCTTCTTCCTCTACCTCTTTGACCTTTACCTCTGCTGTTTCTTCCTCTTCCCCGACCTCTTGCGTTGGTCTAAGCCTTGAAGGCTTGCTCAAGGGAAGGAGCAGATCTATTCAACCACTGCTCATGGCTGTGTAGAGAGCCCATCAACTCATCCACTATCATCTTGGAGAGATCCTTTGTCTCTTCAATGGTTATGACTATAGGGTCAAATCTAGAAGGTAGGCTCCTTAGAATTTTTTCAACAATCCTTTGTTCATCCATGGTTTCTCCATTTATCCTTAGCTGATTCAGCATGGTAGAAACCCTAGTGTGAAAGTTTGAAATAGACTCACTCTCCTTCATCTGAAGCATCTCAAAATCTCTTCTAAATAGCTGGAGCTTGACTGACCTCACTTTGTCAGTTCCCTTGTAGCTGTTCTGCAGTATATCCCAAGCCTATTTTGAATAGTTTTCTACTACAATGCAGGGGAAAATAGCCTCTGTCAAGGCTGCCTCAACTAGACTAAGGGCTTTTGCATCTTTCAACCTAGTTTCCTTCAACTGGTTTCTTTGAGCATTTGAAAGAGTTGCATAGGCTGCTGGGTTTGTGGTGTCTGTGAACCCATTAGTGACCAAATCCCATAGGTCATTCGCAACCAGAATGGTCTTCATCTTCTTAGACCAAATATCATAGTTCTGCCCATCAAACTCGGTGGCTGCTGCCATCCTTTGCTGTCCCCACCTGCCATGCTTCTCAAAACTGAGAAGGCTAATGATGCCTAGACAAACTAGGGCTTTTAAAACACCCACACAAACTTGACTACCCAAAAAAACTAGGCTCTGATACCACTTGTTGGCAGAAAAAATAGGGGGAGAGTAGGGGAGGCAGACCACAACCACCAGAAAATACAAACCAAATCTACAACTATGAATGATGGAAGGACAGAAAAAACAAATACACATACACAGGAGATACATAGATGACAACAACATATCTTTATATATTTTCCTCTGCTTCTATGAATACATACAAAACTTCTTACAATTTACAGTGCAGAGCCGCTGCTCTGTTTTCATACTCTACCCCAATCTCTGGAGCTACACACTGTCTATCCGGAGCTGCCTGGAACTCCGTAGTTGTCTTACTATTGCTACTGCAACATTCCTCTCTGTTGTTCTCCTTTTGCCATTCACTCTTGGAACCTTCTCATTCCTCTACTACTATTCTTCTGCTGCTGCAGGTTGCACATTCTTCTCTATTCTCTGTCTTTTCTATCTATCGACTCATTTCATTTTCCCTCCTATTTGTCTCTTCTACATGCCCAACAAAATGGGCACTCAACCATTTTATTTTCAAATTCACCTACCTCATTAACTTTTGGTAGGCCAACGGTGCTGAGTCTGACGCGGGGGCAGAGGCAAATAAATGCACACTAACAAGGATTAAATTCCAATAGTTTTACCATTGACAAGCCATCCATTCAAACCAGAATTTGAAAGTGGATGAATTATCTGCCAGCTAAAAAATACAAAATGCATAAATCAATATGTCAGAGTGCATGTTGACCTGAATTGCATTCGTTTAAAAAATTTTAACGCATTTTCAACAAATCTGTTATGAACATATCCTGTAATATATCATAATTTTGAGGTGTATGGATTCCAATCAGATGTTTGTGCTGCAACTCCTCTTGTTGATATGTATGCAAAATGTAATCATACAGAGAATGCATGACAAGTGTAGTGAACATGTATTCTAGATCTGGAACCATTGACGATGCAGGAAAAGTATTCAATAGAATGCTTGATTCCTTGAAAGAGATGTGGTTGCCTGGACAACATTGATTGTAGGATATGCACAACATGGGCTAGGAAGGGGAGCTCTTGAACTATTTGAAAAAATGCAAGTTGTAGGCATATAACTTTTGTAGGTGTTCTTTCAGTGTGTAGCCATATGGGCTTAGTTGATGAAGGTTGGGATTACTTCAATTCTATGAAGAGCATTTATGGCATTGAATGCACTGTAGATCACTATGTCTACATGCTAAATATCCTTGGCCGTGCTAGATGCCTAGACAAGGCAGAATACTTAATTAGTCAGATGTGAAAACTTGCTTGCTTAAAATCATTTGGCCAAAAACATTGGTTGTGCAGACATTGAGTAGGTCTAGCACATTTACTGCCTAGCTCTTGTAGCTCTAGATAAAGATGGATTTAAGCATATGACCCATTTTAGGTTCTCTTACTGGCTAGTCATCTAATGCTTTAGCACCCAACAAGTGGATATTGCATATCTGATGAAAAAAAGTATAGAGATTAAATATAGCCAATTTCTTTTAAAAGCCAATTCAACCTTATAAATGGAAAGTCTTGCCAAGTCACTACTATTTAATATTAACCATTTGCCAATAAATAATTTTTTAATAAATATCAACATCTCTACTATGAGATATTTGATTATAAGATACTCAATAAGCATTCATTTATATCAGAAGTGCCCTTTAACTAAACAATGGTCACAAGTAAAAGAAAAATTAAAAACAAGTGTAATAAATATTTTCCGCCATGTGTAACCATAGAGCCTTACCTACTCCGTACTAAATAGTTTTAATTGTTAGGTCAGATTTGGCTTCCACTAAAGTGGAAATCAGAACTCAGACTGTTTAAGCTATTCCCAATTAAAAAACATCTCTTCTTCTTATCAGGCTTATTCATAATTCATCTAAATTTTTAGAACAGAGTTGTTTAATTATTTTTAGAATTGAAAGGATCATTATATACTACACACAACCAAGTTGCTTTTTCTATTGAGAAAAATAGGAAGGAAAAGTGAAGTAGATTTGGGATAAGGGAAAAATAGCTAAAGCTATAGTCCCCCTTTTTTAAAAGCTAAAAAGGTGGTGGAGCCATCCATACCATATATTAATATTAAAAGATGTAACTACATAAGCAAGCCAAGGATGTATCATCTAGCAACCAAAAAGTATATGATTTACGTACATACATGGAGATCGGTGAGACAAAATAAAACAAAGAGAAAGCTAATCAGAGTTTGAGTCATGGTGTGTTGTTATATGGAGCCTAATCAGACTCAGAGGTTAAAAAAACAAAACAAACAGAAAGCTAATCAGAGTTTGAGTCATGGTGTGTTGTTATATGGAGCCTAATCAGACTTGGAGTTTAAATTTTCCCCACTTTTATTGGCGCAGTTTCCCCCCAAATTCCTACGAGGTCAAGGGGCAACGACTCTTGTGGGGTCTAGGAGTTATTTTTCATTTGTTGACATAAGAAAATCCTATTTTTGTAACCGACAAAAAAAGCTTGATAAAAGCGGCTAAGGGTTAGGGTTTATGTTGATTGTATTGTAGCATTTGCAGCGGTATTGAGTTGAAAGGATTGCTGGTTGTAATCGGTTTGATTTACTAGATAATAATATTGGACTCTCTGTTTGGTGGATGTAGCTCGAGTTTGGGTTAACCACGTTAAAACTTGTCTCTCGCTATTATTATTTCTATGTATTTCCATTCCTCTATTTAAGCATTTAATTGATATCCTCTGTCGGCTAACCCTAACATGGTGCTCTTTGGTGGTATGCGGAATGAGAGGGCATGACCTGGAGTGCTTGGCACATGGGGAAGTCTTGGAGCCTAGTTTGGAGCGTGCACCCATAGGAATCTGATAGCATTAAACATTTAGCCCTATCAGCCACTCCAATAGGTAGTTGAAACCTGTGTGCATTTAGATGGTGGTTGAAAGCATTATAACAGTCTAGTCTTAGACCTCTCTGCACCCTCGTATATACGCACACTGCATGATGTGACATCTGCAATAGAGTTCTATTGAAAATGCCTCCAATGCTGGCCTCGCCTTCCTGAAAGTCATATACTACCAGCGCCGCCCTCCATTTCTATGTATTGATGAACACATCCTTGATAAAGGCACAACCAATGGTAAATGAGTACTCTTGGTCCTGTGTAAGATCGAAGAGATTGGAGATGAATGTTGCGGTGATCTTTGAAATTGGTCCTATGTAAGCTATAGTCCACCTTTAATCACCCTACATTCAAACTTAATTTTTCATAAAATTAAATATATGTAATTAGAATACAATGAGTTGCTTAGTTATATTTACATGTATTGTAATGAAGAGAATGTAAGCCAAAAATTAAAACTCAGTATTCACTAGTGTACAAAAAGTAGATAATAATACAAAGTATTCACAAATACTCTAGACAAAATATATTTTGCAAACAATCACTTGCATATCACATGGTTGAATAAACCCAAAAAAATACAAGGAGAGCTGGTGTAATGTTCTTTGGTGGAAGATGAAGGGTGACCTCAGTTGTTTCATGGAATGCCATCATCAGTGACCGACAAAATAAATAGGAAGTTTAGATAATATAGTAGATTATCTGTCAAAACTAACACTTACAAGCACCCCAAAACAAGCTAGGCATTTACACACACCTGACAGCCTCCTCAAGTTTTTGCATGTCTGTCTCATCAACCCATGGTTTGACATCATAGAAGATTTTCCATCTATTAAATCCATGCAACAAAGTTAATAAATGCATCTTTTGTGCACGTGTTTGTAAAAGAAAAATAATCAATTATTGAACTCATAGCACTAAAAACAATTGTTCAGAAAAATAAATTAGTACCCACTTTCTTTCTTTTTAGTAGATATTTTTTTGGATGCCTCCCTTTGTTCTAATGCTTTTTTCTTCTTCCATCTCTTCACCAAACAAGTCCAAATCATCATCATCTTCATCCTCTTTAGGAGCCTAACATCAATTCATCATTATAGTTACCGTCAAATCATAGACAAGAAAGATATAAATTACACTGGAAAAATCCAACCAGAAAAACATGCAACTTTAATTCCAAAAGCTTCCAGCAAATACAAATGTATAAATTCAATATATTGGGCATGGACCTTATCGATAACACGTCTCCCAACAACCCAAGAAAGACAAACTTACATTCCCAGTCACAAATATTGTTCATACAAATCCTAGTAGTAAAAATAACACCACAAAGAGATAGAGAGTGACCAAATTTCTACTTGTGAAGGAGCTTCCTCTGAGGTGTCTCCCATTAAATGTCATTCTTATACTAAGGGCAATCCTGCTACCTAACTAAACTCTCTAGATAAAATCTCAAAGATCAAATAAGGACTTTTGCAGATACATATATTACCAACTATGGTAGAAAGAGTAGAAAGAGTTAGAGAAAAAAGGTAGAGAAGGAAACAAGTGAGGAATGATGAAGTCCTCCTCCATAAGGTTTCAACAAATTAAATTTTGATGGAATCCCTAAAGGCAATCCAAGTTTGGCAGGCAGGGGTTTCGTTCGTAGGAACTAGTTTGGGGGAGTTTCTGTATGGAGGCTCTCTTTTCTTAGCGATAAAAAATAATAATGAAGTAGAATGGGAAACACTACTAGCTAGTTTGGCGATAGCTTCTTCTCACAGGATGCCTAAGCTTGTAGTAAAAAGAGATTCAATATTAGTGATTAAGGCCATAAGTAAAGGTAAGAGTCTGAAGTGGAAGCTAAACAGGTATGCAAAAGAAGTGGTTGGTCTTAAATCCAATTTTGACGAGATTAGCTTTCAACATTGTAAAAGGAAGTTGAATTCAACATCAGATCATCTAGCCAATGCAGGTGTTGACCAAAAGGGCCAATAATGACTAGTTATAGACATTTTTTAAGCATCTGACTAGATTAGGAGCACTATATAAGATTCCAGCAGCCTTGATCTTTGTTTTATTTAATGTACATTACAAGAGATATGATGGCCAAGGTTCATAGGTTTTATTCTATGATATTGTATGATTTTATTGGAGGAAGGAGTGTGCATGAGGGAGGTTTAATTCCTTGTAAATTGTAATGTAGACATTAGATGTAGGGGAGGCATTAGTGCATTAGGAGAAGAGCATCGGTGGAAAAAGTTATTAATGGTAGAGTTTTGGTAACGTGTGTAGGAGGCCATATTAGCATGGTAAAAGCTCATTGTGAGTATGGTTGATTTGTGGTGTATTGGTGGCATTCTCTATCTGGTTATGTAGATGACATTAAGAGGGAATGCCTGCTCAAGGTGAAGTTGAACTCTCATCACAAACTCAGGCTCGTGTGCAAAAGCTAGAATGCCCTATTGAATAGCCCCTGGTTTTATCAAGAAAGAAAAAGATTTAAAGATTTTTGAGCAACGCATTTGTTTCATCAACAACAAACACTACTCTAATGACATAGTAAATGACTCGCGGAGAACACATGCAAAAGTCTTCAATGCATGCCTTGAACATTTGAATGTGGAATTACAAGTGGAATTCTAGTCATCAATCACTGTAGTTATGTGAAACAAAAACTAGTTTTGATCATTGGTATCCTAACAAATCATCCCCTGAGAATAAAGAGAATTTATGGCTGTACAATTTCTCTTATTCCAAATGGCATCAGGCTGAGATGCCTGAATGTTGGTTTACAGGGCTAACAAAAATCCTCCGTAGGCATCCTGATGATCCCCGACGACTGCTACTGTAATAGTGTTTACTCACGGCAAGTTTTATGTGATACCGCAAGGCGGGCCATCCATTCATATTTTTTATTCCTACAACAGAAGCTGAGAAACTATAGAGAACAAATTCCATGAATCTCTTTGGGTCGTAACTGCATTTGGGTGCTTGTATGGCTTTTCTAAAAGAGGATTGATTGACTATGATTGTAGCTGAGATGAACTAAAAATTCTAGAGCCTCTGCCAACGGAGAATTGGCCCCAAATGTGGCTTGGGCTACACCAGTTAGTCACAAGATCTTTGTGGAAACATGGGATTGCATTCAGAATAGAGATTTTTATGTGCTTGTACTTTCAAGTGAGACAGGAGAAGCATTCAAGTGGGAGAGGCCATCAGCTTCTGAGCTTTGACTGTTTCTTGTTCAATTGAATTGGGGTTCCCACTTGGCTAATATCATCAAATCATGAGCCTATGCAATCTTGGCAAATAAGTCTTATATATTATTATTTTATATTAATTAATTTTCAAATCTAATAATGTATTTGTATTCTTTATGTTGTGAAAATAATCAATGTTTGCAATTTCATCTAGTAGATGAAACAATTTCTTGTTTAGAGTTTTCAACTTCTAAAATCCATTCAGTCGATGAAGATTTGCATTGTTATAATCCATGTGAGTCATTCATTTCTAGAGAAAGTAAAAAAATTGTAGTTTTGTACATCTTCTAGCAATAGGTATAAAAAGTCAAAGGGAACTGAAATGAAGGGTTATGGGTGTCTATAGACAATTTTTTTGTATCTCATCCCTTTGTCATTTAATGTCAAATTATCTTATTTTCTTAAACATTTTTTTGAAACAAAAAGTCAATTTCTAGTGAATAAGCTCAAAAGGAGGCAATGTCTTATAGAAATCATACAAACCTACCTATAAAAAAATCATAGATCAGGTAGAAGGAACAAAAAACAAGAGTTGCAAGGCAACTTAGTCCCTACCTAGAATTGCAAGGACAAGTTGTTGGAGCTAGATGCTCATTTTCAATGTTGTATATCAACTATGAAGAAGCCTACAATAACATTATAATTCTAAAATCAAGTGCTTAAAGCTAAAGAGTTGATGTGAAAACATGAATGCTTGCAAAGACATTTAGTTTTTGAATGCTAGAGATAATAATAAACCATAAAAGGTAGTTCTTTCACATTTTGCACAAAAAAAATGAATCCACAATTAACTCAAACAAATTAAGTGGATGCCAAAGTTCAAACATATGCTTCACATAAGAAAAGTGAATGCCAATACAAAAACAATAAGTGGCTCAAATCAAAGTGAATGTCAAAGTTAGTTCACTCTCACACAGACAATGTGAATATGAAAGTTAGTTTATACACATTTCACACACACAAAGTGAATGCCAAAAGATCACTCAAATAATAAATGGATGTCAAAGTTCAAATTCACACTTCACACAAACAATAAGTGGATGCTAAAGTGTACACACTAAACAAAGTGAACCCCAAAGTTCAAATAAATAAGTGGATTTCAAAGTTCAAACAAATAGAGAAAGTGAATGTCAAAAGTTCAAACAATAAGTGTGCACACAATGTAAAAGTTCAAACACAATTCAAACAAACAATTAGTAGATGCCAAAGTGAAACACACTAGACAAACAAAGTTCAAAGACATTTTAAACAAACAATCAATGGATGTCAAAATTTAAACACACACAAAGTAAAGTGAAAGCACAAACACACTTTATACAAACAATAAATACAAATAATGTGAATTCAATTTTAAATATGCAAATTAAAACACGTATAATTCAATGCCAAAGTTCACACCCATGCTTCACACAAACAATAAGTATATCAAATTAGAATGACAAAGTGAATTCAATTTTAAACATACAAAGTGAAACAAATCACACATGCACATACTTCACATGAAGTGAATGTCAAAGTTAACTTTCAAACATGCACACAATGAGTGCCAAAGTTTATTCACACACACACAATGAATGCCAAATTTCATTCACACATGTGTGCACACTGTGAATGCCAAAGTATTGTTTCCATGTGGACAAATACTATTCTTATGTGTACAACTACTGGTGTGGCAATGTACATGCATTGGAATACTTCTTATTATATGTTTGTCCTATGACAAATGTAAAAAGTGAGTACAATAAATACCTTGTATTTTGTCATGAAATGTAAAAAGTTGTCAAAAAATTTTATGATCATTTAAAGCTGAATATAAGTTGTATTTTAAATAAGAATTTGTTGTTTTTATAATAATAAATAGTATTTTGTGTTCAACTATTGGGTCATTTGTGTTGGATCTAAAGGTTAGAGATAACAAGATTCATTGTTACAAAAAGATATTGAGATCATTTAGGTTGCATATAAGTTAAATATTTTAAGTAAGAATATGATGTTCTAGCCACAAATGGTACTTTTTCTCAACTACTAGGGATTCCATGATAAAGTTTTGGTCAAATCTTTAAAAATTCATTTTAAGGACACTTCTCACTAGGATGTTGATTTAGAGAGTTGCATGATGAGTTACACCTCCAAACCTTAGGTGTAGATAGATAAGAGTCCATATTATATTTCTAAAAAAATGGAGGTCCTATAATATTCTTGTTATCAATCAGATATAAACTCTATGTTAAGCTTACAGAAGACTTAGCTATCTGTTCACACATGGAAACACTCTCAAATTGTGGGTGATTTGTGTTGAGAGTGAATCCCAGAGTGAGCTGGTTCTCCTTATGATTTTCCTAATCTAATGACTTGTATGAGAAAAGGGATGAGAGAGGTGTATTGAAATGAAATTTTATTTTTTTATCTAAAGATGATCCTAAATTCTAAATATTTATCCACAAACAACTCTCAAGCCTATAACCTTCTCAGTTTTATCTAAGTCCAACAATTCAAAAGTACTTCATATGAAGGTTTAACTTAAACACAACACACAACCTGGATTAGATTGGCAATAGCTGCACATATTTTAATAACATTGAGACATAAGCAGAGGATTAGACATCATAATCACAGTGAAAACATCAAATCAAGGTTATAAAGGAGGCAACAAATATGAAACAAGAATGCTTTGCTATACTGGAATGAAAGGGGTACATCTAATTCTGAAAATATGAGTCAAGATCAGTTTACGAACCCTTTGCCTATGCTCAAGAGAGAAGAAACAAGGATATCAACTCCTTGAGAAAAACTAAATTTTCTCCTATAAATGCCTCTAAGAGATTTCTTTAAAAAAGATCCTAAAAATAGATGAAAGAAATCCATTTTGGAGCTCCTCAGAAAAGCCAAAAATAAAGCTTCCAAAACACCACCAATCTATATATGAAAGCTGCCAAAATCTCCCTCAACACAGACCCCACCAAAAAACTACTTGCTTTGCCCATAAAAACTTAGTGTTTGTCCTCATCTACCTACAGAAAGCAAAATAAAGAAAGCAAGATTTCATTTTCTTTAATTGCCTCTAACTGCTTAAAAATAGTTTTGATTTTAAAGCAATTTATAAATTATTGCTTTAAAACAAACTTTACAATGCTTGCAGTTTTATCCTATATCCCTATTCGATTTGATTTTTTGAAAAAAATAAATGCACATGGCTTATAATTTCGCCAAGTCTTTACAATACATATCAATTGATTTTTCTTATATAAAATCATAAAAATATCAAGGGCATTACATTTTATTTGCAAAAATAAAATGAAAAAGCCTTTAAGCCTACCCTCCAAAAGGTTCTGCCAAATTCTAAGGCACATGGCATATTATTCAACGTGACTAAGCATAGTTTTGAGGCATCAAATGTTAGAGGGAAGCCTTGAGGCTCGACCTCACTCTAAGTCATAGGACTTAGGCATTATACTTTAGTCACTTAACACCATGAAGGCATTAATTTGTGCCTAAAAAATGAAATGAATGTGATAAAATGCATCACAAAGGATTAGGACATGAAGTAAACCCTAAAACCAAACCATCATTTGCCCTAAAATTTTGATTCAATTTTGCACTTTGAGCTTTCAATGGAGAATACTCTACTTTGCTGCCGCCATTCAGATGAGGGTCTGGAAACTCAAAGACCTCGATTTTCACTTTTTTCTTGAGCAAGTTTTGGAGATTCCATAGAAGGTAAGCTACTATGCATCTTGAATATGGCTTTTCCTCCATTTTGAAGCATATTGGTCTTTTCTAGGTCACGACCACAGTCACCCTCTGACGTATTTGACTTGTTTCATTTCTATGTTGACATACTGGTAAATTTCTTTTGCTATCTACGAGGCCGCCATGGTTCTAAGCATGTGCAATCTTGAAAATGACCTCAATGAGTATGCTCTCTTCCCTTCGATTCCTGTATCATTTATTTTTTCATCAGTAGAAGCTCAAATTGAGCATAGTAACAATGAATGTTTTCTAGCTCCTGATAAAGAGTATTGGATATTTGTTTGTGCTTGAGGCTGTGGCTCTTTACTAATTCTATAGAAGTATCTTTATATGAAAAGGGTTCATGTTGAACAAGTAATCATTGTTTCACCAATTTTATGCTCATGTAACTTGGTTCACTTATGCTTGAGGCTGCATTTTCCTCAATATCTACTTCTCTTTTACTCACAGGAACTTGAAACCTCTATGTTTCCTATACGTGAGTTTGTATTTTTTCTTTTTTGAAAACCCAAGTGGGTTGACATGCTATTCTCAAAGACTACGCCAAAGTCTTGAAAGAGCCATGCTGTCCTGGAGTGGTTGTCTGTTCCTTTTTTAGAGGCTACTCCATAATTTTAACTTGTGCCTTCTGATCTCAAGAGATTGTCATGATTCATATTAAGTGGCTGAGTCTCCATTGTAATTTCCCACTTGCTTCCTTGGTGTTGCGACGTAACTTTAAACCTGCACCATATTAGAATGGCAGTGCACTCTGAATATTTACTTTCTTTCACATTTTGGATCTTCATATGTGATTTAGATAAAACCCCAAGTGGGTTGAAGTTGGTTATGAGGAAAACTTTATTCATCCCCCTGGCTGTGGCTTTAATGAGACAAAATGGGTTACTGCATAGAGAAGATAATGGAACTATATTGCCCTTTGCTTCTAAGATTGCAAAATACAAACCTTTCATTGGGTTTCAGGTCAGCATGGATTAGTTTGTTCAAAACAATGATGGTTAAAACACGTAATTCCTTGTACTACCTTCATTGCTATCTCTAATTAGTTACTATTGTATCTCAAGAAGGGATTCTTTGTTCCAAATAGACTTGCTCAACTGTTGTGAAGTTGCACACTATAGTAGTGATATTTTGGTGATTTCTCTCTGCATTCACAATGACATCAATGATATTGGCCATACATGTACTATAGCAGCATATATACACATGTTTCTTAATGTTGTTTCTGTATCATCCTTGGCATTGCATTTCTCGATGAAATAGCTTTGTATTTACTATGCATCTCTGTCATGTTAATGAAATGAATATATTTTGACAATTTGAAGCAAGCCTTCTCCATAGCATAATATATTTATAATCGATCATTGTGGCAGCCCTATTTATATCCTCAACTGATATATTTCAAAATGCATTCACATGTTGGAGCTCTGTTTTGAACTGCATAATACCATTACTCCAGTTTAATGTTATCTTTCAAACAACATGAAATCAACCTTACATGGCTGTTCAAATGAATTCAATAACACTTTGGTATCTCATTGACAACAAAAGGTAGTAAATATGCTTATAATTGTTGGGATAAGGTGCCATTAACCTTGTAAATCCCATTATTGTAGTATTCCATTTATTATTTGTAATTACCCATAAGGGATGTACAAGTTTCACCAGCAGAAGTAAAAATTATTTACTGTCCATGGTAATTATGGAGTTACTGTACAATAAGTCCTGGAGTTACTGGCGGTAGTTATGGGATGTCATTTACTATGGTAAATGGTAATTGGTCAAAATGGGGTGCACATGTGGAGGAATAATCTATTTTTAGTGTTACGACGCATGTCATAGATGTTGTAAGAAGGTGTATGAGATTCTATGACAACTATAAGTTGTCATAAGAATCTATGACACTAATACTAGCATATGACACGTCATAAGATGTTGTAAGTGGCTTATTTTGGCCCCAAGGTGTTCAAGCTTGCATGGGCACATTTTTCCAAATGTAGGATGCATGTATGACAGCATTTATGACCCCATAAGAGTCTATTCTTGGCCATGGACGCCCAAAGTTGTATTGTTGACTCTTGACAAGTGTTATGGGCTTGTAAGAAGTCATTTAATGTCTTGAGGTTGTGTAAATTCTATATAAACCATAGCATAGTAGATGAGATGCATATAACAGTTTACAGGTACCCAGGTTCTGCCAGAGTGAAGCTTGAAGGAAAGAGGAAGTGAATGTATTTGTAATCTCCTTTTGTGAAGATAATACAACTTGGCCTCTTTTCTTGGTGGAGTTTTTTAACCAAAAGAGTTTTCTCCACTTTAAACACTTGTGTTATGTGCTTCATTCTGCTTCTAGTATATTTATGTATTGTGGGTTTTATGTTTTGATTACAATCTCCATTATTAATGCACACTTGAAAGATTGCTGAAATTTATTCGAATCAGATTTCCATTGTGGTAGTGTTGCCTTCATTTCTAACATTTGGTATCAGAGCTTGGCTAGCTTTAACTCTTTGGTGGTAGTGTGGAAGTTGTAGCTACAGTGGGAGATTTGGTTGCATTTGTTTTGCAAATCTTGTGTTGTTATTATGGTTGCATCCACCATTGCATCAACCTCTCGATTAGACATTGAGAAGTTCAATGGAACGGGGTATGAGTTGTGGAAGCTGAAAATGGAAGATTTGTTGGAAGAAAGAAAGCAATGGTTGGCTATCCAAAAAGAGAAGAAACCTAACGATGCCTCTCAAGATGAATGGGATAGACTAGATAAGAAGGCACAGGGAACCATCTGGTTTTGTCTTTCAGACTCTATCCTATTGAATGTCACAAAGGAAGAGACTTTATACAAGTTGTGGAAATGGTTGGGTGAGATCTATCAAGCCAAGAGTATGGTAAATAAACTTTATTTAAAAAGAAAATTGTTTTCCATGAAAATGCGAGAAGGTGAATCAGTTGCAGAGCATTTAAATTCTTTTAATTTGTTAGTGAGTTAGCTTGATTCAGTAGATGTTGAGGTTAGTGAGGAAGATAAATGTATCTTACTTCTTTGTTCTCTACCTGAGTCTTGGGAGAATGTTATCCTTGCTATCATTGCTAACCTTGCAGATCTAAAGTTGGATGCTCTTGTTTCAGTGCTACTGTCACAGGAATTGGAAGAGCTCAGATAGTTCAGGGGATGCTCTCAGTGTCAGGGGAAGGTCTAAGGAAAGGGGACCTAAAGGAGATCAGAAAGGGGCTAAGGACAAGTCCAAGGGCTGGTCTAAGACTCCTGGTAAAAAGAATAGAGTTAAGTGTTGGAACTACGGTAAAAGGGGACATCTGAAGAAGGAGCACAGAAACCCCAAGAAACAGTGGGAGAGTGCTTCAGATAAGTCCTCGAATGCAGGTGAAGAAGTTTTACTTTCTACATCTAATCTTGTTTCTAATGATCACTAGTTGGTTGACTTAGGATAGTTATTTCATATGAACCCGCTTAAGGAATGGTTCTCCACATATGAAGAATATGATGGAGGTAATATCTACCTTGGTGACAACTCTACATATCCGATTGTCAGGAAAGGAAAGGTATTGTTATGTTTTAGTGATGGGAGGATTAAAACCCTCCCTGGTGTTTTGAATGTTCCTGGATTAGCTAGAAATCTAATTTTAGTTTTGAAGTTGAATGATTTGGGAATTCATGTGACATTTGACAAGCATGGTTGTAGATTGGTGAGAGGGAACTTGGTGGTAGTGAAAGGGAAGAGATTTGGGAACTTGTTTAAGCTTGAAGCCATTACAGTTTATAATGCCTCCTATGTATCTGAGGCCACTACTGAAAATACATGTATGTTGCAGCATTGTAGATTGTGCCACACAAGTAATAATGTATTGAAAACTATTAAGAATAAAAATTTGTTGGACGGTTTCTCTTATTCTGATGAACACTTTGATTTCTGTGAGAATTGTGTGTTTGGTAAACAAAACAGAAAATTATTTCCTTCAAAAAGCAATAGAGCAAAAGAGAAGTTAGAAATTATTCATACGGATGTGTTTGGACTTGTGGATAATGAATCTATCAAAAAATCTTGTTATTTTGTAACCTTCATTGATGATGTATCCAAATTTACATGGATTTATTTTATGAAGCATAAATCTAAAGTTTTCACTAAGTTTAAGGAATTCAAAGTCTTAGTAGGAACCAATTAGGTTTAAAGATAAAAATATTAAAATTTGACAATGGAGGGGAATATTACTCTAAGGAATTTGATGAGTTTTGCAAGCATGCAGGTATAATTAGACAAAAGACAACTCCGTATACACCACAACAAAATGGTATTGCAGAAAGGATGAACCGAACAATTATGGAATGGGCTAGAAGTATGCTTAGTGATGCACAGTTGGATAAATGCTTTTGGGCAGAGGTTGTGTGTACTACTTGCTACTTGATAAACAGATCTCCTTGTAAGGCTCTTGATTCGACACCTTATGAAGTGTGGACAAGTAAGAAACCTTTTGTTTCACATTTAAGAGTTTTTGGTTGTGAGGCTTTTGTTCATGTGCCTAAGGAAAAGTGATCTAAGTTGGATCCAAAGGCTAAAAAATATATATTCATTGGATATGGTGATAATGTCAAAGGTTATAAGCTTTGGAATCCACTAACCCGCAAGATTATCTTTTTGAGAGATGTTATTTTCTGGGAACTTAGAGCTATTTCTGAACCTAAGCAGCCAAAAGAAAAAGATGAAAAGGTAAAGAAGGTGCACTTTGATTTAGAGCAGCAAGATGCACCTTAGGAAGAATAGAATGATGGATTGGGGGGTGAAGAAGAAGAAGAAGATTCAAGTAGTTCTGATGAAGATGAGTTTATTGTGACAGAAGAAGTTGGTGCAGATGATTATGCAAAAGAACAAATAGAGTCTCTTACTCCACCCTTGAGGAGATCCACAAGACAACGGAATCTAGTTGATAGGTATAGCCCACCAAATTTTCGTTGTGTTAATGCTTTATTGAGTACTAACGATGAACCTAGATCCTACAGGGAAGCTATTTCTACACATGATAGTGAGTCTTGGCAGCTAGCCATGCAGGAGGAGATGATGGCTTTAGACTCTTGTAACACTTGGGATCTTGGTCGTTTGCCCAAAGGAAGAAAGACCATAGGATGTAAGTGGGTCTTCAAGAAGAAGTTTGGAGCCGATGGGTCATTAGTGAAGTATAAGGCTAGACTAGTAGCCAAGGGCTACTCCCAGAGAGGGAGTTGATTTTGGTGAGATATTCTCTCCTGTTACTAAATTGACTTCTGTTAGATTTCTCTTATCCATTGCTATAGCTTATGATTGGGAGATTGAGCAAATAGATGTTAAGACTGCGTTCTTGCATGGAGATCTTGAAGAAAAAATTTATATGCAACAACCTATAGGTTTTGAGGTAAAAAGAAAAGAACATTGGGTTTGTAGGTTAAAGAGGTCTCTTTATGGTCTGAAACAGTCCCCTAGAATGTGGTATCAAAAGTTTGACTCATTTGTTTTGAAATTGAGTTTCATTAGAAGTGAGGAGGATCACTGTGTTTACATTCATTTTGTTGATGATTCTATACTGGTTATTACTTTGTATGTTGATGACATGTTGTTCTTCAGCAATACTAAGGGTATGGTCATCGAGCTTAAAGCCCAACTTTCAGGTGCATTTGATATGAAGGATCTTGGTGCTGCAAGGTATATTTTGGGAATGGAGATTAGGAGGGACAGAGTTAATAGAAAGCTTTGGTTGTCACAAAGTATGTGAATACTATTTTGCAGAGGTTCAGTTGTTGGACTCTAACCTAGTTAGAGTTCCTTTACCCATTGGTACTAAGCTTTCATTAGATATGTGTCCAAAGACTAAGGATGATCTTGAGGATATGTCTAATGTGCCATATGCTAGTGCTATAGGGAGTTTGATGTATGCAATGGTTTGCACTAGACCAGATATTGCCCAAGCAGTGGGAGTTTTGAGCAGATTTATGTCTAACCATGGTAAACAACATTGGAACTATGCAAAGAGAGTGTTTAAATATCTTGCAGGTACTCCTGATCATTATTTGGTTTATTTTGGTATTGATAATGCTGATAAATCTTTGGACATACAGGATTTTGTTGATCCAGATTGGGCAGGTGACTTGGATAGTTGAAGGTCCACTAGTGGCTATCTGTTTACTCTGTTTGGAGGTGTAGTGAGTTGGATGAGTAAGAAGCAGTCCACAGTTGCTTTGTCCACCATAGAAGTAGAGTACATGGCTGCTACTCATGTCTCTGAGGAGGCAGTATTGGTTTTGATTGCAAGAACATTCAGATTGGTTGTGATAGCCAGAGTGCTATCTGTTTGGCCAAAAATCCCATGTATCATGCTCGAACTAAGCATGTTGATGTTCAGTATCATTTTTTTTTAGAGTTGATTGCAAATGCAGAGATTGAGCTGAAGAAGATAGACACTCAAGAGAATGTTGCAGATTCTTTGACCAAGCATGTGAGCACAGAGAAGTTCATGTGGTGTAGAGAAGCCATGGGCCTTGTTTCTAGTACCTGATTATTTTTCATTCGATTTCCTATGAGTTGATTTACAATTTATAATGTCAAGTGGGAGAATGTTAGGATAAGGTACCATGGACCTTGTAAATCCCATTATTGTATTATTCCATTTATTATTTGTAATTGCCCATAAGGGATGTACAAGTTTCACTAGCAGAAGTAAAAATTATTTACTATCCACAATAATTACAGAGTTACTGTATAGTAAGTCCTAGAGTTACCGGCGGTAGTTACAAGATGTCATTTACTATGGTAAATGGTAATTGGTCAAAGTGGGGTGCACATGTGGAGGAATAATCTATTTTTAGTGTTATGACACACGTCATAGATGCTATAAGAAGGTGTAAGAGATTCTATGACAACTGTAAGTTGTCATAAGAATCTATGACACTAATAATAGCATATGACTCGTCATAAGATGTTGTAAGTGGCTATTTTTGGCCCCAAGGCATTCAAGCTTGCATGGGCACATTTTTCCAAGTGTAGGATGCATGTATGACAACATTTATGACCCCCTAAGAGCCTATTCTTGGCCATGGACGCCCAAGGTTGTATTGTTGACTCTTGACAAGTGTTATGGGCTTGTAAGAAGTCATTTACTGTCTTGAGGTTGTGTAAATTCTATATAAACCATAGCATAGTAGATGAGATGCATATAATAGTTTATAGGTACCTAGGGTCTATCAGAGTGAAGGTTGAAGGATAGAGGAAGTGAATGTATTTGTAATCTCCTTTTGTGAAGATAATACAACTTGGCCTCTTTTCTTGGTGGAGTTTTTTACCTAAAAGGGTTTTCTCCACTTTAAACACTTGTGTTATGTGCTTCATTTTGCTTCTGGCATATTTATGTATTGTGGGTTTTATGTTTTGATTACAATCTCCATTGTTAATGCACACTTGAAAGATTGCTGAAATTTATTCGAATTAGATTTCCATTGTGGTAGTGTTACTTTCATTTGTAACAATAATGTTGTTCCTACTGTTGATTATGATGGTTGTATGGTTGTCTCATGTTTGGCATTGTTTATTTCACTCAAAAAGGACTGTCACTTGTCATTGAAAGTGGTGGCTGCCACCATGAAGGAAATATTATGGTTTTATTTCTCCTTTGCTACTCCATACATGCATCTATAATGTTCATGACAATGGAGATAGACATGCACTTACCTTCTATCTCTAACTCTTGAAAATATGAGATGAAATGGTAGAGTTGTTCATTTGATTCTCCTCTTGTCATTCTTGGTTGCACTGAATATTCTACTTTTGATCAGCAAGAGGAATATAATGTTGTCCACTTCTTTATATTTTCTACCTATGACTACTCATTGCTTCATCATAAAGGTGACATGCCAGCATATGGACTATTCTATTTGTTCTTAATGCTCCAATATATCTGATGATGTGTCTCCTTTATAACTGTCCTATGGCTTCTTCTATTTAATCACACACTTTGTTGATCTGTTCATTACTTGTGTATTGTGCTTATTTCATTTATGAACCGATGATCATGGATGAGAAACAAACTTTAGTCCATGCAATCACTTGATATGTCACTTCTGTTTCACTACCCTTGGGATCCAGGGATAGCATGCCAGGCTCAACCCTTGTGGGAGCTCATTTTTCACCACATGCATCTATTCAAATTAGTAACATGGCTTATCCTATGCCTGCACATGAAACAAACAAATTAGATTAAAAACATTGTAATACAAATAATTGTTCCTTTTCAATTTGTCTAACTCATGGATGATATGTTTGTTTGATGTAGTACACCATAAGCAATATATTTTGTATCTTCTGATATGCATACAAGGAATTATTTATGGAGCTCTAACAAGCCTTTTCCACATTTTTTGCAGGTTCTTGTCGAAGATCGGGAGTGAGGAAGATTCAACTGCAAGGATGATCAACCGAGACAAACAGGCAATGATGGAAATATTTTCTTTCTTGTCTTTAGATGCATAGTATCTTTCTTATGACTATACTAGTTCATCTATACCCACGGCTTGTGTGGGACATTTGATTTGTCATTATTTCTTTCAATCCAATGTTTATCCTTTCATGTATCTCAATTTGTAAATGAATAATCATTGTAGTGAATGAAATACTTATCTCTCATGAATAGTTCTGTAATGCAATGAATGATCTAAATTTTTTTTCTTTTCTTGAACAACTAAACTGCAATATCACTGAAACACAATCAACTATGCACATAACTTATAATAGAAGAATGTTAACCTTCACTCTAAAAATGAATTTGTTGCACCAGCTCTACAAGTTTGAGCTGTAAGCAAAAAATGGTAACATTTCTAGTGACTTCTACTATATGCTTACCTGCTAAGCATCAGATCAGTTTCCTTGAGTATCCATTGGGCATTGAGTCATACTCTACTCTTCTCAAACTCAAAAAACAATAAAATTCAGCCGGCTAACTAGTTCAAACAACAATAGAAAACTAAAGACAAACTAAACTGAAAGCAAACTAGCAGGACCTGATGGCCAGAAAACCTATGCAGTAGTACTTAGGGAAACAAAACTACTAAAAGAAAATGTGCATGAAGCACTTATTAATTGGAAACACTAACTCTAACCTAGTATAACCAGTGAAAGCAACTGATCAAACAATTCCATTCACTGGCTGGGTGAAATAACTTCCTTTCCTAACCAACTGAGGATGCTTCTCATGTTTACAAACTAGCAATAAGGAACAAAACACAAAAACACACCTTATAAATTGTGTACTGTAACCTACAAAATATAATCAAAGGTTTGAAACTCTTAATTCTATTTGGTTATACGTCCGATTGGCCATGAATGGCCAAGTTGAACCTATTGTTCCTCAACTACAATCTCATTCTTAGGGGCACTAAAAATACTCTGAAATCTATTGGTCACTTCATTGGCCAAATCTCTAATGGGGCATCGTCTCGAAGATTTTGGACTGGAAACAACAACATGACCTGTACCTTGAATGATAGCCTGCCATGTGGCTTCCTCCTCTTTAGTTAATGGATCATCCTCCTCTATTAGAGTGGCTAATAGTTCATCAAAACTATTAAGACTTGGAAGATTCTTAACAAGAGCTATACTAGACATAAAATATTCAAGATTGCTCAAGGAGACACACTCCAAAACAGGTGTTTCTTCAACAAGTAAAGGCAATAATTCAAATAATGAACTAACCTCTTTTGACCAACCATCAATTTGCTTATCAACCTCTAGTTCATGTGTGTAACAGAAAGGTGGCCCACCAACCACGATTCTTCTTGAATCTACACTTTGCCTATTTGATTCTCTTCCTCCTGCTTATTGTCCTCATTGTCTACTAGCTTGGGCTCTTAATTGCTACAAGAAAATAGCAAAATGGCAAGATCTTTACAAGCTGAAGTCAGGATTCTAACAATCAAGTATGAAGTTGTCTTGGAAAAGTTGATCATCTTCAACTAGTTGACTTGATTGCTCGGCAAGGCAAGCTACCTTAGTCTCATTCATGTCATCTTCTTCATTATAGTATAATAGGAGTTTTGAGAACAAACTAAATGCCTCATCCTCATAAAGAATTTGATCTGATTCACCCGTGTCTACCTAGTAGTCAGGGTCTTCATGCAAAACAAGCATGCTAGATTCAAACAAAAAACTGCCACTTTGCTCTTCAAACTGAAGTGAGGTCTCAATCTCATCATTACCCTTTCGAAACAATAGTGCATCATTTTCTACAATATCTTTTGGTTGTCCCATATTGGCTGATAAGTTTGATTCCTACATGTTGTCTTCATCATCACCAACATAAGCAGGCAATTAATCAAACAAGAAAATTGAATCATCTCCCTTTTCCAGTCTATCCTCCATTTGAACCTAAACAATGTGTCTTTAAAATTTCAAACTTTCACCCTCCAATCTCTGCATTATGCTTTGATTCATCTTATCAAAAGCATCAAAAACTTATCAAAAGAATCAAAATGCAAAGGGTTCAGTGGCAAGTTTGAATCAACGCCTGCTACACATGCATTATGTTTAGATTCAGTTGGGGCTGCAATACAAACAACAGCCACCTCTTACTCTCTATTTGATCTTTCAGCGACTGGCTTGAAATTCATGATTTTGATTGGTTTGGGTTCTTGATATGGCTGAAACTGAGGACTAGTGGACTGGTCTTGGATGTAGACGAGCTCCTGAACAAAATTAGAACTTCTAAAACTTGGGATTTTGACTTCCTCAGGAGTCTATTTGCATTCAAACCCTATCTCTTGGCCTTGGGGATAATTCACATCACAAAAATTAGTGCCTTGCCAATTCATGAAAACCACCTCAAGGTTATAATCTCTTCTTGGGCCATGTGGATTGGTTTGGAAGGGCGGCCTATTTGGCTGATTGGACTTATGCAAGGCCTAGTATGGCTTATGTTCTTGACCAATTTGCCTCTTGAAATTAACAAACTCATTTGTCATATTTTTAATTGTGTTTCAAACTTGTTGGAATTCTTAGGTTTGGACTGGAACAACAGTCTCTTGAGCAGCAGTCTGATGTCCTATGGCTGGAACAGCTAGGACAACAGCCAAAAGGGGAACTGCCATGGGCACAGGTGGCTGGATTTATGGAAAAATGGGTAAGGGAGGCCTTAGGGCTATTTTCCCTACTAGAATAAGGTAGTTTTCTACTCTAACAACAATCTCAAAAGCATCGGGAAGGTTAAATCCACCTAGAGCCGTCGTAGGGATCCTATCCCAAGTCCTTCAAAATTAGTAGTTGAAATGTGCCATGTATTCATGTGGGGCCCTCTTGACGGTACTCAACTGCTGTAGCAGAGACAAAAGATCATATTTGTCCTCAAAATGTTTGTGCAATCCATCTCCCAAATCATCCCATGACGTGATTGATGCTGATGTGAGTCCTCTAAACCACCACAAAGCTTTACCCTTTAGTGATGCAGCCAATAATATGACTGCTATGTTCTCTTGGGTAACATTATGTACTAAACACAACATTGCCACATCCTAAATGTGCTCAATAGCTATGGTGTGGTCCTCTTTAGTGAAGTATGGTAGTCGTTTGAGGGTTGCAGCTAGAATGTCATCATGTCAGACAAGTTGTAACGGGTTGCCCCCGTTAAATGCAACAAAAGGATATGGTTTGGCCATTTACTTAGAGTTGCTAGGGTGTTTGATAATTTTGCCTCCAAAGGTTGTTGATACCAAAGAAAATGCCCGATCCTTTAGTATGTGACCTTCTTCATGTGTTGTTCACTATATCTTCTTGAAAATAAGAGATTTGAGTCACCAAGTATGCTGCCTTTACCTCTAAAAGGGTGAAAACCTTACGGCACATACCAAACAGTAGAGGGAAAATGTGCTTGTGTCCCACTAGGCATGCCAAGAACTGTTATCAATCAGATATGCACCCTATGCTAAGCTTATGGAAGACTTAGCTATCTGTTGACATATGGAAACACTCTCAGATTGTGGGTGTTATGTGTTGAGAGTGAATCTCCAGAGTGAGCTGGTTCTCCTTATGATTTTGCTAATATAATGACTTGTCTAAGAAAAGGGATGAGAGATGTGTACTGCAATGAAATTCTATTTTTTTTTATCTAAAGATGATCCTAAACTCTAAATATTTATGCACAAACAACTCTCAAGCCTATAACCTTCTCAGTTTCACCTAAGTCCAACAATCCAAAAGTACTTCGTATGCAGGTTTAACTTAAACACAACACACACCCTAGATTAGCTGGGCAATAGCTACACAAATTTTAATAACATTCAGACATAAATAGAGGATTAGACATCATAATCATAGTGGAAACATCAAATCAAGGTTATAAAGGAGGCAACAAATGTGAAACAAGAATGTTTTTCTATATTGGAATGAAAGGGGTACATCTAACTCTGAAAATATGAGTCAAGATTAGTTTACAAAATCTCTACTTGTGCTCAAGAGAGAAGAAACACGTATATCAACTCCCTGAGAAAAACTAAGTTTTCTCCTTCAAATGCCTCCAAGAGATCTCTCCAAAAAAGCTCCTAAAAATAGATGAAAGAAATCCATTTTCGAGCTCATCAAAAAAGCCAAAACTAAAGCTTCCAAATCACCACCAATTTGCATATGAAAGCTACCAAAATCTCCCTTGAGGTAGACCCCACCAAAAAAACTACTTTCTCTTCACATAAAACTTTAGTTTTTGTCCTCATCTGCCTAGAGAAAGCAAAATAAACAAAGCAAGATTTCATTTGCTTTATTTGGCTCTAACTACTTAAAAATAGTTTTGATTTTAAATCAATTTATAAATTCTTGCTTTAAAACAAACTTTACAATGCTTGCAGTTTTATCCTATACCCCTATTCGATTTGATTTTTTGCAAAAAATAAATGCACATGGCTTATAATTTCACCAAGTCTCTACAATACATATCAGTTGACTTTTCTTATAAAAAATCATAAAAATATCAAGGGCATTACATATTATTTGCAAAAATAAAATGAAAAGACCTTTAAGCCTACCCTCCAAAAGGTTCTTCCAAATTCTAAGGCACATAGCATATTATTCAAGGTGAGTAAGCATGGTTTTGAGGCATCAAATGTTAGAGGGAACCCTTGAGGTTCAACCTCACTCTAAGTCATAGGACTTAGGCATTATACTATAGTCACTTAACATGACAAAGGCATTAATTTGTGCCTAAAAATGAAATGAATGTGATAAAATGCATCACGAAGGATTAGGGCATGAAGTAAACCCTAAAACCAAACCACCATTTGCCCTAAAATTTTGATTCATTTTGCACTTTGAGGTTTTGATGGAGAATACTTTGCTCGCCCACCGCCATTCAGATCAGGGTCTAGAAACTCAAAGACCTTGATTTTCACTTCTTTCTTGAGAAAGATTTGGAGATTCCACATAACGTAAGCTACTATGCATCTCAAATATGCCTTTTCTTCCATTTTGAAGCATATTGGTCTTTTCTAGGCTGCGGCCATAGTCACCCTTTGATGCATTTGACTTGTTTCATTTCTATGTTGACATACTCGTAAATCTCTTTATTGTCTATGAGGCTGCCATGGTTCTAAGCATGTGCAATCTTGAAAACGACCTCAACAAGTAAGCTCTCTTCCCTTCGATTCCTGTATCATTTCATATTTCATCGGTAGAAGCTAAAATTGAGCATAGCAACAATGAATGTTTTCTACCTCCTGAGAAAGAGTATGGGATATTTGTTTGTGCTTGAGGCCATGGCTCTTTACTAATTCTATAGAAGTATCTTTATATGAAAAGGATTCATGTTGAACAAGTCATCATTGTTTCACCCATTTTATGCTCCTATAGCTTGGTTCACATAAGGTCGAGGCTGCATTTTCCTCAATATCTACTTCTTTTTTACTCACAGGAACTTGAAACCTCTATATTTCCTATACCTAAGTTTGTATTTTTTCTTTTTTGAAAACCCAAGTAGGTTTATATGCTATTCTCAAAAGACTACGCCAATGTCTTAAAAGAGCCATGCTATCCTAGAGTGGCTGTGTTCCTTTTTTAGAGGACGCTCCATGATTTTAACTTGTGCCTTCTAATCTCAAGAGACTGGAACGATTCATATTAAGTGGCTAAGCCTCCATTGTAATTTCCCAGTTGCTTCATTGGTGTTGCGATGGACCTTTAAACCTACACCATATTAGAATGGCAGTGCACTCTAGATATTTACTTTCATTCACATTTTGGAACTTCATCTATGATTTTAGATAAAACCCCAAGTGGGTTGAAGTCAGTTATGAGGAAAACTTTATTCATCACCCTGGTTATGGCTTCAATGAGACAAAATGGGTTACTTACTGCATAAAGAAGATAATGGAACTATATTGCCCTTTACTTCTAAGATTGCAGAATACAAACCTTTCATTGGGTTTCAGGTCACCATAGATCAGTTTTTTTATAAACAATGATGGTTAAAACACATAATTCCTTGTACTACCTTCATTGTTATCTCTAATTAGTCATTGTTGCACCTCAACAAGGGATTCTCTGTTCCAAACAGCCTTGCTCATCTGTTGTGAAGTTGCCCACTATAGTAGTGATATTTTGTTGATTTCTCTCTGCATTCACAATGACATCAATAATATTGGTCATACCTGCACTATAGAAGCATATATACGCATGTTTCTCAATTCTTTTTTTGTATTAGCCTTAGCATTGCATTTCTCGATGAAATGGCTCTGTATTTATTATGCATCTCTATCATGTTGATGAAATGAAGATCTTTTGACAATTTTAAGCAATCCTTCTCCATAGAATAATATATTTATAATTGATCATTGTGCAAACCCTATTTATACACTCAACTAATATATTTCATAATGCATTCACATGCTGGAGCTCTGTTTTGAACTGCATAATACCATTACTCCAGTTTAATGTTATCTTTCAAACAACATGAAATCAGCCTTGCATGGTTGTTCAAATTAATTCAATAACACTTTGGTATCTCATTTACAATAGGTGGTAAATATGCTTATAATGCTATTCCTACTGTTGATAATGAGGGTTGTATGGATGTCTCATGTTTTGCATTGTTTATTTCATTCAAGAAGGATTGTCACTTGTCATTGAATGTGGTGGTTGCCACCATGAAGGAAATATTATGGTCTTATTTCTCCTTTTCTGCTCCATACATGCATAAATAATGTTCACAACAACAAAGATAGACATGCACTTACCTTCTGTTTCTAACTCTTGAAAATATGAGATGAAATGGTAGAACTATTCATTTGATTCTCCTCCTGTCATTCTTGGCTACACTGGATATTCTACTTTTGATCAGCAAGAGGAGTGTAATGTTGTTCACTTCTTTATATTTTCTACCTGTGACTGGTCATTTCTTCATCATAAAGGTGACATGGCAGCATATGGATTGTTCTATTTGTTCTTGTTGCTCCAATATCTGATATTGTGTCTCCTTTATAGTTCTCCTATGGCTTCTTCTATTTAATCTCACACTTCGTTGATCCGTTTATTTCTTGTGTATGGTAGTTATTTCATTTATGAACTAATGATCATGGACAAGCAATGAACTTTAGTTCATGCAATCACTTGATGTCACTCCTGTTTCACTACCCTCAGGATCCAGTGATAGCATGCCGAGTGCAACCCTTGTTGGAGCCTATTTTCCACAACATGCATGTATTCAAATCAGTAACATGACTTATCTTATGTCTGTACATGAAACAAATAGAATAGATTAAAAACATTGTAGTACAAATGATTGTTCCTTTTCAATCTATCTTACTCATGGATGATATGTTTGTCTGATGTAGTACACCATAAGCAATATATTATGTATCTTCTGATAGGCATATAAGGAATTATTTCTAGATCTCTAACAAACCTTTTCCACATTTTTTACAGGTTCTTGTCAAAGATCAGGAGCGGGGAAGATTCATCTGCAAGGATGATCAACCAAGACAAACAGGCAATGATGGAAATATTTTCTTTCTTGGCTTTAGATGCATAGTATCTTTCTTATGACTGTACTAGTTCAGCTATACCAATGGTTTGTGTGGGACATTTGATTTGTCATTATTTCTTTCAATGCAATGTTTATCCTTTTAGGTATCTCAATTTGTAAACAAATAATCATTGTAGTAAACGAAATACTTATCTCTCATCTAAATTTTTTTTCTTTTCTTGAAGAATTGAACTACAATATCACTCAAACACAATCAACTATGCAAATAACTTATAACAGAAGAATGTTAACCTTCACTCTAAAAAGGAATTTGTTGCACCAGCTCTACCAGTTTGAGCTATAAGAGAAAAATGGTAACATTTTTTATGACTTCTGCTATATGCTTGCCTACTAAGCATCAAATCAGTTGCCTTGAGTATCCATTGGGCATTGATTCATACTCTGCTCTTCTCAAACTCAAAAAACACTAAAATTCAGCTCCCCAACTAGTTCAAAAAATAATAGAAAACTAAAAAGAAACTAAATTGAAAGCAAACTAATAGACCCTGATGGCCAGAAAACCTGTGCAGTACAACTTAGGGTTATGCAAGAGCATCCCTGGTTCAAGAGCAATCATACGTCAACCAAAAACATTTGCATTTCAATTAAGTTTATTTCTTTTCATTTTTCTAGTTCAGTTCAGGCAGTTCAGTCAAAAGCAGTTCCTGGTCTTTGGTCTAGTATTCTACAATAGTTGCATTTCACACCATGTAGATCTAGACTTAACATCTACATTCATTCATCTATATCATATCTAGAATTTAGAGAATTTGGATTAGTTACCAAAAAGTTATCTCTATTAAAAGATCAGTTATTTTCTCATAACAGAGCATCCTGACAATCATAGACAATTAGCTGAAGGAGAAGGCTTGCAAATCATTCCTTGACTTGTGGATCCTAATGACACATCATTCAATGATCTTTGGTTCATGTCTGACCTTCCTCATAGGTCTGCACATTATTCCACTCATTTGAGGAAGTGTTCTATGCATTTAGGTCTGACCTATCTATGTACACACATTATAACTCTTCATTGGAGTTTGTGATCTTCCTTGGCCGATGCGGAGAAATCTTTTGGTCTGAAAAGGATATATATTGATATAATAGATCCTTAGGAAAGTAGAACTTCATAAGTGATTTACATAGTGATAATTGTTAGCTTAGATTTTGTGCAAAGGAGCTTCAAAGCTATATCCTGTGCATATTTGGATATTCCGTAATCAAGTCTTTAAGCCCTAGTTGTAAGCCCGCATGTTACCGGCCAGATTGTATTTGAATTCTTTGAGATATTGAATGACTAAATCTGCATTTTCCTTATATCTTTGAGTTGTTTTTGTTGTGTTACTCTTGTTGCATGGTCCAAATAGTTCATTCTATGAACCCTCCTACCATGACTACACCAAGTGGTATCCAGGCGAAAGTTAGGAATCTTTGGGAGTGGATTGAGTGAAGTTGGTGAGGGAATTCCATAAGATCTTGTTGTAAGTAGATAGCCAAATTGAGGCAAGTTACTTGTGTTGCAACTGATCACTAATTATGAGGCAATTGTCACCTTGTAACCCAATCACCAAACTTGAGGTAGTTTGCACTTGATCCTAGGAAGAATGCTGCTGAGGAGAGTTGCCCCTATTGGAACAATGGATGGAAGAATGGATGAGATGATGGAGATGATGAGAACAATGCAAATTTGATTAGATGTTGTTGAAGAAGATAGATGAAGAGGATTGGCACTGAGACCTAATATTGAAAGTGATGATGAAGAAGAATTTCAATCTGTTGAACAAATTGGCAAAACCCTAGGAAGTGATGAGGAAGAAGAATTAGATCAAGTGAAGATGTTGTGAGCTATTTCAAAGATTGGAAAGAGACCTAGAGTTGATGTGTTGAACTATACTGGTACTTTGAATCCTGAAGAGTTGATTGATTGGATAAATGACATGGAAGAATACTTTGAATATGAAGAAATTGAAGATCCAGAGAAGGTGAAATTTGCAAAGACAAAATTGAAAGGACATGCTGCTATATGGTGGAAAGAAGTTCAGTTAGAGAGAAATGGAAGAGGGAAGGAAAAGATTACAAGGTGGGACCAGATGGTGACAAAGTTGGAGAATCAGTTTATACCTGTTGACTATGAGTTGGAATTGTTGAAGAGATTGCAAAACCTGAGACAAAAGGAGAAATCTATGAAGGAGTATACTGAAGAATTTCATAAGATGATCATAAGGATAGGACATAGTGAATCAAGCAAGGAGAAAGTGGCTAGATACATCAATGGACCAAGGTTGAACATTCAAGAAGAACTAATCTTGGTAAGGATGACATCTTTGGAGGAAGCATATCAATTTTCCCTCAAAGTGGAAGAGAAGTTGAATAAGAGGCATGATCAGAGACAAAGAGGCAGAGGAGGTAAATTTTAGAGAGGTAGGAATTATTCTGGAGGAGATAGATCACATCTAGAGAAGAACAAGCTTGACAACATATTCAAGAAGGAGGACAGAGATAATAGTGCTTACCAGAGAGATGACAAAAAATTTTACCGGAGAGGAAACCCTAGTGCATACCAGAATGAAGGATACATAAGAGAAGGAAGAGGATTTGATAAGAGGACATTCAGAGGTACTTTTTTCAAGTGTGTATGTGAAGGACATAGAGCATTTGAATGTAATCAAGGTAGTACAAGTAAGAGGAAAGAAAATAGTGGAAGAACAACCTATGTTGAAGAAGAACCTGTTGAACTAGGAGATCCATGTTCTATTGGTAATCTGGAGAAAGGGGAATCATTGGTGATGAGGAGAGCACTATTTCAAACAAAGACAAATTAAGAACCACCACAGAGGAAGAGTTTGTTCAGGACCAGATGCAAATAAGGAGGTAAGTGTTGTAATGTTGTGATTGATAGTGGTAGTTCAGATAACCTAGTTTTAGAGGAGATGGTGACTAAGCTGAAGTTGGAAAGATTGAAACACCCTAAGCCTTATCAAATAGCATGGATTTAGGATGATCATAAGGTACTGGTGGGTGAACAATGTTTGGTGAAATTTCATATTGGATCTTACCATGATGAAGTCTTGTGTGATATTATGCCTATGGATGTTTGTCAGATCTTGTTGGGTAGACCTTGGCAGTATGATAGAAAACCTATACATGATGGGAGAAAGAATACATACACTATAATATCAAAAGGAAAGAGAATTAATTTGATTCCTTTAGAGGATGATCCTAAGAGTGAAGTATGTGGGAATGCTAGAATCTATTTGGTAGATGGAAGAAAATTTCTGGATGGTTTGAGACATGAGAATATGTGTTATGCCTTGATTCCTAAGAAGCCTGAAGCATTGAAGAAGGAGACTAAAGAATCACAACTGAAGGAGATAAAGGAGTTGCTGACAGAGTATAAAGACATAATATCAGATAATGTACCGGAAGGATTGCCACCTATCAGGAGTATCAGTCATCACATAGATCTTATATTAGGAGCTAGTTTGCCTAACAAAGCAGCACATAGACTGACACCAGTAGAGAATGAAGAATTGAATAGACAGATACAAGAGTTGTTGAGGAAAGGTTTAATCAGAGAAAGTTTGAGTCATTGTATAGTACCTGCAGTGCTTGCACTGAAGAAAGATGGAGAATGGAGAATGTGTACTGACTCTAGAGCAATAAACAAGATCACAGTTAAGTATAGATTTCCTTTACCTAGGATGGATGATATCATGGATTGTTTGAGTGGAGCAAGATATTTCACAAAGATAGATTTGAAGAGTGGATACCATCATATTAGAATTAGAGAAGGAGATGAATGGATGACTACTTTTAAAACAAATGAAGGATTGTATGAGTGGTTAGTGATGCCCTTTGGATTGACAAATGCATCGAATACTTTAATGAGATTGATGAATGAAGTCTTGAAGAAATTCGTGGGTAAGTTTGTGATTGTTTACTTAGAGGATATTTTAATTTTTAATAAGACAAAAGAGGAACATTTGTGGCATATTAGACAAGTTTTACAGAGACTGAGAGAAGAGAAATTGCTGATAAACATCAAGAAGTGTAGTTTCATGAAAGAAGAGTTGGTATATTTGGGACTTGTAATTTCTATGGAAGGATTGAAGATGGACCCTAAGAAGGTAAGAGCAATTGTTGAATGGCCTACACTGGAGAGCATTGGAGAGGTTAGATCATTTCATGGACTGGTGAGTTTCTACCAGAAGTTCATCAGAAATTTTAGTTCAGTTTGTAACCCTATGACAAAGACAATGAGAGGTGACAGAAAAGACTTTAAGTTAACATCATGAGTAGATAAAATTTTTGAGTTGTTGAAACTAAAAGTGATAGAGCAACCTATTTTGGCATTACCAGATTTCAATAAGGTATTTCAATTTTATTGTGATGCAAGTAGAAATGTAATTGGAGCAATATTAAGTCAAGAAGGTAGACCTATAGCATATTTCAGTGAGAAGTTGAATGATGCAAGGAGAAGATATTTAGTTTATGATCAGGAGCTCTACTTCATAATTCAAGCCCTGAAGAAGTGGAGACATTACTTGTTGCCTAAGGAGTTTGTGTTGTATACATATCATCAAGCTTTGTGGTACTTGAATAGTCAAGGTAAGTTGAATCAGAAACATATGAGATGGTTAGAGTTCATGTAGAGTTATACTTTTGTGTTGAAGCATACGAGTGGAAAATCAAACAAAGTTATTGATGCATTGAGTAGGAGAAGAAACTTGTTGACAGAAATGAGAGTTGAAGTGTTGGGTTTTGATGAATTGAAGAACATGTATGAGGGAGACACTAATTTTGCAGAACCTTGGAAAGCGTGTAAGGAACCTGTTGTGAGAAATAAGAGTAAGTGGTTGGACTATTTCATTCAAGAAGATATGTCATTCAAAGGAAGCCAATTGTGCATACCTAGAAGTTCAATGAGAGATGATTTGATCAAGGAGAAGCATAGTGGTGGATTGGCAGGACATTTTGGCATTGATAAGATAGTGGCTTTGGTGAGTGAAAACTACTTTTGGCCTTAGATACATAAGGATGTTTGGAAATTTGTGCAGAGTTGTAGAATTTATCAAGTTGCAAAAGGGAATAGTTAGAACACAAGATTTAATAAAACTTTGACAGTACCGAAGAGACCTTGGGAAGACATAAGAATGGATTTTGTAATGGGATTGCCAAAGACACGGAGAGGCCATGATTCAATATTTGTAGTGGTGGACAGATTTTCAAAGATGGCTCATTTCATACCTTGTAAGAAGATAACTGATGTAGTGCATGTAGCTGACCTATTTTTCAAGGAGATTGTGAGATTGCATGGATTACCTAAGAGTATAGTTTTAGACAAAGACACAATGTTTGTTGGATACTTTTAGAGGACACTTTGGCAGAAGATGAAGATATAATTGAAGTTTAGTTCAACTTTTCATCCATAGACTGATGGACAAATAGAGGTAGTGATAGGAGTTTGGGAAACTTGTTGAGATGTTTGGTTGGAGAGAAGACCAGAAGTTGGGATTTGATTCTTTCACAAGTAGAGTTTAAATATAATAATTCAGTAAACAGGAGTACCAGAAGAACACCTTTTGAGATTGTTACCAAAATAAACCCTAGAGGAGTAGCAGAATTAAGAGATATCAATATAGAGGAAAAGCGAAGTGCAGAAGCTGAAGAATTTACAGATCATATGAAGATAGTGCATAATCAAGTAAAGAAGCATTTGGAGGATATGAACCGTAAGTACAAAGAGAAGGATGATGAGAAGAGAAGAAATAAGGAATTTGAAGTTGGAGATAAAGTGATGGTATATTTGAGAAAAGAGAGATTTCCAGTTGGGACATATAACAAGTTGAAGATGAAGAAGTTTGGACCTTGTAAGATACTCAGGAAATTTGATTCAGGGAATGCATATGAAGTGGAGCTACCAGAGACATTACGTATTTTACCTATTTTCAACATTGTAGACTTATATCAGTATCATGAAGCAGAGTTTAGTGACATCATGGAAGATGACTTGAAGAAGCAGTTACCACAACAAGCACTAGAGTAGATTGAAGACATTTTGGACAGTAGAGTTGGACACAACACTAGAGGAAGACAATACAAAGAATATCTTGTGAAGTGGAAAGGCAGACCGCAAGAAGATTCATCTTGGATTTCTAAGGCTGAGGTGGATTGTCATGGTTCTCCCCTAGCCCCAGAAAAGTGAGGGACTCACTTTTTTCAATAACGCCAGATGTCTGATGTAGGAACATCCCTAGTTCAAGAGTAATCTTGCATCAACCAAAAACATTTGCATTTCAGTTCAGTTTATTTCTTTTCATTTTTCTAGTTCAGTTCAGGCAGTTCAATCAGAAGTAGTTCTTGCTCTTTGGTCTAGTATTCTATAGCAGTTACATTTCACACCATGTGGATCTGGACATAGCATCTACATCATATCCATAATTCAGAGCATTTGGATCAGTTACCAGAAAGTTATCACTCTTAGAAGATCAACTATTTTATGAGAATAGAGCATCTTGACAGTCTCAGACAATCAACTGAAGGAGAAGGCTTGCAGATCATTCCTTAACTTGCGTATCCTAATGACACATCATTCAATGGTCTTTGGTTCATGGCCGACCTTCCCTAGAGATCTGCACATTATTCCACTCATTTGAGGAAGTGTTCTATGCATTTAGGTCTGACCTATCTATGTACACATGTTACAGCTCTTCATTGGAGTTTGTGATCTTCCTTGGCTGACACAAAGGAATCTTTTGGTCTAGAAAGGATATATATTGATGTAAGAGATCCTTAGGAAAGTTTTTCATAAGTGATTCACATAGTGATAATTGCTAGCTTAGATTGTGTGCAAAGGAGGTTCAAAGCTATATCTTGTGCATATTCTAATATTTTGTAATCATGCCTTTGAGCCCTAGTTGTAAGCCCACATGTTGCCGGCTAGATTGTATTTGAATTCTTTGAGATACTGAATGATTGAATCTACATTTTCCTTATATCTTTGAGTTGTTTCTATTGTGTTTACTCTTGCTTCATGGTCCGAACAGTTCATTCTGTGAACCCTGCTACTATGACTGCACCATAGGGAAACAAAACTACTGAAAGCAAATGTGCATGAAGCACTTATTAACTGTAAACACTAACTCTAACCTACTCTAACCAGCCAAAGCGACTGATCAAACAAATCCATTCACTGGCTAGGTGAAATAACTGCCTTTCCTAACCAACTGAGGATGCTTCTCATGCTTACAAACTAGTAATAAGGAATAAAACACAAGAACACACCTTATAAATTGTTGTACTGCAACTTGCATAATATAATCAAAGGTTTGAAACTCTTGATTCTATTTAGTTATACCTCTAATTGGCCATGAATGGGCAAGTTGAACCTGCTACTCCTTGACTACAATCTCATTCTTAGGGGCACTAAAAATACTCTAAAAGTTGTTGGTCAATTCATTGGCCATATCTCTAATGGGGCATCCTCTCGAAGATTTTGGTCTGGAAACAATAGCATGACATGTACCTTGTATGATAGCCTACCATGTAGCTTCCTCCTCTTCAGTTAATGCATCATCCTCCTTCATTAGAGTGGCTAATAGCTCATCAAAATTATTAAGACTTGGAAGATTCTTAGAAAGAGATATACTAGACTCAAAATTTTCAAGATTGCTCAAGGAGACACACTCTGAAATAGGTGTTTCTTTAACAAGTGAAGGCAATAATTCAAATAATGAACTAACCTCTGTCGACCAACCATCAATTTGCTTATGAACCTCTAGTTCCTGTGTGTAAAAAAAAGGTGGCCCCTCCAACCATGATTCTTCCCAAATCTGCACTTTGCCTATTTGATTCTCTTCCTCCTGCTTATTGTCCTCATCATCTACTGGATTGTGCTCTTGATTGCTACAAGAAAAATAGTAGAATGGCTAGCTCTTTACAAGCCGAATAGTCAAGATCCTGACAATCAAGTATGAAGTTGTCTTGGACTGGTTGATCATCTTCAACTAGTCAACTTGATTTCTTGGCAAGGCAAGCTACCTTAGTCTCATTCATGTTAGCTTCTTCATTATAGTACAATGGGGGTTCTGAGACCAAACTAAATGCCTCATCCTCATAAATAATTTGATCTGATTCACCTTTGTGTGCAGCCTGCTAGTCAGGGTCTTCATGCAAAACATGCATGCTAGATTCAGAGAAAAAATTGCCCTTTTGCTCTTCAAACTAAAGTGACATCTCAATCTCATCATTGCCCTTTCAAAACAACAGTGCATTATTTTCTATAATATCTTCTAGCTGTCCCATATTGGCTGATAAGTTTGATTCCTGCATGCTGTCTTTATCATCACGAACATAAGCAGGCAGTTGATCAAACAAGAAAACTAAATCATCTCCCTTTTCTAGTCTATCCTCCATTTGAACCTGAGCAATGTGTCTTTGCAATTTTAGACTTTCACCCTCCAATCTCTACATTCTACTTTGATTCATCTTATAAAAAACATCAGAAAATTTGTAAAAAAATCAAAATGCAAAGGGTTCAGTGGCAAGTTTGAATCAACACCCGCTATGCATGCATTATGTTCGAATCCAACTAGGGTTGCATCACAAACAACAACCACCTGTTTCTCTCTATTTGATCTTTCAACTGTTGGCTTGAAATTCATGATTTCGATTGGTTTGGGTTCTTGATATAGCTGAAACTGAGGACTAATGGAATGATCTTGAATGCAGATAGGCTGCTGAGCAAAATTAGAACTTCTTAAACTTAGGATTTTGATTTCCTAGGGAGTCTGTTTGCATTCAAAACCCATCTCTTGGCCTTCAGGATAATTCACATCACAAAAATCAGTGCCTTACCAATTCATGAAAACAACCTCAAGGTTATAATCCCTTCTTGGGCCCTATGGATCAGTTTGGAAGGGTGGCCTATTTGGCTGATTAGACTGATGTAGGGCCTGGTATGGCTTATGTTCTTGACCGATTTGCCTCTTGAAATTAACAAACTCATTTGTCATGTTTTTAATTATGTTTTGAAGCTATTGGAATTCTTGAGTTTTGACTAGAACAATAGTCTCTTAAGTAGTAACCTGGTGTCCTATGACTGGAATAGCTGGGACAATAGCCAAAAGGGGAACTGCCATGGGCATAGGTGGCTGGATTTGTGAAAAAATGGGTAAGGGAAGCCTTGGGGCTATTTTCCCTACTAGAATAAGGTAGTTTTCTACTCTAACAACAATCTCAAAAGCATCGGCAAGGGTAGATCTAGCCAGAGCCATCGCAGGGATCCTATCCCAAGTCCTTCAAAATCAGTAGTTGAAATCTGCCATGTATTCATGTGGGGCCGTCTTGATGGTACTCAACTGCTACAGTAGAGACAAAATCTTAGATTTGTCCTCAAAATGTTTGTGCAATCCATCTCCCAGATTATCCCATGATGTGATTGATCTTGTTGTGAGTCCTCTAAACCACCTCAAAGCTATACCCTTTAGTGATGCAACCAATAATCTAATTGCTATGTTCTCTTGGGTAACATTATGTACTAAACACAACATTGCCACATCCTGAATGTGCTCAACAGCTATGGTGTGGTCCTTTCCAGTGAAGTATGGTAGTCCTTTGAGGGTTGTAACTGGAATGTCATCATGCCGGACAAGTTGTAATGGGCTGCTCCTGTTAAATGCAACAAAAGGATATGGTCTGGCCATTTACTTAGAGTCGCCAGGGTGTTTGATAATTTTGCCTCCAAAGGCTATTGATACCAAAGCAAAGGCCTGATCCTTCACTATGTGACCTTCATGTGTTGTTCACTAGATCTGCTTGAAAATTAGAGATTTGATTCACCAAGTATGCCGCCTTTACCTCTGAAATGCTGAAAACCTTGTTGCACATACCAAACAGCAGAGGGAAAATGTGCTTTTGTCCCACCAGGTGTGCCAAAAACTATTATCAATTAGATATGCACCCTATGCTAATCTTATGAAAGACTTAGCTATCTGTTGACACATGGAAACACTCTCAAATTGTGGGTGATCTATGTTGAGAGTGAATCTCCAGAGTGAGCTGGTTCTCCTTATGATTTTCCTAATCTAATGACTTGTCTGAGAAAAGAGATGAGAGAGGTGTACTGAAATGAAATTCTATTTTTTTATCTAAAGATGATCCTAAAATCTACATATTTACCCACAAACAACTCTCAAGCCTATAACCTTCTCAGTTTCACCTAAGTCCAACAATCCAAAACTACTTCGTATGAAGGTTTAACTTAAACACAACACACAACCTGGATTAGATGGGCAATAGTTGCACATATTTCAATAACATTGAGACATAAACAGAGGATTAGACATCATAATCACAGTGAAAACATCAAATCAAGGTTATAAAGGAGGCAACAAATGTGAAATAGGAATGCTTTGCTCTATTGGAATGAAAGGGATAAATCTAACTTTGAAAATATGAGTCAAGATCAGTTTACAAACTGTCTACCTGTGCTCAAGAGAGAAGAAACAAGGATATCAACTCCCTGAGAAAAAACTAAGTTTTCTCCTATAAATGTCTCCAAGAGATCTCTCCAAAAAAGCTCCTAAAAATAGATGAAATAAATCCATTTTCGATCTCCTCAGAAGATCCAAAAATAAACCTTCGAAATCACCACCAATCTATATATGAAATCTACCAAAATCTCCCTCCAGGTAGACCCCACCAAAAAACTTACTTTCTCTACACATAAACACTCAATTTTTGTCAGGTCATCTACCTAGAGAAAGCAAAATAAAGAAAGCAAGATTTTGTTTGCTTTATTTGCCGCTAATTTTATCCTATACCCCTATTCAATTTGATTTTTTGCAAAAAATAAATGCACATGGCTTATAAATTCACCAAGTCTTTACAATACATATCAATTGATTTTTATTATAAAAAATCATAAAAATATCAAGGACATTACATATTATTTGCAAAAATAAAATGAAAGGGCCTTTAAGCCTACCCTCCAAAAGGTTCTGCCAAATTCTAAGGCACATAGCATATTATTCAAGGTGACTAAGCATGGTTTTGAGGCATCAAATGTTAGAGGGAACCCTTGAGGTTCAACCTCACTCTAAGTCATAGGACTTAGGCATTATAATATAGTCACTTAACACCATGAAGGCATTAATTTATTCCTAAAAAATGAAATGAATGTGATAAAATGCATCACAAAGGATTAGGGCATAAAGTAAACCCTAAAACAAAATGACCATTTGCCCTAAAATTTTGATTAATTTTGCACTTTGAGCTTTTAATGGAGAATATTTTGCTCTATGACCACCATTTAGATGAGGGTCTGGAAAGTCAAACACCTCAATTTTCACGATTTTCTTGAGCAAGTTTTGGAGATTCCACAGAAGGTAAGCTACTATGCATCTCAAATATGGATTTTCCTCCATTTTGAAGCATATTGGTCTTTTCTAGGTTGTGGCCACAGTCACCCTCTGATGCATTTGACTTGTTTCATTTCTATGTCAACAGACTGGTAAATATGTTTGCTATCTATGAGGCTACCATGGTTCTGAGCATGTACAATCTTGAAATTGACCTCAACAACTAAGCTCTCTTCCCTTCAATTCATGTATCATTTCTTTTTTCATCGATAGAATCTCAAACTGAGCATACCAACAATGAATGTTTTCTACCTTCTGAGAAAGAGTATAGGATATTTGTTTGTGCTTAAGGTCGTGGCTCTTTACTAATTTTGTAGAAATATCTTTATATGAAAAGGGTTCATGTTGAACAAGTCATCACTATTTCACTCATTTTATGCTCCTGTAGCTTGGTTCACATAAGCTCGAGGTTGCATTTTCCTCAATATCTACTTCTCTTTTACTCATAGGAACTTGAAACCTCTATGTTTCCTATACCTGAATTTGTATTTTTTATTTTTTGAAAACCCAAGTGGGTTTATATGCTATTCTCGAAAGACTACGCCAATGTCTTGAAAGAGCCATGCCGTCTTGGAGTGGTTCTGTGTTCCTTTTTTATTGGCCGCTCCATGATTTTAACTTGTGCCTTCTAATCTCAAGAGACTGCCATGATTCATATTAAGTAGCTGAGTCTCCATTGTAATTTCCCACTTGCTTCCTTGGTGTTGCGACAGACCTTTAAACTTGCATCATATTAGAATGGCAGTGCACTCTGAATATTTACTTTCTTTCACACTTTGGATCTTCATCTGTGATTTTAGATAAAACCCCAATTGGGTTGAAGTCAGCTATCAAGAAAACTTTATTCATTCCCCTGGCCGCAGCTTCAATGAGACAAAATGGGTTACTTACTACATAGAGAAGATAATGGAACTATATTGCCCTTTGCTTCTAAGCTTGCAGAATACAAACCTTTCGTTGGGTTTCAGGTCACCATGGATTAGTTTGTTCAAAACAATGATGGTTAAAACATGTAATTCCTCATACTACCTTCATTGTTGTCTCTAATTAGTCAATGTTGCACCTCAAGAAGGGATTCTCTGTTCCAAATAGCCTTTCTCAGTTGTTGTGAAGTTACGTGTAGTGGTGATATTTTGGTGATTTCTCTCTGCATTCCCAATGGCATCAATGATATTGGCCATACTTGTACTATAGAAGCATATATACACATGTTTCTCAATGCTCTTTTTGTATCAGCCTTGGCATTGTATTTCTTGATGAAATGGCTCTATATTTATTATACATCTCTATCATGTTGATGAAATGAACATATTTTGACAATTTGAAGCAAGCCTTCTCCATAGCATAATATATTTATAATCGATCATTGTGGTAGGCCTATTTATATGCTCAACTGATATATTTCATAATGCATTCACACGCTGGAGCTTTGTTTTGAACTGTATAATACTGTTACTCCAGTTTAATGTTATCTTTCAAACAACATGAAATCATCCTTGCATGGCTGTTCAAATGAATTCAATAACACTTTGGTATCTCATTCACAACAACAGGTGGTAAATATGCTTATAATGATGTTCCTACTATTGATCATGAGGGTTGTATGGTTGTCTCATGTTTTGCATTGTTTATTTCATTCAAGAAGGACTATCACTTGTCATTGAATGTGGTGGCTGCCACCATGAAGGAAATATTATGGTCTTATTTCTCCTTTGCTTCTCCATACATGCATCTATAATGTTAATGACAATGGAGATAGACATGCACTTACCTTATGTTTCTAACTTTTGAAAATATGAGATGAAATGGAAGAACTGTTCATTTGATTCTCCTCCTATCATTCTTGGCTGCACTAGATAAATTCTACTTTTGATTAGCAAGAGGAATATAATGTTGTCCACTTCTTTAGATTTTCTACCTGTGACTGCTCATTTATTCATCATAAAGGTGAGATGGCAGCATATGGACTATTCTATTTGTTGTTGTTGCTCCAATATCTGATGTTGTGTCTCCTTTATAGCTGTTCTATGGCTTCTTCTATTTAGTCTCACACTTTGTTGATCTGTTCATTTCTCATGTGTGGTGGTTATTTCATTTATGAACTGATGATCATGGATGAGCAACGAACTTTAGTTCATACAATCACTTGATATGTCACTCCTATTTCACTACCCTCAGGATCTAGGGATAGCATGTCAGGCTCAACCCTTTTGGAAGCCCATTTTTCACCACATGCATGTATTCAAATCAGTAACATGACTTATGCTATGGCTGCACTTGAAACAAATAGATTAGATTAAAAACATTGCAGTACAAATGATTGTTCCTTTTCAATCTGTCTTACTCATGGATGATATGTTTGTCTAATGTAGTACACCATAAGAAATATATTCTATATCTTTTGATAGGCATACAAGGAATTATTTTCCACATTTTTTACATGTTCTTGTCAAAGATTGGGAGCGAGGAAGATTCAACTGTAAAGATGATCAACCGAGACAAACATGAAATGTTGGAAATATTTTCTTTCTTGTCTTTAGATGCATAGTATCTTTCTTATGACTATACTAGTTTAACTATACCCATGGCTTGTGTGGGACATTTAATTTGTCATTAATTCTTTCAATGCAATGTTTATCCTTTTATGTATCTCAATTTGTAAACGAATAATCATTATAGTGAATGAAATACTTATCTCTCATGAATAGTTATGTAATGCAATGAATGATCTGAAATTTTTTTCTTTTCTTGAACAACTGAACTGCAATATCATTGAAACACAATCAACTATGCAAATAACTTATAACAAAAGAATGTTAACCTTCACTCTAAAAATGAATTTATTGCACCAACTCTACCAGTTTGAGTTGTAAGAGAAAAATGATAACAATTCCATGTAACCATTACATGATTGTAAAGTTAGCCTGCATGACTAATGGCCCATCTCCCCTATCATATAACTAAATACTATTGTGTAATATTTTTAATTCCTTACTAAAGCTTTATCCCTTCTACACAATTCTCATTTGAATGGTACATTAAGATAGAAAATGTAAATTATCTTAAGAGTAGGAAAAATGAAGAGAATTGATTGCAATCATTGTCTCTAAGTTGAACTTTGAGATAAAATCTAATAAATATTTAATTTATTTGTTGTTAATTTACATAAATAAATATTGCATTGTTAAAATAATGTTATAGTCTTTGTACTTGCAATAATAATTTTTCTTTCAATTGTGTCCATGTAATTATAATTACATAAAATAAAATATTTGATGTGATCTTATTTCATATAACTTACTATTTAATATGATATCCTAATATGATTTATTAAAAGTTACATTCAAAACATTAATATATTTTCTTGTTGTTATTATACATGTTTCTATTGTTATTTCAAATATATCTTCATGACCCTTTATGTATCCAATATTTGTATTGTAAAATCATATTTTGTATAGTCTTGCATTATTAAGAAACCACTTAGTAGAAGAGAAAGCGATAAAAATGATGGAATTCATCATGAAAGCTATGAGTAGAAGGGAAGTAAATTTGTATTTGAAATCTTATGCAAGACATTATAGTTGTAGAAAAGTACATTGTGATAATATATATACATTGAACATTCAAATGCATTCCATAAATTATGCTACTACTACCAATATGCATAGTATAAGAAATAGACAAGTTAATGTTTCTTTAATTTTTTTAAGAATAATGTATTTTTATGTGCTTTATTGTATTATGTATTATTTATGTGTCTCATTGCATTATAGTATGTTATTTTTGAAATAATACATAGCCTAAAACAAAAATAGAAATTTATCCAAGTTCTTATGATTAATAATAATTGTGACACTCTTGTCTAAAAATGCTATCAAATGGCTCTTCAACAAGTACTAAATATAATAACTTTGCCAAAAAAATAAAAAGTACATTGTTTAACAATATAGCTATAAATATGTGGGTCTATCAAGAGGGAAATTAGTAACATGGATTTTCTATTATCCTATATTATTTGTGTACTACAATTCACCTAATATTTTGATTGCTTAGAATTATTTAATGAATGACTTTGGGGGACTAGTAGGTATGTCACTTCTTCTTGGTTGAATGAGAAGGCATAGTTCTTTCATGGTTTCTTTATATTTAGTTCTCCAATGATTCATTCATGATTTAGTTCATGTGGTTATTCATTTAATACCATTATTTTTATTTACAAAAAAAAAAAAAAAATCTTATAGTATTTATAGTCTTTTCCACCTACTACCACATGTAATGATTTTCCAATAAAAATATAAATATATACTATTTAGCAATAAGTATATAAATATTTGTGTCTATCAGCCATTTGATAGCACATTTGGTGCTTTTACTAGTTATATTTATATTTATTTTTGGATGACCATTTTTTTATTTTAGATTAGTAAATTGCAATCTAGGGGATTGCTCCCTTTTCATTAAAGTCAATATAAATTAACAAAAGTAGTTTTAACAAGAAGGCTCAGCCTATATGCTTGAGCAAATAACCTAACAGGGTGTTAACAAAATCCATGTGATATCTAACCTAGTGCAAACCATTGCATACATCAGACTTCCTACAATACTAGTATAGGGCACATTAGACATATACTCATAATCATCTTTACTCTTGGGACATATATCTAATGTAAGATTAATGCTAATTGGTAAAATAATTCTTATTAGTTGACTATTTTGCATGCTAAACCTATGAAAAATAGTATCAACATGTACTTACTTTGTGGTGACAACTTGATGCAGGAGCATCTAGGGTGTAAGAGCAATCTTGCATCAACCAAAAAAAAATGTTGTTTCTTTTCAATAAGGGCTAAATTTGGCAGGGTTACTATTTTTAGTAAGTTTGCATTTGTGCACAGTTGGATACAAAATCTTACACATACCTCTAGAATGGTGAATTGAAGCTAATGGTGAAGAAATCACTTCAATGTCATTTGTCATTTGTGAGCTATTAAAATTTCAAATTCCAAAAATCCTATTAAAATATTCAAATTCAAATATGAGGCACTTAGAGGCTTCAGATGGGCCCGAAATTTGGTGGGAAACCCAAGCAATCTACCTATCAATGTGCACCATCGTCTTTTCGAGATCTTTCCGAAAAGGTATTATAATTGAAAATCTAATGGTCGAATCAAAAGTTATGGCCCCGCGAAGTTGACCTATTTTTGGAGGGAGATGCAAATTTCAAAATTAAGCTGGTGGCCGCCAAAAAGGGCTATATATGACCATTTTTGGGAACCCTTGGAGTAGTAGAGTTAAGGGGGAAGGTGTAGAGTCAAGAAACAGTGGGAAAATAGAAACCCTAGTTGATTTGGGGTTACAGAAGGCTGAAGATTCTAGAGTCTTGAGAGAGGGAGCTGTAATGTGTTGCAGACTGTAGGGGATTCATCCTCTGATTGTATTTGAGCTTCTGTAATGTAATGTTTTGCCCATATTAATAAAATAGCATTCTATTTTTTGTTTGTAATTTTTGTTATTGTGTGTTTTATGATTTACCCCCTTCATCAAGTGGTATCAGAGCAAGGGTTCCTAAGTGTGTAGACAAATCACCGACCATGAGGCAGTTTGTACTAGGACTTGAGGTTGTGGGTTTGTTGTGGAGATCAGGATACCTCCACAAAGAAATCATATTGGTAGGAATGCTTTGACGGAAGAGGGTTTTAGAGCTCTACAAAAACAAATCGATGCATTGCAAGAGGAGTTGCAAAGAGGGTTTGAGCCAAAAACAAGAGAAGAAAGCAAGGATGAAGCAGAAGAAGAGCTATCTGAGGAAGAGCAAGAAGCTGTAGGAGATCCTGTAGAAGTTATGTTGTTGAGGGCCATTTCTAAGATTGAAAAGAGGCCCAGGATCAAAGTTTCTACATATTCTGGAGATTTGAATCTAGAACAGCTTATTGATTAGATCAATGACATGGAGGAATATTTTGAGTATGAAGATGTGGAAGACCCAGATCGGTTCAAGTTTGCAAAAACAAAATTGAAGGGCCATGCCAGTATTTGGTGGAAGGAGGTCCAGTTAGAGAGGAATAGAAGAGGAAAAGGAAAGATCACCAGATGGGATCGGATGGTGGAGAAACTGAAGAAACAGTTCATTCTTGTGGACTATGAGATGGAGTTGTTGAAAAAGCTACAAGGATTGAAGCAAGGCAACAAGTCTATTAAGGAGTATATAGACGAGTTTTATAAAATTACTAATAGGACAGGTCATGCAGAGCCCAACAAGGAGAAGGTATCCCGTTACATTAATGGGTTAAGTTCGAGTATTCAAGAGGAGTTGAGCCTGGTCAGAATGACTACCATGGAAGATGCATACCAGTTTTCCCTGAAGGTGGAAGAGAAGATGAATAAAGATTTGACAACAAGAAAAGGTAAAGAGGTCAAGGCAGAAGGACTGGTGGAAGACCCTATTGGGGCTGAAATGAAGATTCAAAGAAAAGTGAAGAAGCTGGCACCAGTCGAAATCAGAGAGGAGATAATACCTACTGCCCTCGTGACCAGAACAATGGTCATCAAAGAGGAAGAGGAAGAGGCAAACCTGGCCAAGGACCTAGAAGAGGAGGTTTCAGAGGAACCTGTTTCCAATGTGGAGAAGAAGGGCATCAAGCATACGAGTGTCCACAACATCAAGGAAGGACAAATAGAAGACCTAAAGGTAATGCATGAGTTGCACATGTAGATGAAGATGCATAGTCTAAGCGTTCTGAAGATGCTGAAAGGGGAGAAACCCTAGTTGTCAGAAGAACTTTGTTGAATGAGGAGAAAGAACCTAATCAGAGGAAGAGTTTATTCTGCACAAGGTACAAATGTGAAGGTAAGTGTTGTGATATTATTATTGATAGTGGGAGCACTAATAATCTTGTTTCAGAGGAGATGGTTGACAAGTTGAAGTTGACAAGAAGAAAGCATCCACATCCATATCGGATTGCATGGTTGTAGAAGGACCATAGAGCTTTGGTCAATGAGCAGTGTTTAGTGAAGTTTAAGATTAGAGACTACCATGATGAGGTGCTGTGTGATATCATACCAATTGATGCATGTCATATGCTGGTGGGGAGGCTGTGGCAGTATGATAGGAGCACTATCCATGATGGCCGTGCAAACACATATTCCCTAACAAAGGATGGAGTTCGTCATAAATTTAAGCCCTTGAAGGAGGTGGAAGAAAAGGTATGTAGTACTGCCAGAATTTGCTTGGTAGATGGTAGAAAATTTTTGGAGGGTATGAAGCATGAGCATCATTGCTTTGCTTTGATTCCTAAGATTAGTCAAGAGAGTGAAGATGTACCAGCAGAAGTCTTAGATATGTTGGAAGAATTTCATGATCTTATCTCTGATAGTGTACCAGAAGGTTTACCACCAGTGAGGAAGATAAGTCACCAAATGGATTTGATACCAGGATCTAGTTTGCCAAATAAGGCAGCCCATAGAATGACTACTGCAAAGAGTGAAGACCTAAACAGACAAGTTCAAGAGCTATTAAGGAAGGGACTGATAAGGGAGAGCCTAAGTCCATGTGCGGTACCTACAGTACTAGCACCAAAGAAAGATGGAGAATGGAGAAAGTGTACAGATTCTCAGGCCATCAATAAGATCAAGATCAAGTACAGGTTTCCATTGCCAAGAATGGATGACATAATGGACTGTTTGAGTGGAGCCAAGTACTTTACAAAGATTGACCTTAAGAGTGGGTATCACCAGATCCATATCAAAGAAGGAGACGAGTGGAAGACAGCCTTCAAGACAAAGGAAGGCTTGTATGAGTGGTTAGTCATGCCATTTGCGCTAACCAATGCATCGAGCACATTCATGTAGCTCATGAATGAGGTATTGAAAGAATTTTTGGGAAGTTTTGTTATTTTTTATTTAGATGATATTTTAATTTTTAGTAAGACTTGGGATGAGCATATGATGCATATCAGAAGAGTTTTGGAGAAGCTAAGGGAGGAGAAGTTGTTGATCAATCTAAAGAAATGTAGTTTTGCAAAGGAGTTGGTGTACTTGGGATTTGTTGTCTCAGAGGAAGGTCTTAAGATGGACCCAGAGAAGGTGAGGGCTATCATTGAATGGCCTACGCCAAGGAGTGCTTCTGAGGTAAGATCATTTCATGGTTTGGCAAGTTTTTATAGAAAGTTTATCAAGAATTTTAGTAGAATTTGTGCACCCCTAATTGAGACAATGAGAGGGGATAGAAAAGAGTTTAGATGGACTAAAGGAGCAGACAAGAGCTTTGATACATTGAAACAAAAAGTCATAGAACAACCTATTTTGGTACTTCCAGATTTCAATAAGGTATTTCAGGTAGATTATGATGCTAGTGGTGGTAGTATAGGAGCTGTTCTGAGTCAAGAAGGTAAGCCCATTGCCTATTTTACTGAGAAGCTTAATGATGCTAAGAAAAAGTATTTTGTTTATGATCAAGAGTTTTATGCAATAGTTCAAGCTTTAAAGAAATGGAGACATTATTTGTTTCCAAAAGAGTTTGTTTTATATACTGATCATTAGGCTTTGCAGTATCTTAATAGTCAAGGAAAGCTAAATCAAAGGCACTTAAAATGGGTTGAGTTTTTACAGAGTTATACTTTTGTTTTGAAGCACAAGAGTGGGAAGTCCAACAAAGTTGCAGATGCCTTGAGTAGAAAGCAAAATTTGTAGACAAAAATGAAGACAGAGGTTGTTGGGTTTGATGAGCTCAAAAGTTTTTATCCTAAAGATCCAGATTTTGTAGACGCCTTGAAAGCTTGTTTGGAACCTATTACTTTGGATAGGACAAAATGGTTGGATTTCATAATCCAAGATGGCATGTTGTTTAGAGGAAGCCATTTGTGCATTCCGAGGAGTTCCATGAGAAAGAACCTGATTAAGTAGAAGCATAGTGGAGGATTAGCTAGACACTTTGGTTGAGATAAGACCATTGCTATTGTTCGTGAACATTATTACTAGCCACAATTGCAGCAAGATGTGAGGAAATTTGTGCAGAGTTGTAGAGTGTGTCAGATGGCAAAAGGAACAAGTCAGAATACAGAGCTATATCAGCCATTACCTATACCAAAGAAGCCATGGGCTGATATTAGTATGGATTTTGTTCTTGGTTTACCAAGGACACCATTCCATTTTTGTGGTGGTTGACAGATTCTCAAAGATGGCCCATTTTATTCCTTACAAGAAGACTAATGATGTTGTTCATATTACAGAGTTATTTTTCAGTGAGGTGGTGAGATTACATGGTCTACCAAAGAGCATAGTTTTAGATTGAGATACCAAGTTTGTTGGTTATTTTTGGAGGACATTGTGGAAGAAGTTGAAGACAGATTTGATGTTTAGTTCTGCACACCATCCACAGACTGATGGACAGACCGAAGTGGTGAATAGGAGTTTGGGTAACCTGCTACGATGCTTAGTAGGAGATAAGCCCAAGGTATGGGATTTGATTTTACCACAGGTAGAATTTGCTTACAAAAATTCTATCAATAGGAGTACTGGTAAATCACCATTCCAGATTGTATATGGGAATAGTCCAAGAAATGATTTAGAGTTAAGAAATCTAGACAAAGGAGAAAAGACAAGTGTTGAAGCTGAAGACTTTGTAGAACACATGAAGAATTTGCATGAAGAGGTGAAAAAGCACATTAATAAGATGAATATTCAATACAAGGCTAAGGCAGATCAGAAGAGGAGATATAAGGAATTCTAGGTAGGAGATGAAGTCATGGTTCACTTGAGAAAATAAAGGTTCCCAATTGGAACATACAACAAGCTAAAAATGAAGAAATTTGGACCATGCAAAATTTTGAAGAAATATGATTCAGGAAATGCATATGAGGTAGAGTTACCGAGTGAGATCAACATTTCCCCTGTTTTCAACATTGTTGATTTATCAAAATATCATGAAGGTGGAACAGAGGATGGACCAACAAAAGAACAATGGAGTATTCCAGCATCTACTTTAATGGAGGAGATATAAATGATTCTGGATAGCTATGTGGGTAAGCGTACAAGAAACATGCAGTATATAGAATACTTAGTGAAATGGAAAGGAATGCCTATTGAAGATTCATCATGGTTATCTGAGACTGAGGTTAACCGTTTTGGTTTCCCTCTAACTTATGAGAAGTGATAGGGTCACTTTTCAAATTACCCCAGGTGTCTGATGCAGAAGCATCCAGGGTGTAAGAGTAATCTTGCATCAACCAAAAAAAATGTTGTTTCTTTTCAATAAGGGCTAAATTTGGCAGGGTTACTATTTTTAGTAAGTTTGCATTTGTGCACGGTTGGATACAAAATCTTACATAGACCTCTATAATGGTGAATTGAAGCTAATGGTGAAGAAATCACTTCAATGTCATTTGTCATTTGTGAGATATTAAAATTTCAAATTCCAAAAATCCTATTGAAATATTCAAAGTCAAATTTGAGGCAATTAGAGGCTCCGGATGGGCCCAAAATTTGGTGGGAAACCCAAGTAGTCTACTTATCGGTGTGCACCATCATCTTTTCGAGAGCTTTCTGAAAGGGTTTTATAATTGAAAATCCAATGATTGGATCGAAAGTTATGGCCCCATGAAGTTGACCTATTTTTGGAGGGAGATGCAAATTTCAAAATTAAGCTGGTGGCCACCAAAAAGGGCTATATATGACCATTTTTGGGAACCCTTGGAGTAGTAGAGTTAAGGGGGAAGGTGTAGAGTCAAGAAATGGAGGGAAAATAGAAACCCTAGTTGATTTGGGGTTATAGAAGACTGAAGCTTCCAAAGTCTTAAGAGAGGGAGCTGTAATGTATTGCAGCCTATAGGGGATTCATCTTCTGATTGTATTTGAGCTTCTGTAATGTAATGTTTTGCCCATATTAATAAAATATCATTCTATTTTCTATTTGCAATTTTTGTTATTGTGTGTTTTATGATTTACCCCTTCATCACAACCAAAGATTTCTATTACCTCAATCCCTCTTGATCTTCATTCCAATAATATACCTTACTACTCCCAAATCATTCATTTCAAATGCACTTGAAAGTTGATTTTTTAGTTCACTAGTTATACCATTTGTATTACTGAACAAAAAATATATCATCAACATATGTAAGGAAACAATTAGTATTTAATCATCAATACATCTAATGTAAATACAGTGATCTTCACTTCTCACAAAACCCAATTTCTACATAAAATAATCAAAATTTTGATACCACATGTGAGGAGATTGTTTCAAACCATAAAGAGATATTTTCAACCTACAAACCAAGTGTTCCTTCCCTTTTACCTCATAACCTTTTGTACGTTGCATATAAATTTCTTCTTCTAGATCTCCATGCAATAACATAGTCTTGATATCAATTTTCTCAATTTCAAAGTCATAAGTAGCACTTGTATGGATAAAATAAATCTAATTGAAGATAATTTAGCAACGAGAGAGAAAATTTCACTGAAATCAACTCCCTCTCTTAGGGAGTAGCCCTTGGCTACTAGTCTATCCTTGTACTTCTCTAATGAACCGTTTGTTCCAAATTTCTTCTTGTAGACCCATTTACAACCAATGGCCTTCCTTCCTTTATGCAAACAAACAAGATCCCAAGTATCACAAGAGTCCAAATCCATCATCTCCTCCTACATGGCTTGTATCCAAAACATGCTATCATCTATAAGGATAGATTCCCTATAAGATCTAGGTTCATTTTAAGTACTTAATAAAGCAAATACATAATGAGAATTTGGTGGGATATACTTGTCAACTAGATTACATTGTCTTGTGGACCTTCTCAAAGGTGAAGTAAGTGATTCTTCTTATTCTTCTACATGTTCAACCTCTTCTGTAATCTCAAAGTCTTCCTATAAAGAACTCTCATTTGAACCCTCTGTTGGGACCAAAAACCATAGGTCCAAAATCCTAGAGCATTTATCCTCCTTCCAGACCAACTATGTCATTAGGGAGGTGAGAAAGATGCACATCCACATATTAAGGATGGTTAAAGGCCAACTCTATGAGAGTGGGTATGCTCTCTTGCACTTCGAGCTCAACTAGACCTGAGAGAGATATTCCTAGAGATATAAGATATAACACAAATAAACATTCACAACCATACCCAATGTACACTTGACCCCCATAATTGTCACTAGATCAATTTAGCAACAAGAGAGAAAATTTCACCAAAATCAACTCCCTCTCTTAGGGAGTAGCCCTTGGCTACCAGTTTAGCCTTTCACTTCTCTAATGAATGATTTGTTCCAAATTTCTTCTTGTACACCCATTTATAGCCAATGGCCTTCCTAGATTTAGGAAAACGAACAAGATCCTAGGTATCACAAGAGTCCAAATCCATCATCTCCTCCTACATGGCTTGTATCCAAAACTCACTATCATCTATAAGGATAGATTTCATGTAGGATATAGGTTCATTGTCAGTACTTAATAAAGTAAATACATAATGGAAATCTAGTGGGATATACCTCTAGACACCTAAAAATGGTCACAACCACTTTCATCCATTACCGCAGTCCAAACCTAATCATCCACATCATTCTATTCAATCCATACATTAATTAAATCATTTCCAATTATTCAATTAATATATTTTGCACCTTCCCCCTTCACCAAAAAATCCAAATTCCTCTACTATAGTTCACAATCAATTCATCAAAAATTAAATAAATATCCATATTTATTTAATTGCCTATTTTGTCTACTTTTGATTTCTTTTAGTAATCATAATTAATTTCTTCTAAAACATGTGCACATGAATTGATTTTGATTAATTCTCAATTTAAAACCCCCATGTTTTTTGAAGTCCTCTTGTCATTTAATGTACATACGTGTACATGACAAGTAGCACTTTGGAAGCATGGCCAAATCTTCCAAAAGGTGTACACTTGTCCTATTTCTTCCATCCCACTCCAAGTGCCACAATGCATGGAATTTTTAATTCCATGTGGTACTATTCATCTATTTTTTAACTCCACTTGTCCTCTCCCCATAATTTTAAATTCCTCACAAAATCCAAGTCATGCATTTACATAAATGAGGCCTTACATGTCACACACCTACCTAATCCTAGCCATCCATCCATTCAAACCTTCAATTTCATCCCTTGATCATCCCTTGAATCTTGGAGCAATTCTCTCATCTAACCTCATCATGCCATTTGTCTAATTCTCATGTTTGAGAATCTCAAGCAATATCTACCCTTGATCTTTCAATTCAATCCTAACCCTCCATTTACATCCACAAAAATCTATAAATTGAGGCCCTCACCTCTATTTTTGATAAGCAATTGTATGCAAAGAAATTCTACTAGTTTGAGTACTCACAGTCAATCCATTTAGGGTAAATTTATAATTTAGAGTAGCCTATTATCAACATCCTTAGGGAAAATCACTTCTAATGCATTTAGATAGGGTGCATTTTAGGAAATTAGTGCATTAGTAGTTAGTCCAATCTTGAGGTCCCCTTGGACTTGAGATTAGGATCTAATTAGGATAGTTAATCCACTTTGTAGGATCCCACTTTCATTGTAGACATTTTTAGCATGCCCGGTGGGACCCCCACCCATTTTAACTATCATTTCACATTACACTTTGTATGTGTTTATGTTTGCAGGTCAGATCAACATCGAAGTTCAGTAGATTAGCACCAAGTGCCTCTCTATTAATGCCCAGTAACTCTATTTTAGCACCTAGATCTACAGACTGACATACCGCTTTTAGCGCTTGATTTCATCCTTTCAACACCCAATTTCAACATATCAGTGCTCAATTTCCTACATCAATACCCAGTGACAAGGAAGGTCAAATTTTGGTTTTTTCAGCTATCTCCATCATTTTGACAATCATTTTCATGAACATGCTTTTAGTGTGCTTTGTAATGACTTTTTTGCCTCTTTAGCTCTCAGGTTTACAAAAAATAGCGCAGGTATAGGGGGAGGTGCTACTCAGGTCAAATTAGTGCCCAGTTTGTCTAAATCAATGCCTAGTTTGCACAGATTGGCACCTAATTTCTTAGGCATAGCTAACTCACATTTTCATTGTTTTTAAAGGTTTACAACTAAACAAAATTGTGGGTTTATTGATTTTCTAACCCCTAACATTATTGGTAGTTGTTTTGTGCTATGTGATTGTAGGAAAGATCAAACTCACAACCATCATTTTCCTCTGTTGAAATAATACCCAAACCCAGCACAATCATGCCAAGACACTCTGCATCAGCACCCAGACCTCAAGTATAGCAATTTGTATTTTAGTGCCATAGTTTGATATTATAGTGCTTGGTCTCTATATAGTAGCACCTAATCTATCTGGTTTAGCACAATGGTTTTTTAACACCTGGACTGGCTATTTTAGTGCCATGTTTCTATGGTTAACAAAAGTTCATCTTTCCATCATTTTTCATGATCCAACATTGTCCTTGTAGCTTCCTACATTATTTCAAGATCTTATAAGATTCCAACTACTAACTTGATTTGTACAGCCCCACGGTCAAAGGATCCATTTTTATACTAAAGTAGTTGCACATTAAAGTTAGATTATTATACCACAACATTACAGCCTCTTAGTCCTCATCCATGTCCTTTTTTCCCTTTTAGCTTGTGATCCAACATCAATCAAATCCAATTAATCATCATCCTTGAACCAAAATCAATCAAATCCTTATCATCCAACACTGAATCAAACCTTCATCCAAGATCAATCAACTATCCATCAAATCCAAGTTTTAAGGTTAGGGTCTAGATCAGTCATCCTCTTGTTTACATTAGGCTTAAGAATTTGTCTAACTTAAGTTTATTGTAAACTCAAAATCATCAACCCTCTTGGATAAATTGGCTTGGGAACTTAAATAACTCCTAAGTTAGTGGACTCCAAGAAATCCCATCTTGCTTGGTGTTTCTTGTCTACCCCAAGTAAGATAATCCTATTATCCTTCTTTTCATAGGCTCTTTGTCCACCCTAAGTACATAGGGATAATCTTTGATCATCAACTATCTTCATCTAGACTTTGAACTTAGAACAATCCCCATCCCTAATCATTGGGACCTCACCATCCAAATCCAATCAAAGTCCCCCTTTTATGCCTCCCATCACATGATCACAAGCTAGGATGAAGATTGACACCCATTACCAACCCCTCTCTCCACATGAATCTACAATGAGTAATATGGAGGTATATGTCAGCCAACCTAAAATGGGTTAAGCATCCACTCACCATCACATATATTCTCCTGGGACCTTCATCGATTTCCTTAATGAAAGGGGATTGCATGATAAATTTGACCAATTCCTTGACAATCATAAGGATGAGTTCTTTGAACACCTTATCAAACATGGTACACATCTCCCTTATTCATATGACCATGATAAGCTCAAAACCATTTTCCATGAGAAGTCACCATCACCCATTCATGACCAACCATGGGCATGTGTCCCTAATCCCAAAACTGGTACAAAAAGAGCAATATAATACTAAAAAAACTACTAAAAACTACTTATAAATGATCAAACATGGTCACATGACCATTACTAGTTTATTTCCAGTCATTTATAACATGACCAAATTGATGACTAAACCATTTTTAGTCATTTATTGGCTGTTTTAATTGATCGATTTGGTAGTATATTTAGTCATCGATTTAGTCATTGATTTAGTCATTAATTGTTGTAATTTGGTCACTTATTTAGTCATTTTTATTCATTACTATATTTAGTCGTTAATTTAGTCATTGATTGTTGTTAACTAGTCACTTATTTAGTCATTTTTATTCACTGATTTATGTCCATTGGTAGTGTATTTAGTCATTAATTTTAATCATCATTTTGATCAATTTAGTAGTATATTTAGTCATATTTATTCACTATTCACTTATTTCTAACAATTGGTAGTATATTTAGTCAATTTAATTATTAATTGATGTCAATTAGTAGTATATTTAGTCATTTTGAAGCTTGCATTTAGTCATTAGTATATTTAGTAGTATATTTTGAAGCTTGCACAATGAAATAGATTTGAGAATGTAAAAACAACTTGTTTTATTGATAAAAAAATGCTTACAAACAACATACAGATCTCAAAATAAGTTAAATAATGCTTTCTCTTTTCTAAAAAACCTTCATGGTTACAATACATAGCTCAAAGAATGAGCAAGAAACTAATATTTTGAGTATCACTGAGCATAGAAGCACAAAGACATTGATAGATGTCTTCTTCACAAATCCATGACTGTCCCATATTGAAGCTCACTGTCCTAGTTAAAGATGATACTATCATCTCTATAGAGATCGTGTCTCATGCACCCAACTTGCTCTAGTTCATAAGCTACCACTATGAATTGTTACATGTAGCAATAAACTATCCTTATCTCTAATGATTATGCCTCTGATGACTGTCATCTTTGGTAGGATGCCTTAATTGTCATGGACTATTATTCAACAATATTTCCTTATGAATAGGCTATGCATTGTCCTAATCAAACTTGCAGCTTCTTGAAATGCATTGTCCAATCACTTGTCAACCTACTGTCATGCATTTTCCCTTTATAAAATAACAATGCCTCATGATTGCCACTACCTAGCTCATTATTCTGGCTTGCTTTCACTTGTACTCTACCTCCCATCAACGTAGAACATTGCCCCTCTATTGAATGCCTTGACTACCTTTTACATCACTGTATCTTTTCCATATTCCTTGAAAATAGTTCATCACTACTACTATTACCTAGGTATGCAATCTGTCATTTGCCAGACTATTACATGTTCACTAAGTCCATAATTAGTCTTGTCACTTATCACATCACTATCATGAATAATTGTCATATCATATCATCATCTCTAATATACAAATCAACATCCATCCAAAATGATTGTAGGATATGCACAAATTGAACTTTTTGAGAAGACTTTAGAAAATTTCAAGCAAATACAATTGGTAGGTGTAAAGCCAGACTCCACAACCTTTGCTAGCATCCTCCCTGCCTATGCCAAAGTGGGAGTTTTGGAACAAGGTATGTACATCCATCAAACCATGAAGGATAGAGGAATTTTGTCAGATGTTGTAGTTGCAATTGTCGTGGTAGACATGTATGCAAAATGTGGAACCATGGACAAGGCACATGAACACGTTGATAGAATGCCTCAAAAAAATGTGGTCTCATGGACTGCATAGAGAGAGCTTAGAGAGAGCCTCCTAATCAACTACAATATAAAGGAGGAAAGAAGAATGAAGAGAGTTGTAAGTAATGCAGCCATGCAGGATGAACCTGCTTAGAAATTCAAGGAAGAAATTTGTTGTGTATTTTATTTGGTGTGATTTCTTCCTCGCAGTCCTGCAAGGAGCTAGGGCATGAGGGTGTGGGATGGTGGGCTCTCCCCACATCCATGCGAAGGAACTTTTGTATGTGCGCGAGGATACAGGAAGAGAAAAATGTGGTCCTCATTGACTGCATATAGAGAGAGCTTAGAGAGATCACATATGATTGAGAAGGTGGCATGAAACTTTCATGGTATGTACAATGATTTGACTCATAGTGTGTTCATATTATTAGCCTCCTGATCGACTGCAATATAAAGGATGAAAGAAGAATGAAGAGAGGTGTAAGTAATGTAGTCATGCAGGATGAACCTGCTTAGAAATTTAGGGAAGACATCTATTGGGTATTTCATTTAGTGAGATTGCTGCCTCACCTACTTATCTCTATGTAGTCCAGGCTCCCCCGCAGCCCCGCAAGGAGCCAAGGCATGAGGGTGTGCAATGGTGGACTATCCCCGCATCCCCACGAAGGAACTTTTGTGTGTGTGTGGGGAAGCAGGGAGAGTAATTATTGTTGGATATGCACAAAATGGATTTGTTAGAAAGACTTTACAAACTTTCAAGCAGATGCAATTGGTAGGTGTAAAGCCAAATTCCACAACCTTTTCCAACATCCTTCCTTCCTGCGCCAAAATGGGAGCATTGGAACAAGGTATGGACATCTATCAAAAAGTAATGGATAGAGGAATTTTTTCAGATGTTGTAGTTTCAACTATCTTGGTAGACATGTATGCAAAATGTGGAAGCATTGACAAGGCATGTGAACTTTTTGGCAGAATGCCTCAAAGAGATGTCATCTCATGGAATGCAATGATTGCGAGATATGCACAAAATGGATTTTTTAAAAAGGCTTTAGAAACTTTCAAGAAAATTTAATTAGCAGGTGTAAAGCCAAATTTGACAACCATTTCTAGCATCCTCCCTACCTATGCCAAAATGGGAACTTTGGAACAGGGTAGGGACATCCATCATAACATAATGGAAGGGGGATTTTGTTGGATTAGGTCTAGACAACTGAGAGGGGGGGTGAATCAGTTGTCACTCATTTACAATTTTTTTCTTCCTTTAATTTGTCTTTACCACTTATAATCAAATTAATGAAATAAGCATTTTAGCATCACATAAGAAAAAATATAAATAACACAATTGACACCAATATTTTTGATGTGGAAACCCGGTAAAGGGAAAAACCACAGTGGGGGTTAACCCACAAGAATTAATACCTATTAAAAGTATTTTTCAAATGGGAATGCACATGCATTCAGGATCACTGCCCTGAGCTCACTATTAAAGTGGAGGCTCACTATCTATAGAAAGGATTACAAGAGATTTACAGAGATTTTGAACTAGTAAGATGCATCTGCCAATGATAGAGATCAGTTCTGGTTAGGTGCAAACATTGACTTTGTACACTTCATCTTTATTCTATTCTTCTCTCTATTCTTCCTTCATTCGGATATCAAATTTCTTCTCCTTTCACACATATACCTTTTTTCGCATACACACACAAAATATCCACAAACATCAGCTCTATATATCCTTATCTTGAATTCTAATCACTTGCTAGTCAGTAACAACAACACTTTGAACTTAAAAAAAAGGTTGTTCTATCAGCTAGATCCATATACTAATATTGATGTGTACCAAAAATAACACATGTAGATCATTATACATGTCAGCCACTAGCATTCTATCTCATACACAATTCATCAAAACACCTCTATTGGGTCCGCACAAGGATTAACATAGGTCTACTTGTTCTTCACTGAACTATTCTGTCATAATAGAATCTAATATTCAAATGCTCATAGCTTTTGATCCCTTTATCACCGAAGGCTAAAAACTTGGATTTAGATTGTCCTGGTGTCCCTTTACACTCCTTCAGATCCACAACACATAATGATTAACTAGAGAGATCCACTGACCAAAATACTGGACTCTATTATATGCTCTATTTCAGGCTCCCAACCTTAGATAGATTATCATTCTGACTTCTGGTATGATCAGATATTGTACTATGGATGTGTGGAACAATCTTAGTTTCTATCAATGACAACACTTATCAATGCTATGTAGTGTCTCTTTCCAACAATCTCCCCCTTTGGCATTGATGGCAACACTTAGTGAAAAATGACTAAGTGTCTTAGACCTACTCCCCCTTTGTACATACATGTCCTTTACTTAATCTAGTGCTCCCCTATGTTGAATACCTCATTTTTCACTATCCTTCACTCCTCCTTTGACATCAATGGCAAAGGGTGGGATCCGCAAGCTAAAATTCTCAGAAAGATTCTATTTATACTTCCACCAATCAAGTTCTACTTACATGAACTTGAGAATGTCTGCAAAACTAGTTTTTAATTGCACAAGTTCAGAGGCCCAAGTATTCTTCATTCCATCTAAGAGTGAGATGTACCCACTCAATAGAAATGCATATGCTTCAACCTTTGCCAAATCCGGAGGATCACTTGTCTGAAGTGCATTTTGGGCTTCGGATAAGACATTATGCATGGCTTCCAACTTGAGGGCAATCAATCCCCGAAGTTCAAACATCCTTTTCATAGTATTGATTTTGTCTTTTTCAAGTCCCTTTATTTCATCTGTCAAGCTAATGATCTGACATTCCTGGCTTATATGAGAGGCATTTAGAGGATCAAAATTTTGAGATAGAGTTGATATTTTATGTTCTTGTTCCTTTATCTTCTTTTCAACATCCTTATTTAATTTAGTCCATGGTAGGAAAAACTTATATATATCTCCTCCATCACTTAGAGCATTCTAAATGCTCTTTATGCTAATTCCCAGTACCACTCTATCACTCCTTATCAGATACTTAATTTGACTGAATTTCTTATTCAAAAACTCTTTCTAAACCTTTGCCTCTACAGACTTTTCAAAAGATTCAAAATGTGAGTTTACTGAACTTACAAGATTTTTCAAATGGTCGGAGGGGGAATCATTTTGATTCTTCTGATAAGTTGGCATTAATTTCTCTAAAACTTTGGTTGCTAGCCCTAGTAGCTCATTGTCCTCTAAGTGGGATTTTATCATCTTTTCTCTAGCTTTTACTTGGGTGAAGGATGCTATTTTCATCAATTGAAATGGAGAGAACGCATCTAGATTGGTTAGTCCTTGGAGTAGTTCAGGCCCATCAAGCTCAATCACTTCCTTTTCAAGAGGGCCTTTTACTACATCTACAGTGTCTCTTGTTACGTTTTCAGAATCACCTTTTTGATCATCAGATTTTTCTACATCTGCTTTAGGTGCTTCAACATTTGCACCATCTTCTTCTACTTTGTCTTCCTTTCCTTTTTCTTCATCTCTCTCTGTATTGTTCTTCTCTGTGATCTCTTCTGAGGGACTCATTTCTGCTTGCTCACTACTTGCTACTCGATCTGGAGGATTCTGTGTGGTAGAAATATCCTTTTCCTTCCCAAAGTGATCAGGTGGAGAAGTTGTCTCTGCATCAATTATTCTATCTATCATTTTTATGTCCTCCTGATTGACTTGTTCTTCCTAAACTTCTCCAATATTGAGATTTGATGAATCAAGTTCTAGAGGATCTAGAGTAATACTTTGGTCATTAATTTTTTTGTCAATTTCTTCTTCTGGTGCTTTTTGTTCTAGAGCAGAAGGATTGTCTTCTTCAACTTTCTTTTCTAAAACAATGTAGTATTTGTTTTTGTCTAAAGCCTTTCTCAAAATTTCCTCTATTTCCTTAGCAATTTCTTCAGTCTCACCAAGCATAAGTTTGTTCATCCAGACTTTGCTTCTGAATTTATCTTTGACGTGTCTAAGGATTTCATCTGCTTCTTTTCTGGTCATTACAGGGCACAAGGAGGAGAGAACATACTCTCTGAGTCCTAAATCTTTTTGTTTGGCTACTTCTTTCCTTAGTTCCATTACTTTCCTCAAATTTTTAGGAAGTTCTTGCAATATTTCCAACAAGGCTCTATTGAACTTATTTAGATATATGATAATGGCATCTTCTAAAATTTTCTTATTTTCTTAATCAAGCTTATCATAGTAAACTCTGATAGGTTTTAAATTTCCATGAACAGTGATTGTTTTTACAATTTCATTAATAGTCATGGCAACCTTACCGGATACTTACTTTTTATTGGCCCTCATGCTTCCAGATGGTTGATCTTTAGAAGTCTTTGAAGTTTTGACCTTTTTGGATCTTATTTCTTTCACTTCTTCATCTATTTATGTCTCCTCATCATCTTGTGTGCTCTTGTGGGTTCTTGTTTCCTTGGTTTTCTTCCTTGTCCCTCCTTCACCAGATGGAGTGGCTTCTGACTTCTTAGTGGAAGTGGACTTGAGTGACTCAGCAGGAGTTGCAGAACTCCTTGTCTTCCTTGGGGCTTCTGGGAGAATTACAGACTCACTTTTTGCCTACTCAGTGCTTTTCTTTATCTTTTCAATCCTTTGTCTATTTTCTTTCACTGCTTCTTTTGTAATCCCAATGCTTTCTACATACATCTCCACTTGCTTGTGCACCTTTCTTTTTGTTTCCGGTTGTCTAAGTTCCACATGCAACTTTAAGCTTATTCTTTATATGTTCCAAACTTTTCAACAGAGGTGTCTTTAGGTTTTCTCAGGAGATGTTGAGCATACATGTCCAGATTTTCCTCATCCACTTCATAGCCCATTGGCATTATCCAAATTGTCCTTGATTCTATAGCTTCCATCAAACATTGATCTATGTCTACCATAAAACATATTTCATTTTCATACTTTTCAACAATTGAACTAGGAATTCTTTCCCTTGCATGCATCAAGTTTTGGAAGTTTTTGAAGTAACCCCAGATAGCAGTCTTTTGTGTTTGAGTATTGCCAAGACTATGTAGATGATCCCTAATTTGCCATGCCACTGGCCTGTCAGATGTCCATTGTATGCCTGGAACTCCCAGAACTTCATTCATGAAATATAATAAAATACATATCACCAAGGAACCATACTTGAAGGAATTTTTCTTGTCCTTTTTTATTTTGTTTAGGTTTTCTAGTAGTTGGCTTTATAGAAGCTCACACAAGTTATAATCCACATTTTCCTTTATAATCTGATATGCAGCATAAATAGTTGTTCGAGAAACTAAGTTCTCCCCGCCGGAGTGGTAAATCTTATACCCAACTACCATCGAAGCAAACTTGACATCCAAATCAGTGATGTCATTGATAGTCATAGCTCCTCTATCAAATTTTTCTATAGTTACATCAGTTACTATTTGATTTTTCACAACCTTAAGCATGGGTTGCACACTAGTTGCATTTAGTCCAGTCACAATTTGGATTACATCTTCTGTAATCTTGAATGGCTTCAACAACCACATAAATTCATCATGTATCCGACTCAATACATACCTAACCCATTTTCTTTCATCAAAAGATGGAAATTCAATAACTTGTATGAGGTGTTTCTTCTCTAGGGTTTTATATTCTGGCTTCAATTGATGATTGTCATTCTTCAAGTAGTTTTCAAATAAATCAAGTAATTTCAGATTTTCAAATTCCTCTATATTGCAGTGAATGTAAGCCCTAATATCTTCAACATGTAAAACCTTGTACGGAACTCCAGAAAATGCACCTAGCTGCTCAACCTCTACAAATTTGAATGGATGCTTCTTGAACTTGGGACGAGGCCTTTCAATAACATCTACCACTAGAGGTGTATTCATTTGTAAAAATTGAAAACTCAAAAGATTTCGCAGAAAACATAAAATACCTTGCTACGCAGATTAGGGTTTTTGCTTGGAAATCCTTTTCTCACTTCCAACTCTTGAGAATTCTTAGCTCTAAGCTTGTCCTCTTCTTTCTTCTTGATTTCTATTGATGCAAAGTGTTTGAAATGATGAGTGAATGATGCTTTTAAGCTTCACATCACCTAATTTGCCTTTGTAATAAATGCCCTGCCCTAGCACGTCTAGTTGCTCTATTTTTGAGTAGCCTTTTATGTATTGTTCTACATATTACCATATCCATCTCTTTTCTTTCAAAAATCCTTCCACATGGTTTGAAACAATCCAGGATCTCTTTTCTTACTGTGCCATATCTAGGCACTTACTTACTGGCTGGGGGAATTTGATTTGTAATGTTGCTCCCCCTGAGCCAAGACTTCCAACTTAATTCTGGGAGGAATTATCAGCACCGGATTGCGGTACAAATCCATTACTATTGTTCATAATGGTTTTCCTAACCCATATCTTGTTTGATTCATCTTGAGTCTCATTTGTATCAATTTTTTCTTTGCCTTTGTCTTGTCTTTGTTCATCTAGTTTTCTGTTTACTGGACCTCTTCTTCCATTGTCTTTTCTGATTTTCTCTTGATCTACACTGATTAGCCATATGTCCAAACCCATTGCAAGAAAAGCAGTAACCATTGAAAGAATTGCTAATTCTTCTATTATTGGAATTATTCATTGTCATACTTTTGCATTCATTTGATCTATGAACATACCTGTTACACTTGAAGCATTGACTAGAGAAGGATGGACCATTTTGCTTTACTCTATTTCTGCACTGAGTAGCTCTATGACCAAATTTGTTGCAATTAAAACTATTTCCATTGAATGATGGATATCTTTGAGCATTTGGCTATCCTACTAGAGGTTTTCTAGGTCTGTTTCTCCCATTCTTAGGTTGGGGATTTCTCTATCCAGATCTGGAGCTCTCACCTTTCTCATATCCAAGACCATGCTTGTCATTGGCCCTTTTTTGTCCTTCAAGTAGTGCTTTGAGTTTAGCTAAACTTATCTTGAACTTCTTCTTGTATTCATTTGCAATATCTAGGTCATGTCTGAGAATGACTATTTGTCTTTCAAGTTCTCTCTCATTGTCTCTACTTTCTTGTAGATCAGGCTCTAGATGGCTGGCTATTCCATCCAATCTACAACATTCTTTAGATCTTTCTTTTAGTTTGTGTTTTAGATCTTTTTCAATCTTCTTTATATCTTCATTTTCTTTGGTTTGCATTATCACTCTAGATTCCATTTCAATTTTTAGAACATCGACCTCTTTTGAGAGCTTTTCACATTCTTTTATTTTTTCTTTCAAAGCTTCATTCAAATCATTTTCTTCAGGTAAACTAAATAGATGCAGAAGTAGCTCCTTTTTTCTTTGCATAGATTTATTTAATTTATCTTTTAACATTTCAATGGTGTCATCAGCATCTTTAAGTTCACCTCTCATATTACTAATTTATGTTCTAGATTGAGCAAGTTCTTCTAGGGCTGATTGAAGATCTCTTAGTGAACCCATTTGAAACTTCTTCCAAGATCTTTTCCTTAAGCTATTAGGCTTCTCTAAAGATCCTTTCTCTAATACCAATTGTTGGATTAGGTTTGGACAACTGAGAGGGGGGTGAATAAGTTGTCACTCATTTACAATATTTTTCTTCCTTTAATCTATCTTTACCACTTATAATCAAATTAATGAAATAAACATTTTAGCATCACATTAGCAGAAATATAAATAACACATTTGACACAAAGATTTTTGATGTGGAAACTTGGTTAAGGGAAAAACCACGGTGGGGGCTAATCCATAAGAATTAATACCCTGTTAAAAGTATTTTACAAATGGGAATACACATGCATTCAAGCTCACTACCATGAGCTCAATGTTCAAGTGGAGGCCCACTACCTACAGAAAGGATTACAAGAGATTTACATATATTTTGAATTGGTAAGATGCATCTACTAATGCTAGAGATCAGTTCCAGTTAGGTGCAAACACTAACTTTGTACACTTCATCTTTATTCTGTTCTTCTCTCTATTCTGCCTTCATTCAGATATTAGATTTTTGTTCCTTTCACACATATACCTTTTTTTCACATACACACACACAAAATATCCATAAACATTGGCTATATATATCCTTATCTTGAATTGTAATCACTTGCCAACTGGCAACAACACTTTGAACTTAAAAAAAAAGGTTGTTCTGTCAGCTAGATCCATACACTAATATTGATGCATACCAAAAATAACACATGTAGATCATTATACATGTCGTCCACTAACATTCTATCTCATACACAGTTCATCAAAACACTTCTATTGGGTCCGCACAAGGATTAACATAGGTCTGCATGTTCTTCACTAAACTGTTCTGTCATAATAGAATTCGGTATTCAAATGCTCATAACTTTTGATCCTTTTATCACTGGAGGCTAAGAACTTGGATTTAGATTGTCCTAGTGTCCCTTTACACTCCTTCAGATCTACAACACATAATGATTAACTAGAGAGATCCACTAACCAAAATACTGGACTCTGCTATATGCTCTATTTCAGGCTCCTAGACTTAGATAGATTATCATTCTAACTTCTGGTATGATCAGATACTATACTGTGGATATGTGGAACAATCTTAGTTGCCATCAATGACAACACCTATCAATGCTATGCAGTGTCTCTTGCCAACAAAGTTTTGTTAGATATTATAGTTGGAAATGCTCTAGTAGACATGTATGAAAAATGTGGAAGTCTAGATAAGGCACGTGAACTATTTGATGGAATGGATCAAATAGATGTCATCTCTTAGAATGCAATGATTGCAGGATATGCACAAAATGGATTTTTTGAAAAGGCTTTAGAAAATTTCAAGCAAATGCAATTATTAGGTGTTAATCTAAATTTGACAACCTTTGTCAGCATTATGCCTATGATATCATGGATACCCGCTCTCCCACAAGCACTTGAAGTGCTTGCGAGAGACAGAGTGATGTGAGGGTATCTAATTCCTAAGATAAATGAAGAAGCAAGCCAAAATTGCGTAATATATTTGTGCAAAGCCATATTTTTGGGAAAACCCCACATCACCTTCTCTCCTGCAAGCACTTCAAGTCATGCCTATGGTGATGCGGGTAAGCCTTGCATCACCGTAGGCATGACTTGAAGTGCTTGTGGGACAGAGGGTATCCATGATATCACATTGTTAGGAATTGCATGAAGAAGATATATATTAAATGCAAATAAAGATTAAACAGAGGAATAAAAATGCACAGAAATAATAATAGCAAGAGATAAGTTTTAATGTGGTTCACCCAAACTCGCACTACATCCACCAATAGAGAGTCCAATATTATTATCTAGTAAATCAAACTGATTACAACCAGCAATCCTTGCAACTCAATACCACTATAAGATGCTACAATACATCAATAGAAACCTTAACCCTTAGCCACTTTTATCAAGCCTTATGTCGGTTACAAAATAGGGGTTTTTATGTCAGCCAATAGAAAAAATAACTCCTGACACCTTTATAAAATAATAAAATTCATTTGAGGTTTCAAGGGTGCTGCCCTTGGACCCCGCAAGGGGCTTTGCCCCTTGACCTCATCTTGGGGTTGCTGCCTCTTTACCCCGTTAAATAATTTGGGGGGGGGGGGAGACTGCGCCGATAAAAGTAGGGAAAATTTAACCTCTGAGTCTGATTAGGCTCTATATAACAACAATCTCCCACTTGGAGACTAATCAGACTCCACAACATATCACCTCCCACTTGGAGACTGATCATAACACCACTGACCCTGTAGCTCCCACTGGAAATAAGCACCCTGGACTCTATTGTTCTGATTTTTTGTTTTTAGTCTCGAAGGCCAACCAAAGATGAAGAGGAGCTCAACTTCTCCCTTGTTACTATCTTTGTAAACATATCCATTGGATTTTCATCTGTATGTATATTTTCTAGCCTTAATTGTCCATTGTAGACACCCAAAATTGTCCCAAATTTGTCCATGTCTTGCAACACCTATTTAAAAACATTACTTAGACATCATTTAGTATTTTGTCCTAAACCCACTCTTAATCCCATTAATTAAATAAATTTTATTTATTTAATTAATTTTCACATCATATCTTATCCCATCCTATTCATCTTTCAAATTAATTAACTAAATTTTATTTATTTAATTAATTTTCCAACTCATATCCCAACTAATTCAAATATTTTATTTGAATTAAGTCTTTACCTTTCATCACATTCCAACACTTGTCCATTTCCCCTTAACCATGTGTTGTAATACAACTTTCATTTAAAATCTTTCACATGCACAACTAATGGGACCTAATTTTAGTATTTATCTACACAAGCACACCTAAGCCTTATCTTCCTTTGTACACATGTCAATTGACTACAATTTCTTAATGTGCAAGGAAACCTAACTTAATCCTATCCATCCATTTCATCTAAAGCCCTAATTGATCCTAGCCATCCATTTGAACCAAGCCAAGCCTAGAAATCAAGCCATCAATAAGCCAAGGGGGGAGGAATCTATTCTTCAAGTATCTTGATTCTGCCAAAATCATTCTTCAATCTGGCTATCCAAATCATCCATCATTTATCTTCTTATCAATGTTATGCTATGGAATCGAGCAATCAACACAACAAATTGATCAAATCAATCAAGCATTTCATCTTGCATCTTCGAGGTATTGAATGATTTCAGTTTAGGTTATGCATTTTCATTGTTTGATCATTTCCATTTGCAAATCCAAATTTTTTGATATACATTCTGGCACACCCGGTGGGACTCACTTCCCTGATTAAACCTCTTGTTTGAGTTGTTTTTGTGAAGTTCAGATTAGGTTTTTGTTGAAAAAAAAATATCTTTCAAACCCTAGTTTTGTTAAATTTTGAAAAATTTGAGGGTAAGCTATCATAGATTGCGTCTTAGGCTAAAATAGACTGCACCATTGCGATCCAGAGGCTGATTCCATGAATTTTGACTATAAATTTGCCTATCTTTTGTGACTAAATTTTTTGAAAAAATTTGAAAAAAATTTAGGGCCGCAAAGTCCGTACAGTACAGATCCGTACCGTACGGATCCCACGACCCCTGTGGATTATCGATCTCTGATTTTCTGTGTTGTAGGTTTTGTAAATCTTTGACAGTTTCAAGTTTTTGTGTTTGAGGGCGATGTCGCAGGTTTTGTTTTGTAATCTTTAATGGTTGCAGGTTTTGTTTGAAGATTCCACCCCTTCCTGTCGCTGACTTACCTAATCAATCTTCATCAAATCGCATTCACTACTGCAGACTCTCACCGCCATCCTCCTAGTTGAATATTCCTTACCATAGATCTCCCTTCCACCAATACCTTGTAGTAGATACATATCAAGGTCGTCACCTCCGTTTAAATCCCACCTCTTATCGACTCCACAAGCCATCACCTGCTAATTTTCTTTGTCACTTGCTAAATCTTGGTCAGCACCATTATTTAAATGTTGTCACTATGAATACAAGGCCTTCATCATCATTTACCTCATCCTTCTACCCCCAGATCTACCCTCCGTTGGTCTATCCTCCTAATTCCTATTCTTCCTGACCACTTTATCACCTCTATGAATCTCCATTTACACCCTGTCGATTGTTATTGAATCCCACTAGCCACCAATTATAACATCCCCCGCCACTGGTAGAAATCACCCTGTCGTCTCTGGTTTTGTCGATTGCTGCCCATCCAAATCTTGTTACCATTTCAAAACCCTTGATATCTGTTGTTGATCTTACTTTCATACTGATTCAACTGTGTCGACATTATTGTATCTGCTGCGTCTCTAGTCTTCAGGCATTCAGCAAAATTCCATGATAGTTTGATCTATGTCGGACTCTTCTATCAGCGGTTGTTCTAGACACAAGTTGTCAGCAGATCTCAGCATCACCAGTGGCCTTATTTCATGATGGGCATTCACTATGGTTTGTTATACTAGTGAAAGATCTCTACATTCAGTTGGTTTCTAATTCCATTGGCGGTTGTCAATACTTGCATCAACTGTTTAAGCAATATATCGGTGACGATTTAGACCTCCAACACCGGATCTTTAGATGGCAACTGTTAAAACCACATTCCCATCGGTATACACAAACTTCTGACATTAAACCATAGTCGGCTCCAAATATCACAGTAGTTTGAAGGATGTTTCGGTGATGATCTACAACATCACCAGTCTTCACATAAATCTATGGCATTTTCAAATCACTCAGTGTCATTTCCATATTCACGATGGCCTGCAATTTCTAGTCACTACTAAACTCAGCACTATACACTTAGCACCGAAAAATCTCAAAACTCATCGGTTGTTCTTCAAAATTTGGTGGTCTGTCTACATTCCCACCGGCGTTAGATCTTAAACAACAACCATCACGGCATATTCTTCTCTGATTTGCACAACATCTTGATCTCTCAGCCTCGAACGCCCTCTTTGCACCTACCTTTGCTAGATCTAGCCCTGATGGGCTTGTAATCTGATCGATGTTTATTGTTTGTAATCTTCATATGTCGCCATCATTTTATGCAAGGTTGTAGTCTTTAGGGAGGCACTAACCACTGTCAAGGTCGTGGTCTTCATTTGCCAGCTGAGTTCAACATTTAGAGCTTCCTAGTTGTTATTTCAAAGAATCCATTGCCATTGTTTGAAAGCCATTCAACCAAAAATTATTACTTCTACTGGGTTGCTATTCTCTTCACCAGATTGGTATCTGACTTAGCTTTGTATGGTCGCTATGTCAAAGTCGAAATCTCTACTGCAGCTCATAGTCAAAGTCATTATTAAAGATCCCATCCACCATTGTTACCCTTGTGTACTTTTCTTCCCCAATCCTGATCTCTGCTCATCATACTTACCAGTCGACGCACCTATATTAGCAGTACCTCGACTCCTATCCGTCGACCACCACTTCCTCACCTCCGCTTAGAAACCTTAAGCTCCTCATTAATCACAGTATCCATCAATCCATAGCTCATCGGCCTCTAAGATCTTTGGCCCATTCTAGGTGCTATAGTCTGCAATCTCTAATGTTGTTTAACGTTTGTAGTTGCCAGTTTTTGTTTGTGTTTTGAAGGATCTCAAAAGGGTCGACTTCTCAATTTTCTCCACAGAGCATCCACACAAGCTGGCGGTTGCTCCACTCAGCCACACAGGCTCTAGAATTGGCCATGAAAGCCCTAAATCTAGCCACATTCAATGCCTTGACTCAGTCGATATTATAAGGCTGACTCAGTCTTACGCTCACTGCTTATCTCTCATTTTCATCGCCGTTTACTACAGTCAACAACACTGTCATCGAAATCGCCTAATCTCTCGCCGAGTATGAGCTGTCTGTCACCACTTCTCAAGTCATAGTCATCCTTCAGCGAAAAGTCTATCAAAGTCTTTGTCCTAGTCAAGGCCTTAGTCACAATTTCATCGATGTCTACCATTTTGACTTTGTCTACCATTTCATCAAGGTCTGAGTCGTTAATATTTAGGGTAACATTTAGGGTTTTGTGTGAAATCCTAGTGTCTCTTAGCAACCTCTATATCAACCATAGGTCCTTTTTTTTATTATGTCTTTTTAGGCACTACACTATAATTATAGTACATGCTATCAAATGGAAAATTTCGCAAAAACTCAAAAATCACACAATCAAACACCCAGTTAACTCTTGGTCAACCTTGTTTTCTTCACATGCCATAAGGGGGAGATTTTTCTTTTTGCTATAACAGGAGCATACGGGGTGAAATCGTACAAAATTAGACCCGCTGGAGAGTTGGAAGGACGAACTCCGTAACGGTGTAGAAATTTTCAGGTGACTGTACCATTTTCATACATTTTTTATCAATCAAAGTCAACCTTGCATGAAAAATTCAATCGAGCATAACTTTTGCAAATTTCATCCTTTTTTAGCAATTTTTTTTTTAAAAGTGCATAGAATTTCATCTAGAATTTGAATATGCACTTAGATTTTCCATATCAGGTCATTTGTTTTTAGATTTTGATCAGATTACATATTTTGACCTAATATCACTTTTGGCTTGCAAGTTTGCTTCTATTTTATCTTGGTGACTTTTAGGAGCATCTAAGGAGCTAGAGAAGCATTGGCATCATCATCTACAATAGCTTGGGATAACAAGATAACCAGGTGCAATCATTTCATCTCTTATCTTCCAATCTTGCTTGATCACATATTTGGACTTTGGGCATAAAACGAACATTGTTTGCTATCACATATCGAAAGTGGACATAAAATAAACAAGTGTCTTCCATCACATTTGGATTTGGATCTAAAAAGAACAAGTGCTTGAATTGTCTTCCATACATCTCATTTCTAAGGGGTCAATTAATAAGTGCGAGTGTGAATCAAGTGACAACTCACTTGGTTTGCTTTTGTAAACCCTATCTAGGAGGCTTGCTTGGAGACACACCTCTCCAAGGGATGACCTCAATCGAGGATGAATCAAAAGACACCCTCATTGGGAGTTGTAAATATTGTCACTCTTGGCTAAGCTCCAAAGAACTTAATACCTTTGGGAAGTGAAGGTGAAGGGTGGGTTACCCTTTTCTCCCACCTGTGTGGCAGGATTTCACTTTCAATTCCATAGTCAACCTTGTGCAATCTAGCCTAAGACCTAATTGGCCATACCCACTTGACTAGACATTAGGCTTGTTGATGTGTCTTCCATGTGTGCTTGCTTAATCATCACATTTCATTTTCAATTAAAAAAAAATGCTTATGTGTTTTGAGTGAGTGATTCATGTGTGCATATGCATAATCATTTATTTGAACACTGTCAAATCAAGCTCTAAACACCAAACACATAAACAATTCATCGTACATTTCATCCACATCACCCAATTTTGTCATTCCACATCATATCCTAATCATACCCAAATCAATTTTATTTTGAACATATCCTATTCACATCCATACTCATTCCCAATCATCTCCACATCATCATCAACCTAGTCCTAGTCAACACTTGTCAAGATGGTCGTAATCATTCAAGGGGGCTATCCTTCTAATCATGAGACAAATCCCAAGCCTAAGGTGACAATTCAAGGGGGCTATCCCTCTAATCATGAGACAAGACCTAAGCCTATAATCACAATTCAAGGAGGCTACCCCTCTAATTCAAACAATGAAATAAAACCAAAGCCCAAGATCACAATTAAAGGTGGCTATCCTCCTAATCCAAATCATGAAGATAAACCAATACCTAAGGTCACAATTAGAGGAGCCCCTCTTTCTAATCCAAATCATGAGGATAAACCAAGACCCAAGGTCACAGTTAAAGGTGGCTATCCTCATAATTCAAATCATGAGAATGAAACAAAGCCCAAAATCACAATTAAAGGAGCCTCTCCTCCCAAGACCAAGTTTATACTTCGAGAAGGCTATCTCTTTATTGATGAGGATGAGACAAGTCCAAAATCCCCATCCATTCCATATCAACCAAATCCATCCACATGCCACATCAATCCTTCATCAACCTATCCCAATCCTTATCCATATCAACCCATATCACAACAACCATTACCCTATGCAACCTCTCCATCATCATCACATCAATACATTCAACCACAACAACATCAACCAATTCAAAAATTCCAACCATCACAACAACGCATTCAACAATTCCAACAACAACAAATCCAAACACCATCTCAACCTCAACAAATTCCACCTCAACCCTATGTGTTATCTGCCTCAACTTCACACCAACCTAATCCATCTACCTATCATGTCAATGCCATATCAACATATCCACCCACATCACAACAACATGTGAGCCCAAATCCACCTTGGCAACAAGATCAAATGCCCTCAACTTCATACCAAACCCAAGACCTTTTATAGACATATCCTATCATTACACCTAGCTACCAAGACTATCAATGGCCTCGACAACAAGCACAAGTGAACCCAAATCCACCTTTGTAACAAGAAGTATATGCAACTCCAAGTGGCCCTTTGTATATAAACCATGTGAGCCTAATACAACAAGACTTAATTACCTTTGACAAGGGAGATACCAATCTAGCCAATGCATCCTATGAGTGGCCTTTATCATCCAATCACCCACCAACACATGAGCCTACTAGCCCTATCCCAACACCACCATGTGATCCCAATCCTAGTCCGTTAATCCCTCCACCTTCCAAATCACCAATCACTCCATTACCTCCATCACCATCTAATTCTAATCCTTCACCAAAGGATGCAGCTGAGATAGTATTACAAAGAATGCTTGAAGCAAAACTCATTGAACTTCCTGAAGTCAAACCATGTGAAGAAAGTCCATATAATGAACATGATTATTGTGCATACCATAGGACCAAAGGCCATAATACAAATAAATGCCCAATATGTGTCCCAATTGTTTACAAGGTGTACCCACCTCCAATGGGAAATCATGCCACATCATTCAATTCCCATGTGTCTCCCCCCTCTAATCCTAATCCATCCAATCCAATTAGCCCTCAAACTAATCATAATCCTAAGCTTCCAACCCTATCCACACTTATCATCCATCCCGGGCTATATTGTCCTTATACCCATACACTTGCAAAGGATGTGATCCATTGACTATTAGCAAGGAACTACTTATCCCCATGTCAAACATCTATTCAAGAGTCCTACACCATGCCTAGTCCTTCAAGCCCATCATGTGACCTACAAGCCATCAAGCCTATTCAAGAGTCTCTTATTATGAATCCAAGTCAACAGTCATCATGTTCTATCCAAGAGCCTATCCAAGAGTCATCTACTTCCATTCAAGCAACCCAAGAGGTATGTCAAAGGTTTAATCATAAGCATGTGAAAAAATTAATCCCTAGTCCAACTCAAGATAAAAACACTTTAATGCAACCCATCCATAACATTTACCTTCTTTATGATCAAGATGATGCCTATAAAGAAGCTATCCATGAGTACCTTGATCCTATCCATAATTCTATATCTATCCATGAGCAAGAAATCTAAATTGCTCCTAGTCATCTGCCATCTAGCCCTATCCATAATGAGCAAACATCCACTTATCATGATGAGACACTTGTCCCCCAAGTAAGCATAAAAGATCAAACAAATAACTTGTATCTTAGTGAACACAATGTTAATCAAGATCCTAATGATCCTCCTTCCATATCCACCATCAATTTCACTTCAAGTCTGCCATCATATCCACTTGGTCTTCCCACCTTCACCCATGAATGTTCTTCCTTAGGACAACAACAAGATTTGCCCTCCACCTCACCTTCTCCATCCAATAACAAACTCAAATCTAATGTTCAAAGCACACCAAGTCCTATAGTCCATCGTATCCTCTGAAACATGAACTACCAAGATAAAGGCCTAGGCCTTTATGAACAAGGTATTTTGGAGCCAAACCATGTCAAAGTTCCTCCATGCTCATATGGCCTTGGATATACACCTCAAGGTAAACCATCTAAAGATGTTGGTAATTCCTCCATCTCTCCTAAGCCCACCACTTTCCATCACAAACCACATCATCTATCCAAAACATATGTTGCCATTCCACCTCCATCATCCTATAAATGTCAAAAGCATGTGACCATACACCTCCCACCATCCAATTTACCTCAATTACTTCCAACTCCTAACATCACATTATCCACTTTATCCCCACTCCTTCCAACTCATAATATCCTTCCATCCACTTTTCCTCCATTGTTACCAACACCTAATTATCCACTTATCCATAAGTATCCTTACATCCCTAATCATGGCAAATAAAAGCACACATTGCCTAAGCATAAAGCTTCCAATCATTCCATCCACTCCACCCACCCCATGGGATTCAAAAGCAAAAATTTTGATGCCTCTACTTATAAAGCTAAAAATCCTACCAAAAATCCTAAAGGTCTTCATACCTTAGAACATAAAGAATCAAACTCAAGGCAAAGTTCATCTAAGAAGCCATCTAAACCCTTACCTCCAAAAGAAAAGCCTAAAAGCAAAATGGTTTGGGTTCCTAAGCAAATAGCTAGCAATTCAAATGAGGCATCCTTATTCATCTCTCAAGAATCCCAATCACCTATATCTATCCAAGAGCCTATTTCCATCCAAAACTTCTATTCCCTTCAAAAATCTCACTAGCAAAACAAAAACACTAAATATACTAAATCTATGTGGGTTCCTAAATCACTTCATCAACCATCCCCTAAGCAAACATCTCCATTGCTTCCTAGACCACCATCTTATAAAAAGCTTCAATGTTTATCACGGTGTGTACAGCCATTAGTCATGGTTCCCTTCCACTTTGCAGCACCTCCACATAACTACATCTCCCCATCTTCCATCCATTATCCTATATATCTCCCCCATGCATAAGCCTTCCATAATCCACATCATAATCTACTATCCACCTAATCTATCTCCAATCCATGCAATCCCTTACCAACATCTATGAGCATAATGACATGTTCCATGTGAAGACATCATCCATCTCTAATGGGACACTATCACCTCTCAGCACTAGACACTTGAGTCCCTCCTATCCATTACCATGGTGAAAACCTGGAAAATAGGCGCCATGTGTAATTATCATCCCATCTAAAAAAAAGAAAAAAAAAATCAAAATAGTAAAGAGAAATCCCTTCGTCCAACTGTGAAAACCTGGTAAACAGTTGCCTTGTATAAGTACCATGATGAAAAACTAGTAAACATGTGTCATGTGTAGGTTGATCTTCTATGTCACTTACACTTGGGGGCACATTGTCTCATCCAACCTATCCATTTCCAAACTATCTATCCCATTATATCATTTTCCATCCTATCATGTCCTACCATTACCATACCATCCTACCATCCTTAGCCATTGCATAAATATGCCCATCCTATTGAATCCATTTATCCATCCTCCCGCCTTTTGATTTTGATGAAGACATAGGGGCAAAAATGTTGAAAAATGTTTGGATATTTCTTGACATACCTCCTTTCCAAACCAAGTCCTATCTATGAACCTTCCATCCCATTTAAACCAATCCATCATGTCATCTTATCATCCCTTGGTCATGAATTTTGTCATGTAAAAATCCTAAGCATTACCACCTAGAATGGGGCAAGTTATTCTTCCTATGCAACATAGCCTTTGGAGATCACATGCTAGCTCCCTTATGATCCATCTACTATGGCATACCCTTATCATGAGATTTCTGTCTTATAGCTTATCCCCATTTGTTTATCAGGAGCTTTCCACTATAGCCTACCTATCCTTCATTATGAGGCATGCATCCATCCCTTATATGGCCTATCCTTTTTATCCATCCATTTATCATGAGCCTTCCATTCCTTGTTGCCCATCCTTTTATCCATCCAATCCCATTCATCCATCCTTTCATGTAGACTTGGTTTTCTCCCTTGTCATTGGTATCTAGCACAAAGGCTACCCAAATTGTAAATCCATTGACATCCCAAAACATTTCAAAAAAATTAAAAAAAAAAAATTTAAATATTCCCCAAAAAAACACAAAAAAATCAAAATATTCCAAAAATCCAAAAAATTAAATATCCAACGAAACATCCAAGCAATAAAACCAATCACGTCATCCAAAACAATCCACTCCATCAACATGCAATCAAAATCAAATCATCATCATCATCAATTCTTCCTATCAATAACATTCATTCATCCATTTCAATCAATCACTTCTTCCAATCATATCAATGAAATCAATCTAAGCAATAATCTTAAATCCAAGTCACACTAATCCATATCAAGCAAGCCAATCAATCAAGGAACATTATACAATCAAATCAACAAGTTTTTGATCCTAATCTTGTCATAACCCAAATCAATCATCATCAATGGGATATAGCATTCCCACATCCTTGTGTTGATCTGGGGATATAGCTTTCCCCAACACTATCATCATCAATCAAAGAATCAATTATTGGTTTATGACTTGACAAGGGCAATACCTTGTTTGTTTTACATCCTTTGAGCATACTGAGAACACTTGCTTATGCTTAGATTGAGTGGACACTCTAATCCTCACACCATCACTATCATCATTCAATCCAATCCAATCATCAAAACAATCAACCCAACAATAGCAAACATCACAACCAAAGCACATCAAGCCAATTATCAACATAAATCCTATCAATCATCAGCATCACAACCAAAGCAAATCAACTCAATCACATCAAATCCAATCGGAACAAATCCAATCACTTCAACAAATCAAAAACAAATCATTCCAACACATATCATCCCATTATCAACATTTCATCAATCCATAACTTGATCAATTCTATCCATTTTTCATCATCTCATCAATAAAACAATCAGAACTACATCTCATTTCTATCGTTAATTGCCTTGATCCCTTGGATACAGGGTATGTAGGCAGTCTGGAGTACGAAGGAAGTGCCCAGATTCAGGCATAGATGATTTTCCTCTTTCTCCTCTCATCATTTCTTCTATCATCTATCTTCTACATCATTAATAAACAACTTCTTCCAATCAATCTATCATTCATATCAATTCAATCCAACCATCAAATTCATCATTTCATCATCCTCAAATCATTCCAAACAATGATCCAAATGCAAGCCCATCCTTATGCTATACCAATCAAGTTAATCAATCAAGCCAAGTTATCCAAACGCAATTAATGGTCTTGATCCTAGCCTTGTTGTAAGCCAAATCAATTAGCCAATCATCCAGCCAACTCAGCAAACAGCCTTGTTTTGATCTAGGGATGTAGCTTTCCCCGCTATGACAACATTCTTAATCATCATCAAAACAATCAATTAATCTTTGGTTTATAGCTTGACAAGGGCAATACCTTGTTTATTTTTGAATCATTCGTGCATGCTTGCTTTCTTGCTTGTGTGTTATCATTTTATCTTGCATTTGTATCAAATCCTTATCATTTCCAACTAATATTCATATCTTGTGTATGTTGGAATAGTTTTTTGCACTATCCTTTGCATCTAAGGTTATATCATACCTTTTGTGCATTAGGACTTCAATGCTCTAAGTTTACTTCCTCATACGTTAGACAAGGTTGTATTATGCTGGGGCACGAAACACATCGCCACCCTGGTTCCTTATACCTTAGTGCATAATGTCTAGTGCTATATCAAACATCATGGTTGCTCACCTTCCATTGTAGCATAATGCATCATCCATTTCTTCTATCTATCCCCTTATCTTTCTTAGCCAATCCCTTTCATTTCGAGAGCATACCCATGTTTGTCCAACTCGCCTATCCTCTCGAGGGGGCATCATTATCCTTTCTATCCTCATCATATCCTTTCCATCATCCTATCCTTTTCCTCTATCCATACCTTATCTTCTTTGAAATGATATTACTCAACACAAATCTTATCATCTCGAACATCATCTCAAAGAGGGGCAAAATGTAGACACCCAAAATTGTCCCAAATTTGTCCATGTCTTGCAACACCTATTTAAAAACATTACTTAGACATCATTTAGCATTTTGTCCTAAACCCACTCTTAATCCCATTAATTAAATAAATTTTATAATTAAAATCCCATCTTAATCCCACTTATCCCATTAAGCCAATTAATTAATTAAATTTTATTTATTTAATTAATATCCCAATCATATCCTAATCCCACTTAATCCTATCCATCCATTTCATCTAAAGCCCTAATTGATCCTAGCCATCCATTTGAACCAAGCCAAGCCTATAAATCAAGCCATCTATAAGCCAAGGGGGGAGGAATCTATTCTTCAAGTATCTTGATTCTGCCAAAATCATTCTTCAATCTGTCTATCCAAATCATCCATCATTTATCTTCTTATCAACGTTATGATGCAAAATCGAGCAATCAACACAACAAATTGATCAAATCAATCAAGCATTTCATCTTGCATCTTCGAGGTATTGAATGATTTGGGTTTAGGTTATGCATTTTCATTGTTTGATCATTTCCATTTGCAAATCCAAATTTTTTTGATATACATCCATCATCCAACACTAATCGAATGAAGTGATGCCTCAACTATATGTTTTTGGTCTTTGAATGCAAGGAAGAATTCTTTGCAAGATGTATGGCACTCTGGTTGTCCATAAACAAATAATTGTTAGCCCAAGTTGTTTGCTAAATTCTTCCATGAAATATTGCAACCATATTATCTCCTTTCTTGCCTCTTTTGCAGCTACATACTCTGCCTCCATGGTGGATAAAGCAACCACCTTTTGCAACTTGGAGATCCAAATCACCGTTGTCCCACCTGCAGTAAAGACATAACCTATAGTACTCCACCTAGTATCAATATCCCCTACCAAATTTGAGTCCACATAGCCTGCTAAATTAGTATTAGAGCTCCCAAAACATAAGTGTTTATTGGATGTACCTCTCAAATATCTGAGAATCCATTTTACCGCATTCCAATGCTCCAATTCAGGATTACTCATATACCTGTTTACGACTCCTATAGCATGTGCAATATCTGGTCTCGTGCATACCATGTCATACATTAAACTTCCTACAACTGAAGCATATGGTACCTTGGACATTTTGTCTTCCTCCTCTTGTGTCTTTGGACACATCTCCTTAGTCAATTTTAGATGACTAGGCAAAGGTGTGCTGACAATTTTTGCATTCTCCATATAGAATCTCTGCAACACCTTTTCAACATAATTAGCCTAAGATAGTGTCAATCTTCTATTCTTCCTATCTTTACAAATTTTCATACCAAGGATTTATTTTGCTACCCCTAAATCCTTCATAGCAAGTGATTGTGCTAACTATTGTTTTAACTCTCTTATGTGATCCATGTTAAACCCTGCTACAAGAATGTCATCAACATATAAACATAAAATAATGTAGCTATCATTTTCCAACCTCTTAAAATAAACAAAATGGTCAGAATTACACCGGTTGTAGCCTTGCTCAGCCATAAAACTATCAAATTTCAAATACCATTGTCAAGGTGCTTGTTTCAGGCCATATAAACTCTTCTTCAATATGCACACCAATTTCTCCTTACCTTTGACCTCAAATCCTTGGGGCTATTCCATATATATCTCCTCCTCCAAATCACCATGGAGAAAGGCAGTTTTCACATCTACCTATTCCAAATGCAAATCTTCAGTAGCCATAATACTTTAAATAGTACGAATAGAAGTAATCTTAACAACCAGAGAAAAAATCTCATCAAAATCAATACCCTTTTTCTATGCAAATCCTTTTACAACTAACATGGCTTTAAATCTTTTCTTACCTCCATCTTCCTTTTTCAGCCTATAAACCCATTTGTTTGGTAAATCCTTTTTTCCTGCAAGCACTTTACATAATTCCCAAGTTTGATTGTTCAACAAGGAGTCCATTTCTTCTTTCATTTCTAGCTCCCACTGAACCTTTGTATCCACTTGCATAGCTTCATCATACCCTTCTAGTTCACCATCATCTATTAACAAAATAGAATACAAAGATGGAGAAAACATTTCAGGAGGTTTACTTAGCATTGTTGACCATCTACCAGTCACTAGAGTTTGTGGTATTTGTTGTTGTTACGGAGCATGAGGAACCAATGGAACATCACTATCTGGAGTATCACCCAACACCACATAATTCTTTTATTTCTTCTCATGTTGCTACAACTGATCTTTGTACAACACCATCTCATTGAATACAACATCCCTAATTCTCACAATTTTTAGATTTTCAACATCCTAAAGCCTATAACCAAATTCATCAATACCATATCCAATGAAGATATACTTTTTTGATTTTGCATCCAGTTGTTTCTATTTTCAGAATCTACATGTGCAAATGTTTCACATCCAAAGGTTTTGAGAAAAGAATAACTCACCTTCTTACTATCCATGCTTCCTCTAGAATACTACAACCTAAAGGAACTGAAGGACCTTTATTAATTAAATTTATAGTGGTGTTGACAGCCTCTGCCCACATGTTTAAAGGTAGTCCAGTATACAATCTCATGCTCCATTATTGTCCTATTTGTGAGCTCAGCCACTCCATTCTCCTATGGAGTCCCTGGAACCATTTTCTGCCTATGAATTCCATTAAAGGAACAATAATCCTCAAATTCTTTGCTACAATACTCACCACCATTATTAGATCTGAGACATTTTAATCTTTTACCTATCTCATTCTCAACCAAGCTTCTCTATTTCTTAAATGTTTCAAATACATCATATTTCTACCTAAGGAAATAGATCCAAACCTTCCTAGTTGCACTATCTATGAATGTAACATAATACTGAGAGCCACTGAGAGAAGATACCTGAGTTGGTCCCCATACATGTGTATGCACAAGCTCCAACTTTTCATCTTTCTTTTGCTTCCCATCCTTGAGAAAACTGACTCTCTTTTGTTTTCCATACACACAACTTTCACAAAAATCCATATTAATACATTTTAGACCTAGTAAAACTTTCTTAGAATGAAGTACTTTCATACCTTTTTCACTCATATGCCCAAGTTTGTTATCCACAGTGTTGTCTCAGAACCTACAACAACTGTTTCAGTCTCTTCCTATGAACTCGCAGCAACTGTTCCTGAACATGTTTCTTTTTTCTCTGTAACAACGAAAGTAGAAGGAACAATATGACTTATACAAAGATATAAGGTGCCTACTTTCACACCTTTTTCTACTATTAAGGCACCTCTTGAAACCTTCCAATTTTTATCAGTAAATGTAACAATGCAACCTTCATCAACTAGTTGCCCTACTAAAATTAAATTCCTACTCAACCTTGGAACGTGCCTTACCTCTTGTAGTAGCCAATGATTCCTATTCTGCTATTTCATCTTGATTATTCCCTTTCCAACAATCTGATAGGGTTCATTATCTCCTAAATAAACCAGCCCAAAATCCCCTTGGACATAATCAAGAAAATAACTTCTATGGGGCGCAGCATGAAATGAGGCCCCTAAATCTAAAACCCATGAATCATCAGCATTATCTAGGGAAAGAATCAAAGCATCATCTTCAGATTTATTACTTACCACATTTGCCTCCTTATTGCCTTTTTTTTTGTCTCCTTCTTTATTCTTCCGAGACCAGCAATCTTTCTTTAGATGACCTGGTTTCCCATAGTACCAGCAATCCTTTTGTCCTCTGGATTGGGATCTCTTGTCCTTTTATTTTCCTTGTGACTTCCCATGACCTTCAGAACCTTTTCCTCTCTCCTTTGATTTGCACTTGCTTTCTACATTCCAAACACTACCTGATGTGGACCCTCCTGAGCTGTTCCATCGCATTTCCTTGCTAAGGATAACACCAACAACATCATCAAATTTTAAAGTATTTAAACCAAAGACAGAGTTACTTATAGCCATTACCAAACTATTCCAACTTTCTGGTAAAGAACATAATATCAAGAGAGCCCTCACCTCTTCATCAAAACTTACTTCTATAGAAGTTAACTAACTGATAATTGTATTAAACTCATTTAAATGATCTGTCACAGATCCACCTTCAATCATTTTTAGATAAAATAAAAGCTTCATGAGAAATACCTATTTTGAGGCTAAGGGTTTTTCATACAATTTAGCCAAAGTTTTCATCAGACCATCTGTTGTCTTCGCTTCCATTATATTAAACGCCACAAATGGTGCCAGACACAACCGAATGGTTCCCAGTGCCTTTCTATCTAGAAGATTACAATCCTCATCAGTCATTGTTGCCAATTTCTTGGCTATTCCTTCCAACAGCCTCCATAAATCCTTCTGATAGAGATAATCCTCCATCTGCATCTTCCATAACTGATAGTTCTACCCATTGAATTTATCTACCTTCAATTTACCCTCGTCCACCATTGCTCTCACTCAACGATGAGACTCCCACTCAACTGTGAGACCTTCCTATAGATGATAATCAAACACAACCCACTCTGATACCACTTGTTAGGAATTGCATGCAGAAGATATCAATTAAATGCAAATAAAGATTAAACAGAGGAATGAAAATACACAGAAATAATAATAGTGAGACACAAGTTTTAACATGGTTCACCCAAACTCAGGCTACATCCACCAACAGAGAGTCAAATATTATTATTTAGTAAATCAAACTAATTACAACTAGCAATCCTTACAACTTAATACCACTGCAAAATGCTACAATACATCATCAGAAACCTTAACCCTTAGCTACTTTTATCAAGCCTTATGATAGTTGCAAAATAAGGTTTTTTTATGTTGGCCAATAGAAAAAATAACTCCCGACACCCCTTGACCCCGTCTTGAGGGTACTACTCCCAAATCCCCGCAAGGGGGACTGCCCCTTAATCTCATTAAATAATTTGGGGGGAAACGGTGCCGATAAAAGTAGGGAAAATTTAACCTTCGAGTCTGATTAGGCTCCATATAACAACACACATTTCTTTGAGGCATTTTTTGAAATAGTTTGCTTGCCTTGTCTATGCTTCCACATTTTCATGTATGTCTAGCAGGGCACTTGTAAATACAACATATGACAAAAAACAAGGATTGCTGAGTCTGATACACTTACTTGGGAATGTGCATTCTTAGTGTATCTTATTCTTGTGGCTATGAGGTGGACGTTTTGACTATCCAAGTGATGGGTTTAGATTTTTCACAATCACAATACGGTGGTCATTGTGACAGGACTATCATAGTACAGTAAAATGCCAAACAAAGATGATGAAAGGATAGTGACGAATTTGATTAAGGAAATGAATTTACAAATGTTGAAGGGGCAGTCCTAGTATCTTTGTTTTGAAGGTCAGTGATTTCAATGTTGGAGGACAGTGTTGTAGATTCTTCCATGCCATCAACTTTAGGAAACAACACAATTGGTTGAAGGAGCTTCTCATTTTACACAATACAGTTTGCCAAGCTCATTAGAAGCTACACATAAATATAACAAATTGAAATATGAACCTAAGAATGAATGCATATGAGATTATTCTTTACCTCCAAGTGGGACCCTTAGTCTTCAAGACATTACCAATACAATGGTATGTTTTCAAGGGCAATACTTTCAACCTATAAGGACCTTGCATTGTGACATGAATGGAGGAAGTTGTCTAGCAATCTATGGTGGTGATCTTTAGAAGTTTTGTGTCAATGGTGATTTCAATAAGCTATGTTTCATATGGCCTATATGGTTGTTAAATGGTAAGGCATGAATGGAAATTTCTTGAAGTTCTATACAAGGCCATTGAAATCAAAGATCTATCCTCTAAGTCATTTGCACATGGTGATTGAGAACAAAGAGAGTAAGAAGTATAAGAGCATTAGATCATAGCACTACAAAATGGTCATGAGTTATGCAATGAACTTCATTGTTCTTTTGATCACAAAGGAGATCTAGATAATAACCAACATACTGATGTGCACAGAGAATGTTCATGGAGGAGTGCAAACTTCCTTACAAAGCAATTACCACAATAGAGTTTGAGGTGAATTGCACCTGCTATTTTATGCTGATATGGATATGTTCTAACTTGTAGTTAATTGTTGTACCATAACAGATAAGCTAAATAGTTGTTCATATACCATTGTTTCTAATTCAAAATTACTATACCTTATTCTAGGAGAAAATCATAGGGGGAGTCTATACATAAGACACCATTGTTTCAAATTCAAAATTGTTGGCTCTTTCAAAATTGTTTGCTTCATTTATTTGATTTTGGACAGCCTGCTATATAGAAGATGCTCTCAAAATCATGGTAAAATCCTTTATTTTGAGAAGATTGTTCAGAATCTTCCCATCATAACAATGAACAAAAGCATCAGTCATTAACCTGGACCTTGCAAGAGTTTCATCAAATTCTACTTTTTCACTCTCTTTTCCATTCTAAATTTTATTCCCAATTTCATTCATCAAGAACTTCCTCAGCATGTAGATCTTGTTGTTAGCAATAACTTTACCAGGTGTCGAGGATAGCTTCAGGTTTTTACCCAAGAAACAATTCACAAAATTCGGCCTTACCAAATACAATGTGTTAAAAAGCTCTTTGAAGTTATTCTGGAAAAGAGCTCCTGAGAGTATAATGTGCAGTTTTGAATTAACCTTTTTGCATGAATTCCATTGTATCTGGTAAGGCCGAATTTTGTCAATTGCTACTTTTTCTCAAAATTTGGCCTTACCAGATACAATGGAATTCATGCAAAAAGGTTAATTCAATACTACACATTATACTCTCAGGAACTCTTTTCCAAAATAACTTCAAAAAGCTTTTCAACACATTGTATCTGGTAAGGCTGAATTTTGTCAATTGCTACTTGGGTAAAAACTTGAAGCTATCCTCAACACCTGGTAAAGTTTAGGCTAACAGTGAGATCTATAGGCTGAGGAAGTTCTTCATGGATGAAATTGGAATAAAATTCAAAATGGAAAAGAGAGTGGAAAAGTAGAATTTGATGAAACTCTTACAAAGTTCAAGTGAATGACTGATGCTCTTGTTCATTGTTATGATGGGAAAATTCTGAACAGTCTTCCCAGAATAAAGGATTTTACTGTGATTTTGAGAGCATCTTCTATACAACAGGATGTCTTAGATCAAATAAATGAAGCAAACAATTGTGAAAGAGCTAGCAATTTTGAATCTGAAACAATGGTGTCTTATGTATAGACTCGCCCTGTGATTTGCTCCTAGAATAAGGTATAGCAATTTTGAATTAGAAACAATGGTATATGAACAACTATTTAGCCTATCTGTTATGCTACAATAATTAACTACATGTTAGAACATATCCATATTAGCATAAAATAGCAGATGCAATTCACCTCAAGCTCTGCTATGGTAATTGCTTTGTAGGGAAGTTTGCACTCCATGAACATTCTCTATGAACACAGCCAAACATTTAAAGTTCTTAACCAAAGCTCTAAAAATGAGTATCTTGTCATTGCATGACTCCTACTTTTTCTCTGAGTATGACAGTACCTGAGCTTCTAGTATTTCTAGATGAAACCTATAGCGGGAAAGTGTAGTCTCCATCTGAAGGAACCATATTCAGAGCTCTTACCTGAAATGAGGGTTGAAAAAATTAGAAGAAAAGAAATACCATAATCTAAAGTAAAAATTTGTAACAAGATAAATGTCAAAAAGTATAATTAAAAAGACAAATCCTTACAATTGGACCTCAAATTGGACCAAGCATATTTATGATTTTATCTTTAGAATGTAGGAACTTTCTCTGTGAGAGCTTCACGACCTCAAATTAGATCTCAAATTGGATTGGTAGATTTATGATTTTATCTTTAGAATGTAGAAACTTTCTCTGTTCAATATTCACAACCTCAAATCTGATCCAAAATTGGACCAGCAGAGTTATGATTTTCTCTACCCACCAACATTTGTATTCCTATACTCAGGTTCAGCTTCTAAGCGAAAACACTTGGAAGTGTTTCAGACCAGCTCAAGGTACTCTCCAACCTAGTTATGTTGCTGATAGCAATCCAAGTTAACCTAAACCGTCCATACCTGAATGTTGCGTCACAACCTACACTTCATGCACATAAAAATGCCACATATTAACCCCTTCTAAATAAAAAATTTGATCATCATAAAACCATAATCAATAAATCATTTCAATTTCAGAAAGAATCCAATGTCATTTACTATTAAAACAAAAATTGTATAAATCACAAAAAATCCATGAAGCTTCCTAAATGTATCTTAAAGTAAGTTTACAGGATGGGTTTCAACATAATAAGCTTTCTACTATAGCTAGATCAATGAATGTATTATAAGCAGGAAAAAAAATTCTTCACACTCAAAGTAATGCAGTCAAACATTTATTCCAAAAGTATGTTAGTAGGAGTTAACTAAAAACAAAATGATTTTTTGCTTGGTTTCTTTTATCAATATGCCATGTGAAAATGGAATAATCACTAAGAAATGCTAACAATAAAAAATGAAGTTAAGGTTCAAGAAAGGAAATTCCAATGTACTATTGTGTAATGGTGATGAAGGCACTTATATGAGCATGACCTGCATATAAATCCCTACCTTTGAATTGACATCCATCCAAAGAGAAAATAAGCAATGTAAGGATTTGAGCAATATAAGTCCAAAGGGTTATGTTGTAACGGTAATGAAATCACCATAAGAGCACAATCGAGGACAAATTCTTGTGACTGTAATTATATGATCCATAACTCTATTGGTCATGTGGCATAGTTGTGCTATAACAAATATAGGATGCATTCATGTGTGACCCAAGTTTAATGTGGCTATGTTGTGATAGAAATGGAGGCACTCATATAAGCACAATTCATGTACAAATTAATCACCGTCATCACAATTAGGTGTCAATCATCATTGGGTGCATTCAGGTTGACTCAAGTTTAACAGGTTACAATATAATGATAGCATGATCCAAGAGCGATTACCTCTTGTTGCAATAAAGATCTTATAACTCTGGTTGATATGCAAAGTGGTTGTGTTATATTGATTATATAGTGCATTCAAGCACAACCCATGTTTAATGGGCTATTCTAGAGAGTTATCAAGATTTTCTAGACCTTATGAATGTTACTTCAAAGTGTACAACTTAAACTACAAACCAAGTTTGTTACATACTTGAATGCTATCTTGGATTACCACAAACTATAATAATGTGATCTACTAATAACCATTATGGGAAGTATTAAAGCAAGACCCATCCTATATAGGATACATTTCCCTGATTAGGTTTACATACCTTAATGATCAAACACAAGCTTCGCACACACTCTAGGATACAATCCAAGATCATACCACACCATGTCAAGATAGCTAATTTTCTGACCCAAGATTTAAGGTTGTTTTTAATACCAACAAAAGCATTGGTAAGAGCATGACTAGGGTAAAAACCCTAGGCCTCCATAGAAACATAAACCATAAATCTAGTAGATTAGTGAAGTTGTAATACCAAAAAGATTGAGACATTGTAGCCAATAACAAAATCTTGCAATCAAAAGATTGTAGCCAATAACAAGCATACTATGTAGCTCAGTGACATTTATAAATGCAATCTATGGTAAGAAGAATGACAGTCACTTAAGGTGTGACAATCAAAAAGAGGTTGAGCAATGACATGATAATAAAGCTCAAAACTTTCATAGTAAAGTGGAGATTTTAACGGTGAGTTTCCTTACCCCCTTGCTGACCTTAAGGGTTTTTCAAGTGCGATTGATAGTGTTAGACAAGGCAAATGCAATCAGGGAATGACTTTCCAAATGAAGTAACAATGGTCATCATAGGTTCAATGTTTCTACTTAGGAATTGTATAATGGAGTTAGTGGATTGCATGTTTGAGTAGTGTTTTGAGATTCATCAAAGATGAGAGAATAGTGAATAATAATATCTTGTGGACTGTGAAGTAGTGACAATAAGGTTGAAGGATCTTAAGACCCACAATACCATGAAACAATGAGTCCCCTATAGTATGTAAATAGGCAATCTATAGAGCATGGTTTGATTTTATAACATGATGCTCATGAAAGGAATGTTCAAGTGATAGTGAGTGGTTTGAGATTGTAGCTGAGGGTACAATATCCAGTCTTAAAGGCAGTTAGAAAAGCAATAAATATGCAAGAAAATCAAACCCTACATAGAAAACAATTCAAATAGTTATCTTGCATAATGCCTTGAGTTTGAAGACAAAAATCTCATTGTATCTTGATGAAAGTAGTGACCTTAATGGTCAATCACTGGCAACAATGATTTTAAAACATGTTATTGTGCTTATGGAGGCAACATTTTAAGCAAGGCAGTGAGTGGTTGTTTGGAACAAAGGTAGGTATGAAGGACTTGCTTTATATGCATACTATGTAGTCTAGCTTAACACAATGTTCTTAAAAGAGATTGAAGGTGGATTATGGAACTCAAGGGTTACCATGATAAAGATTAAAGAAAAGACTGAGATCTATTTAAAAGCCACTGTCATGAAGATATTAAAGATGTCACATGCAAAACCCTAGCAGTTGGAGTAATGAATACAGTGACAAAGAGGTCAGTGAGTTAGGGCAGATTTAGGACATCTCCACATTATCTAATCATGGGAAAATAAATCATTTATTTTTTTTTTAAATTAAAAGAAATCATTCTAAACCATATATAGGATACATTCTAAACCCTATATAGGATACATTGATACTTCAAAACAATCTAAATTAGGAATTTGAGATTATACAAATATATGTCAATTAAATACTTGGATTACAAATAGTAGCGTGAACAATGTAACCCTTGTTGAGCAGAGCAGGAATGAGATAAGTAGCAATGAATCATATGCCTCCTGTCATGCACATCTCCTTACCATTCTCTGTCATTCTTTACTAAAAAAAATTCCATTTTAACAGGCTACACTTGAAAATAAGGTTTGGATGAAGGTTTTAGAGTATGTTTATTAAAATGAAAACTCCATTTTGGCAGGCTATGTTTGAAAATAAGATTTCAACGAAAGTTTTAGAGTATGTTTATTAAAGTTTTAGAGTATTTTGGCGGGCTATTGATTTTTTAATCCTTAAATGATTTATTCAAATGGATTGTGATAAATAGATGACTAACTATTTAGTCATTTTTTTTGTGTGACTAAATAATTTTTTAGTCAATGACCAAATTAGTCATTTATTTACTCATTTATAGTTGAGTTGCAAAAAATTAGTAGAATTTAGTCATTTTTAATTGTTGTGACTAAAAGTTTTAGTCACTTAGTTATTTATTTTCCAAAATTCTTCTAGTGCAATGAACCCACCTACGACAATCCATGGGATAATTATGCCTCCAACACCAATGTCGTTCACACCATAGGAAAAAATGTGAGGGTTAGGAATGTTTCACAACAATAAGGATCAAACCATCCTTATGGACTACCCTATAGCATGCTACCCTCTGATGTGCCCATCTCCACAGTCCCATCCAATTTCAATATACCCATCATGCAACCTCCACCAAATAATCCACAAGATGCTTCCACCATCATTCCACAACCCCACCCTCCTTTGAACATTCCTCAAAGGTCAATCATTACCCAAACAACATTGCTTCCCACAATAACTTCACAAAAACTCCTCCAAAGAAACAATATATTTACACAACCACAAAATCCCTTAATGATTCATACTAATCCCACACAAACATACCAATCATCCACGCATCAACAACCTGCTCATGGATTTTCCACACAACATCAACACATCACACAATACAACAACGACCCTTCTAAAACCAAAAACCATTCCACAACATCAAACATTTGGGTCTCATGTTTACACACAAACTATAGGACTACCTCCATACATCCAACAACAACAATACATAACCCCTCAACAACAACAATCATCATCACAACACCCCCACTTCAATCCATGTCACAAGCCCCTCTTGCTAATCCTTTTGATCAAGAATTGCAAGATATGAAAAACACACTTAAGAACATCCAACTAGGGACCCAAAAGAAACTTTATAAGTTTGAAGACTTATGTCCCTATCCATTTGATAGAAACATGACAACCATACCTTTTCCTCAACACTTTGAAATGCCAAAATTTGACAAGTACCAAGGGAAAGTAGATCCACGTGACCACATCAAGGAATTCTTCATGGCATGCCAAGAAGTAGCCTATGATGATCAATTCCTCCTTCGTCTTTCTCTACGAAGCTGAGGAGGACAAGCCCTCAAATGGTTCATGCGCTTGCCTTATGGCTTCATCTCAACCTTCACTGACCTTTGGGTAAATTTTGTCACCCGCTTCTCATACAATATAGAGCATGAGATCACTGTGCTTAATCTTTGCAATACCAAACAACAAAGTGGCAAAAATGTTTCCACATACTTATAAAGATGGAGAGCCCTTTCTAGTAGGATACCTTGGACAACCCCCGAAAAACAACTTGTCCATATCTTCATCCAAAATGTAATCCAAGAAACAACCTTCCATATCCAAGTGCATTGTGCATCTACCTTTGATGAAATCATAGAAAAGGGGGTCACCATTGAAAAAGCCCTTATTGTGAAAGGTTTGGTCAAAATTTACAACAAAAATGACAACAACGAATCATCCAATGACAAACCTAAGTTTTATACTAAGAACAAAAATACTGTAGGAGATGGTGCTACTAATTCCAAATATATCCAAGTTGCCTCTCTTAAACCCAAAGAGACAAATGTAGTCCAAAATGTTTCAAATAATTGTTGTCTCTCAGATGTGCACCCTTGCTAAGTTGCAGAACTTAGCATTCTAGAGAAACATGGGATCTTTCTAGGCCTGTGGGTCACCTATGACGGAAAGAACCTCTAGAGAAGGCTAGCTTCCTAGCTGGTTATCAACTAGAAACTACTAGATTTGCAGAGGAAAAGGGAAAAGGAATGCTTTAAAAATGAAAGGTAAAACTGGAAAATGAGAACAAGGGTGATACACTAAACTTGATATGGTTTATGAAACTTAGATTTGCATACACTTGGCCACAAGCAACAGAAACTAAACCTGCACAACCTATTACTGTATGTTTTGTAAAAATACTTCACAAAGAGGCCTAATTACATTAACTTTTTTTTAAAGGAAGCTAACTTCATAGTTTAAAAAGCCATATACCACTTTAAGATAGTTTGTAACCTGCATAAACACACTTTTTTGTAGAAAAGGTATTGAAACATGAGACAAAGTCACAAGGAAACAAAATTACCTCACAAATGAATTGATCAAATACTTGATGATACACAATACTGCAAAAATAGGAAGGCAAAATCTAACTATCACTACTATCCAAGGTGTTCTTTGTATTTCATATGCCAAAAGGGTTACAAAACATGCTCAAACTGAGTAAGGATTGCAAAAAAATCAAACTCTAGAAATTGTATGGAAAGAACTCCCTTACAAAGAGTCAAATGAATGACTATATAGTCTCCAAGCAGCTGTAACAAGCTAAGGATAAGAAACCTCCATGGTCGTGCATCTCATAAAAGCTCTCAAAATATATGTCTAAAGTCCTCCAAAATGAGTTCCCAATGAAGAAAAAGTCAAGGCATGTCATCACCCACCATAAAAGCTTCAAAAATAGCCTCTTAATGCCCTTAAATGCTACTGAAAACAAGTCAAACCACCATAATAACTCATCCATCAATTGGCCAACCTCTCCTGCAACATCATAAATGTCTGATATTTGCACATAAATGACATAAGTACAATTATTTTTGTATTTAATTAACATTGACTAAGTGGTTTATAATTATGCCACTTAGTTTAATGTTTTACATTCTGAGTTTATTACAAACCTATGAAGAAAATAATGGCATTTAGGACATAAACATTTAATCTCCTGATTTTGCATAGTTTGGAGATGAATTAAATATTGTGAAAAAATGACAAAGTAATCAACAAGACTTACTTTGTCATGTGTTATGGATTTGCCTATTATTGCCTTTTACATTTTTATGACAAGTGATAAAGTAATTCATAATTCATTACTTTATCACTCATTTACAATGTTTAATATATTTCTATATTATGCAAAATCAAAATAAAACACTTATAACTCCTAGGCACAAACACGACTCTCCTTACAACACAATGCCTCATGCTACTCATGCCTTGCAAAAACATGCATTATTTTTCATACCTTAATACCACCTTATATCTCCCATGCACTTGTAAAATCTCTCTTATGCATCATTATACCCACCCTATAACTTCAAACACCAACTCATACCTAGCAAAAATAAAAGAAATACAGCAATCGGCCTTAACTTTTCATTACGTTGTTTTTTACTTTAGAAACAAATCAAAAAAAGGAAAAAGTCATGTATGCCCTCACAGGCCCCTTGCATTATGATTAGGTTTTTAAAGACTTAAAAGTCTTTACCATGGGCTTGAATGGTTTGTAATGATTTTTTAAAATCAAAGTCAAAAAAAGGGAAAAAAGTGTCCTAAGCCATCAAACAAAAGAGAGAAAAACCCTAACTTTTGTCATTTGCATCCTTCTCGCAGCTCGCTTCTCCTCTTGTCACCGCCCTACCTGTAGGGTTTAAGAGATAAAACTCATCATTTGCTGCAATTTCTGAAGCATTTCCATGCATCTTCTATGGGATTTGATGACTCCAGATTGGAAAATGAAAGGTTAAAACCTCTATTTCTACCTTTTCGATCCATTTTTGCTTTCATTTTGGAGATAAAACTAGCCTTTTGGTGCATCTTTCTATTTTTCTTGGCCTACCACCATATGCATTCATTTTTTACTGTGTTGAGGCCAATATGAAGGTCATTTGAGGAAAAAAATTGTGATTTGACAAAGCAAATGGCAGAAAAAAGAGGTAATTCGTTCTTTACTGTAGATATGTCTTCATTTCCCTAATTTTTACTGTGATAAGTGAAATCAAAATGAAAGTAGAAACTAATCTAATGCATAAACAAAACAATTATACCTCATGAAGACCTCACAAATCCATGCGGGAAGGAGATGCACCCATAGAGCTCCTCAGATTTTACCCATGATTAGAAGACTAAAATGTGGATTGCTCAAGGCTTTTCAACACAAATGTAGATGAGAGATTATGGATTAGATGATAGATTTGAGAGACTAGATGGAAATGAGAGATGACTTAGAGTGATTTGGACATTATGGTGGCATGATAAGGGGATTGTGGAGAGATTTTGGCAGAGGTTTGGTGCATGAAGGAGTCTCCCCAAAATGTCTTGGAGAGGGTTTCATTTATAGACTTTCTGAGAGGAGGATGGAGGGTCAAGATTAGAAGGTGAGATCAAGGGCTAAGAATCAATGAGAGTTAGGGTTAGGATTGGGTTCATAGCCTTGTGACAAGTGTCACAAGGAGAGTGGATGAGGGAGATCAATGGTTGAATCTTGGTCAATGGGATTGGAGGGCTCTCATTAAAAGTGAATTTTAAATTCACATGGGGAAAAGTGTGGAGGATTAAAATGAATAAAAGATACATTTTGGGAAGAGGGGACATGACAAGTGAATTTTTAATTCACCTTTATGTGGAGATGTGAAGATGGTACTCTTACATGTGTAAGAGAATGATAAATGAGGTGTAAGGAGGATTTGACCATTTGAATAAAAGATTGGTTTTTATTCAAAGGTGCATGGAAGAAGGGGATAAGCAAGGTTAATTGAGTGTTTACCTTAATTAACCTAGGTCTAGGGGATAGGTAGGCTAGGGTAGGTCAATTAGTAGGCTAGATCAATTAGATAACCATGGTTTATCTAATTGATGAGGATTAGGGAAAAGGAGAATTGAACCAAATAAATATTGGGAATATTTATTTGATTAATGAGGGATAGTGTTGTAAGGTCTAAGTGATAAATTAATGAATTAATTGATCACAAGGGATAGACGAATGGTTAGGGAAGATATGGGAAATTGATTTGCAGAGCAAGTCAATTTTAGGTGTCTACATTTACCTATGGAATCCACTGCTTGGGGCCACAATTTTGAGGCATTTTGAGTATTTTTGTCTAAAATGAGTTTGAAAAAGCCTCATTTTCTTAAAAATCTGCAACCTTTCTATATTTTATGAGTTTCTTCTACTCTATCTCACTGCCAGAGGCATGATTTTAATGGTATCTCTGAGCATTTTGTTTGAATGAGTTTGAAAAACTTTTGATTTTCCTTTACATCTACACTTTGGTTCAAAACGAGCTCTAGCTATGACAAAAAAACTTGTAAAGGAAAACATCCCAATGCATTCTGAACTCAAAAATTTGCATTTTTTGTTGTATTTGCAACTTTTTTTCATTTCTTGTAGCATGAGTTCAAAAAAAAACTTAATTTTATGTTATATTTGTAACTTTTCTTTGCTTAGAATTACTTCAGCAGTAATATTGACAGAAAAATATCATGTGATAGTTTCTCCATTAACCATGTAAGTATTTGTCTGATTTTTGAAAATGTCTGCAATATTTGTACTGTTCTCCAGATTGAGACTTGTGCGGCATATGTTTCCACCATCATGTGTTACTTGTAGATCACATAATATTACAACATTGGGCAAGCTATTATTCAATGCCACTTGATATGCAGAAGATGTGTGATCAGGGAAAAGTCCTAACAGTCCACCCTGAGCTATGACTACAAGTTCTTGACCTACCAATAAATATTTCAATGGTCCTCAATAGGTAACACAGGGAACATGCCCATAGGCCTTTAACCTCGATCCTTATCATGGCAAATTCTCTATCTCATTACCAAACCAAGGTGTTGTGATGTTCACAACATGCCCCATTTTTCTCCTTAGCAAAATAAGGACCCCTGATGTGGCTTGCTCCCTTGTTTTTGTGCTCTGGGTAGTAATGGTAAAAGAGGCAGCATCAGCCAGTATGTAGGTGCTTCATGTCAGGTGCATTTGTGATCTTCAAGTCTGACCCAAAATTTCAAAGTATGAATCTTTCCTTAGGAAGCCTGCAATGTGAAAGAGTGTAAAATTCTAAGCAAGTTTACCTTTTACATCACCTTGAAATTCAGCCAAATAGGAATGTTATGTGCGGTCAAAGTTCTAGTCAAACCTAATATTCAGTGGGGGAGTCATATTCCCAAATATCACCCCACTTCCCAAATATCACCCCCCTTCCCACCTGTTGCTCTGTAACATTTAATTCGTAGGTGCAGTAGGTGGATTCCCGCCAAATGTGGACACGATAACTTCAACAAGGGAAATGCAAATAATATATATGCAATTTTGTCAGTGGCTATGATTAATGCATGTCTAAGTTTCTGATTAGATATGAATAGATGAAGCGACTTAATGCATATTTTTTAATCCATTTTGTGTCTATTTGTAGGATCGAGGTGATTACAGGTGAAACTTAATGGCAGTGACATCATGAAAGAGGAAATCAGATCTCAAAGGAAGCAAAAGGAGATAAGAATGGCGATGAGAAGAAATAGCAGGTGAAACTTAATGGCAATGACATCACAGAGGAGGAGATCAGATCACAAGGAAGCATAAGAAGTCAAGGCCTTCAATGATGAAGACAAAATGTTGATGGAAACATTATTACAACAGACAAGAGAGGGCATTTTGAGCTGCTAGGGTTTCTGGAAGGGCAATATTGCACCAAAAACTAATGTGTGCCGATCAAGGATATTTTGGGTGGGATTTCTCCACCGTTGATGCTGTAATTGGAGGTTTGAACCATTGTTTAACTAGGGTTTTGGAGTTGTATTAGGGATGGTCATAGCTATATATTGCCCCCTTTACACTGTAAAACTTTACACATGGGCTACACAGAGATTTGTAGCAGCAGAGGTTTGTAAAACATAGCATTTAGAATAGAGGAACCCTTTAGTTTAGAAGTAGCAGGAGGTCACCTATGTCTGCAATAAGGAACGTGTGGAACATCCTGCTTCCTTATTGTATCTATAAAGCTTTGTAAGTTTTCTGTAATTTGATTAATGAAGCTAAGAGTCATTCATACATTGTAAATCATATATGACTGTCTGTTTTGAATACAAGTGAATCTGGAATTCTGCATCTATCTTCTGAGTGTCTTCTGGCTCTTCTTTGTGTTTAAAACAATATCTCTTAAATCTTGCAATCTTGACTGTATGTCTCTGAAAATACTCAGGGCTTACATGGTGCAGGAGCACCCGCACATGATCAGGATATAGGTCCGCATGATGACATACATGATCAGGATGTAGGATAGTTATCATCATGCTGACGGGATAATCTATTTTTAGTATGTTTGACTTTATCATGTAATAAGGTCCACTGTGACCGATGCTATGTAATAGTTCAGCATAGGAGTAAGTGTAGGCAGTTAGAGATCGGGATCAGAGAGTCTGAGCTGTCCTCTCTCCCAGCTGCTTGGAAGCTCCCAGCCGCTGGGAAGTGATGTTAGTAGTACTCGAAGGATTTGTTATATATACCTTCGATCTGTAGGGTTTAGAGATATAGTTTGATATAGCTTTGATATTGATGTACTGGTGTTGAGTAGATATTCAGGAGAGCAGTTCAGACATTGTGAAGCTGTATTCAGGACATTGAATTTCAATTGAATAAGATCTCGTCTTTTGCATTATCTGTTTGCATCTGGGTTGATTTCCTTTCCGTTTTGCAAGCTAATGACCACTTTCAACCCTTCCACCGGTTGATCCTGCAAATCGGTGGAATGGTCCTGTATCATAGCTTAGATTGCATTTGTGTTTTCTGTTTATGCATTGCATTGTTCAGGAGATCTGTTAGAAGCATGCTGTAAATCAGCCTAGCATCCTCATGTGCTAGGTCTAGAAGATAAACTGTTAGATTTTGGTTTGGAGGTGATCCGGCCCGGTCGTCACATGATCTTTGTGAAATTATGCGGTTGTGAAAGTTTCATGCAGTGGAAGGATACACAGGAGTCTGCATGTGCGTTTCCAGTCGGAACGAGCCGCAACATCATCTGCGAATCCATCGCCATCAGGATCGGGTCATGAAGTTGGTGAAATTTGCATGTTGCAGGTGCATCATGATGTTTTGAGTTGGATATATACTCAGTGTATATATCGCAGTCAGGATCATCTCTCGGGGAAGGTCATCATCCGCATATCGCTAACGGATGCGGGTGTGAAAGTTGAGTTTTTTGGCTAAGTGTTGAAGAATTCATCAGGATGATGTGTGACGTCATCGTCATCAGGATATGACGTCATCGTCATCAGGATATTAAGAAATCCCTCTATGCGGGTTTATCCTGTTGTCGCTATGTGGAAAGGTATCGGCGTAGGCAGGAAGTTGTATTAGCATCATCAGGAGGTTTCGTAGAACCGGATGAACAATATCATGATGCTGTTGCTTGTATCGTCGGGCAGTGAAGCATCGAAGGCAAGTCGTTGAAGTGGAACGTCATCAGGATATTTGGACAACCGGATATTTGGATATCCTGCTGACGAAGGTGATATTGAATATCATGATGATGCCGCTTGTATTTGGCACCCGATGAACAGTGCAACCGGAGGATGTTTGCGCCCGTTGATTATCATGATGATGATAGGCGACAAACGGAGGAGGTAAATAGTAATTGACAGGAGGATATTTGCGATCATCTGAAATATGATGATGCTGTTGAAATGTGATGATGCTGTTGGTGTTAGGAAACATGATGATGATGTTCAGCCGATAGACATTTTTATCAGGTTGTTTGTATTGTTGGCAGCTCCTTCCTGTTAGGTTGCCTCTGTTGCGTTCCACTCTGCATCATTACATTTAAGGTTTAATCTGTGGATTTGATCAATTTGCTGCATTACTTGTAAAGTGCATAATAGAACATTTAGATCTTGTGGTAGAAGAATGAAGTTTAGTTTAGATTCCTCTAACGTTTCCGAACCCATCTGAAATACTTAACTTAAAACACAAAAATTTAAAGGAGATTGTCTCATATCTGAAAGAAGCATGCATAGCTGAGTTGAAAGTAGATAGTTTTCATAATATTGAAGAGGAGAAAATCTTGCAATAACATAAATCGTTTAAAGCTTTGTACCACAGTAGCAAGTTTATGCAAAAAGAATGAACAACATGCTGATATTTATGATCTTTTGCATAATCTGAGTCTAGTAAATCATCAAGAAACCCTAAATCATGTAATGTCCCTTGAACATTACAACTTCACATCAACCTATTGAGTTTGCCGAGCAGGTCAAGACCTGACCATATTAAACTTGGGATTAAGCAAATCTTAATCAATTTCTTCATATCTTTCAAGTCAGTTAGGTTCATTTTATGTGAATGTTAACTACTGTTATGACTATTTTAAAACAATCATCAACAATTTTCTGGCGCTAGAAGGAGGGCCCTTAGATTTAGGGTTTATTTCAAGTAGAGCTAACTCATAACGGTAAAAGAGTGACTAGGTCTAGGTCTAGTTCAGAAGATATATTTGTGGAATTATCTAATAAAAGACGAAGAAGGAGTCTTTTGATTTGGAATCCTAAAATATCACACGCAGGAAGTTCATCTAGAACACCTCTTGGATCACCTTTTAGCATCCATAACATTGTGAGTCCTGACAGTTTTTCATTTAGATCTTTGAATCTTGACTCAGGTACTCCAAGAAATCCTAATCCTCCAAAAAATCCTAATCCACCAAAAAATCTAGGTATTCCCCAAGGTTCAGGTCAAGCACAAGTACCTGTAATGGCTTACTTTAATGCTAATTCTCCCATACATTTCACTGATTATCATGAGATGCCCAAAAATCTTGAAAAGATATGTCCTAAATATCAATTACATCAGGATCCTGAAGATCACATTAGAATATTCAAAGAGGCATGTTTTAGGGCCATGTTAGAACATGAAGATGTTGTGTATAGATTTTTTCCTTACACCTTCAGTGAGCAGGCCTCTAACTAGTATGTTAACTTACCCAATGGTTATATTTCTTCCTGGGACCTTATGGAAGAAGCTTTTTTGTCTAGATTTAGAGGACCCATAGATCCTTCCACCTTATATCACAAATTGGCTACAATAAAGAGAGGTGAAGGAGAGCTGATTGACAGTTTTAATGATAGATTTCAAAAGGCTTATTCTAAGATAGTAGCTCCATATACAGTAAATGTAGATACATTGCTAGCCATGTATTATGTTTCCTTAGATCCATTAACCACTACGTTTGTCACAAGAAATCCTAACATAGATACAATATCCAAAGCCTATAACGAGGCAGCCTCTGTAAATCAGGAGATGAGGCAAACAACTTATAGCCCATTTCCTAATGGAGGAAATCTTGGGATGCAAAATCAAGCACAATCATGGAATGGAGCCCCTACACATAATACTCCATTTTTGAATCTAGTCCCTACATATACACCTGTGTATAATCCTGCCCCAATCTAGACCAAAGCCCCTTATACTGGTAACACTACCCATAATATTTAGGGTAATGGTCAATCTTTCTTCCAACCTCCTAGAGATACAGTTGTGGCAAAAGCACAGGAAGAAAGAGAAGAAATCAAAGAAATCACTGCACACTTAAAAAGATTGACCACTGAAGTAACACAATTAAGAAATGAGAATCTCTATGGTAGAGGCAACCAGGGATACAGTCAAAATCACAACCAAGGCTACAATCAAAATTACAGTCAGAACTACAACTAGAGCCATAACTAGAATAACAACTAGGGTCAAAGTTCAAATCAGAACCAGAACTATAATCAACATCAAGGTCATAACCCAGGGCAACCAATGCAAAATAGAAGACCTGTGGTAGATAACCAGGCCTGGGGTAATAATAACAGAAATCAAAATTAGTCTAGGCCACCTAACACATGGAACACAGGGCCAAACAATGGCACTCTAGCTTCTCCTTTTGAGAATATAGATAATCAGGATACAAAGCAAACAACTGGCATCCAAATGGCCAATTCAGCACTGAAGAATTGGTGTAGGTTTCATAACACCAGTGCCCATGCCGAGCTGGATTGTCCTCAGTTCCATTTAGCAGCCAGCACTTTTAATGTAGATGTGCAGCCTCCCACTTCTGAGTTTCTCATTCCCAAAGGTAATGAAGTAGTGCCCTTAGGGTATGATATAGCTTTAGTCTTAGAAAATTTTACCTTTGCAACTGCAAAAGAAAAGGAGGATCAATTGTTAGAGGATGAACCTTATTGTTGTGAAAATTTATATCCTGAATCAACCTTCGTATTAAATGCTTTTCAATTTCCCTTTGAAACTGAAAATGAGGTGTTAAATGAAATAGAAGAGGTGTAGGCTTTTCAACAGACAAACAAGAACCACACTTACAACTTGAGGAATAAAACTAGGCCAGGAGGTCCTTTCACTGCTTCCACTCCTCCTAAAAATTTTAATACTCCCCCAAATCAAAATGCCAGCAACAATCCTTCCATACTGAAATCTAATCAACATGCAATGGAACAATAGCACAAAAGGTCTAGACAAGTAAAATAGAAACAATAGAGACGATAAGATTGATGAGTTACTTGTCAGAAGAGATAAAGAAAATCAAGGTCAATATACCTCTGTGTGAATTATTGAAAACTCTAGGGATCAAAAATGTTTTTATAAAATCCTTGGATACATCTGTGACAGATGAGGTTTCTACTGGTATGAATGTTCCTGATAAAGATTCATAGCCTAAAGAAAAAAGTAAGAAAGTTTGGCTGCCTTCCAAAACAAATGTAGTAATGTATGCTGATAAGAGGGATACTCCTCCTTTCTTGTTAACTATTAGAATGTGTGGAAAGAACATACATAATTGTATGGTAGATTCTGGTGCATCAGCCAATGTAATGCCCTTGGGAATATGTAAAACCTTAGGGCTAACCCCCACCAAATCTGCTAAAGTTGTTACACAGTTAGATAAAACTAAGGTCATTGTGATAGGAGAACTGATGAATATTCAAATGCAATTAGCCTCAGACCCTAGAGTCATCCAATTCATTGACATTCAAATAGTGGATATACACGTGAATTATGGAATGTTGTTAAGTAGAGACTGGTCCAAAACACTGAATGGATATATGGCCACTAATTTTTCACATATGTGGTTACCTTGGAGAGGCATCCCAAATCAAATCAGAATAGAGGCAGAACCTAGGATGAAACACATGATAACAAAGTATAATAGGACTAATGAAATATTATATGTTGTTTTTGAGCCTGGTGTTTATAGGATTACTAACAAGGGAGTGCATATCGAGGAAATCTTGATGTTAAGCTTTAGGGAAAAACCTGTCAGTAAGGAAACAAAATTATTCATTGAGTCTGATGGAAATTCCTTTGATGAAGAAAACAATGCCCTGAATAATTTTAGTCAAGTCATTAGGTAGGAAATGGAAAAGTGCATGGAACAAAATATTCCAATTCAATGCAAGTTATACAAAGATAAGTGTAGGGTCCATGATAGGCCACATTCTGAAGAGAAGTGTGGAATGTGCAGGGACATTATTGAGTACCAGTACATAAAATACATAAAAGGGATGGAGATCCAAGAAGGAAAGGTTAATCAACTAGAGAGATACTGTTAGAACAACATAAATGAATCAACTCCAAATTTAGAAAAAGGAACAAGGGATAAGGGTAGTTGTTTTTTTGATTTACAAACTGAAAATATAAATATGCAAGTTGATCAACATGAGTTACCTATGAATAAATAGGATAGCACCCCACATGTGATAGAAGAAGCAAAACATGCCAAAGTAAAGGGCCAAAAGAGCAAAGATGGCATGTGGACACTAAAATGTGATGGGTCTAAATCAAAACAAGGTGTAGGTGTAGGCGTGGAGCTTATAGATCCTTAGGGTAGGTCATATCTAGTAGCATATAGGCTCCAATTTTCCTATACTAACAATATTGCAGAATATGAGGCTTTGGTTTACGGACTTGTTATGGCTATCAAGAAGAAAGTAGTCAGGCAAATAAGAAAATTGTATGCATTCAACTACAAGAAAATGATTTGTTACAGGCATAGGGTATGGGATTTGATTTATTCATTTGATGCTTTCAACATAGAGCATATCCCTAGAGAATTGAATCATAGACTAGATGCACTGGCTGTTGTTGCTAGCACATTAGAGCCCTTGACATTGTCAGGATTGAAATGATTTACTGTTGAATTAGTTAATGTTCCCAGTATCCCAGATAATGTTACACATTTTCAGGTATTTGGAGGGGATCAACAAATTGTAGATTTTCTAACATGTAATAAGGTATTTGAAGCTCAAATCATTGATGAACAAGAAAGGCTTGAGGTAACATGGGATGAAGAAGATATAATCAACTTGAAAGAAACTTCTTACCCAAGGGAGTAATTAAGCTGGAATGTATTTTTGACTTTGATGGGGTAGTAAGACAGAATGACTTACCCAAAACTGAAGGGGGAAGGTGTCATCCATACAACTTAGGAACAGAGCAAAGTCCACAGAATGTGCTGATTGGAAAGGCTTGCTCTGAGAAATTAAGAAAAGAAATTATAGATGTTCTGAAAGAATACAAGCACGTAATAGCATGGATGTATGAAGACTTGAAAACATATGACACATACATCATAACTCGTGTGATACCTTTGAGACCAGATCTTAAACCATTTAGGAAGAAGCAGAGGACTATGAATGCCATTTTAGAGCCTTTAATCTTTGAAGAACTAAAGAAGTTATTGTCTGCCAAAATAATTTTCCCAGTCAGACATTCAGCCTGGGTAGCTAACTTAGTACCTGTGAGGAAGAAAAGTGGGGACATCAGGTTATGTGTAGATTTTAGAAACTTCAATAAAGCATCCAAAAAGGATAATTATCCCCTACCTCCAATAGACAAAGTGCTACAAGCAGTGAATGGGGCAAAGATGATGTCTTTCTTAGATGGTTTCTCAGGATATAACCAGTTCTTAATAGACAGAGAAGATAGATTAAAGACCACTTTCATGTTGATAACTGAGAGGGGGGGGAGGTGAATCAGTTATCCTAATTATTTCCCTTATTGAACTTTCCTTTTAATTGATGCAGCATCAAATCAAACACAAAACATTAACCATGAAATAAGAAACACATGACACAGTATTTTTGACGTGGAAACCCTGTTAAGGGAGAAAACCACGGGGTGATTAACCCAAAATTATTCTCTGTTAGAAGAATAGGAAATTACAAAAATGGCACTTGCCAATTAGGGCTCACTGCCCGAGCACACTGCTCACAAGAGGCCCACTGCCTACAAGAAGACACACTGTCTACAAAGTGATGAGAATCATAGTCTTGAACTGATTGGAAGCATCTGCATATGCTGGAGTTCAGTTCCGGTTAGGCTCAGTACACTGATCTGCTGCACTTCATCTTTCCTCTGTTCTTTATTCTGCTATCTTTCACATACAGGATCCTTTTTGCTACCTCTGCTCTTATCTGGACTTATTCGCATATATCTCCACAACAACACCACTTCACAACTAAATCCATCCTCTATATATATCCGCACAAGTAATTTCATCACCTTTCTAGTCGGCATCCGGAACAGTCTAGTTTCTTACAAACTCTCATTCTGTCGGCTGAATCCTTCCTCACCAAGCAATGCAGATCAAGCATATACTTGTAGATATCATTAATCATGTCGGCCAAACATGATTCAAGCCTTCACAACCTCTGTCATCAACAGTAACCCATCCGGAAAGCAATCTGATACTCTGCCAGTCAGTTCTTCCTCTGTTTTCACTGTCTCTCAGGAATCCAGTACTCAACCATTCATATCTTTTTCCTTGTCCATCACCGGAGGCTAAATCCTTGGAATATACCACTCAAGGTAGTCCTCTTGACTTCCCCAAATCCGCACTGCACCAAGACACTTCCTCTGAGAGATCCGGACCAATCTGTCGGACCTTGCCACATGCTCTGTTCTTCTTCACCGGACCACAACATTCTTTATTCTGACTTCCGGTAGAGACACATTATGACTTGCGGATATGTGGGATGACCTTTGTTGCCATCAATGACAACAACCATGAATCCATATAGTGTCTCTTGCCAACAATCTCCCCCTTTGGCATTGATGGCAACACTTAGTGAAAAATGACTAAGTGTTTTCACTATGCTCCCCCTTTGCTGATGCTCTGTCTTTATATACAATTTCCGGAACTCCCCCTTAGTTGGATTCCTCATTTTTCACTGCTCCTCACTCCCCCTTTGACATCAATGGCAAAGGGTAGGGTCCGCACACCAAAATTTTCAAAAATTTCCTATACATAGCCGCATATTTACATACTTACATATACTGAAGAATGTCTGCAAAGGATGTCTGCAAATGAATCATTTCTGTAGCCCAACTTTGCTTCATTCTGTCCAAAATTGAAATGTGACCACTTAACAAAAATGCAAACGCTTCTGCCCACTTGAGATCTGTCGGATCTTTTGTTTGGGCGGTGGTCTGAGCATCACTGATGGCCTCATGCATAGTTTCCAACTTAGGGATTATAATCCTTCTAAGTTCTCCCATCCGGTTAGTGATGTTCTTTCTTTCCTTTTCAAGATTCTTTATTTCATTCAAGACTGCAATAGTCTGACATTCTTGATTTATTATAGAGGAAGAGAGAGGATCAAAACTTTGAGATAAGCTTTGTAGCTTATCCTGTTCCTCTTTTATTTTCTTGTCAAATGCTGCTGTTGCCTTTGACCAGGATATGCAAAATTTATAGATGTCACCGCCATCCTTAAGAGCATTCTCTAAGCTCTTTATTCCAATGCTTACAATCTTCCTATCCTTAGAGATTAATTCTAATATTTCTGAAAATCTTTTATCCAAAAATTCCTTCCGGACCTTTTCTTCAGCTGATTTTTCTAGAGAATCAAAATGTGTATCAACACTGCTGACTAAGGTTTTTAGATTACCGGAAGAGGAGGCTGTCGGATCTATCTGGATTGATGGCATAATTTTTACAAGTACTCCGGAAGCAGCTTCTATCAACTCACAGTCTTCCATATGAGACTTCAGGAGCTTTTCATTTGCCTTGGCATTTGCAAATGAGGCTATCTTCATTGTTTGTACCGGGGAGAGAGAGTCAAAATCAAATGGACCTTTTAGAAGCTCCGGTTCATCAATCTCTAGAGTTTCTTTACTCAAAAATTGTTGAACAGTTTGTGCAGTGTCTCTTGCCGGAGACAGATGTTTCTTTTCTTCTGCAGTCTTAGAACTGTCAACCTCTTTGTCTTTCACCACTGCTTCCTTCTCCTGTAGTTGCTCTTCTTCTTTGGATCCGGAGACTGTAGGGGAAACCGGAGGAGAGATGCTAGTTTGTTCATGAGCCACTTCTTCTGGAGCAGAGGGTCCCAAGTCCTCAGCTGTTTCTGTACCTAAATCCTCTACAACCGGAAGATTGAACCTTTTGAAGGCCTTCCGGAGGATCTCTTCTGTTTCTTGGGCCACTTTGTCAGTCTCGCCAAGCATGAGTTGATTCATCCTGGCTTTGCTTCTGAACTCATCTTTGCAGTCTTTGAAGATAATGTTCATTGTCTTGGGATCAATTTGAGGATATAGCTGAATAGCTATCTGCTCCCGGATCTCAAGATCTTTAGCATGAGCATTATTCTTTCTTACTTCCATTTCCTTTTCTAGGCTTTTAGGAATAAGAGATATTATTTCAATGAAAGCCTTATTATATATGTTAAGATATTTTACTGTGGCCTCCTGCAGAGTCTTTTGGTCGGCCTCACTGAAGTCATCATATGATTCAGTCATTGGTTGAAGGTTTCCATCCACCGTGACCGACTTGATTATGCTCTCTAGAGACAGAGTGGGCTTCTCAACAGATACCTCTGCCATTTCCTCCTTGTCTTGGCCTGTGGAGGGCTTACCGAATCCTTTCTTCTTCTGTTTCTTTACTTCTCTTACTCCCTCATCTGATTCTGTTTCCTCTTCATCCTTTTGGCTTCCATAAGCCCTTGTGGCTTTTGTCTTGGATCTCTTATCGGATGCCTGAACTTCCGGTTTTGAACTTTTGGTTGTGGGAGGTGCAGGTCTCTTTGATGATCTGGTCCGGGTGGGAGCTTCAACCGGAGCACTTTCTTTGCTTTTCTCTTCTTCCTCGGCCTTCCTCCTCTTTTCCTGGCTGGCATCAAGTGCCTCCTTTGAGATACCTAGGCCTTGAGCAATGTGCTCTACTTCTTTTCTTACCTTTCTTTTAATCTCAGGTTCCCTGAGTTCTACATGTATTTTTACACTCAGCTCCTCAAAGGTTCCAAACCTTTCTGCCTTAGGATCTTTGGGCTGACTCAGCATGTGTTGAACATGCAGCTCCACTATCTGTTCATCCACTTCATACCCCATGGGCATGATCCAGACAGTCCTTGGCTCCACTGCCTCCATTAGGCACTGATCAGTGTCAACCATAAAGCACACTGAGTCCTTGTATTTCTCAATGAGAGACTGGGGAATTCTCTCTCTTGCTTGCATCATGCTCTGAAAGTTTTTGAAGTATCCCCATAGAGCTGTATTTCTCGCTTTTGCATCCCCAAGTCCATGCAAATAGTCTCTTATCTGGACTGCAACAGGTTTGTCATTCTGCCATACCCATCCACTTGTTCCGGGTAGCTCATTCATGAAGTAGAAGAATAGACATTTAATAAGAGTACCATACTTAAAGGAATTCTTCTTATCCTTCTTGATTTTCTGTATGTTTTCCATTAATTGGCTTAGCAGTAGTTCGCAGAGATCATATTCTGCATTCTTTCTTAGCATTTCATAAGCAGTGTATATTGCAGTTCCGGATACAGAATTCTCCCTGCTGGAGTGATAGATCTTGTATCCTATTATCATTGATGCATATTTGATATCCGGATCCGAAATATCTTCAATGGTCATTGCCCTCTTGTCAAATTTTGATCCGGTGGCCTCAGTTACAACGTTGTTCTTGACAGATTTGAGGATAGGTACCCCTCCGGAAGAGTATAGGCCAGTTACTGCTCTAATTGCCTCTTTTGTGATCTTGCAGGGTCTATCTAGCCATAGAAAGTTGTCATGCATCCTGCTCAGTACATACCGGACCCATTCATCTTCTTCAAAACAGGGGAAATGAATAAATTGCTCAAATTGTTTCTTCTGAATATCCTTATACTCTGGTTTAAGCTCAAAAGCATTGTCTATCAGTTGCTTGTGATAGAGGTCTCTTAATTTGAATTCCCCAAATTCCTCAATGTTTGCATGTATGTAAACCCTAATGTCTTCGGTATGTAAAACTCCGTGAGGAACACTAGAGAAGGCTCCTAGTGGGTCTACCTCCAATGATTTGTAGGGATGTTTCTTGAATGAGGGGCGAGGTCTATCAGAGATCTTAACTATGTTTGGAGTAGCCATTCTTCAAAGATTTGCAGTGAGGTAATGAAAAACGGAGAATACCTTATGCACCTTCGGTTTGCACGGAGTGGTTGGATTGATTTCTTTATGTAATAGCTTCGGCAGGAAATCCTTGGTGTGCTTGATGAACCTTGTTGCAGAGCTCCACTTTTCGCTTCTTCGCGAGTGCAGAATGAGTAAATGACCTTTGAGAAATCCCTTAAATTGCTCCGCGAACCCTAATATCTGTCTGCAATAAATGCTTCACCTACATCATTCCGGTTTGCCTTGTCTGGATAGCTTGGTGTATCCCGGATTAGTCCTGATCTGTGGATATCATCCGGATCTTTCAATCATGAATAAATCGAGGTAACATATTACAAGAACATCCCAAACACTCTGTCCAATCTGCAGAACAAGATAGTGCATTTCTGGATCTTTCCGGACCTTTTTGTAATCCTTTATCATACCGGAGCATCTCCCTGAACAGGTCTTATTTGATCGATCACAGCTTCTTCATAACTCCATGCGGACCTCTGAAAACTTGACTGAAGTATCTCAAGACTCATATCTACAAACCCTTTGATCCGCATCTTGTGCCACATCCGGCACCACTTGTTTGGCTGGGGGAACAAGATTTTCTTTGAGTCTCCCCCTGAGCCTGAGCTCACTTTTTAATTTCCGGAAGAGATATCAGCACCAGAGTCTGGTGCGGATCCGACCTCTACATTCTCTGAACTTTTCTTCACCCAAATCTTGCTCATCTGATTCCTAACCTCATCCGCATTCATCTTTTGTTTACCCTTGTCTTGATTCTGATTATACACCGGACCTCTTTTGTCCTGATTCTTGTTTCTGCAGACTTTAGCATTATGACCGGACCTATTGCAGATTTGGCAAATAACATTTCTTTGCATATTTGACTGATATCCTCTTGATCTGCATTGATTAGCCCTATGACCTACTCTATTGCATGTGAAACATCTACCTTTGAATGATTTGTTTACTTGCATACTTCTGCATTCATGGGATTTGTGTCCATACCTTTTGCAGTTGAAGCACTGTCCGGAGAAGGATGAATTAATCTGATTCATTCTCATTCTGCACTGATTAGCTTTGTGACCAAAGTGGTTGCAGCTATGGCAGTATCCATTGAAGGATGGATATCTTTGAGCATTTGGCTGTCTTACCGGAGGTCTTCTAGGCCTGTTCCTTGGATTTTCTGATCCAAGATTCTTCTAACCGGATCTGGAGCTTTCTCCTTTCTCATATCCCAAGCCATACTTGTCATCTGTCCTCTTTTGACTTCCAAGAAGAACTTCAAGTTGAGCAGAACTTATCTTGAATTTCTCTTTATATTCATTTGCTGTTTGAAGGTCTCTTTTGAGAGAGGCAATTTGATCCTCAAGTTTTCCTTCATTATCTTTGGCATCTTCAAGATCAGATTCAAGATGTCTGATAATCCTGTCCATCTGGTGGCATTCTTCTAATTTTTCTTTAAGAGATTGTCTTAGATTGTCTTCAGCCTTTCTTTTTTCTTCAATCTCTTGAGTAAACTTTATAGTTCTTGATTCCATTTCATGTCTTAACATAATGACTTCTTTTGATAACTTTTCACATAACTTGGTTTGCTCAGTCAATTCTTCATTTGTATTGCTTTCTTCACTTTGTCTTGCCAATTGTTGAAGCAGCTCCTTTCTCTTTTTCATAGAGAGACTTAATTTGTCTTTTAATTCTCTCATGAATTCATCAGCCTGTTTGAGTCTTTCCTTTAATTCACTGACTTCAGAATTTGACTGTTCAAGATCCTCAAGAGCAGTCTTGAGTTGCTCCCTTAAACCATATGCATCCATTTGAAATCCCAGATCTTCCTCAAGCTGTTAGGCTCTATTAGGAGGAACTTAGCTCTGATACCAATTGTTGATAACTGAGAGGGGGGGGTGAATCAGTTATCCTAATTATTTCCCTTATTGAACTTTCCTTTTAATTGATGCAGCATCAAATCAAACACAAAACATTAACCATGAAATAAGAAACACATGACACAGTATTTTTGACGTGGAAACCCTGTTAAGGGAGAAAACCACGGGGTGATTAACCCAAAATTATTCTCTGTTAGAAGAATAGGAAATTACAAAAATGGCACTTGCCAATTAGGGCTCACTGCCCGAGCACACTGCTCACAAGAGGCCCACTACCTACAAGAAGACACACTGTCTACAAAGTGATGAGAATCACAGTCTTGAACTGATTGGAAGCATCTGCATATGCTGGAGTTCAGTTTCGGTTAGGCTCAGTACGCTGATCTGCTGCACTTCATCTTTCCTCTGTTCTTTATTCTGCTATCTTTCACATACCGGATCCTTTTTGCTACCTCTGCTCTTATCTGGACTTATTCGCATATATCTCCACAACAACACCACTTCACAACTAAATCCATCCTCTAAATATATCCGCACAAGTAATTTCATCACCTTTCTAGTCGGCATCCGGAACAGTCTAGTTTCTTACAAACTCTCATTCTGTCGGCTGAATCCTTCCTCACCAAGCAATGCGGATCAAGCATATACTTGTAGATATCATTAATCATGTCGGCCAAACATGATTCAAGCCTTCACAACCTCTGTCATCAACAGTAACCCATCCGGAAAGCAGTCTGATACTCTGCCAGTCAGTTCTTCCTCTGTTTTCACTGTCTCTCAGGAATCCGGTACTCAACCATTCATATCTTTTTCCTTGTCCATCACCGGAGGCTAAATCCTTGGAATATACCACTCAAGGTAGTCCTCTTGACTTCCCCAAATCCGCACTGCACCAAGACACTTCCTCTGAGAGATCCGGACCAATCTGTCGGACCTTGCCACATGCTCTGTTCTTCTTCACCGGACCACAACATTCTTTATTCTGACTTCCGGTAGAGACACATTATGACTTGCGGATATGTGGGATGACCTTTGTTGCCATCAATGACAACAACCATGAATCCATATAGTGTCTCTTGCCAACATTTCACTTGTAAATGGGGAAATTATGCATATAGAAGAATGCCTTTTGGTCTGATCAGTGTAGGTGCCACTTTTTAGAGAGCCATGGACATTGCATTCAGTGGATTATTAGGTAAGTGCATTGTTGTTTATATGGACAATTTGACTGTGTATTATAAAGATGCATCCACTCACACTGAGGATCTGAGAAAAATACTTAAACGATGTGAGAGGTACGAGATTTCTCTTAACCCTAAGAAATGTTCATTTGGAGTAACAGAAGGTAAATTATTAGGACATGACATTTATGAAAATGGAATATCTATTGATCCTGATAGAATAGAGGGAATAAAGAAATTGCAATTACCAAGTAGCAAGAAAGAATTAAAATCTTTCTTTGGTAAGATTAACTTTGTCAGGAAGTTCATTACAAGGTTTGCAGAAATTGTGCAACCATTGAACGCCATGTTGAAGAAGGATGTGAAGATAGTGTTGGGAATTAAGGTGTCTCAACCTTTGCAAATTCCTAATGTTGTATTTATTTATCCCATATTGAGTTGGCATAGTCAGCACCTTGTGTATATGCAGCAGGGTAAATTTTGGTGACTTTGGTAGCCGCGGTTTCCTCCTTGAATAATTAATGGGGATTTGGGGGCAGCACCCCCAAGACAGGGTCAAGGGGCGTAGCCCCTTGCGAGGTCCAGGGGCAGTGCCCCTGGTGCGCTCCCTATCACAGTATAGGGCGGGGTCGAGGGCAGCACCCTCATGGGGGCTTGGGGGAAACGCCCCCGAAACCTCAACCGTTTTTAATTAATGACAAGTGTCGGTGAGGATCTTTGCACAAGAGAAAGGCATCTTTGGGTAGTCAAGGGAGGTTATGACATGTAAGAGGAATATGATATTTTTAGTCAGTGTATGACAGATTCTCTGACAGCTGTAAGGTGCGTAAGAGCATTTGTCGTAACCTATCTTGGGACCAAGCGCCCACTTCGGGATGGGATGTTGGACAAGTGTCCTTAGGCATGGGTTTTGGGGCATGAGTCCAAGATGGACGCCCATCTCTAGAAGGTTCTATATTTGCCTTGTAAACTCTATATAAACAGGGGCTTGGATGGGAGATATAGAACTTTTGGTACAAGTACTGTTATGCTGCCGACATATCTTTAGATTCGACATTTGAAGACTCCTGAAAGAGCATTAGCTCTGAAACTATATTGTAATCTATTATTGTTTACTGTAATACATTTGAGCTGTGTTTTGGAGTGTGGGGTTTTTCACCTGTAAGGGTTTTCCCCACGTATATCTTGTCTCTCTCTCTTCTGTCTACTTTCTGTGTGTATGTGTATTGCTACAATATCTCTATTAGATGTACTAGGTTGCTGTAGTTGTAAGAATTAAATTGAATTTGCATACATCTCTCCTCATTAGATTAGTGTAGGAAGCGATTTCCACACACCTAGCTTCCTTTTAGTGGGTATCAGAGCTTGATCACCTTTTGGTCCTAGTTGTTGGGTAAGGGTTTTTTGAGCTAATCTTAGGTTGAGTGGGAGTCTATGTAGAGTATTTTGTTTTCTATTGCAGCAAGGAGATGGCAAGCACATCAGAAAGGTTTGAAGTGGAGAAGTTCAATGGCAGTAATTTCAAGCTGTGGAAGCTCAAAATGGAAGACATGTTAGTTGACCAAGACCTTTGGGAAAGTGTGAACGGAACTAAACCAGCTACAATGACACAAGTTGATTGGGATCTCAAGGATCGAAAGGCTAAGGGTCTTGTAAGACTTAGTCTTGCCGATTCTGTGTTGTTAAATGTCCATGAGGAGACTATTGTAACACTCCTTTGGAAGAAGTTGGGGGATGTGTATCAAGCCAAATCCCTTGTCAATAAACTTTTCCTGAGAAAGAAGTTGTATTCTCTTTGAATGGAGGATGGAGGATCCGTGGCTGAGCATATGAATGCCTTTAACATGTTGGTTGCACAATTGACATCTATCGGTGTAAAGATGGAGGAGGAGGATCGGTGTATGACCCTACTTTGTTCTTTGCCAGACTCATGGGATCATCTTGTCATGGCAATCGGAAGCACCACATCCACATTCAAAATGAAAGAGGTGGTTTCTTCACTGTTATCTGAAGAGATGCAGAGAAAGTCTTCTGAGGCAGCCAAAGAAGCCCTTGCAGTTCATGGAAGACCCAAGGAGAAAGGGAAGAAGAAGGACAAGAAAGCTGAGAAGGGTAGATCCAAATCCTGTGGGAGATCCAAATCTTTTGGAAAGTCCAAGGCTCTTTGTTGGAACTATGGCAAGACTGGGCATTTCTGTAGGGAATGCAAAGAGGAGAAGAAGAAAAAGAAGAAAGCTCCTGATTCAGATTCTGACAAATCACAAGATGACGGTGATGCCTTCATCGCAGCCATGGCAACCCATGCATCTGATGATGAGTGGCTAATTAACTCTAGTGCATCATTCCACATAACCTTGCATCGAGACTGGTTCACTAAGTATGAGGAGTTCGATGGTGGAAAGGTGTATTTGGATAACGACTCTCATCTGAAGATCGTTGGTCGTGGAAGAGTTTCTATCTGATTCACTGATGGTCGAGTGAAGGGGATCTCTGGGGTTATGCACATCCCAGGATTAGCATAGAACCTACTTTCTGTAAGCAGTTTGAATGATGCAGGTGTGCAGGTTGTCTTTTCAAAAGAAGGATGCAAGATGACTAGAGGATCTATGGTGCTTGCTAAGGGTACTCGGAGACGTACTTTGTTTCAGCTGGAAGCATGCATTGCACAATGCAATAGTTCTTCTGACTCAAGGAAGAGGGCAGCAGTCACTTCATCCCCACCATCTAAATGAGTAGTGAAGAAATCTATTGTTTCTAATCTTGATCGTTGTAATCGTGCTTTGGAAGTTAAACTTCTTACAGAAAAGACAATGTTATGGCATAAGAGATTTGGCCACATTGGTGAGAAGGGTCTACGTACCCTGAAAAATAAGAACCTCATTGAGGGGTTAGATTATTGTAATCTTGAGTTTGACTTTTGCGAACATTGCATTTATGGAAAACAAAACCGTGTTCAGTTTTACTTGAGTTCTCATAAGTCTTCTGGTGTGTTGGACCTCATTCATTCTGATGTGTTTGGTCCTGTTAATGTTCCTTCGTTATCAAAATCTATATACTTTGTATCTTTTATAGATGATTACAGTAGAAGGACATGGATTTATTTTCTCAGAAGCAAATCTTAAGTCTATAGCAAGTTTAAGGAGTTTAGAGCCTTTGCTGAAAATCAGACTGGTAAAAAGATTAAGTGTTTGAGAACTGACAATGGTGGCGAGTTCTGTTCTATAGAATTTGATAAGTATTTCAAGGAACTTGGGATTGAAATACATAAGACAACTCCATACACCCCACAGCAAAATGGAGTTGTAGAGAGGATGAACAGGACACTGATGGAGAAGGCTAAGAGTATGCTTAGTGGAGATGGCCTAGAACAAAAGTTTTGGGCTGAAGCTATTGCCACTACCTACTATCAGGTAAATAGATCTCCTACATCAGCTCTTGTTGGAAAGACACCCATGGAGGTGTGGTCTGGTAGAAAGCCTTTAGTAAAGCATCTTCATGTTTTTGGTTGTGAGGCATATGCACATGTGCCTAAGGAGAAGCGATCAAAGTTGGAGAACAAAGCTGTTAAGTGTATCTTCATCGGCTATTCTATTGGTGTGAAAGGATACAAGCTTTGGGACCCCGTGGCTGAAAAAGTGTTGTATAGCAGAAGTGTATCTTCAGAGAGCTTACACCTTCTTCCACTGTTTTACAGCCAAAAGAAAAAGAAAAGAAAGAGGATGTTGTTCAGTTTCCTCTCACCCCTGAGAAGACTGAACATAAAGACAATGTTGGACCTAATGATGAGGAGAGCTCTAGCAACTCTGAAAGCTCAGATGAAGAAGCTAAACCTCAACCTCAGCTCTTGAGGAAGTCTACACGGATAAGGAAGCAACCTGAAAGGTTTGGTTTTACATTGCTTGATTCTAGTTGTGCTTATGCTTTGCTTACTAACAATGATGAACCTAGAACTGTATCAGAGGCTTTGGATATGAAGGATGCAGGTTCCTAGAAGGAGGCCATGGAGGAAGAAATGGCCTCTTTGGATAAGAATCAAACTTGGGACTTGGTGCCTTTGCCTCCTGGATGAAAACCTGTTGGATGCAAATGGGTGTTCAAGAAGAAATTTGGTGCAGATGGCAGTATTGAGAAGTATAAGGCCAGATTGGTTGCGAAGGGGTATTCACAAGTGGAGGGTATAGATTATGGTGAGATCTTCTCTCCCATTGCAAAGTTGACATCCATTTGATTCCTGTTGTCACTCGCAGCAGCTTATGACTTGGAGGTAGAACAGATGGATGTGAAGACAGCTTTCCTTCATGGTGACTTGGAGGTAGAGATCTACATGTCACAGCCAGAGCATTACATGGTGAAAGGTAAAGAAAATTTGATTTGCAAATTTAAGAAGTCTTTGTATGGTTTGAAGCAATCCCCTAGGAGATGGTACTTGAAGTTTAATGCCTTTGTGTTGTCAATTGGATTTGTGAGATCAAAATCAAATCACTGTGTGTATTATAAATTTGATGGTGATCGTATTCTCATTGTTGCACTATATGTTGATGATATGTTTCTCATTGGGAAGGGTAAAAATATGATTTCTGATTTTAAATCTCAGTTGTCAGCTCAGTTTGAAATGAAAGATTTAGGGGCAGCCTGGTACATTCTAGGAATGGAAATCAGAAGAGATAGAACCAACAGAAAACTTTGGTTAAGCCAGAGTAAGTATGTGAAGTCCATGTTGGACAGATTCAGCATGGCAGATTGTAGACCATTGTGTGTTCCTGTTTCTTTGGGGATAAAGTTGTCTATTGAGGATTGTCCAAAATCTCCTAGTGAGGTGGATGACATGAGCAGAGTACCTTATGCTAGTGTTGTTGGTAGTTTGATGTATGATATGGTCTGCACAAGACCAGACATTGCCCAAGCAGTGGGAGTCCTTAGTTGATATATGGCTAATCCTGGACGAGTTCATTGGGATGCAGTTAAGCGAGTGTTCAAATATTTGAGGGGTACTTCTGAGTATTCCATTTGCTATCATGCTAATGTTTCAGGACCTCCGCATTCTGTTGATATTCATGGATTTGTGGATTCAGATTGGGCAGGTGACATTGACAGCAGGAGATCCACCAGTCCTTATGTGTTTACACTGTTTGGTGGTGCTATTAGTTGGATGACTAACTGACAACATGTTGTTGCTTTGTCCATGACAGAAGCTAAGTATATGGCAGCAACTCATGCTTGTAAGGAAGCCATCTGGCTTAAGAGATTGTGTTCAGATATTGGTGTTGATGCAGGTCAGATCACGATCAGTTGTGACAGTCAGAGTGCAATTTGCCTTGTGAAGAATCCAACTTTCCATGCTAGAACAAAGCACATTGATGTTCAATTTCACTTCATGTGAGACATGGTTGAGGATGGAAAGGCAAATTTGGAGAAGGTAGATACTTTGAAGAATGTTGCAGATGCATTGACGAAACCAGTGGGCACAAAGAAGTTCAAATGGTGTTCGGAGTCTATGGGCCTCTTGGCCCCCAGCTATTAAATCTTGTCATTGCTTTTGGCCTTTGCAAGGTGTTTGACAAGTGGGAGAATATTGGGAATTAAGGTGTCTCAACCTTTGCAAATTCCTAATGTTGTATTTATTTATCCCATGTTGAGTTGGCATAGTCAGCACCTTGTGTATATGCAGCAGGGTAAATTTTGGTGACTTTGGTAGCCATGGTTTCCCCCTTAAATAATTAATGGGGGTTTGGGGGCAGCACCCCCAAGACAGGGTCAAGGGGCATAGACCCTTGCGGGGTCCAGAGGAAACACCCCTGGTGCACTCCCTGTCATAGTACAGGGTGGGGTCGAGGGGCAGTGCCCTCATGGGGGCTTGGGGAAACACCCCTGAAACCTCAACCATTTTTTAATTAATGACAAGTGTCGGTGAGCATCTTTGCATGAGAGAAAGGCATCTTTGGGCGGTCAAGGGAGGTTATGACATGTAAGAGGAATATGATATTTTTAGTCATTGTATGACAGATTCTCTGACAGCTGTAAGGTGCGTAAGAGCATCTGTCGTAACCTATCTTGGGACCAGGTGCCCACTTCAGGATGGGATGTTGGACAAGTGTTCTTAGGCATGGGTTTTGGGGCATGAGTCCAAGATGGACGCCCATCTCTAGAAGGTTCTATATTTGCCTTGTAAACTCTATATAAATGGGGGCTTGGATGGGAGATATAGAACTTTTGGTACAAGTACTATTATGCTGCCAAAATATCTCTAGATTCAACATTTGAAGACTCCTAAAAGAGCATTGGCTCTGAAACTGTATTGTAATCTATTATTGTTTACTATAATACATTTGAGCTATGTTTTGGAGTGTGGGGTTTTTCACCCATAAGGGTTTTCCCCACATATATCTTATCTCTCTCTCTTCTGTCTACTTTCTGTGTGTATGTGTATTGCTGCAATATCTCTGTTAGATGTACTATGTTGCTATAGTTGTAAGAATTAAATTGAATTTGCATACATCTCTCCTCATTAGATTAGTGTAGGAAGCATTTCTGCACACCTAGCTTCCTTTTAGATAGAGTGGACGCCAGTGGCTAAAGCTGCATTTGAGGATATTAAGGAGGCCATTTCTAATGCTCCTGTGCTGACAAGTCTAGACTACACAAAGCCATTTTACATATATTCCTTTACATCCTCCCATTCAGTTGTGGCTGCCTTGACACAAAAGGGTGAAGACAATGAAGAAAAGCCTATAGCTTTTATGAGCATACCACTGAAGGATGCACAATTGAGATACCTTGATACAAAAAGACAAGCATTTGCATTGATGAGAGCCGTAAAAAAATTTAGACATTATATCTTGCGCAGCTAGATCAAAGCCATAGTACCAGACAGCAGTAAAGATGTTGCTGATGTAGAACAAGCCTGGAGAAAAAAGGGCCAAGTGGATCACCACGCTACAAGAGTTCGATTTGGAAATCATTCCAATGAAGTTAGTCAAAGGGCAAGCATTGGTACAGATAATAGCGAACACAAACCCAGATTTGATAAAGCAGCAGTATGTGTTGAATTCCCGTGACGCATCAGGCTGGTATGATGATTTAAGCATTTTTCTAATATCAGGGAAGTACCCAAGTAGGATGAAAGCTTCTTAGAGGAGAGCTTTGAAGATTAAAGCACAGAAATATATGGTACAAGGAGGTCTTCTATTCTAGAAGAACCATGAAGGAATTTATTTGAGATGTTTAAACAGAGCTGAAGCGGATAAGGTGTTAACAGAATTGCATGATAAGTACGGAACTGGCCATGGTTCTCATCTAGCCACAATGCACAAGATATTGAGAGTAGGCTACTATTAGCCTACGATGTTTAAAGATACAGAGAGTCACATTAAAAGTTGCCACACCTATCAGACTGCAGCAAGTAAGGGAAGAAATCAGGCCAATCCATTATAGCCAGTGATTGAGTCTAGACCATTTGCACAATGGGGCCTAGATTTCATTGGAGTCATTAATCCTCCATCTTCTACAGGACACAAGTTTATACTGACAGTGACTGACTAATGTACAAGGTGGACTGAAGCCACATGTTGCAAGTTCTCTATGACTGATGTAGTTATCAAGTTCCTTGAAGAAGACATCATAACCAAGTTTGGAACTCCATATTTGGTGGTATGTGACAATGGCCCTGCATTTTCTTCTTTGAAATTTTCTAAATGGGCATTTGAATATGGGATAGTTTTAAAGTTTTCTTCAAATTACTATCTTCAGGGGAATGGGTTAGCTGAGTCTACAAACAAAATTTTATTAGACATAATCAAGAAGCTAATTGTAAAGAGTCCCAGAGAGTGGAATACATTGTTGAAGTATGCATTATGGGTAGATAGGACCAAGTTTAAGACAGCCTTAGACAATGCACCTTATCACTTAGTTTATGGGACTGATCCCATACTTCTAGTGAATTTAAGAATACCAATCTGGAAGTTTGATAATTATTATTTAGGCTTTGATGATCATAGAGAAGCCAGAATAATACAAATGTTACAACTAGATGAGAAAAGAGATCAGGCCATTGAGAAATTTGCCAAACATCAAGCAGTAGTCAAGAGATGGTTTGATAAAAGGGCAAAAGTCAAAACATTTAGGATATCAGACTTAGTGTTGTGCTAGGATAAAGCACATGAAAAGAAAGGGCATCATGGAAAATTTGACAAACTATGGCAAGGTCCATTACAGGTCTCAGAAATAATTGGAGACAATACATTTAGACTCAAGACCCTAACTGGGGAAGATGTGCCATTACCAGTTAATGGCCAGCATTTGAAACATTACTTCCAGGATTGAGGTGTGGTCAATCAGTTTTTGTGTATCATAGTGTAAATAGTGTACAGTTTTTCTTTTTGCTTTGTTTTCTTTTTTTCTTCCTTTCCTTTTGTAGGTTAGTTGTTTGTACAGTTTGCTTGTTGTGTTTCCTTTGTTGTCTCTTCAGCAGGGATCTTTGCTTTGCTTTAGAGTATGAAGGAGCAAACCAACAACCATTGAAAACAATGGAAAATTTAGAACATTTAGGTTAATTATTTGCAATTTATGCATAACTTGTTGTGACTGTCATGAATGTAGAAAGTTGTTTTACTTGTTAAACTTTGTATTCAATAAGAATGGGTTGAGTATTCAAGGAAGGTTTCCCACAATGACACACCTAAAATACTTGGGTTTGTTGAACCTACCAGTGTAGATATTAGGTGAAAAAATAGAGGTCACCCTTGCTACCATTACAATTCTCAGCTTAATTTCAGCAAGTGACCACTCCTTGTATCATGAAGTTACAAATGTAATATCTTATGAAGTCTCTATCAAATACATAAAAATATAAAATAATAAAATGGATTTTACTGAAAATCTAGATTAAGCCATCTAAGTAACTCTACCAAAGCTATAGACGCTCGCTGGCAGTGGGGCTCTACTTAGGACAATTGTAACGATAACCTTGTCGGGGCTATGGATGCCTGCTGGTAGCAAGGCTCTATCCTGTTGGCTATGAGGGAACATCCTCACCTACGTAGGCTAATATCAGTCACTTGTTGGTTCAACTAATCTTCAAGATGAGCATAATTAATCATGTGCACCCATTTAAACTGAAAGGAAAGTTCATGCACCTTATTGAATACATTGAGTCTCAAGTTAGATGATGATTTGTAGGAGAAATAGTTAGGGGGTTATGAATTTATTTCATTCAATTTTCCTTAATGATTTTAATTTGATTGTTTGTTTGGTTGCTAGTTGTTGTAATGTTCACAACACGCCCCATTTTTCTCCTTAGCAAAATAAGGACCCCTATTGTGGCATGCTTCCTTGTTTTTGTGCTCTAGGCAGTAACGGTAAAAGAGCCAGCATCAGTCAATATGTAGGTGCTTCATGTCAGGTGCATTTGTGATCTTCAAGTCTGACCCAAAATTTCAAAGTATGAATCTTTCCTCAGGAAGCCTGCCATGTGAAAGAGTGTAAAATTCTAAGCAAGTTTTCCTTTACATCACCCTAAAATTCAGCCAAATAGGAAGGTTATGTGTGGTCAAAGTTCTAGTCAAACATAATATTCAGTGGGGGGGTCATATTCCTGAATATCACCCCCTTTCCGAATATCACCCCCCTTCCTGAATATCACCCCCTTTGTTGAATATCACCCCCCTTCCCGAATATCACCTCCCTTTCTAAATATCACTCCCCTTCCCGCCCATTGCTCTATAACATTTAATTCGCAGGTGCAGTAGGTGGATTCCCACCAAATGTGGACACGATAACTTCAACAAGGGAAATGCAAACAATATATATGCAATTTTGTCAGTGGCTATGATTAATGCATGTCTAACTTTTTGACCAGATATGAATAGATGAAGTGACTTAATGCATATTTTCTAATCCATTTTGTGTCTATTTGCAGGATCGAGGCGATTGCAGGTGAAACTTAATGGTGGTGACATCATGAAAGAGGAAATTGGATCTCAAAGGAAGAAAAAGGAGATAAGAATGGTGATGAGAAGAAATAGCAGGTGAAACTTAATGGCGATGACATCACAGAGGAGGAGATCAGATCACAAGGAAGCATAAGAAGTCAAGGCTTTCAATGATGAAGACAAAATGCAGATGGAAACATTATTACAGTAGACAACAGAGGGTATTTTGAGCTGCTAGGGTTTCTAGAAGGGCAATATTGCGCCCAGATCTAATACATGTCGATCAAGGATATTTTGGATGGGATTTCTCCACCATTGATGCTGTAACTAGAGGTTTGAACCATTGTTTAACTAGGGTTTTGGAGCTGTATTGGGGATGGTCATAGCTGTATATTGCCCCCTTTACACTATAAAACTTTACACAAGGGCTACACAGAGATTTGTAGCAGCAGAGGTTTGTAAAACATAGCATTTAGAATAGAGGGACCCTTTAGTTTAGAAGTAGCAAGAGGTCGCCTATGTCTGCAATAAGGAATGTGTGGAACATCCTGCTTCCTTACTGTATCTATAAAGCTTTGTAAGTTTTCTGTAATTTGATTATGAAGCTAAGAGTCATTCATACATTGTAAATCATTTATGACTGTCTGTTTTGAATACAAGTGAATCTGGAATTCTGCATCTATCTTCTGAGTGTCTTCTGGCTCTTCTTTGTGTTTAAAACAATATCTCTTAAATCTTGCAATCTTGACTGTATGTCTGTGAAAATACTCAGGGCTTACATTTAAGGTTTAATTTGTGGATTTGATCAATTTGCTACATTACCTGTAAAGTGCATAATAGAACATTTAGATCCTGTGGTAGAAGAATGAAGTTTAGTTTAGATTCCTCTAACGGTTCCCAACCCATCTGAGATACTTAACTTAAAATGTAGAAATTTAAAGGAGATTGTCTCATATCTGAAAGAAGCATGCATAACTGACTTGAAAGTAGGTAGTTTTCATAATATTGAAGAGGAGAAAAGCTTGTAATAATGTAAATCATTTAAAGCTTTGTACCACAGTAGCAAGTTTATGCAAAAGGAATGAACAACATGCTGATATTTATGATCTTTTGCTTAATCTGAGTCCAGTAAATCATCAAGAAACCCTAAATCACGTAAGGCCCCTTGAACATTACAGCTTCACATCAACCTACTGAATTTTCCCAATAGGTCAAGACCTGACCATATTAAACTTAGGATTAAGCAAATCTTAATCAATTTCTTCATATCTTTCAAGTCAGTTAGGTTCATTTTATGTGAATTTTAACTACTATTATGACTGTGTTAAAACAATCGTCAACATGGTCCACTGGTATTCTTGATGACCAAAGATCAAACTTTACATCTCATTTGTGGACTTTCTTCAAGCCAACGCCCAGCTAATCCTTATTGGAAAAGAAATTTTCATCAATAAGTCACACCATATAGCACTCCAAATGCTAGCATCATCTACTTTGGTGACTCTTGCTACCCTCCTATCACAGGGATGTCCTCTTGTTTTCAAGCTAAAGACTATGTTAGGGTTGACTGATTTGGTTTCCATTTGGCTTGACACAACAACCTCTGTTCATAAAAACTATTCACAAAACTTGTGTCTGATGTTCTTAGTCTATCGTTGTATGGCCTTTGGTGCAAACAACATATCACTTTAAAGAAAAGCTTGTGACTATCCTCAAAAACCCCTAGATCTGCTCTATACTTGGTCCCTCATTGTCTCATACTGATAGTCCTTTATGTCATTGTCTCTTTGTAGACTCTTATCCTCTTGTTACTATAGAGTCTTTCCATGCTTTATCAAACACAAAAAGCTTCAACAATCTCAAAGGTCACTGTGAATTTGTATGCCCATCCAATGTCTAGCCTTTAAGAGGCTTAAAACCTACACTCTTCAGTTTTATGATTGCTCCTATCCCTATGACTATTTCAATCATAGTTGACCGCCCTTCCTTATGAGTGCTTGTTTCTATTAAAACTGCTGATGATTGCACTTTATGCTCACTATATTCATTGATAATCTTAACATTATCCCATATTTGAGCATTCTCCTTATCAATCACCCTTTTGACATGGTTGCATTCTTCTTGAAAGATACATGATTGTTTCCCTCTATAGTATTGGCTGAGCTTTCTCATGGATCATAATGTTGGCTGATTTTTTAGGAAAGCTTACAACAGTGCCTTCACCACTAGACTACCCTATCTCTCATTGTCCCTCATTTAGTAATCTATCCTCTAGATCATGACACTTCTGCACTTTTACTACATCTTTACCATGACGAGATGTGATTTCATTTATGCATAGAGAGCATGATATCTTTACAATGAAATGATACATCGTTCTTTTAATTCTATAGCAATACCTACTCCATTTTAATGATGCTTCAATCTATGATGTCTTTTCAAGCATATTGTTGTTTCATTATTCAACTATTCTATCTATGGGGTATATCTGAATAGCAAAATTCACACTTCAATCACAAAAAATAGATGAAAAAATACCTTATATGGCTACACTTCATTCTTGTGCTTTTCTGTGTATGTCAAAACCATATGAATAATCCTTCTATGCACTTGATACTTGATTGTCCATTTGATGGCTATATATGCTACTCAAGCTACACATTTGCATCTCATATGATTGTAACAGCTAACTAGAAATGTTCATTATTCATCGGTGACTTTGCATTATCAAGTTGACTATACTTGCTTATCTAATTTATCAATTCCACCTTGACTGTACTTTGTGGCTTTCTTGATGGCATAATGGATTCCTTATAGCTTTTCTATATGGCAATTTGACTTAGTTGTTTCTCATGCTTGTATTGAAATTGAAAACCAATTCTTTCTTGCATCAAAAATAAAAGTATGTTGGGCTCAACCCTTGTGGGTGCCCACTTTACCCCACATACTACAATATTAAATGAAGTAATCAGCAATGAAACTTTACCTGTATCTGCACATTGGACAAACTTATTAGACAAAAATGTACCTTTGTTTCATCATGTGAGGTGGCTTGTATGATCTTTCTCTTTGATATGACACTTGTATCTGTTCATTATCAATGTTGTTATGCTGATATCTGATTACTGATATTGCTGCTACATCAAGTGAATGGTACTTTTGAAGTTCTGGTTGTGTATGAAAAGACTTGGTACCCTGAGCATTAACAAAATTAATTTTCCAGGTACGTTAGAGCTCAAATGGATGGAGGAAGATAGCAATTGGCTCAACCATGAGATTCTTCATTCGTAGGCAATGACGGGTCCCCTTTCTTTTCCTATGCATTTCTTTACTTTCAAAAGTAAAATTTACTTTTATGTTGCCTATTTCAGTTACTCCTACGGCTTGTGTGGGAGAATTTCATTTGACATTCATGAATAATAAAAAAGCCTTTTAAAATATGCAATGTTCTATGGTTCTTCTTGATTGCAAACAATTGCATTTATCTGAAGTTCTTTTATGGCATTTTTCTCTTGGCAAAACACTTTTTAACAATAGACATGCACCCTTAAAACTATAAAACTTAACCAACTCCACTTGATTAAGCTGGAAAATAAAAATGGGTAACATTTTTGGCGACATGTGTGTGGTGCTTGCATGCTAAGTACCCAGACCAGCTGCCTAAAACTATCTATTGGGAATAGAGTCACTCATACTTGACAAAACCTTGAACCCCTTCTAATCCATCAAGTGCATGTGTATGGTTGGTGATAGTGAACCAAAAAAAATCACTGTCATTAATGATATGCATCTACTTGATGGGTTAGAAGGGGATAATCAACAAGAACACCGCCTTAGCAAACTATTGCAATTTATTGCAGCTCTATGAGGGCGATAGGTATGATGTGTGATAGCGAATACATGTATTCACTATTTCATATGATGGTTGTCTATTTCATACAATTGTAGTACATTACAACAGTTTTATAACTTGTGTACAACCAGATCTAGAAACAACTAACTAATTGTACAGAAATACACTTAGGGAAATGAAAAATGTATCTGGAAACCTATTATAACCTACCCTAACTAGAAAAAAAGTTGGTCAAACAAAACCATCGACTAACTTTGCAAAATAACACCCCTTTCTAATCAACAACTTATGCATTACATGATTATATATTGCTGAAAGAACATGAAACACATGCAAATATTCAATAGAATGTTGCAATGTTTCATGAAAGGTGCAAGTAAACTCACTTACACCTTGATTTTGATCATGCCTATTTCTGTCCTAGACTAGACAAGTGAGCTGAATTTGATCACTTTCATCTGCAACCCCAAAATTAGTTTCTTCTTCAATTGCATCCTCATACTTCGGTGCAAGCATGACCTCTGGTACTTCAGTGGCCTCCATACTAGATAAATATCTTATTGGATGACCTCTATAATAGATAAAACTTGGACTCCCATTATTGGTTGCTTCACATTCTTCCTATTTTTCATGGTTGTCCTACTTCGTGGCTAAGTTTGGACTATAGAGAAAATAATATGGATGCTTAGAAATTTCAGCATTACCTTCAACTTGCATAATAAGTTGCCATGTTGATTCCTCCTCCATGGTCAATAGACAATCCTCTTCCACTAGGGTATCTAACAACTCATCAAAGCTATCAGCTCTTGGAAGGCTCTTAGGGACAACTAGTTCAAGCTCAAAATCCTCATTATCACTAGTTACACTTCAAATCAGCACTTTCTTCTTCAATGAAGGAAGGCAAAAACTCAAACATTGAAGTAGCCTCTTGAAGCAAACTTTTAATTAATATGTCAGCCTCAAGTTCTTCAGTACAATAGAAAGAAAGCTCCTCCAACCAACTAAGAACTTGCAAATCAAATTCATGAGAAATTTCTTGAATTGAGAGAATGAACTCCTCTCTATCAGGACCATATTCCTCCTGTTGCTTCATCACTTGTTCAAGATTGTGAACTTGTTCTAGTTCATCATGATTGTCAATTTCTCCTAAAAGGTCTAATTCCTTGTCACCCAACATTGAACAAAACTATTCAATTATGCCTGTGCACATCTCTCCATAAAGCTCAACATTAGCTTTCTCATGCATAACATGCTCGAATATATCAAAGCTCATAACTTGGAAAATGGTGTCAGGTTTAGATTTATGTTGTTCTTCATGGTCCAAGGCTCCATTTTCATACTGATTATTGTCAATCAACAACTCCTTAGATTGTTTAATGTCCTCTTGTTGTTTTGAAACTATTTTTAGAGTCAAAAAACTCACACCTTCTTCATTCCAAACTGTAAACTGCTCTTCCTGATCAACCTCTTTCACCATTTCACCTTGCTGCCCTATAAGAACATTTTCACCATCTTTTATGAAACAAGGAAGCTGATAAGTTAGAGCATTCAAAGACACTTCTTGAAAGGTCTTTTCCTATCCAATATTCTTCTATTCTAATCTATATTCCTCCATAGTTAAATGTAACAAGTTTATATTTCTATTTTCCCCCATGTTGAGTGAGCTATGCTGGTCAAGAGTCTGCTCTTCTTTTGCTTTCTAGATGTTAGAGCATGGTTCCATTTGCATGATAGGTGGAGGAACCTCACAGGGTGAAAAAGATGACCCTTTCCAACTTGGAATCTTAAGGGTAGAAGGCTCATTGGTAGGCTCACTAACAGGCTCAAAAGGTTTCTCTTGTTTAAAACTAGGGAACTTGTACTTGGAAAACTCTTCATTCACGGGATGATTCAACCTTACAGGAAGAGTTGAGCTAAAACTAGGAAAGGAAAGGGTTTCTTGGGTTTCACACCTTTTTTGGCATTGATAAATTGAGTAAGCTCGACTACTTTGCACCTCAACAGACAAAAACTTCATTTTCTCCTTTTTAGTAGCTCTCTCCTTCAAGACTTCCTTCAAACTGTATTATTTTTGTCACCCACTCTTGATCATAAACAAGGGATTGCTCAGCAAACTCATGTTGTTGCAAGATTTTTTTTTTTTTCTTTATGTCAACCAACATCCAATACATGTGTGAGAACTCCTTAATAACATCACTAATCTTCATATGTTCAAGCTTTTGGCTCAAAACCCACAAAACACTGTCAAACTTTTGTATCAGATCCAACACATTCTAGTAAGGGTGTTCTTAAGGCCGATTATGTGAATAAGCATGCTGGTTGGCATCAAAAACCTCTTCTTGGGGTTGAATTTGATCATATATCAATTGATATTGAGATTGAGCAGGGATGGGAGGGTGGAAAACATGACAGGATTGTTGGTAATCTGCTATTATAGGGTCATTTGGAATAAAACCAACAAGTTGCTCTATGTGATATGGTTGGTAAGAGGGTACATATACATGATTTTCATGGAATGGAGGTGAAAAACCATCACAGTGCTGATAGCTAGACATTGCAAGAGTAAAACATGAAACATAGACAAGTCTAGATAACTGATTTGGAAGGAATATAGTTAAAATAGTCTTGAAACACTAGGATATGAGTTAGAACACCAAATAGTGTCACCAGGTGCAAGGAAAATACTTTCAAATGGTAGAAAACTAACAAGTAGCACCAACCTCATTAGTTGCATGTACCTGGACTGCTAAAACTGACTAATTCTTCACTTGTAGAGTCACCAAGTGTGTGAATATTGCCTCCAAAGGCTAACGTTGTTGACATACACACCAAATAACAATAATGAATAGAGGACTTGTGGACTATGATAGTCCAATCGGTTCCACCGGGCATGCCAGAAACTATTGTCTCTCATATTTGCACCCTTGCTAAGTTGCAGAACTTAGAGTTTTGGAGAAACATAGGTTCTTTCCATCATAGGTGACCCATAGGCCTGGAAAGATCCCATGTTTCTCCAAAATGCTAAGTTCTACAACTTAGAAAGGGTGCAAATTTGAGAGACAACAATAATGTCTTGGTCCTGTCTGCTCCTCCAAAGCGGAATCCTCCTAACAATCCAAAATGCAAGTATACTCCCTTGAGTGAACCACTCAAGGTTGTGTTCCAAAAACTAGTCCAAGAAATCATGGTTGAGTTCCCCATGATGAAACCATTTGATGAAAACCAACCTAAACTCACATTGTATAAGGAAAATGAGTTTTGTGACTATCCTCATATCAAAGGTCATGCCATGGGAAAATGTATGAAATTAAAGAACTACATCCAAGACCTCGTCGATCGCAACGACATCCAAATAGAAGGAAACAATAATGCATCACCTAACGATGGCCTAGGAGTCTACCAAGATCCTCTTCCCCACCACAACAACCAATCCAAATCATCATCCTCCAAGGCTAATCCCAACAATCAAACCAACAACATCAACTATAATAATGCTCCACCTCCTTACGACAATATAGTAGGCTAGATTGACTTCGACTCTACTCATGTCACCACCATTAAACTCAAAAATACCACCCCCAAATGCGTCGTTACTACCCAACGTGGCTGTGTAACCATAAAGAGATCATCTTCATTCTCCACCACTACCACTTCTGAATATAACCTCCTTGACCATCTTGGGAAGACCCCCACACAAATCTCCATCTTAGAACTTCTTAGGACATCTACCATCCACCACGAAATCCTTGATAAGGCTCTCTAGGAGTCCCATGTCCCCACCAACATACTTCCCGCTCAATTCCAAAATTTAGTGGCTCAATTATCCTCATCCTACCATCTCACTTTCAACTAATCTGACATGTCATCCATCGAGCCCACTCATAATAAATGACTTCATATCAAAGTCCAAATCACCAATCACAAAATAAAGAGGGTCCTCTTGGATAATAGATCTAGTTTGAATATATGTACATTAAAATTCATAAAACTCTTGGGGTATTTAGCAGTTGACTTAGATTCTTTGGCCATCTCCAGAAAAGCATACAAAAACACAGAATGAGAATCGGAAGGCACCATATGCCTCCCACTCAAGGTGGGCCCACTCATGCTACCCACCCTATGTCATGTGATCAATCTTGACCTTCCATACAATCTCCTTCTAGGCTGACCATAGTTACATGCCATGCAAGCCGTTCCATCCACCTATCACCAATGTCTTAAGTTCTCTCATATCGGTGTGGAAGTCACTATTCCCACTGATCAACAACCATTTGAATATTGCAAAGCCTTAGAGGTTGTTTATGATAGATAATTTCATTGTCCAGGAACTTATGGGGAACATCTCAAAAACCCCTCATCCATTCCATCCACATCATCATCCACTCCACAAATCACCATTGATCCATCACACGCTTCTACATCATCTTCCACTCCTACACCTCAGGTATCCCAAGTCAAGATCATAGATAGAGGGTGTGGTGAATATGAGCTTCACAATGCCTTCCATGTGGGACAATTACCTTTGTCCCCCCACTCTCATGGCTATCATCTAAAAAAGAAAAAGAAAGAACAACAAAGTAGGATTATTGAAAAAATTCATTTTGTCCTAGCACAAATCTCTAAAGAAGAGGACGATGAAGAAGCAGCTTTGAGTGATTGGTTATACCGTGATGAAACCCCTCCAGCACCAGTAGACATGGAGTACTTCCAAGAGAAATATCCTATACCATTTCAAATTTGCACCAAGATGCCTTACCATGGAAAAGGGTTTGGTGTTAATGAACAAGGTGCTACAAAATATATCTCGGTTGATCCCACATCTCCCAAGAAGTATGCCCAACACTTTGATTTAGGATATGCGCCACCAACTATGACAATCTATGGATTCGCTAAAACTCTGGTAGAGGTGACCAAATCCTCTTTTGTTGTTGAAAACATTACTCTGAGTGTCATCATAGCTTCATGCAGAGATCTTGATATTTCATGCATCTTCCCCGATAACACCATCTTCATCATTGACCTTCCTCTCATTCATCTCGAGCTCATCACCTTGGATTATCAAGGACCACTACCTCCCGACATTTTCCCACACAATGAGGCTCTCTTAGCATTCCTAGAACCCCACAACACCTCACGGTATGACATATGCTTGCACACTCATGCCTACTTTGTGGAAGAGGAGATCCTTAGTCTAAAAAAGAAAAAAGAAAAAAAAAAAGAAAATTGTCCCCTGGTGAAAACCTCTTTGAGGTACTTTCAGACACAAAAGAGAAAAAAAAGATGTATCTCCTAGTGAAAACCTCTCTGAGGCACTAGGAGGTGAGGATCACCATCTTCCCCCCATACCATCTTACTAGCATGAACGTACCAATATCTTGATTGAAGGCACCTAAGAAATAAATCTTGGCACAGAAGAACAACCTAAGCTCACCCACATCATAGAAAACCTTGCTAACAAAGAGGAATCCAACCTTTCAATCATGCTTCATGAAGCACCTGATGTCTTTGCTTGGTCTTATGTAGACATGCCAAGATTGGATCCCTCCTTGGTTATTTATCATCTTGTAGTGCATCCAAAAGCAAGACTCGTAAAGTAGAAACTCTAAAAATGCATCCTCAGGTCACCTTGCTTGTCAAAGATGAATTTTAGAAATTATTAGAGATCGACTTTATTCACCCTATTGACTATCTAGAATGGATCTCCAATATTTTTCTAGTTGCTAAGAAACCTAGGAGCATCCGAGTATGTACAGATTTCTGAGACCTCAACAAAGCATGTTCAAAAGATTTGATTTTCTGCTCCCTAACATTGACATCATTGTAGATCTCACAATAGGACACAAGATGCTCTCCCTCATGGATGGCTTCTCCAGATACAACCAAATTAGAATCACCCCTAAAGATCAACATAAAACTACTTTCACTTTTCCTTGGGGTACATATTGCTAGTAAGTCATGCCCTTTGGTCTAAATAACGCCAAGCCAACCTATCAACGAGCTATGACTACTATTTTCCACGACATGCTACATAAATCATGGAGGACTATGTGGATGATCTCCTTGGGAAATCTAAAACAAGAGTGGAAAACCCTGAGGTTCTACAATAGATATTTGTACATCTTAGATAGTACAAGTTTCACCTCAATCCCAAGAAATGTGTCTTTGGCATCACATCAGGAAAACTCTTGGGATTCATTGTTTCCAGTAGAGGCATTGAGGTAGATCCCACTAAATTTGTGCTGCTATAATTGAAATGCATCCACCTAAGACACTCAAATAGATATGAAGTCTCCAAGGTAAGCTCCAGGCTATCCATAGGTTCATTTCTCAACTCGCAGATAAATGCCAGCCCTTTGCCCATTTGCTTCGCAAGGATGTAAACTTCAAATGGGACCAAAATTGTCAACAAGTATTTGGCCGCATCGAGGAATATCTAGCTTTACCACCAATCATAATAGTACCTATCACTATAAGGCCCCTATTATTGTAGATATCAGTGACTTTAATAGCACTAGGGGCACTTCTAACACAACATGATGATATCAGTCATGAAAGGGCTATATACTATATCAGCAAGACCCTCATCGGCTATGAGCTTAACTACACATCCATGGAATACGCATGTCTAGCTGTCATTTTCTGTTCTCAAAAGTTACGACACTACATGCTAAGTCCCTCTATCAATCTCATCTCTAAAGTTGACCCTCTCAAGTACCTCCTTTTTAGGACCTCACCCACAAGAAGAATGACAAAATGGGTAATGCCACTAAGCAAATTTGACAATGAATATGTTGACTAAAGTGCAATCAAAGGACAAGTTGTCGCAAATCAATTGGCCAAATCACCCCTTACAAATCATCCACTCTTTATTGATTTTCTAGATGAGTCCATCTTGTCCATGATAGAATAAGCAAATTGGAAACTATACTTTGATGGATCCTTCACCAATCACAGTTCATGGGTAGGAATACTATTGGTAACCCTACAAGGCAACTACATTTGTAAAGCATACAAAATTTCCTTCCCATGCACAAATAATGTGGCTAAGTATGAAGATTTGATAATTGGTCTCAAAATAGCAGTTTAGTGGAACATCCAACAACTACAAGTCTATGGTGACTCCTAGTTGATTATCAAACAAGTCAATGGTGAATACCTCACTAAGGACGAGAAACTAGTACCCTATTATAAGCAAATGGTTGATGAATACAAAATATTCTTCACATACATCTAGTTTGAATAGATAACTCACCTTCACAACAAAGAAGTTGATGTCATGGCCACTATTAGCTCCCTCCTGGATATGCCTAATGGCAGCCACCAGTGTGAATTCCTTGTGGAACAACTTCTTATGCTAGCATACCATGTCATCGAGTTAGAATTTGTATGTGAGATTGTTGGTCCTAAAATCCTTGCTATCATGAAATCTACTCCTACCTTCAACATCATACCTTCCCACCTGAATCTACTCATAAACAAAAAAGATCACTCATATGTTGAGCCTCCCATTATACCATCCTTTCTAACACCCTCTATTGTTGAAGCTATGATGGCACTCTTGTTCGATGTTTAAACATGGAAGAAGCTTCCCTCACCCTACATGGAGTCCACATAGGTATCTGTGGTTCTCACACAAGTGGTATTGTCCTAGCCAGGAAGATTTTGTGTACAAGATATTATTGGCCTACCATGGAGCATGATGCATGTGATTATGTGAAGAAGTGTAAGCCCTATCAACAGCATGGTGATCTCATTAACGCTCCCTCTCAGGCATTGCAACCCATTACAACACCATGGCTTTTCTCTCAGTGGGGCCTAGATCTCATTGGCAAAATCCATCCCCCATCCTCCAATAGACATAAATTCTTTATCACTACTATTGAATACTTCACTAAGTGGGTTGAATCCATTCCTCTCACTTTTACCATTGGAAACTAAATCTCCAAGTTCATCCTCTACCATATCATCTATCGTTATGGTACCCCATCCACCCTTCTCACAAATAATGGCAAGTCATTAAAAAACCATGATGTCCATGCCCTTTGTGAACAATTCTACATAAAACATCATTGGTCCACCCCATACTATCCCCAAAGTAGCAGTCAGGTTGGGACAACTAATAAAACCCTACTCCAAATCCTTAAGAAATTTATCAACGAAACTGGTCATGATTGGCACCTCCACATCCATCATGTCCTCTATGCCTACCACACTAGCATCCACACTCCCACGGGAGCCACTCCATATTCCTTAGTCTTCAGAGTTGAAGCCATCATGCCAATAGAGATCGAGTTGCCCTCATTACGCATATCCATGCATAATGTTATCACTAATGAAGAATACTGTATTACATGCCTCCAAGAGATAGATCTATTGGATGAATGGTGCCTCAACACCCTGGATCACCTCCAAGCATACCAAAATTGGCTTCATAGATCCTACAACAAGAAAATCAATCCTAGAGACTTTGCAGTAGGAGACTTGGTTCTAAAAGAAAACCAAAGGAATCTATGAGAATATGAAAAGAAAGGGAAATCTAAGCCTAATTAGCTGGGCCCCTATGTCATCACTACTAAGTATGGTTCGGGAGCATATTGCCTCTCTACCCTTGAAGGAGAAGAGCTTGATGAGCCTATGAACACATCCACCTGAAGCAGTTCCATAGTTAGCCTGCTAAATACCCCAAGTCAAAAATACAAAAAAATAAAAAAATAAAAAAAGTAAAGATAAATAATCCATCCTTTGGTGAAAACCACTTCCCGTGGCACCTTGGGCAAGTACCATGATGAAAACCTACTTGCAAGCATCATGTGTAGGTTCAACCTGGATCCATTGTTCAAACCACCTTCTCATCATAATACATCTCATCCACCCCATCTACTAATCCCACCATCTGAGCTTCAAAACACTCGTTCTATCTGAGCTTCCATTATCCATCATTCCCAAAATATCCATTTATCCTTACATATGTTATACAAGAAACTAATAATAGAAAAGTAGCATTCCACCCATTATCCTACCACCATCATCCACTACCCCCTATCTACTTATTTCCCTAACTGATCTTTCATCCCCCTCCTATTCTTTCACTTTTCTAATAGAGTGAGTAATAGAAAAGAACTCCCACCTACCCTAACACTCATCACCCTTCCATATCCCTCAATCCCCCCACCCCTTGGTCTTTTTCATGGTTTTTGCATAAACATCACATCTATGCACTGCCACTTTACCTCACCTATCATAGCTTTCCAACCTTCAGTTTACCTTGTGGTCTTACATAAATATCATGTATCCTCACCACCATATCACCCATCTAGTTACCACTGATCCTAGTCCCTTCCCGTGGTTTTGCATATACATCATATCTTTGCACCGCCATGTCACCTAGCTAGTTACCTCCTCTACCTAAGATCCCAGTCCCTTTAGTGGTTTTTGCATAAGCATCACGTCATGCACTACCACTTCACTTAGTTGATTGCCCTACCTCACTTAGCCACACCCCATCCTTAACTATCACTCATCCCTCATATCATGGTTCTCATAGTTTGAATACAGTCTGAGCAATCCTTTCCCCCACATCACGTCTAGCCCAAGAGTGGGGGAAAAGATTGCTCAGACTATTGCACAGTCCCATGATCATACCTCCCCATCATCACACCATCCTACCTATCCATTTCATCCCTACCATGTGATTTTAATACATGGTATAGTTGGAAAATTGGCATCCCCATCCTCTAAACCAAACCTCATCCATTCACATGATCCTATCCCTATCCTCATATCATCAAGTCCTCTAGAACTACATTTCATCACCACCCACATTGTTATGTGCCTTGATCCTATGGATACAGGGTATGTAGGTAGCTTGTAATATGAAGAAATTATCCAGTATGCAAGTACATATGATGCACCCATCCAACCCCACTTAGATGGTCCCACTCTCTTGAGCTTGTTAATTACGCTTGATCTACACACAATACACTCGCTAAGCATCCTATCAAAGTATAACACTTTCATGAAGAATCATCAACTACCAGATTGGCTTTTCCTTGAGTTATCGCTTGTATCTCCCTACCTATCCCATATTTTATCTTAATCATCCATCGATTCTTGTCCTACGGATGCATCCTTCCTACAATGGCTAGAATCACCAATCCTCCATCCATTTTTGGCAAGAGATATAATGGTTGTATGTTTTAGATCAGTCGGTCTTTTGGTTTTTTATTTTTATCTTGTGTCTTATTCTGGGATTACTTCAAATCTACCCTGATCTCATTATATCATGGTATGTGGTGAACAATCCAGAATGGGGCATAGTCTTTGCTTTCATATGTTGTGCTTGTGGGAGGTTCTCGTTACTCCACCATAGTATTCATATCTTGTGAATAGTAGGGTTGGTTCTAGTATATTATCCCCCTTTTGCATCTAAGGTTCCTCATACCTTTTATGTACTAAGGGTTTATGCTTTGAATCTCCCTCATTCATTTAGACAAGGTTGTACTATTGTGGGCATGCATGGGTTCATCCTATTGTTGGTAGTGTCAAGTCCTATGCATAGATGTCTTTTCACCTTGGTTCCACATACCTTGGTGCACAACATCTTATATGCTATATCAACAGTAGTACTTAATATATATTTGTAGAATTTCTTAATACATGATATCATCCCTTTATCCTACATATATGTCCAACCACCATTACCCTATCTCATATCTATTGCTCCAAGTTTCATCAGACCACACTTCCTCCCCATCTAATTTTTTCTACCTACTTTAACCTCCCATTGCTTTCCCCCATCTCGTGACTATTTTCTAGAACTTGGTATCATGATCAACAAAAATCACAACACATCATCATCATACCGTTGCATTAATCATTAGTTCATCCATAATATGTGTTTATTAATTTGAGCATATATTATTCATCACTTTGCATTTTCACTAGTCCATAATATGTGTTCATTGGTTTGAGCATATGTTATCCATTTCATCACTTTGCATTCTCATTAGTCCATTTATAGTATATTTTTATTAATTTGAGCATATATTACCTAATTTTGTCACATTACATTAGTTTATAATCATTATCCATCTATTTCATCACTTTGCATTTTCCATCCACAATAAATATCTAAGCATTTACCATTACACATAATTAAATAACATATATACATAAGTCCATTATAATTCATACATGATATATCCATCATACCATTTCAAAATCATAACATCCTACACCATACACATGTTAGTCCCTAACATCACAAATCATCAACATACAACATTCTACATCCTAGGACCATTGATGTAGCACACAATATACACTCAATACAATTTTGCTAGTAATCATTTGAGAGCCAAAGATTTGAAGACTGGAACATAAAAAACTTCTATTCATCAACTCTACTGCTACAATGAGAGAAAACTCTCTTATACCTAAGAAAAATAAAAAAATAAAAAAATTACCTTTTTTGACAGACTTCGACAATTGTCAGATTTTGCCATTTTACGTAATTTTACAATCATATCTTGAAAATCCTATTTTTTCCCAAAAGCTTCCTAAAACTAAGGTAGGATGAAATGCCAACTAATATTCTAAATTCGAAACATGAATTTTGATTTATTACAAAAGCAACTTTTTAAAAATCTAGAAAAAATACTAAATTGCTATTTTTAGGGCTAAGATGAAAGTTTCAATCCACGAAAAAGTGCCAAGACGGGGTCCAACCCACTAGGGTGGTTACAAAACCACTTTCCACCTCATTACGTATCCACCCATAAAATCTCATAGAAAACCCACATCCGAGTCAAAAGTTATGATCTTCGAAAGTCCCTACATCATTCTCCTCTGGTTGAAAAGAACGCAGCTCTTGCAAGTGAGTGTCTTCAAACTACTGTCATTTGACTGGATCTAACCTCTACACTTCCCACTCTATAATCCACATGCTATTTGTTGGTGGAAATCCTTCCCACTGTACTAAATACTTATTGTAATGCCCTTGCCAAGTGTAGATAGTTTTCTTATCAAGAACCTGTGCAATCTTTTCCTTCTTCTTATGGGGAATGTGGTTGTGCCATACCACTTCTGGTTGACTATCTTCAGCATCATCCTCACCATGGAATGCATATAAATCACAAATATTAAACACAGGAGAAATATTGAGATAATCTAGTAAACTAACCTCATATGCATTATCATTGATCTTCTTTGTAATTATGCAAGGACCAATTTTCCTATACTTCAACTTGTGGTATGTTCCTGTAGGAAACTGCTCTTTTCTCAAATATACCATCACTAAGTCACCTTCACAGAATGTCTTATATTGCCTACTAGTATCCACTGTATTCTTGTAACTCTCATTACTATCCTACAACTTCGGTCTCACTTCTTTCTACAACTATTGAAGGTGTTCTGCAAATGCTTCCCCATCATCATTCACCCTATCTTTCATTGGTAGCTGTACCAAATCTAAAAAACCTTGAGGATTCCTGCCATACACAATCTAGAAAGGGGACTTTCCCGTTGATTTGTTAATACAACTATTATAGGCAGATTCGACCTAGGGTAATGCCACATCCCATTGTTTTGGCTTTTCTCCAACAATACACCTCAACAAATTTCCCAGACTCTGATTGACTACCTCTGTTTGCCCATCTGTTTTAGGATGATAAGCACTACCAAAGTGTAACTTAGTCCCCATATTCTTCCATAAAGTCCTCAAAAAATGACTAAGGAATTTGGTATCCCTATCAGAGGTAATAGTCTTTGGCACACCATGTAGTCAAACAACTTCTAAAAAAATAAATCTACTACCCTCGTCGCATCAATAGTTTTCTTACAGGCAATAAAATGAACCATCTTGGAGAACCTATCAAAAACTAAAAAAATGGAGTCATTACCTCATTAAGTATGTGGAAGTCCCAACATAAAGCCCATGCTCAAATATGTCCATAGTGCAATTGGTACTAGTAATGGCATAAACAACTCTGTATTCTGTGAATGTCCCTTAGCCACTTGGTAGATTCTACACCTTGTTACATACTTAGTTATATCCCTTTTCATCTTTGGCCAATAATATTTATCTTCTATCAAGGCTATTGTATTGTCCTTGCCAAAATGTCTAGCTAACCTACTACTATGAAATTCTCTAATAATGTTTTCACTTATAGAGCCAGTTGGTATGCATAGTTGTTTTCCTTTAAATAGATACCCATCTTGCATAAAATATTCACCCCTAAAGTGATCCAAGTTACCAGATACAGGTGCCTTCAATTGTTCCACAATCTCCCAAAAATCATCATCAGACTCATACAAATTATTGATGGCATCTAAACCAATCACTTCAGTTTCCATTGTGGTCAAAAGTGCAACATGCCTACTTAACGCACCTGCAACCTAATTTTGTTTTCTAGACTTATGCTTCAACACAAAATTGTAACCCTACAAGAAAGAGACCCACTTGGCATGCCTACTATTCAACTTTTTCTGTGTGTTCAAGTATCACAGTGCAATATGATCTGTAAACAATACAAACTCCTGGGGAACTAGATAATGTCTTGAATGCCTCAATGTTTGAACAATTGCATAAAATTCTAAATCATAAGTAGAATAATTCTTTCTCACATAATTCAACATTTCACTAAAGAAAGCAATAGGTTTTCCAGCTTGGCTAAGCACATCACCTTTTCCCACATGGGAGGCATCACATTCTACTTCAAATACCTTATCAAAATTTGGCAATGCAAGTATAAGTGATTCTATTACCTTTTGCTTCAAGTACTTAAAGCTCTCCTTAGCATCCTTGGTCCATATGAACTCCCTTCAAAATGAACTTTCGATAGAAAGTGGCCAAGCCATGGAAAAATTTTATCTCTATGATGCTGCTTGGACTAGGCCATTCTAGAATTGCCCTGACCTTTTCTGGATCCATTCTGACACCATCTTTAGAAATGACAAAGCCTAAAAAAACTAAACTGTCCTGCATGAACCTACACTTCTTCAAATTGGCATAGAGCTTCTCCTTCCTTAACACACCAAAGATGATCCTCAAGTGTTGTAGGTGCTCTTCTTTGCTATTACTAAATACCAAAATATCATCAAAATAAACTACCACAAACTTACCAATGTAAGGTTGTAGTATAGTGTTCATCAATCTCATAAATGTGCTAGGTGCATTTTATAACCTGAATGGCATAACCATCCACTCATATAATCTGTCTCCAGTCTTAAAGGCTGTCTTCCACTCATCCCCTTCTCGGATCCAGATTTGGTGGTAACCAATTCATAGGTCGATCTAGCTGAAATATTTGGCCCCTGCACGGACATCCATCATGTCCTCCATACGAGGTATAGGAAACTAATACTTGATGGTAATCTTATTAATTTCTCTGCTATTAGTGCACATCCTCCATGTTCCATCCTTTTTTGGGGTCAACAATGCAGGTACAACACATGGGCTCATGCTCTCTCTCACCACACCTTTACTTATGAGTTCCATTACTTGCTTATTCATCTCTGCATGTTGCGTTGGATTCATCCTATAAGCTACTTGGTTGGGTAGAGTTGCTCCTAGAATCAAATCAATATGATGCTGAATATCTCTCTTTAGCGGTAGACCATCAGGCAAAACATTAACAAATTCTTCCAATAGCTATGCTACTTCTGGGGGAACTAAAATATCTTCCTCTTCACCTTTTTTCACTACTAATGCATAGCAACACCCTATCACCTTCATTTCTTTAACAAGATCTCTTTCAGACAACATGGTCTCACCTTTTCCTTCATCCTTGAGAGGCAATAAAATCACCTTAGAGCCATCTTTCCAAAAGGTGTATGTGTTTTTCTCTCCATCATGCATAGCTTTTCTATCATACTACCATGGCCTTCCCAATAACACATGATAGGCATCCATTGGGACAACATTACACCATATCTCATCCTGATAGATCTTCCCTATGCTAAACTTAATTAGGCATCTTTTATCAACAGTGACTTCAATTCCCTTTTTAAACCATGCAATGTGGTACGGATGAGGATGTTTTTCACAGTGTAAATTCAAATTTTCTACCATTTCTTTAGAAACCATATTTTCACAACTACCTCCATCAACAATAACATGACATACCTTGCCACCTGAAGTGCATCTGGTTCTAAAGATATTGGTTCGAAGCCATGAACCATCAGAGCTTTTGGCTTGTTTTTTCTCCTTCTCTGGAATTACCATTACTCTTCTCATCATGAGACTTTCTCCCATATCTGGTGGAACCTCTAGTTCTGTCCCTTCCACTTCATGTTGCATTTGAATCAGGTTCACCCTAGGTTGTCCTCCTTGATTTCTTACTTGCATGTTATAATTTGAGAATTCAAATGCCCTATGACCTTCTTCTCCACATCTGAAACAAGTGAAAGGCCTTCTTTGGTTTTCCCATCCTCTATCACTACCATAACCTCTACCTCTTTGAAATCCTCTTCCTCATTCTTGATTCGGAGGATCTTGTCGAGTGTCTACTTGTTTTTCCAATCCATGGGATGACTCTCCTATGCCATAATTTGAACCTCCTCGAAATGGGGTTGATGTACTCCTTCTTCCTCCTCTATTCCCCTAATGGTACTGTCTGTTTTGTTTTTCTTCAGCCTTTAGAGCCAATTGGTAAGCCTCTTCCATACTATTGAGTCGATGCATGCTCAATTCATCTTGAGTAGAGAATTTTAGGCAATTCACATATCTAGCAGCCATTTGTTCATAAGTTTCATGATGCTCTATACGTATAGACAACGTATAAAACTCATTTGTATAATCTTGCACAAAAGAGAGGTTTTGCTTTAAATTTTGAAATCTATGAAAAGGGGTTTGCGCATAATCTATGGGCAAATTTTTTTCTCTCAACTTCTTATCCATTTTATTCCATGTCCTAATCTTACCCTTGCCTTTCCTTGTTCATTCCTTTTGAAGATGATCCCACCAAATCATTGCATGACTCTTTAATTTGGTGCACGTGAATTTCACCTTCTTTTCCTCTGTCATGGATTTCCATTCAAAAAAATTTCTCATGTCATTCAACCAGTCTATCAACTCCTCTGGTTTAAGATTACCTGCATAATCTGAAACATCTACCTTGATTCCTTCATTTTTCCCTTCTAAGGCCCTAAGAATCCTCTCTTCAAAACTCATGCCTTCTAATTCTTATTCTTCATGTTCTGTATCTTGATTTGCACCTCCTCGACCTATCTCTTCATCAGATTTGTCTCCTCCTCTACCCAGTCTTTGGTTTTCCATCCATGTTGTAAGTTCTACTATTTGCCTTTGTAGATTTTGCATTTCTCTATGCATCTGGGCAAGACCGCCTCTTCCTCTTCCACTCCTAGCTATCTTCCTGCTCTGATACCAGATGATGTAGCACACAACATACACTCAATACAATTTTGCCATTAATCATGTGAGAGCCAAAGATTTGAAGACTGGAACATAAAAAACCTCTATTCATCAACTCTGCTACTACAATGAGAGAAAACTCTCTTATATCCAAGAAAAACAAAAAAATAAAAAAATACCTTTTTTGGCAGATTTCAACAATTGTCAAGTTTTGCCATTTTAGGTAATTTTACAATCATATCTTGAAAATCCTATTTTTTCCCAAAAGCTTCCTAAGACTAAGGTAGGATGAAATGCCAACTAATATTCTAAATTTGAAACATTAATTTCGATTTATGACAAAAGCAACTTTTTAAAAATCTAGAAAAAAATACTAAATTGCTATTTTGAGGGCCAAGATGAAAGTTTCAAGCCCTGAAAAAGTACCAAGACAGGGTCCAACCCACTAGGGTGGTTGAGAAACCATTTTCCACCTCATAACGCATCCAGTCGTAAACTCTCATAGAAAACCCACATCCGAGTCAAAAGTTATGATCTTCAGAAGTCCCTGCATCATTCTCCTCTGGTTGAAAAGAATGCAACTCCTGCAAGTGAGTGTCTTCAAACTACTACAATTTGACTTGATCTAACCTCTGCACTTCCCACTCTGTAATCCACATGCTATCTGTTGGTGGCAATCCTTCCCACTGTACTAAATACTTGTTGTAATGCCCTTGCCGAGTGTAGATAGTTTTCTTATCAAGAACCTATGCAATCTTTTCCATCTTATGGGGAATGTGGTTGTGCCATGCCACTTCTAGTTGACTATCTTAAGAACTATCCTCACCATGGAATGCATATAAATCAAAAATATTAAACACAAGAGAAATATCGAGATCATCTGGTAAACTGACCTCATATGCATTATCATTGATCTTTTTTGTAATTCTGCAAGGACCAATTTTCCTGTACTTCAACTTGTGGTATGTTCCAATAGGAAACTTCTCTTTTCTCAAATATACCATCACTAAGTCACCTTCACTACATGTATTATGTCACCTACTAGTATCCACTGTATTCTTGTACCTCTCATTACTGTCCTGCAACTTCTGTCTCACTACTTTCTGCGACTGTTGAAGGTGTTCTGGAAATGCTTCCCCATCATCACTGATCTTATCTTTCATTGGTAGCTATACCAAATCTAGAACACCCTGAGGATTCCTATCATACACAATCTGGAAAGGGGACTTTCCCATTAATCTGTTAACATAACAATTATAGGCAAATTCGACTTGGGGTAATGTCACGTCCCATTGTTTTGGATTTTCTCCAACAATACACCTCAACAAATTTCCCAGACTCCGATTGACTACCTCTATTTTCACATCCATTTGAGGATGATAAGCACTACTAAATTGTAACTTAGTCCCCATCTTCTTCCATAAAGTCCTCCAAAAATGACTAAGGAATTTGGTATCTATATCAGAGGTAATAGTCTTTGGAACACCATGTAGTCTAACAACTTCTGAAAAAAATAACACTGCTACCCTCGTTGCATCATTAGTTTTCATACAGGCAATAAAATGAACCATCTTGAAGAACCTACTAACAACTACAAAAATGGAGTCATTACCTCATTGAGTATATGGAAGTCCCAACACAAAGTCCATGCTCAAATCTGTCCATTGTGCAGTTGGTACTAGTAATGGCATATACAACCCTGTATTCTATGAATGTACCTTAGCCACTTGGCAAATTCTACACCTTGTTACATACTTAGTTATATCCCTTTTCATCTTTGGCCAATAATATTTATCTTCTATCAAAGGCTATTGTCTTGTCCTTGCCAAAATGTCCAACTAACCTACTACTATGAAATTCTCTAATAATGTTTTCCCTCATAGAGCCAGGTGCTATACATAGTTGTTTTCCTTTAAATAGATACCCATCTTGCATAAAATATTCACCCCTAAAGTGATCCAATTTACCAGATACAGGTGCCTTCAATTGTTCCACAATCTCCCAAAAATCATCATCAGACTCATACAAATTTTTGATGGCATCAAAACCAATCACTTCAGTTTCCATTGTGGTCAAAAGTGCAACATGCCTACTTAACGCATCTGCAACCTGATTTTGTTTTCTAGACTTATGCTTCAACACAAAATTGTAACCCTACAAGAAAGAGACCCACTTGGCATGCCTACTATTCAACTTTTTCTGTGTGTTCAAGCTTCTTGGTGCAATATGATCTGTAAACAATACAAACTCCTGGGGAACTAGATAATGTCTCCAATGCCTCAATGCTTGAACAATTGCATAAAATTCCAAATCATAAGTAGAATAATTCTTTCTCATGTCATTTAGCTTTTCACTAAAGAAAGATATAGGTTTTCCAGCTTGGCTAAGCACAACACCTATTCCCACATGGGAGGCATCACATTCTACTTCAAATACCTTATCAAAATTTGGCAATGCAAGTATAGGTGCTTCTGTTACCTTTTTCTTCAAGTACTTAAAGCTCTCCTCAGCATCCTTAGTCCATACGAACTCCCTTCCTTTAGTGCATTCTGTTATAAGAGCTACAATACTACAGAAATTTTGAATGAACTTTCAATAGAAAGTGGCCAAGCCATGAAAACATTTTACCTCTGTGATGTTGCTTGGACTAGGTCATTCTAGAATTGCCCTGACCTTTTATGGATCCATTCTAACACCATCTTTAGAAATGACAAAGCCTAAAAAAACTAAACTTTCTTGCATGAACCTACACTTCTTCAAATTTGCATAGAGCTTCTCCTTCCTTAACACACCAAAGTTGATCCTCAACTATTGTAGGTGCTCTTCTTTGCTATTACTAAATACCAAAATATCATCAAAATAAACTACCACAAACTTATCAATGCAAGGTCGTAGTATAGTGTTCATCAATCTCGTAAATGTGCTAGGTGTATTTGATAACCCGAATGGCATAACCATCCACTCATATAATCCATCTCTAGTCTTAAAGCTTTTCTTCCACTCATCCCCTTCTCAGATCTGGATTTGGTGGTAGCCACTTCGTAGGTCGATCTTGCTGAAATATTTGGGCCCCTGCAAGGACATCCCTCATGTCCTCCATATGAGGTATAGGAAACCGATACTTGATGGTAATCTTATTAATTTCTCTGCTATCAGTGCACAGCCTCCATGTTCCATCTTTTTTGGGGGTCAACAATGTAGGTACAACACATGGGCCCATGCTCTCTCTCTCACCACACCTTTACTTATGAGTTATGTTACTAGCTTATTCATCTTTGCATGTTGTGTTGGATTCATCCTATAAGCTGCTTGGTTGGGTAGAGTTGCTCCTGGAATCAAATCAATATGATGTTGAATATCTCTCTTTGGCGGTAGACCATTAGGTAATTCATTAGGCAAAACATTAATAAATTCTTCCAATAGCTCTGCTACTTCTGGGGGAACTGAAATGTCTTCCTCTTCACTTTTTTTCACTACTAATGCATAGCAACACCCTGTCACCTTCATTTCTTTAACAAGATCTCTTTCAGACAACATGGTCTCACCTTTTCCTTCATCCTTGAGAGGCAATAAAATCATCTTAGAGCCATCTTTCCAAAAGGTGTATGTGTTTTTCTCTCCATCATGCATAACATTTCTATCATACTGCCATGGCCTTCCTAATAACAAATGACAGGGATCCATTGGGACAACATCACACCATATCTCATCCTGATAGATCTTCCCTATGCTAAACTTAATTAGGCATCTTTTATCAACAGTGACTTCATTTCCCTTTTTAAACCATGCAATGCAGTACGGATGAGGATGTTTTTCATAGTGTAAATTCAATTTTTCTACCATTTCTTTAGAAACCATATTTTCACATCTACCTCCATCAACAATAACTTGACATACCTTGCCACCTGAAATGCATCTCTTTCTGAAGATATTGGTTTGAAGCCATGAACCATTAGAGCTTTTGGCTTGTGCTTTCTCCTTCTCTAGAATCACCACTACTCTTCTCATCATCAGAATTTCTCCCACATCTAGTGGAACCTTTAGTTCTATCCCTTCCACTTCATGCTACATTTGAATCAGGTTCCCCCTAGGTTGTCCTTCTTGATTTCTTTCTTGCATGTTATAATTTGAGCATTCAAATGCCCTATGACCTTCTTCTCCACATCTGAAACAAGTGAAAGGCCTTCTCTAGTTTTCCCATCCTCTACCGCTACCATAACCCCTACCTCTTTGAAATCCCCTTCCTCGTTCTTGATTTAGAGGATCTTGTCAAGTGTCTACTTGTTTTTCCAATCCATGGGATGACTCTCCCCTACCATAATTCGAACCTCCTTGAAATGGGGTTGATGTACCCCTTCTTCCTCCTCTATTCCTCTGATGGTACTATCTAATTTGTTTTTCTTCAGCCTTTAGAGCCAATTGGTAAGCCTCTTCCATACTGTTGAGTCGATGCATACTCAATTCATCTTGAATAGAGAATTTCAGGCCATTCACATATCTAGCGGCCATCTGTTCATTAGTTTCTTGATGCTCTATACATATAGACAACGTATAAAACTCATTTGTATAATCTTGCACAGAAGAGACGTTCTGCTTTAAATTTTGAAACCTACGAAAAAGGGTTTGCACATAATCTATGGGCAAAATTTTCTCTCAACTTCTTCTCCATTTTATTCCATGTCCTGATCTTATCCTTGCCTTCCTTTGTTCGTTCCTTTTGAAGATGATCCCACCAAATCATTGCATGACCCTTTAATTTGGTGCATGCAAATTTCACCTTATTTTCCTTTGTCATGGATTTCCATTCAAAATAAATTCTCATGTCATTCAACCAGTCTATCAACTCCTCTGGTTTAAGACTACCTGCATAATCTAAAACATCTAACTTGATCCCTTCATTTTTCCCTTCTAAGGCCCTGAGAATCCTCTCTTCAAAACTCATGCCTTCTAATTCTTCTTCTTCATGTTATGTATCTTGATTTGCACCTCCTCAACCTATCTCTTCATTAGATTAGTCTCCTCCTCTACCCAATCTTTGGTTTTCCATCCACATTATAAGTTCTTCTTTTTGCCTTTGAAGATTTTGCATTTCTCTATGCATCTGGGCAAGACCGCCTCTTCCTCTTCCTCTCCCAGCCATCTTCCTGCTCTGATACCAGATGACGTAGCACACAACATACACTCAATACAATTTTGCCATTAATCATGTGAGAGCCAAAGATTTGAAAACTGGAACATAAAAAACTTCTATTCATCAACTCTACTGCTACAATGAGAGAAAACTCTCTTATATCCAAGAAAAACAAAAAAACCAAAAAATTACCTTTTTTGGCAGATTTCGACAATTATCATATTTTGCGATTTTAGGTAATTTTACAATCATATCTTGAAAATCTTGTTTTTTCCCAAATGCTTCCTAAAACTAAGGTTGGATGAAATGCCAACTAATACTCTAAATTTGAAACATGAATTTCGATTTATTACAAAAGCAACTTTCTAAAAATCTAGAAAAAACACTAAATTGCTATTTTGAGGGCCAAGATGAAAGATTTAAGCCTCGTAAAAGTGCCCAGATGGGGTCCAACCCACTAGGGTGGTTGTGAAACCAATTTCCACCTCATAATGCATCCACCCATAAAATCTCGTAGAAAACCCACATCCGAGTCAAAAGTTATGATCTCCGGAAGTCCCTACATCATTCTCCTCTGGTTGAAAAGAACGCAACTCCTGCAAGTGAGTGTCTTCAAATTGCTGCCATTTGACTAGATCTAACCTCTGCACTTCCCAATCTGTAATCCATGTGCTATCTATTGGTAGAAATCCTTCCCACTGTACTAAATATTTGTTGTAATGCCCTTGCCGAGTGTAGATAGTTTTCTTATCAAGAACCTGTGCAATCTTTTCCTTCTTCTTATGGGGAATGTGGTTGTACCATGCCACTTCTGGTTGACTATCTTCAACATCATCCTCACCATGGAATACATATAAATTAGAAATATTAAACACAAGAGAAATATCGAGATCATCTGGTAAACTGACCTCATATGCATTATCATTGATCTTCTTTGTGATTATGCAAGGACCAATTTTCCTGTACTTCAACTTGTTGTATGTTCCAGTAGGAAACTACACTTTTCTCAAATATACCATCACTAAGTCATCTTCACTGAATGTCTGATGTTGCCTACTAGTATTCATTGTATTCTTGTACCTGTCATTACTGTCCTGCAACTTCTATCTCACTTCTTTCTGCAACTGTTGAAGGTGTTCTGCAAATGCTTCCCCATCATCACTGACCCTATCTTTCATTGGTAGCTGTACCAAATCTAGAACACCATGAGGATTCCTACCATACACAATACAGAAAGGGGACTTTCCCATTGATCTGTTAACATGACTATTATAGGCAAATTTCGCCTGGAGTAATGCCACGTCCCATTGTTTTGGCTTTTCTCCAACAATACACCTCAACAAATTTCCCAGACTCTGATTGACTACCTCTGTTTGCCCATCTGTTTCAGGATGATAAGCACTACTAAACTATAACTTAGTCCCCATCTTCTTCCATAAAGTCCTCTAAAAATGACTAAGGAATTTGTATCCCTATCATAGGTAATAGTCTTTGGAACACCATGTAGTCGAACAACTTTTGAAATAAATAACTTTGCTACCCTCATTGCATCATTAGTTTTCTTATAGACAATAAAATGAACCATCTTGGAGAACCTATCAACAACTACAAAAATGGAGTCATTTCCTCGTTGAGTATGTGGAAGTCCCAACATAAAGTCCATGGTCAAATCTATCCATGGTGCAGTTGGTATTGGTAATGGCATATACAACCCTGTATTCTATGAATGTCCCTTAGCCACTTGGCAGATTCTACACCTTGTTACATACTTAGTTATATCCCTTTTTATCTTTGGCCAATAATATTTATCTTTTATCAAGGCTATTGTCTTGTCCTTGAAAAAATGTTTAGCTAACCCACTACTATGAAATTCTCTAATAATGTTTTCCCTCATAGAGGCAGCTAGTATGCAAAGTTATTTTCCTTTAAATAGATATCCATCTTGCATAACATATTCACCCCTAAAGTGATCCAAGTTACCAGATACCGGTGCTTTCAATTGTTCCACAATCTCCCAAAAATCATCATCAGACTCATACAAATTTTTGATGGCATCAAAACCAATCACTTCAGTTTCCATTGTGGTCAAAAGTGCAACATGCCTAATTAATGCATCTGCAACCAAATTTTGTTTTCCAGACTTATCCTTCAACACAAAATTGTAACCCTTCAAGAAAGAGACCCACTTGGCATGCCTACTATTCAACTTTTTCTGTGTGTTCAAGTATCACAGTGCAATATGATCTGTAAACAATACAAACTCTTGGGGAACTAGATAATGTCTCCAATGCCTCAATGCTTGAACAATTGCATAAAATTCCAAATCATAAGTAGAATAATTCTTTCTCACGTCATTCAACTTTTCACTAAAGAAAGCTATAGGTTTTCCAGCTTGGCTAAGCACAACACCTATTCCCACAAGGGAGGCATCACATTCTACTTCAAATACCTTATCAAAATTTGGCAATGCAAGTATAGGTACTTGTGTTAGCTTTTGCTTCAAGTACTTAAAGCTCTCCTCAGCAACCTTGGTCCATACGACCTCCCTTCATTTGGTGCAATCTGTTATAAGAGCTACAATACTACTAAAATGTGCTAGGTGCATTTGATAACCCAAATGGCATAACCATCCACTCATATAATCCTTCTCCAGTCTTAAAAGTTGTCTTCCACTCATCCCCTTCTCGAATCCAGATTTGGTGGTAGCCTCTTCGTAGGTTGATCTTGCTGAAATATTTGGCCCCTGCAAGGACATCCATCATGTCCTCCATACGAGGTATAGGAAACTGATACTTGATGGTAATCTTATTAATTGCTCTGCTATCAGTGCACATCCTCCATGTTCCTTCTTTTTTGGGGGTCAACAATGCAAGTATAGCACATGGGCTCATGCTCTCTCCCACCACACCTTTACTTATGAGTTATGTTACTTGCTTATTCATCTCTACATGTTGTGTTGGATTCATCCTATAAGCTACTTGGTTAAGTAGAGTTTCTCCTAGAATCAAAAGAATATGATGTTGAATATCTCTCTTTGGCAGTAGACCATCAGACAATTCATTAGGCAAAACATCAACAAATTATTCCAATAGCTCTGCTACTTTTAGGGGAATTGAAATGTCTTCATCTTCACCTTTTTTCACTATTAATGCGTAGCAACACCCTATCACCTTCATTTCTTTAACAAGATCTCTTTCAGACAACATGGTCTCACCTTTTCCTTCATCCTTGAGAGGCAATAAAATCACCTTAGAGCCATCTTTCCAAAAGGTGTATGTGTTTTTCTCTCCATCATGCATAACTTTTCTATCATACTGCCATGGCGTTCCCAATAACACATGACAGGCATCCATTGAGACAACATCACACCATATCTCATCCTAATAGATCTTCCCTATGCTAAACTTAATTAGGCATCTTTTATCAACAGTGACTTCATTTCCCTTTCTAAACCATGCAATCTGGTACGGATGAGGATGTTTTTCATAGTGTAAATTCAATTTTTCTACCATTTCTTTAGAAACCATATTTTCACAACTACCTCCATCAACAATAAATTGACATACCTTGCCACCTAAAGTGCATTTGTTTCTGAAGATATTGGTTCATATCCATGAACCATCAGAGCTTTTGGCTTGTGTTTTCTCCTTCTCTGGAATCACCATTGCTCTTCTCATCATGAGACTTTCTCCCACATCTGGTGGAACCTCTACTTCCATCCCTTTCACTTCATGTTGCATTTGAATCAGGTTCACCATAGGTTGTCCTCCCTGATTTCTTTCTTGCATGTTATAATTTGAGCATTCAAATGCCCTATGACCTTCTTCTCCACATCTGAAACAAGTGAAAGGCCTTCTCTAGTTTTCACATCCTCTACCACTACCATAACCTCTACCTCTTTGGAATCCCCTTCCTCATTCTTGATTCAGAGGATCTTGTCGAGTGTCTACTTGTTTTTCAAATCCATGGGATGACTATCCCCTGCCATAATTTTAACCTCATCAAAATGGGGTTGATGTACTCCTTCTTCCTCCTCTTTTCCTCTGATGGTACTGTCTGTTTTGTTTTTCTTTAGCCTTTAGAGCCAATTGGTAAGCCTCTTCCATACTGTTGAGTCGATGCATGCTTAATTCATCTTGAATAGAGAATTTTAGGCCATTCACATATCTAGTAGCCATCTGTTCATCAGTTTCTTGATTCTCTATACATATAGATAGCGTATAAAACTCATTTGTATAATCTTGCACAGAAGAGAGGTTCTGCTTTAAATTTTGAAACCTACAAAAAAGGGTTTGCGCATAATCTATGGGCAAAACTTTTTCTCTCAACTTCTTCTCCATTTTAGTCTATGTCCTGATCTTATCCTTGGCTTTCCTTGTTCTCTCCTTTTGAAGATGATCCCACCAAATCATTGCATGACCCTTTAATTTGTGCGTGTGAATTTCACCTTGTTTTCCTCTATCATGGATTTCCATTCAAAAAAATTTCTCATGTCATTCAACCAGTCTATCAACTCCTCTGGTTTAAGACTACCTACATAATCTAAAACATCTACCTTGATCCCTTCATTTTTCCCTTCTAAGGCCCTAAGCATCCTCTCTTCTAAACTCATGCCTGCTAATTCTTCTTCTTCATGTTCTATATCTTGATTTGCACCTCCTCGACCTATCTCTTCATCAAATTCATCTCCTCCTCTACCCAGTCTTTGGTTTTCCATCCGTGTTGTAAGTTCTGCTATTTGCCTTTGTAGATTTTGCATTTCTCTATGCATCTGGGCAAGACCGCCTCTTCCTCTTCCTCTCCCAACCATCTGCCTGCTCTGATACCAGATGATGTTGCACACAACATACACTCAACACAATTTTACCATTAATCATGTGAGAGCCAAAGATTAGAAGACTAGAACATAAAAAACTTCTATTCATCAACTCTACTGCTATAATGAGAGAAAACTCTCTTATATCCAAGAAAAACAAAAAAATAAAAAAAATTACCTTTTTTGGCAGATTTTGTCAATTGTCAGATTTTGCCATTTTAGGTAATTTTACAATCATATCTTAAAAATCTTGTTTTTTCCCAAAAGCTTCCTAAAACTAAGGTAGGATGAAATGCCAACTAATATTCTAAATTTGAAACATAAATTTTGATTTATTACAAAAGCAACTTTTTAAAAATCTAGAAAAAAACACTAAATTGCTATTTTGAGGGCCAAGATGAAAGTTTCAAGCCCCGAAAAAGTGCCAAGATTGGGTCCAACACACTAGGGTGGTTGCAAAACCACTTTCCACCTCATAATGTATCCACCCATAAAATCGCATAGAAAACCCACATTTGAGTCAAAAGTTATGATCTCTAGAAGTCCCTGCATCAACCATACACTGCAAAAGGAATTGATTTAAAGTGGCTGAAATAACTTCCGTACATGATGAAATTAATAGACAATACAATAGAATATGTGTTGGACATAAACTCACAACATACAATCCATACATCCTAACATCAATAACCATAATCACATAAACCACCTTGCATCACATGTGTGTCAGTTCAAAAACATCATAATCCTCAACCACATAATACATAAGCATCCATCAAAACCATATAACATATCCACATATACATCCTACATCACACATAGGTTAGTCCATCATCTTGCATAGCATCATAAACATATATGTCATATACATGTTCACATCATCATATCATAAAACATATCATAAATAACCATCAAAAATCCATCCATATATACATCAATAATTCATAGTACATAGTCCATCGCATCAAAATGTCTCATCTCATATATATATCCACAAAAATGATCATGATACAAATAAGGTTCCCAAGACTTGTCAAAATATTATACATATACAAAATATATGCGACCCTTAGGCAGAACTATTTCTAGCTGAAACCCCTTACTCGGCTGGTCTCGAGCCCCTCTAAGGAGGTGGCCCCATCCCCTGCTACCCTACCTATCCTTGTCCTTGTGGGATCGACACCTGTCCTACCACCAGTACCTATACTAGAGGCAGTTGGTGCACTGACCTCTTTGATTGACCTATCCATCTAGAACTAGATGCCACTGACCAGCTCTGGTAACTCTCCCTCTGACTTTTAAGGAGTAGCCTCTCATATAGTGTCTTATAGTGTTGTGCCTCCCTAGCACACTCTGCTACCTGTTGCTACATCATACAGACCACATACACCATACTAGGCCCCAATGTCTTCCTAGCTTACTCCCGCTCCTACTAGTAGCACTTTACCAATCCATGTACCAGTCCTAGCTATCCTTATAGCTAAACCACCTGTGCCTGCAAGGCCACTATCTGTGCCTACAAGGCTACCACCTAACCATCCCCTATTTGCCCCTATAACTAGGCTATCTGAGCCTGATGCTATTGAATCAAATCTTGTAATCTCTCTAGCTTTGCTCCTCCATCGCCAACACCATCCTGGATCGTATGCAGCAACACCAGTCCCCAGCCAACTAGGAATCCTCTTGACCTCCTATCCAAAACCAAGGTCCCTGCTATTAATTGAGCTAAAAATAAGAGTAGCAGATACAATCCCCTGTCCATAGACAACCTGTATCACATATGTGACGATGATCACCATAGGGAACTCATCCTGGGCAAACACTTGGTCCACATATTGAGCCCCTCATCCATGGTCATAGATCACCCTCTCCCCATGAATCAAGATCCTCAGGATCCTCCACACATCCTCCAGTGTAATGGCGGCCTCTCCTATGGGAAATAGGAAGGTGCATCTCTCTATCTATGACCACTCCACCAATTTTGTCATCATCACTCTATCGGCCCTAATCGCCGACATCTCTATGATAAATCGTAAACCTACCATCCTCAAGAAGAACCTGTCAATCACATCTAGGTGCTCCCACAATGCAAATGTTGGTAGCCGACTCTCTTGGGACTGTAGAATGTCGATGTCATACTACACAAGCACACACACATCTTGTTAGACTCAATTTCCAAACTGAGAACTATTTCTTACCCCCTAGGTGCTAAACAATTTTAGGTGTCACTTTCCTAATTTTGGGCGTTGATCCTTCTGGATGGAAACTAATCCTTAGGTCTGGGTGTTTATAGCAAGACCCGGTGTGAATTTCTAGACCTAGGCACTAAAATTTTCATTTTTAGTGCTAATCCTACCCATTTTTGGGCGCTACCCAAAAACCCTAGGCACTAATCACCTAATTAGGCACTAAAACTGGGTGCTATAATTTTCATTTTGGGCACCACAATACTTTCTTAGGCACTACAATTCTCATTTTGAGTGTTAATCTAACCTAATCCACCCATTTTCCTAGGCACTGACTCGCCCTGGTTAGGTGCTGATTGCTAGACCAGGTGCTAATCCTGAGTCTGGGCACTATAATTTCCTATCGCGATGCTACTTTAACCCTCTAGGCACTAAAATGCCTTTTTGGTGCCTATCTTCTACCCTTTCCGACCCACATTTATTACACCTAACCTACCCAAAACTCAAATCACAGAAGGTTTAGAAACCTACTAGATCTCCAACTGCTGCCAGTCGCATGTACTCTTGAACTCGCTCTGCATGGTGCTCCTCTCATGGAATGTGTACCATCGCTCCTCTCTAAGCTCTTCTCTCCTCTAATCAAATTTTGCTAAGCACAAGAAGATAAATGAGGATTATGTAGCCCCCACCAACCCTAATTTCCTTCCCCAAACCCTAATTTTCTTTGCTAGACCCCATATTTCACCTCCCACCCACGTTTCTTCTCCCTCACCCCATCTTAGGTTCCCTACTTACCCTCTTTTTCTCCTTCTCCAGTCTTTCTCTCTCTCTTTCAAGATATCACCAAAAATTTTATTTTTTTCACCCATCTCTTGACAGGGCATCACCTGGTCAGCCATTTCTCTCCTGTTTACTGACTGGGGCATATTTATCAATTTTTTTTGATATCTCGTCAACCTTGACAGTAATGATGCCATATCAAAGAGGGGAAAAATGTAGACACCTAAAAATGGTCCTAACCACTTTCATCCATTCCCGCATTCCAAACCTAATCATCCACATCATTCTATTCAATCCATACATTAATTAAATAATTTCCAATTATTTAATTAATATATTCTGCACCTTTCCCCTTCACCAAAAAATCCAAATTCCTCTACTATGGTCCAAAAATCAAATATTTGACAACTATAGTTCACAATCATCATTAAGTTCTTCTAAAGCATGTGCACATGAATTAATTTTGATTAATTCTCAATTAGAAACCCCAATGTTTCTATAAGTCCACTTGTCATTCAATGTACATATATGTACATAAAAAGTGGTACTTTGGAAGCATAGACAAATCTTCCAAAAGGTGTACACTTGTCCTATTTCTCCCATCCCACTCCAAGTGACACTATGCATGAAAATTTTAATTCCATGTCGCACTATTCATCCAATTTTTAATTCCACTTGTCCTCTCCCCACAATTTTTAAATTCCTCAAAAAATCCAAGCCATGCCTTTACATAAATGAGGCCTTACATGTCATACACCTACCCAATCCTAGCCATCCATCCATTCAAACATTTAATTTCATCCCTTGATCATCCCTTGAATCTTGGAGCAATTCTCTCATCCAACCTCATCATGCTATTTGTCAAATTCTCCTTGCTTGAGGATCCTCGAGCAATCTCCACCCTTGATCTTTTAATTCAATCCTAACCCTCCATTTCCATCCCCAAAAATCTATAAATTGAGGCCCTCACCTCCATTCTTTATAAGCAATTATATGCAAAGAAATTTTTCTAGTTTGAGTACTCACAATCAAACCTTTTAGGCTAAATTTATTGTTTAGAGAAGCTTAGTATCATCGTCCTTAGGGAAAAACATTTCTAATGCATTTAGATAGGGTGCATTTTAGGAAATTAGGACATTAGTAGTTAGTCAAATCTTGAGGTCCCTTAGACTTGGGATTGGGAGCTAATTAGGATAGTTAGTCCCCTTTTTAGGATCCCACTTTCATTGTAGACAATACTTGTCAACTAGATTACATTCTCTTGTGGACCTTCTCAAGGGTCGAGTAATGGATTATTCTTCTTGTTCTTCTACATGTTCAGCCTCTTCTATAATCTCAAAGTCTTATTTCTTAGAACTCCCACTTGAACCCTATGTTGGGACCAAAAACCATAGGTCCACAATCCTAGAGCATTTCTCCTCCTTCTAGGCCCGGTGTGTGATTAGGGAGGTGAGAAATAGGCTCATCCATAGATTAAAGATGGTTAAAGTCCATATCTACTAGAGTGTGTATGCTCTCTTGCACTTTTGGAGACCCATGAGGGTGTTGAATACAGTGAACACTAAGAGGGGGCTTGAATCAGTCTTCTACAAAACCATTTATGCACATTCTATTTTATCCGTTTACCAAATTCAATTATGGGAAAGTAGATTAAAAAAATGAACTACAAAGACATAACACATGAACACTAAGAGTTTTACATGGAAACCCCAAAGAGGGAAAAACCACGGAGTGTGTTAGCACTCAATATATTATTATAGCACAATACCATAATACAAAAGGCTCACTGCCTTAGGGCTCACTGCCCGAAGCTCACTTCTCAAGAAAAGGATCACTACCAATTAGAAGAAGAAAGAAGAAGAATGATCGCTCACTGCCAAGGATGAATTGTTGTGATTGCATCTATATATGCATGGTAATAATTCCAATTAATCTCATAAACACTGACTCAAAACTCTTCATTTCAGTTTGCCCCTGTTTCTCTGTTCTGCTCTTACATGTGCTCAAGACCTCTCTTTGTTTGTTGTGGCCATTCTATCTTCGCATATTTCACCTTGATACACATCACATCTCACTCTACACACCATCAAACACCAAAATCCATCCTCTACTTATATCCGCAATTAAATCTCCCTCATGATCAGGTCGGCAAGCAAACTATGAAACGTGTATACCAAGTGTTATATCATGTCTGCGATTAAGATAATGATAATGGATTGGATTAAGGATGATGAGGATGATTAGGATGGTTCAGATGCAAGAGGTATGATGGGATGAGTGATTAGGAGGATAATATGGGATTAAGCTCAAAGATGGGGATTGATTAAGTGCAAATGATGGGATTTTGATAAATGGAGGGGGTGGTTTAGTGGTGTTGGGAGAAAAAACCTAGCCCAATGTGAGGGGGTGCGAGAGGCTATTGCAACCCCCCCCCCCCATTGATAGGGATTCGGGGGCTTAGCCCCTGACTGGATTTTTTTTGAAAAATGGGCTTATAAAAATGATGTTTTTGGTGGGAAATTTTGATTTTTGGACACGGATGAAGAAGTCACTAAAATAGATGGAAATGGCACTGAAACAGAGGGAAATGGTGCTAAGAGATAAATAGATGGCGCTAAAGGATGAAAATATGATGCTAAAACAGTGGATTATAGTGCCAATTCAAGAGAAAATAACATCAATCTAGGAGAAAAAGGTGCCAAAGTGAGACAGTTGCTTGGATTCAATCTAGGTTTTTGGCAAATTTTGACAAATTTTTGGATTTTGAAGGTTAAATGATTGGTTTTTTTAGGAAATGTTGAATGCTTCAATGGTTCAATGACTTAGGAAGTCTCAGGTAATGTCAATGATGGTTTCTTGACAAGCATACAAACACTTCAAACAAGAGAACATAATGGCTAAAGGTTTTGTTGTGAAAATGTGGTAATTTGAATATTCATCAAGCACTTATACAACCTAAGGCGAGAAAAAGACAATATTTGTTGGATTCCCTCTACGAATAAATTTGAGCCGCACTTATTCAGAGTGGATAGCTTAGAAGTATAGTGGCACTAGCTTTCCCTTACATGGCACACACTTCTCGGGTGTGCACCAAACGTTAAATTCCCAAAGACCCAAAGATCTCAAGGAATTTGCTATCTCAAATTTGAATTGCGAGAGTGTGGGACAGCTTCAGAGGTCTGACCTCCTGTGCCAGCAAATAGAAGGATTTTGGCCACTAAGAAAAGGTTTCTAGTGGGGGAACATTCAGGGGATTAGCACGTTATGAGCATCCAGTAAACCACTTAAGGTTTTAACTAGTTCTACTAGGAGTATCATATACACAAGGTACGACTTCCTTTAGAACTAGCACCAAATGGTAAGTGCTAATACCGATTTGGACTTGGCTTTTACCTTATCCTATTTTGTATAGCGAACCAAATGAAAGTACCACTTGGCGTCATGAATGAGTTCTCCTTGTGGATGTGTCTCAAGGGTAGGTCCCCTCTAAGAAAAAGAAAAAGAGAGTAGAACCATTTCTCTTTACCCAAGTTCCTTTTGAAGGCGAGGGGAGAGGATACTTTGATTCTATTCCTTGGGTTCTAATGACACATGTGTGCAAATTCACAAGACACCTTAAACAAAGCTACATTCTTTTTATGCCCAAAAATGAAGTATTCCTACGTTTGTTTGCAAGAAAGGTTCCAAAAGTAAATGTTATCTAAACTAAGCACACAATGTTCATTTTAATGCACCAAAGGAAATGTGTCTAAATTAACAAAACCTTGCAAAAATTGTTAGTAGCTTTGATTTTGGTCTTGGACATTCTTTTCACCTGTAAAGTGTCTTAGCAACCTGCATAGACCCCAACAAGCTGTTATGGAAATAGCACCAAAACAGAGTTAAATCATGCCAAAATAGAAGATGGCACCATAGATTTGTAAAATGGCGCAAAAGCAGAGGAATGCTAAAAAATTGAAAGAAAAAGGTGCCAAAATAGAAGATGGCACCATAGGATGGGTTGATAGCACTAAAGTAGAGGATGGTGCCATAAGATGGGTGGGTAGTACCAAAGCAAAGGATGGCACCACATGATAGGTAGATAGTGCCAAAGCAAAGGTTTTTTACCTGTCTCACCTTAGCTAGGTCAACCGGAAGGCGCCAAACTATGCATGGAAGGCACCAAAATGATGCAGTGTCTCCAAATCCTTGCTCAATAACACATTAGATTCAAAACATCAACTCAAAGTAAGTTAGAAGCTTCTTTTCCTTGCTTAGACACACATAAAAGACCAAATTAGAGGTAAAAATCAAGTTAAGATCAAACAAAATAAGTTAGGGTTAGATGAAAATGCATTAGAGGTATCCCTAGACAAAGTTTGGCATAATAACCCTCTATTTTTGTATATTTCCTGTGAAAACAAAGAGTAGCTTTAACTTAAAAGTCCTCAAAAACACTAGAAAAAAATTAAAACTAAATGTTCAAGCTTAAATGTTAGTGTATTTGTCATGAAAAATAGCGCCAATACAGTCAAAAATAGCACCACAAGATGATGAAATGAGGCCACTGCGAGAAGAAATTGCACCAAACAGAGAGTCTTTAGTGCCAAAACCTGTAAAAACATGTCTTCTTGCACAAAAAATCAAACAAAAGTTAGTAGATTAGGACCATAGTGTCCCACCAAATGTGCCAAATGAGAGAAAAGAAAATGGGCATGGTTAGAAACACAAACAAAATGCAAAAAAACACTAAGTTATACCTTCCTATTTCTTCCTCCTTCGATAAGGTTGAGGAGCTTGCAACCAAGAGCTCCTAGCTTTAGCCAATGTTGAGATAGAGACTGTGAATTGCTCTTTGTCTTCTCAACATAATATGAGGATTTGATAAAGGATTTGGATGAAGATTGGATATGGATAGAGAAACTAGAATGATTTTGGCATTATGATGGCATGATGGAGAGATTTGATAGAAATTTTGACATAGTTTTGATAGGATGAAGAAGTGATGTAAATAGCTTGGGTGAGGGCTCTATTTATAGATTTTGGTAAACGATGGAGGGTGAGGATTGAAAGTTTAGATCAATGGCTAGGAATGCTTGAGGATTAGGGTTTGGATTGAAGTTGTAGTCTTGTGACAAGTGTCACAAGAGGGTTGCACAAGAGAGATCAAAGGATAAGATTTGGTCAATGAGATTGGATTGCTCCCATTATTTGTGAATTTTAAATTCATATAGGGAAAGGTGATGAGAATAAAAATGAATTAAAAATTCATTTTGGGGGAAGAGTTGGATTTAATATGACAAGTTAGATGTGAATTTTTAATTCACATGGGGAAGAGTTCCATTAACACAGGGAAGAGTTCCATTAATGGAGACTAGGACAAGTGGGAATAAAAGTTAATTTTTTATTTGGTGGGGTGTGGGAATGAGTGTTGATCACGGTTTGACCATATTAATTAAGTGTTTAGCTTAGTTAATTTAGGTCTAGGGGATAGGTAGGCTAGGGTAGCTAATTAAATAATTGCCATTTAATCAACTAAACTAGGTTTAGGTTGATTAGTAGGGTAGATTAATCAAATAAGCATGATTTATGCAATTAATAAGGATTAGGGAGATGGACAAATTAACTAAACAAATATTGAGAATATTTATTTAATTAATGAGGGATAGTGTTGTAAGGTATAGTGATAAATTAAATGAATTAATTGATCACAAAGGATGGATAAATGGTTAAGGGTAGATGATTAGGGATATATTAATTAAATAAATGAACTTATTGGATTAATAGGAGGGATAATTGGTGGTATAGAGATACAAGAAATTGGTTTGTAGAGCAAGTCAATTTAAGGTATCTACACATCAATAAACACATATTTAAATCTTTAATTTGAATATACATTTCCTATTTTACAACTGATGTCATAAGTGTTTTATATCAGTCATTAGATATTTATTATCAATTGACATATGTATGTAAAATGTTTGTCCAATTGCTTATTGAGATATATATGTGAAACAAACTGAAAAACCATCACAAAACAAACACTCAAAAAAGCAATCAAACTTAGAAAACTCAGTGATAACAACAGCATGTTAAGTGTTTGACAAAATGTCAATACACTATAAATTAGAATAAATTGGAGTTTTGAAGGCAAATTTGGATAGGGGATATTATAGTTGTATCAGAGCACAATTGTATCATGCCATCATGTGCGGTGAAGTATCAGATTTAGAGTCATGGACAAATTTAGTGAAGAAGAACTACAAAAGAAACTTTAAAATGTTGGTAAGAATCTTGAACACCTAACTTAGTCAAAAAGGGTTCTACACAACATTTTGGAGGAAGTAGAATTGTGTTTTTACAAGGTTTGACATTCACCTTCTGAGTTGATATAACTCGCTATGACTCATGTGGTGCATTCTTTGGTTAAGCCAATTCTTATGAGACATCATAGTAAAAGGGTAAAGCTTTTAGTCACCAGTCATTTAAGTGAGATCACAAGGATTACAGCTACTAACATTCCCTATGAAGATGACATAATGAGGGAGATTCTATAGTTGATGTCACAACCCATTTTTTTAATTTTGAATTTGAAAACTAAATGATATAAATATAGTTTTATTCAAAAACAAAAAAAATAAAATGACAAATGGGGTAAGGACACTTCTAGAATGAGCATTAAATAAGGAACTTTCCCTCTCATCCTCAAGTCAAGACTCTAATTTATGAGATGAGTCCTCTTTCTCCTCAAATTTATGATCATTTACAAGTCCTTTTCCACAAAATTTAATAGCAATCTAGAAAATGGAAAGGAGCATTTAAGATGAAGACTTGACTGAAGACTTGGAGTTTCTTCCATGAGGGTCAAGTTTTTCTATAAATTGCTTGGATTGTGAGGAAGAAGACACTCATCTCTAATTGGGAGTGCTAGAGAAATCTGTAAGAGTTCTCTTCTCCATCTTTTGTTCTTTTCTTATAAAAATTTTGGTTCTTGAATTATGTTAGTTCAATTTTAGTTTTAGATTCATTTTGAAGTTATGCCTTAAGATAATTACTAATTTGAATTCAATCACGTAAGGATTTGTGAAGGTTTTATGTGAATAATTTTTCTAGGACGGATGTCCATACCCTGTGCCTAAACTCCATGCTACCGATTGTATTTTTGCTCGAACATTTCTAAATCCTTTACATCAAATCCTTTTTTCTACATATCCTATGATCAAGGATCTTGTCAAACAGTTTGTGTGCTCTATGTATGCTTCTGCATCATGTAAACATGTGTAATAGGGCATTTGCAACTTCTACGTCTGATGAAATTTGCCTTTTGCTATGCTTTATGTCTATGACCTATTCCAAAGCCCGGCACAAATAGGAAAGGCTGAATGCACATCTACAAAATTCATGTTGATTTTTTTTTAAAAAAATTAGTGTCTCCATTTTGTACACATCCTGCAATTATTACAGGACCTGAGGGCAACATCCCTCTGGGGCATTTTGTCAAACAACTTGCATGTCTGGTCTATCCTACCACATTTTTCATACATGTAAACTAAAGATTTTTAGGTCCAATCTCTCCTCTCCCGTTATGCTTGACAAATGTTCATACCCTAGCATCCATTTTGTCATGGTCAGGAAAACTTTGACATAGGTTGCAAATTTAGCTTTATGCCTGCTAACTTCATTTGTTTGAAAGTTTCTATCCCTTTTCAACAAATTGATTTTGTGCGATCTGGAAATAATTGCATTTCAAGTTACCACAAACCACAATTCCATTCTGTGCAATCCAGCAATCATTGAATTCCATGAGGCAACACCTCTTAGAGGCATTCTATCTAATAGCTAACGTGCCTTGTCTATCTTTCCACATTGGGTATATATGTCTACTAGGACACTTGAAACTACAATATTTGACAAAAATACCTCCTTCCATTATGATTCAATGTATGTCCATACCCTATTTACCAAATCCCCTATGCCTATGGAGGAATTGTCTCCTACATAAAATGTGTATGTCATTTTATGGCCTTGTATCCGACTGCATCCAAGGATCTTTATAAATTCCTCTACTCTGTTTAATCTCTCTACCTTTTGAATCACACCACACCTGCCCACTTTTGTATAGATGTTTGAGAGAAGAACGTAGGATGTGAAACACTTTCGGGGCCCAAATTAAAACAGGTCATTGTAAATACTCCTAAGCCTATATTCATATGTGATCTACAGACACCAAGAAAACATATTTGCACAACCACAAAAGTTTAATTGGCATCTTAATGATAAAGTTTAGGGTGCCCTCAAGTTAGCTAGTACTGTGAAGAAGGTCAACCATGCCACACATAACAGTCAACTGTAGTTGTAATGCAATAAGGGTTACTCATATGAGTGAAGTATGTACAACTCTCATCCACTAAACCTACATGGCAGATACCGGATCCAATTGCTCTTATCCATTACTCAATATTGTTCATTGTATGTTTGTAATTCTTAACACACACTAAGCATCATAGATGATCATGTATATGACATCTTCCTTATCTCCTTGCTTATTCATAAATGGGTCTTCTACAGTCTTTCTTGTTCATTAAAGAAGACTTCCTTAGAACAATTGACCTATTTCTTTTCAATATTTTGCTAGCTTCATGGGTTTCAAGTTGGATTGCCTTCTTTAATATATAATTATTCATGATTAAATCTGATTGGCTTGAGGTAGAAATGCATTGTTGAATGAGCTTCAAATTCAAATGGTTCAGCACTATTATTTTCTTCTTAACATTTAATAGAGAACATATAAACATGCCCTCAGAAGTGTAATACTTCTCTAGAGTCTAAACCAATGCCTTCTGGATTAAGAATTGCAATGGTCAATAGAATTTGCTTTTCCTTTAGCAACCCATGACTATCAGCCCGAATCCTTGAATAACCTAGAATTTACAAATCATTAAACAAATTTTATATGAGTTTCCTACTGAGAACAATGAAATTTCAAATGAAGATATATGAGAAAAATGTTCCACAGAAAATACTTGAAAGATTTGGAACTTACCATAATGCTTTCCGAGTTAATCTTATCTTCTAACCTTCTAAGCAATGAATCACAATACTATAGTACTCATATAAAAGCCTATTAGCTAATTGACACCCATAAATTTTACAATTTAGAAATAATAAAAATAACTCTTATAATTACAATTTCAATAAAAGGCATGGTGATATGGTTGCATTTTAGAGTTGGAATACATATTTTAGTTGGTTGAGGAAGAATTTTAAGAATTAGATATAAATGTAAAAGTGCATTAATTCAAGATCATAATGAAAATTATATAAAAAGTGCAAGTGATAACATAATAATGGTACATAAGAAAATAAAAGAATTAATGGCATAGGGTAAACTAGTAACAAAGTATAATAAAAATTATTTGCAAAGGGTAAGAATATACATAGCCAATATACGAATAAAATATATGCAAAAATACAACAACATAGAGTTATGATGCCAATAAAGAGATACAGGAGTAGCTTATATACAAAAAATTTTGAGAGACAACTATACTAGACAAATCCATAAGATTAGACCTATTAACATGAGATTATACTTATATATGATAGAGAGATAGGAATTTATATGATGGAAGTTATACATAATTAAGGAGTGGTTACCTTGACAATGGTGGTGGATTATTATGTTACTATTAATACTCAATCTAAGATTCTTGGTCCACCTTAATATTCTAATTGGTTTTTCTTACTGACGACACTACGATTAAGATTAGGTATCATGTTGGATCTCACACTTAAACCTTGGTGGGGGTCAAGAATTTGTATCTCAATTGACACGATGTATGTATGCATTTTCACACACATAGGGTATGAGGGATAGATATGTATATCTTTTATATTATGAATCTTATCAAAAGTACATAAATCAAGTATATTCAAACATTGTTAAGAATAGGAATTCTATTTTTCCTTATATGTAGTAAGAATGGATGTTTTGTTGGTATACTATTGTGAAAAGTCATGAGAAGGTATAGTCCTTATGATACATGCAATAATTATAAATAACTTTACTTTTGGAATTGTGATAAAATAAAAATGGAATTATTGAAATTTGTATTTGTTGATTCTTTATTTGACCTAGATTAAATTTTAGAATATCATTTATGAGTTGATATAAGTATCTTTCTAGTAATCTATTTTATAAAATCAATTAAGTTTCTTTCCTAGTTCTATTCATTATGATCAAGCATCTTTATCTGCATTTTGATTAATGAAGTATTTTCCTTTATCAACTGATATTATGGAAGTTTTTCCTTTGCTATTAGTTAGGTAAACCTTGTTGATGCAGAGGCATCCACACTATAACCTTGACATATAGCATGGATGTCCGCAACCCTTCATCAGCATCATCATATTTTCCCTGCCGACCGATATCCTCCTGCAGACAAGCCTTCGCCCTTTCGCATGTCGGCAGCATCATCATATCTGACTATCGGAAGCATCATCATATTCAGCAAGCGCAAACATCCTCCTGACGTTCACTGTTCACCTTACCGCCAAACTCTACCTTCAGCATCATGATGTTCAACATCATGCTCATCAGCAGGATATAAAACATCCTGTTCCTCCCATATATCCTGATGACGACTCTCTTCACGCACCTTTCCTTCGATGCTTATGTCACCCCAATATCCTGATGATGATTATCCTGATGACGATGACGTCACATGCAGTTCCTCAATATCCTGCTGTCGGCCAAACTTAACCTTATCGGCCCGCGATGGTTTTATCAACCCGATCTTCTACCTTATGCCGATGCGCTCCTCCTCGGCAACACCTGATGATGATCACCCCAACGCACATTCACCTTATGCAAATGACTGCATCATGCTCACCTCCATCTACTCGGATGACGCCCGAAGTAACTGCAGGATATCCACAGAAATATCCTGATGATGCCGTTGTGACGAATTTCCAACCTTAGCGAATTTCGATCCGCCAAACCTCCTGGGGTGACCCGATCCACTTCCAGGGTGATCTTCCAGACTCTAACTATCAGCTCGACCTAGCACATACCCATGCTAGGGTTCTCAACACCTCTCGACTGCGATCCTGCACACCTGCATGCGAACAAACAGAAAATGCAAACTACCTCCTAAACTACTGTACACAGCCATTCCACCGATTCGACGAATCAACCGGTGGAATGGATCAGTGAATCCATGCAACCACCAAAATAGCAAATCGATTAAACAATGGAATCCAACCAGAGAATGAACACAAACAGGATCTTTATTGATTCAAAAGATGCAATACAATATTCAGTCTCTCTCTGCAATCCAACTCCTCTGCTCAATGCAAAACTATGATCTCTGATCTAAGACCAACCAATCCTCATACATAAATAGGATCTCTTGCGAGTACTACCGACCCGACTCCAAGCGGCTGGGAAATCTCTCCAGGCGGCTGGGAGATCCAACCGGACATACAGCATAACAACTGTCATAACAAACTAGCTAAAAATAGCAAAGTATGGTCAACATGACCTTATTACATGCATTGGTCTTATACGACCTTCTTGAAAACATTAACAAGACTCATAACAAACTAACTGCCTCATGGAGGCCAGCTGTCAGGTAGGTGCTCCTGCACCACTTGTAAAGAAATATCCAAACTCAAACAAATTGCAGTGTTTGGTATTTACGGTACCTCTGTGTCACATTTACGGGTAATGTTGTCGCATTGAACCAAGTACCTCGTACCTAACACAACTGCAATAATGACGTCTGGGCACTGTCCCTCTAAATCATTGGGGAGTAATAAGGGACATGTTGAAGTTAAATCCGCAGGAAGGGAAATCTCCTTGAATACCTCACTAAAAAGATTAACTATCAAGAAAAGATGAGTCTATCAAAAATAGTTGTAAGACGATCAACGAAAAGACCTCGTCAAGGAAAGATGTGTGTTAGGTAAACTATTCACACTTGAAAACCTAAACCTCAAACACTCTTGGGAGGTGTGTTTGCAAAATAGTTTCTTAAGAATTCTACCCATTGTATCACTCGAGTGGGTGGTAGTCAGTGAAGAGCTGTGTACCCATTCATAGTTACATCAAACATAGTGCAAGATAGAACTACATATTCACATTCTCCATGTCGATCGCATCTGAAGAGGGCCTTGATCCTGTGGATACAGGGTATGTAGGTAGTTTGAATGGTGAAGGATGCCCCCAGTACTCAGGTCCCTCAGATATAAGATACTCTTTTTTGATCAACTTCGTAATCTCGATCCCTAGTTTAAAGGTTATCTAGGTGACTTAAGAACTCTCCTAGTACTCAGAAGAATCCCTGGGGTGGATTACTTGTACCCAACTTTGCCATAAACTAAGGTGAGTACAAGTTAATGTTATGTGTTATGTGGTTGACATCCTCAACACAATGCTTGGACAGACTATGATCTCGAGGAAGTGACTCGTGAACCCATATTGGTCCCGAAGGAGTCAGAAGTCTCTAGCCAGGACATAATAATTCCTATCCTCTTTAGCTCGTTAGGCTATCATTTTTACTTATCCGAAATTGGATAGAGTTTTGGTTCGTTTGAACCACTAGGCCTTTTCGCCACTATTTGTTCTACCCCGTATCAGGTAGCGATAAGGTCCGTTTGACTCGGTTCCGTATGAACCTATTTGCCCAAAGGATAGAAGAGCTTGGGTTGGCTTAAGAATGTTCTGTTTGAATATATGGCCCATATTGGCGGAAGTTTTCCTGAGTACTCAATCAAAGTCTTGATATATCACATATGAACTTGTTAATAAAGTAAAAATTTTGAAAATCTAAGTTTGGACCAAGCGGGTCCTTACATGTGGTATCAGAGCAAGGTTCAAACACTCGACCTGGAGGCCTACTAACTCAAAATCGATAATAATTGGTATTTAAGATAAGAATTGTAATAAATTTAATTACAATCAATTTGCATGTTGTAAACCAAAAATTGTAGCAAGTGGTAAATCACCTCTCTCCTTGTTTTCAAAATTAAAATGGTGAAAACCTAAAATTTGTGAGAACTACATGGAGAGGAACCAATCAACCAAGAACCAGCTAAAAACCCACCTAAGAATCCAAATGTCGGTATAGAAGCAATTATTAACTTGTTGATAAAGCAAACAGAAAATTTGGAAAACCTTGAGAAAATTGTACAAGACTTGAAGACAAGACAAGGGACCATAAAAAACATTCTGGAACCTGAAGATGAACATCAAAGTGAGGAAGTACCCATAGCTCAAACAACTAATGAGCCAGAGGTTCCTAGGTCTTGGCAAGAAACCACCATCCTAGATATCTCACAAGACCTTAAGAAGATAACTCCTCTGAAATTTGATGGTAAACATGTGGGGGATGCTACAGAAGGATGGCTCACCGAAATGGAAAAATATTTTGAACTACGAAACTACGCAGAGAATATCAAGGCAACCTAGAGAGCTTATCAATTGGAGGAAGAAGCTGCCAGTTGGTGGATAAACATAAAGGAACAATATTTCTATTCAAAGGAAAACCTAACTTGGAGGTAGTTTGTTAGCCACTTCCATGAGAGATGGCTTCCACAACTATTTTATAATGAGAAGATGACTAAGTTTCTGAATCTTAGACAAGGAAATCTCACAGTCCAATAGTATTGGGATAGATTTGTGAAGCTACTAAAATATGTTCCTATCTATCAAAAGGATGAAAGATCTTAGGCAAGGAAGTTTCTTTTGGGGTTGAATACTACTATTGGGGCAGAAGTGGATATGTTTGCCCCTAAGAACATGAATCAAGTCTTGGAGAAGGCACTCAAATAGGAAAAAAAATTGTTGGCAAGAGACACTGTGTGGCTTCATTAGTATTGTCATTGATGGCAACAAAGTCCATTCCACACATCCGTAGGACATGGTGTGTCTTTACCGGAATTCAGATTGAAGAAGTGTTGTGGTTCGGTAAGCAAGAACAGAGTAGGCAGCAAGATCCAACAATCAGGTTCAGATCTCTCAGAGGAAGTATCTCAGTAAAATGCAGATTTGGGGAAGTCAAGAGGAGTACCTTGACTAATATATTCCAAGGACTTAGCCTTCAGTGATAGAAGAGTGAATTGATATGAGCACTTGAGTGTTGGGTTCCTAATTGGCAAAGTAGACAAAGGAAGACCTAACCGGCAAAGCATTAGACCTAAATCTAGATGTGATATTGATGGTGATTAATTTTCCTAAGGTATCATTCATGATTGGCCGACATGATTGATGACCTCTATAAGCATCTCTTTGATTCGCATTACTTGGTATGCAAAGATTCAGCCGACAGATCAGAGTTTGGAAAAATATTGAGTATTCTGGATGCCAACTAGAAAGTGGATGAAACCCTTGGTGCGAATATATATACCAGATGGATTTAGATATGAATGTGTGTGTTGTGAGTTGTGGAGTGCGAAGAAAAGTAGAAGAGCAGAGTAACATTAGTAATACAAGTCCAGTATGTGACATGACAACAACACCAAAGAAGAGGAAGAATGAAGTGCAGTAGATCAGTGTATTGAGCCTAACCGGAACTGAACCTTAGCATATATGGATACTTCTCATCAATTCAATTATCTAGTTTCCTTGTATAAACTATTGTAGGTAGTGAGCCTCTTGTGAGCAGTGTGCTCGAGCAGTGAGCCCTAATTGGCAAGTGCCATTTTGTACTATCTTATTCTTCTAACAGAGAATACAATCTTGAGTTAGTCACCCCGTGGTTTTTCCCCTAACAGGGTTTTCCACGTCAAAATCATTGTGTCATGTGTATTGATGTTATTTCCATTTCATGGTTATGTATGCTTATTTGATTTGATGCTGCATTAATTGTTAAGGAAGTTCAGAAAGCTGAAATAATTAAGATAACTGATTCACCCCCCTTTCAGTTATCAACAAAAATTACATGCACTATCGGTGGCAAAGCAAAACTTTTGAGACAAGCAATTTGCATTCAAAAGGAAACTAGACAATAGGGGCAACAAAGGAGCTCAGAAGAACAAGAGGAGAGATTGGGGTAAAAAAGAAGCTACTGGTAATTAGAGCAATTATAATAGTAATGTCAGGAGGAATGATGGGAATGCACCACCCCAAATTTCTAATGGACCCCCCGGTGGATGTTTTATGTATGGAGGCAATCATTATGCAAGGGATTGTTCAAAAAGGAACGGGTACAATCAGCCATAGCAACCTCAGCAACATCAAATATATGTTGCCATCAGAAATCAACAAACTCGCCATCAAAATGTACCTATGGAGACAAAAGGTATGCTTTTTGGTAAACCCACAACTATTTTGATAGATACTAGTTCCTCTGAGAATTTTATTTCCCTAGAATTGGTAAGCAAAATGTCTTTACAAACTAAGAATATGGAATCATCATGGACAGTTCAGTATGGTGACAAGGCTATACAGAGAGTGAATAAGTACATAAGAGGAGCCCTCATTAAGTTTCCAGAATTAGAAACCAAAGTTGACTTATATGTCACACCCCTAGGAGCCTATGATGTCATAATGAGAATAAGTTGGCTAACGAGTCATAAGGCTAACATAGATTTCTATAAAAAGGTGGTGGACTGTGTAGATGATAAGGGGTGTAGGATTAGGATCCAAGGAATTTACAAACCTATATTAGTAGGGACTATTTCTGCTATGCAACTAAAGAAGGCAAGGCAAAAATGAGGAAATTAGATATTCTTAATATCTTTAGATGAGAAGGGAGAAGAGAAAGAAGCCCCTACCTTTGAGAATAGTCTATTCCTTTGGCAGTACAAGGACGTGTTTCCTGAAGAGCTGGCTAGATTACCCCCAAAACGAGAATTTGATTTTTCAATCGATATACTTCTCGGAACTACACCTATATCTAAAGCCCCATATAGGATGAACAGCATAGAACTCCAAGAGTTAAAAATACAGTTGCAAGAATTGCTAGAGAAGGGGTTGATAAGTCCTAGTGTATCACCTTGGGTAGCACCAGTCATATTTGTAAAGAAGAAGGATGGGAAATTAAGATTGTGCATTGACTACAAAATGTTGAATAAGGCCACTGTGAGGAATAGATATCCCTTGCCTCATATTGATGATCTATTTGACCAAATGAGAGGAGCCTCAATGTTCTCCAAAATTGACCTCCGCTCGGGCTATCGCCAATGAAGGATAAAAGAAGAGGACATCCCAAAAACAACATTTAGGACTAGGTATGGCCACTATAAATTCACTATAGTTCCATTTGGGCTAACAAATGCTCCAGTTGCCTTTATGAATCTAATGAATAGCTTGTTCCATGATTTTCTGGATAAGTTTGTGATTGTGTTTCTGGATGATATCTTAATATATTCCAAGGATGAAGAGGAAGACTTAACCCATCTATAGGTAGTCTTACAAAGGCTGCAGAAGCATAATTTGTTTGGGAAGTTATCCAAATGCTCCTTCTTTGAAAGGTGGGTTCACTATTTAGGGCATATCATTTCAGCTGAGGGTATAGCAGTAGATCCTGATAAAGTAAAAGGCATCACTGAATGGCCTATACCTACAAATGTGGCCGAAGTAAGAAGTTTTATAGGATTGGCAGGGTACTATAGAAGGTTTGTGAAAGAATTTTCAAGGATAGCCAATCCAATCACATCTTTGCAAAAGAAGAACAAAAATTTCATTTGGAATGAGCAGTGCAATAAGGCATTTCAGGTACTGAAGGAAAGGCTAACGTCACCTCCAATTCTAAAGGTGTCTGACCCTAATGGTAACTTCACAGTAGTAACAGATGAATCCATAGAAGGACTAGGAGGAGTCCTTTTCCAAGAAGAAGGAGTAGTGGCTTATGAATCACTAAAACTAAAAATCCATGAAGTTAATTACACTTCTCATTACCTTGAACTTGCAGCCATAGTTCATGCCTTGCAAAAATGAAGATATTTCTTGTTGGGAAAACTGTTTGATCTTAAAATAGACCATCAAGGACTAAAATATATCTTCACTCAACCTCATTTGAATTCAAGACAGAGAAGGTGGTTAGAGTTCCTAAGTGAGTATGATTTTGAGATTGAATACATCAAGGGGAAAGAAAACATGGTGGTCGATGCTCTCAATAGGAGACATATAATGGCCATATCCAACTTGCACATAGACCTAAAACAAAAAGTACTCTTTGAGCATAAACATGACCCATGGTACACTCAGGTTAAGGCATCTCTAGCTAATACCTCTGTAGAACCTAAGTATTTGGATTATGCTTTTGATTATGATGGACTAATGAGGTACCAGGGAAGAATATACATTCCTGATAATGCGGAACTAAGGGGTATGATCTTGACAGAGGCACATAAGGCTCCATATTCAGGACATCTGGGGATGAATAAGATGTATGTAGATCTCAAAAGGTTTTATTTCTGGCCAGGAATGAAGAAGGATGTGGTAGACACTATTGCTAGATGCCTAGAATGTCAAAGGGTTAAGGTAGAACATGTGCACACAGCAGGACTTCTTTATCCACATGATGTACTTTTCTATAAATGGCAAGTCATAAGTATGGATTTTGTCCTAGGGCTACCAATGACATCTCATAGGCACAATTGTATTTTGGTGGTAGTGGATAAACTCACTAAGGTTGCCCACTTCATACCAGGAAACCTAACAGATGATGCACCTATAGTAGCGAAAAGGTTCATAAAGGAAATTTTCAGGTTACATGGAATTCCTAAGAAAATCATCTCTGATAGAGATGCAAAGTTTACTTCTAGATTTTGGACCACATTGTAGCCTGCCTTAGGAACATAGTTGAACTTCAGCACAACCTATCATCCTAAAGATAGAAAGAACCAACCAAATTCTGGAAGACCTCCTTCATATGTATTGCATGGATCAACAGACTAAATGGGAGGAATATTTTCCATTAGTTGAGTTTGCCTATAACAATTCCTTCCAAGTGAAAATAGGTATGGCACCCTTTGAATCTCTCTATGGGAGACCTTGTCGAACACACTTGAGTTGGGATAAACTGGAAGATAGGATCCTGGTTGGCCCTAAAATATTGAAAGATATGGATAACCAGGTACAACTTATTTGACAGAGGTTGAAGGAAGCCTCGGATCACCAGAAAAGTTATACAGATAAGAATAGGACACCCAAAAGATTTCAAGTTAGTGAGAAGGTGTTCCTAAAAGTTTGACCTCATAAAAGTTCCATCTCTTTTTGAAGGAATTCAAAGCTAGCTCCTCACTATGTCGGGTCTTTTGAAGTACTTGAGGAAATCAATATTGTAGCTTACCACTTGGCCTTACCTCCAACACTGAGCTGAATTCATGATGTGTTCCATGTGTCCTTGTTTAAAAAGGATATACCTGACCCTAAGCATATTCTTAATTGGAATGCCCTGCAAGTGGAAGAACCTAGTACAATAATAATAGAGCCATGCAGAATCATCGAGAGGCACTAGTTCTAGCTCCATAACAGGACAATGGACCAATCTAAGGTCCATTGGGACCAGTACTCACCTGAGAACGCTACATGGGAAGACACAGTGGAGATGCAACAACTCTATCCACATTTATTTTGAAAACTCTAGATAATTTGTAAACTCGTCAAACTTTAAATTTTTGCTTAAAAGACAATGATGTTTAGATGATACAGCCAATTATGCTTAAATGATATTCTATGATAAACCACTTTGTTGAAGAATGGAATTTAAAGGTAGGCAAGTATACTTATTTCTATGGACTTATATGTTTTGATCTTATTTCTAGCATGCAGCGAGACGATGCATAAATTTAGGGGAGAAGGATGTCACAACCCATTTTTTTAATTTTGAATTTGAAAACTAAATGATGTAAATATAATTTTATTCAAAAAGAAAAAAAAAGTTTAAATGACAAATGGGGTAAGGACACTTCTAGAATGAGCATTAAATAATGAACTTTTCCTCTCATCCTCAAGTCAAGACTCCAATTTTGCCTTTTGGAAATTTAGCATAAAACCCTTTCATGCTATAAATAATGATTTCCTTTGGTTCCAAATAAATAAGAATTTGCATGACCATCTTAAATTAGTCTAGGTAGATTGCCAAAGTCTTGTTTACTCCCGAGCTTGGTAATGAGATCAAAACTAGAAGTTTGAATAATATGCTAGGTAAAGTAAAGAAATCCACTTGTGAACATGTACAAAGCAGTCTCATACGCTAATTTTCTTCTTCAATTACCAGTCTTGGTCACTTCTTAATCCTTACTTCATAAGAAAATTGGCGGATCATAGCTTTCTCTTAGAATGGACTACAAAGTTTGTATAATAGCTAATTGGTTTATTTGTCAAATACTATAAATATTTAGTAGCAACTGAGAAGATAAATTATTGTAGCAGATATATGAATTTTTCTATTAGGGTTTAAAATGCATGTCTATCTACTTCATAAATCATTATATTTGTTTTTAGATGAGCACAATGGATAAGCCTAGCATTATGTTATTGTGGATATCTTGTAGCATCTAGTAGAAATAGGTGAACAAGAAATAAAAAAACTGAATTCCAATATCAATTACATTTGATGCCCAATATCAACTACTACAATTATAGATTTTCTTATGTATTTAGTTTGTGGGTTGTGGGTGATTTGTGCAGATTGCATTTCTATCTAAGGAGATTTATTCCTTTGTTGATAGTGAAAAGATACTCTACGTTTGTTGATCAAGAAAATATTTTTGCTATAGAGCTCACAGCGGAAAGATACCCATGTGGTCATTGAAACAATCAAGGATTTTGTTGAGAAAAAAGAGGTTATTGCAACTAATGAAAAGAAGAAGGATTTGGCTACAACTTATGTTTCATGCTGCATGAAAAATTTGCTTTTATTATGTTATTGCCACTGTAAAGACCTCAATCTAAGAGTTGCATATTTATAAAATTGCAGTCATTTTTGTGGATATGTGACATATGATAGTGATATTGAGTTACATGCCATTCTTCACCAATTAAATATCTCATTTTATTTTAGGACTTTTACATTTTCCTTGTCATCTTTACTAATCTATTATATTAATTCTAAAGTTCTTTATTGTCACTCTATGGAATGGGCAATGCTTATAATGTTCACAAGATGCAACAATCTAAATGCACTAATACTATTGGCAAGAGACACTGTTAGACATGTCAGGTGTTGTTATTGATGGAAACTAAATCTATCTTACACATTTTCATTGTATCATTTGATCATATCGGAAGTAAGGTTGCAGATTTGTCTAAGTCCAGATAGACAAGAATAGAGCATATGATAGGGTTCAAAATTTTGGTCTGCATTTCTCCACAGGTAATCATATTGTGCTGTAGATTTGAGGGAATGTTAAGGGATGTCAGGGCTACCTAAATCCAAATTTTTAGCCTCTGGTGATGAAGGGATTGAAAGCTCCAAGCATCTAAGTATCTGGTTTTGGTTAGATAGTTCAGGTTGATGAAGAACAGGCTGACTTGGTGTTTGATCCTTGTGTGGATTAAGAGAAATGGTTGGTTGAGTAATTTATGAGATCCAGTGGTATTGGCCGACATGTGTGATGACTTGAATACATAATTTTTGGTCCACATTGATGTTTGTGCATGGATTCAGATGGCATAATAGTGATCTTGAAAAAGTTTCTAAGTTTACTTGAGGCTGACTACAGTTGATATAATTTCATGTTGTAGATATTATGATCAATTGGTGCAAGTATTTTGAGGTATGGATGTGCGAATATGAAGTGATAGGTGTGAAGTGTGGTAGTATCAAGTGTGAAGCAAAGAGATCTAAGCTTTAGATCATGGCAAAATAGTGAAACAGGGCAATGAGAGATGAAGTGTGTGAAGTCAACATATTGAGCCTAATCAAAACTGTAATCTTGCATTGTTAGATGCTATTCTTCAGTTCAAGTATTTTGGTAAACTCTTTGTAATTAATCTTGTAGGCAGTGATCCTCCTTTGAGAAGTGAGCTCTGTTCAGTGTGCCCGAAGGCATGTGCCTTCCCATTTGTAATACTTTTAATAGATTATAAAATCTTGTGGGTTAATCCCCACCATGTTTTTTCCCTTAACTAGGTTTCCATGTAAAAATCCTAGTGTTCATGTGTGATGATCTTGTTGTTTTTGTTCTTAAGTTCATGCTTCTTTCTTTTGAATGTATTTGGTAAATTAATAAAGGAACATAATAATAAGTTTTGTAGAACACTGATTCACCCCCCTCTCAGTTTTTCTTAATTTCAACAATTGGTATCAGAGCAAGGTTCCTTGGAAGAAGTTTAATAGCTTGAGGAAGATTTGGGAAGGTGTTTCAATGAGTTCATTAAGGTATTTTGATGGCATCAATGAACAACTTCAAGTTGCTTTAGAAGATCTTGATCAGTCTAGATTAGAAGTCAAAGAACTACAAGAGAACCTTAAAAATGCTGATGATTTCATTCGCACTTTAAAAGGGCAATTGAACAAATCTATGGAAAAAAGGAAGGAGCTACTTCAGTAGTTAGCAAATTAGAAGGAAGAAAATGGCATGGATGAGGCTCTGAAGGAGAAGACAAAGGAATGTGAGAAGTTGGAAAAATAAGTTGTTGTCCTAAAACATGAGATGGAATCTGAGGTAATGAGGCTAACCAAGGAAATCGAGGAAAGGAAGAAGACTTAAGAAAACCTGAATCAGTCTTTGAAAGAAAGAATAGAAGAGTCTTGCAGATTAGACAAAATAATTGGCCATCTAGAGTCTGATCTACAAGAAACTAGGTATAATGAGGAACAACTTGAAAGGCAAATTGTCATTCTCAAACATGACCTAGAAGCAGTAAATGAATACAAAGAGAAGTTCAAGATAATCTCAGCTAAACTTGAGGTGCTGATTGATAGTTAGAAGAAGGCAAATGATAGGCATGGTCTGGGATATGAGAAAGGTGAAAGCTCTAGATCCAGTCAAAGAAATCCTGAAGCAAGAAATTAAAGAAGGAATCCTAGAAGGCCTCTGGTAAGATAACCTAATGCTCAAAGGTATCCATCTTTCAATGGTAATTGTTTCAAATGCAACGAGTATGGTCATAGAGCTAATCAATGTAGAAAAAATGCATTATCTTTCTCTGATCAATGCTTTAATTGCAAAAATATAGGTCATAAGGCTGAGGATTACAGAAGTGGATCAAGGAATCCTCCTAAGAACAAACAAGTTTTCAATGGAAGATGTTTTACTTGCAACAAGTTTGGGCATATTTCAATGCAATGAAAATCTAAACCTTCTCCAACATGTAATTGTTAGAGGAACAAGATTGTATGTTTCAACTACAACAAATCTGGACATATTGCTAAATTTTGTAGAAGCAAAAAGGGAAAAGAGAATTCACAAGTAGGTAAAGGAAGAATAGAGCAGAAGATGGACAAAGGCAAGCAAAAGGTAGATCCAGTGGAAACACGGAAGGAGATGAGAAAGATATGGATTAAAAAGGATGATTATGAGTGAAAGGAAGGATCCATACCAGCATCCGGTGCTGGTACCTCCTCCAGAAACAGAGATAGAGGTTTTGGCTCAAGGGGAGTAGTAAAGAAAACCATAAATTCCATGCCAAAGTTTGTGTGCCTAAATCTAGCATGATGAATGAAGATAAAGAAGCCTATTGCAGATCTATTGAAGCAAATTCTAGAAGATAAGAAGATAATACGATTGATTGTGGAGTAATTGAAGATTGACTATATTTAGAAACAGTGTAACCAGATGAATTAGGGCAAAGCATTTATTACAATGGTGAATTAGGTTTTGCAGAGCAGAAAAAGTCATTCATTCAACATTTGAATCACTTTGCATTCAAAGAGAACAAGGAGAAGAGCGCTTGAGCTGAGGTCTCAAAGATTTGGAGTGCAAAAAGTGAATTCGACAGCTAACCCTAATCCCGTGGAGAAAAAGGTATTTTTCTATGAAGCTTTGAACTTGTGATTTTTGATATGACTACTCCGATGGTTGTTGACATCACCGAAAGGCCCTAACTTAAATTCAAAAAGCATCCACACAAATTTGTAGAGGTTGATTCGTTAAGTGCCCTTTCTAATGTTCCACATGGTGTGTTGTACATAGAAGATATTAGGGCTTATATTCATGCTAGCATAGATGAATTTGGGGATTCAAAGTTACTGGATTTGTTTAAGAATCACCTAAGGGATGAGAATCATGATCTTAAACCTGAGTATAACATGCTGGAAGACAAACATTTCATTCAGGTTATTGGGTTCCTATCCTTCAGTGACGATGAGTGGGTCTAATATGTATTGAGTTAGATGCATGCTAAATTTATGTGGCTAATGAAACCCTTTAAGATTACTAAGGATGTCATCAAGGCTGTAACATGATTGAACTCATTCAATGGACTGCTGATGGTAAAATCAGTGAAGAATCAGACTGTAACTGAAGCTACTAGCTCAAAGTTTGATAAGAGGGCAATGACAATAAATGATATAACTGATCTGAATGTCATATTTGTATCTATGGTGGTTGGGTATAAGATATACCACTCTAGTAGGGAAAATTGAGTGTTTGGTACAACCATTTATGTTGCTTATCATATGTTAAGAGAAAATGCTGACTATGACTTGTGTGAGCTATTGCAAAAACAGCCAATGGAGAATCTGAACAAGATCAAGAAGGATAAGAAGAATACATTCAAGTATGGTACGTTGGTCTTGTGCTTGTTCTTTTATTTCATGAATGAGTTTCCCAAGATGAAAAGCCTATATTAGACCAGTGATAAGCCTATTGCCATACAAATAAGAGAGCACTTGCACAATATTGGTGACTCCAATGCCTAAAGGACTGCTCTTTGGGGTTATTTCAAGAATTTCCAAAATATGATGCAATCAAGGGAAATAATCCCTAAGTTTGTGGTGGAAAAGTACAAAGATACAATTCGTTTCATGGTTGAAATAGAGTAATGCTTGATGGAAGTAATTGAACCAAGGACTGTATGGATCATGCCCATGGGGTATGAAGTTGATGAACAAATATTATAAATGTATGCTCAACATCTTCTGAGCAAACCAAAAGATACCTCAGTTGAGAGATTCAGTACATATGGCGAGCTTGGTTTGAAACTGAATGTTGAGCTCCAGAGACCTAAAACTAAGAAAAAGGTCCAAAGGCAAATTGAAATGTTTGTAGAAAGTATTGGAATAAACAAGGAAGCTGTGAGACAACACAGGGAAAGGACAGAGAAAGTTGAGAAGGAGAAGCAAGATAGGGAATAGGGAAGTGTTCTAGTAGAATCCCCTTCTAAGTCAAGGACTACTAGGAGTTTTGGTTCAACCTTCGGTGCATCACCTTCTCCTATTGCAGAGAAATTCAAAGAAAAACCTATAGGTAAGGAAGGAAAAAGGACAAAAGCAATGGGCAAAAGGTCATATGTCATTGTGGAGAAGGAGGATGAAGAAGAGTCTGAGTCAGATGGTGAGGTTAAAGAGTTGAAGGCTTTAGGCACTAAGGCTACTAAAGTGTCTAAGAAGAAGCCCTCTAGAAGTAAAAAGTCAAGTAAAAGGCATAAGTTAGAGGCTTATGTTGAGAAGCCTACTCCTTCTATGGAAGACATCATAAAGTCAATTACTGTAGATGGAAACTTAAAGCCAATGACTGAATATTATGACAACCTTGATGATGCCAAAAAGAAAGTTTTAGAGGATGCCACTATTAAATACTTTCAACAGGGCACTTGTGGAAATTTTGTCAGAAATCCCTAAGAGTCTAAGAGACATTTTGGAGATGATAAAAGAAGCTGCTAAAGAAAAGGATTTGGAGCTAAGAGAACATGTGTTGTCCAGTCTATGTCCAATAATCTCTAGGAAGGAAGCAAATCAAATTTTTAAAGAAGTTAAAGATGAATTCAAAAGCAAGAAAAGGATGAATAAGCTAATGATTGGAGACATTGATGAAGTGGTCAAAGAAACAGAATAAATTTTGAAGAAAGCCCTGGACAATAATGAGTTTTATGTGGTCACTAAAGAACCTATTGATGTTGATGATACATCCATTCCAAATGATGAAGAGTTGAAGAAAAATGAGCAACAAGTTGAGGTAGATGATTTATCTGTTCTGGAAGAGGAAATATTAAATAAAGGAGATGAAGAGAAGGTGAAGGAAGATAATAATGTTGCTGCTAAGGATACACAAAATCCTCTGGAAAAGAATGCAAAAGACATTTTTAATAAAGGTAAAAAGAAGGATGCCTCTGCTGATGATGCAGAGAAAGTAGAAGTAGAGAAAAAGAACGAAAAATGATTAGAAAGACAATATAGTTGACTCTGGAAAGGGAAGAGATGCAAGCCCTAAAGAGCATAAAATTGAAACATCATATTGGCCAAGAGACACTGCAGAAGCAGTGAAAGAAATTTTGGAGAAAGATAAACAAGTTGTAGAAGATCTAGATATAATATAAGGTACAATCAATTTTGATACTCTATCACCAGTATAGAAGATGAAGTTGGCCTCTTTTGCACAAGCTAAGGCTAGAGAGGAAATTTTTAAGTTCCATATAGAAGAAAGTGAGTTGCTTGATCTTGCATCTAGCATTTTGGAGAAAATCATGCCTTCATTTTAGAAGGATTCATCAGCACCCCCCTCTAGTTAGTTGAAGAGTCTAATAAACTCTGTAAGTACTCATTTTGAATCTTTTGAGAAGTCTGCAAAAGTTAAAGTCTAGAATGAATTTAATGAGAAGAGGTTTGCTGAATTAAAGAGAATAATTAGTTATGATAGATCAGTTCTTGAAACTAGTGTAAAGAGTATTCAAAATGCCCTTACTAAAAGAGGAGATGTGTGCAAATTTTGTCTATCTTGGCTAAAAGTTATAGAGGATATTGAGAAGAAAATAAAGGAGTCCGAGAAAAAATTGTCAAATGTATCTCAATCCTTTGATCCTTTGACAGTATCTGCGGCGAGTCAAGAATGTCAAGTAATTCGCTTGATTGATGAAATAAAGAAATTGGTGAAAGAAAAAGAAAACATTGTGGCAAGGATCTATGAACTCTGGGGATTGATTTCCCCTATGTTAGAAACAATGTTTAATGCATTGATAGAAGCTCAAGATGTTGCTCTAACAAGTGATCCCACTAATCTACATAAGACAGAGTCACATGCATTTTTATTCAGTGGTCATATTTCAGTTTTGGATAGCATGAAGAAAAGTTGGAATAGTGAATTGGCATTGTTGAAAAATATTTTTGGTGATGTGTTTAAGTTCATGTAGACAAGACGTAAGGATTGTTTGTATATATGCGCCCATGTACATAGAGTTTTTGCATGAATTTTGGTATGCAAATCTCAACCTTTGCCATTGATGTCAAAAGAGGAGTGGAAAGTAGTGAAAAATGAGGAATTCATCTAAGGGGGAGCATTGAAAATCACAAGTGTACATAGTAAGGGGGAGAGCTGTTCTAATATTTAGTCATTTTTCACTAAGTGTTGCCATCAATGCCAAAGGGGGAGATTGTTGGAAAGAGACACTACTAGGCATGTCAAGTGTTGTCATTGATGGCAACTGAATCTATCTTACACATCTACATTGTATCATTTGATCATACTAGAAGTCAGGTTGCAGATTTGTCTAAGTCTGGACAGATAGGAACAGAGCATATGATAGGGTTCAACATTTTGGTCTGCATTTCTCCACAAGTAATCATATTGTGTTGCGGATCTAAGGGAATGTTAAGGGATGTTAGGGCTACCTAAATCCAAATTTTTAGCCTTCGGTGATAAGGGATTGAAAGCTACAAGCATCTGAGTATCGGGTTTTGGTTAGACAGTCCAGTCCGGTGAAGAACATGCCGACTTGGTGTTTGATCCTTTTGTGGATAAAGAGAAATGGTTGGTTGAGTAATTTATGAGATCCAATGGTATTGGCCGACATGTGTGATGACTTGAATATATAATTTTTGGTCCGCGTTGATGTTTGTGCATGGATTCAAATGACATAACAGTGATCTTGAAAAAGTTTCTAAGTTTTCTTGAGGCCGATTGCAGTTGATGTAATTTCATGTTGCAAATATATATGATCGATTGGTATGAGCATTTTGAGGTATGGATGTGTGAATATGAAGTGATAGGTGCAAAGTGTGGAAGTATCAAGTGTGAAGCAAAGAGATGTAAGCTCCAGATCATGGTAGAATAATGAAACAGGGCAGTGAGAGATGAAGTGTGTGAAGTTAGTATATTGAGCCTAATCAAAACTGTAATCTTGCATTGTTAGATGCTATTCTTTAGTTCAAGTATTTCGGTAAACTCTTTGTAATTAATCTTGTAGGTAGTGAGCCTCCTTTGAGCAGTGAGCTCTGGGCAGTGTGCCTAAAAGCATGTGCCTTCCCATTTGTAATACTTTTAATAGAGTATAAAATCTTGTGGGTTAACCCCCACCGTGGTTTTTCCCTTAACCAGGTTTTCACGTAAAAATCTTGGTGTTCATGTGTGATGATCTTGGTGTTTCTGTTCTTAAGTTCATGCTTCTTTCTTTTGAATGTATGTGGTAAATTGATAAAGGAACATAATAATAAGTTTTGCAAAACACTGATTCACCCCCCTTTCAGTGTTCCTTAATTTCAACAAATACAATCTAGAAATTGAAACAACTTCTGTGGACATGTGACATACGATAGTCATATTGATTTAGTTTACTCCTCTATCTTGAACAAACATTTCCATATAGACTGACATGGCATCCATGTAGCCATTGTACTATCACTACCAAATACTTTACCATTATAGGATTGTAGCTCCCCAAGTTGTCTCGCTTTCCTTACATATCCCTGGGTAGATATCTTCACAATGGATTCAATGGCATATAGGCAAAGCTATAGATAACTCTGACAAGCTTATTTGAATTATGCTTCATTTTCCACCTTAAAGCCACTCACTCCCTTCTAGCATTTGGCAGGGCTATTGCTGCCTTGTAGCTCTTGTTTTTATCTATAGGATGATAGCTTTTACATATATTTTAAAAAGTTTAGATTGCATATTTCTTTCAATATTATTTTTACTTTTTCTCTCTTTTTTATATATAGGTTAAAACAAAATGTTGAAGTTTGTAAAGCTATTAAATGTATTTAAAAATATTTAGATCTATAGGAATGGCATGGTTAAAATAATATATTAAAATAATATATAATAGGGTTACCGACTTTTAAATCTATGTAAAAAGTTTGCATGTAGAATGATTAAAATAATAATAGCATACTTATAATTAAAAAATATATCTAAAATAATTATTATAATTATATAATACAATATTATAATATAGATTAGACATATTATTATAATCTATTATATAATAATTATAATTATAATTATATTATATATTATATTTAGGATTAGAGTTAGGGGTTAAAATTAAGGTTAAGGTTAGTGTTTAGGTTAGAATTAGGGTACCTATTTTTAAGGAATATTTTAATCTCAATGTTGAACCCTAAACCTAATTCTAACAATAACTATAACCTTAATACTACTATTAACCCTAACCTTAATCGTTACCCTTATTTTAACCCTAAGCCTGATCCTAATTGAAACTTTAATAACAATAACCCTAACCCTAATTGTAACATTAACCCTAATCATAGTTATAACCCTAATTCTATCTATAACTCTAATTGTACAACCAACTGTTTGATTACATATCCACCCTAATTCTAATTCTAAGCCTTATTTTAACCCTAACCCTTATTGTAATCGTAATATTTTTTATTTATATATTTGTGTTGATTGAAACCCTAATTATTACCAAACCCATTATCCTAATTCTAACTATAACCCTAATCCTAACTATAATCCAAACCAGGTAATCGTAATTATACTCCTAACCTTAACCTTAAACTAAACCCTAATTGAAACTCTAACCTAATTTTTAAAATAACCCTAACCCTAAGTAAAATTCTAACCCTTATCGTAATTATATTTGTAAACCTAATTTTAATCTTGATCATAATTGTATCCCTAAACCAAACCCTAATTGTAACTCTAACTGTAACCCTACATCTAACCCTAACACTACTTCCAATCCTGACACTAATTTTAATCCTATCCATAATTGTAACTCTAACCCTAATTATAACAATTATCAAACAATGGGTTATCAACAATCACCACAAATTGATTTTTCCAATCATGTTCATGTGAAGAAAGTAAACTGCGGCTATGATGAATACTAAAATTAGAACCTTCGTACCTATCATCAATGACTCCAAGGCTATTCCAAATCACTTGTGCTTCTTCCTTATCATCCTCAATAGTGAACTATGAATCTAAATGAACAAGGCCACTAGGTCTCTGCTCAAGATCAACTACATGCAATGTGAAATCAAATTTGTTTTCAAAATCAAGAAAACCACCACCAATGCCATCAATACCATCCTTCATGCATAACTGTCGAGATGAAGTTAGAATAGCATTATAGTCAAAAGTAAATTCATCCCAAACAGGATACTCGTCATACTTAGGTGCCATCACACCTAGATCGCAAGTGCTAAAAGGTTTAAATTGCTCTGTTAAAAAAAAAATGTGCTCATTGTACTCCTCATGATTGGTTGCCTCTGTGACTTAATCACTCTCCAAGTCCGTAGTACTGGTATCATCATAGTCATTCCTCTCCATAGGCTTGGTTTGAAGTTCAAACCAAACACCACATGTGTCATCATCATTGAAAATAAATGTAGAATCATCATTATTAGTTGATTTGAAGGCTTCACCATATCTATTCTCAATATGCCCATCATTTGAAGGTATATTAATGCTCTCAACTATCCCAACATTTGTATTAGTGTTATTAGCTTCATTGGATAGCTCTAAATGTGTATTCAAGGCTATTATTTTTTTACTTTCATTACACACATCCTCATTCTTAGTAGCTGCATGCATAATCATAGAATCATCTTGAAGCTCTGTAACATATTCCTCATTCTCCAATACAATCTCTCCATCAATTTTTGTTGCATCAGTCTCCTCAATACCTAAGAAAGGTTTCAACTTTCCCTCACGTTGTTTAAACACTTTGTTGACCAACTCATAAGCAACTATAGAGACATCATGTTCTTGCCTCAAAATATCCAACAACATAGACATAAGGGGTTGGGAATTAGTATCATATTCATCGACAATTAGGACCATAATGGTTTGCATGTACGAAAAAACAACTTCTCCATGATCCTTACTAATAGATGCAATGAAATAATGAAACATATGAAGAATAAGATCATCACATTCTAAATCAATCAAAAGATAAAAAGATCTAACTCTTGCCATCACTTCTAACATCTTAACCCTCCTACCAAAGGAAGGGCCTTATTTATCAGGTAACCCATGAAATCTCTCAACAATCAACTGTAAGGACCCAGTTGGTCCAAACTCGGATTTTTAAAAAAATTACTTTATTAACAAGTTCATATGTGATATATCAAGACTTTGATTGAGTACTTAGAAAAACTTCCACCAATATGGGCCATATGTTCAAACAGAACATTCTTAAGCCAACCCAGGCTCTTCTATCCTTTGGGCAAATAGAACCGAGTCAAATAGACCTTATCACTACCTAATACGGGGTAGAACAAATAGTGGCAAAAAGGCCTAGTGGGCCAAACGGACCAAGACTCTATCCAATCCGAGATAAGTAAACATGACAGCCTAATGGGCTAAAGAGGACAAGAATCATTATGCTCTGGCCAGAGACTTTTGACTCCTTTAGGACCAATACAGGTTCATGAGTCACTTCTTGGAGACCACAGTCTACCCAAGCACTATGCTGAGGATGTCAACCAAGGAATACATAACATTAACTTGTACTCACCTTAGTTTATGGCAAAGTTGGGTACAAGTACTCCACCTCAGGGATTCTTCTCAGTACTAGGAGAGTTCCTAGGTCACCTAGATAACCTTTAAACTAGGGATCAAGATTATGAAGTTGATCATAAAAGAGTATCCTATATCCGAGGGACCTGAGTACTGGGGGCATCCTTTGCCATCTAGACTACCTACATACCCTATATCTATGGGATCAAAGCCCTCTTCGGATGCGATCGACATGGTGAATGTGAATATGTAGTTCTATCTTGCACTATGTTTGATGTAACTATGAATGGGTACATAGCTCTTCGCTGACTACCACCCACTCGAGTAATACAATGGATCAAATTCCTAAGAAACTATTTTTCAAACACACCTCCCGAGAGTGTTTGAGGTTTAGGTTTTCAAGTGTGAATAGTTTACCTAACCCACATATTTCCCTGATGAGGTCTTTCCATTGATCGACCTACAACTATTTTTGATAGACTCATCTTTTCTTTATAGTTAATGTTTTTAGTGAGGTATTTGAGGAGATTTCCCTTCCTATGGATTTAACTTCGACTTCTGCATTATTACTACTTGACGATTTATAGGGACAGTGCCCAGACATTGTTGTTATTGTAGCTATGTTAGGCGTGAGGTACTTGGTTCAATGCGACGGCATTACTCATAAACGTGACACAAAGGTATCATAAATACTGAACACTACAATTTGTTTGAGTTTGGACATTTCTTTACAAGGTTTACCTAACTAATAGCAAAGGAAAAAATTTCATAATATCAGTTGATAAAGGAAAATACTTCCTTAATCAAAATGTAGATAAAAGATGCTTGATCATAATGAATAGAACTAGGAAAGAAACTTAATCAATTTTGTAAAATAGATTACTAGAAAGATACTTATATCAATTCATAAATGATATTCTAAAATTTAATCTAGGTCAAATAAAGAATCGACATATACAAATTTCAATAATTCCATTTTTATTTTATCACAATTCCAAAAGCAAAGTTATTTATAATTATTACATGTATCATAAGGACTATACTTTCTCATGACTTTTCACGATAGCATACCAACAAAACATCCCTTCTTACTACATATAAGGAAAAATAGAATTCCTATTCTTAAAAATGTTCGAATATACTTGATTTATGCACTTTTGATAAGATTCATAATATAAAAGATATACATGTCTATCCCTCATACCCTATATGTGTGAAAATGCATACATACATTGTGTCAATTGAGATACAAATTCTTGACTCCCACCAAGGTTTAAGTGTGAGATCCAACATGATACGTAATTTTAATCATAGTGTCGTCAGTAAGAAAAAACAATTATAATATTGAGGTGGACCAAGAAGCTTAGGTTGAGTATTCATAGTAACATAATAATCCACCACCATTGTCAAGGTAACCACTCCTCAATTATGTAAAACTCCATCATATAAATCCCTATCTCTCTATCATATATAAGTATAATCTCATGTTAATAGGTCTAATCTTATGGATTTGTCTAGTGTAGTTGTCTTCAAAAATTCTTTGTATATAAGCTACCCCTGTATCTCTTTATTGGCATCATAACTCTCTGTTGTTGTATTCTTGCATATATTTTATTCGTATATTGGCCATGTATATTCTTACCCTTTGCAAATCATTTTTCTTATACTTTGTTACTAGTTTACCCTATGCCATTAATTCTTTTACTTTCCTATGAACCATTATTATGTTATCACTTTTTCTTTTTATATCATTTTCATTATGATCTTGAATTAATGCACTTTTACATTTATATCTAATTCTTAAAATTCTTCCTCAACCAACTAAAATATGTATTCCAACTCTAAAATGCAACCATATCACTATGCCTTTTATTGAAATTGTAATTATAACAGTTATTTTTATTATTTCTAAATTGTAAAATTTATGGGTGTCAATTAGCTGATAGACTTTTATATATGAGTAATATAGTATTGTGATTCATGTTGTGATTCATTGATTAGAAGGTTAGAAGATAAGAGTGACTCGGAAAGCATTATGGTAAGTTCCAAATCTTTCAAGTATTTTCTGTGGAACATTCTTCTCATATATCTTCATCCGAAATTTCATTGTTCTCAATAGGAAACCCATATAAAATTTGTTTAATGATTTGTAACTTCCAGGTTATTCAAGGATTTAGGCAAATAGTCATGGGTTGCTAAAGGAGAAGCAAATTCTATTGACCATTGTAAATCTTAATGCAGAAGGCATTGGTTTAGACTCTAGAGAAGTATTACACTTCTGAGGGCATGTTCATATGTTCTCTATTAAATGTTAATAAGAAAATAATAGTTCTAAACCATTCAAATTTGAAGCTCATTCAACAATGCATTTCTACCTCAAGCCAACTAGATTTAATCACAAATAATTATATATTAAAGGAGGTAATCCAACTTGAAACCCATAAAGCTAGCAAAATATTGAAAAGAAATAGGTCAATTGTTCTAAGGAAGTCTTCTTTAATGGACAAGAAAGAATGTAGAAGACCCATCTATGAACAAGCAAGGAGATAAGGAAGATGCCATATACATGATTATCTGTGATGCTTAGTGTGTGTTAAGAATTACAAACATATAATGAACAATATTGAGTAATGGACAAGAGCAATTGGATTTGGTATCTGCCATGTAGGTTTAGTGGATGAGAGCTGTACATACTTCACTCATATGAGTAACCCCTATTGCATTACAACTAGAGTTGATTGTTATGTGTGGCATGGTTGACCTTCTTCACAGTACTAGCTAACTTGAGGGAACCCTAAACTTTATCATTAAGATGCCAATTAAACTTTTGTGGTTGTGTGAATGTGTTTTCTTGGTGTCTGTGGATCACATATGAATATAGGCTTAGGAATATTTACAGCAACGCTATTTTAATTTAGGTCCCAAAAGTACTGTACAACCTATGTTCTTCTCTCAAACATCTATACAGAAGTGGGTAGGTGTGGTGTGATTCAAAAGGTAGGGATATTGAATAAAATAGAGGAATTTATAAAGATCCCTGGATGTAGTTGGATTTAAGGCCATAAAATGGCAAGCATATTTTACATAGGAGATAGTTCCTCCACAGGCGCAGGGGATCTGGCAAACAAGGTATGGACATACATCGAATCATAATGGAAGGAGGTATTTTTGTCAAATGTTGTAGTTGCAAGTGTCCCAGTAGACATATATGCCCAACATGTAAACACAAACAAGGCACGTTAGCTTTTAGACAGAATGCCTCCAGGAGGCGTTGCCTCATGGAATTCAATGATTGCTGGATCACATAGAATGGACTTGTTGTTTGTGGTAACTTGAAATGTAGTTGGAAAAGGGATAGAAACTTTCAAACAAATGAAGTTGGCAGGTGTAAAGCCAAATTTGCAACCTTTATCAAAGTTTTTCTGACCATGACAAAATGGACGCTAGGGTATGAACGTCTATCAAGCATAATAGGAGAGGAGAGATTGGAACTAAAAATGTTCAGTGGACATGTATGCAAAATGTGGTAGGACAGACCAGACACGCAAGTTGTTTGAGAAAATGCCTCAAAGGGATGTTGCCGTCAGGGCCTGCAATGATTGCAAGACGTGCACAAAATGGGTACGCTAAATTTTTTTTAAATCAACATGAAATTTGTAGATGTGCATTCAGCCTTTCATATTTGTACCTACGAGGGGATTTGGAATAGTTCATAGACATAAAGCATAGCAAAAGGAAAATTTCATCAGACGTAGAAGTTGCAAATGCCCTATTTCACATGTATATAGGATGCAGAAGCATACGTAGAGCACACAAACTGTTTGACAAGATCCTTGATCGCAGGATATGTAGAAAAAGGTTTTGCTGTAAAGGCTTTAGAAATGTTCAAGCAAAAATATAATCGATAGCATGGAGTTTAGGCATAGGGTATGGACATTTGTCCTAGCAAAATTAGTTACATAAAACCTTCACAAATCCTCACGTTATTAAATTCAAATTTGCAATTATCTTAAGGCATAACTTCAAAATGAATCTAAAACTAAAATTAAACTAACATAATTCAAGAACCAAAATTTTCAAAAGAAAAGAACAAAAGATGGAGAAGAGAACTCTTACATATATCTCCAGCGCTCCCAATAAGAGATGAGTGTCTTTTTCCTCACAATCCAAGCAATTTATAGAAAAACTTGACCCTCATGGAAGAAACTCCAAGTCTTCAGTCAAGTCTTCATCTTAAATGCTCCTTTCCATTTTCTAGATTGCTATTAAAATGTGAAACCACAAAGCATCTATGGATAGTGAAGTGTGGTTTTGATGATTCAAATTTGCAATGGGCATTTTATTTTACCAAGCTCTCATTATAACACTATGTTGATAAAATCCAACAATGTCTTTAGTCCCAGTAATACCTACTCTGCATGCATAATATTAAACATGCCATAGCTATTTGCATTTAAACTAATGGAAGCTAGGTGAGTCACTAAATAGTGTCAAGGCAAATTACCCAAACAATAGTAAGTCTGTGACTATTAGACCAAGTCATGGATGAGTGAAAATATCCTAAATTTTTTTATTGTAAATAGATTATACACACTCCTAAAAAAGTAGAATAGTAATGATACACCTCTTTGACATACCTTGCATCAGATGAACTACTATTTCCTTGACTTTAGTTGTCTCCTAGCTCATAGCATGTTTGTAATGGTCATCGAAAGAAAATATTCATGGAGCTAAATGGTGACTTATGCTCAGAAAAAGAAAGTCAAACCTAACTGTATTTCCTAGTTTCTTTTCCTCCTACCACCAAAAAATAATAACCACGTAAGTATACTATTAGACCAAATCATGGATGAGTGAAAATATTCTAAAATTTTAAAAAGCAAAAAAATATGTACAATCGATGCTATACTCGTTGCAAAATTATGTCTTTGGTTGATAGCTGGGTACAAGTTATAGTTGTAACCCTGCTAACACAATGTAAATAAAACTTCCTTTCCTCATGCAAAAATGAATGTTATAAAGTCCATAGCTTGAGCATAATGTAAAGAAAAGAATATGGGAGAGCATATTAGGATTATATCTCTTGCTTATCATTGGAATATTGATTTGTTGGAAAGAGACACTGTGTGGATTCATGATTGTTGTCATTGATGGCAACAAAGTCCATCCCACACATCCACATAGTATAGTATGCCTATATTGGAAGTCATATTGAAGAGTGTTATGGTCCGGTGAACAAGAACTGAGCATGTAGCAAGGTCTGACAATCAGGTCTGGATCTCTCAGAGGGTGTAACTTAGCAAGTTACAAACTTGAGAAAGTCAAGAGTATCATGACTACTATATTCTAGAGATTGAGCCTCTGGTGATGAATCATGGAAAAGATAAGAGCATCTAAGTGTTGGGTTCCAAACAGGCAGAGCAGACTGAGGAAGAATTGACCGACAAAGTATCAGACTTCAATCCGGATGGGTAATTGATGTTGATCAAGCTATTTGATGGATCCTACATGGTTGGCCAACATGATTGATGACTTCTATGTCTATGTTTTTGATACACATCACATATTAAGCATGGAATCAGCCAACAGATCAATGTTTTGCAAATATCTTGAATATTCCAGTTGCTGACTAGAAAGATGTTGAAATCCTTGGTATGGATATATATACCAGATGGATTTTAGTATGAAGGGGTGCACGTGAAAACATAGTGTGTGAGGAAAGGCAAAGATAAGTGTGGAAGCAGCAATACAAGTCTGGTATGTGACAGAACAACAACACTAAAGCAGAGGAAGAATGAAGTGCATTAGATCAGTATATTAAGCCCAACCGGAACTAAACCTCAACATATATGGATGCCTCTCTTCAGTTCAAACACCTAGTTACCTTCTATAAACATTGTAGACAATGAGTCTCTTGTAGGCAGTGTGCCTCTTATGAGCAGTGTGCTCAGGTAGTGAGCCCTAATTAGCAAGTGCCATTTTGTACTTCTTATTCTTTTAATAGAGAATACAATATTGGGTTAGTCACCCCATGGTTTTTCCCTTAACAGGGTTTTCTAGATTAAAATCCTTGTGTTATGTGTGTTGATTTCATTTCTTCTCTCATGATTATATATGCTTATGTGTTTTGATGCTGCACAAATTATAAAAGAAAAAATAAAGTAAAGTTATTAGAGATAATTGATTCACCCCCCTCTCAGTTATCTACCTTCTTTCCAACAATTGGTATCAGAGCTAAGTTCCTTTAAACAGAGCCTAACAGCTTGAGGAAGATCTAAGAATCTCAATGGATATGTATCGTATGAAGGAACAACTTTAGTCTGCCCTAGATGATCTTGAGCAATCTCACTCTGAAGTCAATAACTTGAGAGAAAGACCCAAACAAGCTGATGATTTCATAAATGAGCTAAAAGAAAAACTGAGTATCTCTATGAAAAAGAGAAAGGAACTACTTCAACAATTAGTAAGTCAAAGTGAATCCAATGATACTAATGAAGATCTGAATGAGACAAACAAGCTATGTGAGAAGCTATCAAAAGAGGTCATTATGGTAAGGCATGAAATGGAATCAGGGGTTATGAGATTCACCTAAGAAATTGAAGAGAAAAGAAAAATTAAAGATAATCTAAAACAATCTCTCAAGGAGAAGTTAGAGAACTGCCACAAAATGGATAGAATAATCAAGCATCTAGAATCTGATCTTGAAGAAGCTAGAGATAATGAAGAACAACTTGAGAATCAGATAGACACTCTTAAACAAGATCTTCAAACAGCAAATGAATACAAATAGAAATTCAAGATAAGCTCAACTCAACTTGAAGTTGTTCTTAAAAGCCAAAAGAGGGTAGATGACAACCATGGCTTGGGATATGAGAAAGGTGAAAGCTCCAGATCCGGTTAGAAGAACTCTGGATTAGGAAATCTGAGGAACAGGCCTAGAAGACCTCCGGTAAGGCAACCAAATGCTCAAAGATATCCATCCTTCAATGGATACTGCTACAGTTGCAACAACTTCAGTCATAAAGCAACTCAGTGCAGAAGAAGAATGAATCAGACTAATTCATCCTTCTCCAAACAGTGTTTCAACTGCAAAAGGTATGTCACAAATCTCATGAATGCAGAAATATGCAAATAAACAATTCATTCAATGGTAGATGTTTTGCATGCAATAGAATGGGACATATGGCTAATCAATGTAGATCAAGAGGATATCAGTCAAATATGCAAAGAAATTTTGTTTGCTACAATTGCAATAGATCCGGTCATATTGCCAAATTCTGCAGAAGTAAGAATCAAGATAAAAAGGGTCCGGTATATCATAATCAAAATCAAGATAAAGGAAAAGGCAAAGTGAATGCGGATGAAGTTCAAAAGGAGATGAACAAGATTTGGGTGAAGAAGAGTACGTAAAATGTTGGGGATAGATCCGCACTAGAATCTAGTGTTGATATTCCTTCTAGAAACTAGACAGATAAGCTCTGGCTTAGGGGGAGTCACAAAGGAAAATAAATTCCCCTAGCCAATCAATTGGTGCCTAAAATTGGCACATGGAATGTTGTAGATTAAAGGGTTCTTAGAGGAATATCTAAATAACCCTCGGTAAAAATATGAACGATCTGCAAGGAGGTTTGAAGAGTCTATTCAACCAAGATTGATCCAGTTTGACAGCCATCCAATAAAGCAGGATCTTCATAGACAGATCCAGTATGATTCAAAATTGAAATATCTTGATCTGTGGATTCATGGCATGATTAGAGGAAAGAAGATACATTGTCAATTATCACTAAAAATGATTCTAAGTACATCTCAGTGATTCAGAAAGATCTCTCTTAGAACAAAGCAACTGGATGACTAAAGTTGTGCAATTATTGCAAAAGGAAATTAGGGTTTGCACAGAGATAAAAGGGTTCTTTTACTCATCATTTCCACATTTGCATTCAAGAAGAAGAAAGGAAGAGCTCTACATCAAGTTTTTACAACTTTCTCAAAGATCAACTACAGAATCCAATTCAACTTGCGACCTGTTCTGGCTCTTATTGTGAACCCTAAAAGAGTAAAAAGGTATTTCCATTTCTGAATATCTCTCTCTGAATCTTTTGCAAAGATGGCTACTCCAATGGTTGTTAAGATCACTGATAGGCCGTGCCCAAAGTTCAAGAAACACCCCTACAAATCCCTAGAAGTTGATCCCTTAGGCACTTTTTCTAGCATTCTGCATGGGGTTCTACATGTAGAAGATGTTAGGGTGTACATCCATGCAAATATTGAGGAATTTGGAGAATCTAAGATGATGGATATCTACCACAAACAATTAATAGATGAAACCTTTGAACTCAAACCTCAATACAAGGCCATCCGGGATAAGCATTTTGGACATTGCATCCACTTTCCCTGTTTTGCTGAAGATGAATGGGTCCAGTATGTTCTTAGCAAATTACATGACAATTTCATGTGGTTGATGAAGCCCTTCAAGATAACAAAAGATGTTATTAGGGTAGTAATTGGACTGTACTCATCCGGTGGGTTGCCTACACTCAAATCTGTCAAGAACCAAACAGTAAGTGAAGCTACTGGATCTAAGTTTGACAAAAGAGCTACGACAATAGAAGATATCACATATTCGGATATCAAATTTGCCTCTATGATAATTGGTTATAAAATCTATCATTCTAGCATGGAGAATTCTGTGTCCGAAACTGTAATTTATACAGCATATCAGATGCTAAGGGAAAATGTTGATTATGACCTATGTGATCTTCTTCTGAATCACTATTAGAAAACTTGTAGAAGATCAAGAAGGATAAGAAGAACTCATTCAAGTATGGTGGGCTATTACTGTGTCTGTTCTTTTACTATATGAATGAGTTACCCAGATCAAGTGGTTGGGTATGGCAAAATGATAGACTGGTTGCCATACAAATTAGAGACTATATGTATGGACTTGGTGATGCTAAGGTTCAAAGCATAGTACTCTAGGGATACTTTAAGAACTTCCAAAGTATGATGCAGGCCAAAGAAAGAATTCCTCAAACAATAGTTGAAAAATATAAGGATACAATATGCTTCATGGTAGACACTGATCAATGCCTAATGGAGGCAGTTGAGCCCAGAACAGTTTGGATTATGCCAATGGGATATGAGGTTGATGAGAAAATCTTGGAGCTACATGTCCAACACTTGCTGAATCAGCCTAAGGACCCTGAGGTAGAAAGGTTTGGAACCTTTGAAGAATTAGGTGTAAAGATACATGTTCAACTGAGACAACCAGAGATGCAAAGAAAAGTGAGAAGGGAAGTAGAGGAAATTGCCAAAAGATATGGCATATCAAAGGAGGCAATTGATGCAAATAGGGAGAAAATAGAAAGAACTGAGAAAGAGAAACAAGAAGCAGAAAAAGAAAGTGTTCTAGTACAAGCCTCCTCCTGGACTAGATCCTCCAAGAGCCCTGTACCTGCCACCTCTAAGAGCTCAAGAGCCTCAAAACTGGAAGCCAAGATATCCAGAAAGGGAGAAAAGAGAATGAAAACAAAGGCCACAAGGTCATACATAAGCCAAAAGGACGATGAAGAAATAGAGTCTGATGAGGAAGTTAAGAAAATGAAGAAGAAGAAGAAAACATCCAGGGAATCCTCTGTCGGTAAAAACAAAGAAGAAGAGGCAGAAGAATTTGTTGAAAGGTCTACTCTTTTTATTAATGATATCATCAAGGCAATCACAATGGATGGGAATCTACAACCAGTCACAGAATTTTATGATGAATATAGTGATACTAACAAGAAGACCTTGGAAGATGCTGCAGTCAGGTAACTAAACATTTATAATAAAGCATTCATTGAAATCATTTCTCTAATTCTCAAAAGTCTAGAGAAGGTACTTGAACTGAGAAAGGAGAATGCTAAGGAAAAGGACTTAGAGATTCAAGCACATATTTCTATTCAGATCTATCCTTCCATTACTCCAAAACAAATGAACATGATCTTTAAGGACTGCAAGGTTGGGTTATGGAGCAAAGCAAGAATGAACAAACTTATGCTTGGAGAGACTGATCAAGTAGCAAGTGAAATAGAAGACATCCTCTAAAATGCTTTCAAAAGATTCAATATTCTTGTTATAGAGGAAATAGATGAAGAACCTTCTACCATGGATGTCGAAGGATTAAGTGCATCAAAAGAAGAATCTACTAAGAAAAATGTAGAAGAGTCAAAAGAGATAGATGAGGAGAAGTCTAAGGACTTGGATTCCTCTATTCTGGAAGAGGAAGTCCATGAAGAAGTCAATATCTCCCCTCTAGATCCTACTACAAACATTCCAGACTCAAGGGCTGAAGGAGAAGGAAGAAAAGAAGAAAAAGTGAGTCAAGAAGAAGAGGTAAAGGGAAGAGGAGAAGAGCAAACAGAGAAGATCTTTGATGACAATTCAGAGATTCCAAAAGAAAAGACTCAGTCTCTGACAAGAGACACTACAGAGGCAGTGAAGAAATTCTTGAACAAAGAGATGATGGAGATAGATGAATCAAAACTCTTCCAAGGACTACTAAATTTTGATTCCCTCTCTCCAGTCCAAGCAATGAAGATATCATCTTTTGCCCAAGCTAAAGCAAAAGAAAAGCTTCTGAAGTCTCACAAGGAAGATTGTGAGTAATTGAGATTGCATCCGGAATGCTGGAGAAGATCATGCCATCCTTTGGAAAGGATCCTTCGGCCTCTCCATCCAATAACCTAAAATCTCTGGTAAACTCTATCAACACTCATTTTGATTCTTTAGAGAAATTGGCAGAAGAAGGTCTAGAAAGAATTTTTGGGAAAGAGATTCACTGAAGTACAGGGACTCATAGCTAATGATAGGACAACCCTGGATATTGGGATAAAGAGCCTAGAAAATGCCCTTAAAGATGGTGGAGAAATGTACAAATTTTGTCTATCCTGGTCTAAAGTGACAGAGGATATTGAAAACAAGGTGAAAGAACAAGAAGGGAAACTGTCAAGTTTATCTCAAAATTTTGATCCTCTCACCACATCCATAATGAATCAAGAGTTCTAGGCTATTGCCATTATAAATGAAATAAAGAGGCTTGAAAAGGAGAAGAAGAATATAATAAGCAGGATGAGTGAACTTAGAGGGATAATTATCCCTAAGTTAGAGGCAATGCATGAGGCCTTAACTGATGCTCAGACCACAGCCCAGACCAGTGATCTGACAGACTTAAGAAGGGAAGAAGCTTATACATTTTTGTTGAGTGGTCACATCTCAATTTTGGACAGGATGAAGCAGAGTTGGGCAACAGAATTTGTACAGTTGAAGACCACTTTTGCGGATATACTTAAGTATATGTAAGTATAACATGTATATATACTTATGCGGCTATGTATAGGTTGATTTTTGCAAATTTTGGTGTACAGATTCCGCCCTTTGCCATTGATGTCAAAGGGGGAGTGAGGAGTAGTAAAAAATGTGGAATCCAGCTAAGGGGGAGCTCCAGTAAAAGTGTACATAAGACAGAGCATCAGCCAAGGGTGTACAAATTCCACCCTTGGCCATTGATGTCAAAGGGGGAGTGAGGAGTAGTAAAAAATGTGGAATCCAGCTAAGGGGGAGCTCCGGTAAAAGTGTACATAAGACAGAGCATCAGCCAAGGGGGAGTTTGCTACGACACTTAGTCATTTTTCACTAAGTGTTGCCATCAATGCCAAAGGGGGAGATTGTTAGCAAGAGACACTGTGTGGCTTCATGATTGTTATCATTGATGGCAACAAAGTCTATCCCACACATCCGCAAAGTATAGTATGTCTATACCGGAAGTCAGATTGAAGAGTGTTCTGGTCCAGTGAACAAGAACAGAGCATGCAGCAAGGTTTGACAATCAGGTCCAGATCTTTCAAAGGGTGTAACTCAGCAAGTTATGGACTTGGGCAAGTCAAGAGGAGTATCATGACTACTATATTCTAGAGATTGAGCCTCCATTGATGAATCATGGAAAAGATAAGAGCATCTGAGTGTTGGGTTCCAAATAGGCAGAGCAGACTGAGGAAGAACTAATCGGAAGAGTATTAGACTTCAATCCGAATGGGTAATTGATGTTGATCAAGCTATTTGAGGTATCATACATGGTTGGCCAACATAATTGATGACTTCTATGTCTATGTTTTTGATACACATCACATATTAAGCATGGAATCAGCTGACAGATCAGTGTTTTGTAAATATCTTGAATATTCTAGTTGCCAACTAGAAAGATGTTGAAATCCTTTGTACAGATATATATACTAGATGGATTTCGGTATGAAGGGGTGCACGTGAAAACATAGTGTGAGAGGAAAGGCAGAGATAAGTGTGGAAGCAGCAATACAAGTCCGGTGTGTGATAGAACAACAGCACTAAAGTAGAAGAAGAATGAAGTGCATTAGATCAGTATATTGAGCTTAACCAAAACTAAACCTCAGCATATATGGATGCCTCTCTTCAATTCAAACACTTGGTTACCTTCTATAAACATTGTAGACAGTGAGTCTCTTGTAGGAAGTGTGCCTCTTGTGAGCAGTGTCCTCGAGCAGTGAGCCCTAATTGGCAAGTGTCATTTTGTACTTCTTATTCTTTTAACAGAGAATACAATCTTGGGTTAGTCACCTTGTGGTTTTTCCCTTAATAGGGTTTTCCACATTAAAATCCTTGTGTTATGTGTGTTGATTTCATTTCTGCTCTCATGATTATATATGCTTATGTGTTTTGATGCTGCATAAATTATAAAAGAAAAAATAAAGTTATTAGAGATAACTGATCCACCCCCCCGCTCAGTTATCTACCTTGTTTCCAACATGATTTACCTTGCAATGAATTGTATCACTTTCCAAGGATCTAGCTTAAGGAGCTCAGCTAAATCATTGAACTTAATGCAGAACTTAAACAGACAAAACTAGACAACACTAATTTTTTTGCTCTGTAAATATGCAAAAAGCATTCCAGGAAACTGTTCCAAAAGAAGAATAAAGTTCAAATTGTGTCTATATTGCAAAGAGCATGACCTCTTGGATTTTTCTATAAAGCAATGTCCTATTCTTCCACGGACTCATAGAAAAGGCTTGATAAAGATTTTGCATGGGGAGCATGAATCTGGACACAAAGAGCAGGTATGCCCAATTGTACTAGTGCATTTAGATTGATTCTTCTTGTGAACACTATAACCATTGGCCATTCCATAGAGTGACAACAAAGAACTTCAAAATTAACATAATAGACTAGTAAAGAGGACAAGGAAAATGTGAGTCCTAAAATATAAGGAGATAATTAATTGGTAAACAATTCCATCTATAAGAAACTTGGCCCCAAAAACTAGATTAGAGTTCATAAGAGCTAGGAATGTCAAATTGAAATGAGGTTAGAAAACAATAAAAAAAGAGAAAAACATTTAGTAGACTTTATATGAATATCTCAGATATGTATGCCATAAGAAAATAGCTAGAAATAAATTCTTTATTATAGATAAAGAATATATTCTTAACTATTAACATTCAAAAAGAAAGTAAACTGTGACTTTATATTAAATTAGGAATCATACAGAAAACTCTCATTAAGCATTTTCATGATTGAATTTGAGCAGAGAAATGCTTTTAACAAAGGTAATATATAAAATGGTGGTGATTTTAAAACTATCACAGACAAAGATTCAATATAAAATGGGTGTACCAAAATTAACTCTGAACAACATAGGAGGGCTCAAACTAGAACACTTAATCATGTAATGTAAGTAGCCAAAAGAAAATCGAGTGGATCTTGACAATACCAAATATCATAAAAAAATAATTTTTTTTTTCATGCACTATGAAGAAGAAGTTGTACCTAGATCCTTCTCCTTTTCAGCAATTGCAATTACCAGTTTTGCCTCATCAACAAGGTTGATTGTTTCAAAGACCACATGGGTATTTTTTCTTAAGCCATTGAATATTTTCTTGTTCAACAACCACAAAGGGGGCCCCAAGTGGTTCACAAAGATAAAACAAAATGTGTACTCCCTCTTCCTTTCCATTTTTACACATTTCCTCAAATGATTCCAACCTTTATAACATTATTTTTACCATTGAAATTCAACCCCATGCATCTGGCTTGATACCCCCTTGTTTCAATTAGCAACACTTGTTAACTATTAAAGCATTGTTTTGTTTCCCTGCTTCTATTTGAAAAGGAAATTAAACTCATACTATAGTTGTAAAATAAATAAGAATTCCTTCCTCGTACATTGCCTCCCTAGAACTTCTGTTATTACAAATGATTATGGCAGGTTGATACATACATATTTACCTATTCAGAAATAAAATAATTATCTTCTAGAAATCCCTTAAATGAACCATCATGTTAAAAGTGAACATATTCAGACTCAATTTTCCATGTTTGTTCATCTTTCAATAGCTTTCCTATCAACAAAAGTTATTATTGGTTCAATATGATAGTGATGCAGAGCACCTCTGAACTTAACTCTACCTTCTTTGTGCCATCACCTAAATTAGTCTCTCAATCTGTAGCTTGGATGACCAATTCTAAATGAAAAAATTAAAAACATGTAACATTTACACTGCTCAAGCAAAAAAGTCAGGTTTAGAAATAATTGATTTTGAAGATTTCAATTATAGGTTTTTCTAGCTTTTATCTCAAATTTTATATCAACAGCGTAATAGATGATTGTAAGAATGTAATTTTGCTATGACATTTCAAAGAAAAAAGGAGGAATATTTATGAAGGATTTCATCTTTGATGTGAGTGGCTCCAAAAATTGATGTAAAAGTGAAGCTTTCTATTTACAAAATTGCAAAGATATTTTAAAGTGATTTTGTATAGGAACAACCCATGTGAGGAAAATGGCAGGTCATCAGAATGCCCAGGAAACTTGTTGTATGCAATATAGACTCAATCACACAAAGAATAGTAATATGAAAAATGCCATTTAAAAACTTTTTGTCCATACCTATGATTTATAATATGACTGCTAGGTTAGCTTAAACAACTCCATAGCCTAACAAAACCCTTGCGAGCCCTATAGATTTTCTGTAAAATTTAAGCAACCAACAAGACTGGTTATTGAAGAACACCATATAACATGTCACGATACCAAAACCAAAATAAAGATACACCTTATGATCAAAATGCCCTGATCTAATTTTCTTGGTCTCTCCCTTAAGTGCATATAGCATACCAGCTGTGCTAGAGTATTTCTAGAAAATGGTTGCTGACATCTTACACTAGTACAAAAAGAGCAATATTATACTAAAAAACTACTAAAATCTGCTTATAAATGTCCAAACATGGTCACGTGATCATTAGTAGTTTATTGTCAGTCATTTATAACGCAACCAAATTGATGACTAAACCATTTTTAGTCATTTATTGGTTGTTTTGATTGATTGATTTGGTAGTATATTTAGTCATTGATTTAGTCATTGATTGTTGTAATCTGATCACTTATTTAGTCATTTTTATTCACTTCTATTTTTAGTCATTAATTTAGTCATTGATTGTTGTTAACTGGTCACTTATTTAGTCATTTTTATTCACTGATTTATGTCCATTGGTAGTGTACTTAGTCATTAATTTTAATCATCATTTTGATCAATTTGGTAGTATATTTAGTCATTTTTAGTCACTGGTTTGATTCTGTCATATATTTAGTCATATTTATTCATTGTTCACTAATTTTTGTCAATCGGTAGTATATTTAGTCAATTTAATTATGAATTGACATCAATTAGTAGTATATTTAGTCATTTTAAAGCTTACATTTAGTCATTAGTATATTTAGTAGTATATTTTGAAGCTTGCACAATGAAATAGCTTTGAGAAGGTAGAAACAACTTGTTTTATTGATAAAAATGTTTACAAATAGCATATAGAACTAAAAACAAGTTACAATGCTTTCTCTTTGCTAAAAAAACCTTCATGGTTACAATACATAGCTCAAAGAATGAGCAAGAAACTAATTATCTGAGTATCACTAAGTATAGAAGAACAAAGAAATTCATAGATGTATTCTTCACAAATCCATGACTGTCCCATATTGAAGCTTATTGTCCTAGCTCAAGATCACACTATCATCTATATAGAGATCCTATCTCATGCACCCAACTTGCTCTAGTTCATCAGATGCCACTGTGAATTGTTACCTGTAGCAATAAACTGTCCTTTTCTCTGATGATTATGCCTCTGATGACTGTCATATTTGGTAGGATGCCTCAATTTTCATGGACTGTTATTCAACAATATTGCCTTATGACTAGGCTATGCATTTTTCCTAATCAAACTTGTAGCTTCTTGAAATGCATTGTCCAATCACTTGTCAACCTACTATCATGCATTTTTCCTTTATAAAATAATAATGCCTCATGACTGCCACTACCTAGCTCATTATTTTGCCATGATTTCACTTGTACTCTACCCCCCATCAATGTAGAACACTGCCCTATTGAATGCCTTGACTATCTTTGACATCACTGTATCTTTTCCAAATTCCTTGAAAATAGTTCATCAAGTTACTACTATTACCTAGGTATGCGCTCTATGTCATCTTCTAGACTGTTACAAGTTCACACAATCCATCATTAGTCCTATCACTTATCACATCACTATCATGAACAATTGTCATATCATATCATCATCTCTAATATAGAAATCAATTTCCATCCAAAATTATTGCAGGATATGCACAAATTGAACTTTTTGAGAAGACTTTAGAAACTTTCAAGAAAATGCAATTGGTAGGTGTAAAGCTAGACTCAACAACCTTTGCCAGCATCCTCCCTGCTTGTGCCAAAGTGGGAGCTCTGGAATAGGGTAGGGACATCCATCAAAGCATGAAGGATAGAGGAATTTTGTCAGATGTTGTAGTTGCAACTGCCCTAGTAGACACGTATGCAAAATGTGGAACCATGGACAAGGCACATGAACTATTTGATAGAATGCCTAAAAAAAAAGTGGGCTTATGGATTGCATAGAGAGAGCTTAGAGAGAGCCTTTTGATTGACTGCAATATAAAGCAGGAAAGAAGAATGAAGAGAGGTGTAAGTAATGCAGCTGTGTAGGATGAAACTGCATAGAAATTTAGGGAAGACATATGTCAGATATTTTATTTGGCATGATTTCTGCCCCGTAACCCCACAAGGAGAAAGGGCATGAGGGCACGGGATGGCAGGTTCTCCCTGCATCCCTGAGAAGGAACTTTTGTAATGAAGGGGGTAAATCATAAAACACACAATAACAAATATTGATCATAGCAAATAGAACTTTCTTTTATTGAACTGGGCAACTCATTACATTACAGAAGCTCAATTACAATCAGAGGATGAATCCTCTATTGGCTACAACACATTATAGCTTTCCCAACCTCCTGACTCTAGAATCTTCATCCTTCTGTAACCCCAAATCAACTAGGGTTTATGTTTTCCCACCTATTCTTGACTCTACACTGGCCCCCTTAACTCTACTACTGCCCAGGGTTCCCAAAATAGTCATAAATAGCACTTTTTGGCAGCCTCCAGCTAAATTTTGAAATTTTCAACTCCCTCCAAAAGTAGGTCAACTTCCAGGAAGCATAACTTTTGATCCGGGTGTGCCTCATATCTCGTTTCGTAAATTTTTAGGGGCTTTTCAGAAAACAAAAACTTTAATATCTTTCAGCTCACAAATGATCTTTGCCTGATTCCTTCGCCAAAGGTCTTATATTTCCATTATGTAACTTTCTGGAAGTTTTTCCTTCATTACATGCCCAAATGCAAACTTTCTAAAAATAGTAGGTACACTTTCCAAAATAGGCAGGTCACTATTTTTAGCAGTTTTGGAAAAACTAGAAGTCCTACATTATTATTCTGGATATTATGGAACCAAAAACACTAATTATGGGAAGAAATGAGAACAACTACAATGGTTTTGAATTAACTTCTTTTTGGGTGATGCAAGATTGCCCTTACACCTCTGGATGCTCCTGCATCATTTTGTGTGTGTGGGGGGATGCAGGAAGAGAAAAAATGTGGTCTCATGGACTGCATAGAGAGAGCTTAGAGAGCTTTTAACCACTTAGAGAGAGCTCATATGATTGAGAAGGTGGTATTAAACTTTCATGGTATGTATAATGATTTGAATGGTAGTGTGTTCAAATTATTAGCCTCTTGATTGACTACAATATAAAGGATGAAATAAGAATGAAGAGAATGTAAGTAATGCAGCCATGCAGGATGAACCTGCTTAGAATTTAGGGAAGACATCTATTGGGTATTTCATTTGATGTGATTACTACCTCACCTACTTATCTCTATGCAGTCTAGGCTCCTCTACAGCCCTGCAAGAAGCCAGGGCATGAGGGTGTGGGATGGCGGGCTCTCCTCGTATCCCCACAAAGGAACTTTTGTGTGCATAGGGATGTGGGGAAACCAATTATTGTTGGATATGCACAAAATGGGTTTGTTGGAAAGACTTTACAAACTTTCAAGAAAATGCAATTGGTAGGTGTAAAGCTAAATTCCACAACCTTTGCCAGCATCCTTTCCTCCCTACGCCAAAATGGGAGCATTGGAACAAGCTATGGACATCCATCAAAAAGTAATGGATAGAGGAATTTTGTCAAATGTTATAGTTTTAACTGCCTTGGTAGACATGTACGCAAAATGTGGAAGCATTGACAAGGCATGTGAACTGTTTGGTAGAATGCCTCAAAGAGATGTCATCTCATGGAATGCAATGATTGTAGGATATGCATAAAATGGATTTTTTGAAAAGGCTTTAGAAACTTTCAAGCAAATGTAATTAGCAGGTGTAAAGCCAAATTCGACAACCTTTTCCAGCATCCTCCCTACCTGTGCCAAAATTGGATCTTTGGAATAGGGTATGGACATCCATCATAACATAATGGAAGGGGGATTTTTGTCAGATATTATAGTTGGAAATGCTCTGGTAGACATGTATGCAAAATGTGGAAGTATAGATAAGGCACGTGAACTATTTGATGGAATGGATCAAAGAGATGTTATCTATTGGAATGCAATGATTGCAGGATATGTACAAAATGGATTTTTTGAAAAGGCTTTAGAAACTTTCAAGCAAATGCAATTAGTAGGTGTAAATCCAAATTCAACAACCTTTGCCAACATCCTACTTGTGATATCATGGATACCTGCTCTCCCACAAGCACTTCAAGTCATGTCTGCGGTGATGCGGGGCTTTCCTACATCACTGCAAGCATGACTTGAAGTGCTTGCGGGAGAGTGGGTGATGTGAGGATATCTAATTCCTAAGATAAATGAAGAAGCAAGCCAAATTTTTGTAATATATTTGTGCAAAACCATATTTTGGGGAAAATCACACATCACCCGCTCTCCCACAAGCACTTCAAGTCATGCCTGCGGTGATGTGGGAAAGCTCTGTATCACTGCTGGCATGACTTGAAGTGTTTGTGGGAGAGTGGGTATCCATGATATCACATTTCTTTGAGACATTTTTTGAAACAATTTGCTTGCCTTGTCTATTCTTCCACATTTTCATGTATGTCTAGCAGGGCACTTGTAACTACAACATATGACAAAAAACAAGGATCACCGAGTCTAATACACTTACTTGGGACTATGCATTCTTAGTGTATCTTATTCTTGTAGCTATGAGGTGGAAGTTTTGACTATCCAAGTGATGGGTTTAGAATTTTCACAATCACAATATGGTGGCCGTTGTCAAAGGGCTATCATAGTACAGTAAAATGCCAAACAAAGATGATGAAAGGACAGTGACCAATTTGATTAAGGTAGTGACTTCAAAAATGTTTATGGGACAGTCCTAGTATCTTTGTTTTGAAGGTCAGTGATTTCAATGTTGGAAGACAGTGCTGCAGATTCTTCCATGCCATCAACTTCAAGAAACAACACAATTGGCTGAAGAAGCTTCTCATTTTACATAATGCAGTTCGCCAAGCTCATTAGAAGCTACACATAAATATAATAAATTGAAATATGAACTTGACAATGAATGCATATGAGATTTTTCTTTACCTCCAAGTGGGACCCTTAGTCCTCAAGACATCATCAATAGAGTGGTATGTTTTCAAGGGCAATACTTTCAACCTACATGGACCTTGCATTGTGACATGAATGGAGGAAGTTGTCTAATAGTCTAGTGTGGTGATCTTTAGGATTTCTCTATCAATAGTGATTTCAATAAGTTATGTTTCATATGCCCTATATGGTTGTTAAATGCTAAGGCATGAATGGAGATTTATTCAGCTACTATGCAAGGCCATTGAAATCAAAGATATGTCCTCTAAGTCATTTGCACATGGTGATTGAGAACACAGTAAGAAGTAAAAGAGAACTAGATCATAGCACTACAAAATAGTCATGAGTTATAGAATGAACTTCACTATTCTTTTGATCACAAAGGAGATCAAGATAATAACCAACATATTGATCTGCACAGAGAATGTTCATGGAGGAGTGAAAACTTCCTTACAAAGTAATTACCATAGCAGAGTTTGAGGTGAATTGCACCTGCTATTTTATGTTGATATGGATATGTTCTAACATGTAGTTAATTGTTGTAGCATAACAGATAGGCTAAATAGTTGTTCATATACCATTGTTTCTAATTCAAAATTGCTATACCTTATTTAGGAGCAAATCATAGGGGGACTCTATACATAAGACACCATTTTTTCAAATTCAAACTTATTGACTCTTTCACAATTGTTTGCTTCATTTATTTGAACTAAGATAGTCTATTGTATAGAAGATGCTCTCAAAATCACAGTAAAATCCTTTATTCCTGGAAGACTATTTAGAATATTCCCATCATAACAATGAACAAAAGTATCAATCATTAACTTGAAATTTGCAAGAGTTTCATCAAATTCTACTTTTCCACTCTCTTTTCCATTCTAAATTTTATTCCCAATTTCATTCATGAAGAACTTCCTCAGCCTGTAGATCCTACTATTAGCCATAACTTTACCAGGTGTCGAGGATAGCTTCAATTTTTTACCCAATCCACAATTGATAGAATTCAGCCTTACCAGATACAATGTGTTGAAAAGCTATAATGCACAATTTTGAATTAACCTTTTTGCATGAATTCCATTGTACCTAGTAAGGCCAAATTTTGTCAATTGCTACTTTTTGTCGCCAAATTTTGTCAATTGCTACTTTTTGTCAAAATTTGGCCTTACTAAATACAATGGAATTCATGCAAAAAGGTTAATTCAAAACTACACATTATACTCTCAGGAACTCTTTTCCAGAATAAGTTCAAAGAGATTTTCAACACATTGTATCTAGTAAAGCCAATTTTTTTCAATTGCTACTTGGGTAAAAACTTGAAGCTATCCTTGACACCTGGTAAAGTTATGGCTAATAGTAGGATCTACAAGCTGATTAAGTTCTTCATGGATGAAATTGGGAATAAAATTTAGAATGGAAAAGAGAGTGGAAAAGTAGAATTTGATGAAACTCTTACAAAGTTCAAGTTAATGAATAATGCTTTTCTTCATTGTTATGATGGGAAGATTCTGAACAATCTTCCTGGAATAAAGGATTTTACTATGATTTTGAGAACATATTCTATACAACAGCCTGTCTTAGATCAAATAAAAGAAGCAAACAATTATGAAAGAGCCAACAATTTTGAATTTGAAACAATGGTGTCTTATGTATAGACTCCCCCTGTGATTTGCTCCTAGAATAAGGTATAGCAATTTTGAATTAGAAACAATTGTGTATGAACAACTATTTAGCCTATCTATTATGCTACAACAATTAACTATAGTTAGAACATATCCATATCAGCATAAAATAGCAAGTGCAATTCACCTCAAACTCTGCTATGGTAATTGCTTTGTAAGGAAGTTTGCACTCCATGAACATTCTCTATGCACATAGCCAAACATTTAAAGTTCTTAACCAAAGCTCCAAAAATGAGTATCTTGTCATTGCGTGACTCCTACTTTTTCTCTGAGTATGACAGTACCTAAGTTTCTGGTGTTTCTAGATGAAACCTATAGTGGAAAAGTGTAGTCTTCATCTAAAGTAACCATCTTTGGAGCTCTTCCCTGAAATAAGGATTGAAAACATTAGAAGAAAAGCAATACCATAATTCTAAAGTAACAATTTGTATCAAGACAAATGTTAGAAAGTATAATTAAAAAGACAAATCCTAACAATTGGACCTCAAATTAGACCAAGCAAATTTATGATTTTATCTTTAAAATGTAGGAACTTTCTCTGTCGAAGCTTCATGACCTCAAATTGGATCTCAAATTGGACCATCAGATTTATGATTTTATCTTTAGAATGTAGGAACTTTCTTTGTCTGATATTCATGACCTCAAATCAGATCCAAAATTGGACAAGTAGATTTATGATTTTCTCTATCCACCGACATTTGTATTCCTATACTCAGGTTCTACTTCTTAGTGAAAACACCTGGAAGTGTTTCAGATCAGCTCAAGGTACTCTTCAACCTAGTTATGTCACTGATAGCAATCCAAGTTTGCTTGAACCGTCCATACCTGAATGTTGCATCATAATCTATTCTTCCTATACATAAAAATGCCACATATTAACCCCTTCTAAATAAAACATTTGATCATCATAAAACCATAATTAATAAATCATTTCAATTTCAAAAAGAATCCGATGTCATTTACTATCAAAACAAAAGTTATATAAATCACAAAAAATCCATGAAGCCTCCTAAATGTATCTTAAAGGAACTTTACAAGATGGGTTTCAGCATAAGAAGCTTTCTACTACAACTCTCAATGAAAGTATTATAAGCAGGAAACAAAATTCTTCACACTCGAAGTAATGCAGTCAAACATTTATTCCAAAAGTATGTTAGCAGGAGTTAACTAAAAACAAAATGATTTTTTGCTTGGTTTCTTTTATCAATATGCCATGTGGAAATGGAATAATGACTAAGAAACCCTAAAAAAAAAATGAAGTAAAGGTTCAAGAAAGGAAATTCAAATGTACTATTGTGTAATGGTGACGAAGGCACTTATATGAGCACATGACCTGCATACAAATCCTACCATTGAATTGTCATCCATCCAAAAAGAAAATAAGCAATGTAAGGATTTGAGAAATATAAGTCCAAAGGGTTATGCTTTAACAGTAATGGAATCAACATAAGAGCACAACTGAGGAACAAATTCTTGTGACTGTAATTATGTGATCCATAACTCTATTGGTCATGTCCAAAAGTTGTGCTATAACAAATATAGGATGCATTCATGTGTGACGCAAGTTTAATTTGGCTATGTTTTGATAGAAATGGAGGCACTCATATGAGCACAATTCATGTACAAATTAATCACTGTCATCACAATTAGGTGTCAATCATCATTGGGTGCATTCAGGTTGACTCAAGTTTAATAGGTTACAATGTAATGATAGCATGATCCAAGAGTGATTAACTTTTACTGCAATAAAGAGCCTATAATTCTGGTTGATATGTAGAGTGGTTGTGGTATATCAATTATGTAGTGCATTCAAGCACAACCCATGTTTAATGGGCTATTCTAGAGAGTGATCAAGATTTTCTAAACCTTATGAATGTTACTTAAAAGTGTATAGCTTAAAGTATGTTTGCCCCGATCCTTCTATCCAAAGTATAAAACCTTCTTGTGAAAATTAATCCTCTGTGAGAAGTCATATTTTTTGTTTCAAATTCATTTGGGATTGTGTTGCATACATTTAAATCATGTTGATAATTCGTTATCATGGCATTTTCCCTCGTCTTATTTTCTCTCCAATTAAAGCTTCAAAGCAATTTTTATCCCAAGGCAAAACTCACAGCTTAGTAATATTTTACTTTGCGTCTATTTTCCATTTTGGCTAAGTCCGCGTTAATTTTTGCTTCTCACCAAGTCCATCTTACATTTGCTTTTGATCCTCACCAAACTCGCACCAATTTCTTCTTTTCGCTAAGTATGCGTAACTTGTGAGTTTGCCTAAGTTGTTCACATTCACTTTTTACCAATGCAATAAGTTCCGCATAATGAAGTCTACATTCACTTGTGACCGCCGGAAATTAAATGTCGGTTCTATTATTCAAATCACAAGTTGCACATTTTTCTCTTTTGAAACAAGTAATAAAAGTGGAGGCATCAATTTACAAGCATACAAGGTGTTAAAATTCACTTATTACTTGCATGAAAAACTAGTTGTAGTTTTTTATGTCCGCTATCATCTCCTAAAAACAAGGGAATATTCTTTAGTTTAGATAGAACGAAGACCTCCCTGCCGGTAATTATCATTAACGGTGATAAATGTTAAAGTCTAAACGGCATCAAAAGCCTCTAATCTCTTAGTGCACCCCGTTGGTTTTACCTCTCGAATTATGTATGGATGACACATGCCAAAAAAGGTGGCGATAAACTACATCAACAAATCAGCAATAGTCGACAGATGTAGAAATCATGAAATTGAAACGTTGAAACATCAAACTTTTTGTGCGCCATCATATACAGGGCAACATGGCATATACAAGAATTCGGTTATCAAGAATAGTTTTCACCACTATCGCCGTCCCTCATATAAAGGTGAAAGATATGCCTAAAGCAGATACCTAAAATGCAAGCTTAAAGAAATCAAAACTAGTAGTTATCAAGTTAGTAACCATTTCTACAGATGTGCGCATGCTAAGAAGGGTTCTAGTTGGTAAATAAATAGTTTGCAGTCTTTTGTATAAAGCTTAGGTGATTATGAAACCTCGTCAGAAGCCAATCACTGAAAGTTCTATGTGACGGAGGAGTTGGCGACAGTATATGTGCATAGCCCATTTGCTACGTGATGGCACATGGGAATTTGATACTTGTAGAACAACATTATGCCGCAGTTTATCTGTTTCTAAAGAAATTCAGACTCAAAAGTTGACTGACCTCAATAATACATCAATTGCCTTGAATCGCACATAGCTTCACATATTGGTGTGGTGTCTGTATCAGACGAATGTTCTTAAAGTTTAACTTGAAAGAAGGTCTCTGAGCTCGCCACCCATAAGTCTCACAAAACCAAGGGTTTTAAAGGCTAAAGTCCGGTGCAAATGTGCTCGTCGCCATCATTCCACCGCCAACTTTTTAAAATAAAAAGATCTAAAGGTTATCATGTAGACAACATGATTATCAGAAGCTACGAGTGAAATCCAGCTCATAGAACATGATTTAAAATTTTTGACAGGAGTAAAATTTGTGGTTATTGAGAGTTAATAACGATAATACATGTTCGATAGTCAGTTAGAGACCATGAAAATACAGCTACCAGGATCACTTGTTGTATTGCACCGCTTTGCTTATCACATGGATATTCATTGAAAATTGTTGAAACAGAATTCTATTTTCAGAAATTGAATTCCTGTCCATATATTTGGTATTGATACATAGTTGGAGGTCTATGAATTGCTTGGAAGAATATCTCAAAACTTTTGTCAACAAGCTATGTGTGTGAATGGTATGTTCAGAAAATTGTTCACTTCCCGGTTGATTTTATCATTCTTTCTCCTGTGAGTGCAAGTCCCAGCTGATGTGGATGGAAGATATGAAGTCATAAGCCAATACACGAGAATTATTTTACAGATTGGTTTATTTTTCATACAAAAGGGTGTAATTCTATGAAGAAATACAGAAGTATAGACACAAACAAATACAGTTCTCTTGAAGTGCAATAATGACTACTCAATGCAAATTTCTAGGAATGAACACCGTCTGCCCTCTAGTTTGAATGATGTGTTTTTTTTTCCAAATTTCTGTTTGAAATTCATTACAACAATTTGCAAATTGTCAAAACAAAGAACTCCTAAAACATTCCAGAAAAACTTTGAAAGAGAATAAACACAGAAAGCTTTCATGACTTATGGCAAATATTCAATCATGAAATACAGATATCAGGGGTTTGAGTTTCTCTCAGTTCTTGAATCCACGCTTCCAGAAATATCAGATACCTCTCTGGGGCACATCAGCTTGATAGATTTCTGGGAGACAATGAAACAAGAGAAGAAATCACCGATGACTCAGAAGTTGTTTGATAGTGGATTAACCCAAGAAGTTGGTTTTCCCGTGGTAGTCCAATGCACAGACTTGGTTTTAGAATGTATGAAACATTACAAATCAGAAACCAGAGCGATCAGAACTGTTGATGGCAAACTAATTGTCAGGTTAGACAGTGTTTCGATTAGTATTGCTTTCAGGTTACCTATCGGGGATCAGTTTGTGAACATAGACAAGAAGCTCGCTCATCAATATTTCAATGAAAGAAAACATCAGTGTCTCAACACCATTGCAAAACATTGGTTACATACACCTAAAGGAGGAAAATCACAGTTGCCTAAAATCCTTCATAGATCATGTTTCATAGAATATATCTCTAATATGATTGTTCTACTCCATTGACTGATGGGAGATGAAAAAGCAGCCAATTTTGAAATGTGGATGTTCCTTTTTGTAAATGTTATTTGTGCAGGAAATCAGTTTATTGATTGGGGCAGCATTATTAGTGACAATTTGCATTATCAGTTGACCAATTTTGAATTGAATGAACATTTCTAAATGTCCTCTTACTTATTTTATGCAATTGCCTGCATGAAATCATGGCCAGGTCTTGCTACCAAAGGAACTTATGATAACATGACACAAATCTATAATCATTACCCTCAGTTACAACTAGAAGAAAGTTACAAACACTACCGTAGGGTAAATGATGCCTTCACAATGTTAACAGTAAGAGAACTTCAAGGTAACACTGCACTCCGGATATCACCAAAAGCTGCCAGTTTAATTAAAATATATGGGAGTTACTTCATCCAATATCCTAGATTTACCTATCTAAGAGTTGGTGAGTTTGATGGATATCTATATAAGTTACCTAGATATGTAGATGACAAGACGATATTGATGGAACTATGTAGGCAAATTGGTTCACTTAACAAGAAATGCAAAGACAAGAGGAAACCTGGAGTCCCATTTCCCATTGGCCTTAGTCACTACAGCTGCAAATCTTCTACAGATGCTCAAAACATAGAGAGATCTCTGATAAAAATCAGCTTGTATGCCTATACTATGAGATTCCCTTTTGATAGCAAAGGATATGTTAGAGATAATCTACAGCTTGGTGTAGGATACTGTCACTTTCCAGAACTTGAAGACATTTGGGAAGATTGTGAAAATGATTACGAGGTATGTAAACAGGACTGGATGAGGATGACCATTCCACAGATCAGAGAATTCAAACTAGATTGCAATACAGATGGAATTGAGGAAGATGGTTTAGAATTAATTGATCCTATGTATTTTGATAAAATTGAAACACAGTCTTTACCACCTATCAATTGGGCTAATGAGGAGATCAAAGATTTAGCTACAAGAACTGCACATATCATTCAAAAGACTAAAGCTTGGGTAAAGAAAAAGGCTACTGAGGCAACAACTACTAAACCGACAAGTAATAATGCTTTATCATCAAGTAGAAAAGATAAGCCTTCGAATTCTTCTTCTTCCTCTTTTCATTCTCATTCTCCATCTTTAAGAAGTGGTTCCCATAAGAGTACTCAAGGAGGAGATGATGGAGAAGATCCATCAAGAAGAAAGGGTACTAAGAGCATCTGTGAAAATGATGAAAAATAGAAAAGAGGGAAAACAAAAATGAAGGATAATGCATTGCCTCCCATACAGGAAATAGTTGAAGTAAACAAGTCTACAAGTCCTGAAGTAACCCATCAAAATGTTGAGCATTTGAATGTCTCTCCTTTACCCCTTGTTGTTTCTCCTTCTCATGAAACACCTTGTTCACCTCATGCATTACAATTTTCACTCCCGCCACCTATGAATATATTCAGTGAGAATATTCTTCCCTCAAACATAGTACCTCTTTCCACGAATATTCTAGAATCCTCACATAATCCTTCTTCTTCCTGGTTGCAACAAAGTTTGTCAAGAAAAAGAAACACTGCTCAATTAATCATGCCTAATTTTGATACAGTCTCCAATTTGCTGCAAAGGTCTCCCAAATCTAAAAAGATCAAGGTTACATCAAGGATGGTAGTGGATTCTTCATCAGGCAATGTCTGTGTTGAGGTTGCACAACCTGTTTCAGAAAAGAATTTGAATGAGGCTACAAAAAGTGATTTTAATATCACTAAAATAGATCTTGGTCCATCTACATATGAGGGTGACATGCAAAACTTTCAAGTATCGGCTGCCCAGTTAATAAAAAGAATAGAAAAGGAAAGACACACAAAAGATCAACTAAAGCAACAGGTGCAAGTTTTGACATCCTATCTCAAAGCCATCATAGATACATCAGCTTTGCCTCTTGAGGCTTCTTCTACCTCCACTAATTTCTCTCTTGAAAGTAATGTTGAAAAAGAAATTATTGAGAGTGTCAGCAAATATCAGTTGTATGGAAAGGTGACTGAAAAATGGGTTGAACATATGAAATCAAAAGCATTCAGTTTCTTTGAGCAGGCAAGGAGTCTATTTGATGAAGCAGAAACAAAGAGAGAAGAGATTGATAATGAAATGAGAGGTATCCAAAAAGAAGAATTGTTATGGCAGGGAATATCCAAAGACCTCAGTGAGATGATCAAAACTGATAATGAGATATTTACTTGCTGAAAAAGTCTTTCAAAACATTGAAGAAAACCAATCTAGTTCTTGGCTATGTTCAGTTGAATGGAAACTGTCTAATATAAGACAAGTGTTGGCAGCCCAAGAAAAGCTCTTGAAAATTTGTGAGCATGTGAAGAAGAATATTCGGGCTGATTTATTGGCAATCAATCCTAAAAATCCATAATTTATCAAATGAGGGAGCTGCCCCTCCACACGCAGAGGTAAGTTGATAGAAAAACTACAACTTTACCAACTGTTGGTACTTATTTTCACTATGTGTTTTCTAGGCAAAGAGTCAATATAATAATCCATATGTTATAGTGCAAATCTGTTTACCAATAGATTTTTAGCGACTCTACTAGGGACCAGATTCAAGCATATCTCTTTTTGTTTGGAAAAAGTCACCTTAATGTGTTCAAAGCAAATCTTTTTGATTGCTAAATATGGTGCTGCAACGTAGAGCTGGACCTATTTTACAACCTAATGTCAACTGGTTGGACCTTGAGCAAGAAGATACAATTACTGATTTGTGAGTATTGGCTTGGAGATATAGGAGGTCAAATCGCCAATATCAAGAAATAGATGCAGTGCTTGATGAAGAAGAAGACATAGGAACAAAAATTCGTGTTCGTGCCCGGTTAATATCTCAAGGCATCGCAGAAGAAGATTTGGAAAGAGCTAATAGATGTTTTCCTTTTCAAATAGCTCCAAGAAGAGATAGACAAGTTCAAGAATATCACCTTGTGAATCCTCCTCAAAATCAACCTGGCCACCAAGAGGTACACCAAAGGAGACCGTGAAAAGGGCATCATGGATCCCGATTTTGAAAAGCTAGCAAGTCTTGATTTTTCTCAATCTTTCATTCCATCAAGAAGGAATATTAAATCTTTTAGTAGGCCCCCTTCACCTGCAAGAAGTCCTACCAGAACCACTACCTCCTCTTCCACTTACCAAGTCTTAACCCTGCACGGGACTACAGTTCCTATTGTTATAAATATTCAACCAATCCCACCACTGTAAATGGCTCAACCGGTACCTTGGGGAGTAGCTATTGGCCCCCTTGCCTTAGGTAATCAGTTGCATGACTTACCTCATGGATCCAAAAAAGTTTTTCCTAAGTTCACTGGAGATGGAAAAGTTTCTACAGACGAGCATATTAATGCCTTATTTTCTACATGCAGTGTTCTAGGCATCATGCATGAAGATGTTTCTATCCGATTGTTTGTTGAATCTCTAACTGAAGGAGCAGCAGAATGGTTTCACCATTTGCCTGTCGGAACTATAAACTCATGGGCGATTATGCGCCAAAGATTTGAAGACCGTTTCAAAAGTGTTGAAGATGAACATGCATTATTAGCACAACTTACTCAAATGAAGAAAGAGATTCATGAGCCGATGTTGGAGTTTGTGGCACGATTTAACAAGTTGGTGAATAGAATCAAAACTACTAAAAGGCCAACTGTGGAGAATCAAAATGTTTCTTTCTAAATGCGCAACCTCCAAATATAAGTTTCCATTTGAGAAGAGCTCGAGTGGCTGATTTAGAAGCTGCACAAACCATGGCCATTGAAATTGAAGATGATTTGTTGACTGCCAAGAAATGGAACAAAGACTTGCAGAAAGGGAAGGCACAGTCTTCTAATCCATCCACTGTTAGAGTTGGCTATGATTGGAGCCACCCAGGATCTAGGACTTCATGAAAGCACAAGAGAGATCAACTGAGAGAATAATGCTATTCTATCATTGAATGCAAAAGAAAGATGATATTTGGATTACATAATACATGAAGAGAGCCTTGCTTATAAAGGCAAGGTGAGAGCTAGAAGGTGGAGTCGAAAGTGGAGATATTCCAACAACATGTGCCGATTAGAGGATGATAGCTAATTGCACATGTGGAGGATAAGACAACTCACTCCAACTATCAACAACTCAACACACAACTAGACTTAACTAGACACAACTAGACATCTAGTAGACTCACTAAGTCAACTTAACATGTGTGATATATGTGTGATGTATGAATATTATTTAACTAGTAAATAGTTAAATAAGATGAATTATCCACACTAGGGTAAACCGGTTAGGTGAAAACCCTGTTCACACCAACACCCCCCCTTAAGTGTAACTTAGGGAGTAGCTGACTAAAGCAAGATGCAATGATGGATGGGTTCGGGCTACTAGGCCATGTTAGGTACCCATGTACAACAAATCTCAAGTGGAGAAAAGGAGAAAACCTCATGGGACAAAACTCCTCTCCAAAAGTGAGAATGCAGAAACAATGAATGTGAAAGAAGAAGTGATAGTAGGAGGACTCAACATGACCCCCCAAGGACAACTTCTATCACATATGTACAATCAAATACCCCCCCATAGGAGAGCAAGAGTGAGACTATGGGTCCCCCCACAATGAAGTAGCTCCTGTGCCCATGAAGAATGTCTGAAGAAGAACGCTGGAAAGTGTCCTGTACCTGCAAGCAACATTTCTTCCCTTAGGAAGAAACAAGTCCAAAGGCTGATGTCGAAGAAACTCCATCTCAAGGAATGAGGGAAAAAGCCTCATGACGTATGCTTCTAAAGACTGCTCAAGTGTCCACATGTCAGAATCAAAGAATGCTACAATGCAATGATGTGTGTCCAATCCAAAATCCTATGTAGACTGATGAGGAACAACCTCCAAAGATGAAGTAGATGGCACAACAGTTGTGCTATAACTGTCATCAAAGAGGAGAGATATCCCCTCAAGTGTGTCCTCCAAATCTGCAATATGAGACTCACAAAACAAGTTTGATATACCTGCCAAGAAAGTATCCCACAAAGCTACGTCTAAAAGACCTGTATGATCCTACTCAACTGAAGTAGATGAACCCATGTCGATGTCAATCTCTAAAGAAGTAGGAGTATGAGGTGATAGAAGCTTAGCACTAGTCTCATGAACCAAAGTGGGTGAAAGAACACCAAGGTTCAAGTGACCAAACTTCTCCTCAGATACATGATTCACACTTGATGCATGAGTGGGAATATCCATCAATGGATCTACATCATCAGAAGAAACAAAATGGGAGAAGGAATACAAGCGAGATGCATGATCAGCCATCCCAACTACAATGATATCTCTGCTCTCTAAGTCTCGAATGATCACTGAATCAGGAGTGAACTCAACTGTCTTCCCTGCACCACAATGAGTAATCTGGTAGATGGAAAGGAGATTGGATGTCAAGGAAGGTACACACAACACATTATTGAAAGTGCCCTCACAAACATCAATGGTCCCTTTTCCAGATGCATGCATGTATGTATAGTTACCCATCAAGATAGGTGTCGAAGTGCATGACTCAAATGAAGAGAACATCCCCTGTGAAGATGCCATATGATGAGAAGCCCCTGAATCAAGAATCCATCTCTCTGACTGAAGACTTGTTGAAGCAAAGAGTACATGTCCTTTTCCTTTATTTATCCCATTTGCAATACCTGTTGTCCCTGTATGTGTAGATGATGATGGTGTCAAAGAAGAGGATGGACTAGGTGATGATGATGGCATTTTGATGTTGTGCTTTTGAATAATGTGAGTCAACTCATCAATTTTCTTCTCATAACACTTATGCTCATCATGTCCTAGTTTCTTGCAATATGCACACTTTGGTCTCTCCTTCTTAGATGATTCCTCCTTGGGAGAGGATGAGGACTTAGGTGATTTGGTTGATTCCTTTGCTTGCTCATTGTTCTTGAAATCCTTATTTTTCTATTTCTTGCCTTTGCTAGGTGAAGCCTTTTGATCCTGAGAACCTTGATTAGCAAGAAGTGCTTGAGGTTTAGGTGACTTCAATTTGCCCATGTGTACTAACTTAGATTGCTCCCTTGTGAGTGATGCAGCAAACTCATCAAGTGAAGGCATTGTGAAAGCTTTCCCAAGTGCATCCATTGTAGCATAAAAGGTAGAAACAAAAATTGAATAGTTAGGACCAAGCTTGGCAAGGATTGAAAGAATCAATTGAGTGTCCTCTTTCTCAATTCCACATTGTTTGAGCTGCAATCTAAGTGACTTTAGTTTTGTGAAGAAGTCTTGGATGCTTGCAAAATCGATTGGATTCAAACCAATTAATTCATTCTCCAATTTGAAACCTCTCATTGTATCTTGTTTACCAAAGAGATTCTCTAAGGTTGTCCACACTTTATTAGGTGTTTTACAAGATTCAATATGAAAGAGAAGATTAGGAGAGATAGACAAGCATAGTTTTCCATAGGCTTGATCACATCTATTATACCACTTTCTCTTTTCTACAGCTGCAGTTGGTTCAATTTATGTACCCATTGTTACTCTATGAATTTTCAAACTTCTTAAATGAATCTCCATTTTAGTTTTCCACTCATGATAGTTATATGGTGTGAGTAGAGGAAGTTTGTGTGAATCCATGGTGTAAGAGTACAAAAAAGAACACAACACAACCCCCCTGTTACTCAATCAAAGAGATCACCCCCCAAAAAAAGAATGATTGTGGCACTTTATACTTAGTGCGATTTACAATCGTCCTTAAGGGACCAAAATTGGGAAAGTATGAAAATCTCTTAAACCAGATATTCAAGGGAGATTACAATTGCTCACAATGATTAACCACGGCAAATAGATCCCTTCAAAATAAGTTTCACTTCCTCAAGTGCCAAAATGCCCAAGTTATCACTCAAAAGTCAAAAAATTGACAAATGCAATAAAATGAACTTAGAGCATAATCTGAGAAAAGTGCATGGATGGATTTGAATAGCTCCTGAATACCTTTCTGATGCTGCAAAAATCACGAAAATCAGAGATCCTGGCAAGAAGTTGTGAGCTCGGAAGCGAAAAATGAAGATCTGTCTTCAAACTACTGTAACAGTCACTTGTAGTAGAATTTTAGAAAACTACTGACACAACTACAAAGTGCTCTCTGTCAGCTTTCCAACGATATCTTGTTTGCCTAATTTTGCCTCCGTGGGAAAAAGTTATGCAAAAATGAAAAAAGCCCTTATTTAGGGCTTTGAGGGGCAAAAATGGCCCCTTGCTGACGCAGTACTGACTTCAGCAAGGAATATTCTTAGAATATTCCTTATTGGCAGAAAAAAATGCCCCCCTCCTAGAAAGCAAAAAATTGCCAGAAAATGACCCCCTATGCAAAAAACCGCTTTTGTAGCCGTGAAACCGCCGTTGGAGCAAGTGAAAAACCCCTGTCTCGTAGAGAAAACCACCGGGTTTGACTGATAAAATTGCCTTTTATACAGCTGAAACTGTTTTTTCTTTTTTTTTTTTTTAGGTAGGAAACCACCTAATGGTAGTCAAAACCACTAGGGATAAACCACAGTTTGTCATCGAGGATTGGTTTGAATGATCCCGAAGGCAATTAGAATTGCTGGCGGTGGTGTGTAAATGCCTGCCGATGATAGCCTTCTGCCGAGAGGATCATATGACGAGTCTAAAGATTCACCAAGCGTTGAAGATTGCTGTCGCTGGGAAGATGAAATTGCAGGCTAATTAGAAATTCCAGGCAGCCAATTGATTTGGATCTCTGCCGAGATCTGAGGAATACGTCGATAGAAACCACCGACGAGTTTAGAAAATTTCCCGGGTGTGAACCAAAAAATGGCCGCCGACCCTGATTTGTGGTCGTTGGGCAAATTCAAGGAATACGCCGAACAAACAACCAATGTTTTTAGAATATTTCTGGCGTGAAAAACTCTACGGCGAGAGATTCTGAGCACTTGAATGCTCACGTAACCGCCGGCAATGACAATGACTACTAGTTTTGATATATGGATGCCAGTTTTCGCTGGATCATCCACAACAGACCGCTGTTGATGATGGAAGATCAATAGATGCCAAGAGGAACAACTGACGATCACTGTCACAAAATGTGAATTGCCGGGAGATCTATGAAGATCATCAATGATATTAGATGTCGGGCAGGGTCTGTGATTTGCGCGACCGGGGTCTGTGATAATAGTCGCCGAGATTTGTGGATAGGTGATGATAAACCACTGAAGTGGCTGCTGAGACTTTAAAAAACTGCTGACTGCAATAAAATGGCCATTGGATGCAAAGATTCAACTGCTGGGTTTTGGAATGCCAAAGTGTTCCAGGAAATGGCCGCTAATCAAAAATGTTTATAGATTGCTGCCTTTGATTTTAACAGCCACCGAAGGGATCTTGTAATCCCATGATATGATCCCCGAAATTGTTGAAGGTATAGTCGCTGGAAGCTTTGAAGATTTGAGGGAGCCACGTTGCACCCAACAAATGGTTTGTACCCGTGGGTACAGACCTGCGACTGGTACAAGAAACACTCCGCAGAAAAATATTAAACCCGCAGATCACAAACTAGTGATTAACCCTTTTAACCAGTGGATAAAGAATTTTGACGAAATCTGCTTACGCTAGCGACAAGATTCTAAAAAATATACCTCTACAATAGAGAATATTCCGTACGGCCAAGGGCAGAGACAAAAAAAAAATTTGCCTTTTGCTGCAACTTTGTCCGATTTGGATGATTTTACAGTCGATCCGTACTGATTTGGCCACTCCGGATGCAATGGTGATGTCTGATTTGGGCCAAACTGCTCCAAAATCGCTGGTACCTCTCAGATCATGCCACGAAGCCCCAAATTGAAACCCTCATCAATTTTGCCTCTGATGTCAGATTTTGATGAAACGAAAGGCGATCTTGACTATTTCGGTTGCTTCGGATGCAATGGTGAAGTCTGATTTGCAACAACACGCTCTAAAATGCACCTACAATACAAGGGCAAGAAGGGAAACCCTCACAAAACTGGTATCTCTATCAAGTTTTTCTGATTCTCCAGGTCATCATGCGATGCAAGAGAAGAGCATACTCAACCATCAAGATCCACCATGAATTTGCACTCAAGATCTCTCAAAAAATGACTAACATAAAGTGATTCTTCCTAGAGCTCTAATACCATGTTAGAGTTGGCTATGATTGGAGCCACCCAGGATCTAGGACTTCATGAAAGCACAAGAGAGATCAACTGAGAGAATAATGCTATTCTATCATTGAATGCAAAAGAAAGGTGATATTTGGATTACATAATACATGAAGAGAGCCTTGCTTATAAAGGCAAGGTGAGAGCTAGAAGGTGGAGTGGAAAGTGGAGATATTCCAACAACATGTGCCAATTAGAGGATGATAGCTAATTGCACATGTGGAGGATAAGACAACTCACTCCAACTATCAACAACTCAACACACAACTAGACTTAACTAGACACAACTAGACATCTAGTAGACTCACTAAGTCAACTTAACATGTGTGATATATGTGTGATGTGTGAATATTATTTAACTAGTAAATAGTTAAATAAGATGAATTATCCACACTAGGGTAAACTGGTTAGGTGAAAACCCTATTCACACCAACATCCACTATAAACCTGATGATTCAGAAGCTAGCTAATGATTTACTCCTACTCAAGAAATAGCTTTTGCATAATCCACCTCTGCTATATCAAGATATACCAAGGAGAAATTATGTACCTTACCAGCAGAACAAGCCTCCTAGGCTTCCCCCTCCAGTGCAAAGGCTACCTATTGAACATCCTTCTTCTAGTCAGAAATAGACTACAGCTACATGTGATTTTCATCTGACTACTGACCATGATGGTAGCACTTGTCCTGAAATGGCAAGATTCATGCAGATGAATCTATCGAGTGAGAAGATAGAAGAGTATGTCTCCCAAGAAGACAAGACAAATGAGGCCTATGGTCAACCAACAATTAACTTTCTTGAGTACGAATTTGATGACGAAAAAGAAGAGGTTCATGATATTAACAATCATTCTTGTAATATCTTTACAAGAAATCAATATCAGAAGAATGAAGGAAAAGCCAAAGTTGAATCTGCACACAAAATTCTAGAAAATACCCCAAAGATTCTATCAAGAAAACAACCTCTAGAGAATCAACCTCTTACTGCCATGAAGGATAAAGGCACACAAGGTTCTCCTCTTGGTGATTCATCTCTTCCACCTGATGATGCATTCGATTTCATAGAGCATTGCAAGAAAACAAAAGTACAAATTTCTCAACTTGATTACTTGAAGTCAAACCCTCAACAGTTGGAGAGACTAATGCATATTGTCAAAGGAAAATCAGATCCTACTTCTTCAGTACACCAATAGTCAAATGACTCACAACCTAAAGAACCTTCACATGATGATCTCCTTGGTGAATCTCCACAAAAAGGCACTCCATTGGTAAATGTTCTTTTCCCAGATAAGCCTGACCCATTCTATGTTTCCTTGTATATAGTTGGCTGTAAACTTAGCAATTGCATAATAGATTTTGGCGCTTCTGATAACGTCATGCCTACTAAAGTTGCTCATGCCCTCAGCTTGTCATTAAATAAACCTTCAGGTAAAGTCTACTCGATGGAGTCCAAGTTAGTCCCATTAGTAGGTCAACTCAAAGACACACAAGTTGCTTTAGCTACTTTTCTGGAGAAGAAATTAAAGCTCACCATCTTAGTTGCCGACATTCCCGTAAGCTATGGCATGCTACTTAGTAGGAGTGTTTGTAAAGACCTAGGTGGAGAAATACAATTAGATTGGTCCCATGCCTTAGTCCCCATCCATGGAAAGAAAGTCAAACTAAATCCAGAACCCAAAGCAAAGTATACGGTCCTGAAGTCTGATGATCCAAGAGCAGAGATACTATATGAAGAAACTGGACCTGGTACATATATGCTTATGCAGGAGAAAGAAGTAACCCCTGAAGTTATCTCCCCTGACGTATCTTCTGGCCTTTGGACAATGGAATTTGACGGCAGTTTCTCTTCTTCGGGTTTAGGGGCTAGAGTTCTTATTTCACCTACAGGGGAGAAGTTTCCTATGTCTTTCAAGTTAGTTTTTGACAACACTAATAATACGGCAGAGTATGAGGCACTTGTTTTAGGCCTCGAGGTTGCTAAAGAGAAAGGCATCAAAATGTTGAGAGTTCTCGGAGATGCAGAATTGGTCATCAAACAAGTAAGAAATTAGTTTCAAACAAAGAACACCAAGTTGAGAAGATACTGAAACTTTGTATGGGATCAAATAGAGTTTTTCGATGCTTTCTCTATAGAGGCCATTCCTCGAACTCTTAATTCTAAAGCTGACTGCCTTGCAATTTCTGCAACCCTCTTGCTTCCACATCCAGAGTTCAATAAAGACCAATACAAGACTGAATTAGTATACCGACCAAGCGTGCCTGATAATGATAAATATTGGCAAGTTTTTGATGACGACAAACAAATTGTGTCCTTTTTGGAGAAGGCCGATACTTTTGCCAATCTGTTATTTGAAGGAAGTGAAACTTCTACAGAAGACGAAGTGCTACAACTAAAGGGGAACACCATTCCAAAGGGTCTGATTACTCTAGAGAAACTGTTTGATAAGAATGATTGCCATTTGAAGAATGAGGTCCAAGAGAAAAATCCTAATCCTTTTCAGTATGATAAAGTAGACATAGGCACTAAAGATGATCCTAAAATTGTTTGCATTGGCAAAGCATGTTCACCAGAAGAAAGAAAGAAGCTCATCACCCTGTTGGTCAAATACAAGGACGTGTTCACATGGTGTTATGATGATTTGAAGAGTTTCAGGGGTGGAAAATTTTAGCATTATATCACTCTTAAACCCGGAGCCACTCCTTTTAGGCAAAAACAGAGGCAATTCAATCCTAAAGTTGCTGGAGCTATCTTTGCAAAGATTGATAAGATGTTAAAGGCTAGAATTATATATCCCATTCATCATTCAACTTGGGTAGCAAATATAGTTCCTGTGAGGAAAAAGAATGGCGAAATAAGGATTTGTGTTGATTTCCACAATCTTAATCAAGCATCTTTAAAAGACAACTACCCTTTGCCTATGATGGATCATGTTTTGCAAACTGTGGCTGGATCTAAAATGATGTCATTACTTGATGGGTTTTTTGGGTATAATCAGATAGAGGTTGCTCAAAAGGATCAACATAAAACTACTTTTAGAATGTCTTGGGGAACCCTGGCTTACAATCGAATGCCATTTAGGTTGATCAATGCTGGTGCAACTTTTCAACGTGCCATGGATCTCTCTTTTGGAGATTTGAAAAACAAGATTATTGTGGTGTACTTGGATGACCTTACTATCTTTTTGAGAAAAAGAGAAGACCATATCAAACATCTAGAGATAGTCCTACAGCGTTGTCGTGAGCAAGGAATATCTCTTAACCCCAAGAAGTCCATTTTTGAGGTTACTGAAGGAAAACTACTAGGGCACATTATGTCTAAAGATGGGATTCGGATTGATCCTGAACGTGCTGAGGCCATCCAAAAATTGCCATTACCATCAAGCAAACCTGGAGTAAGGTCTTTCTTTGGTCAAATCAATTTCTTAAGGAGATTCGTACCAGATTTCTCTGAATTAACTCACCACATTGTAGACATGATGAGAGATAAGGTGGTCTTCAAGTGGACTGAAAAAGGGAAACAGGCATTTCAAGATATTAAAATAGCGATCATGGATGCTCCGGTTTTAATTCATCCAGATTTTTCCAAAGATTTCATTATATATTGTTATACTTCAGAGCATACTTTATCTGCTATCTTGACTCAACAAAATGATGATCGTATAGAAGCACCTATTGCATTTATGAGTTTCCCTCTGAAAAAGCATGAGTTGAATTATTCCGTAGCAGAGAAGCATGATTATGCAGTTGTCAAGGTAGTAAAACATTTCAGATTCTATACTCTTAATTCACATTCAAGATCTTTGTATCAGACACTTCGGTCAAGACCATACTTACTCAGCAAGAAATAGGTGTCAACAAAAGAGCATCTTGGATTGCTGAAGTTCAAGAATATGATATTGATATTAAGCCAACCAAATTGGTACGAGGAAGAGGCTTATGTAAACTCATAGCTGACAACCGCATGGTTGAAGATGTTGCAAGTATGAGGCTAACCAATGTTGTCATTGATGTCAACATACTCATATTGCATTGATAAGAAGGATTGGATGAGCTGTGTGCTGAGGATATTGAGAAAATTAGTCTCAATCAGGAATAGTGAAGAACAGTGATAAGAAGAAGGCAAAAGTATTCAGTGGGTTGAGAATCAAAGGATGCGGATTAAAGGCTTTGTATATATGAGTCTTGAGATGTTCCAGTTAAGATTTTAGAGGTCCGCATAAATATCTAAAGAAGTTATGACTGTTTGTGTAGAACCAGTTCCGGTAGGTGTTCAGTGGTGACAGAGTGTCACAGATTGGTCCGGTGAGTTTTGAAATTACATCATCTCATTCTGTGGATTGGAGGGAGTGTTGAAGAAGTCATTGGGAAGTGACAACTTGATTTGTGCATTGTTTGGAGGTCCGGAAGAACCTTTTGCATTATGACAGTGATGACAAACTGTGTTCTTGAAGTTCTGGATGAAGAAGAGAAGGATTATAGTAAGCAGATGAAGTGCGGATGTTATTGGTGATTCAGGAAAGGTTGTGGTGATCCTTGGATTGTGTCCAGTCCATATTGGTAGTCCACATTGAAGTTAGAGTTTGGATTTGATGTAAAGACCACCAGTTGTTGGTGTTCTTCCTGAGACAGGCCGACCGGATGTATTACACGTCTTACGAATGATCTTGTAGATGTTTGCCGACTTAGATGATTGTTCCTAAGTCGATGCCTTGTATAAATAAGGGATTATGAATTCATTTTGAAAGGTGTCTTGCGGTGATGAGTGTGACATAGCGAAGAGAAGTGCAAAAGGCAAAGCAGGAATTTGTGGGCTTAAATGGAATTGATCCAGGCATGGTAAAGATGTCAATCTCCAATTCAAGTTTATGATTCTTATCACTTGTAGACAGTGTGTCTCTTGTAGGTAGTGTGCCTCTTTGTGAGCAGTGTGCTCAGGCAGTGAGCCCTAATTGGCATGTGCCATCCATTTTTCTTATTCTTCTAATAGAGAATAATCCTTGGGTTAATCACCCCGTGGTTTTTCCCTTAACCAGGTTTTCCACATCAAAATCTTGGTGTCTCATGTGTTGTGTATCTACTCTAATGTTTATGCCTTATGCTTTCATGAATGATTAATTGCTATGCTATTGATTAACAAAGTGGATTTAAGTGTTTGAACTGGAAGCGAATTAAGGATAACTGATTCACCCCCCCTCTCAGTTATCAACAATTGGTATCACAGCTAAGTTCCTCTAAAAAGAGCTTAACCACTTGAGGAGATCTAGGATGTCATCATACAAGAAGGACAGTCCGAAGTTTGGCGGAACCAACTTCACTCTTTGGAAAGGCCGCATGGAATGTCACTTGGAGTGTATGGGAAAAGCATACCTATCCATGGTCACAAAACCATATGTACCTCCACAGGGTGGTCCGACAACTCTAAATGAAATCACAGATGCTAAAAACAATCTGTGGACCAAAGAAGCTCTTCTAAGCGCATTAACTGACTCAGAGCTCTCAAATGTTATTGACCTACCAACTGCCTATGAGATCTGGATTAAACTGGAACTTCTTCATGAAGGAGATGAGTTTGTTAAGAGTGCAAGGTTGCAGAGTCTCAAAGGGAAATTTGAAAGATTGAAGATGAGAGATGATGAAAATATCACTACCTTTATGCCAAGGTAAATGAGCTGGTATGTGGAATTAGGAATGCTGGTGAAGTTTTGGATGAAAATGAGATTGTTTGCAAAATTCTCAGATCCCTTCCTGCTGCCTACAAAATCAAAGTTGTTGCCATTGATGAGTTCAGAGCCCATACAACTGTCACAAGAGAGCAATTGGCTGGCAAACTAGCTGCATTTGAAATGACCGAGTTTGGAGATGATCCCCCCACGACTGAATCTGCATTCAAAGCCAATGCCTATGTGAAAGGCAAACAAAGATTTGATCCGGGAGAAAATTCTTCAAGGAAGTTGTCATGGTATGATCAAGCAAGGAAAGATATGGAAGAGGAAGAAGCAGAAACATCTCAACTTGAAGCCCTCATTGCAAAAAGACTACCAAGAGGATCTGGTAAGTATGAAGGAAAATTACCTTTTAAATGCTTCAACTACAATAAGATTGGTCACTTTGCCTCAAGATGTCCAGAAAGATCTACAAGGTCAAACTCTAACAGACAAAGGTTCCAAAAGAATTGTTATTATGTTCATGAAGAAGCTGATAGTGAAGGAGTAACAGATGAGGAATCAGAGATAGGAGACAAATTCGGAAATGAATGGGTGTTTATTGCCATCAAGGAAGAAGATCCAATATCTATCAATCATAAGGTTGTGGAAAGAGCTTTGGCTGCCCAAATTGAAGAAAAGGATGATTGGGTTATTGACAATGGATGCTCTCACCATATGACAGGTGACAAGAACAAGTTCTTAGATTTGGAAAGGTATGAAGGAGGAATGGTAAAGTTTGGTGACAATTCTGCTGGTAGAATCAAAGGTAGGGGAACTATTTCTTTTGATGGAAAGAGCAAAATTGGTAATGTACTGAATGTTGAAGGATTGAAGCACAACCTTCTCAGTGTTGGACAGTTGCTAGACAAAGGTTATGATCTCCGGTTCAAAAATGGAAGATGCAGGATCTTTGAAATCTCTAGAACTGAGATTGCATCCGGTACTCAAACAAAAGGTAATATCTTCCATCTAGTTGGTTCTAATAAAAGTTGTTTGTTTGTTCAAATTGATCAGAGTTGGTTATGGTATAGAAGGATGTGTCATGTAAATTTTGATAACATCATCAAGATAAGTAATACTCAGGATGTAAGAGATCTTCCAAAGTTGGTAAAACCTACAAATAGTTTGTACAAAGAATGTCAGCTAGGTAAATAGAGCAAAATCTCATTCCAAAGCAAGGATTAGTCCTCTACCGGACTATTGGAATTAGTTCATACTGATCTATGTGGTCCGACAAGAATCAACAGTATGCAAGGTGATAGACATTTCATGTTACTGATTGATGACCATTCCCGAATGATGTGGGTTACCTTTCTAAGAGAGAAATCAGAAGCCTTTGAGAAGTTCAAAATCTTCAAGGCTATGGTAGAGAATCAAATCGGATTGAAACTAAAATGTCTGAGGTCTGATAGAGGTGGTGAATTCACATCCGGTGAATTCATAGACTTTTGTGAGAAGCATGGTATAAAGAGATAGTTGTCTGCTCCTAGGACTCCACAGCAAAATGGAGTAGTTGAGAGAAAGAACTAGACCATCTAGGAAGCATCCAGGACAATGATGATGGAAGCAAATGTTCTTTAGATGTTTTGGAAAGAAGCTGTCGGCACTGCAGTCTACACTCTCAATTGAGTTCAAATCAGAGGCAATACCGATAAGACTCCTTATGAACTTTGGTTTGGCATCACTCCTATTGTGAGATATTTTAGAGTATTTGGTAGCAAGTGTTACATTAAAAGAGATGAAGATCTAGGAAAGTTTGATGCTAGAAGTGATGAAGGAATTTTCTTGGGATACTCCACTCAAAGCAAAGCATACCAGTGTTACAATAAAAGACTGAGAAAGATGATAGAAAGTACAAATGTGAAGGTTGATGAAGGTATTGAGAAGCCCTCAAGATTTTATGAGTATGATGAAGATGATCAGAATGATGTTCTGGTTCAAGGAGCTCCATCCTCTCCTGAAGGTCAGATTCAGACTGATCCGGTAAATCAGGAAGAAGAGATAGGTCCGGATGAGCCTGATCAAGAAGCAGAAGTGCAAGAAACTCCCAAAGTTCCAAGGTATGTAAGACTGAACCACTCTGAAGATCAGATCATAGGTGACAAAAGCAAAGGTGTGTAAACTAGAAGAAATGTTGCTCAAAATTCAAATGAATGCTGTCTGATTTCAAAGATTGAACCTAAGACAATAAATGAAGCATGCAATGATGAAAATTGGACAAAAGCAATGGAGGAAGAGTTGATGCAAATTGAGAAAAATCAAACTTGGGATCTTGTTTCTAGACCTAGTAACAAGAATGTGATTGGAACCAAATGGGTCTTCCAGAACAAACTAAATGAAGTTGGTGAAGTAATCAGAAATAAGGCCAGATTAGTCTGCAAAGGATACTCTCAAATAGAAGGGATTGATTTTGAAGAAACCTTTGCTCCGGTGGCAAGAATTGAAGCAGTCAGACTATTTCTTGCATTTGTTGCCTTCAAAGATTTCAAAGTGTATCAGATGGATATCAAATCTGCTTTCCTGAATGGTGACCTAGAAGAAGAAGTGTACATTGAACAACCGGATAGATTTCAGTTATCAGAGCATGGTGATATGGTCTACAAATGAAAGAAGGCACTGTATGGTCTAAAGCAAGCCCCAAGAGCATGGTATGAGAGGTTGGATAAACATCTTTTGAAGATTGGTTTCAATAAAGGTACTGCTGATAGTAACCTATATTTTTAAATTGATAATGAAAACATCTTGATTATTGAAGTATTTGTTGATGATATCATCTTTGGAAGAAGAGACTGTATGTGTAAAACCTTTGCAAACCAAATGAAAAGTGATTTTGAAATGTCAATGCTCGGTGAAATGAATTTCTTTTTGGGTCTACAAATTACTCAGACAAAGAAAGGAATCTTTATCTCTCAGACCAAATATGTGAAAGAACTATTGAAGAAATTTGGAATGGAAGATTCAAAGCCAATGAACACTCCCATGGCTACCGGATGTAAGTTGAGCAAAGATGATGACTCTCCTAAGATAGATCAGACAAAGTATAGATCAATGATTGGTGGATTACTGTATCTCACTCAGGCTAGACCAGATATAATGCAGGTTGTTGGTCTTGTGGTGAGATTCCAGGCTGATCCCAGAGAATCTCATGTCATGGCAATCAAAAAAAAATTTAGGTACTTGAAAGGAACAGTTGAGTATGGCCTATGGTATCCCAGAGATCATGACTTTTCTCTTCATGCATATACAGATGCAAATTGGGCAGGACATGTGGATGATAGGAAGAGTACAAGTGGAGGAGCATTCTTTTTGGGAAAAAGGTTGGTTTCTTGGCTAAGCAAGAAACAAGAAGCAATATCCCTATCTACAACAGAAGCAGAATACATTGTAGTAGCAGGTAGTTGCACTCAACTTTTGTGGATGAAGCAAATGCTAAGAAATATTCAAGTAGAATATGAGGAGCCTATCACAATTTTCTATGATAATTCAAGTGCAATAAATATTTCTAAGAATCTGGTATTGCATTCTAAGACCAAGCATATATCTATCAAATTTCACTTTTTAAGAGAACAAGTGAACAAGGGTGAAGTCAGATTGGAGTATGTGCCCTCTAAGGATCAGCTTGCAGATATTTTTACTAAACCCCTTCCCAAGGACTCTTTTGAGTATCTCAGGGAGAAGTTAGGGGTCATGGCCCCTCCGGTGATGAACTAGGATGCACTGATGTGCATCAGTCTGGTGGATATCATAGTCATATCTTGTGATCTAGATTGATGATGGGGAGCTGCTACTAAGGGGGAGAAGCTGGTATGATTCTGATGTGTTAGAATTGCAAGTATGAGCCCTTTGCCATTGATGTCAAAGGGGGAGAGAAGACATGTGAAAAACAAGTGGTTGATGATCAAAGGGGGAGTAGTAAAGGAAGAGAAGACATGTGAAGAGTTGTTGCTGATAGGGGGAGCTGTGACAGAAAGGAGAAGTTCTTGTCTTGATGGTTTTTCACATCATGTGTTGCCATCAATGACAAAGGGGGAGATTGTTGCAAGTATGACATTAACCAGTGTTGTCATTGATGTCAACATACTCATATTGCATTGATAAGAAGGATTGGATGAGCTGTGTGCTGAGGATATTGAGAAAATTAGTCTCAATCAGGAATAGTGAAGAATAGTGATAAGAAGAAGGAAAAAGTATTCAATGGGTTGAGAATCAGAGGATGTGGATTAAAGGCTTTATAGATATGAGTCTTGAGATGTTCCAGTTAAGATTTCAGAGGTCCACATAAATATCTAAAGAAGTTATGACTATTTGTGTAGAACTAGTTCCGGCAGGCGTTTAGTGGTGACAGAGTGTCACAGATTGGTCCGGTGAGTTCCAGAATTCCATCATCTCATTCTGTGGATTGGAGGGAGTGTTGAAGAAGTCATTGGGAAGTGACAACTTGATTTGTACATTGTTTGGAGGTCTGGAAGAACCTTTTGCATTATGACAGTGATGACAGACTGTGTTCTTGAAGTTTCGGATGAAGAAGAGAAGGATTATAGTAAGTAGATGAAGTGCGAATGTTATTGGTGATTCGGGAAAGGTTGTGGTGATCCTTGGATCATGTCCAGTCCATATTGGCAGTTTGTATTGAAGTTAGAGTTTGGATTTGATGTAAAGACCACCGGTTGTTGGTGTTCTTCCTGAGACAAGCCGACCAGATGTATTACACATCTTGCGAATGATCTTGTAGATGTTTGCCGACTTAGATGATTGTTCCTAAGTTGATGCCTTGTATAAATAAGGGATTGTTAATTCATTTTGAAAGGTGTCTTGCGGTGATGAGTGTGACATAGCGAAGAGAAGTGCGAAAGGCAGAGCAGGAGTTTTTGGGCTTAAATGGAACTGATCCAGGCATGGTAAAGATGTCAATCTCCAGTTCAAGTTTGTGATTCTTATCACTTGTAGACAGTGTGTCTCTTGTAGGCAGTGTGCCTCTTTGTGAGCAGTGTGCTCATGCAGTGAGCCCTAATTGGCATGTGCCATCCATTTTTCTTATTCTTCTAACAGAGAATAATCCTTGGGTTAATCACCCCGTGGTTTTTCCCTTAACCTGGTTTTCCACATCAAAATCTTGGTGTCTCATGTGTTGATGTGTATCTGCTCTGATGTTTATGCCTTATGCTTTCATGAATGATTAATTGCTATGCTATTGATTAACAAAGTGGATTTAAGTGTTTGAACTGGAAGCGAATTAAGGATAACTGATTCACCCCCCCTCTCAGTTATCAACAGAAGAATCTCCAGAAGAGAATGCCGAGTTACTTCAAGCATTGTTTGTAGGGTTGACAGATGAATGGTTCTCAGATATTGCCTATTTCTTGACATATGGTGAATGTCCTTCACACTTTACTCTGAAACAGAAAAGAGCAATCAAGTTGAAAGCTGCTAAATATATTATTTGGGAAGGTAGTTTATACAAGAAGGGGATTGATGGAAATTTTTTGAAATGCATGGATAAAGAACAACAAGAAAAGTTGCTTCAATTCTTTCATAACAAAGCTTGTGGTGGTCATTTCTCTTCCAGTGTCATGGCCTATAAGATTCTAAGGCATAATTATTACTGGCCTGGCTTATTCAAAGATGCAGACCAATGGGTGAAAAAGTGTGAATCTTGTCAACAATTTAAAGGCAAGGTCAAGCTAGCCACGCAGCCATTGAAACCTGTTATTATTGAAGAACCTTTTCATCAATGGGGACTAGATTTTATTGGTCCACTTCATCCAACATCTAGCGCTGGGCATACACACATTTTGGTGGCCATAGATTATTTTACTAAATGGGTTGAAGCCATTCCAATCTGTCAAACTTCCTCCCAGGTGGTGTGTGATTTTCTAAAGCAGAATATTCTTGTGAGATTTGGTGTACCTCTAAAAATTGTCACAGATAATGCTTCCAATTTCTCCTCTCATGAAATCTCTTATTTCTGTTATCAAAATGATATCGTACTTACACATTCTTCTGATTATTATATGCAAGGCAATGGATTCGCTGAGTCCACCAACAAAAACCTCATCTCTATCATACGAAAGCTACTAGAGGAGAAACAAAAGAGTTGGCACAAAAGGTTATTTGATGCATTATGGGCTGACAGGACTACATACAAAAGGATTATCGGCATGTCTCCCTTCCAACTTGTTTAGGGAGTTGATGCTCACCTACCAATCCCTCTGGAACTTACTGCCCTGTCTCTTCAGACAGTAATCAAAGGTAATGAATTTAAAGATTCTCTGGAGAAAAGAATCATGCATCTAACAAAACTTGAAGAACAAAGGAGTCAAGTAGTTGGCAGAATAGCAGAACATCAAGCAAAAGTCAAGAAACTATTTGATAAGAAGACCAAACAAAGGTAGTTTGTTATAGGAGATCACGTTCTACTTTGGGATAAGAGGAAAGAACCTAAAGGGATGCATGGAAAGTTTGAGTCTCTGTGGAAAGGACCTTTCCAAGTTAGAGAAGCGTGTGGTGATAATTCATTTTACTTGGCATATCTTGATGGCACTCATCTACCCTTGCACTACAATGGGCAGCACCTGAAGATTTACAATCAGTAATGTGGGATTTACTCCCAACTCTTTGTATATAGGTAAGTTTTATTGTGTTAGTGAGTTTCCATGTTTATCCTATTTTAGTCGTGTTGTAGATCTCTTTTCTAGTCTGACTCTATTTGCCCTGAGAGAAGATCACTAGTCTTGTCAAAGACACTGGAGTTCGTCTACGTCCTTGCAGTTCTTGTCCCCAAGTAGAGCCAACTGTTCACCCCGATCCTTCTATCCAAAGTATAAAACCTTCTTGCAAAAATTAATCCTCTGTGTGAAGTCATATTTTTCATTTCAAATTCATTTGGGGTTGTGTTGCATACATTTAAATCATGTTGATAATTCGTTATCATGGCATTTTCCCTCGTCTTATTTTCTCTCCAATTAAAAATTCAAAGCAACTTTTATCCCAAGGTAAAACTCATGGCTTAGTAATATTTTACTTTGCATCTATTTTCCATTTTGGCTAAGTTCGAGTTAATTTTTGCTTCTCACCAAGTCCATCTTACATTTGCTTTTGATCCTCGCCAAACTCGCACCAATTTCTTCTTTTCGCTAAGTATGCGCAACTTGTGAGTTTGCCTAAGTTGTTCACATCTGCTTTTTACCAATGCAATAAGTTCCACATAATGAAGTCTACATTCACTTGTGACCGCCAGAAATTAAATGTCGGTTCTATTATTCAAATCACAAGTTGCACGTTTTTCTCTTTCGAAACAAGTAATAAAAGTGGAGGCATCAATTTACAAGCATCCAAGGTGTTAAAATTCACTTATTACTTGCATGAAAAACTGGTTGCAGTTTTTTATGTCCACTGTCATCTCCTAAAAACAAGGGAATATTCTTTAGTTTAGATAGAATGAAGACCTCCCTGCCGGTAATTATCATTAACGGTGATAAATGTTAAAGTCTAAATGGCATCCAAAGCCTCTAATCTCTTAGTGCACCCCATTGGTTTTACCTCTCAAATTATGTATGGATGACACATGCCAGAAAAGGTGGCGATAAACTACATCAACAAATCAGCAATAGTTGACAGATGTAGAAATCATGAAATTGAAATGTTGAAACATCAAACTTTTTGTGTGCCATCATATACAGGGCAACATGGCATATATAGGAATTCGGTTATCAAGAATAGTTTTCACCACTATCGTCGTCCCTCACATAAAGGCGAAAGATGTGCCTAAAGCAGATACCTAAAATGCAGGCTTAAAGAAATCCAAACTAGTAGTTATCAAGTTAGTAACCATTTCTATAGATGTGCACATGCTAAGAAGGGTTCTAGTTGGTAAATAAATAGTTTGCAGTCCTTTGTATAAAGCTTAGGCGATTATGAAACCTCGTCAGAAGCCAGTCACTGAAAGTTCTATGTGACGGAGGAGTTGGCGATAGTATATGTGCATAGCCCATTTGCTACGTGATGGCACATGGGAATTTGATACTTGTAGAACAACATTATGCTGTAGTTTATCTGTTTCTAAAGAAATTCTGACTCAAAAGTTGACTAACCTCAATAATACAGTAATTGCCTAGAATCGCACATAGCTTTGCATATTGGCGTGGTGCCTGTATCAGACGAATGTTCTTGAAGTTTAACTTGAAAGAAGGTCTCTGTGCTCGCCACCATAAGTCTCACAAAACCAAGGGTTTCAAAGGCTAAAGTCCGGTGCAAACGTGCTCGTTGCCATCGTTCCACCGCTAGCTTTTTCAAATAAAAAGATCTGAAGGTTATCATGTAGACAACATGATTATCAGAAGCTGCAAGTGAAATACAGCTCATAGAACATGATTTAAAATTTCTGACAGAAGTAAAATTTGTGGTTATCGAGAGTTAATAATGACAATACATGTTCGATACTCAGTTAGAGATCATGAAAATACAGCTGCCAGGATCATTTGTTGTATTGCACCGCTTTGCTTATCACATGGATATTCATTGAAAATTGTTGAAACGGAATTCTATTTTCAGAAACTAAATTCATGTCCATATATTTGGTATTGATACATAGTTGGAGGTCTATGAACTGCTTGGAAGAATATCTCAAAACTTTTGTCGATAAGCTATGTGTGTGAATGATATGTTCAGAAAATTGTTCACTTCCCGGTTGATTTTATCATTCTTTCTCTTGTGAGTGCAAGTGCCAGCTGATGTGGATGGAAGATATGAAGTCATAAGCCAATACACGAGAATTATTTCACAGATTGGTTTATTTTTCATACAAAAGGGTTTAATTCTGTGAAGAAATATAGAAGTACAGACACAGACAAATACAGTTCTCTTGCAGTGCAATACTGACTACTCAATGCAGATTTCTGGGTATGAACACCGTCTGCCCTCTAGTTTGAATGATGTGTTTTTTTTTCCAAATTTCTGTTTGAAATTCATTACAACAATTTGCAAATTGTCAAAACAAAGACCTCCTAAAACATTCCAAAAAAACTTTGAAAGAGAATAAACATAGAAAGTTTTCACGACTTGTGGCAAATATTCAATCATGAAATACAGATATCAGGGGTTTGAGTTTCTCTCAGTTCTCGAATCCACGCTTCCAGAAATATTAGATACCTCTCTGGGGTACATCATCTTGACAGATTTCTGGGAGACAATGAAACAAGAGAATAAATCACCGATGACTCAGAAGTTGTTTGACAATAGATTAACCTAAGCAGTTGGTTTTCCCGTGGCAGTCCAATGCACAGACTTGGTTTTAGAATGTATGAAACATTACAAACTGGAAACTAGAGAGATCAAAACTATTGATGGCAAACTAATTGTCAAGTTAGACAGTGTTTCGATTAGTATTGCTTTCAGGTTACCTGTCAAGGATTAGTTTGTGAACATAGACAAGAAGCTCGCTCATCAATATTTCCACAAAAGAAAACATCAGTGTCTCAACACCATTGCAGAACATTGGTTAAATACACCTAAAGGAGGAAAATCACAGTTGCCTAAAATCCTTCACAGATCATGTTTCATAGAAGATATCTCTAATATGATTGTTCTACTCCATAGAGTGATGGGAGATGAAAAAGCAGCCAATTTTGAAATGTGGATGTTCCTTTTCATAAATGTTATTTTTGTAGGAAATTAGTTTATTGATTGGGGTAGCATTATTAGTGACAATTTGCATTATCAGTTGACTAATTTTTAATTGAATGAACATTTCTACATGTCCTCTTACTTATTTTATGCAATTGCCTGCATGAAATCATGGCCAGGTCTTGCTACCAAAGGAACTTATGATAACATGACACAGATCTATAATCATTACCCTCAGTTACAACTGGAAGAAAGTTACAAACACTACTGTAGGGTAAATGATGCCTTCACAATGTTAATAGTAAGAGAACTTCAAGGTAACACTGCACTCCAGATATCACCAGAAGCTGCCAATTTAATTAAAATATATGGGAGTTACTTCATCCAATATCCTAGATTTACCTATCTGAGAGTTGGCGGGTTTGATGGATATCCATATAAGTTACCTAGATATGTAGATGACAAGATGATATCGATAGAACTATGTAAGCAAATTGGTTCACTTAACAGGAAATGCAAAGACAAGAGGAAACCTGGAGTCCCATTTCCCATTGGCCTTAGTCACTACAGCTGCAAATCTTCTACAGATGCTCAAAACATAGAGAGATCTCTGATAAAAATCAGCTTGTATGCCTATACTATGAGATTCCCTTTTGACAGCAAAGGATATGTCAGAGATAATCTACGGCTTAGTGCAGGCTACTGTCACTTTCCAGAACTTGAAGACTTTTGGGAAGATTGTGAAAATGATTACGAGGTACGTAAACGGGACTGGATGAGGATGACCATTCCATAGATCAGAGAATTCAAACTAGATTGCAATACAGATGGAATTGAGGAAGATGGTTCAGAATTAATTGATCCTGTGTATTTTGATAAAATTGAAACACAGTCTTTACCACCTATCAATTGGGCTAATGAGGAGATCAAAGATTTAGCTACAAGAACTGCACATATCATTCAAAAGACTAAATCTTGGGTAAAGAAAAAGGCTACTGAGGCAACAGCTACTAAACTGACAAGTAATAATGCTTTATCATCAAGTAGAAAAGATAAGCATTCAAATTCTTCTTCTTCCTCTTTTCGTTCTCATTCTCCATCTTTAAGAAGTGGTTCCCATAAGAGTACTCAAGGCGGAGATGATGGAGAAGATCCATCAAGAAGAAAGGGTACTAAGAGCATCTGTGAAAATGATGAAAAACAGAAAAGAGGGAAAACAAAAATGAAGGATAATGCATTGCCTCCCATACAGGAAATAGTTGAAGTAAACAAGTCTACAAGTCCTGAAGTAACCCATCAAAATGTTGAGCATTTGAATGTCTCTCCTTTACCCCTTGTTGTTTCTCCTTCTCATGAAACACCTTGTTCACCTCATGCATTACAATTTTCACTCCCGCCACCTATGAATATATTCAGTGAGAATATTCTTCCCTCAAACATAGTACCTCTTTCCACAAATATTCCAAAATCCTCACATAATCCTTCTTCTTCCTGGTTGCAACAAAGTTTGTCAAGAAAAAGAAACACTGCTTAATTAATCATGCCTAATTTTGATACAGTCTCCAATTTGCTGCAAAGGTCTCCCAAATCTAAAAAGATCAAGGTTACATCAAGGATGGTAGTGGATTCTTCATCAGGCAATGTCTGTGTTGAGGTTGCACAACCTGTTTCAGAAAAGAATTTGAATGAGGCTACAAAAAGTGATTTTAATAACACTAAAATAGGTCTTGGTCCATCTACATATGAGGGTGACATGCAAAACTTTCAAGTATCGGCTGCCCAGTTAATAAGAAGAATAGAAAAGGAAAGACACACGAAAGATCAACTAAAGCAACAGGTGCAAGTTTTGACATCCTATCTCAAAGCCATCATAGATACATCAGCTTTGCCTCTTGAGGCTTCTTCTACCTCCACTAATTTCTCTCTTGAAAGTAATGTTGAAAAAGAAATTATTGAGAGTGTCAGCAAATATCAGTTGTATGGAAAGGTGACTGAAAAATGGGTTGAACATATGAAATCAAAAGCATTCAGTTTCTTTGAGCAGGCAAGGAGTCTATTTGATGAAGCAGAAACAAAGAGGGAAGAGATTGATAATGAAATGAGAGGTATCCAAAAAGAAGAATTGTTCTGGCAGGGAATATCCAAAGACCTCAGTGAGATGATCAAAACTGATAATGAGATATTACTTGCTGAAAAAGTCTTTCAAAACATTGAAGAAAACCAATCTAGTTCTTGGCTATGTTCGGTTGAATGGAAACTGTCTAATATAAGACAAGTGTTGGCAGCCCAAGAAAAGCTCTTGGAAATTTGTGAGCATGTGAAGAAGAATATTCGGGCTGATTTATTGGCAATCAATCCTAATGTAATCGAGACAGATAAATTTTCAGTTTTGGAAGCCCAAGCTATCAAAAGAAACTTTGAAGACATGATTAGCACAGGATTATTCAACAAACAGGTTTTCAATGAAGGACTTATGGATAAATTGAACCTGATCTTTGTTGCTGTCAATTCTGGCATTGATCACATATCAATTTATCGACATAATTTGAATGATGTCCATAAAGATCAATCAGAATGGAAGCTTCACATGATAGGAGTAATTGTTCCCAAAAATAAACTTATAGCTGCAGCAGTCAGGATGTTCAGAGTATACAAAACAAAGTCTACTCTCCCTTCATAGCAGTTTGTAGCAGTAGAAACATCTTCAGATGGTGTCAAACATGGTGAGGACAAAACCTGATGGTTTCTTGTGAGATCCATCATATTGGTCTACTTTCCAAAGTTTACAAATGATAGGTTTTAGTTCTCTTTCTATGAAAGTGACTTTATGTCACTCTTTGTAATTAAGGTGAAAAGTGCATTTTATTATTTCAGGGTCTTTTGAAACATTATATAAAGGTTAATTAAAGTGCACTTTTATTTTCATTAAATATTTTGGGTAGTTACAAGAAGTAGTTATGTAGTGCCCCCTCGTCGTTGGCTTGTGATAGCGGTGGTTCTACATTGCTCTCTGTCAAATTGGCGATAGTTGTTAGTCGTTCATTACATTGATTCAGTCTGAGACAGTTGATTAGTAGGTCATGATTTATGTTTATTTTGATGAACTATGTTTGACTGATATAATTAGACAGGTGTTATGAGTTTATGATGGCACTACTGTTATTTCAGTTATGATGCGAATTAATATCATCATGTGTTATTTGAATTGTGGTGGTTGAATTCAGACAAAAGTTGTTATGATATTGTTTCAAGAGTAGAGACGGTGTAGTACTACTCACTTCGAGTATCCTAGTACACCGTGATTCTCTGACTCTCTATGTGTGTTGGCATATATGTGTTTGATTTTATACAACCAATTGCTCGGATGCAAGCTGCAGGTACCGAACCTCAACTCCACCTAATATAGCAGGTTCGAGCGGGTTCTTACACCAATGGGTATTAATGATGGGAGATAATGTGAGGTCTATTCCACTAGGTCGGTCCTTGTCTTCTATTGTTGTCTCGAGTCGTGGTCTTTCCTTGTTATGTTGGGTATCTCGTGTTGTGATGTATAGTCAAGTCATATTAATAATGTTTATTTGTGGTTGGAAAAATACTTTTATGATCTATTATTAACTAATAATGCTTCTATTATGATTATTATATAATATTTGGTTGGTTTAGAACTTGGATTGATTCCTTGGTTGGATTTTTAAAATAGACTAGAGTTGATTATCTGATGTTCAAGAGCATTTATGTCATTACTTTGGAATTATGGATTATCAATTTAATATTGGCTTAGAATAATTTTGATATGGGAAATAAATGCCTTGAGTTGTCAAATATGAATTCTCTGAGTTGTGGAATGGAGATAACATGAGGTTCCCTAGTTGTTATCATTCTCAATAAGGATGAGTTCTCAGTCTTAGGTTCTGTCAATTTGGTCGGTGTGGAGCATGGTTGTGAGTCTCTGTTGTTCTGTAGAGTGTTATCGTTGGAAATGTTTGGTATGTAATTTTGAGTTGCTTGTTGTTGGTTTAATTGTTTCATTTAATAGAGATTATTAATCTATTTTTTAAATAAATAATATTGATTTTGTGAAATATTAAATATTTGATAGAAATTTAATTAATAATTTTAATAGTAATAATAGATAAATTATAAATATTTAATATCATATTAAATGAGTAAATATTCTTTGTTAGATACTATTTTATATTGTATTTATAAGTTTAATTTTATTAATAGTGCGTTGTCGTATGAGTGGTTATAAATTATAAGATTGGAAGAATCTTTCTGGTGGTGGAAAATTTAATGTATTTAATTTGTGAGGAAGTGGATTCCAGTAATGGGAGAGTTATGGGATGGAATTTATGGTTTTGGCTATTTTTATGATAGTAGGAATATTTGAAGGGGGTTCATGGAAAATTTTAGGGGGAGAGTTTTTGCAGAAGAAGAATGGGAAAAGAAAGGAAATCAACGGGAAGGAAATTTTGAAGCTCAAGAATAAGATTCCAAGTATGCCTTTTGAATAATTGAATCAATATTATTTGTGATTGTTATGTCTCTAAGTGGAAATATCTCTCTTTCTCTTCTGTTGTTTTAATCATCTTTGCATGCTTGTTAGTTTGGACATTGTTCCTCAAATCTGTCATTTCATGCCTGGTAGTTGTCATGTCGCCTACTGCATCCGAGGTCTTCCTATAGTTCTTTATCCATGGCATTCTTCTAAACAGATTAAATCCTCACCAAATCTGCCCTGGCAAACAGTAGTAGTATAATTTATAGGTTTCAAATTTCAAGAGAGGGCAGCAATACCATGTTTATACTCTAAGCCTTCTTCATCCATTTCTTTCAATCTAAAATCATAGTAGCTAGAAAACAATTCTATGGGGTGGAGATCTAATTTCCATCTCTCTACAATCATTCATAAACAAGTTGGTTATTATCATGGTGTCCTGGCATGCAAGCTGACCCTCCTGTAGCATCAACTTGGTCTTATATTAAACACCTGCTCGTGTCACTTGCTGATCAATCCATTTTGTGCACATCCTTTTGTTAAGATATTAGGTGCCTTCCCAGTTGCATATGATTAAGCTCACAATAAAAGCTCACATCTTGGTCCATCTAAATTTGAGAATCTTGAAGTGTCTTATTCAGGTCATCCATCAAGCATGTTTTGTGTATCCAAAATAATCCCAAATGCTAATGATGCAGAGGCATCCACACTATAACCTTCGCATATAGCATGGATGTCTGCAGACCAATCTCATCATCATCATCTTCGCCATCATCATCATATTCCGCTTTATACTGTCAGCATCATCATCATGTTTCCTAAAACCAACAGCATCATCATATTTCGGACACTCGCAATTGTCCTCCTGCCAACTACTGTTCACCTCCTCCGCCTTCCTTCTAACATCATCATCATGATGTTCAGCGGGCGCAAACATCCTCCGGTTGCACTGTTCATCGGGCTCCAAACACTAGCGTCATCATCATGACCTTCCACTCTCTTCGTCAGCAGGATATCAAATATCCGGTTGCCCAAATATCCTGATGACGATCACCTTCAACAGCTTACCTCCGATGCTCTGCTAGCCGATGATACAAACAACAGCATCATGATATAACTTATCCGGTTCTCTTCGAAACCTCCTGATGATGCTTCACACTTTCTGCCGATGCCGATACTTAACCACTTAACAACGGCAGGATAAACTCGCACAGGGGGATATCTCAATATCCTGATGACGACGACGTCATATCCTGATGACGATGACGTCACCCAATATCTTGATGACCTCTTCAACACTTAGTCAAAAAAAACTCAACTTTCACTTCCGCATCTACTCGCGATACGCGGATGTCTGGCACTCCCGATATGATGATCCTGATGCCGATACGCTCCACCTCGGCTCTCCTGATGATGATCACCCCGACGAACCCGCACTTCATGCGCTCAACTGCATCATGTTCATCTTCACTTATCCGGATGACGATGTCTGACCCGACTGCAGGATATTCACCAAGATATCCTGATGATGCCATCTTCACGAACTTCTTTACTTAGCGAAATCTCACTTCGCCGATCCTCCAGGGATGACCCAATCCAGTCTTAGGGTGATCTTCGACACTCTGTCTTATCAGCTTGACCTAGCACATGAGGATGCTAGGCTCCTCAACATCTGTCGACCGCACACCTGCATGCAAACGGAAAACAAACTACAGCCTACCCTACTGTACATTACCATTCCACCGATCAGACGGATCAACCGGTGGAATGGATCAGTGAGTCCATGAAACCACCCAAACCAGCAATCGATTACACAAAGGAATCCAACTAGAGCAAGAACACAAACAGGATCTTTATTGATTCAAAGATGCAATACAATATGATGTTCCTCACACAGAACACTCAACCTCCTCTGCGCAATACTAGACTGCCGATCGATGATATCTGTCTATATCTGCAATATCAACCGATCTCATGCTTATAAAGACTTTCCTACGAGTACTACTGACCCGACTCCAAGCGGCTGGGAACTCTCCAGGCGGCTGGGAGATCCCACCGATCAAACATCATGACAGCTGTTATAACTAACTAGCTAAAAATAGCAAAAGCCTGGTCAGCATGACCTTATTACATGCATTTGGTCTAACAGACCTTCTTGGAAACACAAACAAGACCTAAACTACTAACTGCCTTATGAAGGCCATCTGTCAGGTAGGTGCTCCTGCACCAGCTAACCTGTTTGCAATAAAATACAAATTGATTAAGCCCAACAAATCAAATTGAGATAGACTATTCAATCCAGACTGAGCAAAATAAAATTAATGCTTAAATGCTTACTTACTCTGAGCAAGGTTGAAGAGATCACACATCCCTTACAAAGCTCTCTTATGGTATCCTGAAAGAAATCTGAGATTGCAACTAAGGAAAAATGAGGATGCATTAGTTTAAAACTTAAAATATTGTTTTAAACTTGCTAAGCATTAAGATAGTATATTTAAATCATTTTCTTTCCCTTATAGAATTAGTTACTATCATTAGAAGTTAGAAAGTATTCTAAAAGGATAATGAATTAAGTTATAGTTTGTTACCAAAATGAAAGAAAATAATTGCAAATTTATAATGTAAATGCATATAAGTGTTTAATTCTTATAAGATATATGAGGGAAAAAGCCAAAGTTTTGTATAGATTGAAATAGTAATAATATTGGCAGTGAAATTAAAATTGAATTGTCTTTGGAATAGAAAGTAAGATATTAAAATTGTTATTTTATATGTTAGGATATAAATTAGTATGTGTTGAGTTAGAAATAAGAATTCTGCATTAGTGTTTAACATGTATTTAATGTAAGTTTTAGTGGTTTAAGTAAGTTATTATAATTATAATGACTATAATAATGATATGTAACTTTCCTTAGAATGAAAAGTAGTTTCTTTTTAAAGAAAAGTAGTTTTCTTTTATTCTTTTAGAATCTTCTATTTACATTCTAGATTTCTCATTTGGAAGAGGAGTATTTTATTGATTAATAAATGGAAAGAGGAGTATATTTTTAATTATTAATGAAATTAATATTATAATGGAATGTTATTTATTAGATAGAATTTATTTAATAAATTGTTATTATATATAGTTTTATCTCCTAAGTATGACAAGATATTTATGAGTTTATATAGAATTTATCATATTTTGTTAAATTAGAAAGACCCTATGTAATGAGCATGTGAAATTACTATGATATCTTTAAAAGAATTTAATTTAGATAGGAAGGATAATTTTATCAATAACTTTTTTTAAAATTAAATTATGATCTTGTAGTAAGAGTATGTTTTATTTTTTTTATGTTTATATTGGAAAAATCAAAGATGTATATATTGTCAATCTTATAAGGAAATAAGCTACTAACTTAATTAGGATAAGATGTCTTGAATTTATACTTATTCCATAGTATCAAGTTATTTCTTTTGTTAGATGAAAACACTTTTAACTTCATCATGAATTATTATTATTATCTTTAGCTATGTTTAAAATGGTTAGTCAAGATATGGATTTCTTGGTAGTTGTTTATATTAGAAATCTTAAGTGGTAAAATAATAGACGGTAATCCATGCTCATACAAAAATACATAAGTTTGATTTGATTTTTTTTATAAGTGGTTAAATGTTAGGAAAATATATATGTTTATAGTGTTTTTGATTTGAAATGATATTTGGTAAAAAGGTTAGTTGGGCATCTATGCCTATAGGAAATTGTATAGCTTTATAATGGTTGTTTTATAATGTTTGTATTTGAAGTTGTAATTCGTATAATGGTCTTGGCATGTGATCGGTCTTGTGAAACATAAATGTAATTTTAGAAGATCCATTTATGAACGATGTTGTAGCATGTCTTTTAAGCTTGTATGGGAATTTAAAGGTTTCAAGGTTGTTTTTGCGATTGGTAAATGGTTTTAGGAAATATATTTTCTTTAGTTGAAATTATAAGAAGTATATGTTAGGAAAATGCGCTTATAGATTCTCATGGCTATTGCAATTGGATTTGTAAGTTGGTAAGATGCTAGCTCCTAGGAAATTATATATATGTCTTAGCGTTGAATTGAAATTTTAAATGCTTGATGATTATTTTTTATCATAAGAAATATCCTTGTGAAATTTACAGATGTCATTAGAAATTGTATTAGTTAGAGCTTTTGTGTTTTTCAAGTTATAATACTAGATTTCTGTAGTTATGTCCACATTAATGATATATCATATGTTAAATCATTTCATTACGTTGAAAGTAAAAGTCTTGTATGATAGCCAATTTGTATCATCCATTAAGGGTTATGTCAAGTCATTTTCAAATATGGTTTGTGGGAAATTTCATTGCTGGAAGTAATGATGTCTTTGGGTAGAGATTTCCATGATATATTATTGTAGTAGGTAACTATTGTGAGGGAAATTATAGAAGGATTTGAATTACTATTTCTAGTTCATGGGTAATAATAGTTTATTGATATCCTGGTTGAATTTTAATTTGCTAGTCACGCTTGTGATATTCCTTGTCGTGCTTTGTAAATGGTGGATACCATCGTTTATGTTATTTTACTTCCTTTTAGCGACTTGGAGCTGATTGTCGGGTTAAACCATTTATTGTTGTTAATGCCGTGAACTTGAATTTTCTTAAATCTCGTAAGTTGTTCTCATGATTGAATTAGAAGTTCATTGAATATCTTTTGTCTGATTATCCTTCTGGTCGTACCTTTATGTTTGTATTAGAGTATTATATTACCTTGGGGTGGAGTTTGGTCTATGTTGGTTTATTGTGAAGTAGGAATCTTGTGTGATGTTATGGCCACTTGTTGACAATGTGGAAGTGTTGACCTTGTCTAATTATGGTTTCTCTATCTTTGTGTGTACCTAACTCCAGAGGTGAGGTGTCTTGGTCTTTGGTCCAAATAGTGGCATGGCAATGTAATGGGATATTTGGATTTTTGTGCCCTGTAATGAATGGGGAATGGCCCTTGGATATGGTACTTGGTTTCTAAATGGTATCGCTTCAAATTTTGATGGAATTCTTAGGACCCTTTTGTTATGGCCTAGTGAATGGCGTAAGCTATGGGTTAGAACTGAGTTGTGACTTTTATATCTATATGTTGTTGTATGTTTGTTATTCAGAGAATGCTAAGGGAGTGGCTTTCATGGTGGGGCCGGTGCCTAGTGAGAGGTTGCCTGGGTAACCCCATGGAAGTTGTAAGCATGTGGAAAAAAACTTAATAACTTAATCAAGAGGGTTGGGGTATTAAAACACTTAACAAGATAAGTAAGAGACCTCACCCATGCCTTGAGTGCTCTCACAGGCTAAGGATGGGATGAGAAGGCCTGGTTGGCAAGGCCGACCTCCTTGTCTCCATGAGAGGACCTGTCAGCTCCGCATGTGTCACCCTATGGGGCCAGTGCCTAGAGAGAGGCTGCTAGGGTAACCATAGATGGGGGCCAGCTTCTGGTGATAGATAGCTTGGGTAACCCATGTTAGGACCATGCGATGACACTCTCCTTACGCAGTTCTGTTGTTTCTTGGTAGTGCCTCTGGAGTGATGTCTTGTCTTGTGCAGCTTTGATGATATGGTCGGTTGTGTCAAGTCAGTTGTCGTTCTTTTATTTTTGGATGTTGTTTCTTGGCTTAGTGGAATCCTCGTCGTTATCTCCTAGCTCGGAGGGGTGGGCCTCAGGGTTCCACATGGTTGGTGGCAGAGCTATCCATTGGTCTTTTTTGGAGATGTGGTTTGAGTTCTACGCAGAGGTGTTCCAGTTCCAGTTTGCTTCCTACCTTCGGTGGTGTTGTATACTTTCTTATGCATTCTTTTGTAAACCGATGTGATCAGTCTTGTAATCTTGTATTGTAACTTTTTATATTAACTATCTTGTAAAGGTGGAAGTTGATCTTATCTATAGCAGCAGTATAATGTATACAACTTGTGTGGTATTGACTTTATATTCATTGATGCAGTTATGTTTCCCTAGAGGAGTTGAATGTGCACTTTTCTTTATGTTGTGTATTATGATATCTTGGTTACTATGATCGCATTTACTTGTTTAAAAAAAAAATTATTTCTGGAATTTTGCTCTTGTATGTCTAACTCTCTAGGGTTGCATGACGGGGCATTACAAGTTATAAGGTAGTTATAAAGTTGGTTACTAAGACAGGTCTATATATATAAGACTTGGTGTTTGTAATAAGGACTTTTTGGCTTTCACATTTATAAGGATGTTATAACAAACAGAGTTGTACAACTTAGTGTGGAGAAATAAGAGGCATTTTAGATTGTGTGATCTCAAATATCTTCTTAACATTATTCATTCCTCTTATGTTGATGGATGATGTTTTCTTTACATAATTTTGCATCTGCAATGTGGAATAACAACTAGTCTTGAAGGAATTGATTACTAGATAATGTTTCAACGTATGTTGAATATCTCCTGAATCATTTCTTCTTTCTAATACTACACTCACTTTAACAGTTTAAGAAGTATTCTTATATTGTCTTGGTGGGATTGTTGAACTTTATACATGTGGGATAAGTCAATGTCCATAAGCCCATTGTCTTAATCTTCCAAACCTTTCTTTAATTTCATTTCTTTTTCAAATATCCTAAAAATCCATAATTTATCAAACGAGGTATATACCCCTCCACACGCAGAGGTAAGTTGATAGAAAAACTACAACTTTACCAACTGTTGGTACTTATTTTCACTATGTGTTTTCTGGGCAAAGAGTCAATATAATAATCCATATGTTATAGTGCAAATCTATTTACCAACAAAGTACAAACCAAGTTTGTTACATACTTGAATGCAATATTGGGTTACCACAAACTATAATAATGTGATCTGCTAATAACCATTATGGGAAGTATTAAAGCAAGACCCATGCTATATAGGATAGATTTCCCTGATCAGGTTTACATACCTTAATGATCAAACACAAGCTTCCCACACACTCTAGGATACAATCCAAGATCATACCACACCCTATCAAGACAACTAATTTTTTTACCCAAGATTTAAGGTTGTTTTTTAATACCAACAAAAGCATTGGTAAGAGCATGACTAGGGTACAAACCCTAGGCCTCTGTAGAAACATAAACCATAACTCTAGTGGATTAGTGAGGTTGCAATACCAGAAATATTGAGATATTGTAGCCAATAAAAAAAATCTTGCAATCTAAAGATTGTAGCCAATAACAAGCACACTATGTAGCTCAGTGACATTTGTAAATGCAATCTATGGTAAGAAGAATGACAGTCACTTGAGGTGTGATAGTCAAAAAGAGGTTGAGCAGTGACAAGATAATAAATCTCAAACCTTGCATAGTAAAGTGGAGATTTTAACAGTGAGTTTCCTTACCCCCTTGCTGACTTTAAGGGTTTTTCAAATGCTATTGACAGTGTTAGACAAGGCAAATGCAATTAGGGAACGACTATCCAAATGAAATAACAGTGGTAATCATAGGTTCAATGTTTCTTCTTAGCCATTGTATAATGGAGGTAGTGGATTGCATGTTTAAGTAGTGTTTTGAGACTCATCAAAGATGGGAGAATAGTGAATAATACCTTGTGGACTGTGAAGTAGTGACAATAAGGTTGAAGGATCTTAAGAGCCACAATACCATGAAACAATGAGTCCCCTGTAGTAAGTAGGAAATCTATACGGCATGGTTTGATTTTATAGAAGGATGATCATGAAAGGAATCTTCAAGTGACAGTGAGTGAGTTGTTTGAGATTACAGCTGAGGGTGCAATATCTAGTCTTAAAGGCAGTTAGCAAAGTAGTAAATACGCAAGAAAATCAAACCCTACACAACAAATAATTCACAATGTTATCTTGCATAATGCCTTGAGTTTGAAGACAAAAATCTCATTATATCTTGATGAAAGTAGTGACCTTAATGGTCAATCACTGGCAACCATGATTTTAAAACATGCTATTGTGCTTATGGAGGTAGCATTTTAAGCAAGGCAATGAGTGGTAGTTTGGAACAATGGTAGGTATGAAAGACTTGCTTTATATGCATACTATGTTGTCTAGCTTAAGATAATGTTCTTAGAAGAGATTGAAGGTGGATTATGGAACTCAAGGGTTACCATGATAAAGATTAAAGCAAAGACTAAGATCTATTTAAAATCTGTTGTCATGAAGATATTAAAGATGTCACATGCAAAACCCTAGCAGTTGGAGTAATGAAGACAGTGCCAAAGAGGACAGTGAGCTGGGGCAGATTTAGGAGATCTCCACATTATCTAATCACAAGCAAATACATCATTTATTTATTTTTTAAATTAAAAGAAATCATGCTAAACCCTATATAGGATACATTCTAAACCCTATATAGGATACAATGATACTTCAAAAGCATCAGAATTAGGAATTTGAGATTATGCAAATATATGTCAATTAAATACCTGGATTACAAATAGTACCGTGAACAATGTAACCCTTGTTGAGCAGAGAAAGAATGAGATAAGCAGCAATGAATCCTATGCCTCCTATCACGCACATCTCCTTACCATTCTATGTCATTCTTTACTGAAACACTTCTCCATTTTGGCGGGCTACGCCTGAAAATAGGGTTTGGACGAATGTTTTAGAGTATGTTTATTAAAATGAAAACTCCATTTTGGTGAGCTATGCCTGAAAATAAGATTTCAAGGAAAGTTTTAGAGTATCTTTATTAAAGTTTTAGAGTATTTTTGTGGGCTATTGATTTTTGATTCCTTAAATGATTTATTCAAAAGGATTGTGATAAATAAATGACTAACTATTTAGTCATTTTTATTTGTGTGACTACATAATTTTTTAGTCAATGACCAAATTAGTTATTTATTTACACATTTATAGCTGAGTTGCAAAAAATTAGTAGAATTTAGTCATTTTTAGTTGTGACTAAAAGTTTTAATCACTTAGTCATTTATTTGCCAAAATTTTACTAGTGTTATGAACTCCCAAGGCTGGTAATGGAATATATTACGCTATAGACTTGCATATCCTAGCATAATATTTTTAAAAATAATGACATGTCCCCTTAATAAACTAGACAACAAGAAACTCGATCTTTCAACAAGACTTTGAGACATCAAGAGCAAAGGTGGCATCCAGCTCTCTTCTTATATTGAAATTATAGCAGCATAGAGAGCCCCTACACCCGACATTGCATTCTCCCTTATCAGGTGAAGCAAGAATGCATCTTAACAATGTTGAGATATTTCATCATTCACACAACCCTATTTGCCATGGAGGTGGGATATGTGACCTATGAAACCATGTAATAAGTACTCCATGCAATAGTCTCTAGATAATGAAGGGGATATGGGACCATCTAATAGAGAAAATTAAGAGTAATTGAAAAACATGTAATATGTTTTAAGCATTTTGAGAGACCTGCATGCACACAAACCCAATTTGTCATAAAGACGATACTACTTGACCTATAAAATCGTGTAACTTCTCAATGGATCTCTGAGTAATCTCTAGGTAAAGAGGGGAAGGTTGGGAGCATTTGGCAAAGGATTAAAAGTAACCAAAAGCATGTTATATGTCAATCTTGAAAAACTTGCATTCAACAGGTACTTCTTACAATGAATATTAGGATAAGCATTTTTTTCTTTGAATTGTTTCCAAAATTGCCACAAAGAAATTTCTTAGACATATCCTTCAATAGGAAATGCATTGTAGAAAACTCATTAAAAAAGATATAGCATGTTTCCAAAGCACAAGCCAACAATGTCAATAGCTTATATTTCCTCTCAAAATTTTGTTTAGGTTAATAAGTGAAAATTTAGTAGCCTCCATAAAAGTTTGGATTACAAGTTGCATTCCAATCATACACTATAAAATCATAATACTTGATTCAATTAGGTTGCAGTGCAAGATAGCATCTGTCAATGTAAATCTCTTTTAAGACTGCACCAACCTACTGGAAGCTTCCAATTTTATAATCTACTTACTAGAAGAACATCATGCAATCTATAGTCCTCTACAAAGTTGATCCAACATGCTATATCCTTCCTAAATCTCACACCATGTGCAATTACCTTACACAACTTCCAATTTTTTATTGTCTTCAATGCATGCATAAGGTGCCTATGTTTCTATCTTTGGGTTTTCTTCACCAGATGCATTTTGTTCTTGTAGTCTGATACAAGCCACAAATCCCTCACTCAGTTTTGTCTTCTCCAAAAGGCTGTAAAAAAAGCTTTTTGCCTCTTTAGCTCTCCCTTCTCTGCTAAATATCTCTATTAATATATCATATATTTCAACATTAGGGTTATGCCCTCCATACACCATCCCTTGAAAAAGCCTACTAGCTTCATCAAGTTTTCCTTCATTACACAAGTGACCAAACAATTTGTTAAAACTAGCAATTCTTGCCTTCAAGCCAACTTCTTTCATTCTTTTGAAAACTTTTAAGGATACATCTAGCTTGCCAACATTGACAAATCTATCTGTTAGTGTATCATAAGTTACTGAATCTAACTCATTGATCTAACATCTGTTGCAATATTTTCTCTATCTCCACATTCATGCCTTGCTTGAAATATGCATCTAAAAGAGTATTGTATGCCACAACAGCTGGCGAACATCCCTTCTCACCCATTAACCTGAAGCATGGAATTTGTTAATGACACAAGGTTGCAAATTTGCCTATAGTTTTGTAAACTGGTCCACTTATTTCATAATTCATATGACATCAAACACAAATGAATTACTACAATAACTGATAAAGACAATAGATTCTATAAACACGTGCAAATATGGCTAGTCTCATCAATTTGGACATATCCTAACTACAACTTTGCTACATGTTTAGTTTTTAATTAATTTTTCTAAATGTGCTTTAAGGGATATAAACAAAATTTATAACAAGGTGAAACTATTTTTTGAAAACATAATATCATAAATATTAACCAATGCTATGTTGAAATTTTTTAGAGTTTACAACCTTGCTGCCACTTTTTACAAAAATAGGAAGAACTACATTTGCGAAGTTTAATTCCCAGAAGCAACGATATATTTTCTATTCTTTTCTAATGAAAAGCCCCATTATCTAATTTGTCCCGGAAGAGTAAGCTGAAAGAAAATGTTGGTAATTAAAGTAGTTTCTATATCTCAATTTCAAAAATAATCTCAAAAAATTAAAATATTAGAGCAGGTGATCTAACATTAAACCTTCAAGTAGCTAGCCTAATTGTTTCACATAATTGAATGACTTAAAAATCATATTTGCAATTTTATATTTAATGATGCGACAAAATATCTAGAAAATTAATAAATAGTAGTACCAAACCAACAAACTCTAAGAGCTTTAAATGTTTATATATTTTTATTTTCCAAATCAGAAATTTAGAACTTAAAACATGTATAAGTTGACTTGAATTTTCATTTTTAAAATTTTGCATGAGTACTTAAACATTATTCTCTAATCAAAATAAAACATTATTCTTCCCTCTGCTACCTACCTTCTACTGTCTCTCTCACTCTCTACTTCCCTCTCCTATCTACCTCCTACCCTCTTTCTGAGGCTTTGCTTCCCTTGTCTCTCTACCTCCTACCTTCTCTCTCACTCTCTCCTCCCCCTCCCTCTCTACCTCTTACCCTCTCTCTCACTTTCTACTTCCCTTCCCTACCTACCTCCTACCCTCTCTTAGTCTCTACTTCCCTCCCCTATCTACCTCCTACCCTCTCTCTCTCTATCTTCTTCCTTGCCATGTCTACCTCCTACGGTCCTCTCCCACTCTCTACTTCCATCATGTCTCTACCTCCTATCCTCTCTCTCACTCTCTACTTCCCTCCCCTCTCTACCTCTCCTCCTCATTCTTCCCATCCAATGAAATTTCATAAATTATCTTGTTTCCATTTCATTGAATCCCAATTTATATCCTCATTCATCTTTACATGTCCTATTTTTATTATATTTCCATGCTCTTTGTCAACAAGGGAGAGTGAGAGGGAGGAAAAGGGAGAGAGGATGGAGATGGAGAGGAGAGATACCTGGTGATAGGGAGAGACAGACAGATAGTCCTAGTTTTCTTGTTTTAGAGAGAGAGAGAGGGTGGGTTGGGTTTATGAGTTTAGGGTTGCTTAAGTTTAGGGTTTAGGGGTTTAGGGCTGCTCAAGTTTAGGGTTTTGGGTTAAGGTTTAGGGGAATTATTTAGGGTTTAGGGGTTTACGGTTGCTTAGGTTTATGGTTTAGGGGTTAGATTTTAGGTGTTAGGGATTTAGGGTTGCTCAGGTTTAGGGTTTAGGGGTTAGGGTTTAGAGAGAGAGAGAGAGAGAGTTTAGGGCTCAATAGATATTGGGAGAGATCTAGGGAGATAGAGGTTTAGAGTTGCTTCTAGGGTTTATGGTTTAGAGGTTTGGGGTTTAGGGTTGCTTAGTTTTAGGGTTTAGGGGCATTATTTAGGGTAACTTAAGGTTTATGTTTTAGGGGTTAGGGGTTAAGGTTTAGAGGTTTAGGCTAGGGTTTGGAGAGAGAGGACTGATAGGGAGATATAGAGGAGACCAAGGGGAGACATAGGGAGATAGTGTTGGAAATGAAAGCAACACTACTTCAATGGAAATCCGATTCGAGATAAATTTCAGCAATCTTTAACTGTGTATTATTAATGAAGATTGTAACAAAATATAAACCCACAATACATAAATATACCAGAAGCAGAATGAAGCACATAACACAAGTGTTTAATGTGGAGAAAACCCTTTCAGGTAAAAAACTCCACCAAGAAAAGAAGCCAAGTTGTATTATCTTCACAAAAGGAGATTACAAATACATTCACTTCCTCTGTCCTCCAACCTTCACTCCAGCAGAACCTGGGTACCTGTAAACTGTTATATTCATCTCATCTACTATGCTATAGTTTATATAGAATTTACACAACCTCAAGACATTAAATGACTTCTTACAAGCCCATAACACTTGTCAAGAGTCAACAATACAACCTTGGGCGTCCATGGCCAAGAATAGGCTCTTACAAGGTCATAAATGTTGTCATACATGCATCCTACACTTTGAAAAATGTTCCCATGCAAGCTTGAATGACTTTAGGCCAAAAATAGCCACTTACAGCATCTTATGACTCATCATATGCTATTATTAGTGTCATAGATTCTTATGACAACTTACAGTTGTCATAGAATCTCTTACACCCTCTTACAACATCTATGGCATGCATCATAACACTAAAAATAGATTATTCCTCCACATGTGCACCAGACTTTGACCAATTACCATTTACCATAGTAAATGACATCCCGTAACTACTACCGGTAACTCTGAGACTTACCGTGTAGTAACTCCATAATTACCATGGATAGTAAATAATTTTTACCACTGCTGATGAAACTTGTACATCCCTTATGGGTAATTACAAATTACAAATAATAAATAGAATAAATACAATATTGGGATTTACAAGGTTAATGGCACCTTATCCCAACATTCTCCCACTTGACATTATACATTGTAAATCAACCCATAGGAAATCAAATGAAAAATAATCAGGCACTAGAAACAAGGCCCATGGCCTCTCTACACCACACAAACTTCTTTGTGCTCACAGGCTTGGTCAATGAATCTGCAACATTCTCTTGATTGTCTATCTTCTTCAACTCAATCTCTCCATTCGCAACCAACTCTCAAACAAAGTGATACTGAACATCAACATGCTTAGTTTGAGCATGATACATGTGATTCTTAGCCAAACAAATAGCACTCTGGCTATCACAACCAATCTGAATATTCCTGCAATCAAAACCAATACCTATACACAGTCTCCTCAACCAAACTAACTCCTTAGAGACATGAGTTGCAGCCATATACTCTGGTTCTATGGTGGACAAAGAAACTATGGTTTGCCTCTTACTCATCCAACTCACTCCACCTCCAAATAGAGTAAACACATAGCCACTAGTGGACCTTCGACTATCCAAGTCACCTGCCCAATCTGCATCAACAAAACCTTGTATGTCCAAAGATTTATCAGCACTATCAGTACCAAAATAAACCAAACAATGATCAGGAGTACCTGCAAGATATTTAAACACCCTCTTCACATAGTTCCAATGTTGTCTACCAGGGTTAGACATAAATCTGCTCAAAACTCCCACTGCTTGGGAAATATATGGTCTAGTACAAACCATTACATACATCAAACCCCCTACAGCACTAGCATATGGCACATTAGACATATCCTCAAGATCATCCTCAGTCTTTGGACACATATCTAATGAAATCTTAGTACCAATGGGTAAAGGAACTCTAACTAGATTACAGTCCTACAAACTAAACCTCTGCAAAATAGTATTCACATACTTACTTTGTGACAACCAAAGCTTTCCATTAACTCTATCCCTTCTGATCTCCAGTCCCAAAATATACCTTGCAGTACCAAGATCCTTCATCTCAAATGCACTTGAAAGTTGGGCTTTAAGCTCACTAACCATACCCTTAGTATTGCTGAAAAACATGTCATCAACATACAAAGCAATAACCAATATAGAATCATCAACACAGTTAATGTAAACACAATGATCCTCCTCACTTCTAACAAAACCCAATTTCAAAAAAATGAATCAATCTTTTGATACAACATTTTGGGGGATTGTTTCAGACCATAAAGAGACCTCTTTAACCTGCAAACCCAATGTTCTTTTCCTTTTACCTCAAAACCTGTAGGTTGTTGCATATAAATTTCTTCTTCAAGATCTCCATGCAAGAACACAGTCTTAACATCCATTTGCTCAATCTCCCAATCATAAGTTGCAGAAATGGATAAGAGAAATCTAATAGAAGTCAATTTAGCAACAGGAGAGAATATCTCACCAAAATCAACTCCCTCTCTGGGAGTAGCCCTTGGCTACCAGTCTAGCCTTGTACTTCTCCAATGACCTGTTTGCTCCAAACTTCTTCTTGAAGACCCACTTACATCCTATGGCCTTTCTTCCTTTGGGTAAATGAACAAGATCCCAGGTATTACAAGAGTCTAAAGACAGCATCTCCTCTTGCATGGCTAGCTACCAAGACTCACTATCATCTGCAGAAATAGCTTCCCTATAGGATCTAGGTTCATCGTTAGTACTCAATAAAGCATATACACAATGGAAATTTGGTGGGCTATACCTGTCAACTGGATTATATTGTCTTGTGGATCTCCTCAAGGGTGGAGTAAGAGACTCTACTTGTTCTTCTACATGATCAGTTGCACCAACTTCTTCTGTAACAACAGATTCATCTTCATCAGAACTACTCGAATTGTCTTCTTCGTCTTCACCCCCAATCCATCATTTTGTTCTTCCTAAGGTGCATCTTGCTTCTCTAAATCAAAGTGCACCTTCTTTACCTTTTCATCTTTTTCTTTTGGCTACTCAAGTTCAAAAATAGCTCTAAGTTCCCTGAAAATAACATCTCTAGAAAAGATAATCCTACAGGTTAGTGGATTCCAAAGCTTATAAATTTTCACATTATCACCATATCCAATGAATATACATTTTTCAGCCTTTGGATCCAACTTAGATCACTTTTCCTTAGGCACATGAACAAAGATCAATTTTCCTTAGGCACATGAACAAAAGCCTCATAGCCAAAAACCATTAAATGTGAAACAGGAAGTTTCTTACCTATCCACACTTCATAAGGTGTCGAATCAAGAGCCTTACAAGGAGATCTATTTATCAAGTAGCAAGTAGTACACACAGCCTTTGCCAAAAAGCATTTATCCAACTGTGCATCACTAAGCATACTTCTAGCCCTTTCCATAATTGTTCGGTTCATCCTTTCTGCAACACCATTCTATTGTGGTGTATACGGAGTTGCCTTTTGTCTGATTATACCTATATGCTTGCAAAACTCATCAAATTCCTTAAAGCAATATTCCCCTCCATTGTCAGATCTTGATATTTTTATCTTTAAACCTGATTGGTTCTCTACTAAGACTTTGAATTCCTTAAACTTAGTGAAAAATTTAGATTTATGCTTTATAAAATAAATCCATGTAAATCTAGATACATCATCAATGAAGGTTACAAAATAACGAGATTTTTCAATAGATTCATTATCCATAGGTCCAAACACATCTGTATGAATAATTTCTAACTTCTCTTTTGCTCTATTACTTCCTAAAGGAAATGATTTTCTGTTTTGTTTACCAAACACGCAATGCTCATAGAAATCAAAGTGCTCATCAGAATAAGAAAAATTGTCCAACAAATTTTTATTCTTAATAGTTTTTAATACATTATTGCTTGTGTGTCCAAATCTACAGTGCCACAACATACATGTATTTTTAGTAGTGGCCTCAGATACATAGGAGGCATTACAAACTATAGTGGCTTCAAGCTTAAACAAGTTCCCAAATCTCTTCCCTTTCACTACCACCAAGTTCCCTCTCACCAGTCTGCAGCCATGCTTGTGAAATGTCACATGCATTCCCAAATCATTCAACTTTGAAACTGAAATCAGATTTCTAGCTAATCCAGCAACATGCAAAACACCAGGGTTTTAATCCTCCCATCACTGAAACACAACAATACCTTTCCTTTCCTGACAATCAGATATGTAGAGTTGTCACCAAGGTAGATATTACCTCCATCATATTCTTCATATGAGGAGAACCATTCTGTATGCAGGGTCATATGAAATGAGCATCCTGAGTCAATCAACCAGTGATCATTAGAAACAAGATTACATGCAAAAAGTAAAACTTCTTCACCTGCATTCAAGGACTTATCTGAAGCACTCTCCCACTGTTTCTTGGGATTTTTGCACTCCTTCACATGTCCCCTTTTACTGCAGTTCCAACACTTAACTCTATTCTTTTTACTAGGAGTCTTAGACCAGCCCTTAGACTTGTCCTTAGCCCCTTTATGATCTCCTTTAGGTCCTCTTTCCTTAGACCTTCCCCTGACATTGAGAGCATCACCTGAACTATCCGAACTCTTCTTTCTTAATTCCTGTGATAGTAGCACTAAAACAAGAGCATCCAACTTTGGATTTGCAAGGTTAGCAATGATAGAAAGGATAACATTCTCCCAAGACTCAGGTAAAGAACATAGAAGTAAGATACATTTATCTTCCTCACTAACCTCAACATCTACTAAATCAAGCTGACTCACCAATAAATTAAAATAATTTAAATGCTCTGCAACTAACTCACCCTCTTTCATTTTCATGGAAAACAATTTTCTTTTTAAATAAAGTTTATTTACCATACTCTTGGCTTGATAGATCTCACCCAACCATTTCCACAACTCGTATACAGTCTCTTCCTTTGCGACATTCAACAGGACAGAGTCTAAAAGACACAACCAGATGGTTCCCCGTGCCTTCTTATCTAGTCTATCCCACTCATCTTGAGAGACATCATCAGGTTTCTTCTCTTTTTGGACAGCCAACATTGGTTTCTTTCTTCCAACAAATCTTCTATTTTCAGCTTCCACAACTCATACCCCATTCCGTTGAACTTGTTGGAGTTTTTTCCCAAACTAGATGCTTCCCAGTTATCCCTACAAGGTAGCCATCATTGATCAACAAGATTTCTGGGCCAGGGGCCAATAGTACAGGAGATAGACTCTATAAATATCTCCTCTTCTTCTTTAGGCTTTGCAGAACCAAGGGGGGTATTCCCTATTTAACATCCATGAAATGCATCTATAAACTTGTTGGGATGTTGACACAAAGTAGATAAATCCTCTCTTATGCAGACCAAAACTATAAAATAAGTGCAAAGGGGCTAGCTTTGAGCCTATGTTCAATTGTGAGACAGAGGATTTTGGTCCTAAAACTACTTCTAAAGTCCCAAAGGTTTATAATTGAAGTTTGAATTTAGATTTTGTATTTGGATGCAAAACTAGGACCTTGGGTTGTAACCTCAATACAAGACCAGACTGGTGCCTATCTCACGGCTCGGAGTCAATAGACATACACATGTGAATGATTACCATAACTTGAATCAATAACTGAGTTTTAAGGGGAAATTTTAGTATCTGCCTTATAGATACTTCCCAAAACTGAGTATTTAGTTGTTCATACTTAATGGTATCCCTGCTGCAACATACCTTCCCAATGATTAACCTAAAATATTTAATTTGCTCCTTGAAGAAAGATAAGAGATTAAACATTTAACACAGAAAATCCATGTTCCTGAATCCCAAACAACCTGTTAGGTCTCAAAAATGTAGGTTGCTAATCCTAAGAGGATGTCAGGCTCTATGCTTAGATTTGCAACATTTTTGAACTAACATAACAAAATCAACCTTTAGGGTTTGATGATTTCCTACACTTTAGGTCCTGCTACACCTAGGTGGGTGAACCTTAGAATTTAAAGCAGATTGAATACAATTATTTTGACTAAGAAAATGGATCTACCTACAGTGGCAAATGGTGTAGGATAGATGAAAGCTTTCTAACTAATTCTACTATCTAATGATTGGTTGGTATAAGCAATATCAAAGTGAGTTTTATGATTGTGCAAATAAAAGGATTTAAATAATAAGTTAAACGAAGACCAATGCCTTGTTGGGTAAACAGAGTCAAATGAAGGACTAAGACTAGTGGCTTATAGTGGGTAATAATTCTAATTGTTTGGCACAATTTTAGATTATAACTTGTATAAACGTGCAAGGAGATGATTGACAAACTCTTCTTGATAATCCAACCAATATAATCAGATATCTTGTAATTCACCAGAAGGTATTTTAATCCTTTCTTGAAGGAACCAATTGAATGAAATATGCAAGAATAATAGATAATATTAACTTGGGGACAGAATGGCAATCCTAAATATATGGTTCTTCTTAGTAATCCAAACTAACACTTCCAGGTTACTGTGACTGATCAGAAGGATTTTAATTCCTCAAGTGGAAACCAATTTACTCAATCACATAGATACAGCAAATGTGCATTGACAAATTAACTATATACTTGATATATTAATTTGAATAACAAGGAAATACAGAACTGGAGACAACCACACAATTGAATAATCTTAACAAACAATTGATACCAAAATAGAACCATTGAATCAAAGAACTTCAATCTACTTCTTCAATAATAAACTTGCAACATGGTCTTTTGAAACATTGTAAATTATAAGTATATATTCTATTACTGATGATCTTTTAGCATCAAATGTTTGAACTTATATAGATATTCTTGTGAAGAGACATAACTCTTCAAGAAGTCTTTTGGGAAACTAACAAGATTAACAATCATAACATAACCACGATTAGGCTCTATTCAACCACAAGTAAAGTTTAGCAACATGGTCTAGGTACTCTTGGCTGTGATGGGAATTAGTAAATTCAATGGCATTCCTTGTAATCACATCCATCATGACCATCTTCTCCAAATGTTTGCAGGCTTCCCCGGATGCAGAATCTTTTTCCTTAAGTGCACCCAAACCTTCATGTAATATGGCTTGACAGACACTGCTCCACTCTTCTTTACTCTTTAGTTCTTTATCACTTTTGAATAATGCGGGCACTCCTGCTTTTGAAGCTTCAACACATTCTTTGGCATCAGTTTTAAGTTGATCATAGTACTTCTGATGTTGGTCGATCAACTCTTTTGCATTAGGGGCACCTGCAATGTCGGAAGTGTCTTTACCTTGTGTCTCATTAAATTTCTCCTGCAATCTTTTTTCGAGCCTTTCATGTTCTTGAATTGCTTTATAATTTTGAGAGTAATTATCCCAAAATTGGTTTAACCAATGCACCATGTTGGCATGCCTACTCTATAGTACTGTGACAAGTGTATCCATCTGAATTTGTGCTGCTTGATCTATGGATAGTGCTTGGGTACTTTGTGAACTTTCACCCTGGGTTAACCTCTTTGTTGATCCCCCGAAGGTACTCTTAACAGCATCTTTTAAATAGTCAGTTTCTTTTGTCAATCTTTCATAGCTCAGTTTATATGCATCTCTTTCCTTAATCAACATCTGAGCCTGTGCCTTATTCAACTTTGCAACATTGATGCCAATGTCTGCAGTTATCAAGGGATCAGTCTCCCCTACCTTTAGAGTCATGACATGGCCAAAAGTTTTTTCAGTGTCTATAATAGCTATCTTTTTATGGGGAGGATATAGGGCCCATATCATTAATGAATTTTCCTCATTATTATATTTGGTACCCATATATACTTCATTGACACCTTCTGGAGTGAGCTTATATTTATCATCAGTATTATTCAGAAAACTGTCAAAGACTAGAGTAGAATTCAAATCAAGGCCAAGAAAGATCATTACTCCTACATCTTTGAGCAACTGTCTACCCCTGCTAGGGGTCATATCTTGTAGCTCATTATCCACTATTATTTTTAGTATATCTAGCAATTGTCTCTCATTGTTGGCAGAGACATCATCCACTAACTCTCTGATTTCCTTCCTTTTGTATTTATACAAAAATGATTTAAACTCTTTTGACTGAATGAATTTGTCATCAAAAATAAAACAATCATAAGCTATTTGACATGGGTCTTCATCAGCAGATCCCTCCTCATCATGTACTATGACAGGAAGCTGATATTGTTGCATCTTTCTTTTGAACATTTTTATTGTTTTGTCCTGTGGTTCCTCTCACCCTACCGGTTCTTCATCTCCAGAGAATAATACCTTAATTTCTGCCAACTGTTTTCTTTTCTCGTCTAGGTCCCTGTTATATTGTTCCACCACCAATTCCACCTCAGCCTTTTCCAGGTTTCTGATGACATCATCATGTGGATAGGGGATGTGTGTGTACCCACTGAGGTTTTGCCTTCTCTGAGCAAAGTCAATAAAACCCTTAGGATCAAATCCTTTTCTCACCTCGGCACATTTCATATTGTAGTGCATTAACTTATCCAAAATGAGCTTATAACCTTCCTTGGAAACCACAGTAAAATCCCCAAAGCACAAAGTACTAGGCATAAAAGACTGTTTATCATGGGAACTTAGATACATTGCATTTGAACAATGCATTTGCCTAACTATTTCTAGGTAGGCAATTCTGTCAGGGACAGTCTTGGGTAAGATAAAGAGAGTGTCTTCAAAACCATACACCCTAACCATGGTGGCATCTTCAAACAATACCAATCTCCCTAATTGTGAATAACAGTAGGAGGACCACCAAAATCTTTTGGTCTAAGGAACCTTTTAATCTCATTTAGATTGAATACTCACAGGGGTGACTGAAATATCTATACAACACTTTTACACAATATTCTTCAAATTGTATATAGCTAGAATGGGCATATCTACTATCCCATATCCTGGTCCATATCTATATTGGTAACTTATGTCCCTTCTGGTCTACTATCTAGAACAACCTTAAATTCATTTGGCCATAACCCCACTTCCTGGACATAATAGAGCACCATGTGCATAAGAAGTGAGTAATGTTCAAAAGAAACTGTTGGGGCATTGTTTCTTATTGCAGCTAGACTAGAGTCAGTTCTATTAACAATATAAGTAGCATAATCAAAATGCCTTGCATTGTGGCATTGAATATCAGTAGCTATGACCATCAAAGGGATTGTCATAAATTCAGGGACCTCTGATCCTAGGACCTGGGCCACAGAATAATAGGTATGTTGTATGTAGGTTTCAAATATTGATACATGAAAAGGAGGACCATCATCCTTATTGAGAGGCACCAAGTTTCCCTCAGCTCTGGGCCTATGAATAGGCAACCTCCATCCATTGTAAGTTGTATCCATTCTCTAGTATTCTTTTTCTAAATCTTCATGAACAATGGGGACAGTGCATAAATCATCCAAGTCGAATACCTCATAGATGGCATTCTTTGACACGTGTATAACAAACTCCCCTTGTGGGTTGCATATAGCCTTAAGACATGGGTTATAATTTTTAGCAAGAAGTTGGAGGAGCTCAACATTTAGGAACACATCAGGCACTACTAATTTACCCAAATTCAAATGCCATGGGTTTGATACTGGAGAATTCCTAAATTGTCTATTGTGATGGAATTTGAAAAGTTCATACCCTTGGATTGGAGTCCATATGTTCCCTAAGTATTTATATTTGTCTTCTAATTTCTCCACTTCTGCCCTAAGTTGAGCAGATCTTTGAGCTTTGGGAGTTGACCCTAGTAATTGACCAATTAAATCTTGATTGAGTTTTCTATCCTTTGTTTTTTCTCCTCAGGGGTTTTATCAACTTTCTATTTCTTAGGTTTACTCGTATCCCCTTGTGATTTTCTGCCCTTTCCTTTTCCCAGAGTCTCCATGTTCAATCCTTGACAGAAAATCAAATTATAGGCTACAACACAGAGGTTTGTATGTATGTACCTGTTGTTGGTGGCTGTGATTGGATTCCCCTGTTTGCACTTCAAATCTCCCCCTGTAGGTTCTTCTCAAACAACTCTATCAATTTTAATTGTAATGATCTTAGAGGATTTCTTCGCTGTTTGCATTTAATTGTTCAAGCAATTCAATTTCCTTGATCATTGTGAAATGTCACATCGCCATAACTCCTTTCATTGGCATGATTTCCATAATGTCTGGGTGATTTTAATATCTCCTTATGACATGAACAATCAATCGCTATAACCCTTCAATTGTCTCCTCGACGTTACATTAAATCGTATCGGCAGGAGATGTCCATACCTTATCCGACATGAAAGTGGGAACAATTGCCATCGGCATGACCTCTTTCATCACTGTGTGATTGATATTCCTTTTCGACATGTTAAGTGTTACCAATATGACTATTGGTGAGAGTCTCGTTGATGAATGTGACTATCATTGTTATCGGGGTGATCTATGCCATCGGGATAACATATTTATGTTTACCCAAGCGTCATCGTCTTCCCGATAGCCCTTTATATCCTGGATCAGAAAGACTTTCATAATATGTTACTGACATCATTGTGAGAAATGCTTCGGTCAGACTTGTAAACCTTGTTCCAATTTAGTTACTTTTTCCGATGGTTATGTATGTCGGTATGACTTATACCGAAAGCACCTTTTGTTGTTCGCCAAGACACTAGAGTATCAAAGACTTATGAATCTTCCACTCTGATGTTCATCTCTTGCTGATGACCATTAGTTCCTTTGATTCCATGGGATGCTTGGTGAGAGTTTCATCGAAACACTCCATCGGTATGATCTATACCATCAGGATAATCTTCGAAGTGTCACCTAATAGCCTTTAGTCATACCGATCGGTGTGACTAATAGATTTTTTTCCCAACAAAAGATCATCGGTAACATCGCCTCCATCGATGACTTTTAAAATCTTCTCTCCGATCTTTCTTTTCATGCTGATAGTCATTTCAACTAGTTTTTCATGGATCGGCATAAGTAACATAAAGTCTTGCCAATAGTATGAAATTTAAGCCCTTTACACTGTTTTGTCATCGACTTTTTGTGGGATGTATCAATTTTAATTATGATTTTGGGTGGGATGTTTTATGATTTGGTCAGATATGGAGAAGTGAAAAATACAGAAAAATTTTAAATTTTTCCTATCCCAACACAACCCTTAGCTATTGAGATTCAAAAGAAAAGATGCCCACAACTTGGAGACAAACAACTAAAAACATACAACAATGCATTTCTCATATAAAACAACATGAGCCAGCAAAATTATGCATAAAACATTCAACATATGATTCATAAACTCACAAGACACCAAAATAGAGCCACCAGCAGAATTGTATCTTATTACTCCACCAAAATTTTGTCCATTTTTCAACAACAAAAATATGAGTAACACAATCCTGATATATACCAAGAACGTGTACTCAACAATCAAGTACAATGGTCATTTCAAAATTTTGCCAAATACAATGCACCATGGAATGGTGCCCAAAATATTCAATGTAGCAGAGAGACAAGGAGGAAAGGAGCAGGTGGGTTCAAGATGTGAGCTACCGACTGGAGATTTTCTTATCAAATTTGGTAGTTGGCCGGTCACTTTGACCCATACCCCTTGCAAATTGTCATTAATGGCCAACCTACCTGCGGCCTCTGGAAACACAGCAAATATGTGCTTTGCAATTCTTTTCCCACTTGAAATGATGCAGATACAAAGAAAATCCTTCCTTCCTCGGGCATTCAAATCAGGGCCATCAATTTCCTCCTCATCGCCAAGATCAATGGCCTCAAAACAAGATGAAAATTTGTCGACCAATAGAATCATGCCACGTAGGCGCTTTATCTCCTTTTCCATCGCTGACTTTTCCCATCATAAACATATACATTACCTTTTTGCCCATTTTGCCTTCAAATCCTTGTCTATGCAAATGCATATACATACAATTGCTTTTTGACATGTGGCAGCATGCCATTGGATCGCCATCGCTATGTATTTACCACTCCATCAGTCGTCAGAAAGGCCCTGAACCTGGCCACCGATGAGCCATTGTATCAACATGCATCTGTGGTTGCATATTTGAGATTGTATATGCATACAATCACTTGCATACAAGGCGCGGACCCCAAAATAGTATAAATCAAATTGAAAATGAAATTGGGTTTGGCTTGCATCCTCATTCTTTGTATGCTTCCTTGTATATCGCACATACAATGTGTAATGTACATCCTGTGGACTCCAGCCACTTATCTGCCAAAATACATTCCTTCTTCGCATCCGGGTTGTATGTGCGTGCCTTTGTATATTGCATTGCATGTCGTACCTACATACAACCTATAGAACATACAACCATGTGGGCCCCACCATGCATTTGAACATCTTTGACTTTGACCGCGACCTACTTGCACATTTCTTTGTATCTCTTCATTGTATGTCTGAATGTATATTGGGAATATGCAATCCCAATATACAACCCATGGATTCCATCTTTTTCACAAACGCAATTAACTCCTTGGTCATGTCTGCCATGCATCTATCCACTTATACATTTAACTTGTCTATTGGAGATACATACAACGCAACATACAAGGAAATGCTTTGACTTTTCAACTCTGCTTTTGCATCCATCCCCGCCAGGCCCGATTTGATAAATTTTGATGTCCAGGACTTATATATTTTGCATTGTATGATCAATTGTATCTTGCTCTTGTATCTGCCCTTTGCACATTCAAACATACAACACAATATACATACAACCCTTTTGATGCAACTGCGGGACCGACCACCATTTCAACCCGACTGGAACCTTTTTGAGATCTGCCACTTGTATATTACCCGTTGTATATGCGAATATACAAAAAAATACAAACCTTTACATACAAGCACAGAATCTAACTTGGAATATGCCATATACAACCTGATATGCATACAAAGATGCAAACAAATATTTTCACCACCGCACAAAGGTTTTCTTTAGACTTAGCATATTTTTAAATCCTTTTTAGCACGATGGGAGAAAGCGGTAATACAATGTAACGAGGCCGGTCAACCCATGAACGCTAAGGCATGAAAATGCAACTTAAGTGATTGATAACCTGCTACAGGAGGTCAATGAAAAAATAGAAGATACAACACAGGATTTCAAAAGAAAACAAAACCAAAGGGACAAAGGGTTTGAAGGAATGAAAAATAAGCTTGCAGACTCGATTCAAAACCCTAACCCTAGGAGGGTACCAACATTGGCTCCAACTGGGGATGTGCAGGTACAAGGCTACAGTGAGAACCAGACCACTCTAGGACAGACCAGGCAAAACGCAAAACACAAAACACCATCAACTATACAAAGTATGTACAGACTATTCACACTTAGTTTACAATGTGCACTCAAGATATTCATTCATGAGAAATAAGGTTTAAGGAACTGACCGTGCACAGGTAATTTCAGTAGTTCACCATTTAGGGCCTAGAGAAAGTAGGAATCTTCTCTATGAGTAATGTTAATTTGATATGGGACCATCCATAAGGGCTCAAATTTACCATGCTTACCCTTATCCTAGATTTTTGCATTCCAAACAAGGACTAAATCACTTATTTGAAACTTCCTTTCTACAGCTCTTTTATCAAACAAATATTTCACCTTCTATTGTCTCTCGATATTTGTCTTATGTGCTTCTCTTCTGGTTTCATCCAATGCAACTAGTTGATTTAGCCTTTCATTCATTGAGTCCTTAATCTCTTTATCATTTTCTTGTATGAATCTATAAACTGGCAAGAGATTATTCACAGGTAACTTAGCTATTGTGCCATATACTAGCTCAAAAGGTGATTTTCTAATTGTTTTCTTTACTGTTATCCGGTTAGGCCATAGTGCCATCTTTAGTTTTGAATCCCATGCCCTTTTGTTCTTGTCTACCATCCTTTTGATGATTTTCACAAGGCTTTTGTTACTTGATTCTGCCTGACCGTTTCCTTGTGGATGATATGGTGATGCATATGACAAATTAATCCCATAGTTGTTGCGAAAATCAACAAACTCACCAGATCTGAAGCACATGGCATTGTCTGTGACCATTTTGATTAGCACTCCAAATCTGATAATAATGTGTTCCAAAATAAAATCCATCACCACCCTGCTTGTATCTTTCTTAGTTGGAATGGCCTCAATCCATTTGGTAAAATAGTCAGTAACAACCAAAATCCAACTATGTCCTCCACTTGATTTTTCTGGAATTTCTCTTATAAAATCAATTCCCCATTGCTGAAATGGAGCCTCCATAGTTACAGTTCTAAGGGGTAATGCACCTTCATACTTAAGTCTTCCTGAGAACCTTTGATAGGGATCACATTTTCTTACCACCTTTTGTGCATCTGAGAAAAGGGTCAGCCACCAATAGCTTGCTCTAAGAGTTTTGTGACCTGTTGTATTGGCAGAGTAGTGTCCACCACACACTCCTTTGTGCATGTCATTTAAAATATCCATAGCTTGATTTTCATCCACACACCTAAGTAGTACACCATCAGGATTCTTCCAATATACTTCTCCTTGAATAATTATGTATTTGATAGCATGTAACTTTAAGGTCCTTTTTTTACTATCATTGAGATGGGAATGACAATTCAAATTCTACAAATAATACACAATATCCTTGTACCACTCAGATTCTGACATGTTTACAACTTCATCCTGAACCACATTTACCTAGCATGCCTCCAAATTTGACTCTGTCATCATCTTAGCCAAACCTTGTCCCCTTACCAATTTTGTAATTTGTATCTCTATGTTGAATTCTTGTAACTTGTTAATCCACCTGCATCTTCTTCCTATCACTTCCTGCTGAGTGAAAATGTCCTTAACTGCTACATGGGGCACATATACAATTATCTGATATCCTACTAAGTATGGCCTGAAGCTCTTGACAACTCTAACCAATGCATATGCATGCTTTTCCATGATATCATATTTCAATTCAACTGCTTGCAATGACATGCTAAAGAAAGCAATAGGTTGCTCAAAACCATCTTCATTTTTCTATAATAAACATACAGCAATAGTGTGAAAAGAATCAAATGAGAACAACTGAAGTGGCTTAGAAAAATCAGGAGATTTCAACATAGGAGCCACCTTTATGGCTTCTTTGATGTTCTGAAATGATTTAATTGCTTCACTCTCCCATTTGATAGTTTCACCTTTCTTCAACATTTTAGAAATATCCTTTGTAATCTCTGTAAAGTTGGGAATGAATCTTCTAACAAAGTTAATCTACCGAAAGAAAGATTGAATGATTTTCACTATTTTAGGAATTTGAATTCTGTCAATTGCAGCAACCCTTTGAGGATCAATCCTGACTCCATCCTTGGAAACAATATGTCCCAATAGTTTTCCTTCCATTACCCCAAAAGTACACTTCTTTAGGTTAAGTGAAATGCCATATTCCAATGCCCTAATAAAAATTTGTTCTAGATGCCTGTAATGTTACTCCTCCTTTTTTGAATAAGCAGTTAAATCATCCTGATATATATCCAAAATTGAGTCAATCAATCCTGCAAAAGAAACATCCATAGCCCTCTAAAATGTAGCACCTGCATTTGTTAGTCCAAATGGCATTCTTACATATACATAAGTTCCCCATGGAGTGGTGAAGGCAGTCTTGTATTGTTCAGATTCTTTTACCTTCACCTGATTGTATCTCAAAAATCCATCCATCATGGATAAAAGTTCACAACCAATTACCTTTTGCAACATAGCTTCCATGTTAGGTAGTGGATAATTATGCTTTAAAGAAGATACATTCAAATTTTTGAAGCCCACACAAAGTCTTATATCACCATTTTTCTTTCTAACTGGGACAAGATTGGACACCCAAGTTCAGTGTCTAATAGGCACAATTATTCCAACCTCCCTAAGCTTTACAAGCTCTTCTTGCATTTTTGGAGCCAAAGTTGGGTTAATAGGTCTTTGTTTCTATTTGAATGGCTTAGCTTCAAGCTTCAAAGGAATCTCATGCTGGAACAAGTCTTCTCTATAAGATTTTAGGTCCTCATATGACCATGCAAAGACATGCTTATATTTTTTCAATAATGCAATCAACCTACTCCTAATGTGTGGCTTGAGCTATTTGCCAATATACACCTTTTTGGAAGCATGGTGTGTCCCCAAGTTTATCTCCTCCAAGTCATCCTTGTGTGTAGGAGATGCCTTTGTAACAAACTAGTTTCTATTGTCAAAAACTCTTTCTAAAGCAACTAGCCCTTTGGGGATTTTATTTGTTTTAAGTTGAATTACTTCTTTCCCCAAAAGAGTATCTTTTCCATTCACAACTTCTACAAAGTTTTGAAAATCAATCTCTTGATTCTCATATTCATCTATGTAGTGTAGGAACCTCAGCAAATCTCTATCATAATCAAATACCTTCTAACTGCATATATTATCTGGTACTACAGGTCTCATCTTAACTTCAACATTTGTAACATCAGACAGAATAACATCATCCGGTCTTATGGCCACATTAGCTAAAAAGTCTGCCATGACATTCTTTGACCTTTCTATCCAATTTATTGAAAAAGCATTAAATAATTCAATTGTATCCCATACATCATGCTTATACTGTTTTAACCTTTTATTTTTTGAAGCATACTTATCTCTCACCTGGGAGACAATTAATTTTGAATCTCCAAACACTTTTAACATCTTAAACCCATGCTTCAAACCAACATTTAATCCCAGTAGCAGAGCTTCATATTCTGCAATATTGTTTGTGCAAGCAAACTTTAACAGGAAAGAAAATTTTAGAAGCTTACCTGCTGGAGACAAAAACACAACTCCAGCACCAGAACCCTCCTTTGAACAAGCTCCATCAAAATACATAGTCCATAGACCCTGTTGGTCAAGTTCTCGAATGCAAATGTCTCTCCCTTCTCTTCCTTGATTGTCTGAAACAATTCTAAAATTTTCACAGTCAGTATCCACAAAACAAATATGCTCTTTTGAATCTTGATCCTCAACTGTTTCTGGTGACCTCTCTTCTCTGACCAGTTTGACATCTCTACCATTCATTGGGATCATGGCATATGATAAATCTAATTGCATACTTCCTCCAACCAATGCTGCCCATCTTCTTGACAACAGCATACCATATTGTGGCTTTATGTCAACTACTATTATGTTCATTTTGTAAGTTTTTTTCTGGATATACTGCTAGCATAAAATCCACATCCTTCATGATTCCAATAACTGGTCCCTCCCTAGCATCCATTGCATAGCATTTTCCACATGCCTTATCTATTTTCAATCCATCTTGTTGCATGATAGATAGAGGCATAATATTTGTTGATGCTCCTGAGTCAAGCATACAATTCTTGATTACTTTTCCATTGATAACAAGGGAGACATAAAATGGTTCAACCTGTGAAGGGCATTTTGTCATTGTCACCCCCAGATAGACTTCAAGAACTTCATCCTCATCAATACACAAGGCTTGCTTCCTACCCTCAGTTTCAACATTCTACTGAGCTTGACAAGCTACTCCTGAAATTAGGGACAATGCTTTATTCCTGAATTCTTCAATTTTCATCAATTCCATCAATGGAACAAAGACCTTTATCTAGGATAACACCTGAGTTATGTCAAAGGGAACATAATTTTGTATAATAGTTGTAGCTTGAGCTATGGTTTTATTCTTATCATGAGCTGATCCAACCTTACTTTTAATGGCTTTCTGACTGTCATTCATGACCTTAGAAATCTTATTTTGATCCTCATTTTGGGGGACTTCATTCTCTGGTCTTTGAGAATCATGACTTGGTTTTTTCTTAGAATCTTTCTTATTATTATTCCATCGCGTCTTTTGTGGTTTAGCCCTTTTATGATTATGCATTGGTTGATTCACAGAGGTGTCTTCTAGTTGACATGGATTACCTACTTGAGCCTTACCTCTAAGGTTATAGTTGCTCTTAACCTGAGCCATTGCTGCAGCTGTGAGAGCTCTAATCTCTTCATCAGATGGCCTTCTCAAATTATTCAGAAAGATGCATGAGTCCTAAGCATAAGCATAATTATCTTCATCATCCTCATCACAGGGAACCTGCTGGCAGACCTAAGTCACACAACTTGTGTTTTCATCAATATCATAAGAAGAATACTCCCCATTTGTGAATAACATATTGACATTATCATTCTCCATATAATGTGGCTCATTGCATTCATCACAGGCAACAATATTATTATACAAAGATTGAGCAATCATGCACTGTGATTGTGAGTGAGGCATTTGACAGATTATGCACCATGGGGTATCATCAACAATGTTAACAGCTTTCTTCAAAGGATCAGGAGTCTCCTTAACATTTTGAGCTCTTTGATTAGTGTTTCTATTTGGGAGAACTGGTTTACCATTATGCCAATTAGTGTTATATGGCATATCATGCAATGATGGTCTCTTCTCTTGTCTTTGGTAGACCTGCCTTTCAGGACCTATCCCCTTTTCATTTTTAGCAAGTCGATAACTTAGGTCATTAACAATAGTTGTCAATTTATCCAATTTCTCTTCGGAAGTAGATGCGTTACCTTGAGTACTTTGAGACTTATTATTTGGATTTTGCAGAATCTTTACATCATCCCTTCTATTTGTCTTACCAGATGTTTTCCTATTATTTTCAATGTTGGTTACAATTTTTAAAGCATCCCTAAGGCTAGTAGGACCCTTATCTCTTAATCCATAAGTTGTTTTAGCATCAAAAGCATTTATGTATAATACCATGCACATTAGTTCATTAGGCCTCATGTGAAGTGGCAATTTGTTCAATACTTTAGTGAACCTAGCATTAAAATCTGCAACCTACTCATTTGACCCCTTAGTAATACCAGTGAACTCATTTATAAAAAAATCTTGGATCAGTCTTATCACCATATTGTTCTTTAAAAATCCTTCTGAAATCATCCCATGATGAGACACTCTGGTCAAGCAAACCCTTATACCATTCTCTAGCTTCATCAACTAAGGACTGCATAAACAATTTCATAAAAACATCTTCATGCTCAACCTCAAAGTTCTCCATAACATTATGAAAGGCCTTCGGGTGATCTTCACCTGACACAGCATTGTTTCCTGAAAACTTTGGTATTTGAAGCCTTACATGTTTATCAATGGGATTAGGGTAACCAGGAATATCATTAAAAACTAGCTGTTTGAATCTATCCAACTACACAGGTTGTCTACCAAATTGATTAACATTTGCATTCCTATTAGCATTTTGATTTCTCACATTGTTCACTAGTACCCTAGCATTACTTGTATTTTGTCTCTGATCATTCTGCTGATTTTGAACTTCATTTCTTTGTTGGTTTCTCAGCACATTTGCATTATAAGAGTAGGAACTGAATCATGATGAGCAATTTTCAGAGCTTGCACCTTTTGTCTCATATCATCTCTAATCTTCAAATCCTGCAAATATTCTAATTCAGCCCTTAGATTCTTGATTTCTTTAGCTAACTCTTCATCTTTAGGCATAGAAGAGGATGGTCCCATTCCATTTTGATCATCATCATCATCCCTTGGGGACTCAGTTTCTTCAAATCTATCAAGCGAATATAAGAAAGGGTGTGCTTAAAACACCTCTGATCTCATTCTCAATCTATCACCTTGTTATCTTTCATATACATCTTGAATTCCAACTTCTGTGTTTGAAAAATAAGGTGCTTACTGCTCTGAAGATCTGGGATTATCTTGGGTATTATCATTGTTTCTAGGAATGGAAGAACCTTCTTAACTGGCTTGAACAGTCCCTTTTCTCCTATACATCATTTTTCTGGGTAATTCTTCAAGCAAAGGATTACGTAGGGATCTTCTCCCTTGCATACAAATTTTACCTTACCAGTTGGGAGATTTGTTCGGAGTCGCCACCTACAACTAGGAATTATAAACTAGGGCTCTTACACAAAGCATTTCCCCAGTGGAGTCACCAAATCTATTGTGACTCGGATGGGAAAGAATTCACCAGGGATGACAAGATAACACTGTTAAATCAACTTCCCAGTAGAGTCGCCAAATCTGTTGGAGTTTTTTTCCCAAACTGGATGCTTCCCATTTATCCCTACAAGGTAGCCATCATTGATCAATAGGATTTCTGGGCCAGGGGCCAACAGTATAGGAGATAGACTCTATAAATATCTCCTCTTCTTCTTTAGGCTCTGCAGAACCAAGGGGGGTATTCCCTATTTAACATCCATGAAATGCATCTATGAACTTGCTGGGATGTTGACACAAAGCAGATAAATCCTCTCTGTTGTGATGTTCACAACATGCCCCATTATGCTCCTTAGCAAAATGGGGACCCCTGCTGGTGTTTGCTTCTTGCTTCTGCTTGTGTTTTTCTGCTTTCTGGCGGTTTGGTAAAAATGAAGGTCAGGTGCATCATCATCATGAGGTCAGTTTGTCAAAGTTCATATTTTGTTGCTGTGACCTCATATTTAGAAAGAGCTTGAAATCCCATGCAGGTTTGCCTTTTACTTCACTTGAAAATTTTTCCATATGTGAAAGTTATGCACGGTCAAAGTTGTGGTCAAACCTGATATTCGCAGAAGGATCATCATATTTATATCCTAAGTCATGTTGACAGGATCATCATGATCTTGGTCTATCACCCGATAAAAATCATGCAGTCGCAACATCCGGACGTCAATCTTAGGTGGTAGTGCCCTTTACCCGTCAAATGGCCTTAGGCGCATCGTCAGCATCATGTATTTTTTAGGAGGGTCATGTTATAAACTCGGTTTTGATTACATGAAGAACATCATCATCATGATATTTGAACCCCCCCCGATAACATCCTAATGTTCGAATATCATGATGACATCGGCTTTCAGTCAAGGTAAGTTCCCCGTCGGGCAGTCTTTGTATCGCAAGCATCATCATGATATCTTTGCATCGCCTAAAATTTAAACATCATGCTGATAATATCGGATCACCCTGACTTAGAAAATTCATCATCGGCATCTTTGCATGCGCATGCTATAATCCTATCGCAAGGTCATCATCATGATATTTGCTAAAGTTTGAAATATGATGATGACGACTTCATATCACCCTGATCTTTCGAGGGTCATTCGCTGGAATTCGCTAAGTGATGGAGACATCATCATCATAATTCGATAAGAGGATCATCATGTTCATATCCTCCTGATCGCCCTTTTTGCAATATCATGATGATCACCGTATCTTTTGAAGAAGAAGTCGATATTGCATTCCTCAAACAGCATGATCATATTTTACAATATCACCCTAGCGCAATATCGTGATGACCTCAACTTATCCTTGTGCTCCGAAAACAAAGTATGATGATGATGTCATCATCATATTTTTATCCTATCCTATTGTCAAGATCATCATGATCTTGTTTGTTCACCTGATATTTCGCAAAGTCCTCCTGCCGATGAAATACAACCTTTTGAAATATCCTGATGATCCTCATCATCATCACATTTTCCCTTCGGCAGGATTTTTCCCAAACATGATCCGGTTGGCGAAATATCATGATGACGTCATGTTTTAAATTTAATGAAAGGCTCCGGATATCATGATGACGTCATCCCGATCTGATAAACGAAGAAGCTAATATCCTGATGATCATCATCATCACTCTTTTTTTCCTTCAGCAGGATATTTTTTCAAAGCGCGATCCATTTGCCGAAATATGATGATGACGTCTTATTCCAAGTTCGACAGAAGCCCCAAATATGATGATGATCCTCATCATCCTGATCTTTCGAGTGGGTTACCTTGGCCGCAAAAAAGGTCATATTACATTCATCATCCTGATCATGCTCCTTAGGTGACCCGATATCACAATTATCCCCTGATCTTAATGAATATGACGATGACGTCATCCTCAGCATTTCAATGAAGCCCGAATATCATGATGACGTCACCATCATCTTCCTTTCCTCGGCAGCATGACTATATTTCATATCCTCCTATTCTTCTTCAACATGATGATGATGACGATGTTGTTCTTTTCCCCAATATGCAGAAGCGGATTATCATGATGATGAAGTATATCGACCAACATGTTTTTTGACGCACCAACAGCGATGATCATGCCGATGGGCGGGAAATGAGGCGGTGGAGTTTTAAAGTGTTTTTTTTGGCGCCTCTGGCATTTTTTCGGTCAGCGATGGTTGACCCGATGTAGTTTGAGCAGTCTGATCGCATTTTGACGCGTTTTGAGTGGATTTCTGGACCCGATTTCCACGATCCTGCACCGTCACCTGGATTTAAACGCTTATTTTAATTTCCTGCTGTTTTATGTGATAAATGGTATACTTATTGCTTGTCTTGTCTTGCAGGCTTGCAGTTGAGGAAGCAGCTGGAAAGTCAGCGCAGTGACCTCATGGAGGCAGAAGATCTGATCTCAGGAGCAAGAAGATAGAGATGAAATGCAAAAGGTCAAGGCCATTCAAGTGAAAGACAGAGTTGCAGCTGGCGGCGTTACTACAACAGACAAATAGAAGTTATTACCCAGTTGCCGGAACTTCTCAGAAGGGGCAATATTTCGCCCAAATTTGACACTGCTCAGAGATATTTTTGAGAACTGGTTCACCTGTATTTATTGCTGTAACCAGGGGTTTGAACCAGGGGTTCAGTTAGGTTTTTTGCTGTAGTGAGGACAATCAGGATGTCTTTATATTGTGCCTCTCTACACTGTAATACTTTACAACAGGGATTTTAGGAAAGCAATAGTGGCTACAACAGAATTTCTTTTTTAGGAACATACAGCAGGTTAGAATAGTTTAGAAGTAGAAGAAGGAGGTCGCCTGTTTGTCTACAGTAAGGTGCGCGTGGAATGTCTGGCTGCCTTACTGTATCTGTAAAGCTTGTAAGTTCTCTGTAGTATGATCAATGAAACTAAGAGTCATTCTTACATTGTAAATCATGTATGGCTATTCGTTTCTAATACAATAGAATCTGGAGTTCTGCATCTATCTTCTGAGTGTTCTCCTACTCTTCTTTGTGTTTTGAAATATCTTCTTTGAGAGCTTGCAATTTTAAATGTATGTTTGTGAAAATGCTCAGGACTTACATTTAGGGTTTTTACTGTGGATTTGATCAAACTACTGTGGTATTTACATAGTGCATAACAGAAACACTTAGATCCTTCGGTAGATTAAGTGAGGTATAGAGTAGATCTTTCTAACTTTTCCCAACCCATCTGAAATATTTAGCTGAAAACGTAGAAATCCAAAGGAAATTGTCTCAAATTTGAGGAAGCATGCATAACAGAGTCTAAGTAGACAGTTTTCATAAGTACATGAAGAAGAAAGCTGCAAATAATTCAAGAAAATCATCTCAAACTTGCAGCACAGTATCACCTTTATGCAGAGGAATGAAGAGTATTGACATATCTATGACCTTTTTGCATATTCTTAGGCCAGTAAACCACAGAACAAACCTAAACTACGTAAGGCCCCTTGAACATTACAGCTTCACATTGACCAACTGAACTTGACCAACCGAACCATTGTAGACTTGGGATTAGTTGAATCACCAAATGATTCCTTCTTGTCTTTCAAGTATAGTTACAGTTCATGTCATGTGAATTTCAACTTATTGTTATGATTGCATCAAAACCATCATCAACACTCTCTTATGCAGACCAAAATTGTAAAATAAGTGCAAAGGGGCTAGCTTTGGGCCTATGTTCAGTTGTGAGACAGAGGATTTTGGTCCTAAAACTACTTCTAAAGTCCTAAAGGTTTATAATTGAAGTTTGAATTTAGATTTTGTATTTGGATGCAAAACTAGGACATTGGGTTGTAACCTCAATACAAGACCAGACTAGTGCCTATCTCAGGTCTCAGAGTCAATAGACATACACATGTGAACGATTACCATAACTTGAATCAATAACTGTGTTTCAAGGGAAAATTTTAGTATCTGCCTTACAGATACTTCCCAAAACTGAGTATTTAGCTGTTCATACTTAATGGTATCCCTACTGCAACATACCTTTCCCAATGATTAACCTAAAATATTTAATTTTCTCCTTGAACAAAGACAAGAGATTAAACATTTAACATAGAAAATCCATGTTCCTGAATCCCAAACAACCCTTAGCTATTGAGATTCAAAATAAAAGATGCCCACAACTTGGAGACAAACAACTAAAAACATGCAACAATGCATTTCTCATATAAAACAACATGAACCAGCAAAATTATGCATAAAACATTCAACATATGATTCATAAACTCACAAGACACCAAAACAGAGCCACCAGTAGAATTGTATCTTATTACTCCACCAAAATTTTGTCCAGTTTTCAACAACAGAAATATGAGTAACACAATCTTGATATATACCAAGAACATGTACTCAACAATCAAGTACAATGGTCATTTCAAAATTCTACCAAATATAATGCACCATAGAATGGCACCCAAAATATTCAATGCAGCAGAGAGACAAGGAGGAAAGGAGTAGGTGGGTTCGGGATGTGAGCCGCCGACTGGAGATTTTCTTATCAAATTTGGTAGTTGTTCGGTCACTTCAACCCATACCCCTTGCAAATCGTCATTAATGGCCAACCTACCCATGGCCTCTGGAAACACAGCAGCTGCGTGCTTTGCAATTCTTTTCCCACCTAAAATGATGCAGATACAAAGAAAATCCTTCCTTCCTTGGGCATTCAAAACAAGGTCGTCGATTTCCTCCTCATCGCCAAGATCAATGGCCTCTCAACAAGCTAAAAAGTCATTGACCAATAGAATCATGCCACATAGGCGCTTTATCTCCTTTTCCATCACTGACTTTTCCCAGCACAAACATATGCATTACCTTTTTGCCCATTTTGCCTTCAAATCCTTGTATATGCACATGCATATACATACAATTGCTTTTGGACAGGTGGCAGCCTGCCATTGGATCGCCATCACTATGTATTTACCACTCCATCGGCCGTCGAAAAGGCCCTAAACCTAGTCATCGATAAGCGAAGTCTCACTGATGAGCCATTGTATCAACATGCATCTGTGGTTGTATATTTGAGATTGTATATGCATACGATCACTTGCATACAAAGCGTTAACCCCAAAATATTATAAATCAAATTGAAACTGAAATTAGGTCCAGCTTGTATCCTCATTCTATGTATGCTTCCTTGTATATCGCACATACAATGTGCAATGTAATCCTGTGGACTCCAGCCACTTATCCACCAAAATACATTCCTTCTTCACGTCCGGGTTGTATGTGCGTGCCTTTGTATATTGCATTGCATGTCACACCTACATACAACCTATAGAACATACAACCATGCGGGCCCTGTTGGGACAGTAAAAATTTGAAATTTTTGTTGTATTCTCACTTCACCATATTTGAGTAAAATCATAAAACATCCCAAAACCATAGTAAAAATGCATCCCACAAGATGTCCATGGTTAAACAATGCAAAATTACTTAAATTAAAATCTATCGGCAAGACTTTGTGTTGCTTGTGCCGATGCATAAGAAAATCAATGAAAAATTACTATTGGCGTGAGAGTAAAGATCGGAAAGATTTGTAAGAGCTGCCGATAGGAGAAGTAATACCGATGGCCTTTTATTGGTAAGAGAACCAAGCAGTCACACTGATCGGTATGACTAGTAATCATCGGGTGGTCCTTTAAAAGCTACCCCGACGGTATACTTCATACCGATGAAATATATCAGCAGGAGTCTCACCGAATATCTTATGGGGACAAAGGCAACAATAACCATCGGCAAGAAATAAAACATCAGGATGAAAAGTAAATAAGTCTTTGATACTCCATTCTCTTGGCGAAACAATAAAAAGGCACTTTCAGTGTGAGTCACACCGATACACATATCCGTCGGTGTAACTTAATATATCAGAATGAAGCAATGATATCTTGCCGACTCACAAGTCACAGCGATGAAAGGGTGTTGGTAACACTTTGACAGATTCTCTCCGATAAGGAATGTAAAGTAGCCATCGGGGAGATAATTGTGATCGAGTGATCTGAAAAGAATTACCCCAATGGTATATCTCACTCTGATGGAAATAAAGTCACACCCATTGATAAAACGCTAACCATATCGGTGAGATATCAAGATGGTCATTCCGATCCAGAGTATAGAAGATTATCAGGAAGACAGCAAAATTCAGGGAAACATAAATATATTATCCCAATGGTATTGATCTCCCCGATAACGAGTTGTCATCACACATATCGGTGAGACCCTCACCAATAGTCATATCGATGGGACTCACTATATCGGAGGGAAATCTAAAACACACGGCGATGAAAGAAGTCATGCCGATGGTCGCGCCCACTTAAAATATGACTCAACATAGCATCGGGAATACAATTGAAGGGTCACGCTGATTGATTGTTCGCACCATGAAGAGATATTAAGGTCGCCCAGACATTTTGAAAATCATGCCGATGACAGGAGTTATGGCGATGTGACATTTCACAACGATGAACGACATTGAATTGATTAGACAATTAAATGCATACGGTGATGAAATCTTTTAAAGATCATTGTAATTACAATTAACAGAGTTGTCTGAGAAGAAAATACAGAGGAATTCTTGAGGCGCAAGCAGAGGATTTCAATCACAGCCACAGAACAATAGGTACTTACATACGAACCATTGTGTATAGCCTGTGTTTGAATTTTCTACCAAAATTTGAATATGGATACTCTGGGAAAGGGTAAAGGTAGAAAATCACAAGGGGAAACTAGTAAATCTAAGAAACAAAAAACTGATCAAACCCCTGAAGAAAAAATAAAAGATAGAAAACTCAATCAGGACTTAATTGATCAATTGCCTAGGTCAACTCCCAAGGCCAGAAGATCTTCTCAACTTAGGGCAGAAGTTGAAAAAAAAAAGATAAATGTAAGTGCTTGGGAGATATCTAGACCCCAATCAGAGGATATGGGCTTTTTAGATTCCATTATAATAGAAGGTTCAAGAATGCTCCTGTGTCAAACCCATGGCACTTTGATTTGGGAAAATTGGTCGTGCCTAATGTATTCCTGAGTGTCAAACTCCTCCAACTACTTGCCAGACAATATAGCCCAAGCCTGAAAGCTATATGCAATCCACAGGGGGAGCCAATTGTACATTTGTCAAGAAGTGCCATTGAGCTTACTGATCCCATCGAGATCAAGAGTACTTGGACCATCTGGCTAAAATTTACTTATGGCTGAATAGAGCCTAATAATAGTTATGTAATAGTTGTTAATCTTGTCAAAATCCCAAAAGGACTTATTGAAGAGTTATGTCTCTTCATAGAAATACCTATATAAGTTCAAACAATTGGTGCTGAAAGATTATCGGTAGTAGAATATATATACATATATATAATTTACAATGTTTTAGAAAGACTATGTTGCATGTTTTATTTGAAGAAGTAGATTGAAGTTCTCTGATTCAATGGTTCTATCTTGGTATCAATTATTTGTTATAATTACTCAATTCTGTGGTTGTCTCCAGTTCTATATTTCCCTGTTATTCAAATTAATATATCAAGCATATATTTAATTTGTCAATACACATTGCTGTATCTGTGTGATTGAGTAAATTGGTTTCCATTTGAGAAATTAAATCCTTCTGATCGGTCACTGTAGCCTGGAAGTATTAAGTTTGGATTATTAAGTAGAGCCATATAATTAGGATTGTCATTCTGTCTTCAAGATAATATTATCTGTTATTCTTGCTCATTCATTTCAATTGGTTCCTTCAAGTAAGGATTAAAATACCTTCTGGTGAATTATAAGATATCTGATTATATTGGTTGGATTATCAAGAAGAGTTTGTCAATCATTCCCTTGCACGTTTATACAAGTTATAAACTAAAGTTGTGCCAAATAATTAGAATTAGTACCCATTGTAAGCCACTAGTCTTGGTCCTTCATTCGACTCTATTACCCTATAAGGCACTGGTCTTATTTACATTCATCATTTAAAATCCTTTTACCTTATACAATTTCTATTAAACCATTCACTAGACATTAGATATAATCAGATAGTAAGTTTTTCATCTATCTTACACCCTTTGCCATTGTAGATAGATTTAATTAGTCAATACATTTACATTTAGTTTGCTTTAAATCCCAAGGTTCACCTACCTAGGTGTAGCAGGACCTGAAGTGTAGGAAATCATTAAACCTTGAAGGTTGATTTCGTCAAGTTAGTTCAAAAATGTTGCAAATCTAAACATAGAGCCTGGCATCCTCTTAGGATCAGCAACCTGCATTTTTGAGACCTAAGAAATTGGCGACTCTACTGGGGACTTAAAAAAAAGACCTTAGAAACTAATCATTTCTTTTATAGAGTCATTTTAGAAACTTTGATTTGGTAACTCTGCTGGAAACAAGAACCCCTAAAGATAAAACACAAACTTTTCCTATTTACTGAATAGGTGGCGACTCTAGTTACAGTTATAATAAAGAAATTACTATCAAATGGATGGTAGGAGATCTAAGATGGAAGGCAAGAAATTGCAGTCATCTCCATCACTTAGAAACAATTCTAAAAGAAATGGAACTTCAAATTATTCTCACCAAGATAATAATCTAGATACCCAAGAGAATAATGCAGACCAAAATATTTCAATTCACAAGTTCACACCTCTACATAATTCAAACAAGAATCTCAGTGGAGCAACTGATGATATCTTGACAAGATACAAACTGGATCCTCCAGAACAGCATGAGTATGAAGCACAGGTCATGAGGGATATTGATCGAAACCAAGCTGAACATGATTTCAAGATGTCATTACATCAGGGAGAAGAGATAGGATATAGATTCTCAAATCAAGGAATGAATGACAATCCAAAAAATCAGGAAGTAAATAACAGTTCAGAGAATCTGGGAAGTATGAGTGAAAAAAAATAGGTGGTGCTCTAGCTCCGGGAAGAACTCGAAAGGTTCAAGATACAAGAAAATGAAAGGTTGTCACAGCAAAAAATTCAATAGATGAAAAGTAAAGCTGAAACAGTTCCCCCAAAATATGTACCTCCATATAGGGGAAATAATTCCAGAATTCCACAGCAAAACGCAGGTGGAATTTCAAATTCACATGCATCTAGAAATCATCAAAATACTATATCTTGAAACCCTAGACCACCTCCCATACATAATGCATCTCAACATATGGCAAATACTTACCCACCCCCTGGCCAACAATATTATAGACTACAAAATCCCTACATGAATCCTCACTTCAACCAACAGCAGCAATATGCCTATCATCAGCCACCAGGTGGATATAAGTACTATCCCAATCCACCACCCATGAACTTTCCACCTCAAAACCTTGCAAATATATGTAGTCAATTTGATTTAACTGGATATCAGTTGTATCCATATCCTATGGATAGTACTTGGATAAATATGGTTCCCAAGTTTACTGGAAACAATGCAACATCAGTAGAAGATCATATTAGAAGTTTCAATGCTTTTGTGTAGGATATTGGTATGGATTGGGAAGATATTAGAATGAGGTTATTCATGATGTCCCTCACTAAAGATGCCAGAGACTGGTTTAATAGCCTGCCTGATGCCTCAATCAGTTCAATAATTGATTTCCACAACCAGTTTAAGGACCAGTATGGTAACCAATATGCCCCTGAGTTTGCATTACATGAATTGATAAGTATACAGAAGTATCAAAATGAATCAGTATATGATTTCAACCTAAAATTTTCCAAGTTGCATAATAAGGTACCACATGGAGCCAAGCTATCTGATCCAGCGGCACTGAGTATTTATATGAAAGCATTTGACCCCAAAACAGGGTACGAGCTTAGAAATTGGTGTCCTACAACCCTAGAAGAAGCACAAAAAGTGGCCCTAACCATTGAAAACACTAGGAAGGCTGCAGGAATGGTTAGTAAGAGAGACAATCATAGAAATCCTCATAACCCAAATGCTCAACAAACTAAACTAGAGGGTCAACATAGGCATGAAAGGCCTAGGTTGCATGATATGCCCTACAACACAAATTGGAAGGATGGGAGACCTGTTGACAACAGCAGAAAGCAACAGTATGGTAAGGATACTCTTGACCCCCTGAAAAGAAACATGGCACATATGGTAGAAAATAAACCTTGGTGTTTGGTGTGTAATTTACCACATTTACCTGAATACTGTGAGGTAGCTAAATCAGTACAACAAGAGGAAATGTTATATAATTATAATAGAGATAACCACACCATAAATATGATGCAGGATACACCATGTGTGGTGACTGAAGATTACTCTTCTTCAGAGGAGGAAGGATATGAGTATGATGTAGGAAACCAGAGGCATCATATCAACATGGGAGAACAAGAAGTGTTCTCATATCAGGAAGATGGTTATGAGCAACCTATTTGTTATAACAATCAACCATATGGTCAATGGAGAAAACCTACTAAGGATGAAAGAGAAGCCCTTACAGTAGCTGCAATAGCTCAAGCCAGAAACACTTACAACTTAAGGAATAGAACAACGAATGTTGAACAAGGAACTCCTAAGAGTGTGTTTATAAAAGATCAGAATAACAAAAAGAATAATACAAAATCATCATCTAAAGAACCAGAAAAAGGTGGTAAGGGTAAAGTGAAAGAAAATTTACAAAATCAAGAAAAAGAGAACACAAAAATAGCAAAGAATGACCAGACCATGGCCCATTCTTTTGACATTGCTCAAGCAGTGTCTCAGGTAAAAATATCAGTTCCACTCCTAGAGATGATGAAGATAGATAAATATAGGAACACAGTTGTCAAGTTGATTTCTGATACACCAAGTCAAAAATATAAAGGACATGAAAACACAACAAACAATGTTCATCAGCAAACATTCCAAATGCTTGAGGTATACCTTGGTGATACACTAACAAAAAATCCCTCACAGGTAGACCCATTCTACACTACACTATTAATCAAGAACAGAATAGTCAGAAATTGCATGATTGATTCAGGTGCTGCCATGAACATCATTCCTATAGCAGTTATGAAAGAATTGGGAATGTGGGTTGATACTACATTTGGCCAATGTTATGCAATGGATAACAGATCTATCCCAGTGGTTGGTATTATGAGGGATGTGGAGATAAAGCTTGCCTCACACCCTGAAGCAACTTATAACATTGATATTACTGTGATTGACATCCCACCGTATTATGGAATGCTTCTATCAAGACAATGGGCTGCAATGGCAGGAGGGAATGTTCAGTTAGACTTATCATATGCCATCATACCAATGGGAGGCAAAGAAATTAAGCTATACAGAGAGCCGAGGTATGACAATATTATAGAAAGATTGGATCGGCATCAAATAAATTTCTTTTGTGATACAAATTTAAGAGTCTTCAAAGTTGGAGAAAATACACTAGAATTGAGTAACACTGATCCAATACACACTGAATCTATGAAAGAAGAAAATGATGTGTGGAAGATGTATTTTGATGGTGCATGCAGCAAAATAGGAAATGGGGTTGGAGTAGTTTTCATTTCACCAGGAGCTAAAACTTTCAAATACTCTTTTCTATTGACATTTGAATGCACAAATAATGTAGCTGAGTATGAAGCTTTGCTCATTGGTTTGAACATAGCCACTAAACATAAAATAAAAAAGTTAGCTGTCTATGGTGATTCTGAATTGGTCATTTCCCAAGTAAGAGAAAAATATCTATCAAAAAACAAAGGGTTGAGACAGTACAAAAATGCAGTTTGGGATAATATTGAATTCTTTGATGCCTTTTCAATCAACTGGGTTGATAGGTCTAAAAACATTATGGTAGATTTTTTTAGCAAATATCGCATTGAAGAGGGATGATTTCACATTAGGAGGAATTACAGAGGTTGAATTCAAAATTAGACCTACCATCCCAGATAATATACATAACTGGCAAGTGTTTGATAATAATGCAGATATAATCAACTTCTTACATTGCGCTGATTATTATGAAAACCAAGAGATTGATTTCAATGCATTTGTAGAGGAACATGATGGGAAGGAAACCCTTTTTGGTCAAGAAATAGTTTAGCTAAAAACAAATAAGATACCCAAGGGACTTATAGCATTGGAAAAGGCATTCGATGGACATGACAGATCTAAGATGAAAGATACACCAGTAGCACCGAATGACCTTGAAGAGATCAATTTGGGGACACAAGCAGCCCCAAAGAATGTGTATATTGGAAGAAATCTTGACCCAAAAATCAGGAGCAGAATCATCAACTTACTCAGAAAGTTCAGGCATGTATTTGCTTGGTCATATGATGAATTAAAGGCATATAGAGAGGATCTATTTCAACATGAGATACCACTAAAACCAGATGCTAAACCATTCAGGCAAAAATAGAGGCCAATTAATCCTACATTAGCTCCTAAAATGCTAGAAGAACTTACAAAGTTGATGGATGCAGCTATAATTAAACCCATTAGGCATTCCTCCTGGGTTTCAAATTTAGTACCTGTCAGGAAAAAGAATGGTGATATTAGACTGTGTGTGGATTTCAGAAACTTGAATAAATCTTCTCTCAAGGATAATTATCCTCTCCCCAATATGGAGGCGATACTACAAAAGGTTACTGGATGTGAATTGTTGTCAATGATGGATGGCTTCTCAGGTTACAATCAGGTAAAAGTCAAGGAGTCAAAGCAATTTAAGACTGCATTCACCACTCCATGGGGAACATATGTATATTTGAGAATGCCATTTGGGCTCACTAATGCTGGAGCAACCTTCCAAAGAGCAATGGATGTAGCTTTTTCTGAGTTGATAAATAAAATCATGATAGTGTATCAAGATGACCTGACAGCATATTCTAAAAGGGCAGAGGATCATTGCACACACTTGGAGCAAATATTTATCAGGGCCCTAGAGTATGGGATCTCATTGAATCCTAAAAAGTGCCATTTTGCAGTGACAGAAGGGAAATTACTTGGCCACATAGTTTCTAAGGATGGAGTGAAAATAGATCCGGAAAGGGTAAAAGCAATTGACCAAGTCCCTATTCCTAAGAATGTGAAAGCCATACAGTCATTTTTTTGACAAATTAATTTTGTTAGGAGGTTTATATCTAATTTTGCAGAAATTATTTGCCCTATATCAAGGATGCTAAAGAAAAACTCAAAAGTAAAATGGACAATAGAAACAATAGAAGCATTTGCTACTATTAAGAGAGCAATCAAAGAAGCTCCTGTCTTGATATCCCCGGATTTCAATAAACCATTCCAATTATTTTCATTTGCATCTTACCATATAGTTGCAGCAGTGCTATTACAGAAAAATAATGATGGATATGAACAGCCTATCTCATTTTTCAGCAAATCCCTTCAGAATGCAGAGTTAAAATATGACATTGTTGAAAAACAGGCATATGCATTGGTAAAAGCAGTAAAAACCTTTAGACCATACTTGGTGGGAGCCAAGATCATAGCATATGTACCTAATGCTGCAGTCAAAGATGTATTGGTCTAGCCCGAAGTCACTGGTAGAAGATGTAGGTGGATTAATAGAATTCAGGAATTCAATATTGAAATCCAGATCACTAAACTGGTGAGAGGACAAGGCCTTGCTAGGTTGATGGCTAAAAGTAATCTCGAAGCTTCCTAGATATGTGGTGCTAATGATGTTGATAATGCAAGTACCAGTATTGAGCATACTCCATGGTATGCTGATGTAATATATTATCTAAAACATATGAAGTGTCCTGAAGGGTATGATGATAACAAAAGGAGGACACTCAAACTGCAAGCTTCAAAATATGTACTCATCAATGGGGACCTTTACTGGAAAAACAGAGATGGGATTTTACTATTATGTTTGGATGAATATCAATCAAAACATATTATGAAAGAGTTACATGAGGGCATGTGTGGAGGCCATTTCTCAGCAAGGACTACAGCCCACAAGATCCTTAGGGCCGGATACTATTGGCCTCAAGTTTTTAATGATTCATACCATTACACTAGGAAGTGTGAAGCATGCCAAAAATTCTCAAGAAAGTTAAAGTATCAAGGAGCATTGCCTTTGAAACCCATGCAAGTTGAAGCTCCATTCTGTCAGTGGGGTATTAATTTCATAGGTGAAATTGTGGAGAAATCAAGTGGTGGACATAAATGGATTTTAGTAGCAACTGATTATTTCACAAAATGGGTGGAAGCAATTCCAACCAAACAGGCAACTAGTAAGGTGGTGATTAACTTTCTAATGGAAAATATTATGTTTAGATTCGGCACTCCAGTGAGATTAATTACAGATAATGGGATGTGTTTTAGATTAGATGAATTCAAAGGATTTTGCAGTACGCATGACATCACTGTCTCCTATGCCACCCCCTATCATCCACAGGCAAATGGACAAGCAGAATCAAGTAACAAAAGCCTCCTGAAAATCATAAAAAGAATGTTGGATAGAAACAAAAAGGCCTGGGATTCAAAATTAAGAATGGCAGTGTGGGCTAATAGGATTACTGTAAAGAGAGCAATTGGAAGATCTCTTTTTGAGCTAGTATATGGAACACAAGCAAGATTACCATTGGAAAATCTTATGCCGGTATACAAATTCATTCTCCAGGAAGACTTGAACATTCCTGAACCAATGGAGGAGAGTTTGGAACATCTGGCAGAACTTGATGAAACAAGAAGAACAACTCAAAGGCAAAATGTTAAGCTACAATCACAAGTAAAATATCTCTTTGACAAAAAGGCCAAAGATAGAAAATTTGAAATAAATGATCTGGTACTAATGTGGAATGCAAGGTGTCAAGACAAAGGGAAGCATGGAAAATTTGAAGCCCTATGGTTAGGTCCTTTTGTTATCACTAGCAAAGGAGGTGATGACTCTTACTACTTACAGAATATGTCTGGAGAAGAGTAGGAATTGCCTGTACATGGGCAATACTTGAACCAGTTCTTTTCATAAACATGTACAATGAGGATTGAGCGTTGCCAGTGCATGGACAACCCTCAAACAATTCTCAAAAATATTTTTCTCCATGCACAGTAGTTTAGGAATCATTCCCATTCCACATCATTTGTCACTCCCCTTTTCCATTTTTTTTCATAAAAACATCACCCAAAATAAATAAAAACATGTGGTCTACTTCCCCAGGAGATCTGAATCCTTGTTATACTCATAGGGAGTATACATCCCAGACAGAGCCACTATTGGGATAGTAAAAATTTGAAATTTTTGTTGTATTCTCACTTCACCATATTTGAGTAAAATCATAAAACATCCCAAAACTATAGTAAAAATGCATCCCACAAGATGTCCATGGTTAAACAATGCAAAATTACTTAAATTTAAATCTATCGGCAAGACTTTGTGTTGCTTGTGCCGATGCATAAGAAAATCAATGAAAAATTACTATCGGCATGAGAGTAAAGATCGGAAAGAGATTTGTAAGAGCTACCAATAGGAGAAGTAATACCAATGGCCTTTTATTGATAAGAGAACCAAGCAGTCACACCGATCGGTATGACTAGTAATCATCGGTTGGTCCTTTAAAAGCTACCCCGACGGTATATATCATACCGATGAAATATATCGGCAGGAGTCTCACCGAATATCTTATGGGGACAAAGGCAACAATAACCATCGGCAAGAAATAAAACATCGAGATGAAAAGTAAATAAGTCTCCGATACTCCATTCTCTTGGCGAAACAATAAAAAGGCACTTTCAGTGTGAGTCACACTGACACACATGTCCGTCGGTGTAACTTAATATATCGGAATGAAGTAATGATATCTTGCCGACTCACAAGTCACAGCGATGAAAGGGTGTCGGTGACACTTTGATAGATTCTCTCCGATAAGGAATGTAAAGTAGCCATCGAGGAGATAATTGTGATTGGGTGATCTGAAAAGAATTACCCTGATGGTATATCTCACTCTGATGGAAATAAAGTCACACCCATTGATAAAAAGCTAACCATATCGGTGAGATATCAAGATGGTCATTCCGATCCAGAGTATAGAAGATTATCGGGAAGATAGCAAAGTTCGAGGAAACATAAATATATTATCCCAATGGTATTGATCTCCCCAATAACGAGTTGTTATCACACATATTGGTGAGACCCTCACCGATAGTCATATCAGTGGGACTCACTATATCAGAGGGAAATCTAAAACACACGGCGATGAAAGAAGTCATGCCGATGGTCGCGCTCACTTAAGATATGACTCAACATAGCATCAGGAATACAATTGAAGGGTCACGCCAATTGATTGTTCGCGCCATGAAGAGATATTAAGGTCGCCCAGACATTTTGAAAATCATGCCGATGACAGGAGTTATGGCGATGTGACATTTCACAGCGATGAACGACATTGAATTGATCAGACAATTAAATGCATACGGCGATGAAATCTTTTAAAGATCATTGTAATTATAATTAACAGAGTTGTCTGAGAAGAAAATACAGAGGAATTCTTGAGGTGCAAGTAGAGGATTTCAATCACAGCCATAAAACATCAGGTACTTACATACGAACCATTGTGTATAGCCTGTGTTTGAATTTTCTACCAAAATTTGAATATGGATACTGCGGGAAAGGGTAAAGGTAGAAAATCACAAGGGGAAACTAGTAAATCTAAGAAACAAAAAACTAATCAAACCCCTGAAGAAAAAATAAAAGATAGAAAACTCAATCAGGACTTAATTGATCAATTGCCTGGGTCAACTCCCAAGGCCAGAAAATCTTCTCAACTTAGGGTGGAAGTTGAAAAATTAGAAGATAAATGTAAGCACTTGGGAGATATCTGGACCCCAATCAGAAGATATGAGCTTTTTAGATTCCATTATACTAGAAGGTTCAGGAATGCTCCTGTGTCAAACCCATGGCACTTTAATTTGGGAAAATTGGTCGTGCCTAATGTATTCCTGAGTTTCGAACTCCTCCAACTACTTGCCAGACAATATAGCCCAAGCCTGAAAGCTATATGCAATCCACAGGGGGAGCCAATTGTACATTTGTCAAGAAGTGCCATTGAGCTTACTAATTCCCATCGAGATCAAGAGTACTTGGACCATCTACCTAAAATTTACTTATGGCTGAATAGAGCCTAATCATAGTTATGTAATAGTTGTTAATCTTGTCAAAATCCCAAAAGGACTTATTGAAGAGTTATGCCTCTTCATAGAAATACCTATATAAGTTCAAACAATTGGTGCTAAAAGATTATTGGCAGTAGAATATATATACATATATATAATTTACAATGTTTCAGAAAGACTATGTTGCACGTTTTATTTGAAGAAGTAGATTAAAGTTCACTGATTCAGTGGTTCTATCTTGGTATCAATTGTTTGTTATAGTTACTCAATTCTGTGGTTGTCTCCAATTCTATATTTCCCTGTTATTCAAATTAATATATCAAGCATATATTTAATTTGTCAATACACATTTGTTGTATCTGTGTGATTGAGTAAATTGGTTTCTATTTGAGGAATTAAATCCTTCTGATCAGTCACTGTAGCCTGGAAGTATTAAGTTTGGATTACTAAGTAGAGCCATATAATTAGGATTATCATTCTGTCTCCAAGATAATATTATCTGTTATTCTTGCTCATTCATTTCAATTGGTTCCTTCAAGTAAGGATTAAAATACCTTCTGGTGAATTATAAGATATGTGATTATATTGGTTGGATTATCAAGAAGAGTTTGTCAATCATTCCCTTGCACGTTTATACAAGTTATAAACTAAAGTTGTGCCAAACAATTAGAATTAGTACCCATTGTAAGCCACTAGTCTTGGTCCTTCATTCGACTCTGTTACCCTATAAGGCACTGGTCTTATTTACATTCATCATTTAAAATCCTTTTACCTTATACAATTTCTATTAAACCACTCACTAGACATTAGATATAATCAGATAGTAAGATTTTCATCTATCTTACACCCTTTGCCATTGTAGATAGATTTAATTAGTCAATACATTTACATTTAGTCTACTTTAAATCCCAAGGTTCACCCACCTAGGTGTAGCAGGACCTGAAGTGTAGGAAATCATTAAACCTTGAAGGTTGATTTCGTCAAGTTAGTTCAAAAACATTGCAAATCTAAACATAGAGCCTAGCATCCTCTTAGGATCAGCAACCTGCATTTTTGAGACCTAACAGAGCCCACCATGCATTTGAACATCTTTGACTTTGACCACGACCTGCTTGCACATTTCTTTGTATCTCTTCATTGTATGTCTGAATGTACATTGGGAACATGCAATCCCAATATAGAACCCGTGGATTCCATCTTTTTCACAAACGTAATTAACTCCTTGGTTGCGTCTGCCATGCATCTATCTACTTGTACATTTCACTTATATATCAGAAATACATACAATGCAACATACAAGGAAATGCTTTGACTTTTCAACTCTGCTTTTGCATCCATCCCTGCCAGGCTTGATTTGACAAATTTTGACGTCTAGGACTTATATATTTTGCATTGTATGATCAATTGTATCTTGCTCTTGTATCTACCCTTTGTACATTCAAACATACAACACAATATACATACAACCCTTCTGATACAACCGCAGGCTCGACCACCATTTCAACTCGACTGGAACCTTTTTGAGATCCGCCACTTGTATATTACCCATTGTATATGCAAATATACAACAACATACAAACCTTTACATACAAGCATGGAATCTAACTTGGAATATGCCATATACAACCCGATATGCATACAAAGATGCAAATAACTGTTTTCACCACCGCACAAAGGGTTTTCTTTGGACTTAGCATCTTTTTTAATCTTTTTTAGCGCAATGGGAGAAAGTGGTAATACAATGCAATGGGGTCAATCAACCCATGAATGCTAAGGTATGAAAATGCAACTTAAGTGATTGATAACCTGCTACACCAGGTCAACAACAAAATAGAAGATACAACACAGGATTTCAAAAGAAAACAAAACCATTTAGGGACAAAGGGTTTGAGGGAATGAAAAATAAGCTTGCAGACTCGACTCAAAACCCTAACCCTAGGTGGGTACCAACAGAACTTCTCAATGTCCATTCGAGAGGTTGATGTAACGATGGATACAGCCATAATAACAACATAAGATCTGCAAAACAAATGCAACCAAATCTCCCACTATAGCTACAGCTTCCACACTACCACCCAAGAGTCAAAGCTGGCCAGGCTCTGATACCAAATGTTAGAAATGAAAGCAACACTGCTTCAATGGAAATCTGATTCGAGATAAATTTCAGCAATCTTTAACTGTGTATTATTAATGGAGATTGTAACAAAATATAAACCCATAATATAGAAATATACCAAAAGCAGAATGAAGCACATAACACAAGTGTCTAACATGGAGAAAGCCCTTTCGGGTAAAAAACTCCACCAAGAAAAGAGGCCAAGTTGTATTATCTTCACAAAAGGAGATTACAAATACATTCACTTCCTCTGTCCTCCAACCTTCACTCTGATAGAACCTGGGTACCTGTAAACTGTTATATTCATCTCATCTACTATTCTATGGTTTATATAGAATTTACACAACCTCAAGACATTTAATGACTTCTTACAAGCCCATAACACTTGTCAAGAATCAACAATACAACCTTAGGCATCCATAGCCAAGAATAGGCTCTTACGGGGTCATAAATGTTGTCATACATGCATCCTACACTTGGAAAAATGTTTCCATGCAAGCTTGAATGACTTGGGGCCAAAAATAGCCACTTACAGCATCTTATGACGCGTCATATGCTATTATTAGTGTCATAGATTCTTATGACAACTTATAGTTGTCATAGAATCTCTTACACCCTCTTACAACATCTATTACGTGCGTCATAACACTAAAAATAGATTATTCCTCCACATGTGCACCCCACTTTGACCAATTACCATTTACCATAGTAAATGACATCTCGTAACTACTGTCGGTAACTCCGAGACTTACCATGCAGTAACTTTGTAATTACCGTGGACAGTAAATAATTTTTACCACTATTGGTGAAACTTGTACATCCCCTATGGGTAATTACAAATTACAAATAATAAATGGAATAAATACAATATGGGGATTTACAAGGTTAATGGCACCTTATCTCAATAGATAGAGGGTGAGGGACATGGCTAGAGACATAGGCAGAGAGATTGAGTGGTAGAGGGATGATAGAGACAAGGAGATAGGGTTTAGGGTTGATTGAGTTTAGGGTTTAGGGGTTAGGAGTTTAGAGAGGGAGAGATATGGAGATAGAGGGTGAGGGACATGGCCAGAGACATAGCCAAAGAGATTGAGAGGTAGAGAGATGATAGAGACAAGGAGATAGGGGTATAGGGTTGATCAAGTTTAGAGTTTAGGGGTTAGGAGTTTAGAGAGGGAGAGATAGGGAGATAAAGGGTGATGGACATGGCTAAAGCCATAGGTAGAGAGATTGAGAGGTAGAGGGATGATAGAGACAAGGAAATAAGGGTTTAGGGTTGATCAGGTTTAGGGTTTATGGTTGGTATATATGATGTATAGAATGGTGTAAATTACTAACATATTGGCGCTTATGATGTTCTGATGGCTCCTGTGACTGGAAGAGGGTAGAATGAAACCTATGACTGGCTAGGTGTAGAATGATGTTTGTGATTGACAAGTAGGTGCTACTAAGAAGCATATTGGCACATACGATATACAAAATGGTGCAAATGAGTAACAGATTGCCACTATGATCTTCTAATGGCTCCTAGTGAGGTATTTGTTTGATTTTGATTATTTTTGGGATTGTTTGAGATGGAGCTTAGATTGATTTGGGATGGAGTTTGGATGAAATGGATTGGTTTAGGGATGATGTGAGGTGAAAAGGACTAGATTAGAAAAAATTTGGGAATGATTAGAATGGTTTTAGGGATGGTTTGAAGTGGTTTAGTGGTGATTAGAGAATGATTTAGGAATAGTTTAGGGATGGTATTTCAGATGAAATCTAGGTTGACTGGAAAATGATTAGGGATGAAGTTAAATTGATTTGGATGTGATTTGGGATGGTGTGCAGTGGTTTAGGGCTGATTAGAAGTGGTTTAGGGATGATTGGGGATGAAATTGAATGGATTAGGGATGATTTGGGATTGATTAGGAATGAATTTTGTTGGAATGAAAGCTTAATGTTTTCATGTTTTCATGTTATATAGATTAGGACAGATAGGGAGATAGAGGTTTCGGGTTGCTTCTAGGTTTTATGGTTTAGGGGTTAGGGGTTTAGTGGTTTAGGGTTGCTCATTTTTAGGGTTTAGGGGTTAGTGGTTAAGGTTTAGAGGTTTAGGTTTATGGTTTAGGTAGAGAGGTGAATAGGGAGATATAGAGGAGACCGAGCCTGGGAGATCTCTCTCTCTCTCTCTCTCTCTCTCTCTCTCGCTAGATTTCTTTCGATCCCCTCTCTCTAACTCTACCTTTCTATCTCTCTCTCCCTCACTATTTGAGGTTTACATGAGTTTAGGGTTTCTCAAGTAAATATGATTTAGGTTTTAGGCTAAGGGTTTAGGGGAATTATTTAGACTTTAGGGGTTTAGGGATGCTCAAGTTTAGGGTTTAGGATCTAGGGGTTAGGGTTTAAGGTTTACAGTTTAGCGGTTTAGGGATGCTTGAGTTTAAGGGTTAGGGTTTAGGGTTTAGAGAGAGATAGAGTGAGGGGACCAATAGAGATTGTGAGAGATAGCGAGATAGAGGTTTAGGGTTGCTTCCAGGTTTTATGGTTTAGGGACCTTAGCGGTTTAGGGGTTTAGGGTTGCTCATTTTTAGGGGTTAGGGGTTAGAGGTTTAGGTTTATGGTTTAGGTAGAGAAGTGAATAGGGAGATACAGAGGAGACTGAGCCTAGGAGAGATATCTCTATCTCCTCTATCCCTCTCTCTAACTATACCTACCTTTGCTTCTAGGTTTTATGGTTTAGGGACCTTACGGGTTTAGGGGTTTAGGGTTAGGGGTTAGGGGCATTATTTAGGGTTTAGAGTTTATGGTTTATAGGTTTAGGTTTATGATTTAGGTAGATGGAGGAATAGGGATCCCTATCTCTATTTTGTTGATGGTGGTTTTAGTGCACAACAACATAGATGTGATTGTTGGTATCACACCTCTCTTGAAAAACGTATCATATCCAAGATAGGACTACCCCAAGGATAATACAGCTAGGTCTTAGCTTGCTTGGAATGACTCAGTGGTATGTCTAGTGGTGCCAACAAGGGGTCTTACATAAAATGTAGGGTTTTTGAAAAGATGGCAGCAATGCAAGTGTAGAAACCCTAGGTGGTTCAGACTTTGAAGTCTAAAATTTTAGTAGATGATCAATGTAATGCTACTCAAATCCTAAATCTACCAAACTTTATGTAAATAAAATGCAAAAGGAAAAGGAGAGGGAGAAGGGATAAGAGATCCTATAGACAATTGTAGAAATGTTCAATTACCAGATAGATAGATTCCCAACAATAAACAAATCTCTGCTTAACTAGGCAGCCCACAATGCCACAGAGAATGTGCAATCTTCTAAGGAGATGTAATGATTTTCAAATTGTAGAGAGTTCATCAAACACCCAATCCTTGGCGTAGCTCAATGAAATCATACAATCAAACTTATCTCATAAACTATGCCAAGACTAACCATGCACAATGACATATAATCAACAAGCCAACAACGGTTTGGACAGGAAATCCATCAAATATCTGAATAATTAATCACAAGTGCAACTAAATATCAACTAATTTTAGATTGACATGAACCATGAAGATCAAAATAAGACAACACATAATCATAAATTCCCAGAAACCTGCAAAACTTGCTTTGTATTGACTATATTTTGGCAAACTCTTAGCAATTCATTATCAAATCTTACTTTTAAATGAGAGAAAAGGATGGCCCTTTTATAGGCAAGACACCATACCAAGTTTTTCAATGGACGGTGGAGATTAACTCGACACCAACGGTCTAGATTACATAGCATTTAATGAGATACATTAGTTAGTTACATTTTCAGATTTGCATTATCCTTTAGGAAAAAGATAAAATACAGCTTGCAAATACATTGAATCTGGATAAAATGGATACCCATTTGGTTGTATATGATGATAAGTCAATTTTCAAGGCCTAATAAAGCCAAAATAGAGTCACATGACACTTGAAAACTTGAGTGGATGTGGATTCACGAGATTCCAAGTGCTGACTGGATCAAGAGGTGTATGTGGCACATTTTTGGTGAAAGTGTATCCAACTGAAAGCTTGTTGGACCAACATTACATGACTGGATGACTAGGACAGCTCTAAACAAGTCTTGGACATTAGACTGGATCTACAAGAACAACAGTGATTTGGCATGATCTTTGATGTATTTCAGCTCCTAAGACTCATCTTGATCATTCTGGACATTATATTGATCTTCTCTTATAGGTGCAATAGCAATTTGGTTGATAGCATGTCAATTCTGTATTTCTAGGTCAGCAGGATACTGTTGTATATTCATCCTTCCAAGACAGCTACAACAAGGTCATATGTCCTCCAAGACCTACAATTCACAATGCAAAGCATCAATTTCATCTTAAACAATCATTTTTCATCAATTTGGATCAAGATATGTCCATTTGTAGTCTAGATCAGTAAAAAATAGCTCATTGTCAATGTTGCTTCCTTATAGACAACTTCATAAATCTAGTGATTTTTGCATGATTTTCTACATTTTTTACTATTTTTAAGTACCCATTTGGCCAATATATTGATCTAGGAAGTTTTTGCAGTCATTAGGATCTATTTGGGAACTTTTATTTCATGTTTTTCTAGCATTTTCTACAAAAAGTTCAATTTTTGGGGGTCACTGACCTTTTATGTGTAGTAGCATTAATTATCGTAAATCATGCCAAAAATCCACACAAACTTGGTACAATGTTCATAATGATGTGACAAATAGATATGCAATTCAAATCCATCAAGAAAATCTAATTTGCTCCTTGAAAAACTCAATTTTGGCCGAAAATACCAAAAAGTGCTAATTTTGGGGGTCATTGACTTAGCGCTAATTTTGCTTCCAACTGACCTAGCGAGGATTTTGAGTTCATCCGACCTTAGCGCGGATTTTGGGTTCATCCGACCTTAGCGCAGATTTTAGGTCCGATTGACCTTAGCGTGGATTTTGGGTTCATCCGACCTTAGCACGGATTTTGGGTTCAACCGATTAAAATGATGCTTCATGAGGTCAGTTGCTTCCATTTTCAACACAGGTCTGTTGGGTCTATTTTTAGTGCAAAATGGTTTTGGCAGGGTTTTTCAAAGTGACTGACCTACGCGACTTAAGTCGATGGAAGGCCATTTAAGTGTAAGTCGGTAGATAGCAATTTTAGCGCTTTTCTTCGAAAATGTCTCAGCAGGGATTTTTGGTCCAACTGACCTAGTGGTGGCTTGAAGGAAGGTTGATCAAAGGTGAATTTAGTGAAAAGTTAGTAGGAAGCATTTTTAGCACAAAGGTTGGTAGGAGGTGTTTTTAGCGCCAGATTTTGAATTGGCCAGGGTGAAAGTATATTTAAAAATATATTTAAGTTGAATTTCATATACTTTAAATATTTTTAAATATACTTTCAAGATGTTTGAGATGGGTTCCAGATCCATAGGATTTCATATACAGATTCTAGAATTTTGAGGTTCCACCAGATTTCAGACTTAGCCATTTTTCAGGATTTTCAGGATTTTCAGGGTTTTAGACTTAGCCAAATCAGGGTGTCAGGACCATGCAACAGGATGAAAGTATATGGACCTCTTAGTGAAATCTAGTAGAATTTGACATGATTTTAGTAGCTCTAAGACTTGGAAACTATGAATTTCAACATGAAACATCATGTAGATGCAATTTCAAGGGCAACATCCCATGACATAGGATTTTAGAGCAAAGTGAAGTAACACCCAATTCTAATGTAGAAGGCAACAAATGACTATCTTTTAAGCACAAGACCACCCAAGACACCTCCAAATCAACCATGAAAGACATCCAATGACTCCAAACATAGAAAATACTCAAATTTGGAACAAATCATGCACTCTAAGGACAAATTCACTCTCTCATAATCATAAGTAACAAAGGTTGAGACTCCAAGCCAAAGCAAAAGAGGGGGTCTCCATTTAGCAAAATGGGGCATGTGTGCAAGGCACAACAAATGGTGACTCTACTGGAAAATGCTCCAGAGCATTTCTAAGATAAACTTAAGTTCGAACCCAGAATGCCTATTTTTCCCATACATTAGACGAGAAAGCATGATACCTTATCAAAGAATCAAAGACCACTAACTAGTGCAACCTTCCATACCCTGAAAACCTAAGTGTGTGCAATTTCATTCATTCCCATCCCTTGGAAACTAAGTTCACCCAATATCCTTTGTGATAAGCTATGAAGTTGGGATTGTTTTACAACCAAGAGAATGCTCTGATGTTGAGATATGATGAACCTTCAAGTAGTAATCTTTCTGCAGTGATATCTTTCTTGATAATGCTTTGGATGATCTCTGATGCTAATAATCTTTATATAATAGTCTTCATGTGAGAGTCTGCAAATGATAATCTTTATATTAATATTTTGTAGTGGGTCTGGTGTTGAAAAACACCTTTTATTTTTACCTAGTAGGCTAGCAGTACTTAGTACCACCCGCCACTCTCATCTGGATCTGCAGAATCGGTGTTGGTAAAATTGGGGATCCAAACTTTTCACTTAACACGAGATCACCCAAACTTACTTAGCTACTTCAGGATTATTTAAAGTGTGAGAGATATATGGTTAGAAACTACTTCAGGTGCACCCACTAATGACTCATTTCCAATGAACAGACATCATACTCCCTAGTATAACAGCGGAACCCACAGGAAGACCTAAGCAGAAACTTCAGTTTCTCAAAGAAATATTTCAAATTACTTACGTGACAAAGGACCTCGTGTAGGCCTGCATGGCTGCCACCATATTTGAGAAATGTAGAACCCAAGCAAAGAAAGCACAAAAGTAAAAATCAAAGAAAACAAGCAACTAACCTAAACAAAGCAAACTACTCTAACCAAAGAAAAACAAGCAGAAAACAACAACTAACAACTAAAAACTAAAGAAATGACAAAGTAGAAACTAAACTAGAAAAGCATACTACTAACTAAAACCTAACTATAAACAAGCAAGACTATGTACAAAACTTCAGACAGCAAGTATTTACACTTCCCCATGATTTATTTCTCAGGGCATGCGGGAGTAACAAGGTGCAGGTCAATGTCCTAAGTTTGGAAAATTCATCTTTGTACTCTGAAAAGTAAGCAATAAGCAGGTTGGGTTCATCTTTAGGGTGCTAGTCATGTAGGATCAGCAGTTGGGGCAGCTCATTAGGGCCATGATCAATCCAGATGCAAGTTGTCTTACCTACATCACCATAATCAAATTGATAATTGGAACTAAGTGGAGAAAGGGAAGATACAACCCGATTTGCAATATTGTTGATCGAAGATATGAGTTCAACACCTTGTTGCATTGCACCAAATACCTTCTCATCTTCAGGGGGACTTAGCTCATGGTGGATCATGTCTTGTGCATCAGGTACCTCCAGATCACTGAATGCTGCAACAACTTCCCAAGAAAACAAAAAGTCTAGACAACTTCCTTCAGAGTGTAGATTATGTAGATGAATTCAGCATGAATCAGTCAAAGCAAAGTCTGTCATATGTGGTGAATTCCCATGTAGCATCATATCCTTACTCATTGTTGATACTAGCTCGATTATGTGACCAAGTGATTGACATTAAAAAGCTTCCAAGCCATCACTTTGCATGGTTGTTTGATTTTTATTCTTAGATTGCAGATTTATATTCTCATTTATCATCAGTAGGTCAGCATCAATCATGTGTGGATCTTCTTCTATGCAAGTATAAACAGGATCAACATGAGGAACATGTGTTATACTTGAATCTACTTCATCAAAATTAGTCACATGCTCTGATAAAACTTCCTCTGTACCAATCAGCAATCTTCCTATTTGAATTAAGGGCTGGTATTGGGTTGGCAATTTACTGTCTACAACAGCAACAAGCTTTCTTTCTTCTTACATAGTTGGATTTATGATGTCAATGCTACTTTGAAGTGATGCATTTTCCTAATTTCTACATTTGACTCAGCTGAAAACTTTGTGGGAGTAACTACAGTGATTTGATATGACTGGTCTTTGTAGTTCACCATGCTGATATACTCAGAATCTTGATCATTTTTCATCAAACAAACTAATTGTCGCTCAAGTGTGTCAATTGGAAAAAATTTCTATACTGCTGTCCATGACTGTTCTTCATCTAGAGGACTGATTTCTTCTTGTTCTTGCATATTTCTGATTTGAACAACCTGTTGTTCTAACTCTGAACTATCAGCTACCTACAAGGGACTATTGTTCTGCACCTCTGTAGTAGAAAATTTAGTCTTAGGACTTGATGTCTGTGAAACATTTGATTGTTGTCTACATCTTCAACATGATTGTTCATGAGGGTTGATTCATCATCTATCTTGTCAACATTTTTAGTAGTAGAAATCTGATCTTGCATCTTGTTGTGTTCATTGTCCTATGACTGCAAACTTAGTTTTAACCAAGCTAGAATAGCATATTCTTCTTATTTGTTTGACTGAGAAAGAGATTTCAACCAGTCATGAATCTCATACTCATTAGTTGTGTGACCTATGAATGGAAGATTTATAGCTCATGTAGCCTCAACTCTTCGAATGTTCTTAACTAGGACATGATTATATGTGTATGCACCTATCCAAGCTGCAACTCCTTGTGACGTCTTACTCTAAATATGGCTATCATACCCACACCCTACTTTAGGCTTATAAACTTCAAAAATAGGAAAGAATCCCTTCAAATACAAATCTAATCTTTGGAGGAAAGTCAAACAATCAATCTTGTCATGCAATTCTCTACGATGTATAGTGCAAGCTTGAGGTGAACTGAAATCAAACAATGTTAGAGAAGGATACTTCACCCTAATCTAATTATCCAATACTTCTTTGAAAAGTGGGATGTTCACTCGAAAGTCCTCTTCATGATAAGACTATTGTGACACTGTTCTGAAGAATGAAGGAGTCTCATGAATGAAACCCTTCTATGTGTCCATTGGATTAGAATTTCTTATACATGCACTTCACTTCAGCATGTGCAATGAACTGAAAAAAATGAAAGCCTGCATAAAATCTTGGTTCATGCCCTCCTTCTAGTGTCAATTCTATTGATGGTGGTTTTAGCACACAACGTAGATGTGATTGCTAGTATCACACCTCTCTTGAAAAAGGTATCCTATCCAAGATCTTAGGACTACCCCAAGGATAATACAACTAGTTCTTAGCTTGCTTAGAATGACTCAGTGGTATGTCTAGTTGTGCCAACAAGGGATCTTACATAAAATGCAGGGTTTATGAAAAGATGGCAGCAATGCAAGTGTAGAAACCCTAGGTGGTTCAAACTGTGAAGTCTAAATTTCACCAAATGATCAATGTAATGCTGCTCAAATCCGTAAATCTACCAAACTTTATGTAAATAAAATGAAAAAGGAAAAGGAGAGGGAGAAGGGATAAGAGATCCTATAGACAATTGCAGAAATGATCAATGACCAGATAGACAGATTCCCAACAATAAACAAATATCTGCTTAACTAGGCAGCCCACAATGACACAGAGATTGTGCAATCTTCTAAGGAGATGTAATGATTTTCAAATTGTAGAGGGTTCATCAAACACCCAATTCTTGGCACAGCTCAATGAAATCATACAATCGAACTTATCTCATAAACTATGCCCAGACTAACCATGCAAATTGACATACAATTAGCAAGCCATTAATGGTATGGACAAGAAATCCATCAAATATCTGAATAATTAATCACAAGTGCAACTGACTAAGTTCATATTGACATAAACCATGAAGACCAAAATAAGACAACACATAATCACAAATTCCCAGCAGCCTACAAAACTTGCTTTGTATTGACTATATTTTGGCAGAGTCTCAGCAATTCATTATCAAATCTTACTTTTAAATGAGAGAAAAGGACGGCCCTTTTATAGGCAAGGCACCATATCGAGTTTTTCAATGGATGGTGGAGATTAACTTGACACTCATGGTCCAGATTACATGGCATTTAATAAGATACATCAGTTAGTTACATTTTTGGATTTGCATTTGTCCTTTAGGAAAAAGGCAAAATACAACTTACAAATACATTAAATCTAGATAAAATGGATACCCATTTGGTTGTATATGATGATAAGTCAATTTTTAAGGCCTAATAAAGCCAAAATAGAGTCACATGACACTTGAAAACTTGAGCTGATGTGGATTCATGAGATTCCAAGTGCTAACTAGATCAAGAGGTGTATGTGACACATTTTTGGTGAAAGTGTATCCAACTGGAAGCTTGTTGGACCAACATTGCATGACTGGATGACTGGGACAACTTTGAACAAGTCTTGGACATGGGACTGGATCTGCAGGAACATCAGTGATTTGGCATGATCTTCTATGTTTTCAGGTCCTGAGACTCATCTTTATCATTCTGGATGTTATACTGATCTTCTCTTATAGGTGCAACAACGATTTGGTTGATAGAATGTCAATTATGCATTTCTGGGTCAACATGATACTGTTGTATGTTCATCCTTCCAAAACAACTCCAACAAGGTCATATGTCTTCCGAGACCTACAATTCACAATGCAAGGAATTAATTTCATCTTAAAAAATTATTTTTGATCAATTTGGATCAAGATATGTCCATTTGTAGTCATGGATGAGTCAAAAACAGCTCATTGTCAATGTTGCTTCCTTATAGACAACTTCATAAATCTAGTGATTGTTGCATGATTTTCTACATTTTTATCATTTTCAAGTACCCATTTGGCCAATATATTGATCTAGGAAGTTTTTGCAGTCATTAGGATCCATTTGGGAACTTTTATTTCATGTTTTTCTAGCATTTTCTGTAAAAAGTGAGATTTTTGGGGGTCACTAACCTTTTATATGTAGTAGCATTAATTATCGTAAAACGTGCCAAAAATCCACACAAACGTGGTAAAATATTCATAATAATGTGACAACTAGATATGCAATTCAAATCCATCAAGAAAATCTAATTTCCTCCTTGAAAAACTCAATTTTGGTCCAAACTACCAAAAAGTGTTGATTTGGGGGGTCACTGACTTAGCGCTGATTTTACTTCCAACTAACCTAGTAGGGATTTTGAGTTCATCTGACTTTAGCGTGGATTTTGGGTTCATCTGACCATAGCATGAATTTTGGGTCCGACTAACCTTAGCATGGATTTTGGGTTCATCCAACCTTAGCACAGATTTTGGGTTCGACCAACTAAAATGATGCTTCATGAGGTCAGTCAGTTCCATTTTTAGCGCAGGTCTGTTGGGTCTATTTTTAGAGAAAAATGGTTTTGGTGGGGTTTTTCAAAGTGACCGAGCTTCGCAAGTTTTAGCACTAACCGACCTGTGTGACTTAAATTGGTGGAAGGCCATTTTAGCGCAGGTCGGTAGAAGGCAATTTTACGCTTTTCTTTAAAAATGTCTCGGCGGGGATTTTTGCTCTGGCTGACATAGCGGTGGCTTGGAGGGAGGTCGGTCAGAGTCAAATTTAGTGCAAAATTTGATAGGAAGCATTTTTAGTGCAAAGGTCATTAAGAGGTGTTTTTAGCACCAGATTTTGAATTGGCCAGGGTGAAAGTATATTTAAAATATATATTTAAGTATAAGTTTCGATATATTTTTAAATATACTTTCAGGATGTTTGAGATGGGTTCTGGATCCACAGGGTTTCATATGCAGATTCTAAAATTTTGAGGTTCCACCAGATTTCAGACTTAGCCATTTTTCAGGATTTTCAAGGTTTCAGACTTAGCCAAATCAGGGTGTCAGGACCATGCAACAAGATGAAAGTATATGGACATCTTAGTGAAATCTAGTGGAATTTGACATGATTTTAGTTGCTCTAAGACCTGGAAACTATGAATTTCAACATGAAACATCATGTAGAAGCAATTTCAAGGGCAACATCCTGTGACATAGGATTTTAGAGCAAAGTGCAATAACACCCAATTCCAATGCAAAAGGCAACAAATGACTATCTTTTAAGCACAAGACCACCCAAGACACCTCCAAATCAACCATGAAAGGCATCAAATGACTCCAAACATGCAAAATACTCAAATTTGGAACAAATCATGCACTCTAAGCACAAATTCACTCTCTCATAATCATACGTAACAAAGGTCGAGACTCCAAGCCAAAGCAAAAGAGGGGATCTCCATTTAAAAAAATGGGGTGTGTGTGCAAGGCACAACATATCTCTCTAGACATATGGATCCTTATCTCTTAATCTATCCCTCGCTACCTCTCTCTCCTCCTCTTTATCTCTATCCCCATCCTTCTACCTTTTGAAATCTCTCTCCCTATGTCTCTAGACATCTCTTGATCTCTTTCCCTATCGATCTATCTATCCTCATAACCCCATCTCTTAATATACCCCTCTCTACCTCTCTCTCTGTCTTTCCCTATCTATCTCTCCCTTGCTAGATCTATCTCCCTATATCTCCCCTCTCTATATATATGTATCTCTATCTTTGTCCCTCTATAGACCCCTTTCTCTATCTCAATCCCCATCTCTCCCTTTCCCCGTCTCTATCTCCACCTATCCTCTCTATCTCCATGTCCCTCTCTATCTCTCCATGTCTCCTAATCCCTCTTTATATATAGGATAGAGAAATGAAGAGAGAGAGAGAGAGAGAGACACTCTCATGTAGATACAAGGTTACCTTTATGTTATCATGTTTACCAAAATGTGCTCGCGTTATAACATGATCACATTATAATGCGATCCTGTTCTTGGAAGTGTGGAAAATGGTAAAAAAGCATGTGGGATCCGTATTTGAGACCCCACATGCCTGTTATTCCTACTTTTCATGAGTATATCAGACAAAAAATGATTTTCATGTTGGTTGACTAATTGAGAATCATTTGTATATGAATCCACCACCTTTTTGTTTTTTCAACGTAGAAGAAGTGATTTTTCATGTTTTTTGATAAAATTTGATTACTTAAACTGAAAGTTTCATGTTTCATGTGTGATTTTGTTTCAAAGCTAATTACTATTGATATATAGATTGAATTTGATGACATATGTTTATTTTTTACATAAATTTTATTAATCCTATTCTAGAATTATATAGAATTCATAATCAAACTTGAGAAAAATAAGAATTTGAGAATTTTGAAGCCATCTTTTGAAGAATTGGTCAACTGCAATATCGAATTCTAAGGTATGTTCAAATTTAATTCACATATATATGTTCTTATGTTCTTTATGTCTTTATGTTTTTTATGTTCTTTATGTTCTAAAACATATATGTGTCTAGGTATATCAATTAGTTCAGTCAAAGAGACTCCAAATTCCTCATGTTTCCACCTTGTTTTGGCCCTTCATGCCTTTATTTCACCTACTTTCAACTACACAAGAGAAAAACATTATCAAATACTTAATAAAATAATTTTAGTGAACAATTGTTTGTAAGTCAGTGTAGGACAGTCATGTAAGTCTATATAACAGTCCACTATCATAGTCTATATAACCCTGCTGCCATGTATGATCCTCCTTGCATTTGAAGGTCATTTTACAATGCTATGAAAGTTATAATTTATTACAAAGTGGTCCTTCTTATTGCATCCATGTACAATGAAATTCATACATTTATACACTATTTACAATGAATGTGTCAAGAGTTCTCTTTCTACAACTATGCACATGCTACAACTGACATAAGAGTTTGTTCACATTACAATAATGAAAACCATCACTGTTATGCTACAATATACTACAAGTCATCTATGTTACATGCTACAACATTTATGTTACTATGGAACACAAATGTGCATACTTACAACACCCAAAACATGTCATCACTAGCTCTTACATTCTCTGTTTTCCTTGTCCTTTCTTGACCTCCAAGTGGCCATACTTCTCATACTCACCCATAGTTAGTGAAACGTACTACTTGCTTGCTCTAGAATTGAAAAACTTGAACACAACTCAATCCATAGGAAAAACTTGGAGTGCTAATCAAATGCCCCTACAAATGAAAGCAACTCACACTTATCTCCTTTGCAAATCAAGTAAATACTCTATCCAAGTATCATTACATACTAACATCATTCAATTGTGATGTAGACTCATGTGAGTGTTGTTCTCTCTTTGAATTTGATGTTTTAGTGTGCTTTATTTTTCCTTTGCGGTTGCTTACTCTTGCGTTTGTCATTTGGGTGAATCTCTAGATGAAGCTTCCAACACTTGTCATAATAATATCCTCCAACCTTGAAATAAGATTGTTGACCCATATTCCCCTGTCTAGAGCTAAACAGTTCACCTGGTACTTTTCCTTGAAAATCCTTTGGAAAATGTTCCTATAAAGCTTAAAGTGTCAAATTTCCTAAAAAGCCTTGCCTAAAAAAAACAAAACTTTAGCATTGGAAAGGGCTTGAAAAAATAGGCAGGTTTGCTTTTTACATCACCCTAAAATTCGGCCAAATAAAGAAATTATTCATGGTCAAAGTTTTGGTCAATATATAGTTCAAATGTACATTTGGCGGGCTTGCAAATCTCTATCAGCCTTAGAAAATGATGAAAAAGGTGAGTTTTATGCATTTTTGAATGTATATCGGGCTTAGGAAGGTGCATGTACAAGGAGGAATCTTTCGCAGATTCCTGGGATATTCTCAGTTTGTATATCTGGTTGCAAGGAAAAACATACAAGGAAAATTATACAAAGCAGGAGATACATTACAGGAATATTCCCTCAATGCATATCGGGTTTCAAATGCATATTATGTTGTATGTTTGCACATGCAACGAAAAGATACAAAGTTTGACATACAGTGCATCTGCTACAGTGGAATGTACATTCGGCCTTGTATGTTTCTTTGTATATTTCATTTATATGTTTGCACATACAAGCGAAACATACAGAGAAACATACAAGGCCGAACGTACAAGAGGTGGGGCCTGCGCACATACAAGGCCGATTGTATGTTAGAAGATACAAGTGAGCATGAATAGTAGAATGCATATTTCGCTTGTATGTTTGCACATACAAAGCTGATATACAAAGCTTTATATACAAGCCGGACCTGATTGCATTTTTAACTTGTTTTATAAAGTCTTGGGGTCCATGGCTTGTATATGAGCGATTGTATATTGTGATAAACAAGTCAGAGATACAAGGGTTGCATGCAAGGCGGACTTGAATCGAAGATCAAATTCTGCATTTCAAGTCTCGGGTCTGCCTTGTATATGTATAAGTGTTTTGTATATTTGAACATGAAGGGAAATATACAAAGAAAGTGATACAAGCCAGATCCGACCCAGTAGTCAAAGCAGTTGATAAATTTTTGGGGTCCATGGCTTGTATATGGGCAATTGTATATTGCGATATACAAGCAAACAGACAAAGGAAGTATACAAGCCAGATTTCAACATCTTTTCAGGCTATTTCATAAAATTTGAAGTCCACAGCTTGCATGTACAATTGTGCTTGTATATTGCAATATGCAAAGGGTAGCTACAGTTTTCAGCAATGCTCCTTAAACCAGCTCAGCAACGAATCAGGCGGTACCACATGGCGGTAGACATACATGCAAGTTAACATACAAATGGTGGGGCTCGCATATACAAAGGGAAATTGTATGCATATACAATTTTGAAATTCAAAGGGCAAATTCAAGTCTGATATACAAGGCGCCACGCATATATAAAGGAGTTGCAGAGAAGGATGGATGCCAATTCAAGCAGCAAATTCAAGTGATATATACACAGATGCAAAGCGATATATACAGGTGGTTGACCAAAACTTTGACTGCCTGTATCTCCTCCGTCCTGGCAAATTTTGACATGCTGTAAGAGACAAAGATGCATATTTTTGTCCCCTCTTTCATTCGGCAAGGTTTTCAGGAGTTTTTATCACTTTTCAATTTCAGATCTGGAGTCGCATGTTTTGAGCGGTGGACATTTCAGCGTCTTTTTGGGGCAGGATACATATATTTTTTACATTTATTTCTGTAGGTAATAGAAGCTACTCGCATTGATGGTAAAAGATATTTCTCCACCATCTTGTTTCAGATATTTTAAGGTTTGCATTGCAGAGGATCGAGGATGCAGTAGCTTGCATTGAAGACTTAAAGTATCTTTTATCGGTCCAATGCCAAATATTTGGTGCCATAATTCCTACGGCTGGACAGTCACTAAATATAGATATTTTTTGAGACAGCTCTTAGAGCACATTTTTGTAACTGACCTAGGTTAGATTGGAATGCTATATATATGCATTCATATGATGTAAATAGGGTTGGAAAATTTTTAGCATTCAGGCTTTCTGTTTCCAAACAGAGCTTTCTACTACTGTAATTGTGCCTTCCCACTGAATATTTCAAGTTATTTTGCCTCTTTGGACTGATTTCTAGTCCTGTGTGAATCTGCATATGGTTGTTTTTGAATGTCTCTATTCCTCTCAATCATCTGGTTTCTCGCCTTTGCTAGGATCAATTGAATCTGTGTATGTTTTCTTGTTATATTCGGTTATGCTGTGCATTTCCTCGGTATTGTGAGGGTTCTTTTATTAAACTTGGTGAATCACCCTTTGTTTTCAAGCTTTTGTTTCGTTCTTCACTTTAAAGCATTCTTTCTCTCTTTTCCTCTTAAGCTTCAGTAGTTTTAGGTGATAACTAGTTAAGGAAGCTAGCCTTCTCCGGAGGTCTGATCTCATTTAGCAAAGTCCCACACTTGGAGATCATTCCCATGTTACTCCAGATTGCAGAGGTTTCACAACTGTATGCAAGGGTGCAAATCTGAGAGATAACAACTTTGGCACGCCCAGTGGGACCCTGAGTCAGAACATAATCAACTTAACAATCATTATTGTTGGTTTTGATGTGCAGCCAGTGATTTTAGACCTATAAGATGTTAAAGTTTGCATATCTGGCGACTCACGCTAAGGAAGAACAAGCAGGCCAGTCCTGTTGATACATGTTTTATGAGAAAGATTCAAACCAGGAGTTCAAGCTCATTTGAATATATGTAGTTGTCTTCAACTAGAAGGCAGAGCAGAGCTGTAGTAAAAACCTCAGCTTCTAAAAAGATACAGTCAACTCCTCCAAGTTTTAGGCCAATTGCACCTGTAGTCCTTTCTACGGTCCAAACTATCCTACCTCTAGCCATCCCAATGGTGAGAAATCAGCCATTCGTAACTTTTGATGGGGGCAGCCCTTTAAATTTAACAATACACGATGTGATACCCATAGCAGCTTTGAAGAGTTTGCCCTATTTCATAGGGGAAAATCAAACTACCCCTATTAAGCATATCAGAGACGTGGCTTCTCTATGTGGAGTGCATCACATCACCCAAGAAAATGTAGCCATCAGGCTGCTGGTTGTTTCTTTCAAGGGAAAAGCATTACAATGGTTTAGGAGCCTACCAGTGCAGACCATTACAACCTAAGATGATCTAGGTGATAAGTTAAATAAGTAATTTCAAGATAAATCAGACAACTTGTCACTGGTTGAATAGATGACCACCATAAAGAGAGCTCCTCAAGAGCAAATGATGGACTTTAACTTTAGATTCCAAAAGACATGGGACAGAATCCCTGCCATGGTAAGGCCTCCAGCTGAATATGCATTCTTGTATTTTTTGAAAGCCCTGAACAGTGATATTTCAGTAATGATTCAATCATTAGGAGGTACTAGTTTGCCTGCCGCATATGAAATGGCTATTAGGGCAAAGAATAATTTGATTCAGGCCAGAAAATAGCACCCAGGCCACCCATGCCCATCTTCCCCAAAAATCAAGCTTCCATGCCTTTACCAATTCCATATTTCGCCCCTTTACCTGTTACTGCAGCACTACCAAGTACTGCCAACTCTAAAGCCACTACTTCTAGCCCATCACAAGAATTAAAGGATATTAAAAATAGCCAACAGAAAATAGAAAATATTTTGCAAACTTTTGGCAATGAGCTAGTGAGCATTAAAAAATAGCAATCCCAGAGCAGGCAATCTTATCGGTCACAACCTCAAGGGCAAAATTAGCAGCCATATCAAGGCCAAAATCAGCCTTGTCAAGCTAATAGGCCTCCATATCAAAGTAACTACCAAGGTGCCAAACAGAATGTAAATCAAAGGCCTTTTCAGCCTTATAATCCAGCACCTATTAATGCTGTCAGGGACCTTGTCCCTACTCAGAACAATCTTGCAGCTGAGTACGAATGGTGCTATCTATGTAATCAGCCACACAGCCAAGTAGCCTGTTCAAATAGAGTCATAAATCAGGCTTTAATGGTGCAAAATGTGGCAATCTCATAGCCAAACATCCCAAATGATGGAGCTACACAACAACAAGAGCAACCTCAGAGTGATTCTACCTTCATAAATTGGCAAGAAGGCAAATTCTGTGGTGTAAACAGCGATAACACCTCGGTTGCAGCAAATACAAGAGCCAAGAAGACAGGTTATGAAGTAGACCAAGCATCAAATAAAGAGAAAGGACGTGCTGGTGCTTCTACATCACATATTCCCCATATTCTACAAAGAATTAACCCAACAGCCACAAGAGGGATGCCTCATTTACAAGCAGAGGTTGCTACTACAAAATCAAATCAGAAGGTAAGTGCCATTCCATCTTTCAATATTATTGAAAATATAAAGAAGATGAATGTAACAATGTCCATGTGGGATTCCTTAGCCATACCAGGCCAAAAGAACATATTGCAATCTGCCTTATCTGATCTGAAAGTGTCCAAAGATACAACTATTGACCCAAATAGGGTTGTCCTTACCAATTCATCTGAGGATAACAACAAACAACCCAATAAAGGTGTTAAACCTCTCCCATTTTATGTATCTTTGATAATTAGAGACAAATTAGTACACAACTATATGGTGGACAGTGGTGCAAGCAGTTCTGTGATGCCTAAATAGATTGCGGACCAATTAGGACTCAAATACCAACCTATTGAGAAAGGTGTACTCCAATTAGATGGCACAACTATTAATATTGTGGGTGTAATAAAAGACCTAGGTCTCACTCTACATACCTGTCCCAATGTTTCCATTTCACAGGAGGTGTTCATCATAGATTTGCCTCCTTATTTTGCCATGTGCTTATCAAGAGAATTTACAGCCAAGATAGGAGGATATTTATCCTCAGACTGGTCCCACATGTTTTTCAAGACCAGATATGGCACCAAAGTAACTTTAAAATCTAAGTTACTTTCAAATCATCACATAGAGCCCTACACACCAAGTGTTGTTAATGCAAATTGCATTATTTCTAATGACCCTGAATTAGTTGTTGCTCAAGAACTACAAGTTGAAAGCATACCAGAGGTACTCTTAAGGGAGTGGTCCTTGGAAAATGTTGTAGATGATCCTGAGGGACACATCCAAGAAACTGGTATGGGGGTCTATATACTTCATGAGTCTAAAACAGCGATTCCAAATCTTGTGAAAGGTTCAAAACAACAGACAGAGCAGCAAGATGGGGTGTGGAAATGTATTTTGATGGCTCTAGGAACAAGAATGGATCTGGTGGTGGTGCAATGCTGGTATCACCACAAGGTGAATAATATTTTTCTTCTTTCCGTTTTGCCTTTGCATGTACAAACAACACTGCTGAATATGAAGGATTAATCCAAGGCTTGCAGTGGGCAAGAAAGAGGAAAATAGGATGTTTACAAGTGTATGGGGATAGTGAACTCATTGTCAATCAGGTGAGAGGATTGCACCTTACAAAAAATGATGTTTTGAAATGCTATAAACATAGGGTGTGGGACATGATTGAAGAATTTGATGCTTTCAACCTGATCTCTATTCCAAGGAACTAGAACTCTCATGCTGATAGGTTAGCTACAATTGGAGCTTAGTTTGATATCCCTAGTGATATTCAATGAGAAAAGGTGCAGCCTCATGTCAAAATAGTTGGCAGGCCTTCTATCCCTGACAATAATATTCATTGGCAAGTTTTTGAAAGTAATGAACAGATCCTACATTTCTTGTTAGAAGAGGATGAATTTTCTGTGATAAATCAGGATAAACTCAAACAGCAGTATGGCAATGATCATTTTGTTTAGTTGAGAACAAACAAGTTGCCCAAGGGATTGGTAACCTTGGAATCTAATTTTAGTACAGATGGTCAACTGAAGAAAAGCAAGATTAGCATGCAGGTTAAAGAAGAGCATTACGAGGAGCTAGAAATTTTCAAAGGTAAGCTTCTTAAAATTGGTAAAATCTGCTCAGCTGAAGATAGAAGAGCTTTTATTGCTCTCTGTCAAGAATTTGAGGATGTGTTTGCTTGGAATTATTTAGACCTGAAAGGGTTCGACCCTCAGATTGCCCAACACACCATAGAATTAGAACCAGATACTAAACCTGTAAGGCAGAATCAAAGGCCTCTAAATCCCAAGTTAGAGCCCCTCACGATTAAAGAACTAACTAAATTAATTGAAGGGAAAATCATTTTTCCAATCAAGCATACTTCTTGGGTCTCCAACCTTGTCCCCATGAGAAAAAAGAATGGAGAGATTAGGCTATGTGTCGACTTCAGAGACCTCAATAGAGCCTCCTTAAAAGACCACTAATGGCCTTCAATGGAGCAAATTCTGCAGGTAGTGGCTGGCTCTGAAAGATTCTCCTTGCTTGATGGTTTTTCTGGTTACAATCAGGTGTTAGTCAAGGAGGGGGATCAGTTCAAGACTGCTTTCACCACCAAGTGGGGCACCATGGCCTACAAAAGGATGCCTTTTGGCCTCTCAAATGTTAGCTCTACTTTTCAGAGAGCCATGGATATGGCCTTTAAGGGTTTGATGTATAAATTAGTGCTGGTGTACCTGGATGACGTCATAGTTTTTTCTAAGAACGCAGCAGAGAATTTACCCCATCTAAGGCTAGTATTCGAGAGATGCAAGGAATTCAGGATCTCTCTCAATCCCAAGAAGTGCATATTCGTTGTGCATGAAGGCAATCTTTTAGGGCACATTGTATCGAAGGAAGGCATTACCATTGATCCTAAAAGGGTAAGGGCTATTCTGGAGCTACCTTTACCCAGCCACAAAAGGGGACTGTAAAGTTTTATTGGTAGAATTAATTTTCTATGAAGATTCATCCCTAATATTGTGAATCTTTTGAAGCCTTTGATGTTCATGTTAAAGAAGAATACAGTTTGCAGTTGGAAGAAAGAGGCTAAACTCAGCTTCAAATCCATAAAAGAACCATTATCAGCTGCGCTGACTCTAGTAAACCCTGACTTCTCCAAAGATTTTATTTTGTATGCTTATGGTAGCCTGGATACAATCTATGCGATTCTGGTACAGCAACAGAGTGGCGGCTTTGAGCAGCCAATTGCTTTCTTTAGCCAAGGGTTGGAAGAGTACGAGCAAAGGTATAGCTTTGTTGAGAAACACATTCTTGCAGTGGTCAAGAGCCTCAAGAAGTTTTGACATCTTGTTTCTAATAACAAGATACATTTGATGGTCACTCATCCCAGTGTGAAGGAGTTCCTGTTGAGTAAAGATGTTAGTGAGAAAAGGGCTGGTTGGGTAACCAAAGTCATGGAATATGACATGGAGATCAAGATAACCAAGCTTGTTAGAGGCAGAGGACTCAGTGAACAACTCGCTACCAGTTTAGAGAATGAAATAGCAAAAGAAGAAGAGGTGCTTCTGACTATTGAAGAAGAGCATCAGAATGATATAGCATCAGAAATGGGCACAAGTTGGGTTAGTGACATGGTTCAATTTCTGCAAATTGGTAAATGTCCAGCAGGTCTAAACAAGACCAAAAGAAGATATTTCAGACTACAGTCTATCCCATATGTTCTAATCAATGGCATCCTTTTCTGGAAAGATTTTAATGGTGTATTGCTAAGATGCATTGATTATGATCAGACTGATAAAGTGCTTCATGAGTTTCATGATGGAACTGCAGGGGGTCATTTTGCCCTAAGGACTATTGCTTGGAAAGTAATGAGAGCTGGCTATTATTGGCCTAACTTATTTAAGGATGCCCATGCATGGGCCAGAAAATGTATAAAGTGTGTCGTTTTTGTAGGCAAAGAAAGGCTGCCAGCTTTACCTTTGCAGCCAATTTAGGTAGAGCAGCCCTTTATGAGATGGGGCATTGATTTTATAGGTCCTATTAGCCCACCATCAAGTGCAGGCCATAGGTGGATTCTTACAGCTACAGACTATTTCACAAGGTGGACTAAAGCAGTGGCTCTGAAGGAATCCAATGAGAATGTTGTTTTAAATTTTTATCATGATTTGGTTTCCAGATTTGGAGTGCCCGAGTCTATCATCTCAGACAATGCTTTGGCCTTCATAGGATTAAAAATAACTAACTGGGCTGTTAAGAATGGGATCTGAGTACTTCATCAAATTATTACCCACAGGGTAATGGTTTGGCTGAATCTACAAATAAAAATCTCATAAGGATTATTAAAAGATCAATGGAAGATAACCGAAGGACCTGGCACACTAACCTGAAATTTGCCCTAGGGGCAGATAGAATAACTCCTAAAAGGTCTATTGCGAACTCTCCATATCTGCTAGTGTATGGAAAAGAGGCAAGATTGCCTATATCTCTGGAGCTGCTAGCCCTAGACATCATGAATCAACTAAAGATGTTTGAAGATGAGGACCCCATGGCTATCAGATATGCTCAACTTCTGGAGCTTGAAGAAATCAGAGACAAGGCTATGAAGACTATGGAGTATCATCAGCTTCAGACCAAAAGAAATTTTGATCAGAAGGCCACTCCTAGAATCTTTAGGGAGGGTGATATGGTGCTCAAATGGGATGAATTGAAGAGTAGACCAGGAAAGTATTCCAAGTTTGACAACATGTGAAGTGGCCCATTTTTCATTACTGAATGCAAGGAGCACAATGCATTTTAGTTATCAAATATGGATGGAGAAAATCTACCTTTCCCGGTCAATGGGATACACCTGAAGAGGTGTTTTGAGGTATGAGTGCTTTGTAAATCAGTAGATTAGGTCTCCATGCTTTCAATAAGTGTTGTTGCACAATAGTTTAGATCCTTTTGTTTTCCCTAAGTGTTGTTTAGCACAGTTGAGGGGGTTTCCTTCAGCATTTTTGTCTTGGCTTGGTCTTCCAAATGTTCTTCACTGTCAAGGTGCTGAGTTGCTAAAGTCAGGTTTCTTTGTCAAGACATATCTTTTGTCTTTGAATGACCCCATGCCCAATCGATGCTATAAGGCCACTAATCTTATGTTTAGCAGGCAAACATCTCATAGAAGTCACCAAATTGTTGACCCATTTTCCCCTATCCAAAGCTAAATAGTTCACCTGGTACTTTTCCTTGAAAATCCTTTGGAAAATGTTCCTATAAAGCTTATAGTGCCAAATTTCTTTAAAAGCCTTGCCTAAAAAAAACCTTACCATTGGAAAGAGCTTGAAAAAATAGGCAGGTTTGCTTTTTACATCACCCTGAAATTCGGCCAAATAAAGAAATTATTCATGGTCAAAGTTTTGGTCAACATATAGTTCAAATGTACATTTGGCGGGCTTGCAAATCTCTATCGGCCTTAGAAAATGATGAAAAAAGTGAGTTTTATGCATTTCTGAATGTATATCGGGCTTAGAAAGGTGCATGTACAAGGAGGAATCTTTCACAGATTCCTGGGATATTCCCGGTTTGTATATCTGGTTGCAAGGAGAAACATACAAGGAAAATTATACAAAGCAGGAGATACATTACAGGAATATTCCCTCAATGCATATCAGGTTTCAAATGCATATTATGTTGTATGTTTGCACATGCAACGAAAAGATACAAGGTTTAACATACAGTGCATCCGCTACAGTAGAATGTACATTCGGCCTTGTATGTTTCTTTGTATATTTCGTTTATATGTTTGCACATACAAGCAAAACATACAAGGCCGAACGTACAAGAGGTGGGGCCTGCGTACATACAAGGCCGATTGTATGTTAGAAGATACAAGTGAGCATGAACGGTAGAATGCATATTTCGCTTGTATGTTTTCACATACAAAGCCGATATACAAAGGTGTATATACAAGCCAGACCTAATTGCATTTTTAACTTGTTTTATAAAGTCTTGGGGTTTGTGGCTTGTATATGGGTGATTGTATATTGCGATATACAAGTCAGAGATAGAAGGGTTGTATGCAAGGCAGACTTGAATCAAAGATCAAATTCAGCATTTCAGGTCTTAGGTCTGCCTTGTATATAAGTGTTTTGTATATTTGACCATGCAGGGAAATATACAAAGAAAGTGATACAAGCCAGATCCGACCCAGCAGTCAAAGCAATTGATAAATTTTTGGGGTCCGTGGCTTGTATATGGGCGATTGTATATTGCGATATACAAGTAAATAGACAAAGGAAGTATACAAGCCAGATTTCAACATCTTTTCAGGCTATTTCATAAAATTTGATGTCTACGGCTTGCATGTACAATTGTGCTTGTATATTGCAATATGCAAAGGGCAGCTACAGTTTTCAGCGATGCTCCTTGAACCAGCTCAGCAACGAATCAGGGAGTGCCACATGGCGGCAGACATACATGCAAGTTAACATACAAATGGTGGGGCCCGCATATACAAAGGGAAATTGTATGCATATACAATTTCAAAATTCAAAGGGCAAATTCAAGTCCGATATACAAGGCGCCACGCATATACAAAGGAGTTGTAGAGAAGGATGGATGATAATTCAAGCGGCAAATTCAAGTGATATATACATAGATGCAAAGCAATATATACAGATGGTTGACCAAAACTTTGACTGCCTGTATCTCCTCCGTCCTGGCAAATTTTGACATGTTGTAAGAGACAAAGATGCATATTTTTGTCCCCTCTTTCATTCGAAAAGGTTTTCAGGAGTTTTTATCACTTTTCAATTTTAGATCTGGAGTCGCATGTTTTGAGCGATGGACATTTTAGCAACTTTTGGGGCAGGATGCAGATATTTTTCACATTTATTTCTGCAGGTAATAGAAGTTGCTCACATTTATGGTAAAAGATATTTCTCCACCATCCTGTTTCAGATATTTTAAGGTATGCATTGCAGAGGATCGAGGATGCAGCAGCTTGCATTAAAGACTTAAAATATCTTTTATCTGCCTAGTGTCAGATATTTGGCACCATAATTCCTGCGGCTGGACAGTCACTAAATCTAGATATTTTCTGAGACAGCTCTTAGAGCACATTTTTGTAACCAACCTAGGTTAGTTTGGAATGTTATATATATGCATTCATACGATGTAAATAGGGTTGGAAAATTTTTAGCATTCAAGCTTTCTATTTCCAAACAAAGCTTTCTACTACTGTAACTGTGCCTTCCCACTGATTATTTCAAGTTATTTTGCCTCTTTGGACTAATTTCTAGTCCTGTGTGAATCTGCATATGGTTGTTTGTGAATGTCTCTGTTCCTCTCAATCATCTCGTTTCTCACCTTTGCTAGGATCAATTGAATCTGTGTATGTTTGCTTGTTATATTCAGTTATGTTGTGCATTTCCTCAGTATTGTGAGGGTTCTTTTATTAAACTTGGTGAATCACCCTTTGTTTTAAAGCTTTTGTTTCATTCTTCACTTTAAAGCATTCTTTCTCTCTTTTCCTCTTAAGATTCAATAGTTTTAGGTGATAACCAGTTAAGGAAGCCGGCCTTCTCCAGAGGTCTGATCTCATTTAGCAAAGTCCCACACTTGGAGATCATTCCCATGTTACTCCAGATTGCAGAGGTTTCACAATTGTATGCAAGGGTGCAAATCTGAGAGACAACAAAGACCAATAGTTGTTAGCTTTGTACATACTCAAATAAACTTGTTTGTTATCTTCTTTGAGTTTGTTTTGGCCTTTCTCTTCCCTTAGTTTTGGAGAGTTACTTCTTTTTCCATCCTTGCTATGGAAAATATGCTCCTTAGTGGTGCTTGCTTTGTGCATCATTCTACAATTTACTACTTCAGCTTTCTACTTCTTAGAGATACAACCATTCAATTTTCCCCTTTAGAATGTTTGAAATAGGCTCCCACATGATGCACTACAAGGTGACAACAACTTGGTTTTACAAAGTTTCACAAACTTGTGTTCTTGATTTGACTCACAAACTCTCTCAATGACCCTTCAATGTATTAAGTCTCCAACACACAACTAGGGTCCAGACCTTCATATGAACTAGATAAGGCATCTAACAAGATTATGTTCACCAACTAGAACCAACTAAACCACTCTTCAAGTCACAAGGATTTCCTCTTAGCAACCAATCTGCCCAAGCCCTCAAATCCTAGGTGCTTAAGGGCATCATACGGCATAAGGGCTCCAAGCTATTCCCCAACCCTAACACAAGCATACACCATGTCAATATACTGTATTCAAACTAATTTTGTCACTTTTAGTGCCTGGAAACATCAACCAGTATCTGATCCACAAATCACTCCTTAAGGCCTGGTAGCCTTCCAAACTTGAAAAATGTGCATAACTTTGTGTAAACTCAGCCAACCCACAAACCAAAAATCATTTAGACACCCATTATGGATTATAACAACATATCAAAAGATTCCATGCATTTGTTTCAGGAAAAATGTGAGTTCTATGACTGGCCCTCTCTAGAAATAGGCCTAATTTGGTCCAATTAACAAAGAAAGTACCCTAGGATCATTCAATAACCACTCCAAACCCCAAAATAGTAGATCTATATGTCACAAAACTTTAAATTCCACCAATGGCTAGTATAGCCATGCTCATCTAGGGTGCAAACTAGAAAACCCTTCATTTCTTCACAGATAAGGAGGTTTTAATGAAAATATCACATCCACTCCAACCCAGAACAAACTAACACTTGATTCACCTTTAAATAGGCCTTCATATGCTATAGGAACACTTACTTGGCCAAGTTGCATTCAAATTCACAAAGAACCACTATTTAGCCACCCTTTCCACTTGGAAAATGCATGAAAATGCCCTTAGGGCATTACACAAAACCCTCTTAGACTCCTTCCCTACACAAAACCTTCCACATTCATGTTAGAGACATCAAACTTAGCTTATCCACCAAGCCACAAGTTTATATAGTAGGTGGATAGGTAAATTAGCCATTTTTTTCTCTCAAAACCCTTATTCTAATAGTCCACTGGGCAGTTTCAAAAATTCAATTAGAAATCCCTCTAAACCCAATGAAAACCCCTCAAAATAGGTGCAAATTAAATTTAACACATACACCTAACTCATCCAATGAATTTTAATACTTGACAGTACCATACAAGGCCTAGGTATAGTCTGAAATAGTGAATTTGCAGAAAAAAATGAGTTACAACAGAAAAATAGGGTATAACTTCTTATTTCTTCCTCCAAGCTCATCCTCCTCTCTTCTATTCAAACTAGATTCAAGTGTATATGTGTGTTCAAATGCATACTCCATGACTTATGTATGTTCAAGTTATCTTAATATGAGGTGTCTTATTCAAAAGTTTGTAAAACCTTGTTACTCATTCTGACTGTGCTATTCATTGTCATTATAAAATTTCTAATGATCATTGTCTTATTCTTCATGCTTGTAGAAATCATCATCATGCTGAGGAAATGAGCAAAGACTCTAACACCATAAGAGCATGAAGCTGAGAATGAGAGGAAAATAGAAAGAATGAGGCGAATTCGGGAAAGTAGGAAATTGTCAGCCATACAAGAAGATATTCCACCATTGCCAATTGAAGAGGAATGTAACATGTCTAACGAAGCTAAGAGAGAGATGGAATTGGCAGCATAAAGGGAATGAATGAAAAACCTCCATGCAATGAGGAAAGTGAATCTCCAACTTAGAGGCACTCCATTGTCCACAGGTCAAGTTGAAGGAACACCATCATTATCTTCTTGAATTGGAGACACTCCATCTTTCACAGGTGAAGTAGAAGGTACATCTACATTTTCTTCTCAAGTTGGTCACATGCCATCATTCACACCTCAAGTTGAAGGTACGTCATTTTCAACCTTTTCACCTCCAATCAAAGGTACATCGTCTATCCCATCTCAAGTAAATATTGAAGAAATTCCTAATGTTCAGTCTACTTTACCAAATAAAATGCCTCCTAGAATTTTGCATAGGAGTCCTAAGTTTCTATTTGATATTGATAAGAATGTATTGGAGCCCATGTAGAATAAGATTCCCATGTGCACTTGCCAAAGATATGCAAATAAGATATGGAAATTATTCTTTGAGAAATTAAATGAAATTGGAAGATGTCAACTCTTTGTTGAACTGATGAGAAATCTGAAGTTTAGGCCCACTATGCAGATTCTTGGCCTAAGAACATCGAATGTGTCAAGTTAAAAATTAATTGTCAAGAATCTAATGAGTGCATATGAGAGTGTGGGTTCCACCTCACACACCAAGGATAGTAATGTCACATGACGTGTCATTACATCGACAATCGTAAGCCAACAAACAAAAAAGATCGTCTCATTAGAAAGACAAGTCAAGCATTGAAAATAAATAGAAAAAATCTAATGAGAGCCGTTGGAAGACGTCAAAGAGTTTAGAATCCAAACACTAATGAATTGTGGGTATTCTTAGGGAGACTCCCACAGAAAGACAAAGTTGTTGCCAAAGCTTTGAGATCACTAATTGAAGACTTTTGGAAGAATTACACAAGGGTATATCTGAATCAAAGGGATGTGGTAAGAAGGAGAATCGGTAGTCAAAACCGTGAGCCACATAAGCCAAAGGGAGTGACCTACGTTCTGGCCTCGCTTGGGGTATAGGTACATGTAGTTCATCTCACTGAGCCCTAGGTCTATCTTGGGCAGAGCTACCACCTCTACCCTGGAACTCACTAATATCAAAATAATTTGGAGTCTTGTTGAGGATGAACTTGCAATAGAGTTTGCTCAAAAAATATTGTGGTACCTCATCATTATTACATGGTTGCTAATCGAAGACCATGTACCATCTATCCCAAAAATTTTGGGATATGTCTTCATTCCTACACCAATGTATAGGAAACCATTTGTGAGTTTTCTCTAATGTTTGGCCAGTTTTGGGATTAATAGATTGTACACATAATTGAGATTTTGTAATTTTTTCCTTCTTCACTTGTTCATATGACAACTTGTCTGCATAATATTGCCGACTCCTCTCCCTATAGTCTTGGAAATCAGTGATTTGTTTCATCACCAAATCCATGTGGGAAACAATCTCCTATAGTGATTTTGCAAGTGCCCTCCTATGCTTAGTGGTTCCACTTAGATTGTTTAGGGTTTGAATAATAGTTTCAAGATTTTTTTGTTTTATTCTATTATCCCTAAGTAGTGTTCTTGATTATCCCTTGCATGAAAAGGAGGTGAAGGTGGGTTTTGAGGGTTTGGAGGGTTTTGGGGGTTGTTTTCACCCTCCTCAACTGGATTTAGATTTTCTACTTCTCCAATAACTGTAAATGCAATATAAATATAAATCAAACATTGCAAAACTAAAGAATTGTTCTAAAACTAACAAAATTAGACAAACCCTACCTTCTTCCTATGCTAGAGCCTCCAAATTTGCATGACGATGTCTTTGGCGGCGAGGTGGCATTGTGAATTTCTTGTTTTTTCATGTGCACTTGATTGAATCTCCTTTTTTTCAACATGATCGTATTTTGCTTGGTTTCCTTGCTTCTATCAAGAGAAAAGACGTGGGTGAATGTGCAGAAAATAGGTTTTTTTTTTTTCTTTTATTAAAAGAAAAACGTGAGTGCATTATAATGCGCTCATGTTTTGCTTTAATTTTGGAGATGGTGGCGACTTTTTGGTCCCCCATCTCCTTGCATTTACCCCCCAAGGGTTTCATGTTCGCCTAGCAATACCACCACTTGGCCCAAAGGTTTCATGAACGCCCGTTGATACCACTATGTAGGAGTCACCTACTGTGTGAGACATTAATAATAAATACCTCACTTCCCTAACAACCCAAACGTCCTCATAGGGCAAAGGTGAAAGATTAAAGACATGGCAATTCGCGCTTATCCCTCGTATATCATGAGTTAGGTAAAGTATAATTGTTTAAGTTAATTATATGGGTTAGAGAGGTCATACCGATGTGTGATCCTTCTCCTTAGATGAATCAAAGATGCTCAAGTGATCCTATGATCAAAAATATAGTGAATACCTTGATATCTCACAAGGTTATGATATATGGAATCCAAGATTCCTCTATTTGATACTATTGTTCCTATACTAGGAACTAAGTGAGATTAATGATATAATCCAACAGCAATGGTTGGATAGGGAAGTATGTTATTATAGCCTCTTTATGAATATTGTTGCTCTTCTTATAAGATCACTAGGATATTTATATATTCAAATTGATTTGTTGATTGTGTTCTTCTACAATTGCTTGGTTGATATATTACTTGCCTTCAATTCTGGTCTGATCTTTATTATATTTAGACTGCTATGGTCGACTGATTATTGTGTATTGATGATTATAATATATGATTTCTTCCCCTTGATGTTGTCCTTCCATTCTGTTCTTATATCTTTGGATCAATTGCATCTTATGATAAGTTGTGTCCCTTAATGGTCCACTGATGTCCTTGAGTAAGCGCACCTTTGTTAATATAGTTGTTGTTGCTTTGATCATTGTCTTGTATATATTTAATAAAACCTTTATTAGCTGCCATAACACCTTTGGTTTTGTCTTTAGAAGATTCCTATAATATGTGTTATGTCATATTCATTGGCCTTTGCTACTTGTTGTCTTATATACTATTCACATTTTGTCTCATTTTTCTTTTGTCTTATTCACAATCACATCTTCACATATGATCAGACCAAGACCAATTTTTGCTTTACCTTGCATTGTGTTTAAGTTGGAATATTATATATTGAGTCACCATTTTATGGAGGGGAGGGGAGTTGTAGTAGGTGGGACCCAATTCTAATGGGATCCCTGATTCCCTTATTAGCATATCTTTCTCTTTAAATATAATCGTTGTCTTTAGACTTTATTCATCACTTCTTTAAGGGAGGCCATCATGAGCTATCGATCTTTTTGTCCCTTGACAATATAACAATTAACTTAAAGTATAATATAATATGATAATATTAATTATGAATATTTATATCTATAATTTATATATTTATATAATATCTTATTTTAATAATATATTTTATATATTATTTTCATATTAATTTATAATATTGTTTCAAGGATTTAAAATCAATATTTTAGCATTATTCATATGAATAGGACATGATTAATAGAGGGACATGACAAGGGTTCAACATTAAGATTAAAATATTCCTTAAAAATAGGTACCCTAATTCTAACCTAAACACTAACCTTAACCTTAATTTTAACCCCTAACTCTAATCCTAAATATAATATATAATATAATTAGAATTAGAATTATTATATAATAGATTATAATAATATGTCTAATCTATATTATAATATTGTATTATATAATTATAATTATTATTTTAGATATATTTTTTAAATATAGGTATGCTAGTATTATTTTAATCCTTTGTACATGCAAACTTTTTACATAAATTTAAAAGTTGGTAACCCTATTATATATTATTTTAACCATATCATTCCTATAGATCTAAACATTTTTAAATACATTTAATAGCTTTACTTCAACATTTTGTTTTAACCTATATATAAAAAAGAAAAAGTAAAAATAAAATTGAAAGAAATATGCAATTTAAACTTTTTAAAATATATGTAAAAGCTATCATCCCATGGATAAAAATAATATATTTACAAACTTCAATATTTTGTTTTAACTTATATGTTAAAAAGTATTTAAATAATTTAAAAAGAAAAATGGAAATCTAAAGTTTTTAAATAATATCTAAAGAAAAAGGCAGATCTAAAGAATTGAATGAATTATTAATAACCTTGTCGGCATGAAGTAAAAAGTTAAAATTAAAAAAACATCCTATTAATAAGGAGATTGAGTATTCACAGAGAAGATAAAATTTTACCGCCGCAGCGGATGAGAATGGAGGATTGATTTATGTGTTTGGGTTTCACAAGACTGACAAAACCCTAAATGAGCCCATCCCCACTGCTGCAGTTTATGATGTGCAGGAGGACAAGTGGGAGCTTCTCCCTGACATGAACATCCCCTACGTGGACAACTATTGTAATAGTGCTTTTGCTCATGGCAAGTTTTATGTGATACCGCGTGCGTCTTCTTCACCCTTCATTCATATTTTTGATTCCTACACCTAGAAAACTATGGAGCACAGATTCCACAAATCTCGTTTGGTCGTAAGTGCATTTGGGTGCTTGTATGGCTTTTCTAAAAGAGGATTAATTGGGTATGATTGTAGCCGAGATGAGCTAAAAATTCTAGGGCCTCTGCCAATGAAGAATTGTCCCCTATATGCTATTTGGGCTACACCAATTGGTCACAAGATCTTTGTGGAAACATGGAATCGCATTCAGGGTCGAGTTTTGTATATGCGTGTACTTTCAAGTGAGACAGGAGAAGCATTCAAGTGGATTTGCATGGAGAGTCCATATGGTTCCCAGCCTTGGAATAACTATGGTGCTGCCACCACGCTTCATCTTTTACCGTTTCTTGTTCAATTGAATTGGGCCTCCCACTCGGCTAATGTCTATCGATTTATTGCCAAATCATGAGTTTATGCAATCTTGGCCATAAGTCTTATATATTAGAAATTACATTTGAAGGTGCAATCGATACCTCAGATTGTTGATAGGTTTGACGAGTCAAAGTTTTTAACATTTTGAATTATAAAAAAAAATTTAATTATCAGTAATAAGCTTCTGGCAAAACTGTGTTGCTTTTTTGTGTGTCAACGTTTCGGATCACACTCCATGATCCATTATCAGGACGAAAAAATGAGAATGAGAAAGAGTAAAATTGCAGAGAGAGAGCCATCCTTAAAAAGAGAGAGGGGGGTTTGTGGCACGGAGTACAAGATTGACATAAGGTAAAGGAACCAAAGAAAGAAATAGAAGTAATGAAACAAAACCACTAGAGTGAGAAAGATGAGACCAAAAATGCATGAAGGTGGCAGATAGGCTTAAACACGAAATATTTACATAGATCTATATTTATGTATAGGTATTACATTAAAAGGAACAAAATAAAGAGCTGAGTCATAAGGATAAATAAAAAGAGATAAACAGTGTAAAGATTATAATTAATCGTATATATATATATAGTTAAAGCATAGTAATAATACTAGTAAAGGCCCAAATGCAAAACTAAAAGTAAGACTAGGAGAGAGAAAAAAGATATGTGCAAGTGAATAAGGGGTGTGTGTGAACAAAGAGAGACCAAACCTGAATCTAGGAGACAAAGGAAAGAGACAGAGAGAAAAATGGAGAAAACAAGACATAGCTAAAGGAGAGGGAAAACATATGAGGTGAAGGAAGGTGTGAAAAGTGAAAGTGAAACGAAAAGCAAGCACACATGGAGGAATTAGGGGAGATGAATAGTAGAAAAGCCCAAAATAAAAAGTAAATGCATAAGTATAAGAAAAGGTGTCAGTATATATATATATATATATATATATATATATATATATATATATATATATATATATATATATATATATATATATATATATATATATATATATATATATATATATACATAACAAATTAGATAAAAAGAGGTATAAGAGATGGAAGTGAGACCAAAAGTTAGAGCTCACAAGATAGAAAGACAATAGAAGGAAAGAAAAGCAAAACACGAGGAGTAAATATGAAAAAAGAAAGGAAGAAGTATAAGAGAAAGAGTGAGAGCACCAAGGAGAAAAATAAGAAGGAAAGGAGGGGAAAAAAGAAAAGAAAAGAGAGAAAGGAAGAAGAGAAAGAACCCAAAAAGTTAGTAGGTAAGAAAGAGAAAGTAATCCGATGCTCAGAGTATGAGGGGGGGAAAGGTCTGGTGTGGGGATCAGATAGAGGATTAACTGAAAGGCGAGACAAGAGGAGAGGGGAGGGAAAAGAGGGAGAAGAAAAGAGAGAAGAGAGCGAGGCGAAAGGGAGAAGGAGTATAGGCGAAGACAACGCAGAGCAGGTGAAGGGAGAAGGGGGACCAGAGATGTTCAAGGGGAGGTGTGGAAAGTTTAGAGGGAGTTTAAAAGAGGACTCCAAGAGTGGCTTAAGTTCCACCCATCATCTCTATTCAGGTTAGTGGGGTTGTTTCTGATATAGATAGCCTCTTTAAGTTTCCTTGTAACATAGTTATCTTCCTTGGCAAGGACAATGGTATCTTCAAGGCGGATGTGGTGTTTTGTGTTAGAGGAGTGCTCAGCAAGGGCCGATGGAGTGTGTTAGAGGAGTGCTCAGCAGGGGGAAAATTTAATTATGTTTTGTTTTTAGAGTGAATTTAGCTATCTTTTAATTGATTTGATCTTTTGTGTTATTTTATATTAATTAATTTTTAAATGTAATAATGTGTTTGTATTCTTTATGTTGTGAAAAAAATCAATGATTGCTATTAGGGAGCAATTTCATCTTGTATATGAAACAACTTAGTTTTTAAAGTTTTCAACTTCTAAAATCCATTCAATTGATGAAGATTTGCATTGTTGTAATCCATATAGCTCATTCATTTCTAAAGAAAGTGGGAAAATTGTAGTTTTGTACATCTTCTAGTAATAGAAATGAAAAGTCAAGGGAATTGGAATGAAGGGTTATGGGTGTCTATAGACAAAAATTTTGTATCTCATCCCTTTGTCATTTAATGTCAAATTATATTATTTTCTTAAACATTTTTATGAAACAAAAAGTCAACTTCTTGGGAAAATGTCTTATAGAAATCATACAAACTTGGCTATAAAAAAATCGCAAATAGGGTAGAAGGAACAAAACCAAGAGTTGCAAGGAAACTTAGTCCATGCCTGGAAATGTGAGGACACGTTGTTGGAGCTAAATGTTTGTTTTCAATGTTGTATATCAACTACAAGAAGCCTACAATAACACTAGTATAGATATCTTAAATAAATCTATCTAAAAAAATGCTAAAGATATCAATATGAGGTTATTTTATTTACTTTAAGTTGTTTTATTTTACATTAGAACTATTTTATTTACTATTTACTTTTTTTAATTTTGTGTATTGAAATATGCTAAAAATTATAATTTTATTATAAAATTTTATTTGTGTTTAGTTTATTATTTAACGTCTATATCTTCACTCAACCCTATATCCATCAATTTTTCTAACTATAACTAGCATATCTATATTTAAAAAATATATCTAAAATATGCCGGAGAAGGATATCTCTCCGCATATTTTAGATATATATTTTAAATATAGATATGCTAGTTTTTTAAAAATAAATATATTAAATTTATTATGCCGAAAAAATAATTAAATTGATGACTCTATAGTAAAATCAATAAAATATAATGCATTTACCATTGGAATAAGATTGTTGAATATACTTTGCGCCTTTTTATTTCGTGTGATAAAACCCTAATAAAATAGTTTAATAAAATTTAATTTAAATTTAATTTTTTTATAACAATAAAGTGTCACTATATTTTATTAGGTTTTATTTTGTCATATAAATAAAAAGGAGCAAATTATATTCAACAATGGGAGAAGTTATATTTTATAGATTTTACTATGGAGGCATAAATTTAATTTAATTTAATTTTCTACATAATAAAATTTAATTTATTTCTTTTTCACTAGATTTTATAACATTATATTTTATTAGGGTTTCATTTTATTACATATAAAATAACATTCCACTCACCAATAATATAAAATAACCTCTATAAATGTAGCCAATAAAATTTAGGGTTTAAAATTACTTGTAATTTTATGTTATAAATTAATGACTTCATAAATTTAATTCTAGAAAAATCTTGGTTAAAAGTGAGGATGCAGAATTCACAGTCATACATATGACAAAAAAAAGTTTCGAAAGATAGTTTTGCATATGACCAATACCACTAACAATGTCTAATCTCCATTGATGATGTACTATGATGTACTAGGGAAAGCGCAATTCCACATGACATATGTTACCAAATAAAAATTTATTTTATAATTTATTATTTAAATATTCATTGAAAATATTTTCTTAATAAAACAATCACTAGAACTTTGAGATCTTTGAAAAACTATTATGGAATTCATCTCCCATAACACCCATATAGAACTTAGCTCAAGGTTACCTTAGTGACTGTTAACACATTAACATGGTTTCATGATTCATGGATGAACTAAGTAATGCGTATACTTCCAAGATTTTTGAACCAAACTTCTAAGGACTTGATGACATGAAAACATAAATATGATTTGAATGACAACAACAAAATCAACCGATCAATCACTGATCATTATTCCTTGTGTTACTAGAGCATATCACCTAGACATTTCAATGAGCAAATTGTATCATGTAGTGTTAAAGAATTTAATTTTGTAATAGAGCTATGCACATAGCATTTCAAACTTGGCAAGTAGCCTCCCAAGGAAAACTTCATGTGGGGTCAATCAGGAAGTGCATATAGACTATTTTTTATAAATATATATTGTCTCTATGCTAATTGTTATGTTGATAAAACCACATATTTGTTATCATTGGCGTAAATATTTTCAGGTGTTTGTTGCCATGCTCTACGTTTAACTATGTATAGAGCTTGTTGAAGTTTGACCATTAAAATATGATGGCAATTTTAAACGATTGGAAATAAAACTAAAAATCATTCTAGTTTGTATATAGCATTAGAGCTAAAGATGGCTTCAATTTACAACTAATTACATGAAAATTATAGATTTTCTTTGGATTATGCAAAGACATTAGAGTTTATAAGCTTTATTAGACTGCTAGTAGCTTATTGATATAATAGGTAGATATAGTATTTTGATTCTCTTTCCTCAATAGATGTAATTTGGATTTCTCTCTCATTCATAGCTTAAAGCTCTATTTGATTTCATATGCTCTCATCTTCGTTCCTGTAGTCAAGAGGACCTTGTTGCTGCAAAGGAAATGAGAGTTTCCACAAGGTCTTTTGAGGGCTCAAGCCAGGCACTAACATCTTCTTCATACTAGGTTCTCTATGCTTTAAAGTATTAATTATATCACATCTTGCTCTTGGAAAAGTAAATCACTACTTTTCTTTTTCTTGATAGGTTGTCTATTTGCTTTCTTAGACTAAAATTGTATTTGATTTGATTAGATTAGCTTTGTTTTCATTTACTAGATTAGATTAGCTTTATTTTCATTTACTAGATTAGATTTACTTTCATGGTTTATAGTTATTTGTAATTTCATTTCTTAGGTTACTATTAAAAAATCAATCTATGAAAACACCAAAAATATAGATTAGCTTGCATTTGGAAAACTCTTATAGATTGCATCCACTTTCTAGTTCCTAGATAATTAGATAACATTTCAAATTGGGAAAAAGGAAGCCAAATTGTTCTTCATTCATGTAGACTGCATTCATAAAAACTCAAAAATAAAACATTAGGAAAACTTAGAACAAAACAAGTGAAGAAGATGTTAGAGAACTCAATTCAACACATTTTACATCAACTCAATTCAATGCATTTTATCACAACATCATGAAACATAACACTTCCACCTCTTTCTAAGCATTCAATGTGCTTTTGGGGTGTACTTACAAGCATATAAGGCCCCTATCACACAGATGTTATATGACCCCTATTGCACATATGTTCTATGGACTTCTATGGTTTTATTTTATTTAAGAGTTATTGACAATTTGTATCTAATCATACTCAAACTAATACAAATTCATTATATATACCAATTGATATAATTTCTATATTAGAAAGGAGATAGACCAATAGGGAATAGATCTAATTATAACTTAAACTATGATTGTGTAATGCCTGCCCTAGCAGACATCCTTAAAACACATGGAGAAACCAAAATAGAGATAATAATAAACCTTCTTTGAAAGGTCTATGATTAAATGCATCAACAAAGTACACGCACACAACTACTCACATGCACATCCACTCAACAGATTAGATTGTCTAATTGTGATGCCGTGGAACTTTTGTAGTTAATTATTTAGATGTTGGGTTGTTATTAAGATTTTTTATGTGTTCTTAGTCTTTTTCTAAGATCTTATGTTAGAAGATACAATCCATTAGAAATTAGGGGCCATCTATCAAATCCTTTGCAACAAAAGCTTTGCAGTTTAAATTGGTAGCTTTCTCTAGGGCATCATGCCCATTTGACAGAGCTCCCATGAATGCAGAACAAAATAGTTATCTAGTAATAATGATTCTACCATTTTATTTATTTGAAATTATGTGATAGCAGATTGTTTCTCTTCAAGTGATAATAATATACATATATTTTATATTTATCTCCATAGGTAAATCCAACTCAGAAAATAGATATATAAGTTTCAGAAATTCTCAGTAAAGAAGAAAACGTGCACTAAAAATTTAGTGAACAAGTGAATTGATTTTCATTACCTTCATCTTCCTATTTTTACAATTCTCAATCTTCATTTATTAAGAGAGCAAATTGAACACTATTTCCAATCTAGTATGACTAGCACCGAAAGATAGAGATGTAGGTCATGAGTAAAGAGAGGGAGGAAGTGGTTATGGGACTTCTCTATCCATGCCCTTTTGCAATACTCCTTTGCAGAGTCTGCAACACCAAAATATATAATCTCTTCCATCAATATTGTAGAGGGGCATTAGCTATCAAAATTTAGTAATAAGTGTGATGATTATTGTTAAAGACCAAGAAGTGTACTCGATTTGAAGCACAGGCAGGAAACATATTAGGCAGCACAACAAGGCACATGAATATGCACATCAACTATTTGACAGAATACCTCAAAAAATGTGGTTTCATGGAATTTCATGATTATAGGATATGCACAAAATGCATTTTTAAAACGGGTTTTACAAGCTTTCAAGCAAATACAAATGACGGATGTAAAGCAAAGCTCCACAAATTTTATCAACTGCCTGCATCGCTATGTCAAAATGGGAGTTCTAGAATAGGGTATGGAGTTCCATCAAAGCATAAAGGAAGTGGGATTTTTGTCATATTTTGAGTAGAATGTAAAACAAAAGGTAAATTGCAACTCGCTTTGAGCTTAATCAAAAGTCCTACACTAATATTCATGTTTGTTTCTTTTGGCTAAACATTTATAAGAAAGGAAAGATTGGAAATTCACTCAACTAAATAAAGACAAATAGCAGGCCTCAAAAGTATTTTCTTAACTTTGCACCTACAACCAAAAATAGAGTATCCTATATTATTAAAATTTCATTTGTTATGAATACTTTAAGATGACTTTTGGTGTGGTGATGTTGAGGCTATTTATTCAGTATTGGAGGGAAATGCAAGAGAAGCATGAGAGGCCCCTTTCAAAATAATTCAGAGTTGAAGGATTCATTAGGAAGCCTAGAGGAAGTGGAGTAAAAAAATACATGATGGATATTTTGAGAAGAATTTGGCAAAGCTACAGAACTAGATGACATATATATTACTAACAAACTCAAAAAGACTACAAGATAAGCTAGAAGAAATATCCTATGCAACTAAGGAACTACAACAAAGCTTGAGTCATCCATCTTTAAAGAGGTTTATGAAGAAATTATATCAACCATCTAAGCAAAATCATAATAAGAGCGAGTGTAAAAAGCACAGTGCTTGAATACAATGGTCAAACTTAGACTGAATGGTAAAGTTGGCCCCATTTATGTGATAATATTTGAATCTTATAGTTATATATAAGTCCAAATTCTATTGTATTGTTATGCACATGGTCAATGATGTTAGTTTAATGTTTACTACAACTTTAAAGTAAGCATATGACTTGGACTTATAAGGAGGGTCCTATTTACTATCTTAACCTAAAATATAGATCTTATAAAGAGGAAAAGAAAGAAATTGAAAGGTATTGCTAGAAATTCTATAAAACATGCTAAAATTAATTTATAAATAGTAGGTACTGACAGTGTTTTAAAAATATAGTAGAAATATTCATTGATATTCTTGAAGAAGGATAAGTCTATATTAGACTGCATTTCATGGAACACATAGAATATGCAAGCATTGTATGTTAGTACTACATAGTATTATCTGACACTCTAAGGACTGAAGATAGATTGAAAGTGTCACGTATTCATTATGAAACCCTACATGTAAAACACACAATTGATTCACTTTAATTAAGCTTCAAAAGCTTGCCCCAAATCAAATGTGTAGACCCTATCCAAATATGTCACTTAGTTCTAACGAATTTGATGATACACAAACAGGCGTAGAGCAATAACTAAAAGAGGGTAAAAATTTATTCAAAATAGAAAAAGTACAAAGCAAGGGCATTACACAGCCCTATCAAGCTCCACTAAGTGCTCCAACTTTTGAGACATTTATCCAGGGGTAATTGATCCCAATCCACAATGTTCCAATTTTGCATGTGATCAAAGGCCCATTTGGCCAAACAATCTGCTACTCCGTTCCATTCCCGAGGAATATGCTTGAAAGTAATCAAATCCAAAGAATCACACAGATTAAGAATCTATTTAACAACCAAAGCTAAATGCCAGCTAACATCATCTAAATGTTGTCTATTCAACAAATTCACCATCTAGGAATCAGCCTCACAAATGATCCTTCTCCAACCAAGATGACAACCATGCTCCACAACATATAAAATGGCAAAAGCCTCCATCAAATTGTTAGAATAAAGACCCTTATAAATAGAAAAAATAAACTGTACAGACCCAGAAATATCCTGACCAACTCTACCAATACCAGCATGACCAGGGTTCCCCTGAGAAGAACCATCCATGTTGATTTTCAAAACTCCCTGAGGAGGAGGAGTCCAATGCCCCTCCCTATTAATCTTTCGAAGAGGGTGTTGACATTTATTTCTCATGAATCGACCTTGTTGAGGAGGAGATGAAGACAACTGCATCAATCAACATCTTGAGGATCCACTACTTCTGCCAAGTCACACTTTGCCGAAATAGTTTCTCCCAAAGAATGAAGAATTTTCCACCACAAATGATGGGCCGCTAACATCACATCCTGAAAAATCCTACGATTCCTTTCCAACCAAATATGCCAAATAATAAAGGAAGGGCCAAGAGCCCAAGTAACTTGTAGAAATGAGGTTTTAATAGGGGCCTTGCCCCAACGATCAAAAAATTCAACCAAAGAGGAGGCATGCCAACAGGCCTGGTTCCAAACCCACCACCAAAAATCACTTTTAGCCATTTTATATTTTTCCAGTTGTTCCAGATTCAAAAACTACCAATAATAATGATACTTTGGATATGCAAATGAAAACTATTTTTACTAGCCAATACCATTCAACAACTATATAGTTACAGTCAATAGTTAAAACAACAGTAACAATTAACAACATGAAATGCATATCAGATGAAGATGTGATGTCTATGTAGAAACAAGTGCACCAAAGGCAAGGCATATTGTTCCATACATTAAGTAAACTGCAAATAAAGAGTTTGAAATGGGGTAATCTTTTTGAATTTTCAAAACTAGCCTTGTTTATTACCAAATAAGCAAAGGAAAAATCAGAGGTTGAATTACATAACATTGAATAACACCTGCATACGATGGAAGAGACAGACTACATGAAGCTCTTGCAATCATTCTAAAAGTAGCAATAGATTAAAAACTATATTCCAACACTACTAAGAAGGTAAATAGATACATACAAAAAAGTGGAAAGACCTCAGACTAGAGTAGAACCTGAAATAGTTATAGATGACATTGTCTACATGAGATGTATTTATGAATATTAGAGATACTATGGGCAAAGTTGAAGAGTGGACTAGGGATGTATGGCAACAACCAAGAGATATATCTCTTCTTCCAAGCCATAATGTAGAAATTCCAGCACCCAATTGTTACCCATTTACTAGGAAAATTAGCCTCATGTCTGTGCCAACAACAATACACAAATTAAATTAAAGTAAGATTTTACATCATAATATCTTGATATCTTTTGAACCCATAAACTCAAAACTGATCTACATGGCAATCCTAGTTGTGACTGCAATGTGTAAGTGTGTTATTGAGGGTCTGCTTGTGCCATTCCTAGATATTAATCCAAATTCTTTCTTCTAACATATAGAAATTTTTGAGTTATATTTAGTGGATTTTGGTTTGAAAAGTGTTTTTGTTCAAATTTATCTATATGTATGTATGCATCTTTGCATATATGTCATATCCAAGGTTTTTTATTAAAAAATATATATCCTTTCAGATTCCATATTAATATCTGACCTTTTCTGTAACCATGCAACTTAGACCTAGGCACATAACACTGCCCATCAACACTAGAATAAAAAACCACAATCGGAGGAATATAATACAACTGCATATAAAAACATAATAAAATTATACTAATGATCTTATTCAATTATAAATTATAAATCCATGACATCTTATATGAATTGTATACAGAATTAACATGTTAGATAAGACATTGCCAAATTAAACCCTAAGAAGAGATGATCGAGAGATGGTAAAAATGAGGTAACTAAAAAGATAATGCAAATGAGCCTAATTAACATTAGCTAACCATTTAAATGAAGGACTCCTAGACTATTTAGGCTTACCTATGCAAATGCTTGAAAAAGAAATGTCACACAATAGACAAGAAACCAAACTGTTTGAGAAAATACCCTGCATATGCGACACAAAAAAATTTAGCAAAGTTGCAAATGTAAAAGGAATCACTGAAATCACTAAACTAGACTGTACGCTAATATTCAATGTTATATCTTGTAGACATGTATGCAAGATGTGGAAGCATAGACAAGAAAGTAAACTATTTGATAGAAACCCTGAAAGAAATGTGGTCCTATGGAATGCCATGATTGCAGGATATGCACAAAATGGATGTTTATAAACATTCAAGCAAATGCAATTGGTAGGAGTAAAGCCAAATTTCATAACTTTTACCAGCTTTCTGCCTGCCTGTGTCAAAATGGCAGCTTTGGAACAAGCTCACACTTAAACGAAAAGGGATTAAAAGGAGCTTCTTATAGCTCATTGTTAATTTTCTAATAACGCTGACTTTAATTGAAATTTAATATATTGTCAATTTGTGCTCCACCCAATTTAAATGTCACACTATCTAAGTCAAATAAAGGTGCATTCACTACATACCAATCAAAATAGATAACAAGATAGCTAGTTACTTATATAAATATTTATTGTTGTAATGTCCCCATTTTTGGTTTCTCTTGCAGTGTAGTTGGCATTGACCTTGTGGGTGTGTGTCAATGTTATCAGAGAGGTTATTTAAAGATTCCAATGAGCACAAGTGGTCTAGAGGACTCATTTGATCTATTTATAGTAAGTCGCCCGGTTGGCTCCATTTATCATTATTCTTTATTGGGATCACTACAGTGTAGTTAGTTTTCAATTCCGATGCATTCGAGGAGTTTTCACAAAATGAGTGTATTAATGATTTTTGTTGTGCAATTATTGCACATCACTTTCAAAAAAAATTATGCATGGCGGTTTGGCAATGATTCTAATTCTTTTCGTGAGATTCCTGCCTCTTTGTTCTTCATTGACAAGATGTTGATTCCCTTATTATTAATAAGTCTTAGTCAAAAAATCAAAAAGAGCATTAGAGGATATGGGTTGAGGCATAAAAGAGGATTGAATGATGTAACGTTCTAAATTAAAAGCCAAGAGGTGCCGCGGTCTCTGTGCAAAAGGGCACTCAGCCTATTTGAAGATTCAACAGTGGCATTCAAAAGATTGCAGCCCAGTGTATAGAGATGTCACAGAAAAATAAAAGGCGTAACTAAAGGGTTAAAAGTATAAGCTATTTTCAAAGTAATGGTGAGTCATTTTAAAGTGAGGTGCCAACTATAATGGTGTGTTTGTTTTTTGATTCAAGGCTCAGCTATTTAAAGTTTTTATGGCATAGCTTTTAAGTGAGTTAGATGCCTATAGGAATTGGAGATGTGTAGTCATGTATAAATAATGGTGGCCTTTGATAAGACAGATACTCATGATATAAAAGGCTCATCTTTATTCAAAAGTAGTGCAATCACCTAAAGTTTTCATGGCACGTATCATGAAGAAAGCATATGCTTCCTAAAATACATGGCATCATTAAGTGTGGCATGGTCTATTTGTATGGTAGGTCTTACAAGATTAAGTATGGGCACTCAACCACATGGAGAAATAGAGTCACCGATCTATTCAGAAATGACATACAAACATTATAATAAGAGTGTTGCATCATAAGTAAATATGGCAAGACAAAGATAGTGCGGCCTCCACGAGAAACTCAGTCATATTAAGTGTGGCACAACAAGATAAAAATGACCCTGTAGAGAACCCGATGCAACCTAAGGTAAAAGAAGGTAGCTACTATCAAAAGACAGAGGCACGCAAAGTCAGAATAAGAAGAGGATCGGCCTCTATTACGCAAAGTATCCAAAAGGCCGCAGTCTCACAGAATGAAGGCACCATGATAAGAACGAATGGTGCAGCCTCTGTAGATGCGCACCCAAAGATTAAGGCATTATCATTCAAAGTCTAGCATCAGCTATATAAAGTAACGTGCAACTATAAAGGAAAGGTGTGCACAAATAAGGCACCACGATGCAACATAGCGAAGTAAGGAAGCCTTGCCATAGTGAACAGAGACTCAGAATCATAAGGCATGGCCTCCAAATCAAAGGCGTAGCACTGAGATGAGTGGCCTAATAGTCATCAAATAGAGGGTCTCTCAAACTTCCATAGCCCAAGATCATGGTGATGTCGTCCAGGTCTGCGCCACCTCTGAGAACTACAACACTAGCTAGTATCAAAAAGAAGACACGGCTTTCAAAAAGAAAGGGCACCACTCTTGTTGGCACTCAGTCAGCATGAAATATTGTTTCCATTTTTATGGAAGACATGGTCTCTTCAAGAAAAATGCAGTCACAGCAATCTCCAAAAAAGCGGTCATCCACAGATCGAAGGCCGCCTAGAGGAATGGCGCTGTCATTTAGTAAGGCACGACCTTTCAAAACTGAGGTTGCATGCTTAGAGAAACATAGCACAGCCACTATAAAGGCCATCACTCAATACAACTAAGAAACGCCATCATAAAGACAAATGTGCATCAGATAAGTCTAGCGTGACCAATTTTGAAGGATCTGCCTATATAAAATGGTATAGCCATTTGATACAGAGGCGTCACTGTAGGCAAAAGACACAGTAATGAAGACTCCAAATTTCAAAACAAACTAAACTCAACCAAGTTCTCATGGAGTTATAGTTGTTAATGCAGTTATCTACCAGATTTTGGGGCAGATTTTATGGGTTTTAGTTGAAGATATTTTTGAGGCAGTTGAGAAGATCTTCAAAGGATTCATTTTGTTGGGTTATAAATGCAAATCCGGAATAGAGAAAGGCAGTAGCACAGGGAGTTCCATACAGTTCGACAGATCAGAGAGTTTTAGCAGCAAATAAAAAAAAAAATTTGCCTCAACAGAAGTTTCAAATGAGAGTTGTAACATTTATTTTGTGCATATTTGCCTCTGTAAAATTGTTCTTCATTCAATAAAGAGAAATACTAGTTTTTGCAAAAATGAATCTATCTCTTGTCCTTGCTTCTTATTGTCTGTTTCTTTGCCTCTGTTGAATATGTTTCTTAAACTGGGTAATCAATCATGCACTCTGCTCTTTGGTTTTCAATTAAATCTATTAGGGTTTGACACTATGCAACTAGGTTGGTTTTAAATCAGGCACATTGCCATAGGTTAGTTTCATATTATTTCTGCAATCTTGTTTCTTCTTCCCCTTTTCTCAAAACCCCATTGAAAAAATAGAAGAGCCAGCTTCCCTAAAATCTGGAGGTTATTCTAAGAAGCCAGTTTCCCATGTTGTTGTTGGATTAGACCCATAAATTTATACATCAAAAGTTTTATTTTAATTATTTTACTAAGGTCGCTAAATATTACTTAAAAAATTTTAAAAGTACCTTAGTGTTGTAGCTCATCCAAACCGGGATGAAATGTTTTAAATCATGGATGCATAAAACAAGGAAATTGCATGTCAAATTATCATTATTTTCATTAAAATGTCTTTTTCAGAGCTAAAATGGAGTTTTAATCAAAAAGGTGAATTTTAAAATATAAACTTTTGAAGAGTTCGGCGAAAAAAGAATAAAAAGGCATTTGAGGGGCTCATTTGGAGGATGAAAACCCTCTTAGAGATGATCAACCTCAATGGTGAAAGATCCTCTCAGGTTGATTTCTAGTAGTTTCGCACAGAGGCTATGCATTGTTCTTCATTACATATCGAAGGTTTAGTACTGGAGCTAAGAAAGATATTATACAAGTTTAGGTATTTGTTTGCAGGGCATCAACTTTATATTCTGTGAGATTTGCCAAAGAAAATACAGAATATTGTGGAGTTTTGATAGGCTTTTAAACTCTCATTATTGGCAATGGGTGTGTGGAGGGTTTGAGTGCATTTTGTGGAGACTTTATATCACCTACCACCAAAGAAGACCATACGTAGCCTCTAGCATCAAGTCGCTGCCATTTAACATTAGTCGCTGCCTCATTTCATTCTTATCACAACCATTAGAGAGTTTGCAGCCATTTAGAAAGGGATAGCAACATTTGGAAAGTCATATTTGGTGAAGATTGGATCTACAGCAGTTTATTATTCATCCCAGCCATCTAGTTATAGCAAGAGCAGCATCTATATGAAGGCAATTTGATTTGAGACCATGCTTATTGTTTAGCATTGTATATTCATCTTGGCACAAGGGTGAACTTGGTATGCTATAATTTTATTGATGTAATTCTGAACTGAATGCAAATAGCAATAAACTCATATTCAAATCTTTAATTTGAATATACATTTCCTATTTTACAACTATTGTCATAAGTGTTTTATATCAGTCATTAGATATTTATCATCGATTGGCATATGTATGCAAAATGTTTGTCTAATTGCTTATTGAGATATATATGTGAAACAAACTGAAACCCATCACAAAACAAACACTTAAACAAGCAATCGAACTCAGAAAACTCAATGATAACAGCAGCATGTCAAGTGTTTGACAAAAGGTCAACTCACTAGAAATCAGAATAAATTAGAGTTTTGAAAGCAAATCTGGATAGGGGATATTATAGTGGTATCAAAGCATAATTTTATCGTGTCATCCTGTGCAGTTAAGTATCAGATTCAGAGTCATGGACAGATTCAGTGAAGAAGAATTACAAAAGAAACTTTACAATGCTAGTAAGAATCTTGAACACCTACCTCAGTCAAAAAGGGTTCTATGCAGCATTTTGGAGGAAGTATAATTATTTCTTTACAAGGTTGGACAATCACCTTCTAAGTTGATGGAACTCACTATGACTCCTACGGTGCATTCTTTGGTTAAGCCAATGCTTATGAGATATCATAGTAAAAGGGTAAAGCTCTTAGTCACCAGCTGTCTAAGTGAGATCACAAGGATTACAACTCCAGAGGCTCCCTATGAAGATGACATAATGAGGGAGATTCTATAGTTGATTGTTGAGAGCTTTCATGGGTTACCTGATGACCAAGGTCCTTTCTTTGGTAAGAGGGTTAAGATGTTAGAAGTGATGGCAAGAGCCAGATCTTGTTATCTTTTGATTGATTTAGAATGTAATGATCTTATTCTTCAGATGTTTTATTATTTCATAACATCTATCAGTAAGGATCATGCAGAAGTTGTTTTTTCTTACATGCAACCATTATGGTCCTAATCATTGATGAATATGATACTAATTCCCAGCCCCTTATGTCTATGTTGTTGGCTATTTTGAGGAAAGAACAGGATGTCTCTATAGCTACTTATGAGTTGGTCAACAAGTGTTCAAACAACGTGAGGGAAAGATGAAACCTTTCTTGGATATTGAGGAGACTGATGCAACAAAAATTGATGGAGAGATTGTCTTGGAGCATGAGGAATATGTTACAAAGCTTCAACATGATTCTATGATTATGTATGCAGCTACTAAGAATGAGGATTTGTGCAATGAAAGTAACAAAACAACAACCTTGAATACACATTTAGAACTATCCAATGAAGCAAATAACACTAATGCAAATGTTGGGATAGTTGAGAGCATTAATTGTAATGTCCCTTTCTAGCAAGTCAAATTTTTCACAACCTTGCACACAAATTCAACTTGTAAAAGAGAACATTAGTAATCGTCTTATCATATCATAACTATGATTAATAACAAATATCAAATTCATATACTTTCCACATTTACACTTATCATCATGATTCATATTATGTTCATACTGTGATCTATGAGGACAAAATGAAGATTAAAACATAAATCAAATGCAAATACGACGATTATACCTTCATAATGACTCATTAATCCAAGAGGGAAGGAGTTGCACCCGATTAGTCTCCTCAGATTTTACCCATGATTAGTGTGTAGATGTGGATTGCTCAATTCTTGCAACACAATGTAGATGAGAGGCAAGGGGATTCATATAGATTAGATGGAGATGAGGCAAGATTTTGACATTATGGTGGTGTGATGAGGAGATTGTGGAGTGATTTTGGCAGAGATTTGATGCATGAAGAAGTCCCTCTCAAATGGCTTGGAGAGGGTCTCATTTATAGATTTTCTAAAAGGAGGATGGAGGGTGAGGATTGAAAGATGAGATTAAGGGCTAGTAATAAAAGTAAATCTTTTATTCATTTTGGGAAAAGGGGTGATAAATGAGGTATGGGTGTGAAAGAATGTGAAATGAATTAAAAATTCATTTGGGGAATGGGAAATGAATTAAAAATTCATTTGGGGATAAGAGATAATGAATGAGGATGGGTGAGGTAAGGGGTGTGTAAGAGAAGTAAATGTGATGTGTGATTTATTTCAATTTTAAATTTAGGGAATGTGGGGAAGGGTGTTAAAATAGGTTTGACCACCCAAATGAGAGGTTAGGACTAATCAAATAGAGGTTTTGCTTAATTGATCCTAGGGTTAGGATGAGGTAGGCTAGGGTAGGTTAGGGTAGGTCAATTAATAGGCTAGATCAATTAGATAACCATGATTTATCTAATTAATGAGGATTAGGGAAAAGGACAATTTAACTAAATAAATATTGTGAATATTTATTTAATCAAATGAGGATATAGTTTTAAGGTCTAGTGATAAATCAAGTGAGTTAATTGATCACAAGGGATGGGTAAATGGTCAAGGTAGATACAGGAAATTGATTTGTAGAGCAAGTCAATTTTAGGTGTCTACATTTGCCCCTCTTTGAGATGATGTTGCGGCTAAGTAACATCATTTCAAAGAAGTTAAAACATAGAGTTGAATTGGATAGAAAAAAGATTTTGGCTTAGAAGAATAGGGTAAGGTTCGGGGATAATTGGTAAGGGTGATGCCCCCTCGAGAGGATAGGCAGGTTGCAAGAACATGATTTTGCTCTCAAAATGGATGGAAGAGATTGGTAGAAGTGCTTGGAGGATAAGTGGTGAGATGAAAGAATGATGATGGTGGGAGATTGATTGGTGGATGATCATTGTGTTGAATAATGATTTAGAGAAATCCTAGGTTTGATATAGCAAAGTGGATATTTTCACCAAGGTATAGAAGACCAGGGTGATGATGTTTATCCAACATTTGCATGGACTAGACATGCAAACAAAGGGATGATCCCATGCATACCCAAGATAGTACAACCTTGTCTTGACGAGGGAAGGGGACTCATATCATAAGTCCTTAGTACACAAAAGGTATGATGAACCTTAGATGCATAAGGGGATCAATATGCTAGAACCGACCCTATGATCAACAAGATATGAATACTAGCCTGGAGTAATGAAACCAACCCACAAGCACAACATACAAAAGCAAGACTATGCCCCATTCTAAAGGTTTTCGCCACATACCATAATATAGTGAGATCAAGGTAGCTTTGATGTGATCTTCGAATAGGACAAAAGATAAAAATTAAAAAATAAAAAGACCAACGAACCAAACAAGTAACCATTGTATCTCTTGCCAAAATGGATAATGATTTGATAGATTCTGCCTATTGTAGGAAAGATATATCCTAAGGCAGGAATCGATTGATGATTTGATGTTGCTTATTTGATGTTGTAAGATTGGCTCAAGATTTGATGGTGACAAGTTGTGGTTGATGCTGATTTGATAGTTGATGATTTTTTATTAAGGGACAATGCTTTGATGGGTGATGCGATGCTTGGATCTAGTGTAAGCTCAGCAGGTTGGATGGGTACATCTTATGCACCTGAGTACTGGAAATGTCCTTCGTATCCCAAACTGCCTACATACCCTGTATACACAGGATCCAGGCACATTAAGATGCAGTTGGTGATGATATGTAGTTCTGATTTGTGATAATGATGTGGGATGATGATAGATGTGATGATGAGATGTTGATGGAGCAATGTTGTTCTTGTGATGGATAAATTATTTTTGGAATTTTGTGTGTTTTCTATTGTTTTGATATTTTTTGATTTTGTGATGTTTTTTGGATTTTTTGATTTTGTGATGTTTTTGGATTTTTTCATTTTGGGAAAGAAATGGTTTATTATGAGATTGTTGCATTGGATTTCGTTGTGGATAACCTTTGCACTAGATACCAATGACAAGGGAACACCAAGTCTAGAAGTGAAGGTGATGGGGTTGGATAGGGCGATTGGCGATGAAAGGATAATGGATAGGAGATTTGTGGTAGATGAATGGACAAACAATAGGGATGCATGTTAGATAGATGGAAATAGGGATGAGGATTTTCTCCAAGGGCTAGGTTGCAAGGAATCATATGCCCCAATGCTTAGGATTTTGCATGATGGGTTCATGTTTGAATGGATGGACTTTGCAGTAGATGGATGGAGGATATACTTTAAAAGGGAGTATGCCAAGAGGTTTCCAAAGCATGTTGTTGATATTTTTCCCCTTGTCTTTATCAAGATCTAAGGAGGAGGATAGTAAAAGCAAGATATAATGGATAGGATGGCTGGGAAATGATAGGATAAATAGGGGGTAGTGGATAGGAATATGATAGGATAATGATACATGGATAGGATATGCAAAGGATGTGGATGAAAGGTATGATTTTGCCCTCAAGTGTAGGGATACAAAAATGGATGGAGAAGGGATTACGCATGAAGCCCACAAGGGGTTTTCATCAAGGTACTTGCCCAAGGCGCCACAAGGAGTGGTTTTCACCATTGGACAGATTTTTCTCTTTACTATTTTTTTGATTTTTTGATTTTTTTGCTTTTTTGATGGGATGGGGACTCTAGTGTCTGTTTCTATAGCACAGAGAAGATGGTCCCATGTTGGATAGCATTATGGATTATGATCGCATGGATTGTTGGTAGATAGGAGAAGATGGAATGGATGGTGGACAATGGATTATGGTGTGGATTATGTGGATAATGATGTGGTTTATGCAAAAGCATGGACCATAGGAATGTGATGGGGAAGATATGTAGGATAATGAACGAAAGATGGAGAGATGGGGGTGTGTGGGAATGTTAAGTGGTGGAGGGGAACCAAGACCAACAGTCGCACACTCCGTGATGTATTTGGAAGCTTGTACTTTGGATGTGGAGTTGGGAGTAATGGGGATCGGAATGGGGGATTTTTGAATGGTCGATTTGGGGTTTTAGGTACCCAAATGGACTTAGGAATTATGGGATTTTTAGATGGGGAGCGGGATGTTTGGGATTTTGTAGTAGATTGGGAGGTGGATGCCTCATTAGAGTTGAGTTATCTTTGTTTGGGGACCCACACCATTTTTGTTTTTGCTTTTTCTTGTAATGGTGTGGGCTTTGATAGCCTTTTTGATTTTTCATTTTGATTGGAAGGGATAATATATTTAGGCTTTTGTACTTCATGAGTTGAGGCATTCAAATTTTTCAATCCCATGGATTTGGGGGAAGCTTCATGTTTGAAAGATGTGTGCTTTTGTTGGTCTTGATTGGGAATTTTAGTGGATTTATGGGTGGAGAAATTAAAAGTGGATTTATGGATAAATGGATGAGGAGATTTGAGGATAGGGATATTAGGAGTTGGTAGGAGTGGAGGTAAAGTGGATTTGATAGAGATATTTGGAGTTGGAAGTAGTGGAGGTAAATTTTATGGAGGGAGACGGATGGTCACATGCTTTTGCAAATGATAGGATGATGGAGGAGGGATGGCAACATATGTTTTGGGAGTGCGATGAGATGCACCATGTTTGGGATTGGATGAATGGATTTTGGAAGGTGTGTGGGTGGTCCCAACATGTTGAGATTGTTTTTTGGGGGGTGTATAGCCAAGGCCATGCGAAGATGGATGGAATGTGGTGTGGATGGGCTCCAAGATGCCTTGTTCATATAAGCCTAATCCTTTGCCTTGATAGTTCATATGTTGGAGCATGCGACATGCAATGGGATGTTTGGTGCTTTGGAAACAAGACGCGAGTCCATTATTTATTGGAGAAAGATAGGTGGTAGATGGAAGTTGTTCACATCCTACAAGGGGTCTACCATGGATGAAGGTGCTTTTTCCAAGTGGATAAGGGGATGGATTTGGGATGGGATTGGTAGATGGAGGTGAAGGATTCATGGGGTGATAGGGAGGGACTCTAGAATGTCAATTCTACCTATCTTGAATCAATTCAAGACTCTGGACAACTCTAGCCTCTCTACCAATTCAAGTGCTCATGACATCTTTCTACACAAAAATGTCTGCTAAATTCCTCAACTCTTTGCAGAGATGGAAAATTCTATCACTCTACTTGGTGTGGGACACATTTCTTATCCTCACTGCTTCTAAGATACTGCCTCAAGGGCACATAACTTTTATGAGCCCGTTGTCCACCCTTCTCTCTCTGTTCAATGGTCTTGACTGCTTAGTGCTCACTTTCTCCCTCTCTGTTTTCCACCCCTACAAGTCTATTCTCCTACTTGTCTATCTAGCCGGACTCCTTACTGAGCTCGCCTAGAACAAGCATGCATTGCCTCTAGTCGACAATCCAACCATCCCACAAAAGAAAAACAAACAAAAGGCATGGCTTTGTTTGATGGCCTCCATACTGTACAGAGGAACTTGAAGGACATCAAGACAGAGTCATGGTTTGCAAAAGAGAACAAAATTGCAGAAAAAGAAATGACTAATCTACCTCAGAATAACAAACTGAGAACTGTACAAAAATACAATACTGGTCGAACTACTGAATTGGATTTTTATTCAAAATTGTTCTTACATCAAAATGCTTCTCAAAATCAAAATCTTTCCCCCGTAACCCCTTACAAAGAGAATTCTACATCTAAATAGCTATCTCATGTCCGTTACAGGATGTTTCAGTTCTTAGACCGGTTCATATTCTAGCTGCCCTAGTTTAACTTCTATGCTATCATTCCATCGGTGAGATAACACTATTTTCCTTCCGATAAACTCCATCGCTCAGACCTACCTCCGTCGGTGTAGCTTTCTCCTAGCTTACCGATCTTAATTCTCATACCGATGACCTAATACACAACTCCCACTTTCAGCCAGACTTAGCTATTGGCGAAACATTTTCCTCTGCCTCCGATGTCATATCTCATGCCGAAACAATAAACACCAAACTTCACCATCGGCCAGACCTTCTTCTTCGGTTAGACATTTATCTTCTCTTCCGATCATAATTCTTATACCGATATGCTTTGCCTCTTCCGTCGATAAGAATTGACCATCTCCCCAATATACTTCCTATCGTCGTGACTTAGACCATCGTTGAAAGCTTCTCCTCGTTCATCGATAATATATCTCTTCCCGACCACTTCATACCATGCATTGTCTTCAAACTTCCCCATCAGTGAGACATTACCTTCAGCCACAGAAAAACTTCCTTCACCGATACACCGATGAACTACCCATCAGTGACGCTTGATGTTCATCACCCCGATCGGTGAGATCACTATTGTCGGATCAATGCAAACTTGGTCATCCCGATAGCCTTTCTCACACCGACATGCATGTTCCCACTCTGTCCTATTTGAAAATTCACAACATCACACCAAAATGCAAAAGGAATATATACATGGGCTCCAAGCCCATGGTGCTCCTGCACCATACTCCCCCTGTGCGAAAAAAGTCAAGTCACCTCCGGTGACAATGAGGCAAAATCAATGCCCCTTTGTTTGAATTCTGACTCTGCAACCCAAGTAGCTTCTGCCTCAGGCAACTGCTTCCATTTGACCAAATGCTCCATGTAGACGCCATGTCTGGCCTGCTTCTGTACCCTAGAATCCAATATTCTCTCTGCCTATAGTTTGGGTTTTGGTGGCAAAGTCACATTTTTGACTGTCTGTTCCTTCTCTGAAATGGATCCATTTGCTACTGACTGAGGACCCTTGTATTTCACCAGGTCTTGAACATTAAACACTGGTGAGATTGCCAGGTCTTCTGGCAATTCAATCCTGTATGCATTGTTACCATACTTGTTTAGGATTTTGCAAAGACCAATTCTTCGCATTTGCAATTTGGTTGGCATTCCTTTCTACAATCTGGCTTTGTTCAGGTGCACCATAACCAGATCACCAACTTCAAACTAGATGTCCTTCCTATGGGCATCTACTCTGTCCTTGATCTTCTGTGTTTTCTTTCAAGGTTTTCTTCACCTGTTCATGTACTTCTTTCATGGATTGTGCAAAATCCTCTACATGACCACTTCTGTTCTCCATGTTTCCCATATTCCTGAGCTCACATACACCTCTGGGGTGCATTCCATAGACTATTTCAAATGGACTCTTACCAGTATTCCTATTCACACTGTCATTATAGGCAAATTCTACCTAATGAATGACTTGATCCCAGCTCTGCCCATACTCCTTGGTTATACATCTTAACAAGTTACCCAGTGTCTTGTTTACCACCTCTGTCTGACCATTTGTTTGTGGATGGTATGCTGAGCTGGAAGATAAATTTGTCCCTAATCTCTGCCATAAAGTTTTCAAAAAATGCCCCATGAACTTAGCATCTCTGTCAGACACAATGCTTGCTGGAAGTCCATGAATCCTTATCACTTCTCTGAAAAACAAGTGTGCTATATGACTGGCATCATGAGTCACTTTATAGGGAATGAAATGGCTCATCTTGCTAAACCTGTCCACAACTACATATATGCTATCATAACCAGTCTTAGTCTTAGGCAAACCAACCACAAAGTCCATACTTACACATTCCCATGGCCTGGAAGGAATGGGCAAAGGTTGGTACAGTCCTGCATTTGAAGTGGTTCCCTTGGCCTTCTGACATACGATACACTGCTCTACATACCTTCTGATGTCTCTGTGCATCCTCGGCTAATAATAGAACCTTTGGACTAGCTCCAGTGTTTTGTTCAGACCAAAATGGCCACTCAAACTGCCATTGTGCTTCTCCTATATGAGATTTTCTCTCATAGATCCCCTTGGCACACATAATTGTCCACCTTTGAATAGCAATCCTTGTTGCAAGGTGAAATCTGCAAACTTACTGTGAAAGTGATTCTCAAAATCTTGACATACCTTGTATGCCTCAGTAAAGTCTTCATCATCTCTATAGAGATCCTTGAAGTCTTCAACTCCAATGCTCTTCAACTGCACTTCCTACACTATGAGCAACCTCCTGCTCAAAGCATCTGCAACTTTGTTGAGCTGCCCCTTCTTATGTTTAATTATAAAAGTGTAGGATTGCAGGTACTCCATCCACTTGATATGTCTGCTGCTCAACTTATCCTGTGAGTTTAGAAAACTCGGGGCTTGGTTATCTGTGTAGACAACAAATTCCTTAGGTAGGAGATAATGTCTCCACTTCCTAAGTGCTTGGACTAGAGCATACAACTCTAAGTCATACGAAGAGTACTTACTCTTTGCTTCATTCAGCCTCTCACTGAAAAAGGCTACAAGTCTGTTCTCCTGATTTAACACTGCTCCTATAGCTATGTTACTTGCATCACATTCAATAGTAAATAGCTTATCAAAACTAGGAAGCAATAGTACAGGTTGTGTTGCTATCTCTTTCTTCAACTGTTCAAAACTTCTATCTGCAGCTGGTGTCCATCTGAATTTTGCTTTCATTCCACCCTTAATTGTATTCAACATGGGTGCACATATCCCACTAAAATTTCTGATAAACTTTTTGTAAAACTGGGCTAAGCCATGGAAACTTCTCACCTCTGTGACTGCTCTGGGAGTAGGCCAACTCAAGATTGCCTCTACCTTTGACTTGTCCATCTTTAATTCTCCCTTAGACACCACAAAACCAAGGTATACCAATTCTCGCTTCATGAATTCACACTTCTCTAGATTGATGGTTAGTTGTTCATCATGTAATTTTTGCAAAATAGCATTTACATGTTCTAGATGTTCTTCCTTAGTTTGACTAAAAATTAGAATATCATCTAGAAAAATAACTACGAATTTACCAATATAATCCTTTAGGACTTCATTCATGAGTCTCATAAAGGTGCTGGGCGCATTTGATAGACCAAATGGCATAACAAGCCATTCATACAGTCCTTCTGTGGTCTTGAAGGCTATCTTCCACTCATCACCTTCCTTGATTCTTATTTGGTGGTAACCACTCTTCAGGTCTATCTTAGTAAAGTACTTTGCTTTTCCAATACAGTCCATGAGATCTTCAATTCTGGGAATTGGAAATCTATACCTTATAGTTATCTTGTTTATGGCTCTGGCATCTATGGATAATCTCCATGATCCTCCTTTCTTCAGTGCCAACACTGTGGGCACTGCATAAGGACTAATATTCTTCCTGATCAATCCCTAATCGAGCAACTCTTGCACTTGTCTGGCAATTTCTTTGTGCTGGTCTGGAGTCATCTTGTAAGGAGCCTTGTTTGGCAAATATGCTTCTGGAATCAGGTCTATCTGATGACTTATTGCTCTCTGTGGAGGCAATGTTGCTAGTGTACCATCACTGATTATGCCCTAATACTTCTCCAGTATACGCTGCATCTCCTTGGGAATCACTGTCTTCTTATCCTGTTGCTCTTCTTTTGGTTTTACTATGATGGCATAACCAATACCATCCTCCTTAAGAGTATTCAAAAACTATTTTCCACTCACAACCAAGATATTGGGACTCTTTGTCTGAACTGCATCCTCATCCTCCAATGACTAAATCTTATAGGTGACACCATCCTTCTGAAAAGAATAGGCATTCTTCTCACCATCATGTATTGCCTTTCGATCATACTGCCATGGTCTGCCCAATAAGAGATGGCATGCATCCATGGGTAGTATATCACATAATACCTCATCCTTATAGCCACCTATACTAAACTCTACCCAACTTTGTTCATTTACTACCACATGTTGACCCTTATTCAACCATGTGACTCTATATGGGTTTGCATGAGTTATTCTTTTCAAATTCAGTTTCTTAACTGCCTCATCAGAAATAATATTATCAGTAGATCCTGAGTCTATGATAATTTTACATACCTTATTCAAAATCTTGCATTTGATTCTGAATAGTGCTCTCCTCTGGCTTGGTTCAGACTTTACTGGTTCCTTCATCAAGGTTCTCCTTATCATCAAGTTCTCTCCATCTTCTGAGTTCAGACTGACCTCAGGTGACTGGCTGCTGGATGCATTATCTTGGACATAGTGATTTCTCTTATCACCTCCTTGAGAAGAGGATGTGGCCTTTTCTGGACACCTATATGTTGGATGACCTAGATTACCATAGTTGTAACACTTCATGGTGGTGAAATAGGATCCTCTGCCTGATCCTCCTGACCTTCCTCTGTTAGATCCTCTTCCTCTATGGTTTCCTCTACCACTCGACTCCCCACTCTGCTCTGTGAGTTTGGATTCTGCTTGGGATCTATTGTCAGCATTCCTTCCACCAAATCTTCCTCTGTGTCCCCTGTTATCTCTGCCTCTTCCTCTTCCTCTGCTATTTGAGTCTTGTTTCCTCTTGCTCTTTTCCTCTACTTTCAGTGCTAGCTAATAGCATTTGTGCACTGTTGTTGGACACAACAAACTGATCTCTTCTTGTATATTCCACTTCAGACCATTAAGGTACCTTGCTACCTTTATGCTTTCATCCTCCATCACTTTGGACCTTAAGCATAGCTTTTGGAATTCTTCAGTGTATGCACTGACATCTAATTCCTTCTATCTCAGATTCTGTCTCTTCCTGTGCAGCTGTATTTCATAATCTTCTGGCATATATGCTTCTTTGATTTTAGCTACCATCCCCTTCCAAGTAGCTATGGGCTTCTTATCTGCTTTTGCTCTTTCAGTTTGCACAAATTTCCACCAGGTTAAGGTAGCTCCCCTGAGTTTGGATTTGGCCACCTTTACTTTCTGTGCCTCGCTTACACCATCACATTCAAAGTGATTTTCAAGTCCTTCTATCCATTCCATGACCAAATCTGGGTCCATTTTCCCACTAAAAAGTGGTACTCCTTCCAATGTTTTACCACTCATTACTTTCAAAGCTTTCAAGAAAGGTTCTTCTTTCATCTTAGGATCAGGTGTGGGCTCTTCATCTTCTATAAACACACCTTTTTCCTTGTTTACTTTCTGCCTGACTTCTTCAGTCTTCTCCATCATTGCACCCAGTTTACTTTCTATTTCTGCCAATCTTTCCTATAGGAGCCTATTCTCCTCTTCTTGATCCTCAACCTTCTTTGCCAATTCTGCATTAGTCACCATCTTCTTGGATGAATCTACAGACTCACTGGTTGATGACATACAACTCCTCTAGTCCTATCTAGGAATAACCCAAATCTTACTGCTCTGATACCAATTTGATAGGGAGGGACTCTAGAATGTCAATTCTACCTATTTTGAATCAATTCAAGACTCTGGACAACTCTAGCCTCTCTACCAATTCAAGTGCTCATGACATCTTTCTACACAAAAATGTCCGCTAAATTCCTCAACTCTTTGTAGAGATGGAAAATTCTATCACTCTACTTGGTGTGGGACACATTTCTTGTCCTCACTACTTCCAAGATACTGCCTCAAGGGCACATAACTTTTATGAGCCCGTTGTCCACCCTTCTCTCTCTGTTCAAGGGTCTTGACTGCTTGGTGCTCACTTTCTCCCTCTCTGTTTTCCACCCCTGCAAGTCTATTCTCCTACTTGTCTATCTAGCCGGACTCCTTACTGAGCTCGCCTAGAACAAGCATGCATTGCCTCTAGTCGACAATCCAACCATCCCACAAAAGAAAAACAAACAAAAGGCATGGCTCTGTTTGATGGCCTCCATACTATACAGAGGAACTTGAGGGACATCAAGACAGAGTCATGGTTTGCAAAAGAGAACAAAATTTCAGAAAAAGAAACGACTAATCTACCTCAGAATAACAAACTGAGAATTGTACAAAAATACAATACTGGTCGAACTACTGAATTGGATTTTTATTCAAAATTGTTCTTACATCAAAATGCTTCTCAAAATCAAAATCTTTCCCCCGTAACCCCTTACAAAGAGAATTCTACATCTAAATAGCTATCTCATGTCCGTTACAGGACGTTTCAGTTCTCAGACCGGTTTGTATTCTAACTTCCCCGGTTCAACTTCTATGCTATCATTCCATCGGTGAGATAACGCTATTTTCCTTCCGATAAACTCCATCTCTCAGACCTACCTCCGTCGGTGTAGCTTTCTCCTAGCTTACCGATCTTAATTCTCATATCGATGACCTAATACACAACTCCCGCTTTTGGCCAGACTTAGCTATCGGTGAAACATTTTCCTCTGCCTCCGATGTCATATCTCATGCCGAAACAATAAACACTGAACTTCACCATCGGCCAGACCTTCTTCTTCGGTTAGACATTTATCTTCTCTTCCAATCATAATTCTTATACTGATATGCTTTGCCTCTTCCGTCGGTAAGAATTGACCAACATCTCCTCGATATACTTCCTATCGTCGTGACTTAGACCATCGTTGAAAGCTTCTCCTCGTTCACCGATAATATATCTCTTCCCGACCACTTCATACCATGCATTGTCTTCAAACTTTCCCCTTCGGTGAGACATTGCCTTTAGCCACAGAAAAACTTCCTTCACTGATACACCAATGAACTACCCATCGGTGACGCTTGATGTTCATCACCCTGATCGGTGAGATCACTATTGTTGGATCAATGCAAACTTGGTCATCCCGATAGCCTTTCTCACACCGACATGCATGTTCCTGCTCTGTCCTATTTGAAAATTCACAACATCACACCAAAATGCAAAAAGAATATATACATGGGCTCCAAGCCCGTGGTGCTCCTGCACCATGGGGGATGGTGAAGGGGTGGTAGAAGATGGGGTGAGATCAATAAGTTGATCAATAGATGGGAGGGGATCGTGGATGGGATTAGATGGGATGGTTAGATCTTGATTAGGAGAAGGGGTTCATGTTTCAACATGCTTTGGATTTGATTCTTGACATGGCTCATGTGTTTGGATAGAAGTGGGAGTGACTTGGATATATGTGATGGGTGCTTGGATGGATGTGATAGGTGTTTGGATGGATGCGATAGGTGCTTGACTTATGGGTTCTTGAACATGGCTGCATGATGGTTCTTGAGTTATGATAGGAGATTGTTTAAGAGGTTTGGTGGATGTTGGATTGCATGAGGGTGTTTGATTCCTTGCTAATAGCCAATGGATGGTGTAGACACCCAAATTTGTCCCAAATTTGTCCATGTCCTACAACACCTTGTTAAAACATCACCTAGACATCATGTAGCATTTTGTCCTAAATCCCACTCTTAACCCCACTTATTCCATTAGCCAATTAATTAAATAAATTTTATTTATTTAATTAAAATCCCATTCAATCCCATTTATCCATTAGCTAATTAATTAAATAAATTTTATTTATTTAATTAATTTCCACATCATATCCTAATTCCACTATCCAATTAATTAAATAAATTTTATTTATTTAATTAATATCCAACTCATATCCCAACTAATTCAAATATTTTATTTGAATTAAGTTCTCACATTTCATTATAAGCTGACTTTCTAATTAATTAAATAAATTTTATTTATTTAATTAATTTATCTTATCATTAAGCCAACATGCGTGCCTCTTTCATTTAAAAAAGATAAATGGTACTACAGCTTTTTATTTAATATCTTTTATATGTAGTACTTTCTATGTACACAAGCACACATGAGCCCTATCCTCCTTGACACTTGTCAAATGACTACAACTCCCTTGAAGAGTGGGAATACCTAATCAATCCTAGCCGTCCACATCAATCAATTAGCTTTTTAATCTCAACCATCTATTTGAACCAAGCCTTTCCTATAAATCAAACCCCTCACAAGCCATTAGCATGCATTGAGCTTCAAGTACCATTATTCTGCCAAATAATCATTAGCAGGCATTGAGCTTCAAGTACTCTTATTCTGTTGAAATATCATTAGAGCCTTTGCATCCTTCATCTATCATTCATTTTAGCACCTTCATCTTAATGTTATGCTGCAGAATCGAGCAACCAACACAACAAATTGATCAATCAAGCTCATCTTGCATCTTCGAGGTATTGAATTATTTGGGTTTAGGTTATGCATTTCAATTGTTTGATCATTTCCATTTATAAATCCAAATTTTTCATTATACATTTGGCACGCCCGGTGGGACTCACGTCCTTGATTAACCTCTCTTGTTTGAGTTGTTTTTATGAAGTTTAGATCTCTTGGAGCGCCAATCTTTCATTCTTGCAAGCTTTTGTAGCAAAAATTTGCATTTTTCTAACCCTAGTTTGCAAAGATTTGGCTAAATATGTATGTAGATGATCTCTTAGGCCAAATCTAACCTCACCATTGCATCTGGGATGCCGTTTCCATAAACTTTGAGTACAAATTTGCCTAAATTTGATGAAAAATGGAGCGTTTGGTGAAGAAAACAACAACCGGGCTGCAACAATGTGCTTCTGGTAATTCAGGTCGCTTCTGATCAAACAGCAGTCGCCTGGGCTAAATCAGCTCGCCTTTGGGCAAACAGCAGTCGCTTATGGTCAAATTTGGTTCGCTTTTGAACAAACAGTGCTCGCTTTTGAACAAAAAGAGACCGCATATGGTAAAATTGGTCGCTTATGGTTAACATTTGCCTTCTGTCTCCTGAAACTTTTCAGATCGCTTTTGGGCTAACAGTAATCGCTTTTTCACATATTTTGATCGCTTTTAGTCAGATACTAATCGCTTATGCATTTATTTGAATCGCTTTTGATATAATAGTAATCGCTTTTGATCTTATTCGCATCGCTTATGAACAAACAGTATCCGCTTTTGATCTGATATGCATCGCTTATGAATTGAAATCGGCCGCCTATGGTGTTTTCTGGATCGCCTTTGCACCGACAGTAATCGCCTAGGGTATGAAATGCATCGCTTTTGTCCCAATAGAATTCACCTGTGTGCTTTTCATCTTTCACACTGTTAGTTGTCACTTTCAAATTGTCTTGCTCGCTTATGACCTAACAGTGATCGCTTATGGTTGCATCGGATCGCTTTTGAATTAACAATAGTCGCTTATAACTTGATCTGTGTCGCTTTTGATTGAACAGTGGTCGCTTTCAAATTGATTTGCATCGCTTATGATCCTACAGAAGCCGCGTTGAAACTGATATGCGTCGCTTATGAACTGACAGTGATCGCCTGTGCAGGGACAGGTTTTGACTGTGTTTTTGCAGATACTGGTCGCTTTTAGCCCGCAATCGGTCGCTTCTGGGTATATCCGCATCGCTTACAAGCTAACAGGAACAGCATCTAGTATTTTTTGTGTCGCATTTGATCTGTAGTATCCCACCTGTCGCAAAATATAGATCGCCTCTGATCAACAGTATGTCGCATCTGGCAATTGTAACTTGCTTTTGGTAGCTGTCATTGTGCATCTTGGTATTTCTATCATAACTTTCACATACGGAGGTGAAATCACACAAACAAGGACTCGCTGGAAAGCTGGGAGGACAAGCTTCACAACTGTACCACTTTTATCAGGTGACTATACTATTTTTCAGTCTTTTTTATCAGTCAAAGTTTAGGTTCATTGCAAACTTCATTTGAGCATAACTTGAGCAATTTTGATCGTTTTTCAGCGAAATTTTTTTTCAAATTGCTTAGAATCTCCTGAACTTTCTGTTTATGCAATCTATTTTTCTGTATCAGATCATTTTCATCATAATTTTCAGATTTCATCTTTTCATGTAATCATCTTCTTTGCAAGTTTACTTGTTTCTTTTTGGAATTGGTGACTTGTAAGGGCATCTAAGGAGCTGGAGCAGCATTGGCATCAACATCTACAGCAAATTGGAAAGTGATTGTATCAGGTGCACTCATTCTAATATTTCATCTCTTAATCTTGTTTGATCACACATTTAGATTTTGGGATTAAAACGAACATTGTTTGCTATCACATCATCGAGAAATTGGGCTAAAACGAACCATTGTCTTTCATCACATTTGGATTTGGGCTTTAAAACAAACAAGTGCTTGCATTGTCTTCCACACATTGAATGTCTAAGGTTAATGAACCCCATGCGAGTGTGACCAAGTAAATGTGTATGCTCTCTCCTCGCGTCCCAACACGAACTTGGAGATCAAAAACATTTACTTGTGTTGCTTTTGTTTAGCCTTAGAGGGGCCTGCCTTGGTATCCACCCCAAGGGAACAACCTCAAGCGGTACTTTCATCCGGTCCGCTATAAAAATCAGAGGATAAGGCGAAAGCCAAGTCTAACCGGTATTAGCGCTCACCATACAGTGCTAACTCGAAAGGAGGTGTACCTTTGTGTATATTAAAACTCCTAGTAGGGTTAGTTAAAGTCTTAAGTGGCTTGCTGGATGCTCGTGGGGTGCCGGTCCCCCGGATTTTCACTAGAACCTCCTTGTGATAGTGGCCTTGCCTTAACTAGGACTTGTTGAAGTGTCTTCACGTGCTTGCTTAACCATCATCACATTCTTCCAAACTAACAACTTAATTATGTGTCTTGCGTGAGTGATTCATGTGTGTATATGCATAATCATTTGTTTGAACATTGCCAAATCAAGCTATAAACACCAAACACATAAACAAATCAATCTAAACACATCATCCAAACAATCCACATCATCATCCAAATCCCTAAACAAGCACTTGCTAAAAGGACTTAAGACAGACACTTGGTGACAACATGTCTACACTAGAGGACCCAACAATCAAATTCCAAAGATTCCTCCAAAATCTTTATCAAGGATCACAACCCCTAAACCAAGACGCCATTGAAATATTACAATTCTTCATCCAAAAAGCTCAACCCCACGTAAGCCAATCACCTCAACTACAACACTTCGTCGCCCAAGTCCAACACCTTTTAGCCACTAGTCAAGCTCGACAAGTACAACAATCCTTAGCCACTTCCTATCAACCTAATCCACCTCATAGCCACATGTCATATCCATCCACTTCCTATCAACTTAATCCACCTATCCACCAAGTCAATGCCACATCAACCTATGAACATCCACCTCACGCTTATCCAATCCCTCATGCCACTATTCCAATGCACTATCAAGCCCATCCACAAGGTAACCAAGTGTCCTCACAAGAACAACATGCAAGTCCAAATAGCCCTTTGTACATAAATCAAGCAAGTCCAAGTACACCTTTTCAACAAGACCACCAAGCACCATTGATAGACCTAAGTCCACCTTTCCAACAAGAATCATATCTAAATCCAAGTGGTCCCTTGTACATAAATCAAACAAGCCCAAGTTATCCTATGCAAGATCTAATAACCTTTGACAAGGGAGATACCAATCTAGAATGGCCTCCACCATCCAATCCCATGCCATCACATGAATCAGCAAGTCCTATCCCAACACCACCATGTGATCCCATTCCTAGTCCATTAATCCCTCTACCTTCCAAACCACCAAGCCCTCCATTACCTTCATCACCATGTCATTCTAATCCTTCACCAAAGGATGCGGCTGAGATAGTTTTACAAAGGATGCTTGAAGCAAAACTCATTGAACTTCCCCCCATCAACCCATGTGAAGAAAGTCCATATGATGAACATGATTATTGTGCATACCATAGGACCAAAGGCCATAATACAAATCAATGCCCAATATTTGTCTCAATTGTTTACAAGGTGTACCCACCTATAATGGGAAATCGTGCCACATCATCCCCATCCTATGTGTCACCCCCATCTAGTCCAAATCCTAATCCACCCAATCCAATTAGCCCTCAACCTAATCCTAATCATAAGCCTACAACATCATCCTATATTATTGCTCATCCATTATATTTTCCATCCACCCATACACTTGCAAAGGATGTGATCCATTGGCTACTAGCAAGGAATAGACTACCCCTATGTCAAATACCAATTCATGAGCCTACCAATGAACTTCCAAAGGTCATGTCCAATCATATAATCCCATCATGTGGTCCACCTATCCTTGAGCCTATCCAAGAGCCTATCCAAGAGTCATCTACCTCCATTCAAGCAACCCAAGAGGTATGTCAAAGGTTTAATCTTAAGCATATGGAAACATTAAGCCCTAGTCCAACTCAAGATCAAAACACTTTCATGCAACCCATCCATAACATTTACCTTCTTTATGCTCAAGATGATACCAATGAAGAAGCTATCCATGAGCACCTTGATCCTATCCATAATCCTATATCTATCCATGAGCATGATATCCAAATTGCTCCTAGTCATCTGCCATCTAGCCCTATCCATAATGAGCAAACATCCACTTGTCAAGATGAGACACTTGTCCCCCAAGTAAGCATAAAAGATCAAACAAATAACTTGGATCATAGTGAACACAATGCTAATCAAGATCCTAATGATCCTCCTTCCACATCCACCATCGATTCCACTTCAAGTCCACCATCATGTCTTATTAGTCTTACCACCTTTGTCCATGAATGTTCTTCCTTAGGACAAAAACAACAACCTTTATCCACTTCACCTTCTATATCCAATAAAGAGCTCAAGTCTAGTTCCCTAAGCACACCTAGTCCCATAGTCAATCGTATCCTCCAAAACATGAACTACCAAGGTAAAGGTCTAGGCCTTTATAAGCAAGGTATTTTGGAGCCAAACCATGTCAAAGTTCCTCCATGCTCATATGGCCTTGGATACACACCCCAAGGTAAACAAGGCAAAGATGTTGGTAATCCCTTCATCCATCCTAAACCTACCACTTTCCATCACACCCCCCATCATCTACCCAAAACATATGTAGCCATTTCATCTCCATCATCCTATAAATGTCAAAAGCATGTGACCATACACCTTCCGCCATCCACCTTGCCTCCACTTTTACCAACTCCAAATATCCCTCCATCCACCTTGCCACCATTGCTGCCAACACCTAGTATACATATCACTCATAAGTATCCTTGCATCCCTAATCATGGCCAACAAAAGCACACATCGTTTAAGCATAAAGCTTCCAATCATTCCATCCACTCCACCCACCCTATGGGATTCAAAAGCAAAAAATTTGATGCCTCTACTTATATAGCCAAAAATCCAACTAAAACTCCTAAGGACCCTCATGCCTTAGGCCATCAATGTGAAAAGTCTCTAAATCATCCATCTTCTAAGCAAAGTACATTCACAAAGCTATCCAAGCCCATACCTCCAAAAGCAAAGCCTAAAAGCAAAATGGTTTGGGTTCCTAAACAAACAACTAGCAAAGTGAATGAGGCATCCTCCTCCACATCTCAAGAATCCCAATCACCTACCTCCATCCAAAAGCCTATTTCCATCCAAAACTTCCATTCCTTTCAAAAATCCCACAAACAAAACAAAAACACTAAAAATACTAAATCTATGTGGGTTCTTAAATCACTTCATCAACCATCTCCTAAGCAAACATCTCCATTGCTTCCTACACCACCATCTCATCAAAAGCTTCAATGTTTATCACGGTGTGTGCAACCATTGGTCATGGTTCCCTTCCACTCTGCAACACCTCCACATAACTACATCTCCCCAGTTTCCATCCATTATCCTACAAATCTTCCTCATCACCTTCCTATGGTCCATGCTTTTGCATAAGCCTTTTATCCATCCATCCTTGCATGAACCTTCGATAATCCACATCATAATCTATTATCCACCTAATCCATCTCGCATCCATGCAATCCCTTATCAACATCAATGAGCACACTTGACATGGTCCATGCGAGGACATCCATCTCTAATGGGACTACCAACATCCATTGAACTAGCCATGTGTAATTGTCAACCCAAAAAAAAAAAAAAAAAAAAAGCAAAAAAAAAAAAAAAAATCAAAAAATTAAAGAGAAATCCCTTCGTCCAATGGTGAAAACTTGGCAAACAGGCGCCTTGGATAAGTACCATGATGAAAACCTGGCAAACAGGTGTCATGTGTAGGTTGATCTTCTGTCACTTACACTTGGGGGCACATTGTCTCATCCAACCTATCCACATCCAAAGTGTCTATCCCATTTTATCATTTTCCATCCTATCATGTCATACCATTAACATACCATCCTACCATCCTTAGCCATTACATAAACATGACTATCCTATTGAACCCATTCATCCACCCTTCCTCCTTTTGATTTTGATGAAGACATAGGGGCAAAATGTTGAAACATGTTTGGATATTTCTTGACATACCTTCTTTCCAAACCAAGTCCTATCCATTAACCATTTATCCATCATGTCATCCCTTGGTCAAGAACTTTGTCATGTTAAAATCCTAAGCATTACCACCTAGAATGGGGCAAGTTCCTCCTATGCAACATAGCCTTTGAAGATCACATCCTAGCTCCCTTATGATCCATCCACTATGGCATATCCTTATCATAAGCTTTCCATCTTATAGCTTATCCCCATCCATTTATCATGAGCTTTCCCTTTTATGGCATATCCCTTTATTGACCCATTTAGCATGAGTCGTCCATCCCTTATTGCCCATCCTTTTATCCATCCAATCATCCAATCCCATTCATCCATCTTTGCACCTAGACTTGGTTTTCCCTTGTCATTGGTATCTAGCACAACAGCTACCTAAATTGTAAATCCATTGACATCCCAAAACATTTCAAAAACTACAAAAAAAAATCAAATATGTCAAAAAATCCAAAAAAAATAAATATCCAATGAAAAATCCAAGCAATAAAATCAATCACATCATCCAAAACAATCAACTCCATCAACATTCAAATCATCATCATCATCAATTCTTCTTATCAATAACATTCATTCATCCATTTCAATCAATCCATTTCCAACCATATCAATCAAATTAATCTAAGCAATGATCTTAAATCCAAGTCACATTAATCCATATCAAGCAAGCCAATCAATCAAGGAACATTATCCAATCAAATCAACAGGTTTTGATCCTAATCTTGTCATGAGCCCAATCAATCATCATCAATCATCATCAATGGGATATAGCGTTCCCACATCTTTGTGTTGATCTAGGGATATAGCTTTCCCCACAATGACAACACTATCTATCAAAACAATCAAACATATCAATCATTGGTTTGTGCCTTGACAAGGGCAATACTTTGTTGTTTTCCATCCTTTGAGCACACTGCGAACACTTGCTTATGCTTAGATTGAATCGACACTCTAATCATCACACCATCACTATCATCATTCAACACAATCCAATCATCAAAACACTCAACCCAACAATAGCAAACATCACAACCAAAGCACATCAAGCCAACCATCAAAGCAAATCCTATCAATCATCGGCATCAACACCAAAGCACATCAAGCTAGCCATTAAAACAAATCCAATAACTTCAGCAAATCAAAAGTCACTCAATCCATCACATATTATCACATCATCAACATTTCATTAATCAATTCAATCCATTTTTATCATCTCATCAATAAAACACAACATCAGAACTACATCTCATTTCCATCGTTAAGTGCCTTGATCCCGTGGATATAGGGTATGTAGGCAGTCTGGAGTACGAAGGAAGTGCCCAGATTCAGGCACAAGCGATTTTCCTCTTTCTTCTCTCATCATTTCTTCTATCATCTATCTTATACATCATCAATAAACAACTTCTTCCAACCAATCTATCATAGCACATCAATCCAATCATCACTTCATCTAATCATCCTTCAATCATCTTCCAATCATTCCAAGCAATGATCCAAATGCAAGTCAATCCTTAATCCATACCAATCAAGTTAATCAATCAAGCCAAGTTATCCAAACGCAATCCATGGTCTTGATCCTAGCCTTGTTGTCAGCCAAATCAATCAGCCAATCAACCAACCAACTCAGCAAACAACCTTGTGTTGATCTAGGGATATAGCTTTCCCCGCAATGACAACACTCTCAACTATCATCATCAAAATAAGCAATTAATCATTGGTTTACAGCTTGACAGGGGCAATACCTTGTTTGTTTTTGTATCATTTGTGCATGCTTGCTTGCTTGCTTGTGTGTGTTATCATTTTATCTTGCATTTGTATCAAATCCATATCAATCCAGCTAATATTCATATCTTGTATCCAGACAAGGTTGTATTACGCTGGGGCATAAGACACATCATCACCTTGGTTCCTTATACCTTGGTGCATAAGGTCTAGTGCTATATCAAACATCATGGTTGCTCACCTTCATTGCAGCATAACGCATCGTCATTTCTTCTATCTATCCCCTTATCTTTCTTTTGCAGCCAAGCCATTTCTTTTCGAGAGCCTACCCGTGTTTGTCCAACCCACCTATCCTCTCGAGGGGGCATCACCAACCTATTCTTTCCATCATCATCATCATTTTCCTTTATCCATACCTTAACTTCTTTGAAATGATGTTACTCGATACAAAGCTCATCATCTCGAACATCATCTCAAAGAGGGGCAAAATGTAGACACCCAAATTTGTCCCAAATTTGTCCATGTCCTACAACACCTTGTTAAAACATCACCTAGACATCATGTAGCATTTTGTCCTAAATCCCACTCTTAACCCCACTTATTCCATTAGCCAATTAATTAAATAAATTTTATTTATTTAATTAAAATCCCATTCAATCCCATTTATCCATTAGCTAATTAAGTAAATAAATTTTATTTATTTAATTAATTTCCACATCATATCCTAATTCCACTATCCAATTAATTAAATAAATTTTATTTATTTAATTAATATCCAACTCATATCCCAACTAATTCAAATATTTTATTTGAATTAAGTTCTCACATTTCATTATAAGCTGACTTTCTAATTAATTAAATAAATTTTATTTATTTAATTAATTTATCTTATCATTAAGCCAACATGCGTGCCTCTTTCATTTAAAAAAGATAAATGGTACTACAGCTTTTTATTTAATATCTTTTATATGTAGTACTTTCTATGTACACAAGCACACATGAGCCCTATCCTCCTTGACACTTGTCAAATGACTACAACTCCCTTGAAGAGTGGGAATACCTAATCAATCCTAGCCGTCCACATCAATCAATTAGCTTTTTAATCTCAACCATCTATTTGAACCAAGCCTTTCCTATAAATCAAACCCCTCACAAGCCATTAGCATGCATTGAGCTTCAAGTACCATTATTCTGCCAAATAATCATTAGCAGGCATTGAGCTTCAAGTACCCTTATTCTGTTGAAATATCATTAGAGCCTTTGCATCCTTCATCTATCATTCATTTTAGCACCTTCATCTTAATGTTATGCTGCAGAATCGAGCAACCAACACAACAAATTGATCAATCAAGCTCATCTTGCATCTTCGAGGTATTGAATTATTTGGGTTTAGGTTATGCATTTCAATTGTTTGATCATTTCCATTTATAAATCCAAATTTTTCATTATACAGATGGCATCCTTCATGAGTGTATGGGTTGAAGAATAATATAATAGATGGATAATGATGGTGGATGGTGTGGGATTAGGATTGGGATTGGATATGTGGGTGATGGGATTAGGTTGTGATGGTTCGTGGGTAAGTTCAAGGATAGGTGTTGGACTAGATGGTGGTGTTGGAGGGGTGGAGGATTGGGGGGTTTCCTTTGCTTTGCTTTCATTTTTAGGTGATGTTCTTTGGAGGAAATCCCACAAGGATTCTTTGGATGTGATAGTGTTGGGACTTGGAAGATTTGATGGTGGATTAGATGGTGGATGGGTGATAGGGATTGGTGGATTGGGAGATACATAAGGTGATGGATTAAGGTTGATAAGGTTGGAGGGATATTGTGATGGGAGGATTGGAGGATGGGGATTAGGAGATGGGGGATTTGGTTGTTGATATGAGGTTTGGATTTCAGATATAAGGTGTGCTAGATTGGTGTTCCCTTGATCAAAGTTAGCATGACAAAGGTTGGGGGATGGATAAGGTGGAGGTATTGATTGGTTGGATAAGTATGATGGCATGGATGTGTAAGGGGATGGTGATTGATATGAGGGTAAAGGTTGATATGATGAAGGTTGATATGATGGAAGTTGGTATGAGTTTGAAGGTTGATATGAGGTTGATGGAGTGGATATGTAAGATGTAGGTTGGTATGAAGGTTGAAAGAATGACGATTGATATGATGTGGATGGGGATGATGTGTAGGGTGTTTGTTGATATGATGGAGGTTGGGTAGGGGCTTGGGATTCTCCAATAATGAGGTGTGCTAAGGGGATATATTTAATGTCATTTTTGAATTGTTCCTTAGCAATAGGATCCATGTTCTCATAGACTTTTCTACGTCTTTGTAATTGTTGTATTGCTTCATAAAGATCCATTTTGTGGGAGAGATATGAGATGATGGAGGATAATGGATGGTTGTGATGTTGGGGATCAAATTTCAAGACCTTAGGATGATTTGATTTGATTTGATTTGTTTTGATGAATGGTTTTCTATGCTTAAGATAGACTAATGATCTTAAGCAAGAGGGTTGATTGGGTTGATTTGATTAGGTGATCAATTAAGGTCTCAATTTTTGATTGGGTTGATTTGGATTTGGATTTTGATAATGATGTTGGGAGATTTTGTTAATGATGTGGATAATTGTGGTTGGGATTTTGGATGAGGGGATTGATGGAGGATGAAGGAGACTGGGTCCTTAACCAAGGTTTAATTTGCAAAAGATGATCTTTGATTAAGGATTAGGAATTGGAATGTTTGATCAGAGTTGACAATGGATGAGGGATGATAGATGTTGGATTTGATTTTGGTTTTGATTTGGATGAGGTGGGATGAGAATGATGTTGATGAATTGGATTAAGGATGATGAGGGTGATTAGGATAAGATTGGATTGAATGATTTGGATGATGATGTGGATAAGATAGGTGGTTAGGATGATTAGGATAGATGGGTGATTGGATTAAGATGAATTGGATAAGAATGATTAGGATGATGAAGATAGATTATGACTAGAGAGGAAGTGGATTAGAATTTGATCAAGCTCAAATAAAGGGATTGGACAAGCTCAACTTGTGGGGTTTGATAAATGGGGGGATGGTTTAGCGGTGTTGGGAGGAAAACCTGGCTCGACGTGAGGGGGGGTGCAAGGGGACGGACGTGATCCCTCGCTAACAAGGGTCGGGGGCGTAGCCTCCCGACCAGAATTTTTTTGAAAATGGGCTTATAAAATTGATGTTTTTGATGGAAAAATTTGATTTTTAGACATGGATGAAGAAGGCACTAAAATAGATGGAAAATGACGCTAAAATAGAGAGGAATGGTGTTAAAGGATGCAAATGGTTGGATTGATGGATGAATTTGATTTTTCTTGGCAAGTAGACAAACAATTAAGCAAGAAAACACAATGGCCAAAGGTTTGATATATGAAAAAATGTGATAATCAAGCATGTACAACCTTAGGGATTTGGGCCACTAAAACAAAGGTTCGTAGTGAGTGCTTTCGTTCAGATGGTTATACATGCAGCAACGCTACTCTCCGTTATGGAGTCTCCCAGCCTCCAAGGGTTACGCCTTGGAGGGTTTTGGGGGAGGTTGGTTGTCAGTATAACACAACAACACCTGTTGCTTGTGACTTTCGTCACAAACACATTAATTTATATAGCAGCTTGAAAGAGCTTGGCTTTAGCTTGTTGCCGCTTGGGTCATTCCCACCTTTCGAAGCAGGGTGGCAAGCCCTCTAAGGATTAACAAAAACAACACAATCACAAAAATACTTTTGATCCCCAAGTTCATACAAAGATGCAAGGGGAGAGCATACGTATTCTTTATGATTGCATCACACTAAACATGGTTCATTTTAGTTCTTTGGATTATGCTGGGGGTGATTAATGCAAGTGTTGTGAGAAGCTTTTGATTCCCAAGGTCACCAAATGGTGCGAGGGAAGAGCATACACTTTTCACACTACCAACACAGCCACAAAAACACTTCACACAAGTTACTTTAATTTTCTTGATTACATGCGTGAAGAATGCAGATTGTTGTTCTTTTTAACCCAATAATTTGATTGATGCAATTTGTGGTTCTTTTTAAAGCCCAAAAATTGAAGTGTTTGATAGTTGTTGGCACACAATTGTAAGTTTTAAGAACACAATTTAAATGTTTGGCACACACACACACACAAAGATTTGTTTGTTGTTTGTTCAATTTTATTGCACCAAATCAAAATGTTGTGTCTAAGATAGCATGCGAAGGGTTCATTTTAAGCTTCCAAATGAAGTGTTCTTGCTAAACTAGAGATGAAAAAACCCTGCAAAAACTTGTTAGTGTCCTCAGATAGCATGCGAAGGGTTCATTTTAAGCTTCCAAATGAAGTGTTCTTGCTAAACTAGAGATGAAAAAACCCTGCAAAAACTTGTTAGTGTCCTCAAGATGATGTTGATGACCTGCAAACAAGTTGTCAGTCCCTACACAGAACCCAAAAGTTAGTCTCAGAAAATAGCGCTAATACAGAGGAAAGATAGTGCTAATACAGAAAATAGCGCTAATATAGAAAATAGCGCCAATACAGAAAATAGCGCCAATCTAGACGCAAGATAGCGCTAACCCATAAAATAGCGCCAATACAGAGGCATGATAGCGCTAAACTGTGTTTTTGCCTTAGTTTATAGTCTGCAGTGAGAAAGATGGCGCTGAACTGGGTGATGATAGTGCCAATACGGCACAGAGTTAGTCAATGGATGGTTTTATGAAAATTTTGCCATAGTTTCTCCCTCTTCATTCAAGATTCCTTCAAAAATAGAGAACAGAAAACCATAGAAAGCAGCAGGAAGAACAAAGATTAGAGGTAGAAGTGTGAGTGAGATATAAGAGGAAAAGTGTTCTATCAGATAGTGCTAAAATAGTAAATAGCACTAAAACGCAAGGTAGATAGCGCCACTGTGCAAGGTAGATAGCGCCAGACCTGCAAAAACATGTCTCCAAGACAAAAACTCACAAAAATTTGATTAGATATGGACCTTGTGGGTCCCACTGGGCGTGCCAATGTGATCTATGAGGACAAAATGAAGATTAAAACATAAATCAAATGCGAATACGACAACTATACCTTCATAATGACTCATAAATCCAAGAGGGAAGGAGTTGCACCCGATTAGTCTCCTCAGATTTTACCCATGATTAGTGTGTAGATGTGGATTGCTCAATTCTTGCAACACAATTTAGATGAGAGGCAAGGGGATTCAGATAGATTAGATGGAGATGAGGCAAGATTTTGACATTATGGTGGTATGATGAGGAGATTGTGGAGTGATTTTGGCAGAGATTTGATGCATGAAGAAGTCCCTCTCAAATGGCTTGGAGAGGGTCTCATTTATAGATTTTCTGAAAGGAGGATGGAGGGTGAGGATTGAAAGATGAGATCAAGGGCTAGGAATAAAAGTAAATCTTTTATTCATTTTGGGAAAAGGGGTGATAAATGAGGTATGGGTGTGAAAGAATGTGAAATGAATTAAAAAATTATTTGGGGAATGGGAAATGAATTAAGAATTCATTTGGGGATAAGAGGTAATGAATGAGGATGGGTGAGGTAAGGGGTGTGTAAGAGAAGTAAATGTGATGTGTGATTTATTTCAATTTTAAATTTGGGGAATGTGGGGAAGGGTGTTAAAATAGGTTTGACCACCCAAATGAGAGGTTAGGACTAATCAAACAGAGGTTTTGCTTAATTGATCCTAGGGCTAGGATGAGGTAGGCTAGGGTAGGTTAGGGTAGGTCAATTAATAGGCTAGATCAATTAGATAACCATGATTTATCTAATTAATGAGGATTAGGGAAAAAGACAATTTAACTAAATAAATATTGTGAATATTTATTTAATCAAATGAGGATATAGTTGTAAGGTCTAGTGATAAATCAAGTGAGTTAATTGATCACAAGGGATGGGTAAATGGTCAAGGTAGATACGGGAAATTGATTTGCAGAGAAAGTCAATTTTAGGTGTCTACACATACATTTCATATTCACATTATTTCTCTCATAGTTCCCCATGATCTATCTTAAGGGAGTCCTTGAGTAGCCCTATCATTAATCAACCCTATTGCCATATGAGCATGGTTTATTAAGGCACTAGTATATCCATCCCATTCAGAGGCCCAAGGGTTTCACACTACATGCGGTGTTCCTCACCATTTGGCTCAAGAAGCTTCATGCTACATGTGGCATTCCTCACTTACTTGAGAGTCACTATCCATAGGGCACATTATAATGATTATGAGCTCATATTACCTTAGGCCCAAGAGCTTCGCACTACATGCGGTGTTCCTCATCTCTTGGCTCAAGGGACTTCACACAACATGCAGTGTTCTTCATCCACTTGAGGGTCACCTAGGTCTAATTTTTGCCCTTAACCCCATACTCATAGGTTGATAAGGTGATTAAGGATGAGGCTTGAACATCCCTTTGAGTATACCATGGGTTCATGAGCCATAAATCACTATTCATTATTATTCTCTTGCGATCCTTTCCTGGATCATAATATGATATCATTATCCTTGTTCCTTCTTGGGAAACTCATTGTATTATCTAGTTCTAGCCTTATACTTGGCTTATTTTTCAATTCATTTTTCACGCTCATTCATAAACTTGAACATTTGTCATATAGCCATTCTACTAATGATGATCTCATTTTCTTTCTATTTGATTTAAACATAATTTAATCATTCTAAACTTAAGAATTTATTCTTTTTCTAATCATAATTCATTTTATCCATATTCTAGTTAAATTCATTCCTAACACCATACATTCTATATCCTGATTAATAATGACATTTTTATATTCTATACATCATTCTATGTTCGATCTCTATAATTCCATAATCTTAATTCTATATTCTAATTCAATAATTGTCATCTTCATTCTACATTCTATGGTAGTACTGCATATTTGATTATGACGGCATTATCAATCTATCATGTAATTAAATGCATTCCTTTAGCATGATCGATTAATGAGATGTTCTAGATGGAGTAGGATTTCATACAGCATTATTGACTTATAATGAGATCAAATGCATTCTTTTCGCATGTTTGAATATCATACTTGCCTATTGATCTTCGTTATAGGAGAGTCTGGATTATGATTAGAAATATGGTGTTTCTATCGATGATTGATCTCCAAAGTTGGCAGCTTCTCACTGCAGATTGATTGATTGTTTAAGTATAAACTAGTGCTTATATAAAATCTATGATTGACTCCCTAACTTCTTAACGACTACTTATTGATCCTTGGGTAATGAAGGATGTAATTCATTGTTTATTGCTTCAATGTTGATTGATATTGTGATGTTCATTGAATGTTGAATGATTGAGATAGATGCCTCCACCACGATGCCAAGGTACTCTTTTATAATCCTTCATTGATCGCGACTTACCAAGAGTCGCTTCTCTTGGTTATCATGCCTTATTGTTAATTATTACTTATTTTATCCTTAATCGATGATAATTGTTGGTGTTATTATATATATCCTCTCATTCAATTGTATGCTTAATCTTTTTCTTTTATATTAATCCATATCGGGGATGCCTTGGTATTAACCATTGCCCTTTACTTCATATAACAAAGACCTTTGTCTTATTATGGAGAGCACCTTTGTGCACATTATTATTTTATTTTAAGGTTCCTTCAAACTATGATTGTTGCCTATAATATTATTGAGTCAATGATTCCATGGTCTTCCTTGGTAGGGAAGATGCAAATTGGACCAGACATCATCAATGAGTCTTTCCAATCTTTAATTAGAAAGCATCGATACATGACAAGCCTCCCCTCTTGAGCTTGCTTGTCCCCAAGCAATGTTTAGACTGGGATGATTAAGGATTTTTTTTCCCTCCCATGTGGCATCATCCTCTGGCATATTTTTCCATTTTATCAGGTACTCGGAGATGGTTCTGTGTCTTAGCCTTTTTTCTCTTGTGTTGAGTATATTTTCTGGTTTCAGGACTAGTTGCCCTTCATCATCAAGTGGGGGTAATTATTCACAAGGGATAACCTTTTGTCCAAGCACCTTCTTAAGTCGAGAGACATGGAACACATTATGAATTTTGCTAATTTTGCTACAAAGGTAAATACTGATTTAGATATGAATACTCATGGGCCACTTAATCACCTGGGGCATGTAGCAATGCCTAATCAGATCCAAGGAATCAACCAAGCACTAGGTCAACATACGCCAGTGATGAACCCAGTTCCAATCCCCACTCCTGCCAATCAGCTGGTCTTGCATCCTGGAGCACCAATTTCAGAAGTTGCACCTACAAAGCCAGTATATTTGCAAGGATCGTCATCTTCTACAAAGATTCAGGAAGAGAAAGATGAAATGAAGGAGCTGATCAATCAAGTGAAGAAATTATCTACTGAAGTTATGCATTTGAGGAATCAAAATAATTATCTACAGAGGAACTATCAAGGAAACCAGGGTGGTAATCAAGGATATAATCCAGGATACAATCAGGGGTATAATCAGGGCTTTAGAGGAAATAACCAAGGTTTTCAAAGATAAAACAGAACCTAGAACACCGCGCCCAACAATGGAAGTGTACCTTCACCACTTTATAATCCTCCAACCTCTGACCCGAAGCCAGCAGATAAAGTTTTCTTGGCAAAAGCTGCATTATCCACTTGGTACAAATTACATAATACCAATCAACACTCAGAGCTCTAATGTCTTGAATTTAAGATAGTTGCTGATATCTTCCAACAAGAGATGCACAACTCTCAAGTACCAAAAAACCCTCTGGTCACTGGGTATGAGATCATGCCGACGACAATATGATCAAGCCTTAATTATTGAAGATTTCACTTTCCTGCCCATGATGGAGTATGATATGTCAGAGTATAATGGAAGGTTCCTGCCGGCCTCTGCAAATGGGCCTGTTGATGATACATATTATCCTCCTCCATTTGATGGTGATTTCCAAACTCAAGAGGCAGATGAAGTACAAGATTTTCAGCAGTCTTCTAGAAATGCACCACAAAGGGTCTATCAACGGAATTATCGAGCACAAGATCCTGTTACTACATCAACTCCTCCAAATAATTTGCAAACTCCGCCAAATCCTAATGCAATTAACAATCCAAGTTATCCAAGAGATTCGCCTGAATATCGACAACGGAATCCAACCCAGAAAGTTGTCTCAGCACAAGATGCTCAGCAACAGAATGCTTCTCCAAGAATTGATCCCATCAGGAAGGAAGTTCCCCAAGATGATTTGAAAAGGTTAAGTCAATGTGTTGTGGAGGAACTTAAGAAAATCAAGCTTAACTTACCTCTGACGGAGTTGATCAGGGTGCCTGAGATAAGAGAAGCCTTCTTAAGAAGTGTTGATGATACTACTGCAAAAGGTAGGAATCAAAATGTGCAAGTCTCTACAGAATCATTGAACCCATCTACTTCTAATACACCCCGAGTAAATGTGGGCCAGAATATGAATGCAACTCAAATGAGGCCACCTTGTCCACAAGGACAAATGAATGCCATTTTTGTTGCGCAAGATTCAGCTAGCATGACAAATGCTGAACAAGTTAATGTGAAGAAAGAACCTGCAGAAAATAGTAATGCATCAAAGGGCCAAGATTCATGAGACAATCCAGAATTAGTGAATGATATATATAGTGCTCCAAAGAAGAAATCAGTAGTTTTCTACTAGGGAAGAGATGAACAACCCCCATTCTTGCTATCAGTTAGAATGTTAGGAAAGCTTTTACATAATTGCTTAATGGATTCAGGAGCTTCAAGCAATGTTATGTCACTCGGTGTCTGTAAGAAACTTGGCCTAATCCCAAAGCAAACTTCCAAGAAAGTTACTCAATTAGATAAGACTGAAGTTCCATTTGTGGGAGAATCACATAATATTCACATGCAGTTGGTAGTTGATCCTAGGATTCAGCACTATATTGATATTTCAGTGGTTGATATACCTAAAGGGTATGGAATGCTATTAAGCAGAGATTGGCTAAAGAAGTTGAATGGATATATATCAACCAATTTCTCGCACATGTGGCTATCATGGAAGGGACTTCTGAATCAAATCAGAATAGATAGCACTCCACGTCTAAAGTTGATGATCACAGAGTATGGTGAAGACAAGGAAATCCTCTTTGTAGAGACAGATTTGGGTGTTTACAAGCCCAAGGTTGAGGAAATCTTGATGTTCCATAATCCAACAGAAGTACTCATAGAAAGTGATCATGATATAGCATCAGATGAGGAAGGAGAGGGCATGTTTGAGAACTTCCAAAACTTTGTTATGAAGCATGTAAAGAAAGGTGTGGAATTAGGGAGTCATGCACATGTTCAAGATCTATTGTTACCTAACTGGTGCAGGATTCATAATGCCTTCCATTCTGAGTTCTCCTACGCAATGTGTGAAGTAGCCCTAGAATAGGTGCAGAAAAGGATTCCAGAGGCGATGGGCCTGGAAATTCCAAAGATATTGAAGTTGAAAGAACCTGTCCCAGATGTAGTCTTTACAGATGAAGTAAGTATGTCATCATCAGCCGAAGAAGGTACTCAAGTTGAGTCCAGAGAGGTAAATGAAGATAGTAAAGTGTCGAATCAAGAAACTAACCAGGTGTGGACTTTAAGGTTTGATGGATCAAAATCCAAACAAGGATCAGGAGCAGGTTTTGAATTGATCAGCCCAGTTGGGGAAGCTTATCTGTCCGCGTTAAGATTGTAGTTTCCTTGCACAAATAATGTTGCCGAATATGAAGCTTTAGTGCATGGATTGCTCCTTGCCATCAAGAAGAAAGTCAAGATTTTGCATGTGTTTGGGGATTCTGAGATAGTCATCAAGCAAGTCAGAAAGTAGTATGTTTGCCATGATAAGAGATTGAAGAAATACAGAAATTGGGTCTGGGATCTTATCGAAGACTTCGATGCATTCAACATAAAATCAATCTACAGGTCAACAAATCAAGTGGCCAATGCACTAGCCCAAGCTACAAGTTCTCTTGAGCCTTTAGCCATGGAAGGGTTAAAGAAGTTCACTGTTGAACTGACGTCAGTCCCTTCAGTGCCAGATAATATTACCAACTTTTAGGTTTTTGATGATGATAAGCACATACTAGACTTCTTGACTAATTCAGGTATTTTCACTACCCAAGTCATTGATGAAAGTGAAGCAGAAGCAGAGTTTGATCCAGATGCGATCATGAATTTAAAGAACAAAACTATTCCAAAGGGCATGATTGAACTAGAAAGGCTTTTTGACTCAGACAAGTTGAGCACCCTTTAGTACCACAATGAAGAAGGAAACAAGTGTGATGCAGTTAACCTGGGAACAGATCAAGAGGTAAAGAATGTTTTCATAGGGAAAGTCTGCACACCCAAAAAAAGAGAAAGTATTATCAATAGCATGAAGGAGTTTTAGGATGTCATTGCCTAGGGGTATGATGATTTGAAAACATATGATACATCTATTATTACACATACCATCCCTCTCAAGCCAAGAAGTAGTTCATTTCGACAAAGACAAAGACCAATTAACCCTTTGTTAGAGCCTCTCATCTATCAAGAAGTGAAGAAGTTGTTACAGGCTAGGATAATTTTTCTGATAAGACACTCGACGTGGGTCGCCAATCCAGTCCCAATCAGGAAAAAGAATGGAGAAATAAGACTGTGTGTCGACTTCAGGAATCTTAACAGAGCATCAGAAAAGGATAATTACCCTTTGCCTTTGTTGGATGAAGTACTTTAGATAGTGAATGGGTCCCAAATGATGTCCTTTCTGGACAGGTATTCAGGATATAATCAAGTGATGGTTGAAGAAGAAGATCAGTTGAAGACTGCTTTCACCACCAAATGGGGAACATATGCATACAGAAGGATGCCTTTCGGCTTGATTAATGCTGGAGCAACTTTTCAGAGAGCCATGGACATTGCTTTTAGGGACATAATTGGCAGGTGCATTATCATCTATATGGATGACCTCATTGTGTTTTCAAAAATAAGGGCAGATCATGTGGATCATCTAAGGAAAGTCTTTGAAGCTTGTAGAACATACAGGATTTCCTTGAATCCGAAGAAATGCATTTTTGGGGTAACTGAAGGAAAGCTTCTGGGTCATGTGATATAAGAACACGGCATCTCTATCAATCCAAACTGAGTAGAAGCTATTAAAAAAGTCAGCATGCCTGCAAGTAAAAAGGAATTGAAGTCTTTATTTTGGCAAGATCAATTTTGTAAGGAAATTTATCACTGGATTTGCAGAGATAGTCAAGCCCTTAAATGATATGTTGAAGAAGGATGCGAAGATAGAATGGACTCCGCAAGCAAAAGGAGCATTTGAAGAAATAAAGCAGGCGATCGCTAGTGCCCCTATACTCATCAGTCTAAATTATTTGAAACCTTTTTATTTGTATTCTTTTGTGTCAAATCACACTTGCGTAGGAATTTTGACCCAAAGGACAGATGGTAAAGATGAGCATCCGATCGCATTTATGAGTGTTCCCTTTAAGGATGCTAAGTTAAGATATCCCGACATTGAGAAACAAGCGTATGCTTTGGTGAAGGCTATAAAGAAATTCAGACATTATATCTTGTGAAGCAAAGTTTATGCAATAGTCCTAGATGCCGCGGTTAAAACATTACTAATGCAGAATGAATTGGGCGAGAGAAGAGGCAAGTGGGTCGCCACTATCCAAGAGTACGACATGGAAATTCAACCAATGAAGCTTGTTCGAGGACAAACACTTACATAAACTATAGCAGTTGAGGGTCATGGATTGGTCCAATAGGCATATGTACTTGAGGTAGTGTCCCCAGATGAGTGGTATGATGATATTGTTTATTACTTGTTGTCTCAAAAATGCCCAGATTACATGAGTCCAACACAGAGAAGAGCACTAAGGTACATAAGCAAATGTTTCATGTTGCAAGGGCCAGTTCTGTTCAGATGAAATCATGAGGGGATTTACTTGAGGTGTGTTGGTAGAAGTGAGGCTAAAAGGATTATGGAGCAGTTTCATGATAAGTTCAGAACTTGTCATGGTGGTGAATTAGCAACGGTAAATCAGATACTGAGAGTAGGTTATTATTGGCTAAAACTATTTCAAGATGCTCATCAGCACATCAAAACTTGTCACACCTGTCAAGTAGCAGCTTTAAGGGAAAGGAATCCAGCAATACCTTTACAGCCCGTTATTGAGTTCAGACCTTTTATTGGTATGATCAACCCACCTTCCTCTGCACAGCACGGGTATATCTTAACCACGACTGATTACTGTACTAGATGGTCAGAAGCCCATGCTTTGAAGTTTTGCACTTCTGAGGTAGTGATTAATTTTTTGTAGGATAACATAATTACCAGGTTTGGCTACCCCAATGCCCTTGTGTGAGACAATGGCCCCACTTTTTCATCGTTAAGATTTTCAAATTGGGCCTTTGAGTATGGAATAACTTTGAAGTTTTCATCAAACTATTATTCGCAGGGTAATGGCTTAGCTAAATCTACAAATAAGAACCTCTTGAATGCAATCAAGAAACTATTGGATAAGAATCTGAGAGATTGGCACACTCAATTGAAGTTTGCTCTTTGGGCAGATAGAACCTATGTCAAGTCTTCCCTAGGTACTTCTCTATACCACTTAGTCTATGGCCAAGATCCTATCTTCCTAATACAACTGAGGATTCCAACACTGTAGTTCATGTAGGAGTATCTGGAGGAAGATCAGAGAGTGCAAATGAGGCTGTCACAACTGCTACATTTGGAAGAGAAGCGTGATATAGCTCTAGATAGATTCATGAAGCACCAAGGGGTTGTCAAACGCTGGTTTGATCGCCAAGCAAGAGTGAAATCATTCAGGATTTCTGATTTACTATTATATTGGGATAAGGCACATGAAAGACGAGGAGACCATGACAAATTTGACTTTGGAAAAGCCCGTACCAAATTACTGAGATCCTAGGAGAAAATGCTTTCAAGCTGAAAACATTAACTGGAGAAGATATCCCATTGCCCGTCAATGGGCAATTTTTGAAACATTACTTCCAGCCATGAGTTCCATGTGGGGCTGGTTTGTACATAGTTAGAATAGGATTTCCTTTTTGTTGTTTTAGATTAGGTTTGCTTGTCTTGACATCATTTGACTCAAGACTTTTTCTTGCTTTCATTAGTTTAGTTGTTTTTTTTAGTGTGATTTGCTTTAGATTTGTAGTTTTGGGGGGTTCTTAGTTAATGAGGAGGCGATGAATTTTATGTAGGCATTTTGGTATGATTTCGCCAAAATATGTTAGCTCATTTCTTAATATATTTATTCATGAAATTCTTAGAGTTGAAGGATCATAGTTTTCAATTTATTGATGAGGTGAATTCTGGACTTGATTGGGACACTAATCATCTATTGTATCTTGACACTATTATCTTTTGATCATAATGTTTTAAAAATGCCAAATCTAAAATTTATGAATTCTTATTTGTTCCTTTGAGAAACTTGGGTCATGATTGATGGATTTCTCGTGGATTCCATCGCTAGTGTCAAATAGTCTAACTGTTTGCTTTTGGGAGATGAGTCAGTTATTCAGTATTGACTGACGTATTTTGAGGTTTTATATCTTACACATCTTAATGATCCCGAAGTTGCTAGGAAAGTCTTTGTGAGCCTGGATCAAGTGAAAATCTCAAGGTAATTCATGTTTCCTTTTCCATTCCATAATAAGCGTCTCTGCATACTTCCATCCATCATTCCGCTTATCACACACACCTCATACTACAATAAAAGCCTCCATCCATTTCTCTTGAAAGCAATAAAGTTTCCATCCACTTTTCTGCTTCCATCGAATAATGAATTTGAGTCTGATGTCTAAATCATTTGAATAGTCCTGTTATTCATTGCATATTCCAGAAGGATAAGTTGAAATCCTTATTTTTTGGAGTATTTCCATGTTAAATTCTTTTCCAAATGACCTTATCCACTGCATATAAGACAAGGTCAAGGTGTTAGTGTTCCCACTCACTCCGTCTATTCTATCATCTCCATTATCCACCCATTATTTGTTCACTTCACCTTCATTACCATGCAAAGCCTTAAAGCAGGTAACTACCCATACTTTTCACAATCCATCCTTCCTCCGCTTATTCCAAATTCCCTCACCATATTCTTTATCCCTTTCACCTATTTCCTAATCATGATCTATGAATGTGAGTGTCGTCTAGACAAGAAGCTTGCAATCTATCCGCTCATTCCCCCATATTTCCATAAAATAAATATTTGGATGCTTTTACCCATCAAACAAACAAATTCCCAAAAATCTAAAGATCTTTATGCCTCATGGTACAAGTGCCAAAATCCTAAGCAAGGCATGTTCAAAAGTTATTTCATTTATACTTCCAAATAAAGAAATGCATAAAGAACCAAGTTCTGGGTACATTAAGCTGAATCCAAAGAGGCTCCTGCATCCGAAGAATCCGCTTCCATTCCATTTCCATTTTGTTCCATTCCATGTTTCTTCATCCCATGAAATAAAATCAAAGCAAGAAAATTCTAAGTTCTTGTGGGACATGAAGTTACCATTTCACCTATCGTCATTCCCGTTCCCCACTATATATATCCCTTTCCACTTGCAAGCTTTGAAGTTTAGGTTGATATGAACAGAAGTTGATCATGATTCCATTTCCACTATCTTTTCATCATTCAGCATATCCCCCCCACTTACCTAGTTTATGTCTGAATCCATTTTCATTTACTTGTTTGGTATACTCCACATCATACTCCACTGTTTCCATCAGTAAGCATCACAATTTGACAAAGTTTTCTATGGACCATCGTGTCGTCCATAGGATCAGACTCTAGAGTTCCTCCTATTCATTACCATGGTGAAAACCTGGCAAACAGGCACCGTGTGTAATGATGATTCTAAAAAAAAATGATAAAAAAATGAAAATAGTAAAGAGAAAAACTTCGTCCAGTAGTGAAAACCACCTTTAGTGGCGCCTTGGATAAGTACTATGATGAAAACCTGGCAAACAGGCGTCATGGTAGACACACCCTATCTTGTTTCACTCCTTTCCGCATCATTCTATTCCCAATCATTTCCATATCACTCTGGCTTATCATTGCTTCGTTCAACACCATTGCATTCTACCACTGCTCATATGTATATCTATCCATTCATCCGCTTTCATGAATTTACCTAGCTTGAGATAGGTAAGCTTAGATGATCCTAGCTACTAAGGGATGGGAATGAACTCAAGTGCTTGCACTTAAACCCTCAAATATGGATAGTCATGCTAGCAATTGGTTTTGATTCTTTGATTAGGTAGTTGTGTTTATTTGATCTAGTGTGTGGGTGTACATGGAAATATTGAAACTTGATTTTGGTTTATCTTTGGAACACTTAAGAAACTGTTGAAACTTATCTTTAATCACAAATCACAAGGGATAGTGTCCTGATCCAATTTACGATTCTTTTCCCTTTCAAGTTTGTCTTTGACTGGTTGATAGGTTAAAGAAGTTGATTTGACAGTTCTGAGTTAAGATGGAATCCTTAGTTTTGAAATGTTCATAAACATTCCTCCAGTGGAGTCACTAGATGTTGTGACCAAATCACACATCACCCCATCAGGATGGGGACCCCCCAGTTTTTTTTTAGGATTAGCTGTTTCTAGGTTAGTTGTTTTTATCACCTCAGAGTCAGTTATCCGATCAAGCTTTGCAAATCCAATACAGAGACTCATTGAAAGGCAAATTTAAGGGGGTTTTGATGTTAGCATGAGGTCCTGAGCTCAACATGTTGTTTCAAGAGACAGAGGGTGCACTTCCTTATCATTTTTATCATTTTTGAGAGCCCTAAGTCTATGTTGGGAAGATTGATGTTAAGTTAGCCTCTTTTAGCACCTTTATTGAGTGACTTCACATCTATTTTATCATTATTTAACCAAGGCACCCTTTCTTATCATTTTTGTCATTATGAGCACAAAGGACTAAGGGTTGATTGTGGAAGTCTTGCTTTAGGCGCTCCAGGCTATTGGAATCATCATCATGAGCGCCTTAGTCAGTAAAGTGATTAGGAGTACGTTGAAGTCATTGGAAGTATTGGGCGCCTAGATAATAGAATTCATTCAAGACCTTGCTAAAGGATGATAAGAGCAAGGCAATGAGATGAAGGCACATTGTATGGTCAAATCACCTTATGTATGCGCCTAAAGTTGAATGGGTCAATGGGGAGAAGGCTAAAACATTTGAAGAGGTCACCTTGATCACCTTGAAGGAGTGGAACACATGTGTGATGTTTGATTGAGTAAGTCCTCTAGATGCATCTTATCTCTTTCTCACCTATTTTGGCGCTCCTTGCCTTCAAGTTCATACCCACCCTTCATTAGCACCTAGTGTCAGAGGATTTGTCGAGAAGATATTTGGCGCCCTCAGTTTGAATGGAGATATTGGGCACCCTTGTTTGGAAGATGGATGACCTTTGGGCACTCTGAGAGGAGAAGTTGAAGACTTAAGGCACTCCTTTGAATCCCAAGTTCTTAGGACAAACAAAAATGAAGAAGAAGTTCACAAAATGAGCGCTCTGAGTATAAACATGTATGAGGAGGTTGATTGAATGTAAAGCATGTATGTTTGAGATTGATTAAATGTGAAGGAAACCTTATACAAGGTGCTCCTTTGTCTCCAACTCATCAAGTTTTGGCACCCATTCTACGTAAGTCAACTAAACAATGGCTCATTGGTGAAGGACCTCCAGTTTGGCGCCTAGGCAAGAATCTCCAATAAGAGCACCCAGTATACATTGCAACACAAGGCACTCCTTATACTTCCTTCCAACTCAGTTTTGCACCCTTCATGTGGAAGTTCAACCTCTCTAGCGCCCTTCATGTGCAATTTCAACCTTTCTGGTGCCTTGATGTTGGAATCACCTAGAATGCACCTTTGGGTAGGGGTAATACAAGGCATGTAGGAGAATGTTGGTGCCCTTATTTAAAAATAGTATCATCTTTGGAGTTTATGAAATGGGAGTGGCTATGGGCGCCCTAGAGTGTTTTGAAGTTTGAGATGGTGAGTGATAAGCGCCTAAGGGGTTCAGAACAAACTTGAGTGAGGAGGTGAGGAATGAGTTAATCACCTTGAAGCGCCTTAAAGTGCCTTGAAGGAATGAAGTAGGTATGTGAAGATGGATCAAATGATGCCTTGAAGAAAATGTTTGAGCTCCTCCAAAATGCATATGGGGTGCCTAGCGCCTAGGTGACTTTTCATCATCAAGTGGCACTTATTAAAATTTCACAAGACTTGAAGAACTACTAAGGATGAAATGAGCATCATCTGAGACCGAGGCATTTTTCATGTTCATCTCATTCACTTCTGGTGCCTAGAGGAAGGAGGAATAGCTTTGGGTGCCCATCATATAAATTCTTATCAATTTTGGCACCTTTGAAAAGGTGAACTTTGAAATTTTAAAACAATTGCATTAAATGCCTAATTAAGGCCGACCCCCTTCTAGCTGACCAGTGTTTAATATAGGCAAGTTTACTATATAACAATGGCACCCCTCTTCATTTATCTTAATTCATATTGCAAATCTAGAAGAGGAGCGAATTTTTAAGAAGAGGAGCAAATTTTTCAAGAGGAAGAGCAGATTTTTAAGGTAGATTTGCATTGTGGAGACTGATATTTGACATTTTACCTCTGATTTATGTCATTTCAATACTGATTTTTATCATTATATACAGAAATCTACATTTTCTAGGTCAAAAAATTGATATAAGGTATGTTTCAGCCACCCTTTTTTCTTTATAAATTTGGATTTTATTTATTTAATTTTGTAGATTATTATAAGTTTCACATCTAAAAAATTAGGTTTGCAAGGGGAAATTCTATTATTTCAAGTCACTTATTTGAGTCTTGTCTTGTAGATAGATGGGCATGACAGCGAAGGAGAGGCAAGTGATGATCAAGATGGATGCCAAGTCCAACATACCCGATTCCAAGCTTGAAACTCATTGGAAGAACATAGGAGATACCAACATGGGACACGTCAACTTGGAGGAGATAAAGGATTTCTTGCTCGCCATCACAAGGAATGAAGACATTAAGGCCATTGCAAAGAGTGGAATTGTTCAAGCATCATGCTTTCCACCTACCCTACCAAGCACTGAGTTAGTGTTGGAATGTATTCAGCACTATGACAAATAGAAGAGACAAATTATAGCTAAAGATGGGACTGTCCTAGCTTACCTGCAAAGAGAAGCCATTCAGGAGATCTTCAACATCCCAAACAAGAAGGCAGTGTTCATCTATCCTACAACTGCCCAATGTACTTTTGAAGGCAACCCCAAGCACTACATGCAAGAAGTCAGGAAGAGGTGGATGATAGATTCATCAATCAAGATATACAACTCTAAAGATCCAAGGTTTCATAAGGCAAACTTCAAACAAGAGATAAGTTACTTCATCATGTTCTTAAATCGAGTAACAGGTAGGCATCAATCATCTACTTTTGAAGGATGGATGTATACCTATTTTGATCATGTGTTTACAAAGAATAAAATGGTTGATTGGGCTGGTCTTATAAGCCATTGCCTTGATGAGTAGTTTGAAAGGTTTGATGAAACAAAATCGTTCTTCATGACTTCCTATCTTGTTTACATCCTAGCAAGAAATGTGGCTTATAAAGGATTAACATCTAAAGGAGAAGTATGTACAAGGTCTGGACAGATTCTATCTCATCAGTGTTATCGTCAGATCAGTGTTATCCTCAGCTCCATTTGAAGAACATTAATCATTACAAGAGGTTCAATGATGCCTTCGTCATGTATATAGTAAGAAAGTTGAGAGGAGAATTGCATAGAAGACTAACAGGTGCTGCTAGAAACTTCATTGAGCAATATGGAAGGTACTACATTCAATATGACAAGTTTACTTACATTAGAACTCAGGGCTTCACATCCTTTCCATACAGATTGCCAAGGTATCCTACCAATAGGATGGTTTTGCTCGAAGTTTCAAGACAGTCGTTAGAGTTTCATAAGATGCAAAGGGCAACGAAGAAGGCCTGGGTTCAGTTTCCTCTCCAGCTTGGCAGACATTACTCCTGTCCATCACTCTAAGCAGCTGAACTTTCAGAGGTTGAACTTTAGGCATATCATCTGCGTCTTCATGATTCAAGAAGAGAGAACTTCGATCCACATGGAGCTATTAAGCAGTCATATTCTTCCTATCGGCATGTTAAGCAGCTTGAGGATCATTGGGCTAATGCCATTGATGATGATGATATCAGGATGCAAAAGTGTTCAAGGTTGAAATGGGACCTAGTGAGAGCTATGAAGGTATTAAGGATTCCTGATCAGTTAGATGATGATAGAACTCTTTCAGGTGATGAGTACAATAAGATTCAGAACCTACCTTATGATGTTGACTGGACTGATAGAGAAAGAGTTTATGATGAAGAGTTGATAGAGCCTAACATTGTTATCACTGAGGAACATGTGAAAGAGCAAGTACAAGCATTGATAGATGAGGGAAAGAAACTCGCTTACACCAAAATGGGAGAAGTTGAGCAACAGGAACAACATAGTGCACCTAGTAGGAGGTCGCGAGGTAAAGACAATGAAAGAGATTCAAGTCAAGCAAAGAAAAGAAAACAACTTGAATCTACACAAGGAGAATCAAGAAAGAAAAAGAAAATAATAAGTATTGAAACTGCTTCAGCAAGACACCCAAGTGATACTCCATTAAATCAGGATATAGTGGTGCATGTTGAGGATGCAGTTCCAGAAACTCCATTTGAAAAAGTGCCTTCAAGTCCACATGATACTAAGATCATTGATGAAGCTAACACTGAAGGCAAGGATGAACCTGAAGAAGAATCATTGCCTATACAAGGAAAGTAGATACAACAATTAAAGGATCTTTCATCATTGTCGGAATGGTTGTAGGATAGAATTAAGGAAAGCTATGAAGTTGAGAAATATCCTCCTATTCTAGTTGAAGAGTTGCTTCTAGGTATGTCTAAAGAAAAACCAAAGAAGAAAGCAACTATTCTTTCAAAGATAACCAAAGATGAAACAGGTGTAAGGAAAGTACATGCAGTAGTTCCAAGGCTTGAAAAGAATGTAGAAGATATAACACCTGAAGATTATGACATCAACACAGTCAACTTGGGTCCATTGACTGGAACACAAGTAGAAGAAGAACTTCAGGATTCAATTGACAATGCTCAAGCTATCATAAGGCAAGAGATAGAAGGTAGAATTAAAGCTGAGCAAAGATGTCAAGCCTTAGAGCAGTATATTCAGCACTTAGTTCATCCTATTCGTCAATAGGAGAGAGTTTTTACACCTCCATCTCTTCTTCCTCCAGAAATAGTTGTACATCTTGAGGAGTTGAAGTCTTCATCTCATAGGTTGAAAGATTGGATGAAAAGGTCAAAGGAAACTACATTTACACACCTGGAAGATATCATGCAAGTGTATGATAAGATTGTTGATCTTAAGGAAAGGGTACATGCATTGTTGACAGTTTGTGTTGAGTTCAAGGATATCAAGGAACAATACATGCCACATTTGAAGAGCTTGATGAAGACTTCAGTTGATGATTTCATACATGCTGAAGTGATCGAAGAAGGCCTGACATATGACTTCTCTTTTTGGTATTATTGCTTTCACAATAAAGGACAATTACTTGATAAGGTAGAAACAGATATGTCAAGAGTAAGGAGTGTACTTCAAAGAATTCAAGATGGAATACATGCATCCTTAATAAAGATATGTAATCCATTTGGAGGGATGACTCTTGATAATATGAAAGAACAAGTTCAAGCTTTCTACTTCCAAGAGGATGATGTTTCTGATTAGAAGCTTGATAGTATATTCTCACTTGCTTTCCACCTTGGTGCTAACAAAGCTAGGATAACTGATTGGGAAAAGACACTTGGCCTCTATTTAGATGATGTACTTGAAGCTGAAGGAACTACTAAAAATATGTCAAGTGTACCTTTTGATAATGTCAAGCAGATAGTGTCTAGATTCATTGAATGTCAAAATACTAGTGATGGTTATTCACATGGAGACTCCTCATAGGCTAGTGATTTGTCATCCTTATCTTCTTGGGAAACGTGCATTTGTTCCCTCCTTCATATACTAAAAATAGGAGTTTGTTATAACTACCTGTGATGTGGCATGATCTGGTTCATTGGCTTTGCCGATCGATCTTGACCCTTCATACATTCTTGAGGTCTATATAAGGGCTCCTTTTGCTCTCATTTGTACGATTGAAGACTCTAAAAATTGTTGCAACAACTCTCTGAAATAATATAAGACTCATTGTTTGGTGATTCTATATATGTTTCTAAGTGTTGCATGGTTTGGATTTCTTCAAGCGAATATTAAGATTAGATTAAGTTTTCTTTAAGTATATGTTAGTTGGTGGAAGGCATTATTATTGTTTGTGGTGAAATCTTTATGTTCACACCATTTGTGGTTTGTGGCTTGCAAATTACAATGTATGGTTGCTCTGAACAAAATTGAGCTTAACTTTGATCTCTATGTTTGTTGAATTCTTCATGAGCATAAGTGATTTAAACATCTTTTATAACCTTAGAAGATAGCATCAATCTTGTGTAGTTGTTTGATCTGGCAAAGCAAGATTTGGTTTTGATTTCACTTGAACAATAATCATCCCTATCTAGGATTATATTAATGTTACTGAACCCTTTCATCTTTTGCCTTTTCTTTTATCAATTCAGTTAGAATTAGGATCAAGTACTTCATTTCTAAATCATACGTCATAAGTTGTAGTACCTAGATATTCCAGTCTTCACCTCTTTCATTCAATCAACAAGTCGTTCAAACAATTGCATAAGTCCCTTTGTGTTTATCAGCAAAACAATACTAAGTCACTGAGATATCCATTATGAAATCATAAGAAAAGGAACCTTGGAGTCATCTTGTTTGATCACTTTGTTTAGCATTCGAGAGGCTTTGCTCAAGAGAGAGTTAAATACTTTGTATTTTACTCTATTGTTGACTTGTCGAAAAACAAACATCAACAGGTACCTTGCTATCTTGAAGAAGCAAACTCCTGAATGACATAGCTTCATAACTGTATAGGGCCTGGAATGGACTCATCCCAATGGACATATGATGAGTCGTATTATAGCAATATTCTCTCGTGTGCATCCATTTGGTCCATGCCTTCTATTGTTGAGTCACATAGTTTCTCAAATAGCCCTCAAGCCACTTGTTTACTATTTATGTTTGTCTATCAGTTTGAGGGTGATAACTTGTACTTGGTGTAAGCTTAGTTTCAGATAGTCAAAATAATTCTTGCCAAAATAGACTCATGAAAAGACTATCTCTATCACTGACTATGTTCTTTGGTAACCCAGGGAGTCTGAAGATCTCTTTGAAGAACAAATCGGCAACCTGAGGGGTCTTGTACTCAGATGAAATAGCCATCAAGTGTGCATATTTTGTGAGCTTATCCACCACCATGTAAATACAATCTCTTCCTTGTGCCTTAGGAAGATCAGTGATAAAGTCCATGGAAATGCTGCTCCATTTTTGTTCTGGTATGGGCAAGGGTTGTAATAATCCCGCCAGATGGGAGTGCTCCACTTTGTTCCTCTAGAAAATGGTACATTCTTGGACATACTTAAGTACATCTCTTTTAAGGCCTTTCCATGCAAACATTTCTCATACCTGTTTGTATGTCTTATAGTATCCTTGATGTCTGGCAAGGGGATTGTCATGGAACTCCTTGATCACTTTATACTTCATCTTAGAACTAGCTACCAAATATACTCTATCCTTGTAGAGGATGAGATCTTCTTTCATGGTATAGCCCTTATCTTTTATGTTTCCTTCCATCATATCATTTGTATAGGGATCATTGACATATTCTACTATGATGGAATTCTTCCAATCTGGTGATATATTAGACATGGCACATAGATGTGGTCTTCGGGATAAGGCATCGGCTACCACATTATTCTTCCCCTTTACATAGGCTATGTCAAAATTGTATGCTTGAAGTTTGCTCGCCCATTTTTTCTGCTTGTCATTTAAATCTCGTTGTTTAAGGAAGAACTACAAGCTATTATGATATGTTTTGATTGAGAATTTTCTGCACACAAGGTATTGCCGAAATTTGGCTAGGGTGTGCATTATGGCCAACATCTCCTTGTCATAAGTTGAATAGAGTCTTTTGGCTACCATTAGTTTGTGGCTCTTGAAGGCTATAGGGTGCATGTTTTGCATTAAGACCGCACCGATACCTTCGCCGGATGCATCACACTCAAGCTCAAATGGTAATGAGAAATTGGGTATGGCTAGCACCGAGCAACTACTCATTACTTTTTTCAATTCCTCGAAGGCTCTTAATTCATTGTTCATTTCCATGTTGTTGTTGTTTTGTGAAGGATACCTTCTTGAGTAAGCTTGCATTAGATTCCCTCATAGGATGGTAGGATGTTAGCTCTGATACCACTTGTAATGTCCCCTTTCTAGCAAGTCAAAGTTTTCAAAACCTTGCACACAAATTCAACTTGTAAAAGAGAACATTAGTATTCAAATCATCTTATCATATCTTAACTATGATTAATAACAAATATCAAATTTTTCCACATTTACACTTATCATCATGATTCATATTATGTTCATACATTTCATATTCACATTCTCTCTCTCTTAGTTCCCCATGATCTATCTCAAGGGAGTCCTTGAGTAGCCCTATCATTAATCAACCCTATTGCCGTATGAGCATGGTTTGTTAAGGTGCTGGTATATCCATCCCATTCAGAGGCCTAAGGGTTTCACAACACGCAGTGTTCCTCACAATTTGGCTCAAGAAGCTTCATGCTACATGCGGCGTTCCTCACTTACTTGAGAGTGACCATCCGTAGGGCACATTATAATGATTGTGAGCTCATATTACCTTAGGCCCAAGAGCTTCACACTACACACGGTGTTCCTCATCTCTTGGCTCAAGGGACTTCACACAACATGCGGTGTTCTTCATCCACTTGAGGGTCACCTAGGTCCAATTTTGCCCTTAACTTAACCCCATACTCATAGGTTGATAAGGTGATTAATGATAAGGCTTGAACATCCCTTTGAGTATACCATGGGTTCATGAGCCATAAATCACTATTCATTATTATTCTCTTGTGATCCTTTCCTGGATCATAATATGATATCATTATCCTTGTTCCTTCTTGTGAACCTCATTGTATTATCCAGTTCTAGCCTTATACTTGGCTTATTTTTCAATTTATTTTTCATGCTCATTCATATACTTGAGCATTTGTCATATAGCCATTCTACTAATGATGATCTCATTTTCTTTCTATTTGATTTAAACATAATTTAATCATTCTAAACTTAAGAATTTATTCTTTTTCTAATCATAATTCATTTGATCCATATTCTAGTTAAATGCATTCCTAACACCTTACATTCTATATCCTGATTAATAATGACATTTTTATATTCTATACATCATTCTATGTTCGATCTCTATAATTCCATAATCTTAATTCTATATTCTAACGCAATAATTGTCATCTTCATCCTACATTCTATGTTAGTACTACATATTTGATTATGACGGCATTATCAATCTATCATGTAATTAAATGCATTCCTTTAGCATGATTGATTAATGAGATATTCTAGCTAGAGTAGGATTTCATATAGCATTATTGACTTATACTGAGATCAAATGCATTCTTTTGGCATGTTCGAATATCATACCTGGCTATTGACCTTCGTTATAGCAGAGTCTAGATTATGATCAGAAATATGGTGCTTCTAGCGATGATTGATCTCCAAAGTTGGCGGCTGCTCACTGTGGATTGATTGATTGTTTAAGTATAAACTGGCGCTTATATAAAATTTGTGATTAACTCCCTGACTTCTTAACAACTGCTTATTGATCACTGGGTAATGAAGGATGTAATTCATTATTTATTGCTTCAATGTTGATTGATATTGTGATGTTCGTTGAATGTTGGATGATTGAGATAGATGCCTCCTCCATGATGCCAAGGCGCTCTTTTATAATCCTTCATTGATCGCGACTTACCAAGAGTCACTTCTCTTGGTTATCATGCCTTATTGTTAATTATTACTTATTTTATCCTTAATCGATGATAATTGTTGGTGTTATAATATATTTCCTCTCATTCGATTGTATGCTTAATCTTTGTCTTTTATATTAATCCATATCTGGGATGCCTTGGTATTAACCGTTGCCCTTTACTTCATATAACAAAGAACTTTGTCTTATTATGGAAAGCACCTTTGTGCACATTATTATTTTATTTTAAGGTTCTTTCAAACTATGATTGTTGCCTATAATATTGCTAAGTCAATGATTCCATGGTCTTCCTTCATAGGAAAGATGCAAATCAGACCAGACATCATCAATGAGTCTTTCCAATCTTTAATTAGAAAGCATCGATACATGATATTAATATACCTTCAGATAATGGGCATATTAAGAATGGATATGATGAAGCCTTCAATCAACTAATAATGATGATTCTACATTTATTTTCAGTGATGATGATATAGGTGGTGTTTGGTTTCAACTTCAAACCAATCCTATGGAGAGGAATGACTATGATGATGCCAGTACTAGGGTGTTGGAGAGTGATTTATGTTGGAAAGAGACACTGTGTGGCTTCATAAGTGTTGTCATTGATGGCAACAAAGTCTATCCCACACATTCGCAGTACATAGTATGCCTATACCGGAAGTTAGATTGAAGATTATTTTGGTCTAGTGAACAAGAACAGAGTATGTAACAAGGTCCAACAATTAGGTCCGGATCTCTCAGATGGTGTAACTCAGTAATTTGTGGACTTGGACAAGTCAAGAGGGGTATCATTACTATTGTATTCCAGAGATTTAGCCTCCAGTGATAAAGCATGAAAAAGATATGAGCATCTGAGTGTTGGGTTTCAATCATGCAAAGCAAACAGAGGAAGAACTGACCGACAGAGTATCAGACTTCAATCTGGATGAGTAAAAGGTGTTGATCAAGCAATTTATGGGATTATACATTGTTGGCTAACATGATTAATGACTTCTATGCTTAAGCTTTTGATACATATCACAAATCAAGCATAGATTCAACTGACAGATCAATAACTTGCAAATATCTTGAGTGCTCTTGTTGCCGACTAGAAAGTTGATGAAAATCCTTGATGCGGATATATATACCAGATGGATTCCAGCATGTAAATGTGTGTGTTGAAGATGTAAAGAAATAAGGTGCGAAGAAAAGTAGGGATAAGTGTGAGAACAGCAATTCAAGTCCGGTATGTGACTAAATAACAACATTAAACAGAGGAAGAATGAAGTGCATCAGATCAGTATATTGTGCCTAACCGGAACTGAACTCTTGCATTTGTAGATGCTTCTTATCAGTTCAAACACTTGATTATCTTCTGTAAGTTTTGTAGACAGTGAGTCTCTTGTAGGCAGTTTGCCTCTTGTGAGTAGTGGGCTCAGGAAGTGAGCCCTAATTGGCAAGTGCCATTTTGTACTCCTTTATTCTTTTAACAGAGAATACAATCTTGGGTTAGTCACCCCATGGTTTTTCCCTTAACAGGGTTTCCACGTAAAAATCCTTGTGTTATGTGTGTTGATTTTATTTCTGCTCTTATGATTACATATGCTTTCATGTTTTGATATAACACTAAATATTGAGATAACGAAAGAAAAGAGAATTAAGGAAATTTTGAGATAACGGATTCACCCCCCCTCTCAGTTATCTGCTTTGTTTTCAACAATTGGTATCAAAGATAGATTCCTCTAAACAAAGCCTAACAACTTGAGGAAGATCTAGGAATCTCAATGGATGTATATGGCATGAAGGAACAAATTCAGTCTACCCTCGATGATCTTGAACAATCCCACTCTTAAGTCAATAATTTGAGAGAAAGACTCAAACAAGCTGATGAATTCATAAATGAGCTAAAAGAAAAACTTAGTATCTCTATGAAAAAGAGAAAGGAACTACTTCAAAAATTAGCCAATCAGAGTGAAGTCAATGATACTAATGAAGATCTGAATGAGAAAAATAAGCTATGTGAGAAGCTTTCAAAAGAAGTCATTATGGTAAGGCATGAAATGGAATCAGGGGTTATGAGATTCACCCAAGAAATTGAAGAAAAAAGAAAGATTGAAGATAATCTAAAACAACCCCTCAAGGAAAAAATAGAGGACTGCCACAAAATGGACAAAATAATCAGGTATCTTGAATCTGATCTTAAAGAAGCTAGAGACAATGAAGAACAACTTGAGAATCAGATAGACACTCTTAAACAAGATCTTCAAAATACAAATGAATACAAAGAAAAATTCAAGATAAGCTCAGCCCAACTTGAAGTTCTTCTTGAAAGCCAAAAGAGGGTAGATGATAAGCGTGGCTTGGGATATGACAAAGGTGAAAGCTCTGGATCCGATCAGAAGAACTTTGGATCAGGAAATCAAAGAAATGGGCCTAGAAGACCTCCGGTAAGGCAACCAAATGCTCAAAGATATCCATCCTTCAATGGATACTACTTCAATTGCAACAATTTTGGTCATAAAGCAACTCAGTGCAGGAGGAGAATGAATCAAAATAATCTATCCTTGTCTGGACAATGTTTTAATTGCAAAAGGTATGGTCACAAATCTCATGAATGCAGAAATATGCGAATAAATAATTCATTCAATGGTAGATGCTTTGCATGCAATAGAATGGGACATATGGCTAATCAATGCAGATCAAGAGGATATCAATCAAATAAGCAAAGAAATGTTGTATGCTACAATTGCAATAGATCTGGTCATATTGCCAAATTCTGCAAAAGCAGAAATTAGGATAGAAAAGGTCCGGTGGAACATGATCAGAAACAGGATAAGGGCAAAGGTAAAGTGAATGCGGATGAAGTTCAAAAGGAGATGAGAAAGATTTGGGTAAAAAGGAGTACAATGAATATTAGGGATGGATCCGCACTGGAATCTGATGCTGATATTCCTTCTGGAAACTAAAAAGGTGAGCTCTGGCTCAGGGAGTCACAGAGAAAAACAATTTCCCCCAGCCAGTCAACTAGTGCCTAAATTTGGCACATTGAGTAAACATCTGACGCTGCAGATTAAAGGGTTCTCAAAAAAACCTCCAAATAACCTTCAGTCAAAATGTGAAAGGTCCGCATGGATTTTTGCAAGATTTATAACCGTTCAAGTTAATCTGGTTCCAACAGCTATCCGGTAAAGCAGAATTTCATAGACAAATCCGGTATGATTCAAAATTGAAATGCTTTGATCCACAGACCCATGACATGATTGAAGAAAAGAAGATATGTTGTCAATCCTCACAGACAATTATTCTAAGTTTCGCATAGTGATTCAAGAAAATCTCTCTCAAAATAGGGCAACTAGATAACTTAAGTTGTGCATTTATCACAAAAGGAAATTAGGGTTTGTGCAAGGATAAAAGGGTTCTTTCACTCATTATTTACACACTTGCACTCATGAAGAAGAAAAGAAGAGCTTTGTGAAGAAGATTTTACAATTCACTCAAGATCAACTAAAAATTGAATTCAACCAGTGATTCATTCTGGCTCCTGCTTCAAACCCTAAAGTGTGAAAAGGTACTTTCATTCTAAAAATCTCTCTCTGAATCTCTTGCAAAATGGCTACTCCAATGGTTGTCAATATTTTTGATAGGCCAAGACCTAAATTCAAGAAACACCCTTACAAATCTCTACAAGTTGATCCCTTGGGCGCGTTTTCTATCATTTCACATAGAGTGTTGCATGTAGAAGATGTTAGGGTTTATATCCATGCAAACATTGAAGAATTTGGAGACTCAAAATTGATGGATATTTATCACAAACAGCTAATAGATGAGAATTTTGAACTCAAACCTGAATTCAAGGCCATCCGGGACAAACAATTCAGACATTGCATACATTTTCCATGTTTTGCAGAAGATGATTGGGTCTGGTATGTTCTAAGTAGGATGAATGATAATTTTATGTGGCTAATGAGGCCATTCAAGATAACTAAATATGCCATCAGGGTAGTGACCGGACTACATTCATCAGGTGGGTTACCCGCACTCAAATCTGTGAAGAACCAAACAGTAACTGAAGCCGCTGGATCAAAATTTGACAAACGAGCAATGACTATAGATGACATCACCGATCTGGATGTCAAGTTTGCTTCAATTATAATCAGCTACAAAATCTACCATTCGAGCAGGGAGAATTCTGTGTCTGGTACAACAATCTATGTTGCATATCAGATGTTGAGGGAAGATGCAGATTATGATCTGTGTGAGCTTCTTCTAAATCAGCTGTTGGAAAACTTGTAGAAGATCAAAAAGGATAAGAAAAATTCCTTTAAATATGGTTGTCTAATACTGTTTCTGTTCTTCTATTATATGAATGAGCTACCTAGATCAAATGGTTGGGTCTGGCAAAATGATAAACCCATTGCAATTCAGATCAGAGATTACATGTATGGACTTGGTGATGCACAATCCCAAAACTCTACTCTCTGGGGTTACTTCAAGAACTTCCAGAGCATGATGCAAGCCAGAGAGAGAATACCACAGTCCATAGTTGATAAATACAAGGACACAGTTTACTTTATGGTTGACACTAATCAATGCCTAATGGAGACAGTTGAGCCAAGAACTGTCTAGATAATGCCTATGGAATATGAGGTCGATGAACAAATCTTGGAGCTACATATTCAACACCTGTTGAGAGAGCCTAAGGACACTGAAGTAGAAACGTTTGGCACCTTTCAAAAGCTAAGTATAAAAATACATGTTGAGTTAAGACAGCCGGAGATTAAGAGGAAAGCAAGAAAGGAGGTTGAAAAAATTGCCAAAAGATTTGGCTTATCAAAGGAGGCTATAGATGCAAATAGAGAGAAAATGGAGAAGGCAGAGAAAGAGAGACAAGAAGCAAAGAAAGGAAACATTCTGGTGCAAGCCTCCTCCCGGACTAGATCTTCCAAGAGCTCTGCACCTGTCACTCCTAAAATCTCAAAGGCTACCAAACCGGAAGTCAAGCCATCCAGAAAAAGTGAAAAGAGAATGAAGACCAAAGCCTCAAGAACATATACAAGCCATAAGGATGATGAAGAAATAGAATCAGATGAAGAAATCAAGAAAATGAAGAAGAAGAGAACATCCGGAAAGTTCTCTGCTAGCAAAAATGAGGAAGAGAAGGCAGAGGAATTTGTTGAAAGGCCCACTCTTTCCATTGATAACATCATCAAGGCAGTTACTGTGGATGGGAACCTGCAGCCGATGACTGAGCTCTATGATGCATACAGTGATGCTGACAAGAGAATTCTAGAAGAGGCTATTGTCAGGTACTTGAACATTTACAATAAAGCTTTCATTGAAATTATATCATTGATTCCTAAGAGCTTTGAAAAGGTACTTGAACTGAGAAAAGAGAATGCAATGGTTAAAGACTTAGAATCCTGGGAGCAAATAATGATTCAGCTTTACCCTTCTATCACTCCAAAATAAATGGACATGATTTTCAAGGACTGTAAGGATGAGTTTCGAAGTAAGGTGAGAATGAATAAACTCATGCTTGGAGAAACTAACCAAGTAGCAATTGAAACAAAAGATATCCTCCAAAATGCCTTGAAGAGATTCAATCTTCCTATTGTAGAGGAAACAGATGAAGAACCTTCTACCATGGATGTTGAAGGATTAAATGTAATCAATGAAGGATTTTCTAACAAGGATGTCGAAGGATTACAGAAAATAGATGAAGAGAAGTCTGAGGACTTAGATTCCTCTATTCCAGAAAAGGAATTTCATGAAGCAGTAAACACAGGTGACATCTCACCCCCAGATCCCACTACGGCTATGACAAACATTCCAGACTCTAAAGCTAAAGGAGAAGGTAGAAGAGAGGAGAAGAAGATTCAAGAAGAAGAGGTTAAGGGAAAAGAAGAAGAACAAGCAGAAAAGACTAATGATGACTATTTTGATATTCCAAAAGAAAAGAAGACTCAATCACCAGCAAGAGACACTACAGAGACAGTGCAGAATTTCCTAAACAAAGAGGTTGTGGAGTTAGATGAACTAGAGCTGCTTCAAGGGCCTCTAAATCTGGAGACTCTCTCTCTGATACAAATGATGAAGATTGCATCATTCGCTTAGGCCAAGACTAAAGAGAAACTTTTGAAATCACATATGGAGGATTGTGAGCTATTGGAGAGTGCATCTGGGATATTGGAAAAGATCATGCCAACCTATCAAAAGGATCCTTCGGCCTCGCCATCCGGTAATCTAAAAAACCTAGTCAATTATGTTGACACTTATTTTGAATCTTTAGAGAAATCAGCAGAAATAAAGGTCCGAAAAGAGTTTCTGGGAAAAAGATTCACTGAGGTGCAAGGACTTATTGCAAATGATAGGAGGACTCTAGATATTGGAATAAAGAGCCTTGAAAATGCTCTCAAAGATGGTGGGGACCTATTCAAATTTTGTCTGACTTGGCCTAAAGTAACAAAAGATATTGAGGAGAAAGTAAAAGAACAAGAAGAAAAATTTTCAAGCCTAGTTCAAAATTTTGACCCTCTTTCCTCCTTGTTAATGAATCAAGAATGCCAGGCTATTGTTATAATAAATGAAATAAAGAGACTGGGCAAAGAAAAGAAGAACATAATGAATAGAATGGGTGAACTTAGAGGGATAATTATCCCTAAGCTAGAGGCAATGCATGAGGCCTTGACAGATGCTCAAACCACAGCCCAGACCAGTGATCTAGTAGATTTAAGAAGGGCAGAAGCATGTGCATTTTTGTTGAGTGATCACATCTCCATTTTGGATAGGATGAAGAAGAGTTGGGCCACAAAGTTTGTACAGCTGAAGACTACTTTTGCGGATTTACTTAAGTATATGTAAGTATAACATATGATTTATATATACTTATGCGGCCATGTATAGAATAATTTTTGTAAAATTTTGGTATGTGGATTCCGCCCTTTGCCATTGATGTCAAAGGGGGAGTGAAGAGTAGTGAAAAATGTGGAGGCCAGCTAAGGGGGAGCTCTGGTAAAATAGTGCAAAAGACAAAGCATCAGCCAAGGGGGAGTTACTGCGACACTTAGCCATTTTTCACTAAATGTTGCCATCAATGCCAAAGGGGGAGATTGTTGGCAAGAGACACTGTGTGGCTTCATAAGTGTTGTCATTGATGGCAACAAAGTCTATCCCACACATCCGCAGTACATAGTATGCCTATACCGGAAGTTAGATTGAAGATTATTTTGGTTCAGTGAACAAGAATAGAGTATGTAACAAGGTCTGACAATTAGGTCCGGATCTCTTAGATGGTGTAACTCAGTAAGTTGTGGACTTGGACAAGTCAAGAGGGGTATCATTACTATTGTATTCCATAGATTTAGCCTCTGATGATAAAGCATGAAAAAGATATGAGCATCTGAGTGTTGGGTTTCAGTCAGGCAGAGCAGATAGAGGAAGAACTGACCGACAGAGTATCAGACTTCAATCCGGATGAGTAAAAGGTGTTGATCAAGCAATTTGTGGGATTATACATTATTGGCCGACATGATTAATGACTTCTATGCTTAAGCTTTTGATATGCATCACAAATCAAGCATGGATTCAACCGACAAATCAATAACTTGCAAATATCTTGAGTGCTCTTGTTGCCGACTAGAAAGTTGATGAAAATCCTTGATGCGGATATATATACCAGATGGATTCCAGCATGTAAGTGTGTGTGTTGAATATGTGAAGAAATAAGGTGTGAAGAAATAAGATGTGAAGAAAAGCAGGGATAAGTGTGAGAATAGCAATTCAAGTCCGGTATGTGACTGAATAACAACATTGAACAGAGGAAGAATGAAGTGCATCAGATCAATATATTGTGCCTAACTGGAACTGAACTCTTGCATTTGTAGATGCTTCTTATCAGTTCAAACACTTGATTATCTTTTGTAAGTTTTGTAGACAGTGAGTCTCTTATAGGCAGTGTGCCTCTTGTGAGTAGTGTGCTCGGGCAGTGAGCCCTAATTGGCAAGTGCCATTTTGTACTCCTTTATTCTTTTAATAGAGAATACAATCTTGGGTTAGTCACCCCATGGTTTTTCCCTTAACAGGGTTTCCACATAAAAATCCTTGTGTTATGTGTGTTGATTGTATTTCTGCTCTTATGATTACATATGCTTTCATGTTTTGATATAACATTGAATATTGAGATAACGAAAGAAAAGAAAATTAAAGAAATTTTGAGATAACTGGTTCAACCTCCCTCTCAGTTATCTGCCTTGTTTTCAACAATTTATTCATAGAGGAAACCAATCATGAGGAGTACAATGAGCACATTTTTCTGAATAGAGCAATCATCCTTTTAGCACTTGGGATCTGGGTGTAATGGCACCTAAGTATGACGAGGATCCTATTTGAGATGAATTTCCTTTTGACTATAGTGCTATTCTAACTTCATCTCCACAGTTATGCATGAAGGATGGCATTGATGGCATTGGTGGTGTTCTTGATTTTGAAAACAAATCTGATTTCACATTGCATGTAGCTAATCTTGAGCAGAGACCTAGTGGCCTTGTTGATTTAGATTCATAGTTCACTATTGAGGATGATAAGGAAGAGGCACAGGTGATTTGGGACAGCCTTGGAGTCATTGATGATAGGTATGAAGGTTCTTATTTTAGCATTCATCATAGTAGCAGTTTACTTTCTTCGCATGAATATGATTGGAAAAATCAATTTGATGTGATTGCTGACAACCCATTGTTTGAGATGGGTGTTGATATGGCGTATGACAATCCACTTTTTGAGTTGAATGATGGGACTACTCATGATTGTAGCATTGCACTTGGTGAAAATAGCAAGGTATGGGATCCGGGAGAAGATTCAGAACTTGAGTTGGAGCATGGTTTTCAGCTTGGTTTTGATTTAGGTTCACATTATGAGGTGATTGGTTACCCTCCTGGGAGACTACCGAATATGAAATGTGTAAAGGAGACAAAAGAAGATTGCATAGGGAGTGTTGTGAGACTAGGGGATGAAGTATCTTCATGGGATGAATTGAGTCATGTACACTTCTTCATTTCTGATTTTGAAAAGTTTCCAAAAAATGCTCTTGATTTTGTTGGAATTGTCAAAACAACAACAAGTAAAGGAGGTTTCAAGCTTGTTACTTATGTGGCTCTAGAGGAAGAAGGACTTAAACATGACATCTACATGTTTGAAAATCCATCTTTTGGATTGAATGATGTTTTACCTCATACTAATCCTTCTTTGGGGTTGGTTTTGAAGACAACAATTGCTCCTTGCACCTTAGTTGTTGATGCTTTCAAGGATGGGTTACAAGAGATTACCAAAAGGGGCACAAACTTCCTTGATGTGCATACTATTATGGATGGCACTTGGATTTATGATGTGTACCTTTCTATTTATGCTAGAGATTATTCTCGGTTGGGTATCCATGCTTGGGATCCTCAACAAGGATTGATGGAGCTTATTGGGAAAGGTAGGTATGACCTTTGGAGTTATAAGGATGAAAATTTCAGAATTAACGATGTTGTTCCTTTCATTACCATCCATATGGTGATTCCATTTGCTTATCTACAAATGGATTGGAGAGAGATTTTAAGTAAGGATTGGAGTAATGAATGAATGGTTACTCTTGGGAGTGTTACTTGGCAAAGAATGGATCAAAATTTTAGTGTTGAGCTTGTTTTTGGGTTGCAGGTCAGTCACTTCATTTTTTGGTTCGCTCTCATTCAAGGGAGTTGGCACTTTCTTCTTTGTCAAGGAAGTAATAGATTTCAGTTGGAGATTGCTTGCAAGTGTTTCTCAGCCACTTCTAAGTTATTTTAGTGTAGCATATTGTTTTTCATACATGTTATACTTGGGGAATTCATTGGTGTTGTTGTTGTCCTTTGTGTAGAGAACTAAAATCAGATTGTACTCCATTGATTTTAGTTTTGAACAGCAAACATTATTATTTACTTCAGACCTTCCTAACTCAGGGAGTTCATTTTATGAAGGTTTGTGATGTAAACTTTGATAGTTTACTCTCAGTGTGGGTTCAGGACAGTGAACTTCCACATGCTTTGGTTCATAATTCAACGACCCTTGGAGTTGGAACAATAAGTGTTTTTGCTAGTCTTCATGGTTGTATCAAATTAGCACAGAGGAGACATGTTAGATCCATATGGTGTAATGTTGGTGAGTTTGTTAAACTCTTGCAAAGGATTGCTTTCCTTTTTGTAAGAAGATTGGAGGAGTTTGCATCTGTAGTTATGATTTTGCATGACACCTTGAGGAGGTATACTGAGGAGTATGGTTTTGGGTTGAGTAGATATTTCTTCCAGTTGCCTAGGATCATGTTAGGTACAAGGATTGCAGTTATGGACCTTACTGGGATGTTTCAGTAGGAGATGTTTCATGGTATAGGTTTCAGCCCTTACAGGTGTCTCAGCTTGGGATTTGATGATGATTACCTTCCTAGGTTCCGGGAGAGGATAATGTTGTTGTGGCATGATTTTTTTATAGTTTTTATCAGAGTGGTGCAGTGATAGTGTGGTGGTTTTTATCTGAGATTAGCTTGGAACCCAAGGATCACTTGGGTTTGCAGTCCAGCAACTATTGGGAATGAGAGTGTTGATACTGACTCTCTTGAGCATATTCTTACGGGGTTACAGTTGGGTTTTTCTAAAGAACAATTCCTTGAGGAGTTGACTGAGTTGATGCAGTATCTGATTGCTCTTCTTACATAAGGTTTTCAGGAGGTCTCTTCTATTGGTACCTTGCAAGACAATGTCTTTAGTAGATGGTATTATAGATCTCCAAGGTTGACTTGGGACCCTGGGATCATTCTTGATTCCAGTTTGGATCAGTGTGTTGATTAGAGGATGTATTGGCATTGCTTGAGGACAAGCAATCTTTGGGGAGGGTGGACTATAATGTCCCCATTTTTGGGCTCTCTTGCAGTGCAGTTGGCACTGACCTTGTGGGTGGGTGTCAACATTATTAGAGGGGTTATTTAAGGATTCCAATGAGCTCAAGTGGTCTAGAGGACTCATATGCTACTTTTCAGGGTGATTTCTGGCTTCTAGTATGCTCTCGAAGAATCTTGGAGAGGGCGTCTATTTATAGTAAGTCACCAGGTTGACTCCATTTATCATTATTCTTCATCAAAATCACTCCAATGCAGTTAGTTTTTTATTCCAATGCATTCTGGCAGTTTCCACAAAATGAGTGTATTAATGGCTTTATTTTAACTATTTTACTAAGGTCGCTAAATATTATTTAAAATATTTTAAAAGCACCTTAGTGTTATAGCTCATCAGAATCGGGATGAAATGTTTTAAATCATGGATGCATTAAATAGGGACCTCGCATGTCAAATTATCATTATTTTAATTAAAAGGTCTTTTTCGGAGCTAAAATGGAGTTTTAATTAAAAAGATGAATTTTAAAATATAAACTTCTGGAAAGTTTGACAGAAAAAGTATAAAAGGACATTTGAGGGGCTCATTTGGATTATACAGTTTATTCTATTTCTCTGATTGAAAACCTTGTGGTTTTGGAGATCAAACTTGGTTCATCTCAACCTTCTTGAGGATGAAAACCCTCTTAGAGATGATCAACCTCGGTGGTGAAAGATCCTCTCAGGTTGATTGCTGGTAGTTTCGCACAAAGGCTACGCATTGTTCTTCATTGCATATCGAAGGTTTAGTGCTAGAGCTGAGAAAGATATTTTACAAGTTTAGGTATTTGTTTGCAGGGCATCGATTTTATATTCTATGAGATTTGCCAAAGCAAATACAGAATATTGTGGAATTTTGATAGGGTTTTAAACTCTCATTATTGGCGCTAGATGTGTGGAGGGTTTGAGTGCATTTTGTGGAGACTATATCAGTTACCGCCAAAGAAGACCATACACGGCCTCTAGCATCAAGTTGCTACCGTTTAACATTAGTCACTACCTCATTTGTAATGTCCCCTTTTGGGATTGCCTTAAATCTTGCCCTAGAATCACAAATTTAACATAGTTAGGGTTGTAACTTACCAATTGAATGCTTGAAGCAAGATAAGCCTGCAATTAGTTAGGTAACATTGCAAACACAATTCATGAAGTAAACCTATTATTATTGCAAGGGAATCATATATGCATCATTATGAAGCAAGTTCTAATTTTCTCAATAGTCCTTGACATATGGATTGGAAGAGAAACTAAAGTAGGGTGCCCTTAGTCGTTCTCTCCTTTTTCAATGCAATAGGGTGCCCGTCTAGTTGTTCTCCCTATTGGCCACTGTAGCAGAGTGCCCTAAGCCATTTTCTCCCTTAAAGAAGATCTCATTCCTCCCCTTCTGTCATACACAGTGGGTTGGAATATTATCACCTTAGATTCTAATCTGATTTGATAAGGTGTTCAGTCTTTAGATATTCTCCTCTACTCTAAATCAGTTTTGTATTCCTTGTATTTCTTCTTTTTATGCTACTATTTCTCTTACTCTCATATCCCCTTCCTTTTCTCTGCTGATCCTAATTACTATATATATATCTTTGTTGATATAGGCTTGCAGATTTAGTTCTACTAATATATATTTCTTTTTCTTATACCGTTATGCTTCAGATAATTGTTCTAAATCATTTTCGCATAGTGCGAGATCATGATGGGCGAAACAATGGCAATGGAGAAAAACATTGTTGGATGAAAAAATGCTAACATTTAAACTAATATTTCGATTTGGATGGAAATGGTGTTAATATTTATAGCTCAAATATGGATTCCTTCTAAAAATGCCTTGGGATTACCTCATATTTAGGCAAGTGCGAGTCCCAAAACTTGCCAAAGAAACTTGCAAAACCACCCATTTAGTGTTATCCTAAAATTTTCTACAATTTCATCCTTGAAGCTGACAGACTTTTTTGTAACTAAACTTAATCAAATGAAAAGGGTTTATAGAGGAAGCTATTAAGATTCTAAAAATATAATATAAGTCTCATAATAATTTTAATAGGTAATTATTATTAATTTTCTACATACGCTATGTCTGATTTCCTGATAGATATATATATTGAAAAACATCCATAACTTTCAACATATTAATCCTTTTTTAAATCCAAAAGATGCGTTACATTCTAGGATTTATCAAGTATACATTAAAATTTTAAAAAATTGATTTCCATATATTTTTTACCAAGTTAGGTTGGCTAGAAAATTAATTTTTCATATTTTAAAAAAGTCACAGTAAAAAATTCATAAATAATTATTTATTTACTTAAAAATTCAAAACAATATGCATCACATCCACTCATGTGTCCTTTACTTAAATCCAAATCATAGAGGAAAAATATTATCTTTTTATCATACTTAGGTTGGCCAGAATGACACCTACTTTTTACGTTTTTCTAGAAAAATTAGTAGTGCTTCATTGAAATATCAAATTTCCACCAACTATTATTAAAAATTTAAAAAGCAAAGTAGTAGCCCATAAACTACACTTAATTTATTACAACTTTTATTACTACCTTATTTCTAGATTGTGTGGATAACTCATTCAATGTTTGACATGAAGTTACTTAAGTCTATTTTTCACATTTACATTACCACTTAGGGGTAGTGTTTGGCCCATCACAATACTGCACTTACCCTTTTATAATGTATTTTTTTCTCAATATGCTTGCTATTATGCTGAATCGGATGCCTTTATATGAGACTATTGTATATATGTGTGTGTGTGTGTGTGTGTGTTATTTCCCCCTTCCTATACTTCCGATATCTCTCTTTCATCTTATATTCTATTGTACATCTTTCTGAGTATGACTCTTACTAACATGTATGTCACTTAGAGGGGATCACACCTCTTCTCAAAGTGATCACAACCCTTTGAAGATTACTTTTTGTCTTTTGCATGCCTTAACAATTAACTTAATGAAATTGTACCACCTTGTGGATTGCTACCTGTTCAATAATTTGTATAATTAATATTGAGTGCTTCTTAACAACATCGTTGTCTTCAACACATGAATCGTCGTCTATATTAAACAAATCCTTTACTCATTATTAATTGGTTGCATTCATAATCTCAAATCGTTTTCTTGTAAACATAGATCTCTTCTCCTTATAATCGCTGCCTTTAACATACACTCAACACCACTGTCGATTACTGTATGCTCATAAGGATTTTTGCCTTATACAATTCACTTTGCATTCCATATATTAACTGTCTTTGTTAGTCTTTTATAATATTTCTTTTGATATTAATCATATCTTAAATCAATTCATCGAATGTATTGAAGGAGTTGGCCATAAGGGAAGGGGACATGACATCATTTCATTCCTATCACAGCCATTAGAGAGTTTGCAGCCATTTAGAAAGGGATCACAGCATTTGGAAAGTCATATTTGGTGAAGATTAGAGCTACAACAATTTATTATTCATCCTAGCCCTCTAGTTACAGTAGGAGCAACATCTATATGAAGGTGATTTGATTTGAGACCCTGCTTATTATTTGGCATTGTATATTCATCTTCGCACAAGGGCAATCTTGGTATGCTATCATTCTATTGATGTAATTCTGAACTGAATGCAAACAGCAATAAACTCATATTCAAATCTTTTATTCGAATATACATTTCCTATTTTACAACTATTGTGTAAGATCCCCTACCGAGATTTTTGCTCAAAACACAAAAGATTTCTGATTTTTAACTATGCAAAAATAAGCTTTGATACCACTGTAAGAACCCTCACTAGTTCTAACTAATTTTTTTCCTTTCTGATCTGAATTGCTTGAAATGTACTGAGGGTTTTTAACTTGTTTCTTCACTAATGTGTTTGGAATGACATGTAGATGGAAAGGTAGAAAATACACATCCAAATAACATGAAATGATGATAAAACTTAACCTAAACACTCACATGAAACAAGGATGAACATACCTAGAAAGAATGTTTATCTCCTTTATTGAATGTAGAATTGATTACACTTGAAGATGGCTGGAAATTACAATCAGCAAAAGTCTGATATAGATTTCAGAGCTCTAAATGCATGCAACTACACCAAGATATGATACCCAACCATAGTACAAAGTGTAGAAGATGAAGTACAATATCAATCCTTGAAGTCCAATGATCATATATCAACCTGGATATGATTATTTGCTGCTATTACAACCATGTATACTATTGTCATGAACCTATATGCTGCTGTCATAAACCCTAATGACTGAAAACCACACTTGCATGCCTCAAAACTCCTCAAAATGTCAATTGATTGGCCCTAGAGTGAAGCAACTAGGGCTGCGATGCCAAATGGATGATGAATGGCCAACAAATGTTACAAAAACCACTCAGATTTGAAACTGAAATGAGATTGCAGCCTGTTGTTACCAAAAATCAGACCAAGAATGGATGAAAAATCATCTCCTTTGCAAAATGATCCATGTCTAAACCCTCTCCAAGACTTTATTCATGAAAATGCATCAAAACAAAGGTCAAATCTAAATATGAAACTCCATAGCTAGATGAAAATTATGATTCCTGTCAAACCCTAGCTTGAATGAAGCAAAATCACCATTACAAATCTTCAATGAAGCCCAATGATGAACTCCAATATGAATTAACCTCACATGGTGAATTGGGATCATCTCCAAACCACAAAATATCAAGGGAACACCACCTTGATTCAACTGAAATTCACTTTCAGCCAAGAACAATATGCAAAATGCAAAGTTTATCATAAGCAAAAGATATGTAAAATAATGCCAATGACCTCCTTTTATACTTTTCACCTTGGGTGCCCAATTGCAATGAAATATAATATTTTTTCAAGTCCACCGCCAAAAGAAAATATTATTTATTTATTTTCTTTTTCTCCAACTTGGAGGTCCCACATAAATAATAATAAAATAATATAATTTTATCTTTTTCACCCTTGAGTGTCGACTTAGTGGAAAATAATATAATATTTTAATATTAAAATATTATATGTTAATTTTCACACCAATCTTCATTTTTTACACCTTTTTTTCATTTTCCACAAAAATACCACTTAGCCAAAATACAATTTATCCAATGAAAATACAATTAGTTGAGCCACTAGAATCCAACATTCTGTTTTCCAAGCCTCCAAGGTTCTAGCTCAACCAATAAACAAACCTTGCTCAAAAAGGGGACATTACATGTGTTCATAAGTGTTTTATAAAATGTCATTAGATGTTTATTATTGATTGGCATATGTATGCAAAATGTTTGTCCAATTGCTTATTGAGATATATATGTGAAACAAACTGAAACACCATCACAAAACAAACACTCAAACAAGGAATCAAACTCAGAAAACTTAGTGATAATAGCAGCATGTCAAGCGTTTGACAAAATGTCAATACACTAGAAATTAGAATAAATTGGAGTTTTGAAGGCAAATCTAGATAGGGGATATTACAATTGTGCCAAATAGATCAACAAAGTAATTACCTAAAGTGGCTCAAATAATAATTGTGACAGTCAGCCCACACAATGGTTTTGTACAAGTTGGAATTCCAACTAGATATTCATCATAGAGACAATTCAAGTAAACAAATTCCAAAATTCAATTTATTGGACACTTACAAAATTTACAAAGAATAGAACACCCAACATTGTGGAAGACAAAACATGGGATTCATAAGGCTTCTTTTAGGGGATTCATGCAAGGATTTTTTTTATGGATTTTATCTCAAAGAAAGAAAAACCATGTCATGAATGCAATGAAAAGCTACCAAGATCTCCAACTCAGATGAAAAATTTGCAATACAAGATTGTACTCCTACATGGCCTCACACAATAGTATTTACATAGTTGTAATCTTCTACATAATAAAATGAACAACATTCACCAAGTACATAGGGTTGGGACAATTTAAGGCCTTATTCGCATTAATCTCTTTGCAACATTTAGTTTCTACTAACTCTTTAGGTTTCTTAGACTTACCATTTGCCTATGAGTTTTACAAAATTTTCCATCATTTACTAGGGTGACCCCTAGAAAACATTATGGGCATCCACCTGCTATATTATGTGCCATAAAAATGTTTATTTCTCTTTAAATTAAAGGGTTTCAGGCTATGTGTCGAGAAAATCAGGGTACATGTATACATTCTTTGCTAAATGTGTGTCCAATAAACAAACAAATGCAGTAGAGGCCCTCATATTCTCTTGCATTAGGAGTTGGGAGCATACCTACACACCATCCAATATTTGAAATATAAGTGTACAAATCTGCAAGATAAACATCACCCTAAATTTCATTCAAGCTAAAACAAAATAATGATTGATCAAAACTACACAGATTAATCATGAGTTAAAAACATGCACTCAAGGTTGGTCACAAGGCTAAAGCCTAAGAGGTACAAAATTTGAATAGCACACATATTTGGAAAAAGCTCCATGCAATCCACACAATAAGGTAATATACTTAGAGGAAGGTCACAATTTATAGATCAATGCAATCCACATTGAGCCTCTTCAAAATCCCTTCATAGAAATCATGAACATATGTAGGATCCCCATGAATGTCACTTGTCCCACCTTCAAAACATATTCCAAACTTAGTGGCCAACTGCAATCTCTTATTCCTTTTAGTGCTTGCAAATCAAGTCAAAAAGTTACATTTGATTAAAATTGAGCCATATATGAGATTCCAAAAAAAAACTTATGAAATCATACTAACTGCACTTAATGTAAGATGCCCTACCTTTCCAAGGAGAAGTTCATATACTAAGCACCAATCTTAAAGCCTTCTTGCATGTTGCAAAACAAACCTTTTCTATTATGTAAACTTAGTCTTAAAGAAATATAGAAGCATGTGGAGTGAGGGCAAAGAGTCATTTGCACAAATGACAAGGAAAGCAAACACTTGTGGGCAAAAACACATCTGACATTTTCTACACAAGTTGATGCAAAAAATAAGACTATGCATACTAAAATAAAAGCAGCACAAGGACATCTATCAAGGCTTAATGTCTCAAAAAATTATATGAACAACAAATAGTCTTTATTACTAGCAATGCATGAAAATTACAATAGCTCGAGAAATGACAACAAAACTGAGCTTCAAAGGGTATTATTGCATGGATTTAAAAGGGTCATGCTCTTGTTTGTTTGTGGGTCTTTATTCTATGTTCCAAGCTAAAAATGTGTATGTGTTGGCTACGTGTGAAGCCAAGTTTGTAACAGCATCTTGTAACGTAGGCATCTTCTTGTTTTGTAACCATTGCCTTCTACACATTTCTGGCACGGTGGTTGAAGATGTCAAGTTTGCTATTTGCCTTGTATTAAAGAGGTTATTTTTGGTTGTCTGGATGTAAGGTGCAAACATACAATTGAATAAAATTGAGACTCCCCTATTGATAGTGGATGTAACCATATATTGGTGAACCACTTTAAAACTTTGGTTTTCTATGTCTGTGATTATCATTTTATTCTGTTCTAAATTTCTCTGCAATCTTTCTTTTCATTTGCTCTATTTTTAATCAACACTTGGTATCAAAGTTCTGGTTAAGAAGCTCAATCTAGAAGCTCATTTTTTGAAGCTGATTGAAATCGGTGAAGATTTTCAAAAGCATGGACGACGCAAACAAATCGAAGATAGAGAAGTTCGCGGGGCAGAACTTTGGCTTGTGGAAAGTACAGATGGAGTCACTACTGATCAAGCAGAACCTCTTGCTTGCATTGGTGGGGAAAGCAAAAGGAAAAGGTTCAATGTTAGACGAAGATTGGGAGAAAATGGATATGAAAGCGAGCGCAAGAATTTTTCATTTGCTGTCCAGCAACGTGCTATTTAATGTTTCAACTGAGAAGACAACGAAGGAGCTATGGGATAAGCTTTTAGATATGTATGAAATGGCTTGTACTTCCAATAAAGTCTTTATTATGAAAACGTTGTATAATTTAAAGATGAAAGAAAATGGGATCATGTCAAATCATTTAAATGAATTTAACACTTTAGTCACTCAATTGGTCTTGGTGGGAATAAAATTGGAGGATGCCAAATCCCATAGGTGCATATTTCTAGGCTATGGAGAGGATCAATTTGGTTTTAGGCTGTGGGATCCTGTCGCCAAAAAGATTATTCGCAATCAAGATGTCGTGTTTAATGAAAAAGTCTTCCTAGGTTTGCCAAAATAGAGCTCATCTCCAAATGAATTTATTGTGGTTGATTTGTTTGATAATGCCAATAAAATGGTTAAGAAACAGGCAAATATTCCTTCTGTAAGTTTCCATCCTTCCGTTATTTCTTCTTCGACTATTTGTGCATAGTCATCTAGTATCTCTCCACTCCCAACATCACTGCCTATGTGTTCCGTATCGCTACCTATGAGTCATGAAGGAGGAGCATCATGTCCCATGATGCCTTCTATTTTTTCAAACCTCCCTCCTACAATTAGTACATAGAATTTGAATGATGCATTGCCCTCTTTTTTGGATGGTTAAACGCCCAATTTAATTTCTTTGCCATAGGTTCAACACTTACAGTAGCCTTATCAAATGGAAGAAGGCAGAAATAAAGGTGACGTTGGAGGAGATTTTTCATCGCTACCTTCACATGCTTTAATGTAGCCTCCTCTACAATATTCGTAGCTCTTTGATTTTTCAACAGTCTCCTCTGAATTTTCATCGCACACTGCTCAATGCTCTTCACTGCTTCTTCTAAATCAAACACAGTCTTTATCACAAGCTATGTCATCGCAGCCAATGACAACTATTAATTATGTGCTAGGAAATTCAAGGAATTTGGCACAAGGAAATGCACAACCAAACAATGTACAAATACATGGTAATTTGTTGCCACAGACATTTGGAGCAGAGAGGCAGGGCATTGGACAAAATTTCTAGTCTGATATAGATGATGTCCAAAATCTATTACAAAGATTACATTTGGACACAAATTTGCAGCCAAAACAAGCTCCTCAATTGAGGAGATCCACCCGGGAGAAGATGCGTCCATCAAAATATGATGGCTATGAATTATTCCTCTCCAATCAATCAGAGCCTACAACATTTAAACAACCTTGTAAAGATGCAGATTCTGTGAAATGGATGGAGGCAATGAAAGACGAGATGGAGTCTTTGAGAGCAAATGACACATGGGGGTTGGTTACTCTTCCACCAAATCATAAACCTCTAAAAAAATAAATAGGTCTATCGACTGAAAGAGGAAGATGGAGGTCATAAATGGTACCAGGCCAGATTAGTTATGAAGGGATTTGATCAGCAAAAAGGAATTGACTTCAATGAAGTTTTTTTGCCAGTTGTAAAGATGTCAACAATACGGGCAATTTTAGGCCTGGCAGCCGTTTGGGATCTTGAGCTTGAGCAGCTTGACATCAAAACAGCGTTCCTTCACGGAGATATTCATGAAGAGTTGTATATGGAGCAGCCTGAAGGCTTTGCTCAATAGGGGCAGGAGCATCTATTTTACAGATTGAAGAGGAGCTTGTATGGGCTGAAGCAAGCCCCAAGGCAATGGTATCTTAAGTTCAATCGCTTCATGATTGATCACAATTTCACTCGCAGTGAATCAGACCCTTGTGTTTACTATAAGAAGCTTGCTAGTGGTGAGTTTGCCATTCTTTTGCTCTATGTTGATGATATGTTAGTTACTGGCACTAGTGTGAAAATTGTTAGTGAGTTGAAGCAACAATTGGCTCAACGTTTTGCCATGAAGGATTTAGGGCCAACTAAAAGGATTCTTGGGATGCAAATAATTAGGAACAAAAATAAGAGAGAAATCATATTATCCCAAGCAAAATATATTGCCAAAGTTTTGGATAGATTTAATATGACTAAGCCCAAGTCTGGCTCTACTCCTTTGGCTGATCATTTTCGTTTATCTTCAACTATGTGTCCTATAACTCAGGAAGAGGAAGAACAAATGAAAACTATTCCATATTCGTCCGCAGTTGGGAGTCTAATGTATGCTATGGTGTGCACTCGTCTGGATATTGCTCATGTAGTGGGAGTTGTAAGCAGATTTATGAGTAATCTGAGTAAATCTCATTGGCAGGTTGTTCAGTGGATTTTACGGTACTTCAAAGGTACTTCCGTGGTTATGTTGATTCGGATATGGCTAGAGATTTAAACAAATGGAGGTCTACTACTGGTTATGTATTTACCTTTGTCGAGGCAATGATAGTTGGGTTTCACGGTTGCAATAGGTGGTTGCATTTTCTTCCACCGAGGCTGAATACATTGCTCTAACTTGTGATAGCAATAGTGCTATTCACTTGGCCAAGAATTCTGCCTTCCACAATCGGACAAAGCATATAGAGCTAAGATATCATTTTATTCACCATGTCCTTGACGAGGATAAGCTGCAGGTGGAGAAAATTGATACTAAAATGAACCCAGCGAATGCATTAATGAAGATTGTACCACGAGAGAAGTTTGAGTTCTATAGAGCTTCTCTCGGTATTGTCCCGATGTGACAATGTGTCTGATGTGGGGGATATCTCTAAGCACCTCTTTCTCCGGTATAACTTGTCTTCAAGTGGGAGATTGTTGGCTACATATCGGCAGCTTGTAACGTAGGCATCTTCTTGTTTTGTAACCGTTGCCTTCTACGCATTTCTAGCACGGTGGTTGAAGATGTCAAGTTTGGTATTTGCCTTGTATTGAAGAGGCTATTTTTGGCTGTCTGGATGTAAGGTTGCAAACATACAGTTGAATAAAATTGAGACTCCCCTGTTGATAGTGGATGTAACCATATATTGGTGAACCACTTTAAAACTTTGGTTTTCTGTGTCTCTGTGATTATCATTTTATTCTGTTCTAAGTTTTTCTGCAATCTTTCTTTTCATTTGCTCTGTTTTTAATCAACAGTATGTTCATGCTTTGCTTTTTAATGCACACCCATATGCTAAATGTTTTTTTGTGTTTTTGCTGCCATTGTGACATTCGTTGCGACCACATTTCTTTTAGGCATTAAGTCTTGATAGGTGTCGTTATGTTTTTGCAAGGCCTCTATTTTATCGTTACTGATGGGTAAGAAATCACTACAGACTCCAAGAACAGTTCAACACTCTGCTTTGAGTGAAACAGTAATGAAAACAAAACTGGTTTAGTGGTGAACAAATCTAGAACCAGGAAATCGGTTCTGCTAGGGACTGTCAGTCTCAATCAGAAGAAAAGAAAAACTGAGTTATATTGGGATTTAGATTTTAACACCTAATGACATACAATGTCCTTAATCTGTCACACGACCCAGAAGACAATCTAAATTAATCCAAATTCAAACAAAATAGTTTCTTTTTGATGTCTTTTCAGACTATCTCAAACCAGAATGGACTTTGGTTAGTCAATGGCCTTTTATACTCCAGATTAGGTTTCTGTCAGCTTCAAGAACAGATGTATTTGTTGTATACGTGGAGTGCATCTTCTAAACAAAAATAAACATGGGTTTAAATGCTTCACTCAGGAATACACGTCTAGTTTTCCTGCTACAGAAAGATAAACACCATAACAAACTATTACTTCATTAGAGAACCTCGATCCTCTTAGCACAAACAAGAAATGACTGTCCTTACATTTAATACCCTCATGGAGGGCTACAATCTGCAGAAATTATGAGCAGTTTTGGTTTACTATTACCAACGATTCCCTTCACAACGTCTGAAGAAGGCTACAGCAACACAAAAGAACGGATTTCATTCCAACCCCGAGACTTCAATGGTTATCCTTACCATTTCTTACACTATCATGTTGCAGTCTATTCGGCATCCTTCATAATCTGCTATTGCTTATGGCTGTTCCACATTGTTTCAACTCTGCCACTTTTCCATACTTAGCCTTAGTCTTTACCCCTCATAACTAAATCTGCAAATTGTGCTTAGAATTAACATGGAAAACTTCCCAGGAGGTCCGCATAACTGTCCTCACGTGGCAAAACTGAAGACACTAACTCAAGGTAACGGTTTCTTGTCCAGATAGAGTTCGGTGGTGGTGATCTCTTTTTCATCACAACAAGACTCCAACTTGTGTGTGCGAGCTCGGTAATGTTGTAACTGCCTTGAGGTCGCCCCAATGGACCTAAGTGTATCCTACTTGGTTCCAGCACCTCGGAATCACCTTTCAAACTTTCAAATTGACTTTGTTTTGGTGGGAACCAACTATAAGCCTTAAAGGTTACAGGACCTCCAAGAATGGAACTAAGCCACAAAATAACAATACTAAAACAAAATTGGGTATGATGCCCCTAAAAACAAAACTAAAACAATGAAAACGACTTCCTAGATGTGCATGCTCCTGCATCAGTTACCTATGATCACATTGCAGGAAGCATGATTTTTGTTTATTGTGTGAGCTTGCGTAAATAATGTTGAACAAATATGGGGGGAGTGTTGCTAAAGCATAAATACAAGACAAAATGTCATTGTGTATTCCAACAAGAACATCACATGCTCTTAAATGTCACCATGCCTCATTGATTTATTAACAAGGCCGTATTTCTGGGGGCCATATTTTTTTGAGGCATTATGTTAAACAATTCATATGCTTTGTGAGGGCATCTATGAGGGTTGAATGTTAAAACAATGGAAGAGGGAAAACAAAAAGAGCAATAGAACCAGAAATTAATAATCAGACACATGAGACAATCAATTTACGTGGTTCACCATTAATTGGCTACATCCACAGGAGTAGGGGAATAATTTTATTATCTCTGTTTGAAGTATCAATACAATGCATAACAGCAGCAACACATCTCTTTATAAAAGCAATATCCACAATGGAAATGGAAGACCAAGAGGCAAGAGATTTGGCGGGAGAAATAATATGACTTTTGGACTTCATAATCCAACAATCTCCCACTTGAAGTCCAATGATTGCTACTCACTCCCCTACTCCAGTCTCAATGTCACATCTTGACAATGCCAAGAGAAGTCCGGTAGAATTCAAACTTCTCTCAAGGTACAACCTTGGTCAAAGCATCAACCGGATTGATCTTTGTGTCGATCTTTTGAACTTGCAACTTGCCTTCTTCAATCATGCTATGGATGAAGTGATATCTTAGCTCAATGTGTTTGGTTCTATTATGAAATGCCGCATTCTTGGCCAAATGGATAGCATTGTTACTGTCACAAAAGAGTGTGAAAACTTGTTGTTTGGATCCCAACTCAGTTAACAAATGCTGCAACCAAACCATTTCTTTTGCTCCTTCGGTGAGGGCAATGTACTCAGCCTCAATAGTGGAAAGAGCAACTAATTGTTGCAATCTTGAGACCCAACTGATCGTTACCCCGGCAAAAGTGAAAACATAGCCTGATGTAGACCTTCTTTTATCCAAGTCATCTGCCATATCAGAGTCAACGAAGCCTTGTAGTTGTGCAACTTTCCCACCAAAGCATAAGGCATAATCAGAAGTGCCTTTTAGATACCTCAATATCCACTTCAGAGATTCCCAATGAGTTTTACTAGGATTACTCATGAACCGGCTCACAACTCCCACTGCATGGGAAATGTCAGGATGTGTACACACCATTGCATACATAAGACTTCCCACGGCTGAAGAATATGGAATGTTCTTCATGTAGTCTTGATCTTCTTGTGTCTTAGGGCACAATGCGGAAGACAAGCGAAAGTGATCAGCAAGTGGAGTGCTAATGGGCTTAGCACCTCTCATATTGAATCTATCCAAAACTTTTTCAATATAATTTTGCTAAGATAATCTGATTTCTTTCTTCTTTCTATCCCGAATGATGGTCATGCCAAGAATCTTCTTTGCTACCCCGAGGTCCTTCATTGCAAATTTGTTAACCAAGAGTTGCTTCAAATCACCAATAACTCTCATGTTGGTGCCGGTTATGAGCATGTCGTCAACATAGAGCAGCAATAAAACAAATTCACCAGTTGGCAACACCTTGTAGTATAAACATGGATCAGATTCACAACGTATAAACTGATTCTCCATCATGAAGTTATCAAACTTGATGTACCACTGCCATGGGGCTTGTTTTAGCCCATACAAGCTCCTCCTTAATCTGCAATACAGATTCTCATGCCCTTGCTTGACAACCTTCGGGTTGATGCATGTACAATTCTTCTTCTATGTCACCATGGAGAAATACAGTTTTGACATCGAGTTGCTCAAGCTCAAGGTCATAAACTGTTGCCAAGCCCAAGATGGATCAAATTATGTTCATCTTCATGACTGGTGAAAAAATCTCATTGAAGTCTACTCCTTTTTGTTGATCATACCCTTTCACTACAAGTTTGGCCCTGTAGCGTTTTGTACCTCCTTCCTTTTTGAGTCTACACACCCTCCGATTCTTCAATGCCCTTCGATTGGGTGGAAGTTGGACCAGATCCCATGTATGGTTTGCCATTAGTGACTCCATTTCATCCTTCATTGCAGCCATCCACTTCTCACTGTCCCTATCATTACAGGCCTCTCGGAATGTAGTTGGCTTTGATTGATCAGATATAAGCAACTGATAATCATCCAATTTGGATGGAGGTTTCCTCTCCCTGGTAGACCTCCTTAATGGAGGAATTTGTTGTTGAAGATTACCCTATTCATTTGCAATGCCCTTCTGTATTTCTTTAATGACCTGTTCAATTTCAACATTCCCAGTATCACTGCCCTGTAATTGTTTAGTGCCCCTGTGTGTTTCTAGCATCTGGCAGAATATAGGCAACATAGAGGTGAGTGAATTTTTAGTAATAGTTTTTATATTCTCCCTCAATGCTAGCGACTCCCATACTGCCTGTGTGGGAGAGTGAGAATGTTGAATTTTATTTTTTAAACACTGCAAACCAAGTTGCATTGGCTGCGATGGAGCTAATTGACTTGGGCTTAGACTTTGTAATGGATACGTGGCATTTACCAATGGTTGTTGCATTGAGATTTCTTCCACTATCTTTTGAAAAATTTCACCTTCTTGCCGAGGTCGTTGTCCATGTGACAATGAGTTATAATGTGAAGGCAATGAAATTTCAGATGCTTTTGATCCCCCTGCACCATAATTATGAGATCGTTGTCCCATAGTGGAAGAGTCTACCTTTCCAGCCCGCGTGGGCATATTTCCCACCTTGTATTGTGAGCACCTTTCACTGCTAGTATGATCTAAATCACCATTTCTACACTGCATTCTAGACATGGGCGGTTATTGCCAAACATTTTATGGTGTGTTCCCTGCACCAAGATCATAACAAAAGTATTGTTTCATAGTGGAGGTTGTTTCCTCTTTAGCCTGCGTGGGAATTACTCCCACTGAATTTGGTGAATGAGTATTAGATGGTAGATAGGAGCCAGAGCACTCACTAAGACCAATGACTTCAAAACCAGTGTTGAGAGGCGGCAAAGTAATTTGGTTACCTTGTGCCAATGCTGAATTTGAGTTGCCATCTGTATTTGATGCGACATTTGGATGTGAAAACTGCGTATCACACCCAATATCATCAGCTGATATATACTCCTTAACTTGTGTTTTTTGTTCTTGCAGGGCTGGGAACACTTTTTCGTTGAATACCACATCACAGCTACAAATGATTTGCTTTGCAACAGGATCCCACATCCTGAATCCGTATTGCTCTTCCCCATAACCGACGAAGATACATCATTTGGATTTGAAATCCAATTTTGTTTGCTTCTCCTTAGGAATGTGAGCGAATGCCTCGCAGCTAAAGACTCGAAGGTGATTGTAGGAGATCTTCCTTTCAAACGACTTTTCTTCTTAAATGTCAAAATCCATCTTAGTAGAAGGACTTCTGTTGATCAAATAAACCATCGTGTTAACTACCTCAGCCCAAAACTCTTTACTCAAACCATCATTAGAGAGCATGCTACGTGCCCTCTCTAGAATCATACGATTCATCCTTTCGGCTGCACTATTTTCTTGAGGTGTAAATGGTACAACTGTGATGTGTTGAATGCCATTATCTGCACAATAAGTATCAAAATCCAAAGAGCAAAACTCCCCCCATTGTCAGTTTTTAGACATTTAATTTTACTCCCGATTTGATTTTCAATAACAGCCTTAAATTTTTTGAATTTTGCAAACACTTCTGATTTTCTATTGAGCATATAGACCCAAACTTTACGGGTGCAATCATCTAAAAAGGTTACAAAATAGTTTGCTCCTCCAATGGAGGTTACCTCTGTGGGACCGAAGACATCCAAATGCACGAGTTCCAAGGGTCTTGACTTCTTGTCATGTCCGGTTTTGGAGAAGCTGGCCCGCCTTTGTTTCCCGTAAAGACAATGCTCACATAGCTCTAAATCTGTTGACTGTAAACCAAAAAGTTGACCTCTTTTGAGCAAAATTTCCATTCCCTTCTTGCTCATATGGCCAAGTCTTTTATGTCAAAGTTTCGTCCCGCTGTCCACTATGATCATCGCAACTCCCACTTCAGTGTGACAGTCTAGCACATAAAGAGATCCTAATTTTCTACCTTTTGCAACAACTAAGGCTCCTTTGGTCACTTTCCAAATGTTAGAAGAGAAGATGATGTTGCACCCTTAAGCATCAAGCTGTCCCGTGGAAATCAAGTTCCTCTTTAGCTTAGGAACATGTCTCACATCACTTAATAGCCGCTTGTTTCCATTTTTTAGATGTAGCTCATTATGTCCCCTTTGCCAACTATCTCACAAGGCTCATTGTCACCGAGATAAACCTTACCAAATTTTCCTTCTTGATAGTTTTGGAAGGCATCCCAATTTGAGGTTGCATGAAAGGAGGCACCGAAGTCTAAAATCCATGAGTCAGCTGTAGTTTCACTTGTGGTCAAGACTAGAGCTCCTCCATCATCTTCATATGTTGTGTTCACCTCATTTTCTTTCAACTATTTTTGGACTTTCTTGTAACACCAACAATCCTTCTTGACATGTCCATCTTTTCCACAAAACCAGCAACCTTCTTTCTATCCTCTTGACTTTGATCTCTTGGCAGATTTAGATCTTCTTCTATTATGTTTTCCTCGATCTTGGGTTCTTCCCCTATTGCCTAAAACCAAGGTTTTGCTGGATGTTTTATTTTGTCCTCTTCTCATGTCTTCATTGAGAAGTGTGGCAGCGACATCGTCAAATCTTAACATTGCTTCCTTTTTCTTCTCCTTGTCTTCAAATCCTCTTCTCCCGGATGCTGATTTGCTGATAGTCATCACCACGTTATCCCAGCTATCAGGAAGAGAACACAAGAGCAACATAGCTCTCATTTCATCATCAAAGTTGATTTCTATGGAAACTAGTTGGCTGATTACGATGTTGAATTCATTCAAATGATTTGAAAAACCTTTTCCTTCTTTCATTTTCAAATTGAATAACTTCTTCAACAAGAAGACCCTATTGGTTGCTAAAGCCATCTCATACATGTCACAAAGTTTGTGCCAAATTTGTTTTGCCGAAGTTTATGAGGCAACATTAAATAGGACATTAATGGACAGTGAAAGGATAATTGTAGCAGCTACTTTTTGATCCATGATATCCCATTCATCATCTGTCATACTTTCTGGTTTTGTTATCTTTCCTTTCAGCATAATTGCTAGGTCTTTTTGAATTAGCAGGGCACGAATTTGAAGCTTCCATAGCCCAAAGTTCTACCCAAAAAAATTCTCTATTCTCCACTTGTCCGCTTCTTCCATTTCTTCGATATTCGTCATGAATTCCTCAACCAGCTCCTTAACCGAGCTCTGATACCAATTGTTAAAACAATGGAATAGTGAAAACAAAAAGAGCAATAGAACATAAATTAATAATTAGACACACAAGACAATCGATTTACATGGTTCACCATTAATTGGCTACATCCATAGGAGTAGGGGAATAATTTTATTATCTATGTTTGAAGTATGAATACAATGCATAACAGCAGCAACACATCTCTTTATAAAAGCAATATCCATAATGGATATGGAAGACCAAGAGGCAAGAAATTTGGCGGGAGAAATAATATGACTTTTGGACTTCATAATCCAACATTGAATGCGTCAAAATATCTGGTGCGATGAAATACAAAGAAAATATTGTCATAAGAAATATGGAACTATTAATAGAATGTCATGATGACGTGTGGTTGCAAAGGATGACACGAAATCAATATTTATGTTGTGCAAATTACAATGGCATAATAGCACAATAGCAAATAGGGAAAATATCTGCAAGCTGCACACGTCTTTTTTTTTTTGGTCAAAAGTAGCATCTTACAATAAATAAAGGCATCTATTCAGGACATTGCCAAAAATAGTCAATGTTTTGGAGTTCATAGAATTTATTGTGCAATTTGGAAATGTTAGAATGCTAATCAGAATACTTGCTACCTAGATGTTGCATTTATGACACACATTAGAATATGATTTTATTTAAATAGTAAAGAGTTTCATGGCCTGGGCAAGGGCTCAAGCATGTCTTTACCTCTTACATAGATTCTTTGAGACATTCATGCGTACCAAGTATTAGCCCATCCAACATCAATGCTCCACCTAAAATCAAACAACCAAAAATTATAGACTATAAAAACTATAGACTATCTTTCTGATATCTATAATCATATTCATAAAATTGACTATGAAACATTAAATATCTTGATCATAGTCTCGTTCAAATGAAAATATTTTCAATGACTTGAATATAGGAGCATCTAGTTGGTGTGCAGACACTTACTTATGCATTGTTTGGTTTAAGTTCCAACCAATGAATAGCATGGCAAAACACATGGCTCCCATAAAGAAACAAAAATGGGAAAATCCAGACATATAGAACATCATGATTTGATTCAACTTCATCTTTCTAGAGCTATAGATTATGCAGAGTTTTAGTATGAATAGATATGCCATATTGCTATTTTTCTAAATACCTAATGTTTGCTAACGATATTGAAAAGATAAATTTGTATAAATCAATAGATTTAGTCCCATGAACAAGAAAGTATGAGAGAGCTTACTTGAAATGATTTTGAGTCAATGGTAGTAGAAAACCTTGCCATGACTATAGCCAAGATTGCAATTATAAAACTTTGCCAATGATTGCAACAAAAATTCAAGCTTCTAAACAAGCGGAGTGTTACCATTGACAAGCCATCCATTCAGACCAAAATTTGAAAGTAAATGAGTTCTCTTCTAGCTAAAAAATACAAAATGCATATATCAATGTGTCAGAGTGCATGTTGACCTGAGTTGCATTCACTTAAAAAAATTTAACACCTTTTCAACAAATCTATGTTGAACATATCCTACAATATATTATATTTTTGAGGTGTATGGATTCTAATCAGATGTTTGTGCTACAACTCCTCTTGTTGATATGTATGCAAAATGCAATCATACAGAGAATGCATGACAAGTGTTTGACAGAATGTCTAAAAGAAATGTAGTTTCATGGTGTGCAATGATGGCAAGGTATGTGGACACAAACAATGGTGAAGAGGCTCTCAATCTCTTTAAACAAATGCAATGTGCAAGAATGAAGCCAAAACAATTTGTTTTGTCCATTATTTTTGACACGTGCCAAACTTACATCTCTTGAACAAGGGAAGCATGTCCATGCTAATTTTAGCAAGATGGTATCGAATCCATATGGTGAGATCAGTGTACTGAACATGTATTCTAGATCTAGAACCACTAACGATACAAAAAGAGTATTCAACAAAATGCTTGAAAGAGATGTGGTTGCCTGGACAATATTGATTGTAGGATATGCACAACATGGGCTAGGAAGGGAAGCTCTTGAACTATCTGAAAAAATGCAAGTTGCAGGCATGAAACCTAACCATATAACTTTTGTAGGTGTTCTTTCAGCATGTAGCCACATGGGCCTAGTTGATGAAGGTTGGGAATATTTCAATTCTATGAAGAGCATTTATGGCATTGAATGCATTGTAGATCACTATGTCTGCATGGTAGATATCCTTGGCCATGCTGGATGCCTAGACGAGGCAGAATACTTAGTTAGTGACATGCGAAAACTCGCTTGCTTAAAATCATTTGGCCAAAAATGTTGGTTGTGTAGACATTGAGCAGGTCTGGCACATTTATGCCTGGCTCTTGTAGCTCTAGACAAAGATGGCTTTAAGCATGTGACCCATCTTAGGTTCTCTTACTGGCTAGTGGTCATTTAATGCCTTAGCACCCAATAGGTGGATATTGCATAGCTCGTGAAAAAGAGTTTAGAGGTTAAATATAGCCAATTTCTTTTAAAAGCAAATTCAACCTTATAAATGGAAAGTCTTGCCAAGTCACTATTGTATAATTTTAACCATTGACCATATTTTTTTAATAATAAATATCAGCATCTCTACTCTAAAATATTTGATTATAAGATACTCAATAAGCATTCATTTATATCATAAGTGCCCTTTAACTAAACAATGGCCACAAGTAAAAGAAAAATTAGAGACAAGTGTAATAAATATTTGCCGCCACCTGTATCCATAGAGCCTTATTAACTCCCTACTAAATAGTTTTGACTATTAGGTCAAATTTTGTAATATCCCGAATGGATATTGCTATGAAATTCTAACTGAAATTTTTGCCTCGTTGGTCTGAATTTTCTGATTTAGATATCTTGCAAAGTACTTAATATTTTTCAAAAACCGCTTTCACCCATATGTTTAGAAAGTAGTGTAGATGGAAAGGTTCAAATATAATATTGAAATAACACCTTATGATGATAGAAAACACAAATGATCAGCTTACTAATGCAAGAGATATCAACACCAAACACAAGTAAACATACCCGGCAATGATAAGCTTCCTTCCTTATTGATTTAGAATGATGTTTACAACAATAAGGGCTAGAAAATACAATCAACCAAGTCTGATTTACAAATCAGACCTACAATTACATCCACAAATGCCAAATAACATCTCCAAACCCTAGCCAAGTGAACGGAAGATGAAGCTCTATGAACATGTGATGAAATCTCCAACTGGGTATGGCTAATATACAATTAAAATGCTCTTTCCAAGGTCTGATATGACTGATGCAAAACCAAAACCCTACTGATATGAGACTCTAATTGTTGATATCACCAAAATGTGCCAAAATATTAATCCAAATGCAAGTACTACGCCCTAGAATGAGGGCGATTAGGGTTTAGAGGCTTCCAATGAGATCAAACCCTCCAAATGATGATGAATATTGCTCAGATCTCTAGAAAACCCTCTGCTGTACCTGAAAATCAGAATGATAAATATGGTTGGAAGTGATCAAAAACCCTCAATAAGCCAAGTGATCCAACCACAAACCCTTCAATGTCAACCTATGATGAAATAAGCTCCATGAACAAGCCAAATCTACATAATATCTCCATGAAAACATCAAATATAAGCTCTATGATGAAATCCAAATGATATCATCCTATGATGGTGGAAATGGATCATCACCAATCCATAATATGCGAAGGGAACACCACCTTGAGCAAATTGAAAATGTAATTTCCAGCCAAGAGAAACTCTCCAAAACAAAATAACATAAACTCAATCATATACAAATGATTCCCAACTACTCCTTTTAAAACCTTCTCCAAATAGGTCTGACCTAACTTTATTAAATGAAGGTTTTATGTACACAATCACTTAAACTTTATTAAATAAAGGTTTTTGTGTACACAATGTCACTTTATGACACAAAAGTGCTTTTAGACCCACTTAAATAACTTTTATAATTCAAAATTAGAACACTTTATAAAGTTAACTTAAAAATAGAACCACTTAAGTTACTTTTACTCCTTATTCCTCTTTGATTGGCGAACTCCTTGGCATAATAAAATATTATTATTTTTTAAATGCTCTCTCCTTCCTTGGGCGGTGATCCCATGAATGAAACAATATTTTATTGTTTTTTTTAAATAATCTCTCCTTCCTTGGGCGTTGGCACATGATCAAATAAAATAATATTTTATTATTTTTTTTGTCTTCTTCTTGGTGGCGCCAAATTTTGCCAATAAATAATATTTTAATATTATTTATTTTTCTTCCTTTTCCTTGGCATAATAAAATATAATAAAAATATTATATTTTATTTTTTTCTCCTTGGTGTTGGGAAAAATAATAAAATAATAGAATAAATAAAAATGCAATTAAAGATTGCATTTTCCATCTTTTCACCTTTTCCATCTTCTAGTCATCCAACATTTATTTTTTCCCATCCTTCACTTTTTGCCTTGGCTTGAAAATGATAATATTTTGGCTATATGAAAAATTAGATAAAACAATACTAGCCAAAATCTCAATAAAATCACATGTTGAGCCAACATTATAGTTTTCCATCCTTGAAAGCCCAAACTCAACCCAAACACATGTCTAGCTCAAAAAGGGGACATTACAAGTCCTCCCACCCCAAGATTGCTTGCCCTAAGCAATCGCAAGTACCAAATTAGAATCAATGAATACCAGGATCCCAAATCCATCTAGGCTCTCCATATATACTCATACATACCTCCTCAAAGTTGTTGATGTAAGAGATCCTGGGACCACTTCCGTTGTTGTACAATGATCCAAACACAAGTGAATCCATCCATGTTACCTTGCTGTCATAAATCAGAACAGTGGTATGCAATCTGAAAATATCATCCAAAATGATATAAAAAGTACCATCCTCAATGCATGAAGATAGGAAATCATCATTAGACCAATCTACAATAAGAATATATTAATTTCCATTGTGGCAAATTGTCCCAAACACTGTTGTACTAAAACTGAAATCACATAATTTAATGCCCAACAATGAAGAATAACCATCAAACCATGGAGAATGAACTATCAAACCATCCACATACTCCAATAAGAGAGCATCATCAAAATGTTGTGTCACCTCAAGAGTAGGCTAATCCTCTCCAATGGAAACCAATGTATCATACAAATATGAATTACCTTCATCTTCATTGTCACATTCATGCATATCATCAATGGTTGATCCAAAATGAGTAAGCAAAGTTGATTGCCTCATTCCCTTGACCATTTCAAGGTGTTGTTTTTCTTGACCAGCAACCATCTTAGCTTTCTTTGCTCTTTCTAGCCAAATGTTACACCTCTCTTGTGTCTTTTCCACATCTTCAAAGGTCTGATGTACAAAATCAGATTGTGTAATGCAAGATTTTTCAACATAATCATCATATTCAACACTCTCATTTTGTATGACATCATTAGTAGTCCTCAAATAACTATCAACCATAGGTGTTAACATGTTCATCTCAGGAAAATGCAAAGCCATAGGACTGTTGTCCTCAAACAAATCAGGTATAATGTCATGCCATTCCATAGAATTGTCATCCATCTCAAAATTCAAATGCTTACCATCAAATGTCGATTCAATACAATTCTCTCCAAGTGCATCACCTATGCCTTCATGAGACAATTCATGGCCCATAGTTATCATAGATTTGGCTGCTATCTCATGATTATGGGAAGAAATAGGACTGTTGTTCCAAAAATTAGAATTGCTTTCATACCTTTGTGATGTGTCTTCATAATTAACCATCTCAAGATCAACCACCTTCATGCCATCTTCTTCACATAATTCATGTTGTGAAGCTAAGTCAAGATCATGCTCAATCAAGGAATCATTATCACAATAGAAAATAGAATCATCTACAACATGTTTTTCTTCAATGGCTGATCTAGAATCCTATTCACCTATAGGTTGATCAATGACAAATGATGTACATTCTCAAAATCATTACACATGTCAAACTCATCATAGAAAAATGAGCTTATATTAGATTGCCTTGATAGGAAGTCTTCCCACCATTGCAAGTTCTGTTCAATTGTCTTCAATCATTGTTGGGATTGCATATAAGACTTTTTGAAATCATTCATAATCTCTTGCATACCTCTAACCTTCTTTGTGCTTTGTTCCTATTGTTGAGACATGGACCAGCTAGGACTCGAACCTAGGACCTTCCATTCGCTGTTGGAGTGCTCTGCCACTGAGCAACTGGCCCCTCTTAGACCAGTCCATCGTCAGTCCAAGTGTGGCTTATTTCCAACACCAACACCCCCCCTTAAGCCACACCTCTCGTGTGCTTGGGGCTCCTAGCCTGGGCTTGGCTCTGATACCATGTTGAGACAGGGACCAACTAGGACTCGAACCTAGGACCTTCCATTCGCTGCTGGAGTGCTCTACCACTGAGCTACTGGCCCCTCTTGGACCAGTCCATCATCGGTCTGGGTGTGGCTTATTTCCAACACCAACACCTATGTTTGCTTCTTTCTATCCATTTGATGCTCCATTTATTGATCAAAAGACAACTTATCTCTAACACGCTGTGGAAGATTATAATACTTCTCATAAGCAACCATTATATAATCATTTATGTGTGTTGCCATACTTTGAAATTTTTTGAATCTCGAACAGGCTGGAAAGATCAAGGCTCTGATACCAATGAAATATCCTGAACTAGGATTTGATAATTTTTCTGATTTATATCTTTCAATTCCTATCCTAGTTTTTTGCACTTCAATTTTCTTCTCAAAACCCTAGGTCTGATATTTTTTTCTTTCTGCCTTTAACCCTAGACTGAATTCTGGTTTCTTGTTTGCACCCTCTTCAAATAGATTTCAATAACATAGATTATAGAAAGCATATGCCAAAATAGTGATGGCAAACAATCATACATTTAAACTACCATGAAATGAATTGCATCCAATACAAATTGATGGCAAGAAGATTGACAAAACAAATTAGATCGCAGTCTTATCTCTGTATCATGAAAATATGGCAACCAAATACAATGTAGATTGTTGTTACAATATTAGAGATACAAAATAGATGCCAACCTATCAATTTGAGTCTCAATACAGTGCAAATGATGATGGCAAATAAAAATTAGATCTCACTATTTATGTAATCAGACTTGTCTCTGCATTATTACATCAACTTATGGCTCCATGTTAGCCAAATTTATAATACCAAACCGCTGTTACAAATTAGAAATTAACAACTTCAACATGCCAATTCAATTTTCAAACTATGATGCCAGGCAGAACCCTTACTCTCAGATTTGCGATGAGGAAAGTCTTCAATGATGAACTATGTTGATGCAAATAACTTATAGTTTGATCGCTGCTATTGAGGAAGTCTCCCAGCAGATCGCTAGCCTTTGAAATAATTTGTTGTATGATGTATGTCAGCTAGTCGCTGCTCTCTATGATGTGTCTGATGTCAAATACCACAATGTAAAACCTCTATTGATGTCGCTGCCTTAGGTGAGTTGCAAATTGACTAGTCTGAGCAATGTCAAGGCCTCCACAATGTGTATCAAACAATGTGCCTTCTCCAAGATAGAATCACTGCCTCCAAATGATATGTAGTGTGCAAGATCGAGCCAAGGATGCTTAGACAAAGCAATGCTTAGGGTTTCCAACTACTGCGAACTCAGACCTGCAATAATTTTGTTGCCAACAGCCCATGAATCTGCTATGTTATTACTCCCAAATGGTGCGCTCAAGGCAAATGATGAGATCTCTACAAAATTGGTGCCCAATGTGATGCCTTCAAGGATGTAGATCTTCAAAATCTCCAAACAAATGCAATGGATCTTCCATGAACTCTTCAACAAGATCTTCAAATCACTATCAATGGTCTCCGACCCAATATCTATAATCAATCAATAAACTCAAACCCAAAGAAATGTAGAACAATGCTTTGAAGCTCAATCGTGAAATCTGAAGTAATTTCACCTCATGGATGAATTTGGGTTTTCATTCAATTCATCATATTCTCCATGAATGCAAGGGAACATCTCCTTGAACTCAAGCTGAAAACAAGAAATTATCTTCAAACCAAAAACACATAAACTCAATGATATGCAAATGACTCCCCACTGTAATACCCCTCTTAGGATATTTGCTAAAATTCTGATTTTTAAATGAACTCTGATCTAAATCTTGCAATGTTTACAATAAAACCCTAGGACTAAATTCTGATTTATTTATGCACCTCTCTATTTGTCTTCAGCAACATGAAACTTAGTACAAATTGAGGACAAAAGATAACATACATATGCAATCACATCTACTATGAATCACATCATGATTCACACATTATAAAGCTGGCAAAGGATGATAAAATGAATCAGCTCTTGTTGCTATGACATCAGATTTCTATAGCATCTCAATTACATCAATTTCAAAGCTAAATGACAGCCAAGATACAAGGCATAGAATGGTGTTACAAATCAAAGCTAAAACATACCAATGAATGATGTCGTACACTACAAATTAGGGCAGCAAACTCCTAATGATAATTCACTAGATTTATGATGCTGGTCACTACTGTCATAGTCCACAATTTCAAGTATTCACTGATATTCTATGACTGCAAGATACTGTTGTTGCCTTACAGTGATTCACAATTGCAGATCGGCCTCTTGGCTTGATGGTGCATTACACCCAGGTTCAGCAAACTCAAATGGTAACCACCCTAATAGCTACAGCTAGAACTAACCATTGTTTGATAACAGATCTACTATAGGATTCAGCACTCAAATCAGTGTATATATTCCCTTTGGAAATCATTGCTCAAGCAATGTTATAGTCTTCAACGATATGCTGCAAAACTTCCCTAAATTAGTGCCCAACTATGATGTTAGTCTTCAAATCTTCAAATCAAATGCAAGGGATCTTCAATCAAAGCCTTCAATGATAGCAAACTCAAAACTCCACAAATTCCACATCATAAATTGAATTACCAAATTTATATTCGCTTGCAAATCAATAAATTTGGAAATATATCTTGTTGAAGCAAATACATAATACCTTCAAACCCTAGCAATTGTAGACTGCCAATAAACTCAATTTCCAGATCCTCTAAAATTTAAATTCATGCAATGAAGTACAAATAGACCTCCATCATGAAGTCTCCTCAAAGTGAGCTAGGTTTTCGTCCAACCCACTAGGAATTACAAGGGATCATCTCCTTGATACCAAGCTAAAAACTGGAACTTATCTTCAAACCAAATACACATAAACTCAATGATATGCAAATGATTCCCCACTGCTCCTTATAAAACCTTCTTCAATTAGGTTTGGCCTAATTTTATTAAATGAAGGTTTTTATGTACACGCCCATTTGAATAGGTCTGACCTAACTTTATTAAATAAAGGTTTTTATGTACACAACCACTTGAATAGGTCTGACCTAACTTTATTAAATAAATGTTTTTGTGTACACAATGTCACTTTATAACATAGGGCTGACTTAAGTAACTTTATAAAATACTTTTATAAAGTAATAAAAAATTAGAACACTTTATAAAAATAGAACCACTTAAGTTACTTGACTCCTTATTCCAACCAATTATTCCTTTGTAATATGATAGCCATATCAAATATGACCATCATAGAAATGGGGACATCACATATTACCAACTATGGTAGCAAGAGAAGAAAGAGTCAAAGAAAAAAGTAGAGAAGGAAACAAGTGAGGAATGATGAAGAAGTCCTCCATAAGGTTTCAACAAATTGAATTTTGATGGAGCCTCCAAAGGCAATCCAGGTTTGGCAGGCAGGGGTTTTTTGCTTAGGAACTCATTTGGGGAGTTTCTGTATGGAGGCTCTCTTTTCCTGGGGATAAAAAATAATAATGAAGTAGAATGGGAAACACTATTAGCTAGTTTGGTGACAACTCCTTCTCACAGGATGCCTAAGCTTGTAGTAGAAAGAGATTCGATATTATTGATTAAAGCCATAAGTAAAGGTAAGAGTCTAAACTTGAAGCTAAACAGGTATGCAAAAGAAGTGGTTGGTCTCCAATCCAGTTTTGAGGAGATTAGCTTTCAACGTTGTAAAAGGAAGTTGAATTCAACAGTAGATCGTCTAGCCAATGTAGGTATTGACCAAGAGCCAATAATGGCTACTTATAGTCATTTGTTAAGCACCTAGCTAGATCAAGAGCACTATATAAGATTCCAATTGCCCTGATCTTTGTTTTATTTAGCATACATTAGAAGAGATATGATGGCCGAGGTTCATAGGTTTGTTTTCTATGATATCGTGTGATTTTATTGGAGGAAGGAGTGTGCATGAGGGAGGTTTTATTCTTTGTAAATTGTGATGGAGATATTGGATGTAGGGGAGGTGTTAGTGAATTCAAAGAAGAGCATTGGTGGCAGAAGTTATTAATGGTAGAGTTTTGGTAACATGTGTAGGAGGCCATATTAGCATGGTAAAAGCTCATTGTGAGTATGGTTGGTTTGTGGTGTACTAGTGGCATTCTCTATCTAGTTATCCTCTTAGCAAGAAATACTTTTAGAGTGAGGGTAGGTATCGCAAGTCTTAGTTGGGCTAGCAAGGAGTAAAGAGAATAAGGGCCGAGGCCCTTTGTGAGACAAAGAATTGAATAAATCTTTGTGTGTGAATCTAATGCAGCATTAGGGCTTGTGTGGAGTCCGTTGGGAGAAAAAGGTTTAGAGTTTGGCAATAAGCCAAAATCAACAATAAGGGGAGATTTTGTTGCAAATCTTGGCCTTGTGGTAGAGGATGCAAATTTGTGTCTTTGGTTGCTTAAGCTATTCCTGCCTAACCAATTCGAAGACATGGAAACAACAGAGGGTATAGAAGTGATTGGAGTAGTGAAGAGTCTGGTAGAAAAGTATGTGGAAGGAGAAGATTCAACATCCTCCCTGGTGTAGCAAGAGGTCAAGGAGGAGCAACTTATTTCCTTGATAAGGGTATATTGCTCTAGTATGGGTAAAATAATGGCGGGCTTACATGTTTTGCATGATAAAGAGAGGCTCAAAGTGAGTAGTGATTACACCACTTCGATGTTCTACAACAGCTCTATTCATAGGGCCAAGCATCTCAATGAGCTTAGTAATGGTATCAGTTCCCATCATTGCGAGGGTTTGCAAACTACTAGCAGGCTCAAGGAGGCCCAAGGGCAGTTGGCATTGTGGAAGAGGTGTATGAACTAGTTGCAGATGTGTCTGTGAGTAGGGAGAGAGGGGGGTGGTACGTGTATTTTTAATGTACCGATAGTGGATGGTTTTTTGTTTGGTGTCGTAAGTTTTTGGAGCTATACTATTTGGGTTTTTTCTTTTTCTTTTTCTTTGGCTAGTCTATAAGACAATGTGGTGCATTCATTGTACTGTTAGCATGATATAGAGGTTTCTTATAGCTGCTTCGAGTGCTTAGTTGTAGATCCATTTTGTTTGCTAGGTCTCACTCTGTTATTATAGATGTTATACTGGATATATGAAATTATGCTTTTTAAGGGCGGGGACTCCAATAGAACCCCACTAATATAAAGAAAACTAATGAAGGGATATAGTTAGAAAGATAAGGAATCCTTAAAAAGGAGATATTAGCAATTACAGTTGTTAAAACTGAAGCTTAAGACAACTTGGTTTGAAGGTTGAAACATGAGAGTCCCATATAGTAGCATTATACTTACACAGCAACATCACAACAAAATGAAAGTGTAAATTAAATTCAATAACACCAATTTAAAGGAGAAAAGATAACAATTTTAAAAATGCTAAATAACTGAAAAATTGTTTAACTGTTGTTTAAAGATGAAAAAATGACAAAAACAAAAAGACAAAAAAACAAATTTGAGGGGTTTATAAGAAAAAATCCACTGCTATTTTGAAAAACTCATCTATTATAATAGACAAGGTTCATGCTTTTTGATCCAGCAAGCATTGTGATCCAACAAGCATTGTGATTTCTACAACTCTTGAGTGAGGGCCATGTACTGAAAAAGATTATAATAGACAAGGTTATGCATTGTGATCCAACAAGCATTAGTGTCTTATTTGCAACACAAACTATCATAATTAAAGTTCCAAGAGTTTAGACATTTTCCTTGATGTAGCAACTTAAGTATTGAACCATTCACACATATCAGGACTGAGCCTTATTATTTGCATAGATAGTTTTACAGCATTATGGTTTCTATCAGCTTTGCAGGTAGGTGATTGTTCATTCAATTTTGTAGGCTGGATGCAGACACAAGCTTCTGTCCATAATTTACACCAAACAACATTGATAGCAATGGAAATGCTTGTGCATATTCAGCTTTGGAGGCATCTGTTCACTTTTATTTTGAGAAAGCAATGTCCCTTATTTTACTAAATTAGTAAAGGATCATCATATGAATTAATGCATTCAACAAATTACACAACAAATATTATAAGTCCAGTGAGAGATGTTCTTGCTGCTTGCAAGCATCCCCAAATCATATGTTGTTGGTCTATTCTTATTCATTCCTCTAAAATTTATGTAATTGGTTATTTCAACTTATTTGTATTTCAGGGTGACTACTTACATAGTTCATAATAAATCAATAAATTTTCCATTACACAAGTGATATCTAGATTTAAATTTATTATTCATATGTAATCTAGCCCAAGAAAATTTGTAAATGTACCTAAAATTCTTTTAAATTAGTACATTATACGCTTTTCTTCTAACATTAGTATACTAGTATATTTATATTTAAAAATATATATCTACAGTACACCAAGAGATATCTTCAATTTGTTTTTTGGTTTTTTGGAATTTTAGTTTAAAATAGCAAAAACATAGAGTGGGTTTAGTGGTGTATTTTTTTTTTTAACAAAAAGAGGGAGGGCCCTTAGACTAGTATTAGTCGGTAAGAAGTTCATATACAAAAAGGGATGACAAATCCTGAAACAAAATGCTTATAGAGCCGGTAAAAACTCACGGCTTCACCATTAACAAAATGTAGCAGATATAAAAAACGAGCCAAAAAATTAGAGACAGTAAACACAAAAAACATAAAAACACTACACCTAAACACCACTTGTCAACACAGGCCCAGCCACTCCACTCGCCTCCACCGCAGGCTCATCAGCTTCATTCGACTCTGGATTCTCCTCAGTGTCAGAATCATCATCGGGTGCTGCGGGATTCGTTCAAAGATGAGGAACAAGATATGGGGTGTGAAAGCAGAGGAACTGAATTGCAATGAACAATTCCTTGCATCTAATCATCACACTCTTCAGCACCATGTAGGAGTGACCCCTGATAGCCCTTTCAAGTTCATTTATGCAGCCACAAACCAACCCCCTTTGCATCTTCCTATGTAAGCATAAATGAGCCTTTCTAGAGTGCAACTGATGCATGGGAAACAGACCTCCAACTCATGCGTCACCTACCATAATATCATAATTTAGCAAGGCTTCTTTCCAGTAGTCAATGCTAAACAACCTCTTGTTGATTAACCCCATGGCAATCGGGAGGACAAAATTTGTGTCAAGAGCAACATCCATTAGGTTTGAAAGAAATACAGATACAACCTCTGATGAAGGGGGTAAATCACAAAACACACAATAACAGATATTGAACACAGCAAATAGAACTTTCATTTATTGAACTGGGCAACTCATTACATTACAGAAGCTCAATTACAATCAAAGGATAAATCCTCTACTGGCTGCAACACATTACAACTTTTGCAACCTCAAGACTCTAGAATCTTCAGCCTTCTGTAACCCCAAATCAGCTAGGGTTTCTATTTTCCCACCTATTCTTGACTCCACACTAGCCCCCTTGACTCTACTACTGCCCAGGGTTCCCAAAATAGTCATAAATAGCACTTTTTGGTGGCCTCCAGCTAAATTTCAAATTTTGCAACTCCCTCCAAAAGTAGGTCAACTTCCGAGAAGCATAACTTTTGATCCGGGTGTCCGATTGACAAACCATTTTAAGCGCCAGAAAGCTCGTGATGTAAACTATCACGCTAGAAATCTGTAAATGGATTTCTGTCAACGTTTTGAGACGTTATGAGAAGTTTTAGTGCCTCATATCTCGTTTCGTAAATTTTCAGGGGCTTTTCAGAAAACAAAAACTTTAATATTTTTCAGCTCACAAATGATCTTTGACTGATTCCTTCGCCAAAGGTCTTATATTTCCATTATGTAACTTTCTAGAAGTTGTTGCTTCATTACGTGCCCAAATGCAAACTTTCTAAAAATAGCAGGTACACTTTCCTAAACAGGCAAGTCGCTATTTTTAGCAGTTTTGGAAAAACTGAAAGTCCTACATTATTATTCTGGATATTATGGAACCAAAAACACTAATTATGGGAAGAAATGAGAACAACTACAATGGTTTTGAATTAACTTCTTTTTGGGTGATGCAAGATTGCCCTTACACCTCTAGATGCTCCTGCATCAGACACCCAGGGTAATTTGAGATGTGACCCTGTCACATCTCAAGTATTTGTGTGAGGAAAACCCAAACGGTCAACCTCAACCTTAGACAACCAAGAAGAATCTTCAACAGGCCTTCATTTCCATTTCACTAGTATTCTTCGTATTGCTTGTTCCGAGTGCTCCTTCCCACACGACTATCCAAAATCTCTTCTATCTCCTCTGTTGAAGTAGATGCCGGAATACTCCACTATACTTCTATTGGTCCATCCTCTGTTCCACCTTCATGATATTCTGATAAATTAGCAATGTTGAAAATAGGAGAAATATTGATCCCACTCGGCAGCTCTACCTCATATGCATTTCCTGAATCATGCTTCTTCATGATTCTGCATGGTCCAAATTTCTTCATTTTCAATTTATTGTATGTTCCAACTAGGAACCTTTCTTTTCTCAAGTGAACCATGACTTCATCTCCCACCTGGAACTCCTTATACCTCCTCTTCTGATCTGCCTTAGCCTTGTACTGAATATTCATCTTATTAATGTGCTTTCTCACTTCTTCATGCAACTTCTTCAAATGTTCTGCAAAGTCTTCGGCTTCAGCACTTGTCTTTCCTCCATTGTCTAGCTTCCTTAACTCAGAAGCATTTCTTGGGCTATTACCATATACAATCTGGAATGGTGATTTACCAATACTCCTATTGACAGAATTGTTGTAGGCAAATTCTGCCTGTGGTAAAATCAAATCCCATCCCTTGGGCTTATCTCCTACTAAGCATCGTAGCAAGTTACCCAAACTCCTATTCACCACTTCTGTCTATCCATCAGTCTGTGGATGGTGTACGGAACTGAACTTCAAGTCTGTCTTCAACTTCTTCCACAATGTCCTCCAGAAATAACCAACAAACTTGGTATCTCGGTCTAAAACTATGCTTTTTGGTAGACCATGTAGTCTCACCACTTCCCTGAAAAATAACTCTACAATATGAACAGCATCATTAGTCTTCTTACAAGGAATAAAATGTGCCATTTTTGAGAATCTGTCCACCACCACAAAAATAGAATCATGTCCTCTCTGTGTCCTTGGTAAACCAAGAACAAAATCCATGCTAATATTATCCCATGGCTTCTCTGGTACAGGTAATGGTTGATACAACCCTATATTCTGACTTGTTCCTTTTGCCATCTGACACACTCTACAACTCTGCACAGATTTCCTCACATCCTGTTGCAACTGCGGCCAATAATAATTTTCACCGACAATGGCAATGGTCTTATCTTGACCAAAGTGTCCAGCTAACCCCCCACTATGCTTCTCCTTAATTAGGTTCTCTCTCATGGAACTCCTTGGAATGCACAATTGGCTTCCTCTAAACAACATGCCATCTTGGATTATGAAATCCAACCATTTTGTCCTGTCCAAAGTAACAGGTTCCAAACAAGCTTTCCAAGCCTCTGCAAAATCTGGATCTTCAGGATACAAACTTTTGAGTTCATCAAACCCAACAACCTCTATCTTCATTACTGTCAACAAATTTCACCTTCTGCTCAAGGCATCTACAACCCTGTTGGACTTCCCACTCCTGTGCTTCAAAACAAAAGTATAACTCTGCAAAAACTCAACACATTTTAAGTGCCTTTGATTTAACTTTCCTTGACTATTAAGATACTGCAAAGCCTGATGATCAGTATATAAAACAAACTCTTTTGGCAACAAATAATGTCTCCATTTCTTCAAAGCCTGGACTATTGCATAAAACTCTTGATCATAAACAAAATACTTTTTCTTGGCATCATTAAGCTTCTCACTAAAATAGGCAATGGGCTTACCTTCTTGGCTCAAAACAGCTCCTATACCACTACCACTAGCATCACAATCTACCTGAAATACCTTATTAAAATCTAGAAGTGCCAAAACAGGTTGTTCTACGACTTTCTGCTTCAATGTGTCAAAGCTCTTGTCTGCTCCTTTAGTCCATCTAAACTCTTTTCTATCCCCTCTCATCGTCTGAGTTAGGGGTGCACAAATGCTACTAAAATTCCTGATAAACTTTTTATAAAAACTTGCCAAACCATGAAAAGATCTTACCTCCGTTGCACTCCTTGGTGTAGGCCATTCAATGATAGCCCTTACTTTTTCTGGGTCCATCTTAAGACCTTCCTCTGAGACAACACATCCCAGGTATACCAACTCCTTCTTTGCAAAACTACATTTCTTCAGATTAATCAGCAACTTCTCTTCCCTCAACTTCTCTAGAACTCTTCTGATATGTATCAGATGCTCATCCCAAGTCTTACTGAAAATCAAAATATCATCCAAATAAACAATAACAAAACTTCCCAAAAATTCTTTCAGTACCTCATTCATGAGCCGCATGAATGTGCTCGGTGCATTGGTTAGCCCAAATGGCATGACTAACCACTCATACAAACCTTCCTTTGTCTTGAAAGTTGTCTTCCATTCATCTCCTTCTCTGATACGGATCTGGTGATACCCACTCTTCAGGTCAATCTTCGTGAAGTACTTGGCTCCACTCAAACAATCCATGATGTCATCCATTCTTGGCAATGGAAATCTATACTTAATCGTTATCTTATTGATGGCTCGAGAGTCTCTACACATCCTCCATTCTCCATCCTTCTTTGGTGCTAGTACTGCAGGTACCGCACATGGACTTAGGCTCTCCCTTATCAGTCCCTTCCTCAACAACTCCTGAACTTGTCTATTCAGCTCTTCATTCTCTGCAGGGGTCATTCTATGGGCTGCCTTGTTTGGCAAACTGGCTCCTGGTATCAAATCCATTTGATGACTTATCTTCCTTACTGGTGGTAAACCTTCTGGTACATTATCAGAGATAATGTCTTGGAACTCTTCCAACATATCTGAAACTTCTACAGGTACATCTTCACATTTCTCTTGACTAATCTTAGGAATCAATGCAAAGCAATGACGCTCATGCTTCATACCCTCCAAAAATTTCCTACCATCTACCAAGCAAATTCTAGCAGCACTACATGCCTTTTCTTCCACCTAATTCAAGGGCTTCAACTTATGACGAACTCCATCCTTTGTTAGGGAATACGTGTTTGCACAGCCATCATGGACAGCACTCCTATCATACTGCCATGGCCTCCCTAATAGAATATGACATGCATCCATCGATATGATATCACACAAGACCTCATCATGGTAGTCACCAATCTTGAACTTCACTAAACACTGCTCATTGACCAAAGCTCTATGGTCCTTCTGCAACCATGCAATCAGATATGGATGTGGATGTTTTCTTCTTGTCAACTTCAACTTGTCAACCATCTCCTCTGAAACAAGATTATCAATGCTTCCACTGTCAATAATAATATCACAACACTTACCTTCACATTTGCACCTTGTGTGGAATAAACTCTTCCTCTGATTGGGTTCTCTCTCCTCATTCAACAAAGTTATTCTACAACTAGGGTTTCTCTCCTTTCAGCATCTTTAGAATGCTCAGACTGTGCATCTTCATCTACATGTACAACTCGTGCATTACCTTCAGGTCTTCTATTCGTCCTTCCTTGATGTTGCAGACATTCATATGCTCGATGCCCTTCTTCTCCACATTAGAAACAAGTTCCTCTGAAACCTCCTCTTCCAGGTCCTTGCCCAGGTTTGCCTCTTCCTCTTCCTCTTTGCTCACCATTGTTCTGGTCACGAGGGCGGTAGGTATTATCACCTCTCTGATTTCGACTAGTGCCAGCTTCTTCACTTTCTTTGCATCTTCATTTTGGCCCCCATAGGGTCTTCCACCAGTCCTTCCGCCTTGACCTCTTCCCCTTTGCTTGCTGTCAAATCTTTTATTCAGCTTCTCTTCCACCTTTAGGAAAAACTGGTACGCATCTTCTATGGTGGTCATTCTGACCAGGCTCAACTCCTCTTGAATACTCAGCCTCAACCCATTAATGTAATGGGCTACCTTCTCCTTGTTGGGATCTGCATGCCCTATCCTGATAGTAATTTTATAAAACTCTTCTGTATACTCCTTAACAGACTTGTTACCTTGCTTCAATCCTTGCAGCTTCTTCAGCAACTCCATCTCATAGTCCACAGGAATGAATTGCTTCTTTAGTTTCTCCACCATCCGATCCCATCTGGAGATCTTTCCTTTTCCTCTTCTGTTTCTCTCTAATTGGACCTCCTTCCACCAAATATTGGCATGGCCCTTCAACTTTGTTTTTGCAAACTTAACCCGATCTGGGTCCTCCACATCTTTATACTCAAAATACTCATCCATGTCATTGATCCAATCAATAAGCTGTTCTGGATTCAAATCTCCAAAATATGTAGAAACTTTGATCCTGGGCCTCTTTCCGATCTTTGAAATGGCCCTCAACAACCTAACTTCTGCAAGATCTCCGGTAGCTTCTTGTTCTTCCTCAGATAGCTCTTCTTCATCTTCACCTTCACTTTCTTCTCTCATCCTTAGCTCAAACCCTCTTCGTAGCTCCTCTTGCAATGCATCGATTTGCCTTTGTAGGGCTCTAAAACCCTCTTCTGTCAAAGCATTCCTCCCAACATGATTTCTTCGTGGAGGCATCTTGGTCTTCGCAGCAAACCCACAACCTCAGGTCCTGGTGCAAACTACCTCACGGTTGGCAATCTGTCTACACACTCAGGAACCCTTGCTCTGATACCATTTGATGAAGGGGGTAAATCACAAAACACACAATAACAAATATTGAACACAGCAAATAGAATTTTCTTTTATTGAACTAGGCAATTCATTACATTACAGAAGCTCAATTACAATCAGAGGATAAATCCTCTACTGGCTGCAACACATTACAACTTTCCCAACCTCAAGACTCTAGAATCTTCAGCCTTCTGTAACCCCAAATCAGCTAGGGTTTATGTTTTCCCACCTATTCTTGACTCCACACTGGCCCCCTTGACTCTACTACTACCCAGGGTTCCCAAAATAGTCATAAATAGCACTTTTTGGCAGCCTCCAGCTAAATTTCGAATTTTGCAACTCCCTCCAAAAGTAGGTCAACTTCCGGGAAGCATAACTTTTGATCCGGGTGTCCGATTGACGAATCGTTTTAAGCGCCAGAAAGCTCGCGATGTAAACTATCACGCCAAAAATTTGTAAATAGATTTTTGTCAACTTTTTGAGACGCTATGAGAAGTTTTAGTGCCTCATATCTCGTTCCGTAAATTTTCAGGGGCTTTTCAGAAAACAAAAACTTTAATATTTTTCAGCTCACAAATGATCTTTGCCTGATTCCTTCGCCAAAGGTCTTATATTTCCATTATGTAACTTTCTAGAAGTTTTTGCTTCATTACGTGCCCAAATGCAAACTTTCTAAAAATAGTAGGTACACTTTCCTAAACAGGCAGGTCGCTATTTTTAGCAGTTTTAGAAAAACTAAAAGTCCTACATTATTATTCTGGATATTATGGAACCAAAAACACTAATTATGGGAAGAAATGAGAACAACTACAATGGTTTTGAATTAACTTCTTTTTGGGTGATGCAAGATTGCCCTTACACCTCTAGATGCTCCTGCATCAACCTCAGACCAACTCAATTCACACTCGAGGGAGCCATCAAGCCATCTCTGATTGCATACACTTTGAATTGCAAACTGTGAGAGCATGCAATCAATCTAGAAAATCTAATTCAAATCAACAATGTTGACACTGCCTTTAATAACCAGTTCCCAGGTGAAGGGATGAAAATAGATTATGAAATTGGACTCTTCGCCCTCTATTTCACCAAAAAACCTGCATGACAAAACAACACAATGTAACTCCAAAGGAAAAAAACCCAAGTGTTAGCAACAGATAACAAATGGCCAGTAGCAAATTTGTGATTAGCTTATCCTATGAATGCTTCTATATAGAAGCAGAGGCTCTTCTGGTAATAAATGGGCTATGAAGCAAAATAAATTCACTTGACTTATGGATATGTCAAAGTGACATCTGCCACCCTTAGAAAGTATAATCTATCAATTCCAAACCCCCGCTGTCCTTCAAGAAAATCTCAGGAAGATGCAATCCAGGTGCTTATGTGGGAGGAGATCTAAGAGGCAGATAATAGGTCTTTTCTGAAATAAATGAGGGGCTAGCTAATTCACTGAGGAGTTGCTTTCCCCAAACCAGGACTGAAACAAGGGCACGGAGGAGAATTAAGATTGACTTGTGCAATTCCTTCTAAATGCCACATGTACTTAAAAAGTTTAAATTGTCTAGGGGCAAGCTAGCAATTAGTCGTTATCTCCCTTTTGACTTAAAGAAACACCTTAGGGGATCCCTATGACCGTGCAGCTTAATCAAAGCTTGCAGATGAGAGTAAAGGCATCTCCTGGCAACCGACGTACTACTTAGAAGGATGAAGATATGGGACATCCAAACCCTTAGCCTGGTCCACCCACCCACCCCGCCCCTTCCCTACTATTTCCATGAATAGACAAGAACAAGACCGTTGAGACAAAAATGATCGTGGAGAAAATCGAAGAAGGTTTACATTTTGACAGTAACTGTACCCAAAAGTTGGAGAACATTAAAAATAGAAGTTACCCGTCCCTCATCCATTCGTGGCTAGACTTGTTGAATCCATATCGCATGAAATAAGAGAAATTAACATTTCTGGCCAGACAATAGAGGATTGGCCAAAGGAAGCTTCACGTTCCGCCTGGTCAATAGCAAGGTTAGCTAACCAATATGCTACCTTGTTGCCTTTGCGATAACAATGGGTTATCTAGAAAGAATCAAAGCACTCCAAGGTTGTCCAAGCCTGCTCCAATATGTATCTTATAGTCCAATTCTCAGATCTCCTTTGCAGAGCTAAATAATAATCAATGAGTCCCCTTCGATCCAAACATTTTTGAAACCTTTATCAGACACTAACTAAAAAGCATGGACAAGAGCGTAGGATTTTGCTACATTATTCGAACTAATAGGTAGTTTGGCGGCTTTGGCTACTAAAAGTTTCCCCTCACTATCTCTAATCGCACACCCTAGACCCAAAGGCTCAGGATTACCACGACTAGCACCGTCAAAATTAATTTTGACGAAAGGGTTGTCAAGTAGGTGCCATTTGATAGTAGACCTATCTACTTTTTGTTGGATTGAATGACACCCCTCCATAAGATTGCCTTTCAAGACTCTTCCATTGTTTGGACATGAGATCATCCCAACTAGTCCATATGAGATCCTTAATCTAGGACCTTCTAAGTTTAGTAATGACAGTTTCTGAGATTGATGCCTCTAAGTCCTTCCAAACCTCCTCCAGGGACTTCGATTTGTTTCTAAAAATCCTAAAGTTTCTTTCCTTCCATTTAGTCTAGATCAGTAAAGAGGGGCTGACTAACCAAAGGTTATGAAACATTGCTTCTTTATTCAAGAGAGGCCAACTTTTTAACATCTGTGTCAAAGAACATGGAAGGGGTGGTGCACACTAATTTAGTTGTCTCATGAGCCATTTCCAACACTCTTGACTAAAACTGTAGTGAATAAAAAGATGATCGATAGATTCTTTTGCTACCTAACATAGAACGCTATCAAAACTAGAGCCCAACGCCAACTTTTCTATTCTTTCTCCCATGAGAATTTTCTTGTTGAGGGCTAGCCAAGTAAAAGTGCTAGCTTTTGGCAAAACTGGATCCACCCAGCAAAGGTGCATGGGCTAGTCTGCCTTAGTCCTTGATGAAAGAGATTTATAACCATGTTGAGCTTTATAGACCCCCGAGCCATCCCCTGTCCAAATCAACTCATCATCTTTTGGAGAGAAGTAGATGATTCTCTCGTCCAAATTTTTTTTTAGGGTTATCTTTTGATTAAGGGGAAAATTACAATTGTCAAAGTTTTTCCAGACTACCCTCGAAGGTAAAACATTCAAATTTATGGAGAAATAATTACAAACTTTGGTGCCCCAAAACCTTTTGAGGTAAACCTCAAATTCCTTGAGATCCCCTGTGGCTACTAACTTTGGCCACCTATTCCAGGAATTGTCCCAGAATGATGTTTTTTCCCATTGAAGATTGTCCATGACAACTTGGGAAGAATTGCTTCTCTGCTTTTAACAAGAAAATTCCATACCGAGGAGCCCCACAGTGGGTTTGCAACTATAAAAATCCTTTTTGGTGCTTGGGAGTCCAAATATTTCTTTTGCATGGCCTTCACCCATTTCGTTTGCAGACTCTTGTACATCTTCCATGCCATCTTGGCCCCTAAAGCCAAATTCTGCATTTTCTAATCGAGGATGCCTGTGCCCCCTTGGGATTTTGGTTTGCAAACCTTTTCCCATGAAATTAAATCAATCTTCTTTAAATCTAATGCTCCTTGCCACAAGAATTTTCTGCAAAGTTTCCCAATTTCCTCTAAAATACTTTTCGGGATCAGTAAATAAGACATCACATATGTGGGAACTTCTGAGAGGACTGCTTTGACCAAAGTTAATTTGCCCGCCAAAGATAACTACTTTCCTTCCCAAGTGCCGACCTTGTGTGCCAAATTTTCAATAACCCCTTTCCAGAGGATTTTCTTGTGTCGTCCATTAAAGAGAGAGATGCCTAAATACTTTCCTAGCAGTGATTCTACTTTGAAGGTAAAGAAACTTGCAATCACTTTTTGCTTTTCCTCTCTAGTGTTGAAGAGATATAATTTTGATTTCTTGTCATTGATTTTCTACCCTGACACCTCACAGTAGGAATTCAAAATTTGCTTGATGGTGATAGCTTCTTTTCTATTAGGTCTGCCGAATAGAATAGTGTCATTAGCAAAGAGAGCATAAGGGATTCCTTTGAGGACTTCAAGGTTATGCCCTTCCACCTTTTGTTGGCCCTCGCTTCTTTGATGGACCATGTGAGGGCTTCAATCATTAAGATAAAGAGGTAAGGTGAAATGGGATCTCCTTGCCTTAATTCCCTTGAAATCTTAAAAGGAGTAGTTTTTGAGCCATTAACTAGGACCGTGCATCTCGCACCTGTAACACATGAAGAAATCCATTTGATCCATCAACTTGAAAACCCTAGAGATTTAAGAACATGGAACAAGAAGTCTCATTCCACCTTGTCATATGCTTTGGCCATATCTACCTTTAACACCATGCTTGATTACTTTTCTTGCTTGATCGAGTGGAGCATTTCATGAGTCAGAATAGCTCCTTCTGTTGTTTCTTTACCTGGAATGAAACCCCCTTGTTCTTCTGAGATGATTCCTGGAAGAATGGAAACAAGCCTTGAGGTGGCTACCTTTGAAATCACTTTGTAGATGAAATTGCAGAGGGAGATCGGCCTAAAATCCTCAAAGGAGACCGATGTCTTGACCTTCGGTAAGAGAACAATGCTGGTTTTGCTGTAGTCTTTTAACACATTACAAAATTTTCTTGACTCCTCTACTACAAGAAAGACAACTCGGCCTACGGTGTCACAACATTTTTGAAAGAATAAACCAGTCCACTCATCAGGGCCCAAGCCTTGGTACCATCCATAGTAAACACTACAGCTTTAACTTCCTCCAGGGAAAATTCTTTGAGAAGTTCTTTATTATGGTCACTAGTGATCCTTTTGGATAAATTAAAATCACCATTACAATACCTTCCTTGAAGTCCTTGACTTGCTAGAAAACTTTTGAAAAAATCCCTTGCCTCGTTCTTAATGACCTTCGAGTTGTTCATCAAAGAACCATCTTTATTCCGAATGCAATTGATAGAAATAGCCTGCCTGCGAATTTTTGTGGAGATGTGGAAGAAAGTCGTATTACGACCGCCATCCTTTAGCCACGTTTCTCTCGACTTCTGACGCCAAAAAACCTCTTCTCTCAGTAGTACTTCCTCAAGATCTATTTTCAACTATCTTTCCCTCTTGAAATTGTCATTAACCATACCAAACTAAATTACCTCTAGTTCAACAGCAGCCAACTCTTTAAGAATTTTGTCTTTTTCGTGGAAAATGTTTTTGAACTAGGCTTTGTTCCATAAAGAGATTTGTCTCTTAACAAACTCAAGTTTGTTCACCAACTGAAACATTCTAGAACCCCTAACAAAAGGGGTAGAAAGCCACCACTTTTGAACTAGAGATAAGAAATCCAGGTGCCTAAGCCACATCTCCTGAAATTTGAAACACCTCCTTTGAACTTTGGTATCTTCACCAAGAGAAAGTGTAATGTCCCCTTTTTCTAGTCAAAGTTAGTCTATTATGGGGTTCTCGTAGACTAACTAGTTTGGTTAGGGAACCATTGGTGGCAGTGTTGGATGGGTTATTCAGCTGGTGAGTGGATGTTGACTTGGTTTAGGCATGATCTGCAGATTGGCTTTTTTCGAGGTGGTTTTGGTGGTTTGGGCCCACACTTGCTATTTTTTGTAAATTAGGGTTTCAGTCCGTTACGAAATTTTCAGTGTTGGAGATTGAGCGTTTTGGCGAGACCTTTCCAAGGGTCTATATATCACTGAATTTCAAGTTCATTTGGGCCTCCATATTAAAGTTCGTAAATTAATAATATTATTTAATATTGGACTTTGGGTTTTAATGGGTAAGTGATGAAAAATAAAATATTTAAAAGGCACTTAACTTATATTGTTGGAGCGCTCACCTTGGGAAATATTAAAGTGAAATTAAAAGAAATATTCCCTCCAAAAGTGCAATGACCCTCTTGAGGAGTTATAAGAGGGAAGAAGGGCAATTCATTTGGCATGCTTGGATTATTTATTTGCTTGGCTTTTGCTCTGGACAGAGTTTGAGGGTTTTGGAGAGATTTGAAACCAGGGCTGTTGGAAACGAAAACTTCCTATAGTGATAGCATTCTACATATGTGAAATACCATTCAAAGGTACTAATTAGGCAAATACATCCAATGTTTGCTCTTGTGCTTCAATGGGATTCTTTTTGATAAGGGTTTTGACGAGATATTGAACATCTCTTTGCAGATTGATGGGTGATAGAACAAAGGGTTTTATCAGTAGTTTGTCCTAGTTGGGAGTGAGAGTTGGAGCTACACATTCTGCCTTTACTGGCCGTACACTCACATAGGCTGGCTGTACAACTGATAGCAGTAGAAAGAAGGGTTTGTTGATGGTTTGTGACTAGACTTGGATGTGGGATTATCAATGCAGTTGCAGACATAAATCAGAGACATCAGTGACAGATTGAAGGCATTTGAAAGACTATTTGTTGGTTTTTTTCACCAGTACCAGGTCGTATAATAGCTGTCTTAGATGTGGAGCTTCTAAAGAAGGAAATGTAGGGTTTTTGGGCATAATATCAAATGTAATATGGTCGCCTAGGGTTTGCAGTAGCATAACATTCATTACTTGTTGAAGATCAATAGTTGTTTGGCAACTAGGAGTGATTTCCTCTTACTTTGTATGCTGGTTCATGTACAGTAGTGGAATGAAGTTGAAGATTTCAACATGGGTATGTGATGGTAATTCATTTTAAGTAATTTCTTGATATGGGTCCCGCATATTTTGTTCATAGCTATTGTACTTTTTCTAGGTTTCCTTTGCATGGCAAAACACATACATGCAAACAAAAACCCCTTCTACATCTTTTGTCTAGTCTGAAAGATCACACAAAAATTAATAAAAATAACACCATTAAGATTAAACAAATAATAAACAGGTACAGTACATTACAGTGCTCTATAATGTCCCCTTTTTTCTAGTCAAAGTTAGTCTATTATGGGGTTCCCGTAGACTAACTAATTTGGTTAGGGAACCACTGGTGGCAACATTGGATGGGTTATTTAGTCGATGAGTGGATGTTGACTTGGATTTGGCATGATCTATAGATTGGCTTTTTCTGAGGTGGTTTTGGTGGTTTGGGCCCATACTTGCTATTTTTGGCAAATTAGGGTTTCAGTCCGTTACAGAATTTTCAGTGTTGGAGATTGAGCGTTTTGGCAAGACCTTTCCAACGGTCTATATATCACTAAATTATGAGTTCATTTGGGCCTCCATATTAAAGTCCGTAAATTAATAATATTATTTAATATTGGACTTTGGGTTTTAATGGGTAAGTGATGAAAATTTTAAAAGGCACTTAAGTTATATTGTTGGAGCGCTCACCTTGGGAAATATTAAAGTGAAATTAAAATAAATATTCCCTCCAAAAGTGCAACGACCCTCTTGAGGAGTTATAAGAGGGAAGAAGGGCAATTCATTTGGCGTGCTTGGATTATTTATTTGCTTGGCTTTTGCTCTGGATAGAGTTTGAGGGTTTTGGAGAGATTCGAAACCAGGGCTATTGGAAATGAAAACTTCCTATAGTGACAACATTCTACATATGTGAAATACCATCCAAAGGTGCTAATGAGACAAATACATCTAGTGTTTGCTCTTGTGCTTCAATGGGATTATTTTTTATAAGGGTTTTGAAGAGACATTGAACATCTCTTTGCAGATTGATGGGTGATAAAACAAAGGGTTTTATCAGTAGTTTGTCCTAGTTGGGAGTGAGAGTTGGAGCTGTACATTCTACCTTTGTTGGTCGTACACTCACATAGGCTGGCCATACAACTGATAGCAGTAGAAAGGAGGGTTTGTTGATGGTTTGTGACTAGACTTGGGCGTGGGATTATCAATATAGTTGCAGACATAAATTAGAGACATCAATGACAGATTGAAGGCATTTGAAAGACTATTTGTTGGCTATTTTCACCAGTACCAGGCCGTACAATACTTGTCTTGGAGGTGGGGCTGCTGAAGAAGGAAATGCAAGGTTTTTGGGCATAATATCAAATGTAATATGGTTGCCTAGGGTTTGTAGCAGCATAACATTCATTACTTGTTGAAGATCAATAGTTGTTTGGCAACTAGGAGTGATTTCCTCTTGCTTTGTATGCTGGTTCATGTACAGCAGTGGAATGAAGTTGAAGATTTCAACATGGGTATGTGATGGTAATTCGTTTTAAGTTAAATCCATTCCTATCCTTCACTCTTTTTCTTGTTCCTTTAATGCTTCCTTTGCCCAAATCCCAAATCTTCTTTCCCGTGCTCTTGTTTTTCAGAATGAAGGTTGTGAATTAATTAATTGATAATGAAATACTTATATGCTGATAACATATCAAGAAATTACCATTCCAGGTTGCTAGGCTCCTCATGCAGGGTCGGTGCTTTCTTTGAGTTAGGAAGAAACCCAGGGAAGTCCAGTACTTCATGGTTGGGTGGAAAAAGCATTTTAACCACACTCTTGGCCTCAGCTTACAGAAGACCAGTGGAGTCATGGCGGTTGAGGATAGAGATTCTTATGCTAAATGATTCATTATGGATATATATATTTCATTGTGTTACTCTTGTATGGCTTGCATAGCCAATCTGCAAAAATGTATAATTACTTTCATTAATATAATTGATGTAATTGATGCAATATCTTGCACTTGTAACATTGAAAGAGATGTAATGTAACACCCTTTTTGGTGTATGTAATTATACTTCTTTATTTGGAAACTTGCCATTTTTGGCATCTATGGATATTTTGATTATAAAACTGATTCACTTCCCTAATTGGAATGTGTAATATTTTCTGGTTACTATTTTTAGTATGTGAGTTTTTTGCACTTTACAAGTTATCATTCAGAGGATTGTCAATGGCTAATTCTTCTAGAGTATGAATTATGGCATCATTCAGTGAAGATGTGGCAAGGAAGCTTTATAGAGCAGGTAAGAAACTTGAACACTTGCCGCAGTCCAGGAATGATCTACTCGGTATTTTGGAAGAAGTAGGGGTATGTTTATTTATGATAGATCAGCGAGATTCTAAGAGGTTGCAATATGCTTGGGCTCCATCAGTAAATTCTTTGGTTAAGCTAGAGCTCATGAGACATGCAGATGAGGAGGTAAGACTTGCAGTTGCCTCTTGTGTTAACAAAATTATGAAACTAACAGTTCCACAAGAGCCTTATAACAACAATATTATGAAGAAGGTTTTTCAGTTGATTGTAGAAATTTTCAATGGTTTGCATGCTTTTAACAGCCCAACGTTGGCCAAAAGGATCTTAATTCTAGAAAATGTTGCAAAAATCAAAGCTTGTGTCATTATGTTGGATTTGGGTTGTGAAGATCTTGTTCTTGAAATGTTTCAACATTTCATGGCTGTTGTTTGTGAGAATCAAATGAAAGATGTTATATCCTCTATTCAAACCATTATGACTACGGTGATTAATGAGAGTGATGAATCACTCTTACCTTCTCTATTGGTTGTTTTGAGGCCAGAACATGATGTTACTTCAGCTGCATATGAATTGGTTAACAAGGTTGTCAAACAATGTGAGCAGAAGTTGATGCCACACTTATCAGTTAACATGTTAGAGGAAGAAGAACCATGTGATACATCCATGAGTGTACATGAAGACTATCAGATTGGTTCACTTGAGTTTTTAGAAAAAGAACATGTTGAAATTGAGAGAGATGAACCTACAGAGCTGTCCGATGAAGAAGAAGATGTCATTAATCAATAGGAATGTATGACAGCTTCATAATGATTTATTTGAAGGGAATGCATCTGTCAATGAAGAGTTTGGGCTCGCCAAAATTTACAAAACAACAGCTAATGTAGAGCTTTTACATCACTTTGGTGATAATGATTCAGAATTTGAGTGGGAATTCCCCATGCTAAAAGGGTTTCGAAATGACTTTGGGGTAGATTCTGGTGAGATAGGTGGTCTTGATGATAGAGCTGATTATTATTATAACTCCAGTTTGTTTGACTTAGATCTTTTTGAAGGTGATGGGTTGAAGAAACCAACCATTCATGGAGAGCTTGATGGGCCTATTTATCAAGAATTCATGAGACCATGGGACCCGGGTGTTTTGACACTGAAATGCTTAGAGGAGCAAGCGATGGAATCTTTTGATGGTTCATTGCTTGAGTATGATTGTTGTCAAGTCTTCTACTCAAGAATGTTGCATTGGGAAGGTTAGTGAGGAAGTTGATTTTGAAAATCATGTCAATGTAGACAAATCAGAAATGTTGCATGAAGATTTTGGGGCTCATAAGTCACATCACTTGGAAAGGCAATTGAAGGTGAATGATAGTCATATGGTGGCAACCCTAACTCACTTTGATGATATTCATAAGATGATGGCAGATTTGTTTTGGAAGCCACTGAGGAAACACGAAGATTTTGAAGGAGGTATATCTCTTGATGATTTGCACAAACTCAAGAAGGCTTTGGTGGGAGTGAAGTCAAACTACCTACACTTACTTGCTAATAGAGATCATCTCCTCACTCTTGGCGAGACATACTTAGATGCTTTGATTAGAAAGGAAGAAGAGGTAGACAAGCTCACCCTTGAGCTTAAGGATATAGTGGATTCTTTGAGGAGAACTCAAAAGGGCTCTTCAAGAATTGGAAGAGCATGAGGATAAGTTTAGTTGGAGGATGAGAAAGAGGGGAGACATGGAGGTAAGGACTAATTTTATGTGTAACAACAATCCCCTACCTTCACAATATCAGGACATGGAAGCCAAAGGGATAGAGGTCCAAATCATATTGAAGGCAAGTGATTTTCAGTTAGAACCACTTTTTGGATCTGCACTTGTAGGAGAACATGAAGCCAAGGAAGAGGACACGATTGAAGAGCTAGAGGATGGCATGATAAGACGTGATAGCAATTCTGATTTTCTGATTCATGATAGCAGGTCTAATTTTCTGATTCATGACAGTAGTCCTATTCCTTCATTTATAACAGCCACTTCACATGAAGAGAATGAAGTAGAAGAATCTTCTAAGATTGGCACTTGTGATTTGGATGTGGAGCAATAAAGTTTGAAGTATAATTCAGAATTTCTTGTTTGTTCACATCAGCATTTGGTGTCACTTCTTTTGGAGAGCCATTTGAATAGTCATATCATACACTTGGATGGCATTATGGAGCATACACTTTGTGGATCGGCCACTAGTGTTATGACTACATATGTAGATGGAGATATGGGTGATATTGATTTGGTTTGGCCTTTGGCCATTCATGGAGCACTTGAGGAGTTTGCTTGTGAGGAGTCTCATCTTGTTGATGACTTGTTGGTAGGGTTTGTAGTTACTCTATTTCAGAGTCTTGTGACGCATAGCATGGAGGCACTTGCATTTGTTGGGTGTAGAGGTGAGCATATTGCCATTGGTGTTCCAGCCCCAATTCGTGAGGATCTACTCCCTACCCTGATAGGAAATGGATGTTCTTCTTTATGGGACATGGATTTCTTGCATAATTTTTGGAGGACAGCGACTGTTCGGGAGTTTGGAGGAGATTTGCATCATCTCCTCACCTTTGGAGGGTGGCATAGGGTTGATACTCTATCATCCTATGGCCTTGGCTGTGTTAGGTGCATCCACATAGGTTTGATTTTGAGTCATGAGGTTGTTGTTTTGTCCTATATCAGCAACTTGGAAGAAGCTGTTATACACTTTCTTGCACCTATGTTGGGTATTCTTCACATCCATGGGAGATCTACAGGAGTTGGAGATTGGTTTTGTGTTGTTAGCTCTTTGGGATGCTTCCAACTCTTCATGTTTGTCATATGCGATGACAGGGTGATTTGGGATCAAGGTACAGTTACTAGGGGTGTGATGTTGATTCAAAATTGAAGAGGTGGACATAACTCTGGAGTTGTTACCATTGTCTACTTTCCAATCAATCCATATAGGACCATGAATTATATCATGCAGTTGGATTGGCCAACACCTCTAGCCCAACAGTGGAGTAATTCTTAGATGGTGTTGATCAATAGAGGTAATGTGGTTATTGGAGTTCCTGTGGTCATTCCCACATTCACATTTCCTATGTTTTCTAGGGTAATTTTTTATGACATCTGCTGCCCTAGCATTTCCATGCTAATTATGGCAACATTAGTTTATGGGCAGACGAACTTTGAGTACTTACAGGCTTCTTAGTAGCAGGTCATGGGAGGATTTATAGAATTAGAGCGATTATTTTTAACTCCCACCAATATGAGTGATGGTTACTACAATCAGTTTGAGATGTTGATGGATATATCTACAGATGTTACTTTGATGATTGTAGTCGATTGGATGAGTTGGTGTGCTCGATATGGGAATTTTAACACTTGGAGATTAGGTGTCAGTGAGGGGTTATTAGTCTATGATCGGGATGGCATTGTCCAGATGTATAATTCCAGGGATGGCCCTATTGTTGTTGGCTTCTAGTTAGGGACTAATTGGCATCACTTTCAGGATACTGTGAGGGGATATGTTGAGAGTTATTCCTTGAGGACGAGCAGATTATTATTTTGGTTGACTAGGATCAAGTCAGGTAGTGGGATTTCAAATATGGACCTCACTGTGGTGCCTTGGCAAGAGACTTTTCATGATATAGGTTTCAGCCCTTGCACATATCTCTATATGAGTATTGGTGATGCTCATTTTTGGGGGGCACGTGAGTTGAAGACGCAGTTGGAGCGTGATGAGTTTATAGTTTTTATCAAAGTAGTGCAGCGACAACATAGTGGACATTTACAGAGATTGACTTGGGACCTCGAGATTACACATGGGTTCAATTGGTTTTGTTCAGGTGTTATTGAGGATGCTACATGGGAGAGCGAGCCAATTCTAACACATCCAGATCTAAGATTGCTTGAGGCAAGCAATCTTGGGGAGGGCGGACTATAATGTCCCCTTTTTCTAGTCAGAGTTAGTCTATTATGGGGTTCCCGTAGACTAACTAGTTTAGTTAGGGAACCACTGGTGGCAGTGTTGGATGGGTTATTCAGTCGGTGAGTGGATGTTGACTTGGTTTTGGCATGATTTGCAGATTGGCTTTTTCTGAGGTGGTTTTGGTGGTTTGGGCCCATACTTACTATTTTTGGCAAATTAGGGTTTCGGTCCATTACAGAATTTTCAGTGTTGGAGATTGAGCATTTTGGCAAGACCTTTCTGATGGTCTATATGTCACTAAATTCTGAGTTCATTTGGGCCTCCATATTAATGTCTGTAAATTAATAATATTATTTAATATTAGACTTTGGGTTTTAATGGGTAAGTGATGAAAAATAAAATATTTAAAAGGCACTTAAGTTATATTGTTGGAGCACTCAACTTGGGAAATATTAAAGTGAAATTAAAAGAAATATTCCCTCCAAAAGTGCAACAACCCTCTTGAGGAGTTATAAGAAAGAAGAAGGGCAATTCATTTGGCATGCTTGGATTATTCATTTTCTTGGCTTTTTCTCTGGATAGAGTTTGAGGGTTTTGGAGAGACGAGAAACTAGGGCTGTTGGAAATGAAAACTTCCTATAGTGATAGCATTCTACAAATGTGAAATACCATCCAAAGGTGTTAATGCGGAAAATACATCCAGTGTTTGCTCTTATGCTTCAATGGGATTCTTTTTGATAAGGGTTTTGAGGAGACATTGAACATCTCTTTGCAGATTGATGGGTGATAGAACAAAGGGTTTTATCAGTAGTTTGTCCTAATTGGGAGTGAGAGTCAGAGCTGCACATTCTACCTTTGTTGGTCGTACACTCACATAGGTTGGTCGTACAACTGATAGCAGCAAAAAGGAGGGTTTGTTGATGGTCTGTGACTAGACTTGGATGTGGGTTTATCAATATAGCTGCAAACATAAATCAGAGACATCGGTGACAGATTGAAGGCATTTAAAAGACTATTTGTTGGTTGTTTTCACCAGTACCAAGTCGTACAATAGCTGTCTTAAACGTGGGTCTGCTGAAGAAGGAAATGTAGGGTTTTTGGGCATAATATCAAATATAATATGGCCGCCTAGGGTTTGCATCAGCATAACATTCATTACTTGTTGAAGATCAATAGTTGTTTGGCAACTAGGAGTGATTTCCTCTTGCTTTGTATGTTGGTTCATGTACAACAGTGGAATGGAGTTGAAGATTTCAACATGGGTATGTGAAGGTAATTTGTTTTAAGTAATTTCTTGATCTGGGTCTCGCATATTTTGTTCATATCTATTGTACTTTTTCTGGGTTTCATTTGCATGCTTCATTTTCTATGTAGTCTGGCAAAACATATACATGCAAACAAAAACCCCTTCTGCATCTTCTGTCTAGTCTGAAAGATCACACAAAAATTAATAAAAATAACACCATTAAGATTAAACAAAGAATAAATAGGTACGACACATTACAGAAAGGCTTATCGGGAAGTGGTCTAAACCAGAAAATGGTAGAATTTGTGATTTGAAAAGGAGATTCCCTAACAGACATTGAGAGGAGATAAGGAATCTATCCAGTCTTTCCATAATCTTACAGAAGTCATGTCTCCTATTAGTCCAAGGGTAAGTGCAAAAAGTTGGGGGGCCAACAAGTGGCCAATTTGTTTTCAAAAAAAAAAAACATAATGCGAGCACGTTATAACGCGCTCGTGTTATGGTTTGGTAATGACGAGCCTAAGGCTCAACAAAACTAAACCATAACGCACTTGCATTATAACCCGAGCGCATTATGACTTATTATAAATAAAAAAAGAGCATTTCTGCTCATTTCATTTCTTTATTTTCCTCTACACCCGCGGCCTGCAAACCCTAAGAAGCGCACTTGCGTTTTGGAAGACTTGATTCAACACCAAAATCTTACCGATTCGTCGCCAAAATGTCACCACAACATCGAGCAGGCCAAAGGAGTGAGTTTTTTTTTTTGTTTGTTTGAATTTGTTTCTAAATAGGTAGGTTTGAGTTGATTTTTGATGTAAATTTCGTTAATTGTCAGGAAATGTTAATGCACCTCCTCCTCCTCCTCAAAATCCACAAAATCCTGAAGATCTAGTGCTGCTAATAAGGCCTCTTCTTCCAAAGGTGACAAACCTAAGAAGGAGAAGGCAAAGTGTGCCTATTGTAAGAAACCTGATCATGAAGAACACAAGTGTTTAAAGAAACAAATTGATCACCTTACACATCTTCTTGAAAATAACAATATTAAGGTACTTGATTTTGTCAAATAGAGTTCATCTCAGGAATCTTCAAGGACATAGATAAAAGTAAGGGGAAAGGAAAGGGAAAAGCCCTAGTTGCTATTGTTTCACAACTTGATACATGGACCATTGACTCAGGTGCTTTGCACCACATGGCTTTGTCACAAGATGGTTTTGCCTCTTTGGAGCCATGTTCTATGCCATCTATACTAATGGGTGATGACACTCCTATTGAGGTGCATGGGAGAGGGTTTGTTGACATGGGCAAGGAACATTTCATGTTCTTTATGTTCCATATTTGCCAACTAATCTCATATCTGTCTATCAGATCACTCTCATTAGCTCTAGCAAGCAGGTTGAGTTCACTTCAAACAAAGTGGTAATCACTAAGTTGCACAATGGGTCTACAGTTGCTATGAGAAAGGTCAATCATTAGTCCAAACAGTATCACTTCTCTCACTTTTTTCTTGATTCTCCTTCACTTGTTATGCTTACACACTCAGATGAGGTGATTTGTTTGTGGCATCAATGATTTGGCCACTTAAACTACTACTACTTGTAGCCGCTTAGTCAACGTGACATGGTTATAGAGTTGCCCTCTATTCGATTTTTTTGATGGAGTTTGCCAAGGGTGCATTCTTGGTAATCATCATGAGAAAAAATATGATAAAGGCAAACCATGGAGGGCCACACAACTTTTGGAGTTTGACAGGCCCAATTCCACATCCTTCTTTCAGTAGGGCTTGATATGTTTTGACTTTCATTGATAATCTTTCCAGATACACATGGGTATATTTTCTCAAACAAAAGACTAAGATCTTTGAGTCTTTTTAGGACTTCAAATATTTTGTAGAGAAATAATATGAGAAGGCCATCAAGATTTTGCATACAAATAATGGGGGGAATATGTCAACCAAAGGTTTGAGCAATTTTGTGCTTCAAAGGGAATTGATCTTCAACACACAATTCCCTATACTCCACAACAGAATGGTGTTGCAGAATGAAAGAACAGGTCCTTGAAAGAGATGGCCAATTGTATGATTCACTCTAGGTCAATGGCACCTCAGTATTAGGTAGAGGCCATCAAATGTGCATGTTACATCCAGAATCAGGTTCCTCACCAAGCTATGAAGGGTGTCACTTCTTTTCAAGCTTGGACCAGTCAGAAACCCATAGTAAATCACTTTTGAGAGTTTGGTTCTCCTACATGGGCCCACATTCCAATAGAGAAAAACAAGGCTATGGATCCATAGAGCAAGCCTTACATATTTGTTGGGTACCCAGATGGTGTCAAAGGCTATAGGATTCTTCATCCCACCACACATGAGTTGTTCATCGAGAGGAGTGTTTGTTTCAAGGAGGATGCTTCTATTTCTTCTCCTACCACTTCTCCAAATACCATCACATTGGAGACACTGCAACATGATGATAGTTCTTCCAAGGATATTAATCCTCCTGATCTCAATGAGGAGTTTTCTTCCTCCACTTTAGATGGTGACGATGGTGATGAGGATTCATCTTCCTCTCCTAATCATCATTCAGAGGGTGAGTATTACCCTCTAGATTCTCTTTCCATTGGGCATCTTTAGGCTTGTTAGACATTGGATTCAATAGGTGATTGGGTTGGTGATCCTTTAGCTGCTAGAAGAACAAGGTCATAGTTCCAGCAGGCTCTACATCTCTTCATTTCTTTAGCTTTTGATCCATAGTCTTTTCAAGAAGCTTATGGTGTCCCCAAGTGGGATGCTAATATGTAGGAAGAGTTTAGTTACTTGGAGAGGAACCATACTTTGGATTTAGTCCCCCTTCCTAAGGGAAGGAAACTTGTTCGATGCAAGTGGATCTATCAGAAGAAATTTACTATAGATGAGTTGGTTGATAAGCATAAGGCTTGCCTAGTCACTAAAGGATTCTCCCAAGTTCCTGGGATTGACTACTCTGAGACTTTTGTGCTAGTTGCTAGAATGAACTCCATCTAACTTGTCCTTGCTATTGCTGTAGCCCATCATTGGGAAGTTCACTAGATGGATGTGGAGTGATTTTATTCACAGTGACCTTCAGGAGGAGATATATATGGAGTAGCCATAGGAGTTCATTCAAGATCCTTCACTTGTTTACCATCTTTGAAAATATCTCTATGGCCTCAAACAAGCCCGTCAAGCCCGGTATGCCAAGATGGACTCCTTCCTTCTGTCAATTGGGTTCACTCAATGCCATTCTGATCTAAATGTTTATATTCTACAGTAGGATGATGCTCTCGGCTTCCTTGTTCTCTACATTGATGACTTGTTGCTCACAGGGAGTCACTCATCCACCATCAAGGCAGTGAAAATTGCCATTCATGATCATTTCCTGATGTTAGACTTGGGCCTTCTGCACTACTTCTTTGGGATTGAGATTACTCAATATTTGTTTGGTATCTTCATTGCACAACCCAAGTACACACTTGATATGCTCTCCAGATTTTGCATGGCTGATTGTAAGCCTACATCGACTCCATTTTTGTCAGGGCTCAAACTTGAGGCTCACTATTCTTCACCATTGGTGGATGCTACTTTGTATCGTCAATTAGTTGGGAGTCTCATATACTTGACCCACATGAGGCCTGATCTATCATATGTTGTGGGCTTGGTGTCCAGGTTCATGCAGGGGCCACATGAGCTACATTGGAAGGTTGTTGAGCAAATTCTTCACTGAGTATAGGGCACTCATTTTTATGGGATTCACTATGCAACATGCTTGGATATTGACTTGGTGGGCTATATAGATCCAAATTGGGTAGGTGATTCTCAAGATCACAAGTCTACTTTAGGGTATTGCCTCTCACATAGTTTTGGTCTAGTTTATTGGTTGAGAAAGAAGCAGTCTACAATTGCTCTTTCATCTACAAAGGTTGAGTATCGAGGATTAGTTAATACTACTACTGAGCCCATTTGGCTTCAAAACATTCTCACTAAGTTTGGTATTCCCTTTTGGAAGCCTAAAGTCATCTTTTGTGACAACCAGAGTGTAATATAGATCTCTTGCAATCCAATCCATCACCAACAGACCAAACACATTGAGATCCACATGCACTACATTCAGGAATTGATTCATGAGCAGATCATTGATCTTAGACCTATTGTCTGACATCGGAGTAGATTGCAAACATCTTCACCAAACCCTTCATAGAGAGAAAGTTTGTTCATTTGCAAGCTTTGTTGAGGGTATGATAGGTGTACACTTTGAGAGGCTTCTTAGTTCTGCTCTATTCTCTCTCTATTTGTGGGGGGCTTCAATTCCTTATTTTGGGGGCATCTTCTCTTTGGGGAGAATTTTTGTACATGGGTACCTCATCAGACTTCATTTGTTGGGAACCATATTTTCACCCACCTAAGCTAAGCTTGAGGGGGGGGGGGTGTTAGTGTAACCTATTTTTATTTTCCTAGTGGGTTATTTATTTTCCTAATTCCTAGGTTTTTCCTACATTTTTATTAAGCTTGCACTTAGGTTCAATAAAGTGAGTTTAATTAGGTGAGTGGGTCTTTTGAGGTGTCACCATCTTATGAGGGAGTTACATATACTATGTCTAGATCGTTTGGTGGTCTCTCCCTATTGGTTAGTTTTTCCACCTCCACCCCTCTCCCTAGTCTATATAAACTCACTACCTAGCTTGTATTTTACATCTTGTATGTCAATTCTGTCAATCTTTAGTAGCTTCTTCTTTGAACTCATAATGCAATCCTGTCAATCTTTAGTAGCTTCTTCTTTGAACTCGTAATTCAATTCTATCATCCTAACATTTACATATCTCTTAGAATCACTAGTTTGCTTTTCTTTACGCATTTACAACTTTTGTAGCTTATAATCTCTCTTAAAAAGTGATTCAAGAGCATCCAGAAGCATTCAAAACAATTGAGACAGTTAGCAGTGAAATTACAGAGTATTGAGAGAGCGACCTTGGAGAATACTACATTTTACCGCATTTGCATATCAGAGGTTGTGGAGATGGACTTAACATCTAGACATAGTCATCCACAACATATCAAGAATTAAGATCATTTGGATTTGATCCCAGAAAGATATCGCTATCAGAATATTGACTGTTGTTGCACGTTTGACAGAGCAGAGCCAACTGTGTTTAGTGAAGTTTAATCGGCTTGCAGAGCAAATTCGTGACTTGTGGAGCCTAAAGGAACATTATTTTATGAAGTATAGGACTTGGCTAACCTTCATGGAGATCTGTGTGAAGTTTTATGCGCCAGCGGAGCAATGCCTTATGTTTAGGCCTGACCTATTTTGTGTACACGTTACCCTAACTAGCCGTTGCAATCAGACCGACTTGATAATGATTTGAAGGCTTGCGGAGGATATAAATAAGAGATAAAGAGTTGTTTCTAGGCAGTGATTGATGGCACGAAGACATGAAGCAAGATCTTAAGTTGTTTTGATCTGATTGAATAGCAGAACAGAGAAGAAAGTAGAGCAGGAAGCAGAATGAGTTGCAGAGTAGAGAATTGAGATGCAAAAGAAAGAAATCATGGAAGAATATTGTTGTATGAATCTGTTGTAATCCTTGGGCTACAACCTAACATCTGTAAAGCCCTTGAGGCATGTGTACTTCGATGTGAAGTTATAATTTAAATGAGGAATGAGCTTTGAAAGTTGGGTTTTTCCCTGTTAGGGTTTTCCCAAGATATATCTTGTGTTTGTGTTCATGAATATCTTTATCTTTCTGTTGATTAGCTATTATCTTCCATTGCATATCTATTAAGATCATCGTGTTAGTTCAGTACGCTGTAAGGTTGGACAGTCCCTCACCGGACCCTCCTACCTTGACTGCATCAAGTGGTATCATAGCTAGTTTCGAATCTGCTGGGCTGGTTGCGAATTTGTTAGAAGGTGGCGAATCTGATGAAGTGTTGTGTGAAACCCTAGAAGTAACAAGTGTCATCACTGAAGAAAGATCAAGGAAAGAAAGATTCAGATAAGCTTTTCACATTAAGTTATTTATCTGATTTGTTTCAATGGGGAAGATTGGGAAGAGGATGAAGAAAGAAAATGAAAACCTAATATGTAAGAAGGATATTTTGGAAGAAGAATTGTGTGAGATCAAAAGGTATAATTCAGAGTTGATGGGAAAGATGAAAGAACTAGGAGAAGGTAACTATGATGCTCTTGAAGAAGAATTGAAAAATGTAAAGAGGAGGAATGAAGATTTAGAGACAGAGGTAAAATTGTTTGAAGATGTTGAAAAGAGATTTACAGAATTGGAAGAAGGTTTCAAGCTGTTTGGGAAGGTGGAAAAGAGGGATAGAGATCTTGAAGAAAGTTTGGAAGAATTGAAAAAGGAAAATAGTTTGCAGAAAAGTGAAATATCAGGACTGAAGGAATAGCTTAATCAGTTGGAGCAGTCACTTGTAGCATGCAAGAAGGAGAATGAAAATCTGAGATCTAAGCCTGAACTTTGTGATGTTTCTTGTGATACTAATGATTTGTGTGATGATGCAAAAGTTTCTTTAGACAATGAGATTGAAGATGACAGTGTAACTGAACCTACAGTTGTTGGTGATGGTATTGGTTTCAAAATCATACAAAGAATGGGATATGAAGGATAAGGATTGGGAAAGTATCAGCAAGGAATTATAGAACCTATTGAACCAGTGATAAGATCAAGAAGTGAAGGCCTTGGATATGACAGATGTAAGCATGTTGTTGCTAATTCAAACAAATCAAATCAAGGAAAGAGAGGTATGTATTGTTCACATTGTAATAGACATGGACATGAAAAGGAATTGTGTTGGGATCTACATCCTTGTAAGTTCTGTGGACTAAGGAATCATTCTGAAAAGATGTGTTGGAATAAAATGAGGAGGAGAAAGCTTATGACAGATTGTATGCAGATGGATTATGGATGGATTGATGGAGCAAAATGGAACATGTCACTTATATGTTCAGAAGGTTGTATAGATGGAAGTATTCATGTGTTGGAGAGAAAAGAAAATATGGATCAGGATGCAGAGACAGAAGACCTTTTGTAGAGCAGAACAAGGACATTAATTCAAACTACAGAGGGAGAGATGATAGGAGTCATAATTCTTATCACAGTGCAGAGCATAGAAGAGATGAAAGAGGATTTTCCAGAAGAAGAACCTATTTTCAAGTTTGGAGATGAAAAGAATCAAGCAGTGAATGTCGACAAGAACCTATTACCAGAGAGGCTAATGATGAGGAAACAACAACTAATGCAGAGATAGTTTATATAGAGGAAGCAGTAAATAATATAGAGATAGTTTATGTAGAGGAAGAAGAGCCTGTTGATACAGAGATAGTTTATGCAGAGGGAGAGGAACCTTTGGAGATATCAGATTTGATAGAGAAACCAGAAGAAGGTGAAGCATTGATCTTAAGAAGAATTATGTTATAAACTAATCATCAAAGGAAGTAGTGCAAGAGAGTTTGTGTGAACAAGTGTGAAACATAATAGAAAAGGGAAGTTCATGTGGCAGAGAAAGAGGGAATGACATGACAAGATATTCTACCAAAAGAGAAAGATGATGTACCAGAATGAAGTAAATATGGATAAAGAAACATAGATGAGTAAAGGGAAAGTGTATGCAGAGAGGAAACTATGAGATTTTGATGAGTGCGGAAGAAATGGTGATAGGAACCTAGACTTAGATAGAGTTGTAGAGAAGAATTTGAGAATGTATCAGGAAATAACTGATTGTTCCGGAGGATGCATGTATGCATTGATTGACTCTTAATTGATTGAAGCAGACATTGATCTTGAGGCAACTTGCAGAGAAGAATTGCTCAGATCACCGATCATTGAGGCAGTGCAAGGCTTGCAAGTAGACCACCGAACCTAGACATGACAACATGAAGAACTTGAGGCAACTTGTGGAGAAGACTTGCTCAGACTGCCAATCATTGAGGCAGTGCAAGGCTTGCAAGTAGAACGCTGAACTTAGAAGAATTTGAGGTAGTTTTGTAAGGTGGACTTGAACAGACCGCTGACCTTGAGGCAGTTGCAAGTACCTAAAAACAGACCACCAAATCTATTCAAAGAGACAACAATGAATTTGACATAATATAGACCAAAGTGAAGAGGCTCACTTTTCAATTAACCCCGAGAGTCTGATGCAAGAGCATCCGGAAGCATTCAAAACAATTGAGACAGTTAGCAATGAAATTGCAGAGTATTGAGATAGCGACCTTGGAGAATACCACATTTTACCGCATTTGCATATCAGAAGCTGCAGAGCTGGACTTAACATATAGACATAGTCATCCACAACATATCAAGAATTTAGATCATTTGGCTTTGATCCCGAAAAGGTATCTCTATTAGAAGATTGACTGTTGTTGCACATTTGACAGAGCAGAGCCGACTGTGTTCAGTGAAGTTTAATCAGCTTGCGGAGCAAATCCATGAGTTGTGGATCCTAAAGGAACATTATTTGATGAAGTATAGGACTTGGCTGACCTTCATGGAGATCTGCGTGAAGTTTTATGCACCGACAGAGCAATGCCTTATGTTTAGGCCTGACCTATTTTGTGTACACGTTACCCTAACTAGCCATTGCAATCAGGCCAACTTGATAATGATTTGAAGGCTTACGGAGGATATAAATAAGAAATAAAGAGTTGTTTCTAGGTAGTGATCAATGGCACAAAGACATGAAGCAAGATCTTAAGTTGTTTTGATCTGATTGAATAGCAGAACAAAGGAGAAAGCAGAGCAGGAAGCAGAATGAGTTGCAGAGCAGAGAATTGAGATGCAAAAGAAAGAAATCATGGAAGAATATTGTTGTATGAATTTGTTGTAATGCTTGGGTGTGGCCTAGCATCTGTAAAGCCCTTGAGGCATGTGTAATTCGATTTGAAGTTATAATAAATGAGGAATGAGCTTTGAAGGCTGGGTTTTTCCCTGTTAGGGTTTTCCCAGGATATATCGTGTGTTTGTGTTCATGAATATATTTATCTTTCCATTTATTAGCTGTTAGCTTTTGTTGCATATCTATTAAGATCATGGTGTTAGTTCACTAGGCTGCAAGGTTGGATAGTCCCTCACCGGACCCTCCTACCTTGACTGCATCAAAAAGTTCTTGGGTTGTTCATCTATTTCAGATTTCTAACACTGTTGTTACTTTGCTAACTCTACAAGACCCACGAGCTTGAAGAACAGGTGACTAGACTCAAGGCGCATCTCCTTCATCTGAAATGCTAGAATGAAGGACTTCAATCTAAAAATATGTTCAAAAGCATGCTCACCTACATATTGGTGTACCTAAAGCAAAGACAAAGACACAAATTTATAAGAATGTGTTCAAGACATGAGTTTTGAGCAATGGCACGCTTATTGATCTTCCCACACGCCATAAAAAGGATTTGAAGTTTAAAAAATATATGAATGTAGTGTAGTGACACACCCTCCTGACACTAGAGATGCCTTAGAAAAAGCCATCAAAAGAGATCATGTGTATTGGCATGCCTAGCGATTGCCTCACATGTCATACCAAAGGATTCATGTTTGCAGAGGATTGGGGCACCTCTAGACCTCCATGCACACTAGAAGAAAGGCTTACAAAGTATAAACTCTTATGTTTTGGTGCACCCAGATGACGTCTTGATCACCTAATCAAAGGATTTAGGGTTTAAAAATTATTTACTAAAGGCATGCCTCCTTGTTATTCCACACACCTCACCAAAGAATTAAAAATATTTTGTTAATTGTATTTAGATGTGCTTAACAGTCACCCCACACACCTCATCAAAGGGGGGAAATGTTTTTTTGCGCAAAGGTGTGTGCTCATATAGTGATGCACACCACATCTAACAAAGTTGAAAAAGTATTGAAGAGACTTATGGTGTGCATGCCAAGTATTTGGCATGCCGCAACAAAAGGATTTAATTCTTTATGCTCTTTGTAAAACATGTATACCAGGTAAGGGAGAGTGGCCAGTTGTCGCCCACGCCCCAATAACCACTATGTTTTTAATCACTTGACCCCCCAATTAAATTTTTAAAAAGAACCAATACATGTAAAATACCAACCAAATAAATTAACACAGATGCACCAATACATGTTCACAACATTTGTACATGTTCACAAATGCACCAATACATTTGTAAATTAACCAATGAAATTAAGACAAGTGTACAAATGTGATGGCGAGCGATTACTGGCACATCGGTGTGGATGTATGGGGCGACATGTTGAAATGACCATTTTTCGACCCATGTGCACATAACGTGTCCTACAGGGAAATGTATAAGTGTCCAGAAGCCGAAAGAATAGCTTTAAGCTCTTCGGTCGCATACGGAAAAATCGTTGAAATTCAATAGGTCTAGCTATGTGCTTGACGTGTGCGAAGTTAAGGTGGGCGGCTACTGGTCCCTCTCCCTTACCTCATGCACCACAAGAAAAAAATGAAGTCTCCAATGTAAAGGCATGCATGCCTACCTATCATTGTGCCACATCAAAGGTCAACCTTCACCTTGCAATGGCATGCATGCCTGCATATAGAAGTGCCTCATTAAAGATGTTTTAAAGATTTAAAAATGTGTGTATAAACGCACACTCTTTCTCATCCACACACTTCAACAAAGAAAAGGGAGCAAAAGTTTAGTATAGTGGCATACCTGATTGAACACACGCGTGTCACATGAAGGACAATGTTGGTGAAGTTTCAAAGGCTAAAAGCATGCCTGTTTGACATCCCACCTGACAATGCATGATCTCATCTAACAAATGAAGGATAAAGGCACACACTTGTCTCATTAGGTACGATAATACAAAGCGAAGACAACTTTTAAAGATTTGAATAATCTAGTGTATTAGCACACCTAGGAATCATATCATGTGCCAATACAAAGGATAGGATTGCAAGGAGAAAATGTTGAGTTTTAGTGCATTGGCATACCTAGCAATAATCTCACATGTCAATACAAAGGAAGACAATTTTTAAAGATTTGAACAAGCTAGTGTATAGGTGCATGCTTGGACAATGGAGCTTACCAATACAAAGGAGAGATGAATGAATAGATTTTCAAGGTTTTTTAGAGGGTTAGAGCTAAGATTAGAGAAGAAGCTACAATATCATCAAAGTCATCTAGAGTTGCCTATCCTCAAGTCTATTTTTAGCCCATGCTATTTTTAGCCTTCACCATTTTCAAAGAGAAGAGCATATTTAAGGATATGTTATTTTTAATCAGAGCTATTTATAGCTCGTGCTATTTTTAATAGTCTCTATATTTAGCTTCATGTTATTTTTAGTGTTAACTTGGAGTTGACTTTTTTTTATCATCATGCGAGAAATGTGAGCTTTTGAGGCATGATTGTAATATTTTAATCGTTATTTGAACTAAAGGTTGCATGGTTTTAGTTTTAAAATTAGTGGAATAGATAATTTGTAATAAAGCTTGCATGTCATGCAAGCAGTTGTAGTTAGGATATGAGTGCAGTTAATTTATTTATTTTCATCCAATTATTTTGTAAACAATATAAATAAGTGCTTTTTTGCACTTAGGTGTATCAAAGTTAGTGGTATCAATGTATCAATCAAAGAAATGACTATAGATGAAGGGTAATTCCCATGCCTACATTATGTTGAAATTGCTATTCATTTGATATTCAATGTTATTATGATTTTGTGATTCACTTAATAGAATTTATTATGCCTATCTTGCTTTTGAATATCTATTGAGATGTGTCATTATGTGTGTTGAAAGTTAAGTTGCTTCAATGATTTTGTAAGCTTTGTATTGCAAGCGAACTTGAAAATATAGCTTGTGGATTTGTATCGAGTCTTACTTAACCATAGCATTTATGTTTATGTGTTTATCTAACTCATATGTGTACTTGTTTTGCTTAGTTCTACTTTTAGTTGAGTAGCACAAGTGTGTCATTGTAGGATTTGAGTTTACTCAAAAAGCATAAAATCCTTTGCCTCATGTTGAGAGAGTATTTTAGCCTTTTACACTCGACAAACTCAAAAAATATCACATATTTATGTTTTATTCAAGATGGACATGAAATTGCCCCAAAAATCATTGTAAAAATTATATATTGCAAGTACATATTATGTAGTTTTAGGTTAGTTTTTTATTTACAAGGAGTTTCCCCTTCTAATTTGAAGAGCATTTTTATCACACATATGTTCTGTCTTGTGATGCACTAAAAGGTGTGAATTAAAACAGTAACAAGAACATAACAACAACGGTCTTTGAGTCACTATTACACTCACAGAAACAAGGATGCATGCAAGCCAAAGTCTTAGGCATAGGAGAAAATCAGACCTATGTGAATGCCAAGCAGTATAAGAGGATTTTGCAATGAAGGCAGATAGAGATAACAAGAAAGTTAAAATGGTTGGGGAGGAAGAAAATTGTAACAATCTTACAAAAAATAACAAGCAATATCCAAACAATGTTTGGTACTAAGACAATGTAAGGGCATTTAAAGCAACCAGTAGAAGGAAAAGAAAACCCATAAAATCAACTAGAGGTAGCACACAACAAGGTGTGAAATCAACACAGCTAGAGAAATTTCAACCCCAAATCAGTTATATATTCCAAGAGCTAGGCAATAACAAGCATAGTCCAAGGTGGAACCCAAAGGAGAATGCTTAGATAATCACCCTATCAAATGCAACAAGGATATGAAACACCTAGAAAATATTGCAGAACTAGAGGTTGAGAATTAGGATAATCTATATAGTCCTATTTCAACGCCACTAATGTGGTCATCAAATATGTATGCTAGTGAGTTAATGGGTCTAAAGAGGAGACTCGATACTATAGAGGTGAAGGAGCAACTAAAGGATACCAAGATACAAGAGATCATAGAAGCCAATTGGAAGCTAACCCATGAAAATAAGTCTCTTAAAGACCAAATCATCGAATTGCAAACCACTATGGAAACAGGTCAACAAGAGATTTTGACCATAAAACATGAATTAAACCAAGCCAACAACATAAATATGTCTAAAGCAATGAGGGAAAGGGACATTCCACATATAAAATAAATTCACTCAACAATAACAAACATGGAGGTCAAAAAGGCTAAGCTAAAGGAACAATTCAAAGCAGCAACTTGTTGTGGCACAAGTGGTAAAAGGGCTAATAGAGAATCAAAGAGAACTAATTGAGAAACAAGTCAAATTTTAAATGTGGGAAGAAAGAGACTGACATGATAGAGCTACAAATATAATAATAAAAGGGTTGAAAGAGCACGGGGAAGGTGAGCACACTAACAAACTAATAAAAGACATTTTTGTAGACAAATTTGAATGGGCGAGGCATATTCATCAAGTAAGTAGAATTGGAAGAATGGTACAAGGAGGAAGAAATAGGAATGTAAGAGTAATCTTGAAAAACACAGAGGATAATAATAGATTATTAGGAAACATAAGGTTTTTTAAAGGTACACAATTTTGCATAGATGAAGATTTAACTCTAACATAGTTAGAAGAAAGGAGGGAATGGAAGAATGTTGTATCATCAATAAATGCAGGAAACAAAGCATGGTTATTTAACAGGAAAGCTTAGTTTTGTGACAGAATGACTCAAAGTAAATATAAAGGCATGGCCCCTAAGAGCACCTTATAGTGGTAAGCTAGAATTGCAAAGGTTACCCTTGGAGGAAAGGTCCTAGTTTAGGGCCTATAATAGAGGGAAAGGACATCATTGTCCTAGTTGAAACACATGAACATGAAGGTTGCAAAGTTTCAAACTTTGAGGGTTATAGTTTTAGTTTGGAATGAACTAATTGAAAGTGGCAATGGGCATGGGGGAGTGACAGTTGTAGTGAGAAAATCATGGGGAGGAATCATACAAGTAGAAAAGGAAGACCCAAGTAACCAATACATATGGATGAAGATAGGAAATGGGGAATCTACAATTTTGTACCTCATGGCTCAAAATCATATAATAAAAACAACCTAGATAAAGAGGACCCATATAGGCAATGTTAAAAAAGGACATATCATTTTATAGTGCCATGGGAGAGGTCATTTTAATAGGATACTTTAATGCAAGAACCAACAAATAATCAAGCTCTTTACCTTAGAAATGGGGGGAGGGTGGTGAAAGACAATCCTTTATGGTTAGAGAAAGAAGAGAATAAAAAATGGGAGAGAATCTCCCAAGACAAAATGGGAGGTATAATGCAATATGGGGTAGAATTATTGGGGGTTTTGCAACCTCTATGATTTGATCATATGTAATGAAATAAAAACATGGCTGAGCTTAGGGAACATTACATGTCAAACTTACAATGGGCAAAGCATAGTTGATTATGTTATTTGCTCTCAGAATGTTATGCCAAGGCTAATAGAGCTAGAGGTGGGGAGTTGTCCCATAGAAATGAAATCTGATCATAATCCTTTATATGTAAAGATTGTTATACAAAAAGATAACCAACAACAAGATAGACCCCAACAAAATCAAAAGAAAATGGTTCCTCAAGGCACAATCCTTATGACTCTTGAGAACCAAGAAATTTTTAGAACACTTGAAAAAAATTGCATGAAAGAAAAGATATTAGTACACGTCTAATCTAAACAAAAGAATGATATGTAGCGAGAACTTGATACCAATAATCCACAAAGCACTCATCCCATGCAAAAGATCTAGACCTAAGAGAGGCAACGAAAGTATTTTTCCAACAAATCCATGGTATGATGAAGATTACAAGGCAACAAAGAGAATGTTGAAAATCTTAGGAAAGGACAAGGACAATAAAAAAGCTAGTGAGATCTAAAAAGAGGAATACATGCAAACAAGGAGGAAAGAACTAATTTCACTTGGGAAGCATAATCCTAGAGGTTTTTGGAAGGGATTACAACAAAATAGTACAACTAAAGAGAATAATATCATAGACTACGAATGGCTAGAATATGCAAAACTGTTGTATGAGAGAGACCGAGCTAAAGACATTCCCCCAGTAATTAATACAATGGCTAAACTCTTCTCCATGAAAGATATCAAAGAAGGAATTAAAAATCTATATGTGGGTAAAGCATGTGACAGTTGGTTTATAGGTAGAATACCTAAAATGGGGCTTGGAGGCCCTCACACCGCACATTAAAAGGAAATTCAATAGGGTCGCTCAGAATGACTTTCTCACTAATTGGACAACCAGTGTTGTCAATCCTCTACTCAAAAGTGATGTCAACAACCCATCAAACTACCACACTATAATGATAATTCTCCTTTTGGAAACCTCTTTAGGAGTATGATAAAGCATATATTAGTATTTGGGAAAAAAGAAAGGAAAGAGGGTGAAAGGGCAAGCAAGTTTTAGGCCAAAACACTCAACAATTGATCATTGCATTACTATTAGACACTTGATCGAGAAGGTTTCGAATAAACAAGGAGGAAGAAGTTTTCTACTATTTTGTTGACTTCAAGAAGACATTTGACACTATTCCTAGAAGCAAACTTTGGGGTAGAATGGAAGAGTTGGGAATTCCATAGATGTAAAGGGCAATTGTTTATAGGCTGTATAATCAAGTTTGGGTCCAAATTAGAACAGGGCAAGGATTATTAGAATTGTTTGGGAGCAACATTGGGGTCAAATAGGGATGTTCATTATCCCCTACCTTGTGTGGATATTATATTGATGGGTTAGAGGAGTGAATATACAAGTTTGGTGGTGGGGGTGTTCATTTGGTCAGCTATGTAATAGTTGCTTCTATATGCGAATGCCCTTATATTAATGGCAAAAACAATGCATGATTTGAGAGAGCACTTGAGAGCTCTAGAATTGTTTTGTCATGAAGTAGGAATGCAAGTGAATATTGACAAAACCAAGGTCATGATCTTTACCTTGAGAAGAAAGAAGAATCAAATAGACTTTGTATTTGAAGGTAGCCCGTTGCAAGTGGTAAATGAATATAAATATCTTGGCCTCAATTTCCACAACAAACTCAGCTAGGAGACTTGTAAGACAAAAATGATACAGAGGGAATGGAAAGCTATATACCTATTGCAAAATAGATGTAGAAATGCTAACTTGTGGGATTGGAAAACTAAGAAGACCCTTTTCGTGTTACTTGTTGTGTCAATGGTGTTATATGGGTGTGAAGTTTGGGGAGCAACACATCAACGATGAAATGGAGGCAAATAGAGAGGTTACAAAAGCATCTAATCACTAAGTAGTTTCAAAATGAAAACATCAATTCCTTATGAGTTCGCTTTAGTTGAGGTCAATGCCTTTCCTTTGGAGGCATCAGGTTTGATCCATATGTTAAGTTATTTAAAGAGAATATAGAATGTGGAGTTGCATCGTTGGCCCAAAATGACAATGGAGGAAAAGTTAAATAGAAGGAAAAGCACTTAAATGAAACAAAATGCCAAGTGGATGAGTAAGTGGGATATTAGCATGCAAGAGTGTCCACACACCAATGTAAAAAACAAAAGATATGCTAGAGAGAAAGTAAGGGTAACCGTTTGGACAAAGCAACTTGGGAGGAAATGATCATTTCAATCCTATATGTGATCACGAGCAAAAGAATTATATAGGAGCGAAAATAAAGTGGAAAGCGAAAATGTTAATAGCTCAGGTAAGGACTAGCTTGCACCATCTTAGCTGTGAGACTCGAAGGTGGACAATGCCTAAGGAGGAGTGGAGAGATAGAATATGTTGTTTTGTACTTTGGGGTTAGTGAAAACAAAACGTCACTAGATCATGGAGTGTCCAACTTACAAGGATATTTAGATGAGTTAAATTGATATTTTAAATGTTAACTCCTTGATTACCTTGTTTGAAGAGGAAATACTAACAAAAACAACAAATTATTTGATCAAGATTCACAAGAGAAGATCGAAGATAAAAAAGAAATAGAAACCGATCAGAGGTAATGGGGACAAGGCATTTCTAAGAGGGCTTTTGTGCCTTATAGGCTGCTCAGCCTAGTGGACGTTACTAAAAAACTATTTCATTTCATTTCATTTTAATGTCTTGATATGTCTAGAATATACTTTTGTAGTAACTTCGGAGGACTGTCGTGGCCCTGAGTGATGGAATAAAATGAAACTCTCTGAGTGCTGGAATAAACAAACGAAACTCAACATTTAAATTGGATTGGAATCAGAATTTGTGGTGCAGCAACAATTGGTAAGAGCAGGCAGCAGCCATGCTACAAGTTTTGGCGCCCTCTGCTTCTGCTTTGGGGCGCTCAAGGCCATTCTATATCTTCACTCCTACCCTTCCAATTCTTCCTTGCCTACGAAACAGGGCTTCATTTAGACGCAGTCATAAAAGATTGAGGTTAATTTCCCATGCCAGTAAAGAAGATGGTGAAGATATCAATCCCATAGACGAGCCTTCCAAAACCAATATACGGTGGTCTTCCGGTAATTTAATCAATCGTCATTTTTTTTCCTGAAAATAAAATTCCTCCACTTTGTTTCTGGAATTTAATAATTCGGTTTTTTAAAAAATTGGTGATACTCCATCTTACCGTTCAGTTTAGCCCGATGGATTAAGAATGTAGCAAATTAGTTGTCCATCACAACAAAATAAAGTAGAAGGTGTGTTGTAGAGATGTGTGATCATTGTTAATCCTTGCTAATTTTAGGGTTTTCAGGGGTATTTTAAAGCAGCTGTTAATATTCTTACTGTAAATTAATTTCTTTTTGTGCCCACTTTTTGAACTCAAACCTTTTTGACGAGGAAATAAAATTGGTAATCCTGTGAGTCGCCCAAAGGAGAGATGTTTAGCTTTCTTTGCCAGAATATGATGAAAACGGAGTAAATTAAATATTTTTAAATTGAAAAGTTGAATTTTTACTATAAATATATGGTTTTTGGACATTACTTGCTGAAATAAGTAGTATAAAGCAGATTTGAGAAGCAAAGTCGAACATTTTAAGAACTTTTTTGGGAGGTTTATGCAGTGCGAAACTCCATTGACGATGCCCAATTAATTCCTTAATGTTTAGCTGCATGGTAGAAATCATCTATAAAATTATTATAAGATGACTATTTTCCGTATCACTTTCTATTTTTAAAATTCAATGATGGAGTTCGCTTTAATGATATCTCCAGCCATGTTGGCACAGGTCGAGGAGGAGTTTAGAGGCAAGAATTTAGGCAATTTCAGTTAGGGAACAAATAATACGTAGCTTTTTTCAGTCCTTTGCATTGTCTTTACTTTATCGTGTTGAATCTTCTCCCTTTTGATCTGACTGCTTTCTTTTTTTATAGGTTTAATATATTGTTTCTTGCTAGGGCATACGTTTTGAAAAGTTTAGAATTCACTATTTTCAGAGCTAACCATAATGTTACCGTTATGGATCCTGAGGATTATGCCCTATCTCTAGTCAATCTTCTTTTATCACTTGTTAAGAAAATTCTCTTCAATAGTAGAGTTTTGTTTGTAATTGTTATTCATTATATTTTCAGGTTGGTTAAGGGAAAATCCGTAAAAGTAACTTCATGTCATTTATCATGCATGTAAAAGGCAACAGAGAGAGGAAGGATCGGCATCCATTAAAAGACCTCTAAGCATTAGATAGACTTTAGAGTATGTCATGTGGTGATTGTAAGTTGTTAATAGATGGAAGACTTTAGTTCTTGGCCAAGTGGAGCGTCTGTATTGCTCTTGGAAGTCACTTGACCTGAATTGAAGATGATGCTCTCTTGGGAAAGTTGTTCTTCCTATCATATGTATTACCTAAAATATCAACTTGATAAGAATTGTTCGTTTTGAGCGTTTTCCAATTTTGTCTAAGCAAAAGGGACAGGTTTCAGGTATTGAAGTTCATATTGCACATTTTTCAGTGGAAATTTTTATATTCTCTGAAAGGAAAAAGAACCAGAGTATGCACCTTGCAGCATCCTATGTTTTTCCTTAATTATATATTCAATAACTTGATACACGTACATACTCCTATGCCCTTAAAGTGGAAACAGACATAGATGATTTCCCATCACATTAATCATTCCTCACTGCTTGTAAAATCAACACTTTAAGAACATGAAAGAAGAAGAAAAGAAGAAAGATAGACAGAAGAAAAGAGACACCAAGATATGTGGAGAAAACCTTTTGAGGTAAAAAATCCCACACTCCAAAGCATTACAATACACTTGCAGGCTCAAAGCCTTGGCAAATGACTCCTCAAGCATTCAATTTAGAGGAGTTCCAATACAAGAAACCATCAAAATGAATCTCAAAACCATGAGCTCCCTCAAATGTGACGCCCAAATTGCGTAGGAAATATCCAACGCCTAGTCATGGAGAATCAAATCCACTGTAAAAAAGAAAGTTACTTGCACCTGTTAAATCATAACTGACTCTCCAAATATGGCGCTCCATTTTTGGCTCCTAAAATCATGCTTTTGCAATCTCCAAGGTAACTCCCTTTTTCAAGCTCTTTCCATTCTAGCAACTCTTACACACATTACAAGTTGTCATAGTTGCATTTAGCAACTTCCATGACACTAAGTGGTAAATATAAATTGTCAAAATACAAAGTAACAAATAGTGCCACTCCAAGTGAGATGCCCAAAATATGTGTGTGCATAATAACTACAATAAATAAATATTTCTAATATTAGGACTTGCAAGGTGTATGATACACCTAATCCCAACATTCTCAGCCATAGGTTTTTTAGTTAGAGTACTAGGCTTCAACCAAAGTTCTTCTATTAATAGTCTATTATTATTATTATTATTATTTTGATTGGTGAATGAGGTATTTTTAGCCTGGTCCTGCTCTAGGTGAGGCCACAAATGGGGGACCTCATCCCCAGCACGAACACACAGCATTAACACTGGTCAAACCCGTGAGCTTGTTGGCCCAGTGAGGGCTTTAAGCCGCAAGCTCATTGGCCCAGCAGGGGCCCTGTGAGGAAGCAAGGCCTGCAAGCTCGTTGGTCCAGTGGGGATTTGAACCTTGGTGGCACGGATAACAACGCCATGCCTTAACCACCACATTGTGCGATGAACCACATTAATAGTCTATTATTTTAATATCAGATTTCAGCTGCATTTATCTGCTCTTATTGGCTGTTATATTAATATCTTATGCTTTATTTTTCTCCCATTATTATCTGTTATTCTGACAATTCTGTTGCATTTATCAGTCCTTATCTATGTTCTTTTCAGGCCCAGTCTGTCAGTTTCCAGCTATAAATGCAGTTTTCCTGTAAGTAAGAGAACAAAACTGAGATTTTAGTAACTTAGCAGATTTCAGATTTGATTTGTAACATTGTTGCTAGAGCCACTTTCTGCCTAACATCAACAATGGCTTCATTATGAACCATGCGAGTTGGGTAAAAATGAAATGTAAAGTAGCATTCTGGGTGGAGGAAGCCATCAGCAGTCTAATAGATAAGTTAAGAGAAGCCATCAACCAGATGAACAATGTTATCATGGCCATGAATAGAACCTTAAATGCCCAAGTACTATCCATGTGAAACAAATAATGAAGAGATCAATATGATGATCAAGAAAATGACCTTTATGCATGTTGAAAGAACAGAGGTTGGATGGCACTGCGGATGGGAGAAAGAGACGAAATGTAGATACTTGCAATAAGATCAAGAGGGAATTTACTTAAATCAAAGTTTGATGCATTTGATCTTTCTTATCAAGTTTGATGTAGTGAATGACAGTTTAAGCCTAAGGCTTGGATTGAGAAGTTGGATTTATTTTTTTGAATAAAACCTACAGGAGACTTTCAAAAAATCTAGTTTGCCACATTACACTTTTGGGGGACCAGAATTTGAATGGAAGTGGATATGGTTAATTGAGTGCAAGATGAAGGCAGATGATGGTGGTGGTGCTTTTCAAGACATAAGCACTTAGGGAGGGTTTGCAATTGCGTTGTTTCATAATTTTGAGGCCTATAACTAAAGAAATAATTTCTGGCCATGAAAAATATGAAGTAGCAGAGCACAATGGCATATTAATCTAAAGAGTTTTGTAGAACAATTTTGTTGGTTGAAAGGATCTTTTCGTGATGGGTGATTACTATGCATATTTGTTGATTGAAGGAGTCCGTTGGCTGGTGTTTGAAGGCTTGAAAGTGTAGTGGCTAGGAGAAGGACGTCAATAGGAAGAGGTCTGGTCTAAAATTCTCGGGAGTCAAGTTTCAACAAATTTAGCTTTTAAACTCCCCACAACAACAAAGGTCAATCTAAGGTTATTGAAAACACGTATTTCTCTTTAGTTCCGATGCTGAACCATAAAAAATTAGGTCTTGGGTTCTATTGTCCTTGCTGATTTGTGTTTAAAGGGGTTCTGTGACACTTGCACAGAAACTTAGTAAGAGGGATACAAATGTGTAGAGTTTTCAAAAAGATTGGCATGTTTGAGGTTACAGACTAAGATGAACCTGAAGTGATTGGTTGTGATCAAGCGGAATCAACACTTGTGGAGTAGCACATTGTAAATGAAGAAGACCAAAACCAACAAGAAGTTTCACACGTTTCTTTTCATTCAGTGTTAGATATAACTCAAAATTATACCTTGAGCATAAGATGCACGGTCAAAGGAAGGAGGTGGTGGCATTAATTAATTGTGATAGCACTTAATTTTATTGGTGCCAAGTTAGTGAGCTTTGTAGGTGTGAAAGTGGAACCTCTACCAAATTTTGGTGTTTCAATGGCCAATACCATGATAATGTGCTATAGAGGGGTGGTAAAGGGAATTAATTATTGAAATCAATTGGATAGCTATTTATTCCACATATTTATTTAGTTTCCATGGCAGGGGCTGATCTAATCGTATGAGTGCAATGGCTTATGATCTTGGATGAGCTTTGTACAGATTACAGTGAGTTACCTTGAATTTGAGAAAGACCAGAAAATTATAGCCATTAGGGTTTTGCCTCCAGGCGTGAGCAAGTTGATCTCAACACATAAAGATGTGCAGAGCTAGGTTTTATGTTTGAATGTAATGCCATGAGGGGTTTAGATGTCAAAGTCAAAGTGCAGCACCAACAAGACAAACAAAAGTGCAATAAATGATTTATGGGTTTATAGTTGTGTTTAGGAGTTGCCACTGTTGGCCCGCAGAGAGTACTTGAAGTTAGAGTTTATCTACAAAATGCAATGCAGTGATATGTGGTGAGTTTCAGATGTTGCGGTGCAATATGTATGTTGGTTTACATGTGGTGATGTTGTGGCAGTAACTGCAAGTGATTCGGAGAAGAACTCACAACTGCATATAGGAAACAGTGTTGCTAGAAGCATGAATGGCAATGCAGGAGCAATTGTGGCAGAGTTGGAGTTCATGTGGCACTATCTGAGAGCAAGATAATGTTCTGGAAGATGACAGGGTACCGCAAGCAGTCATAAGCAATGTAATGTTTGTGTGTGCTACTGCAAGCTTGGAGTTGGTAGTGGTGGCTATACAAGAAAACATGAACTCATCAGCAGTGTTAAATGATCAACTATAGATTCGTAGTGTGTGGTAGTGGCTATATATATGTAATGTCCCTTTTTATGATTTTTTGAAAATATGTAATTTTTTTGTATTTTCTGATTATGAGGAACTGAAAGTAAATGCTAAACTAAGAAATTGAACCCTAGACTAACAGTGAACAGCAAAACAGTAATTTTTTAGAACTATAGATAGCTGATAACAAATATAAAGGATTGGAATAAATGTTATCTAGCTCTAACCCTAAAGCTGGTAAATTGCAAATGATCATAAATCCTCATAAACCCTACACTATTTATGATTAGCAGCAGTATTTCAGAGTTTCATTGAAACATTCATGGATTGGAATACAGCGAATAGATTCAATATTAGATGATACCAAGGGAAATATGAAACCCTTTTGAGATCTGAACGCTAGTAACACTGTTTAGTAATGGCAGCAAACAATCGTCTAAATCCTAAGCTACTGTTATAGCAATGGAGTAGCAGATATATTTTGTATTTTTATATGATCATAAAGACTGGAAATGGGATATGAAATAAACTGCTGTATTATGCAGAGATTGGCATCTAATCTAATCATATATATAAACATTAATAATAATGAGCAACCTAGAAGTGCTTCATACAATGCTAAACTAGAAATCAAACTTCAAAGAAAAACCATATTATAATGCTGACTAGCTGTACGGCTGCATAGAATATTAATCAGGCTTACAAAATGCTGCAGTGAAATGGTACAACGCCCAGCATAGACCATACAGCAGCAATTAAAATCAATTTGTAAGACTTTGGCTTGACGTGGCAGACTTTGAAGAATCTATGATACCTTCTGTCATTATATGGTAGTCCTCGTAAGGTACGGCATCATCCAATCTGCTGCAGCAGCTTCAAGGAAAGGCATTCACTCTATAATAAAATGCTGTGGCAAACTTCACATATGGTACTGCTCACAAAATGGTACGAAACTGTACAGCAGCAGTGAACACCTCACAATCAGCTGATTGAGGTTGTACAGCTGTGGATAACCTTTGAATTCTTCAACAATGATGATTGAAAACTCCAAATAATGCTGATTTGACAATGCCAAACAATTTGCTTGCAAATATGAATTGAAACAACCACGATCAATAAGACCAAAAGCGATCCTTGTGTAGAATTACCCAATTGGATATGAGGTTTTTTGTCTCAAAATCCAAAATGATCCCAAGAGGGTTTTTGTGCTCCCGAGAATTGCCAACCAAGGGATTTTGTCCTTGAGAGCTCCAATTTGAAAATTGAATTTGCAACAATGAGAATAATGGATGATCAATTTGGGCGCTTGCCTTTTCATACATAGCTGCCTCACTTGGGTCCCTTAATATTTCACTTTTTCGTCCAAGTGAAAATTAAAATAAAAAGTACCTTTTAAATAAATAAATACATATGCCTCGTAATGTCTCATTTAGACGGCCTTTAATAACAATACTTAAAATGCCTTTTTAAACAATGATTGGGTCCAAATTATAATTTATTTCCCTTACCATGTCCCTTAGCCTACGGGAAATAGAGATAGGCTATGGGTCTTCAACCAATGTCTTCAATCTTGAGAGGGGACATGACAATATACGTGGAGACATCATGTTTGGTGATATGTTGGCATCATAATATGGTCAGAATATAGTTGTGTGACTCTTTGCTTTCTACGTGTTTGTTGGATAGTTAGATGGTTGAGATTCCATGTGTACATCTATATGTATCATCTTGTGTGAAGGTGCCTGTTGTGACGTTTTCACACATCGCCCCATTGCAAATGGGGACCCCCTCTTTTTTTCGCTTTCTGTCGTAGGTTTGCTTTAGGGTTCAGGTTTTCTTTGAGTTTGTATGTCTGGAAGTGTTGTTTGACCTAGTCTCTTCCATGAAATGAAGAATGAGCCTCCCCGGAGCAGCGTGAAATGAATCAAGTGAATTCAATCAAGGAGCAAATGAAGGCAAAGCATGTCCTGAACGCCTGAAATTGACTAAGTCTGATGTCCTGAACTCCTGAAATTGACTAAGTTTGATGTCCTGAAGTCTGATGTTCTGAGATCTTGAAAAACTAAGTCTGAAATCTGATGGATCCTGAAAAATCTAGAATCTGCATGTTAAATCTCATGGATCTGGGACCTATCTCAAACATCCTGGAAGTATATTTCAAAATATTTAAAGTTAAACATATACTTAAATATATATTTAAATATACTTCCACCCAGGACATTTCGAAATCTGGCAAAAAAAGTTTAAGTCTTAGACCTTGAGCGCAAATTCCATGCACAGGGGGAGAATGCGCCCTAGAAAAGCGCAAATTCCTTGGCTTAGTGGAAATCCCGCCCAGAGAAACTAGGTACTCAATCCTTGCAAAATCTGAAAAGTTCTCCGAAATCTTAGCAAATTTGAAGAGAAATTATGAAAGTCATCAAAGAAAATTGAAAAATGGCTAAGTGTTAGAAGCGCAAATTCCATGCACACATGGAATTTCAGCCCAAAAAGGTGGAAATTCCACCAACAGGAGGAATATGCGCTCATTGAAGGTTTGCAATTTTGGTAAAAAAAATGAAAAAATTCAATCTTTTATTCAAAATTCCTTGAAAAATTCATCTGGAATGACTTAGAAAAAATCATGATTGGGAAGAGCGCAAAATCCTTGTCCATGAGGAGAATGCGCCCTAGTGAAAGTCCTAATCATGCAATATGCGCTTATTTTAGTTTGATGATTTTGGATCAAAGCAAGGGAAATTCTATCTCCTTAGTTGAAATTCATGAAAATCCATTTGGAAACCTTGAGAAATTTGTCTAAGGATCCAAGGTGAATGATGGAAATTCCTTGCATATGAAGAATTTGCGCTCTAAGACAAAGGAAAATCCACAGAGAAAGAACAATTGGCGCCCTAAGAAAATATTCTTCCAAGACATGTGGAAGTGCGCTTGAGAGAGAAATCATTAAGAGAGATGGGGAAAAACCATTTGACAAGTCCTTAGTAGAAGATGACATCACGGAGAAAGTTGGAAATTCCTTGACCCTATTGAATATGCACTCTAAAAGGTGGGAATTCCTTATGCGTGAGGAATATGCGCTCCACAAGAGATGAATACTCAGAGACAGGGAAATTGTGCCATTTGTAATCAACTACTATTTCAACAAATCCATAAGAGAGAATCATAATTTCAAAGGGTAAGTGGAAATTGCATTCAAATCATTAAGGAAACCTTGAAGTTTTTGTGAAAGACTAAGAAAATGCCACCATGGAAGAAATCTCAAAATTGCACAACATTATGAAGGTCACAAATTTCTTGTCAACAAGGAGAATGCACCCAAACAAGGAGCAAATTCCTTGTATACAAGGAGAATGCGCCATCTCCTAGTCTCCTTCCATTTTGAAGAAAATCCGCTCAATCAACAACTTTTAAGGTGATTTCAGTTTCGTGAAGGTCCAATGAAAAAAAATTATGTAAAATCTTGAAAATTTGCTGAGGAGTGGAAGTTTGAGAAATGAAATGAAAAATGCCAAAGTCAAAAAGGTGGAAAATCCTTGTACACAGGGAGAATGCGCCCAAACTAGGCGCAAAATCCAATGCCATTAGGAGAATGCATCCCTCTTGGAGTTACCCCTTGCAAACCAAAATTTGCCCAAGTCAAAAGCAAGTCAGCCTAAGGGAGAAGAAATTGAGTTTAAATCACGTTTTTCCTCGCCTCATGATCTATTAGTAATTTAGTTGATATTTTGCAATGAATAACTTTCAATTTCTCATGATCAAATACTATGACTTGTAATACTCTATTTTGCAGATATCAAAGAATCCGGAGGCAAGATAGGCACTTGCTAAGTGGAGGTCACTTCAAGGAAGATCCAAAGCATTCAAGGGAGAAGACTTCATTGAAGGAGATTCCACATGAAGGAGATGTTATCAAGTTCATCCACAAAGAAAGACTTCATCGCTGGAGTGAAAGAACTTCATCATTCATCTTGCAAGTTTCATCATCCGCATCCGGAAGATCACTTCTACGCTTAAGAGTCATCCATTTCATCGAGGAATTCACGCACAAGGAATCCTCTACTTAAAGAGTCTAGAGCTAGAATCCTGCACAAGAACAAGAATTTCACAAAAATGAGAATGAGCATGTACATCAAGCAAAGCCATGAATTACATTCAAAGTACTAAGGCATGGAAGACAACAAGAGGAAATTCGAAATTCTCAAGTTTGCAAGTTCGAGAAGCGAAGTTCCACAAGTGAAAATCCAACAATTTGGGAAAGTATTCCAAGCAGTGTGAACACAGAGAAGATCAAATTAGTTTGTCTAATGCCGAGGTGGCATGTGCACGTCACCAGTCCAATCATATTTTGCCACATCACCCATCCAAGTTCAATGAATATACAACAAACGAGAAGCCAAAGAGGGCGTCCATGTGGAAGATGCTTCAAAGATTCCACTTCAAGCTTATCCCATTGGGAAATGTGCCTTCATTGCCTCCCATTTTCTAAAAATAGTAACTTTTGTAACAAACTGCCTTGTTGTCTCAATCTGGGCCGTTGATTTGTAAATCAATCCTGGTCGTTCATGTAATTTTTGGAGTCTATAAAAGGCTCACTTCTCTCATTTGTAATCAATAGAGTTGCTGTAGGAGAGATTAGAATACATTAGAAGTAGGGAGAATAGCAAGTAGAGTAGAGGAGACTCTTCGAAATCATTGAAGAGATATTGTGAAATTGTTGTAAAAATACTTCCTCGATCAATACAAGCTCATTGTTGATTTTTCATGGTGATTTTGTGTGATTATGGGATGTTAACATGGTTTCTAAATCTCTCGAATGTGATTGAGAAATGTTTCCAAGTAGCTTAGATAGTAGATTAGAAGTTCATTGATGTAATGAGTTTATGCAAAGATATTTGATGAATTCCTTCTTGGTTCATACTTTTCATGATTTGTCGATGATAAGTTATTTTGCAAAGTTAGCCTGAACCATGTTTGCTTTAGTTCGATTGTGAGTACTTGTTCAAACTACGCCAGCTGTGGGTGTTTGGATGAAGGTTTACAATTTGAAAATCCTTGAATGACCTTAGAAGATTTCACTGACTCTGTGTAATTGTTGGTTCTCATGGTGAAGCGGAGTTTGGTTTCATGAGGAATTTGTCTTTCTTGACATGATTCATTATTTCATTGACCTTAGAATAGATATCTCTTAACCCTCTTTCTTTTGCATTTTCTTTTAAGTTTGATTGATGAAGTTCCATTCATTCACATCCAAGGAGTAGGGAATTTCATCCATGTTTGTGAAGGAGGAATTTAGCGTAAGTCCCTTTGTGATTACCAGCAAGATCACATCAAATCACTGAGTCTATTCGTTGCAAATCACGTATAAGGAACCTTGGAGCGCTCTTGTTTGATCACATAGTTCAACATTCGAGAGGCTTTGTTCAAGAGAGGATAGAGCATTTGGTGTTTTATTTTATTGTTGTTGTTGTCACAAAAACATCATCAATAGTGCCAAGGTTGGACAGACTGGAAAAAGTCGGTGTTGGATTGACCATTGTTGATGTGAAATATTAGAGCGATTGTAGAAAAGTATGCTATAGATTGAGACTCTCTAAAAAGGCTTGTTGTATTGAATCCTTGATTCTGAATAATATAACTATTGAAAGGCACAAGACAACTTAGGTGGGGGGGGGGGTGAATCAATTGTATCAAAAACTTTAACTTCTTTAAAACAAGATCACTTTCACATTCACTTAATTTAACTCCTTATTCTGTCATGAAGATTAAACATGAATAGTAGAATCCAAACATAAGTACACACATGAACACCAGATTTTTACGTGGAAAACCCTAAAAAGGGAAAAACCACGGTGAGTGTTAGCTCACAATATAATGTAGTAACAATGCCGAATAACAAAAGAGGCTCACTGCCCAAATGAAAGGCTCATTGCCAAAGGTTGGCTCACTGCCGAGGGTTGGTGGCTCACTTCCATGAACTGATATAGTATCATCTACAACATGCCTGAGTTTAGTTCCATTGAAGCGCAATATATCTCCTCTGCTTTTACAGCTCACACTTTATCTTCGCATCTTCACACCACTTCACCTCACTCACGAATTCATTACATACATTTATACCAATCATCAACCTTGGAATGTACATCAAGGTCGGCATTACAATCTACAACCATTGGAACTATCTCCAAGGTCGGCATACATACATAAATCAAATTAGGACTAGACCTAAACAAACTTGCAGAGCAAATGAATGAAAGAGGAACACTTCATGGCTTAGCTTGGATCCAAATACATCTTCACACGTTACAACACGCGTCCACAATCCATGAATCACCTTCGCAACAAGTGTAACTAACCAGGTCGGCCAGAACTAGTGCACACATCAAGAACACTTAGGTACATGCTTCCAAGAACTTCATTATAGCTTGCGGATGAAGCACACGTTTTCAATACATTCTGGAGACATCCACAAACAACATAGAATCACTTGGGAGCCGACAAATCCAATCGCAACAGATCTCACTTGAAGACAACAAATATCACTTGAAGATATATCATAGACTGCTTCTCAACAAACACTGTCAAACTCTATTAATCAATAACTTGCTTTCCGGAGCACCAAATCACAAATCCTTTGGAATGAAGATAGCTAAGGACTTTATAAACTTAAGCTAGAACCGCAAGACCAAAATCCAACCTGCGGAGAAATGCGGAGCAAAATACTATCTCATTGTCACTCTACAAACATTGCCAGGCACAATCTTCAAATTGGTGAATAGAATTTTTTCTGTACAGCGATCCGAACCACCAAATTCTGGATTTAGCATCTTCAAACACTTCTCTAAATCATATCCAAATCTCATACTCTGGTCTTCAATACAGAGGAAATGTGGAGCAAAAACTCAGACAGTGTCCTTAACATGACAACTCAATCACTCAACAAACAACAATATCAGAAGACATAGTTGGCACTAATGACAACACAAACATGTTGACATCAATGACAACATCAGTTAGCACATACTTGCAACAATAACTGTGAACGTCTTTTGGTGGTGGGTTTTTCTCCTGTAAGGGTTTCACACTATTGGTAAAGAGATTTGCTGTCGTGATAACTAAAACTAGTGTGACTTGCCCAATGGGCAATGACAAAGTTTACCACAGTTGGAGAAATTGCTATTGGATTAGTGATTTTCCTTTGCGCTTGAGAGGGGCTGCTCCGTCGTAAGATGAATTTTTGGTTTTTTTAGGGGTATTATTTTAACTGGAAACCATGAAAGGAAAAGAAACTAGAACTGGAACAAAAGGAGAAAACCCTAGGTAAGGCTAACATGGGGCCAATAACCTAGTTTTTCCTAGAAAATAAAGAAAATCTTTAGAAAAAGCAGAACAAACACATAGATTTATTCCATAAATACATCGTTTTAAAGGAGAATTGCATCTAGGGTTTAAACGAGGAAATGCTACCTAACATAAGAAAGGAGACATTCACCTAGGGCTATTAGATGCATAGATTGTGAAGTCACCCAATATTACAGCCAATATTACATTGTAAAGAAAATAAAATTGATTACATTCACCACACAAAGAGAGAATCTCCCATGAAATGCTACAAATTTGATGTAAGAAAATGACATGTCCCCATTTCCGACATGATCACCCAACAGGGGTCTGGCTTAGCCTATCCTCATTCTCGTAGGCTAATTCATCAAACAAGGGAATAATTTTGGTTGAGCTATGGCTTGGAGAAGATAACGTTGTTCAGAGGCTTGGAGAATGGAAAGTTGTTTCATAAATATTACATCCAATGTTACATTGTGAAGAAAATAAAATTGATTACATTCACCACACAGAGAGAATCTCCCATGAAATGCTACAAATTTGATGTAAGAAAATGGCATGTCCCCATTTTCGGCATAATCACCCAACAGGGGTCTGGGTTAGCCTATCCTCATTCTTGTAGGCTAATTCATCAAACAACGGAATAATTTTGGTTGAGCTATGGCTTGGAGAAGATAACGTTGTTCAGAGGCTTGGAGAATGGAAAGTTATTTCATAAGGCTCAGCGAATTTCCGACAAAGTGGAAAAATGAATTAATGTAATTTTACATTAATTATCAAAGGATAAAAATAATAAAAGAATGATTTGTGGTTTTGGGCGAATCACTTGGAGAAGAAAACAATTAAATGATGATATTTTATTATTATTTAATGAGAGCGCTCAATTATGGGAGAAATAAATAAAAAAATATAAATTTCTATTGGAGCGCCCAAATGAAAAAAGGAAGAAATAAATAAAATAATATTTTATTTGTGGAGTACTCAAGACGAGGAAAAAATAATAATATTTTATTATCATGAGCGGAGCGCTCATCTTGGAGGGAAAAAATAAAATAAAATGATAAATATTATTTTAATTTTGGGCGACCACCTTGGAGAATAAAAAAAAAAAATATTGTTTTGGCTAACATTGGAGGGAAAAGGTAATTTAAATCTTCAATTTGAATTTGTCGGCTACATCGAAAAGAAAAGAAGACTCAAGTATAAAAGAAGGTTGACGGAGCTCATTTCATCATCGCGAATATATTGGCAACTTTCACATTTTGCTTGGCAATTGTATTGCAGGACTTTCCAAGGACGAAAACCCTTGTGGAAGGTGTGTTGGACGAAAATCCAATCACATCTTGTAGGTGGATTCATACGGAGTTCACAATTGCGCTTCATTGGAGATTGGAAGAGTCTTTGAGCATTCGTCATTTGTTGAAGGTCTTTGGCATCATTGGAAGACTTGATTGAAGATTTGGTCATCATCTTTGAAGAACATTGGATCAGCTTGGAGCGCCGATTTCTGGAGTATTGGTTGCATATTCCGTGAGGACTGATCGCAGATTTGACATATCAGCAACTTCTTTCCTAGCAGCCGCCATATTGTGGATTGATATTCATTGTGGAAGGCAGCGATTCCATGCTAGAAGAGTCTGCCTTGGTTTTGGTGTTCATTGCCATCATTGAGGACTGCACTTGATAGCTGGGATCATCCTTAAACAGGCCGATCTGCATCCTAAGGGCAGCGAACAGCATTGGAAGTGAAGCGCTCAGCACTACAGGTAATTCGGCCAGCATTGGAGGTCTTGACATTGCATTCATCATCAATTTGCATCAACACTACCATTGAAGACTTTACACTAGAAGCCGATTTGAGTGTGAAGAGATTCGCCCACTTTGTTGTTCAATTGGCATCATATTTGGTATGCTGTAATGCAACTTTCATCTCTGTTTTGTAACAGCAGTTTATGCTTGTATGCTGGCTGTCATAAAGCCATGAAGTTGATGTAAAAAAACAATAGACAAGTCTGATGTCATAACAGCAAGGTCTGATTGAGTTTATCATCCTCTTGCTATCATTTTTGTATGTAAATCATGATGTGATTCATAGTGGAGAAGACTGCAGATATATGTTTTGTTTTACCATCAATTTGTTGTACATGTTAGTCTATGTTTCATGTTATTGAAGTCAAATTGAAAGGTGCAGAAGTAAAAATCAGAATTCAGTCCTAGGGTTTGAATTGAAAATTGCAAATTCAGAAATTGTGGCATAAAACCCTAGTTCGGCACATGTCAGAAAAACCTACAACATGAAGATGTAACACACCCGCTCATAGATGAGCAATGTCCTTTCTTAATTTAATTCCAAAATCAGAGCTCAAAGACTCATCTTCTCTAAATGTGCGGGAATCCCCCAAAAGTCTCCAAAAAAAAATCCCTTTACCTTGAAAATTATTACGTTTATAGCCCATCTTCTGATAACTAATTCGTAGCCGTTTTCCTTTTGGGACTTTAGAAAATATTTCAAATAGTTATTGTCAAGCCCGCACAGTATTTTACTCATTAAAATGAGTGATTTTTAAACATTATTAGCACTGACTATAATTAAATGTTGAATCTCGCTTAAAATTTGACAGGCATATGATCGTCAAGACACTATGTTAAATAGTTTGCATGTGATATCAAAATTTTAGCTATCCACGTAATGTTGGTGATTTTCCCAATGGCCTCTTCAGAGTTTGTTGGCATTGGTAGTGATTCTGAACATCTAGGACAAGCACCTCATCCTAGTAAAGAATAGGGGATGTCAAGTAGAGTGCCCATTGTTATAGCTTGTGTGTAGTTAATCTATGGATTGGTTGATTGAATACCTTTTGCCATTGTTGCACATTTCACAATGACAGATTGTAATGTCTCTCTCTCTCTCTCTCTCTCTCTCTCTCTATTTATCTGTAACAATATAGGATAGCCCACAAGATCCACGGCCAATGACATTAGGATTTTAGATTTTAATAGTTACAGATGTTTCCAGTTTTGAGACTCTCTAATTGTATGATACAAGATCGGCTAATGAAAATCCAGCACGGGCATATACAAAGTTCACACTATGCTATGGTTTCCTTCCTCCTACCTGATACAAATGTGGACTCCCATAAAGGCATTGGGCAAAATCTCCTTCAAGTCCATTTGCGCCCTTGATAAACTGGCATGCTATGTCTCAATACTGCCCATTCCATTCTGACCATATGCCCCAATGCAGAAAGCTTCCAACTTGATAAAGGCCACTTGTGTCCCATGCTTCAGCTATAAGCTTGACATCACAAAGGAACGGATTATTGCTAATCATATCAATTGAGGGAGGTTCATTTAGAGGCGTTCTAGTTGTTAAGAAATCTCCTTCGATATCATTGCTAAAATCATTTTCACCATTGCACAAACTGAAAGCCCGTGTCATGATGGAAGCAAGGTCAAAGCAAAAACCATCAATATGCATTTCAATAACCCAATATCTCAGGCAATCTACTATAAAACGATGAACTATGGGATGATTGCAATTGAACGTGTTTCCATAGCCAGAATAATTATAGAATTCACCCCTAGGTGCAAGCATGCAATACACTATTATCCAAGTCTCTAAAAGATAATATTGGACCCATATTATTTCCTTCTGCAGCATGGTTGAATGCCACATCCATGAACAACTCAATCCCATGCTTGTGTGCTTCTCTAACAAATGTTTTGAACTCTTTGATTGCATCACTTCCACAATTCTTCACAGCTTACCTTGTATTAGCGATATGCTTCTCGTTCTCATGACTTGTAGGGGCTTAACTATAGGAGACCTGCTCTTGCAGCTCTTGAGAAAATCAATTCACAACAATTTCTTTTCCATTCTAACTGTCTTTGGATATATGTAGCAAAATGTTGCCTAAGATAATCGGGAATGCAAAAAACATCATTAGAAACAAAGTCTGCTAGTAATCAGCCAATTTGGCTTGATCAGACTTGTAGGAATCTGCTAGTGGCTTCTGCATTACAAAGAATACTTGTCCGCCGAAGAGGTGTAGATTGGGGTCGGCTTAGTCGTCTGTATGCTTTTGGTCGGCTTGCCACCTTTTCTTTCAGCAGTGCATTCATTCAGATAATTAGATAGTTATCCAATCACTGTATGCTCTCACCTTGCCCATACTGGGAACTTGGTGATCAAAAAGTGCGAGAACTTGCATTGACATCATCATAGTGTAAAATAAAAAAAAAAATAGTGTGGGTCTTTACACTTTTGCAACTCCTATCTATTCCAAGTTAGAGGTGGGAGGAGCTATCCATGGATTTCATCATAGGGTTGCGCAAATCTAAAGGAAAAAATATCATCATGGTTGTTCTGTGCTTTGTCGCACCCATTTGTAGCAAGCACTGTAGCAACAACTTTAATGAATACTATTTAGAAACTACATGGGACTCCAAAAGTCATAGTAAGTGATTGTGATCTTATATTTACAAGTAATTTTTTAGACTTAATTTTCATGTTTAGGCACCCAACATGCTTGTAGTTCGTTATATCATCCCCAATTAGATGGACAGATTGAGGTGGTCAACAAGTGCTTGGAGGGATATCTCTGATGTTTTACTTCAGATAAACAAGAGAGATGGGTGCAATCGTTGTCACTAGCAGAATGGTGGTATAATACTTATTTCCATACTTCCTCCAAAATGTCTCCATTTTTGGCACAATATGGGTACCGGCCACCATCAATCACCTTTTCATTGCAAGCACACCCAAAGCTTTGAATAGTTGAGCACATTTAGCATCAACAAGAGGTACTTGCTAGTCTTAGGGAGAACTTGATAATGACACAAAACAGGATGAAGCAACAAGCTAATCAGTAGCGTAGTGAAGGGACTTTTGAAGTGGGAAATTGGGTCTTGTGTGACTACAAACATATAAGCAAATTTCACTAAAACAACAATTGAAAATAACAAGCTTGCACCCAAGCATTATGGTCCTTATAAGGTGTTGTAGAGGATTGACAGTGTAGCATACAAATTGGAGTTACCCATGTCAACAAAAATACATTTGGTCTTCCATGTTCATGCTTGAATAAGGTTATTGGACAAAGAGTTGTAGCACAAATTGAGTTACCAGAGCTTGATGAGGAGGGCAGAATAATTTTGGAACTTAACGAAATCCTTCAAACACGCATTAAGAGGTTGCAGACAAGGGCGATCACAAAGTATTTGATCAAATGGAAGAATTCCCCAATTGAAGATGCTACATGGGAAATGATGATTTTATGCAAAAGCATCCATAGTTGATCAACGCTGAGGACAATTCTTCTTTGAAGGCATGCTACGCCCTTAATCCTATAAAGTTGTAGAAGAGGACGAATCATTAAGAATAGTTTCCTTGGCCTCCCTTGCATTTGAAGAAATGAAACTAGATTCATAAACCTTATCATTCAAAATGATTAAATGATGGTTAGGTTTTGCTCCAACCCACCAAGTGGGTTGTGTTGATGATTGTTTTTAGACAAGTCAACAATAGAGTAAAACACTAGAGTATCCCACTCTCTCTTGAATAAAGCTCTCCACAGGCTGAACTATGTGATCCAGTGAAGTAACTCCAAGGTTCCTTATTTATGATTTATGATGGGTTAACTCAGTGATTACATGTGATATTGCTGATAATCACAAAGGGACTTACATTAGACTTCTTCATATTTCATTCGGCTTATTTCTCCTAACAGTGTGGATGATGTATATACAATGTCTTAATGATAAAGAAAAGGCAAAAGATAAAGGTTTAGGAAGCTAATCTAAGGTCAATGAAGCAATGATGATGCAAGAATAGACAAACTCCTCAATAAACCTAACTCCACTTTGCCAAGGATGCCTACAACTACATGGAGTTGGTGCAATCTCCTAAGGTACGTGAATGGTTTTCAAATCATGAAGGCTTATAAAAGCACCCATTAAATGGCGCAGCTCGAACAAATATCCGCAATCGAACTTATGCAAATGATAAGGCTCAGACTAGCTTTACACAACACTTCACCAGCGATGAATGTTAAAAGCATGAGCTAGGAGTTGATCAAATATTCAGTACAACATACATTATATCAAAGAGCTTCTAATCTACTTTGAAACATCTCTCCACTTCATCAAGATACAAGAAACCATGTTATTCCACAAGATAACACTTAACACCAAATAATGCTCCAATGTCTTTGCATTAATCTTGAGAAATATTTACAACAACTTCAAGTCCTCTCAGAGAATTTCGAAAGTCTCTTCCTAATCTACTCTTCTATTCTCCTACCACTAGCTACTAATTTACAAATGAGGCAACAAGGCCTTTATATAGAAGCCCAGATTACAATGAATGGCTTGGATCAATCCAAATAGCCAAGGGCTCAGATCATGCCACCTCAGTAGGTAGTTACAACAAATTACTATTTTTAGTACATAAGAGAGGCAATGAAGGCACGTTTTCCAAGAAGATAAGATAAAATGGAATCTTTGGAGCATCTTCCACATGGACGTCCTCTCTGTCTTCTTGTTTGTCGAATGATGTGGCGACTTGTGATTGGCTTGATGATGAGTATCTGCCACGTAGGTGCCACCTTAGCATATTCCCAAAATTGTATCATCTTGTATGATGTCTTCAATGTGATTGCTTGAACTCGAATGCTTGGGGATGCTTGGTTGATCTTGCCTTGTTCATCTTCTTGTAAACTGGATATATGATAGATGTTGCTTCATTTGGTTTAACTTTTGTAATGCTTCTTCTCCTTCTTGTAGGTAAGATACATGATGATCTTCTTTGGACGCATCTTCTTGAAGAGTGTAGTAGGAGATAATGATGATACTTAATTCATGATTAGAAGAAGGAGATCTCTCTTTAGACGTGAAAATCAAAGAGTCTTGAAGTTGAATGGATGAAGTGTCCTTGACATGATGCCATTGAAGATGTAGTGTACATGCCATGTATACTTGAACTTGATGTAAAATAGACGATCTTCATGAACTTGAATGCATCGGAAGTACTTGAAACTTTAGAGATGCCTTTGGAACGCTTGATGATGAAGTGTTCCAACTTGATGATCTTAACATGATGCCATTGATGAAGAATTCCAACACAAGGATGATGAAAGGTTCCAATTTGATGATCCTAAAGGGGGTCCTTTGGAGCAGCTACTTGCTGATCTTGAAGTTATGATTGATGAGGAAGCTAGTTGATACTTGAAGTGATTACTTAGAGCAGCTATCTTTTATCTTCACTTCACTCCTAGCATGAAGGTGGTTCAAGCTTTTACTTCTTAGACGACTCCTTAGCTCAATCCTCGCTTGAAGATGACTCTAATGACTTAGCTCCTAGGATGACTTCTTAGCTCCTGCAACACAAACAAGGAAGCAATATCAATCTTTTGACTTAATAACACATAAGAATCAATTGCTTAAGCTTTAGAGAAGATCAAAACATGAAAGCAATCATAGAATTCAAACCAAACATCATATATGAGAATGGCGCATTAGATAAGCAATTCAGCCTTCACTTAAATTTCTTCATTTAACTTGAATCAAACCACATATTAATAGTGGCGCATTGGATCAGGTTCTTGATCTTTCTTTAATCTTGCTTCTTTTCACTCAACATAGATCTCTTCATCTAGGTCGCAATAGATGAGTGTTTTGATGCTCGGATAAAATGCCTTAAGAAATCATTATTATCTCCTTTTTGTCAAGGTGCATCAGATCAGAAATTTAAATCTTTTAAAATTAGTGCAACAGTTCACAAATCTGTCCTCCTCTTAGAATTTTACCTCTTGTAAGCTAGATCAGCCTTATTGGTTTTGGTGCGGTAGATAAGACTTTGATCTTGTGCTTGGCATGTTGATAAAACTTAACTTCATCCTTATTAATTGTGGCGCACTAGATAAGGATTTTGATTTCTGTTGGAAACTTGGCCACTTTCACATTTTAATCACTTGATTCTAAGGCAGCACTTTAGATGTGGCGCAGCAGATCAAGGTTTTAGATCCTCTTAAAAGTTGCATTTAGACTTCAATCAACATCTTCCTTCAAGTGAATTGGATGAAGCACATTGCATCAATGTTCTTGAACCTCCTTTTAAAGTTGCATTTCCACCATCAAGACGGACTCCTCTTCACCTTGGTCGCATTAGATGACAACTTTGAATCCTTTTGCTTTGGGCGCATTGCTTCAAGATCTTGAGCTCCAGTTAAACCCCCTCATAAGGGTGCGTTGCTTAAGGTTTTTTAGATCCTCATCATATGACTTTCAAGACTTCACATTACATTGCTCCTTAAAGTGGCACTCTAGATGACAAATCTGTCCTTTACTTGAAATTGGCGCCTTGGATCAAGATATTAACCTCTTCTTCTCAATGGTGCATTGGTTGAGCATTTTGATGTTTGGATACAGTACCTCCTAAAATCATCCTTATCCCTTCTTCACAAAGGCGGATTGGTTGTGGCGCAAGAGATCCACATTTTGATCTTTCCTCCAACACTTCTTTAAAAAAACTCACTTCACTCTGCCTTCTAAAATGGCACTTTGGTTTGGGCGCATTAGATCAAAGTTTTATACTCCGCTTGAAATTGTATTCAAAGCTAGGTAAGGTGCAAGGGTTAAGATCTTGATCTCTCCTTGAAATTCATCACAAAACCAAAATTTTACTCTATTGAAGGGTGGCGCACTAGTCAAGGTTTTTGATCTCTTCTTGAAAGGTGCCAAAATTTGTAACTAAACTTTCCCTTCAAGCGCATTGGATAGAAGTTTTGAATCCTCTTGATGCTAGCGCAATAGATGTGGATTTTGGAGTTGGGTTGAATTTGCTTCACTTAAGGCGCATTGGATAGGATTTTGAATCTCCTTGAAACTTGCCTTAAAAAAGACACCACTTTGACCTTATTACTCTTGGCGCATTACTTGAAGGTTTTGATTTCTCTAGGATAAACTATATCAAACTCCAATCAATCTCCTTCCAAGGTTGGCGCGTTGGTTAATGGAATTAATCTTAAAACTTCACAAAATTTGAGTTTTGATACTTGTATCCCACCCATCCATCTTGGCGCATTGGATGAGACTTTTGAATCTCTTCTTCTCAAAACGGTCAAAAACCTTAAGTCAAACCTCCTCCATCATGGCGCATTGGTTCAATGTTCGGTTGTTCGCGTGAAAGAGCTCTTGAAAACTCAAATCCAACCTCATATGGGAGTGGCGCATTGGTTGGAGCGCATTGGTTCTGGATTTTGCTCTCTGGTTGAAAGTGGCGCACTTGATGAAGATTTTGCGCCACCCTCATGTCTTGGCGCACTGGATCAAGATTTTGTGCTCTCTTTAGTACTTAGCCATTTTTCAGGGTCTCTCAGGGCAAGGTATATTGAAAAATATATTTAAGTATAAGTTGGAAGATATACTTTAAATATTTTTCAATATACCTTTCAGGATGTTTGAGATAGGTCTCGACTCTGCCGGATTTAACATGCAAAATCTAGAATTTGGAGGATCCACCAGATTTCAGACTTAGTCAAATTTTCAGGATTTCAGGCTACCAGACTTAGTCATTTTTTAGGATCTCAAACATACATCAGGATTGATCTCAGTGTTCATTATTTGGATGGGATTTGATCAAGACTCTTCAATACTGCAAGTTCATGTTCCAGATGAGACCTCCAGTTATAAAGCAAAACCTTCTAGGAGAGAGACTTATTGTTGGATTGGTAGAGGAAACGAACCTAAGACATCATCCAAAACTAAATGCAAAGCATTAGAGCTCAAAAAAGGGGGGTTCCCATTTGCAATGGGGCGATGTGTGATTTGGTCACAACAGGTTGAAGAAAATCCTTCGAGACCTTATTGCTTGATTTCATCCCAACATTTTTGAGATCCTTTCTATCACATTGAGAGGTAATACCATGGGCATAACATTTCTTGCACTTGAAATTGATTTTCTCATAATCCATTGATTGCTTCCATTTTCTGTCTCTAATCTTCAAAATAATTTCTTTAGGAAAGTCTTTGTGCTACGCCCTTAATCCTATAATGTGCATGGGGATATGAGTAGTTGGCTCTACATAACTCTTAATTAAGTTATTTGATCATTAATATAGTCTTATATAGGTAGTTAAATCGGCCTGGGTGGCATCCATGGCATAAGTATGGTATGTATAGGAGGTAGAGGATAGCTTATTATCATCATATTGCAAATTTTATTCATATTGGAGACTTTTGGAGGTTTGCCCCCTTGAAGTGGCTTATTATTCTCAAGTATTATCAAGTATTTGCAGCATATTTCCTAATATATTCTTCTTTTGTGCAAGTTATTTCATGACACTTTAGAAAGATCCTTCTACACACAAAACTGGGCATTAGATAGATCTTTCTATATATGAGTGCAAAAATGTGTATGCTAAAATATGAAACAAAATAAGAAACTATGCATCAAATCAAAACTCCTATTTCATACCTAATAACACCTCCAATTGAGCAAAGGGATAGCAAAAATCAAATGAAAAGATCTCACCAAGCTAACCCTTGTTGCACCAAGAAATGGTGGTTGTGTTCCAATAGATTCTTGATAATGAGATTGATTGTTGATTGCTCATTTGGACATTATAACATTACCTTTTCACTTGTTGATGCAAATGGCTTGATTGAGGGTTGATTTATATATTTTTGGGTGATAGGATGGATGGATAGGATTTGATTAGAAATGGATGGTTAAGATTGAATGAGACAACATTAGGGCAAGAATGGAGGCTTCTAGGGTATATCCTTATGTGAATGGTTGAGGTTAAAGATAAATGGATGGATAGGATTGAGTGAGAGGAATTAGGGCAAGGATGGAGGCTTCTAGGGCTTATCCTTATGTGAATGGCTAGGGTTAAAAGATGTAGTATGAAAACGAGTGATGGAGATGTAAAGTTAGTTTTACTTTTGTGGGAGTGTCTAGGTTCAATGAAGCAAGACAACCTCTTAGCTAGTCATGTGATCTTTTTGGATTTTTAATTCATTTATTTGTGGGTAGTAGATAAGAATGGAATTAATTATGATAAGTGGGGGATTTAGAATATGATTTAGATTAATTAATCAAATAAAAAAATTATTTAATTAATTAATGGAGAGGGATGTGAGAAACTTAAATTAATTAAATAAATATAATTTATTTAATTAATTTAATGATGGAAAGGGGGAATGTTTAAAGGATAGTCCTAGGATGAATGTAGTTTAGGATGGAATTAGGGTGGTGTTGCAAGGTGCCGAAGGTGGTGTTAGAGGTGTTGTTAGGACATGGTCAATTTTGAGTGTCTACAGTATGTACTATAGTATATAACTTCACCCAACTTACGGTATGTACCGCAGTATATAAATTCACTCCAACTTATGATATGTATTGCAGTATATAAATTCACTCTAAATTGTAGTATGTATCGGAGTATATAAATTCACTCCAACTTATGAGAAGTATTTTAGTATATAAATTCATACCCAAAGCTCGAAAAAGGGGACATGACAATGTGTACTCTAGACACGCACCTGTACATTGGTTTTTGAATCTTTGCATTTAAAATTTGAGTTTTCCTTTATGAGGTGTGCCCTTGACCCCTAGACACCTAACAGTGGGTTTGAACTTGTTTTGAAGACCAGTATTTTTTTTCCCTTTATGAGGTGTACACCTTTGCTCTAGGTACACACCTATATATAGGCGTCTATTTTTTTAAATTTTTTGAAAAACACATCTGCCTTTGTGAAGTGTGCACCTGCCCTTGTCTTATGCACCTTTGAATGGATATTGATTTTTCCTTGTATAGGTGTGTTTCTATCTCTCAAGCATGCTCCTTTATATAGGCTTTTTATTTTTCATTGTCTCCTTGTAGATTCGTTCCTTTTGTTAGGCGTGCACCTAGACTTCTCATGCACACTTGTGAATGATAACCCTTTGTACTTAGGTGCATCTCTTGAGACTAGATGCATGCCTGAAGATAGTAGACTATTTTGTTTGAATTCAACTTCTCCTTTTATAGGTGCGCCCTAGACCACTAGGCACACACCTTTTTGTAGCTTGTGAACTTTTGATTTTTGAAAGTAAGTTGTCTTTGACAAAGTGCGCCCTTTTGTATAGACATGCACCTTTGAATGGCATTCACTTGAGTCTCCCTTTCCATACGTTGAAATGATTTCAGTCCTTTGTTAGGTGCATGCCATGAATCTAGACGCACACTTGACAATGGACATTTAAACTTTGGGCTTTCCCCTTTTCTGGTGCACATTTCTACTCTAGGTTTGCACTTGATCACCATAGTTAGCCATTTTTTTACTTGGATGCTTCCTTCCCAAAGGTGTTCCTCTTGATGAAATTTTGACCTTGAACTTGATTCTATCAAGTGCATATGACCTCAGGACCTCTTTTTCTTTGCCATGATGGATAATTTCAAGAGCATCGTTTCATGATTCTATGAATATTTAAGACAACAAACTTGACAAGACCTGATCACGACTTATACTTGGGAAAACAATAGATGTTAGCTTTAAACTTGACACAATACAAATTTTTGGTATAGGAGTTTGTTAAGTTTGGCATGAGGCATAATGGTTTGTCTTGCCATTGATGTCAAATAGGTTGTATGGTTGATTAGAATGTTGTCATGTGGAGTGGTGCTTTCAAGGTGTTGTCACCTTGTCATATCTTGGGCAGTGGTATGGAATTGAGTTGTTAGGTGTTCAAGGTTGAAAGGATGCTCTCATCATAAGGATGTATCAGCTTCTTGTCTTTTTGATCATTCCTTCACACAAGGATCAGGAGTTGCAAATGACAAAGGAGTTGTAGTTCATTTGGTCATGTTTTATGTCTTGCATTCATGATTGGTGTGGTTCATAAGGTTTGATGCCATGATGGTTGATAAGATTCATTTCTCAGAGGAGTTCATATGGTGACATTGCTTGAAGGAGTTTGTAGAGCTTATACTCTACTTGGCTGCAGAAGGGTTCATATGCATGGTTTTTGGATACCTTTATGATGGCTGCCTTTATGACCATGATCTTCAAGGATATGTTGATGCTCAAGTCTCTCAGCACATGTTGATGTCAGAGGATAAAGTTGGATTTCTTTCATGCTGCTTCAAATAAGTCATAATTCATGCTTCAAGGATTCACAGGATGTTCATGTTGATTGTCATATCTTCAATGTTTCAAGATGTTACTTGTTTATACTTAGTCTTCCTGATGATGTCCTCATGATGTTAGATCAGTTGCAGGTTGTGCTAGATTTCATGTGGTTTCAGTGTTAGCATGACAAAGGTGCAGTGGTAATGACAAGGGTAAAGGCACAGGAAGAATATACAAATCATATGTAGGAGAATATTGAATTTGCTGCATTGACAAAGTGTTGAGGTATGAAGAACTGTTTCATGTCTGAGGTATCTCTTTGAAGGACTATGCAGAGTCATCATTATTCAAGTTAATGGGTCTAAGATGCAAAACTTGTCATTTATCCTATTAGGGTTTGGATTGTAAAGAGTTTAAGGAATAAAAACCCTAATTTGAAGTTCCTAAAGCTCATTTTAAAAGCCCTAAGCTACCCGTCACTTACTTTATTTCTAATTGTGAGTTGACTAGCTGATTCGGTCACATTATCACTTAAGTGATGACTAAGGGTATATGGCCCGTCGGGTGATCGGTCCCAACTTCCTAGGGAAATCGGTAATTACGAGTTGATAAAGTGTTATGAGCGCCAAAACAAATCATACAATGGAAATTAAAAAGGTTGGTGGCGTGAAAAGATCAGTCGGTTGCTTTTTAAAAGCTTTTTGCAGCTCAACGGTCGCCTATTGGTGTCTAAATTTGACGTGCAGAGTTTTTATAAAAGGCAGAAAAACAGTTGTTTTGCTCTCTTTTTGATGCAATATGCCAGAGAATTTTATACAGAGATTTGTATGATGATTTCGAAGACTGTGATTGTTGTTTTGAGTTAGTAAGATGATTATTTACATGCCTTCATGAAGAAATTGATAAGTTTTGTGTAGGTTGATGATTGGAGAATGGTGTTTGCATAATGATGTTTGTAGTAAGGGTTCATAACAAGGTTGAATGATATTTGCAGTATGGAGTTTGCAGATTGATTGTTGCAGTATATGATTTTAACATCATTCGTGTGTTTCAGAGATTGGAGCTTGACAAATGTATAATTGAAGGAAATTTTTGTAAAGTGAAAAACAAAAGGAGATATAAGTTTTTGTGATGAAGTGAATCAGGGTAACCCCCTGAGTTATTTTGTTTTGATTCAAGGTGATTGTACAAGTCAGTGAGACTTTGTTTTTGCCAGTGAGGCATTCATCAGCCAGTGAGGCTCTGTAATTGTTGATTTCCATGATTAAGCCAGTGAGGCAGTTTTAAATGGTTTTTCATCCCTGAGAGGGTTTTCCACTCGTAAAATCTTGTGTCCTGGTTTGATTTTGTGTGATTTGATTGTTCTTCATACTTGTACATTCAATATTTGATTCCTTCATCTGATAATGCATATTGACATGGCTGATTATCTATTCTTCTCTTTTCAAGTTTGATAAGGAATAAACAACTTGGTTTTGGTACAACATTGATTCAGCTCCTCCCCCCCCCCCCCTCTCAGTGTTGATTGTACTCCAACAAGTGGTATTAGAGCATAGGTTCCCTATAGAAGCCTAATCAGCTTGGGTAGGTCCTATAACTGGAGTACTAGTCATGGGTAGTCAAGAAGGATTTTCAACATACAAAGCACCTTTATTTGATTGGTCTAATTATGCTTTTTGGAAGTATAGAATGGAGTCATATTTGTCTTCTTTGGGGTATGATGTGTATGCTGCCATAGAAAATAAGTATAAAGCAACAAATCCCCCCTCTACTCCTAATGAGAAGAAGGCATATGAAAACAATGCTAAGGCCAAAAATGCAATATGCTGTAGTTTGTCCAATGAGATACTTGTCAAAATCATGGATTGTAAATCGGTTAAGGCCATTTGGGATAAGCTATCCAATATCTATCAAGGAGATGAAAAAATCAAAGAAGCAAAGTTGCAATCTTACAGAGCTAAATTTGAAGGTCTCAAAATGAATGATGATGAAAAAGTGGCTCATTATCTTCTTAGGGTTCAAGAGGTTGTTAATGCTATTAGAGGTTTGGGTGATACATTAGAATAAAAGGCAGTTGTAACCAAGGTTTTAAGGACTCTAACTCCTAAATATGAGTCCAAGGTTTCTGCAGTAGAAGAGAGAGATTTGAGCAAAGTGACCTTTGATGAACTTCATGGTACCTTTACTGCATTTGAGATGAGGGTTTGTAATGCAACTCCATCAAGTAAAGAAGCTGCATTCAAATCAGTTAAAAATGAGAAAGAGATAAAGTCTGATTCAGAAGAGATAGATGATGATCAGGGATCTTCTTTTGTCAGCAAATTGAAGAAGGGATCAGCACGGAAGTATAAAGGTAAACTTCCATTCAAATGTTTTGGTTGTGGAAGAATAGGACACTATGCTACTAAATGTCCTTATAAAGATCTAGACAGTGATGAAGAAGAAAATAAAAAACAATTCAAGAAGAAACAATTCTATCCCAAAAAGAAAAGCAATTTCAAAAAGAAGAAGAGTTTGTTCATAAAAGATGCTGATATAATTGATAGTGGTTCTAAGGAGTCACTTGAGGAAGGTGCAGAGACCTTATTCATGGCTGTCATAAATGAAAATCAAAATAATGAATGTGAAGAACAATCAGAAAATGATGAAGCAATAGTTGATCTTGAAGGTGAGTTGAAGTGTGCTCTTGGTGAGGTTAAGAAGCTTAAAAAGGAGGCAATAGCTCAAAGAAATCAATTTCAAAAGGACAATGAAGTTATGATCAGCAAAGTCACTGATTATGAGAAACAAATTGCAGACCTAAAATTGTGTCTTGAGGAGAGAAAAAGAGTTGTTGATGTTACAAGCAAGGAGTTAGATGCCAAAGTCAAAGAGTGTCATACTCTAGAAGTTGAAATTGTAGTCTTAAGAAAAAGACTTGATATGTGTAACAGCAGTGACAAACTTGAAGATCTCTTGGAAAAACAAAAAGGCTTCAAAGACAAAACTAGTTTGGGGTTTGAAGAAGGACAATGCTCATACTCCAAGAATCTTCAACATGATGATATCAATAACAAAAGAATCATGAAAGCAGCAAACTTAAAAAAGAGTGATTCTTTCAGGTATAATATGCATTTTCTTGGTTATTGTTTCTATTGTAACTACTAACAAGTGTGGACACAAAGCAAATGAGTGCAGATTTGATTTTAGAAGAAGAGCAAATTTTTTGAGAAGGAATCCTTTTGTGTTCTTAAGAGGTTTGAGGTGTTTCAATTGCAATAATTTTGGGCACATATCCAAATTTTGTAGACCTAACCTGCAAGTGCAGCAAACTAGGATGAATGCTTCTTCCAAAATGTCCCCTTCAAGTGTTGATAAGAAAATACTTGTTTGGAAATCTAAGATAATGAGTAAGAATGTTGAATCTATGATTGTTCAAATTGCTTTTCATGCCAAGAAGAAAGAACAATGGGTTATAGACAGTGGCTGCTCTAACCATATGACAGGAGACAAAAGCAAATTCATCAAGCTTGAAGACCACACTGAAGGATCAGTCATGTTTGGTAACAATGTTTGTATTTTGATCAAAGGAAAAGGTACTATTCTTCTAGATGATAAGACTCCATTGCATGATGTATATTATGTTGAAGGCTTAAAACATAATCTATTGAGTGTAAGTCAAATTTGTGACAGTGGATTCAATGTTGTTTTTAATGCTCATGGTTGTGAAATCAGGAATGGTTGTTATAGCAGGGTTAAGAACAGGTGGAAATATCTATAATCTTCATGAGATTGAATATAGAAGTGCAGATGGACATACTTGCTTCATGGGTCAAGTTGAAGAAAGTTGGCTATGGCATAGAAGACTTGGTCATGTAAATTTTGATAATCTTGAGAGGATCAACAAAAATCAAAATGTAAGAAATCTGCCTCACATCTTCAAGCCAAGCAATATTACTTGCAAAGAATGCCAATTTGGTAAGCAAACTAAGGTCAATTTTAAATCTAAAGAGTATTCTTCTTCTAAGCCTCTACAACTTGTTCATTCAAATTTGTGTGGTCCTACAAGGACTAAGGCTTTAGGTGGTGAAAGATATTTTATGCTCTTTATTGATGACTTTTCTAGAATGACCTGGGTGACCTTTTTGAAGCACAAATCAGAAGCCTTTGACAGATTCAGAATCTTTAAGAAGATGGTTGAAAAGGAATCAGATTTCAAACTCAAATGTCTAAGGTCAGATAATGGTGGAGAATATACATCCAAGGAGTTTGAAGAATATTGTGAGAAACATGGGATCAAAAGATAATTTTCAGCCCCTAGAACTCCACAATAGAATGGAGTAGCTGAAAGGAAGAACAAGACTGTGAAGGAGATGGCAACGACACTACTTCATGATGCAAATCTGCCCAATACTTATTGGAAGGAAGCTGTCCATACAGCAGTATATACTCTAAATAGAGTACAATTAAGGGTAAAATCTAACCATACTCCTTATGAATTATGGTATGGTAGGTCAGCCAATGTTGGCTACTTTAAGATTTTTGGTAGTAAATGCTTCATTAAGAGAGACAATGATAATTTGGGAAGTTTTGAGTCTAGATGTGATGAGGGTATATTCCTAGGCTATTCTACACATAGTAAAGCCTACAAATGTTTCAACAAGAGATTCAAAAAGGTGATAGAAAGTACTAATATAAAGGTGGATGAGAGTTTGCAGCCATGTGTGCAGCTGATTCAAAACAAAAAGGACATCATTCAGAAAAAGAAGAGGAAGTTCAAGTGGAAGAACAAACTCCTGAAAAGCCTATTGAAACTAAAGGCAAAACTCCCTCAAAGACATTAGAAAGAGATCATCCAAAAGAGTTGATCATTGGAGATAAAGATATTGGTGTGTTAACAAGGAATAGACTTGCTGCTGCAAGTAATCAAGCACATGTATGTTTGATATCAGAAATAGAACCAAAAATCTATGTAGAGGCCAACAAGGATGAAGCTTGGATTAAAGCTATGGAAGAGGAATTGACTCAAATAGAGAAGAACAATACATGGGAGCTTGTTCCTAGACCTGAAGGTAAAAATGTTATTGGTGCAAAATGGGTATTTAGAAACAAACTTGATGATAAGGGCAAAGTTGTTAGAAATAAAGCTAGATTGGTTTGTAAAGGTTACTCTCAAATTGAGGGGATTGACTTTGATGAAACTTTTGCACCTGTGGCTCGACTAGAAGCAATAAGGATGTTCTTAGCTTTTTTAGTTTACAAAAATTTCAAGGTGTTCCAAATGGATGTTAAATCAGCCTTTCTAAATGGTGATCTTGAAGAAGAGGTTTACATGGAACAACCTAAAGGGTTTGAGTGCAAAGACAAATCAGATTATGTATACAAGTTGAAAAAGGCCTTGTATGGCTTAAAACAAGCTCCAAGAGCATGGTACTACAGGGTGGATAAGTACTTGCAAGAGCAAGGGTTTACTAAAGGTGGAGTGGACAGCAATTTGTACTATATTGCCAAAGGTGAGGATATCTTGGTTGTAGTAGTTTATGTTGATGATATCATTTTTGGAAACAATAATGATGATATAAGCCATTCATTTCCTAACATTATGAAGTCAGAATTTGAGATGTCTATGCTTGGAGAATTGTCTTTCTTCCTTGGTTTACAGGTGTCTCAACTTGAAAAGGGGATTTTCATCTCACAAGTCAGGTATGCCAAAGAAATGCTTAAGAGGTTTCAAATGGATGAATGTAAACCAGTGGGTACTCCTATGGAAATAGGGTACCAACTAAGCAGAAATGATGATTCACCTGAGGTAGAACAGTCCTTATATAGATCCATGATTGGCAACCTCTTGTATCTAACAGCTTCTAGGCCTGATATCATGCAGGCAGTTTGCTTGGTAGCAAGATTTCAAGCATGTCCTAAGCAATCTCATTTACATGCAGTCAAAAGAATCTTTAGATATGTTAAGGGTACTCTTGATTTTGGATTGTGGTATCCTAGACATAATGATTTCACTCTTCTTGCACATACTGATGCTGATTGGGCAGGATGTCCTGATGATAGGAAGAACACAAGTGGAGCAGCCTTCTTTCTTGGTGGTAGATTAGTAGCTTGGCATAGTAAGAAGCAAGATTGTGTCTCTTTATCTACTGCTGAAGCTGAATATGTTGCAGCATCTTCTTGTTGCACTCAGATTCTTTGGATGGTTTAGTTACTCCAAGACATCAAAGTGGAGGTATCTAAACCTGTACCTGTTCTTTGTGACAACACAAATTCCATTAATATGTCCAAGAATCCAATCATGCATTCTAGGACTAAGCATATTGCCATGAGATATCATTTTCTAAGAGAAAAGGTACTTGCAAATGATGTGGTGTTGGATTATGTTCATACCTCTGATCAACTGGTTGATATCTTTACAAAACCATTGCCTAAAGAAGTGTTTGAATCCCTGAGATAGAGGCTTGGGGTTTTATCCAGTGTTCCACGGAGTTTCCTGATGGGGATGCGTCCCCTGTTAGGGACGGGTTTCGGGGATGGGGGAACAAAGGGTCTAAATTTGGGGACGGTGGCGGGGGGGGGGGGGCGGGGGCGGCGGGGGGGTGGTGCTGATATACATATGGCACTTGAATAACTAGTTATAAAAAGATGTTTAAGAATAACATTTCAAATTAAACTTTGGCAAATTAGTAAAATAGCAAAATTGCAAATACTAACATTTTAAATACATGAATACTATTACTAAAAGACAAAGTAAATAAAATATTAAAATTTGACAAATGAAATTGTTGAATTTGAGATTTTTTAGGTTCTATTATATCGAAAATCGGAAAATATGACATGTCACATCATAATATCACATCATAAAGATGATTACAATGAGTAGCATGATACATTGATATCAAAATAAGTATAAAATGCAAAAATGTAGTGAAGGGAGGCCTCTAATCATCCCCAAAATCAGAGAAATTTTTGTTAAAAATGCCTTTTTGGATGTCCCAGCGTGGGGGACGCCTGGGAGTCTCCGAGACGCTCGAGGGACGGCTAGGAGTCCCCGAGATGTCTAGAAGTCCCCGCCGTTTCCTCCAAGTCTCTGACGTCTCGGGGACGGCGGGGGGATGTCTTGCAGCTGTCCCCAAGTCTCCGAAACGTCCCGTACTTGGGGACGGCTGGTTTTAGGGGGGGACGGGTCCTCGTGGAACACTGGTTTTATCACTTTCCTCTCTTCAATGAGTTCATAATGATGTTGGATTCAGGGGTAGTAATTATTTGTTTTATGAAGTCCTGAAGTCCAATCAATTGTATTGTTTTTATTTTCAAAGTTTTCATAAGTTGCAAGGCAGTTATGATAAGTTGCAGGACTGTATCTCTGTATATTGGTGTTTGGAATAGCAGGGGTAGCATTTCTTCATGGTTTGTTATGGTATACATTCATGTTCAAAAGATTAGCAGGCAGAGGTTATCTCCATATGGAGATAAAAGACAAATTTTGTATGAACATTGATGTATATACAGTTTTGAATTTTTTTTGTTATGACAGTCTTAGTTGTGGCAGTTTTGATAAGTATGCATTGAGACAGAGGACAGCATTGAATTCAATCAGAGGACAATCAGAGGACAGTTTCATTTTGGACTGTATTTCATTTTTTTTCTCTTCTAAACCATGTGAGACAGGGGGTCAGCAAACAGAGGACAGAGCACAAAGTAATTTGGTGCAGGTCCTTCAGTCTGAGCATAGTATATTCTTTCTCTATATATGCTTATCTTATTTTATAAATGTATTGAAGGGAGGTCTTTGCCATTGATTGCCAAAAAGGGAGAGATAGATTAAAAAAAAAAAATGCAGTCTTTTACAATGCTAGTGTTTTGACATCAATGCCAAAGCCAAAGGGGGAGTTTGTTAAGTTTGGCATGAGGCATAATGTTTGTCTTGCCATTGATGTCAAATAGGTTGTATGGTTGATCAGAATGTTGTCATGTGGTGTGGTGCTTTCAAGGTGTTGTCATCTTGTCATATCTTGGGCAGTGGTATGGAATTGAGTTGTTAGGTGTTCAGGGTTGAAAGGATGCTCTCATCATAAGGATGTATCAACTTCTTGTCTTTTTGATCATTCCTTCACACAAGGATCAGGAGTTGCAAATGACAAAGGAGTTGTATTTCAGTTGGTCATGTTTTATGTCTTGCATTCATGATTGGTGTGGTTCATAAGGTTTGATGCCATGATAGCTGATAAGATTCATTTCTCAGAGGAGTTCATATGGTGACATTGCTTGAAGGAGTTTGTAGAGCTTATACTCTACTTGGCTGCAGAAGAGTTCATATGCATGGTTTTTGGATACCTTTATGATGGCTGCGTTTATGACCACGATCTTCAAGGATATGTTGATGCTCAAGTCTCTCAGCACATGTTGATGTCAGAGGATAAAGTTGGATTTCTTTCATGCTACTTCAAACAAGTCATAATTCATGCTTCAAGGATTCACAGGATGTTCATGTTGATTGTCATATCTTCAATGTTTCAAGATGTTACTTGTTTATACTTAGTCTTCCTGATGATGTCCTCATGATGTTAGATCAGTTGTAGGTTGTGCTAGATTTCATGTGGTTTCAGTGTTAGCATGACAAAGGTGCAGTGGTAATGACAAGGGCAAAGGCATAGGAGGAATATACAAAGCATATGCAGAAGAATATTGAATTTGTTGCATTGACAAAGTGTTGAGGTATGAAAAACTGTTTCATGTCTGAGGTATCTCTTTGAAGGACTATGCAGAGTCATCATTATTCAAGTTAATGGGTCTAAGATGCAAAATTTGTCATTTATCCTATTAGGGTTTGGATTGTAAAGAGTTTAAGGAATAAAAACCCTAATTTGAAGTTCCTAAAGCTCATTTTAAAAGCCCTAAGCTACCTATCACTTACTTTATTTCTAATTGTGAGTTGACTGGCTGATCTGGTCATATTATCACTTAAGTGATGACTAAGGGTATATGGCCCGTCGGGTGACCGGTCCCAACTTCCTAGGGAAACCAGTAATTACGAGTTGATAAAGTCTTATGAGCGCCAAAACAAATCATGCAATGGAAATTAAAAAGGTTGGTGGCGCAAAAAGATTGGTCGGTTGCTTTTTAAAAGTATTTTGAAGCTCAACGGTTGCCTATTGGTGTCTAAATTTGACGTGCAGAGTTTTTATAAAAGGCAGAAAAACAGTTGTTTTGCTCTCTTTTTGATGCAGTATGCCAAAGAATTTATACAAAGATTTGTATGATGATTTCGAAGACTGTGATGTTGTTTTGAGTTAGTAAGATGATTATTTACATGCCTTCATGAAGAAATTGATAAGTTTTGTGCAAGTTGATGATTGGAGAATGGTGTTTGCATAATGATGTTTGTAGTAAGGGTTCATAACAAGGCTGAATGATATTTGCAGTATGGAGTTTGCAGATTGATTGTTGCAGTATATGATTTTAACATCATTCATGTGTTTCAGAGATTGGAGCTTGACAAATGTATAATTGAAGGAAATTTTTGTAAAGTGAAAAACAAAAGGAGATATAAGTTTTTGTGATGAAGTGAATCAGGGTAACCCCCTGAGTTATTTTGTTTTGATTCAAGGTGATTGTACAAGTCAGTGAGACTTTGTTTTTGCCAGTGAGGCATTCATCAGCCAGTGAGGCTTTGTAATTGTTGATTTCCATGATTAAGCCAGTGAGGCAGTTTTGAGTGGTTTTTCATCCCTAAGAGGGTTTTCCACTTGTAAAATCTTTTGTGTCCTGGTTTGATTTTGTGTGATTTGATTGTTCTTCATACTTGTACATTCAATATTTGATTCCTTCATCTGATAATGCATATTGACATGGTTGATTATCTATTCTTCTCTTTTCGAGTTTGATAAGGAATAAACAACCTGGTTTTGGTACAACAATGATTCACCCCTCCCCCGCCCCGCCCCCCCCCCCCCCCCCCCCCTCTCAATGTTGATTGTACTCCAACAGTACAAGTAGTCCATTGCTTTGAGGACTTCAAATAGGGATGTTCAACACTCAAGAACATAGAATAAGTTTAACTAAAAGAATAGCAGAAGTGTGCATTGAAAACTAATATGGATGCAAAAATGGCAGAACTGGGTCAATATGAGAGCAATTATTGACATAGCATTGGCTGCAATCGATTGTTCGATATCGCAAGACACCTAATGCATATATTATATAGATCTTTGAAGAATACCTGACTAGCTGAAGCATTTCTGACTATCTAGAGATATTTAAGATCATTCATTTCTTCCCCATTACATATCATTTTACATTTTAGAAATTGAGTTGAAACCACCAATTTGCATGATGGAATTGCCACTACATGGGTGAACCACAACTAGCAGTTTTGTTACTTGTACTATGAAATGAGAGAGGTTCAAGAGCACAAGGCTGATTCAAGGGTAAGATTAGAAATGGCAAATGAATGAGTGGTCAGGAGGTAGTCCATGCATGAATAAGGTCAAAACATCCCCTATGTGCAAAAGTCGTCAAAGCACACAAACACAATAAACATGAACTAGAGACCACCTTTAGCAACAAAATGAGATTATATATACAAAGGTTTATAATCATCAATGGACACAAATGTGGCATTGCAAAGTGTGAATTCAGTTTCATACAGGGTCATCTAGCTTTTAGGACATAGTCTTCTAGGGAAGGAAGAAGCATGTTATGCTCCTAAACACAGCTTATTTTATGAGGTACTAGAGTGAGCTATCTAGTCTAAAAGGTTATATTTTTTAACATCATGTCATTCAAGGTCTAACACTATATGATACAAAAAGGGGTCACTTAGGTGACATAAGGCCTAGTTAGCTAATGAAGTGGCAGGGTTTTATAAATTACTCTAGTATGGATTTAGGTATACCTATCTCTGATGCATGAAACTTTATTCATATGAAGAAAGCTATCTGTGAAAAAACCTTCCCTCCAACTACCCATCTTACTTGTATTTGCTGTTTGACCCAGTTGTACATGTGATACCCAAACCTTGTTTTTTGTTTTAAATTTCTGGTCATTGTTCCTTATTTGTTCTGTTTTTATAGTGATTTTTTGTTTCATGCATGTCACAAATTTGTTGTAGGTTCTTGTGATGTACAATGGTTGTTATACTATGCCGTTGGTAAGCTCTTTTGAGATGCACTGTTTTGGTGTGTGCTAATATTATGTCCTCGAGGTTCTTGATCTATGACAATTTCCATGCAAGGACAAGGACTTGAGAATATCATGAAAAAGTGGTTTCCCTACTTGTCAATACACTTCTCCACCCTATGCAATTCTCTAAACCTGCTGACAAAGTACAATCAGGGAAAACAGCTCTAATAGATTTGAAAAATCAGACCAGTTGGCCTTGAGTGATCCTTATTTATGGATTTTCCATTGGATTATATTGCTTTATTATTTATTAACATCATATAGAATTCCTTCAGCAGATGCATGGGAAGAAATTTCAACAGTTTTAAAATCCATCCTTTTAAGCTTTTTAAAATATTCAAAATCTGTTTTGACAACTTTTCTTTCATGTCTTTAGGCTTTCCTTGGTTGGTTTACAATGACCTTCCTTTCATCTGGTAAAAGTATGAAGAATGTTCTAATCATCTGTAAATGCATTTGGCTGAAGACGGGCCATATTTGATCCTGCACTACTCTCATATCTGTGGTCCCTCTGTCTTTCTTCATGAGCAATCCTGGCCACTGCAAACTGTCGTGTTGACATCATAGTTATATATTTAATTTTAATCCACTTTCTTTTATGCTATAAGAGATTTTAAAGAGAAAGAAAATGGTCTATTTGGCTATTTCAATGATTAGATATATCATATTCTTTGTTAGACTGAGACATCTTATTTGAATTTGCAAGTGAAATTGCTTCACAAAGCAATGAGGTCAGTAAATGATCCAATGGGAGCTAGATTCACCAAACCAACTGCATATTGTTTCAAATATTAGCTGAAATTTCACTCAGAACCTTAAGATGTTTGTGGGTTGATGTTACTAAATGTAGTGGTTGCTCGCTTTAGTAGAGATGTAAGGAGCTCTCTATCCAAGAAGATGGTACTTGTTAAAGTGATTTGCTAAGTCTTCTTCTAATGTTTTTCTCGTTTCTGTCCTTTCTGCATTTACCTTATCTCTTTCAAGTTAGTATTATAGCTTCACATAAAAATCTCCATTTTCGATCTTCTTTTGAATATAACAGGAATCAACTAAAGGAATGATTGTGCAAGATATTGTCAAATAGGCAGTATTTGTCAGTCACAAAGTTATGTCTTTTTCAATGCATTGATAACTCAGCATTTTCTGCCATTCCTGCTCTTATGGACAGGTTGGCTAGGTACTTTTTATCAGATTGAAGAAGCAGCACGTGTCTTTTTGGTAGCTTTGTTTTGGATTGTTCTCTTTTTTGGGGCTAGTGCCTGGGTTGGAACAAAGAGTGGAAGGCGTAATAAGCGGGACTCTCAACGCAGACGATGAAACAGAGGATGTTATTTCTATTCTCATGGATAATTGAAAATTTAGCTGGTTTTAAAATGAAAAGGTGTACTATGTCGTATGGCATGGGTTTCCGTTTGAGCACTTAATATTTACCCCCTATTGTTTTATTTACCTTGTCTTTTGTACTTCTTGTATATTTCCTTATAACATAGGGTCTTTTTAGCCTAGTATCTCTTTCTTATAATTGGTTGTACCTCGTCCTATCATTCTGGACATTAATGTAATTTTGTGTTTTCTTTAGACTTTGACCACATTACAATTGTCCTAAAAAAAAACATTTTAAGCTTTAACTTGTTCGATTTGAAGATCTCACTCACTCATTTAATACAAATTTCACTATTTCATTTTCTTACATTTCTTATGTGATGATTATGGCGAGCTTTGGAATTTTTCACTGATTTAGTAAATAAGAATGCCAATGTGAACATAAAAAGTTTACATGCCACTTGTCCTTTGGTATTTGATAGAAGATTTCAACATACAACACAGAAAAACTCCAAATTACATACATATATTATGATATCTTACATAATATGAAGTGCTGTAAATTCTACTACTGGCAAACTTCTAAAAAACTAGAAACCTGCCTTCTTTTATATTTAAGAGTGGAGCACTGTGAATCTCATCATTATCTAAATGTAGTCACATTGAATGCTAAGTGTGCTTGTTCGGGTAGTTGGTGCTTCTTGTAAATCTTTATGTTTCTTTCGGAAACTATAGTGGCACCTCACTCAAGATTGATAACTGCCACACTGATTCCAATTTTTGGAACATCAAACAGAATCCTTCTTACTTTTTCAGTTATAGTGAATGTTGTATATCGCAATCTTCAGTTGTCCCTCTTTCTTATGGGTCCCATTTAGTTACCACATGTGGTACACCATTGGACCACCTTTTCTCTTATTTCGGTACCCTCTATTATAGGATGGCATACATATGTCTGCAATATTACTCCTTTAAGTGGTCTACATGTGTAAGATTTACATTATATTATACTGGGATGTGTGTGTTGACAAATTCGATCTATCCTCTTTTCATGTCCAGGAATGATAAATAAGATTTACATTATATCGGGATGTGTGCCTGGACTAATTCGGTCTATTCTCTTTTCATGTTCAGGATAATAAATATCTATTTGTGTTCTTTGCTTCATCAGAGTATTTCATCTTTATAGTTAGAGTTGAGCAAATCACTTCGTTTCTGTTACATTTGGTAATCAAATTCTTCATGGTATCAAAGCAGGAGTGAAACCCTCAATCTCAATTTGGGAGAATTTCGCTCTACTATATTGTTGAATTGCACAAATCTGAGCATAGAGCTGGTTATTTTGTGAAAGAACATTTAAGGTAAATTTTTCGTTCGCTGAAAAATTCTTCAATTTAGGGCAATATATATTCAGCTTAGATTTGATGCCCATTTGGGTGTCGTAGCTTTGTTTTTTGACCTGATTTTTGAAGGTCATAAATTTTGCATTTGGCCTCTGATTGAGCCCCTTCTTGAAGCATAGGGAAGCTGATGCAGAGATCTACACATTTTTTTGCACTTTGATACCTTTGAGAGCATTCTTCTGTGTTTTTGATACATCTGAATATGGCGGAAGTTCTCACAAAATTCAGTTGATTTGTTGATCTTGCATGGCATATAGGAGATGGCCTTAAAGTTTGAGCACTATAGGACACTTTATATATTAATTTGCATTGCCTTGGGATATATGGTAATTAACATTCGCCTTACCTAAGGACAGAAAATCATGGTCAGATTTTAGATGTGAAGTTTTGGGGAATTCAGTTTTTTTCATACGTGAGGTGAGAGTCAACCACCAACACACTTATTTGATAACAATAAAAATAATTTGCATGTTAATTAAGCTCTCAATAAAATAGGACTCTATGATACACATGACAAGTTGAAAAGGTGAAATACTTTTTCTGGGGAGCGTCACCAATTTGTACATGTCGTTGATGCTCCAACACACTAAACACATCTTTTATAATGGATTCCTATAGTTCATGTCCTTATCTTCTATTCATGCATATGTTAAAGAACATGATATGTTATCACACTTTGTTAATTCTATAGTTCCACGGAGTTTCGGGGACGGGGACGGGGTGACGGCAGGGGATGCGTTTCGGGTTCGGGGACGAGGGGGGGGGGCTAAATTTGGGGACGGCGGGGGACGCCGGCGGGGGAGCGGTGCGCTGAAATACATATAATACTTGAAAAATTAGTTATAAAAAGATGTATAACTGTAGAAGCCTAAGGAATAAGTAAAGTTTAGAGTTTAAACACATTGCCATGATTTCATTGAACTAGTGAACATTGAAACAATGTGAATGTACTTAAATTTAATAGACATTGGAACGAGAACTAGATGTTTCATGATTTGAATTTCATAATCATTGTTCATAATTACAATCAAGTTTCAACAATGTTCAAAATATTGAAATAGTAAATACTAAATACTAAATAGTAAATGCCAAAATGGTTAATGGCCTGGTGCCACCAATGATCTAATCATTCCCAAGCTCCATGTCAATCTCGTCATCATTGGAACTACTAGACCCCAAATGCTCAAGCTCATCTAAACCAATACCAACCAGCCCTGTCTGTGTAGCATCCTCATTTATCTGCGATGGCTCTTCTGGCTCTACATCCCATCTGGCTGCTGGACTCTCCCTATGTGTAGTTGTGGTGTGGTCAATGAGACGCAAGGAACTATGTACAGCCACAAGCTTCTCTGCCCTCCTAGAAGTAAGCTTGTTCCTCTTAATAGAGTGGATGACGCTATAAGTAGACCAGTTCCTCTCAGCAGCAGAAGAACTAGAAACCTGGGACAACAAACGAACGGCTAGAGTAGTAATCAAAGATCTAGGCCCATGCATAGTCCACCACAACTTGGGGTCCTCTTGTGACAGTCTCCAAATCTATCTGGGCTGCCTCTGAATATCCCCAAGAGTGGCAAATTTTGACCACTCAATACGAAGCAAGCTGGCCTCTGTAGAATCATACATTTTGTCAACGGCCTTCATGAACCCTTCCTTCACCTTAGCATCCTCTATAGGTGTGATTCTATTGGGCCTATGTATGTACCACGTTGGGTTCAATGCATAGGCAGCCATGTGTAAGGGAGTGTTGAGCTTCTCCCATCTACGTTGAATGATTGGATGAATATGCTCGGTGTAGAATTGCATTGTGGGGTCCTTCTCTCGCACAATAGTCTTCATTTGATCAAGCATGGAATCAATGCACTCATATACCTCTCCAAGGGAAGGTGCATTAGAATCCCCAAATCTAATAACTATGAAGACTGGTTGAACGATGGAGATAATATATTTGGCATCAGCCCAAAAGACATCATTCGTCACCACCTCCTTAACCCTCAATCCCTTCTATGTCTTTGACTTAGGCCATCGGTTCCATTCTTTTGTCATTACCATTAGTTGCAATGGCTCTTGCAACTCAAGCATCCTCTCCAAGAGAATAAAGTATGATGCATACCGAGTCTCTACAGGCTTCAGGAATTCCTTCTTGGAGAAGGCCCTGAAAAGTGCATGTGAAGTATGGTGATTGCAGATAAACATCTGCACATCTCTAGCATCACTGACAATTGATTTGATCCAACTGATTTTACCCATGTCCTTAAGTGCATTATTCATAGCATGCACACAACAAGGAGTCCACCAAATATGTCTATAGGCTGCCTCAATCAACTTCCTTGCAACTCTGCACACATGGGTCGCATCTGTCACTACCTGCACCACATTTTGTGGCCCAACCTCCTCTATAGCATCCTTGAGGATCTGGAACTGATAGTGGGCATCCTTGCTATGCCCAGAACAATCAATAGCCCTAAGGAAATAAGGGCCTGCTGTAGATGTAATGATGATGTTGATGAGTGGACGGTGCCTAATGTTCGTCCACCCATCCATAACTATGCTGCATCCACTTGTGACCCAGGTTCTCTTCATCTTCTCCATCAAAATATTAATCTGGAATAGTGTTGATCCAAGATTGTTGTCCTCAATTTAGTCTCCCCTGGTGGCACATATGATTGTCCTGCCCTTATTATCTTTGACACAGCTTCTTTATAATAAGGAGAGCGAGCCACATGGAATGGAATGCCATTGGCAAAGAAGAATTTGCCAATGGCATCATCTGCCTCATCCTTTGCTTGCACATTGAATAAATCTGCCAATGGTTGTGAAGATGCCATCTTACGTTTCCCCTTAGGCTGTGCTGCACTTGAACTGGATGGATTTGGTGGCCTTAGAGTTTGCAAAGTAGTACTAGAAATCTGATCACCCCTACTCCTTTGTGGCAATATAACAGAAGGTGGTGCTTCATCTTCTTTACAACCCCATAATTTTAACATTTCAGCCCTGAACTTCAAGTTACCATCCACAACTTTGCATACATCTACACCTTTGCCTCGAACAAGAAGAAAGTGAGCATTAGTTCTTGTAATGCTTCCAAACCATGTAAGCTCACATATGTTGCACTTCCATTTTCTAGTGCCCCCCTTTGCCGCAGGGTTTGCTTCTATCTTAGATGCAAATTGTTTTAAAGGTGATTTTGGATCGAAGGGGCCCTTAGCCCATTTTTGAAGGAATTGTGAAGGGCACTTATCAGTATCACGAGCTTTACTCCCAACGGAACTTGTGTCAGTTTGAGAGTGAGATCGAGTATTTGAGGCATGTTCACCCTCCCCTCCTATTTCAAAATCAGGGTCCCGATCATCAGATTGAGATGAGTCATTTTCACTATGAATTTCAACCTCTCTATCCTCATTGTCACTTATGTTGTGTGACTGTGAACTCATTATGATGATGATGCTGCAGCCTGCAAAAAAAAATCAAAATTGAAAAAAGTTAAAACAATGTTCGACTTCATTGTTAAGAAAAAAAATGAAAACCAGAAAAATCAAAATGTGGTCTCATGGATTGCAATGATTGCAGGATATGCACAAAATGGATTTGTTGAAACTTGAAAAGGCTTTAGAAATATTAAACTTTAAACTTTTAAAGCAAATGCAATTGGCTGGTGTAAAGCCAAATTCCACAACCTTTGCCAGCCTAGCATCCTCCCTGCCTGAGTCAAAATGGGAGCTTTGGAATAGGGTATGGACATCCATCTAAAACATAAAGGATAGAGGAATTTTGTCAGATGTTGTAGTTGCAACTACTTTGTTAGACGTGTATGCAAAGTGGAAGCATAGACAAGGCACGTGAACTGTTTGACATAATGCCTCAAAGAAATGTGGAAGCATAGACAAAGCACATGAACTGTTTACAGTTTGACAGAATGCCTCAAAGAAATGTGGTCCGACCACATTTCTACCACATTTCTTTGAGGCATTCTGTCAAACAGTTCACGTGCCTTGTCTATGCTTCATTTCTACCACATTTCTTTGAGGCATTCTGTCAAACAGTTCACGTGCCTTGTCTGTGCTTCCACATTTCTTTGAGGCATTCTGTCAAACAGTTCACGTGCCTTGTCTATGCTTCCACTTTGCAATGTGCATACACGTCTAACAGGGCAGTTGCAACTACAACATCTGACAAAATTCTTCTATCCTTTATGTTTTAGATGGATGTCCATAGACTCCATACCCTATTCCAAAGCTCCCATTTTGACGCAGGCAAAGCTCCCATTTTGACACAGGTAGGGAGTCTCGGCTCTCATGATATGATGGATTGGAACGATTGTAGGATATGCACAAAATGGATATGTTGAAACTTTTTATTTTTATTTTAATTTTTTAATATTTAAAACTATAACTTACAAGTTACCGATGTTGAATGCCTCAAAGAGATGGCATCGCGTGGGATGCATCCCACGCGATGCCATCTCTTTGAGGCATTCAACATCCCACCGGAAAGACGCAGAGCCGCAGAAAGTTGAAACCAAAATGAAAAATAAAAAAAATAAATATTAAAAATAAAAATGCCCTCACCTGTGTGATTCGATGCCCAGTTGAAGCTCACTGCTCACTGCAACTCAGAAGCAGACGGTGAACACTGAAAAACTAAACTCCAATAGTCCAAAATGAAAACAAAAAACAACATTTAGGTTTTTCGGGCTTTTAACTTTTGGCATTTTAAAAATAAAAATAAAAATTAATGCATTCACGGGGGGATGCCTGGAAGTCTCGGGGACGTCTAGACGTCCCCCCCAAGAGAGACGTTTCTGATTCGGCGGGGGGATGGGGGTGCGGAAGGGGGACGGCGGGGGGACGTTTCCCTGACGTCTCCCCAGCTCAGAAACGTCCCTGTCTCCAAAATGGCACAATTTCTGGGGGGGGACGTGTCCCCTTGGAACATAGGTTAATTCCCACAGTTCATTGTCCTTAGCTTCTATTCATGTATATGTTAAAGAACATGATATGTTCTCACACTTTGTTAATTATAATTTTTCCGTCCTTGATTCTCTTATGTCCTTTTATCCACAAATGGAGGTGTCTCCTCTATGGTAGTGTTCTTTCATCATGTGTGTGATCTTTACTTCACATATCTTGTTATTGCTTTTCGATCTCTCTTAGGCATATTTCACTTGCCCATGAGATTCTTCATGCTTTTACTCTTCCTATGTCAAGTGATGCGGATGTGCATGCACATGATGATATGATACTTTTGAGCACCTCTCCTTCTTATGCTTTGCATCATGTTATGATATTTTTGCCCTAATCTATCATGATACATCTAAGGATCTTCCTTCATGTGATATTGATATACCTAGTGAATATATCCTTTCCACATCTCATACTAACTTTCCTTGTTCACCTATGGGTTCTATTTGTGCCTCTCTTGCTGCATCTTATCTTGGGAATCCTAGTGGTTGATATACATAATCTGCCTTCACATGAGATTGTTAGTCCTCTATCTCGTGGCTTATGGTCTATTGATGGTGTATTTAGTGATGAGCAGAGTGATAGTTATTTATCTACCAGTATGAGGTGGATGGCATTTTGTTTCATAATAATTTGGTTTATGATACACATTTGAAATTATTTATTACATCTATTAGGTTAGTATATAATAAATAAGTGTTAGTAGAATTGAAAGTAATAAATAATATTAGCTGTGAGATTTTTTTGGTACGGAGCTTGCTAGGTGAGTAGATAGAAAGAGACTTTTGTAAAGCCAAATGCAATCAATATAAAATCTAACCAGTGAAATCAATACAAATGAGTATTTGTGTTTTACGTATGTAGTGATGTAATATGAACCTTTTAGTTGTGGTATGCTTTTCCCCATTTCAATATGGTATCGAAGCGACCATTTTTTTGAACCCATGAGTTAAAAAAAAAAAAAAAACTTGTGAAGAAAGTTATAGTAAGGGCATAAGCATCCAAAAGAATCTGGTTTACTTTGGCGTGGACTTGTCATTCTGATATAAGCAGCCATCTATGCCATTTACATATCATCAACGTGAAGTAGGAGACATGATATATGTACAGATTCATTCGAGAAAAATGTTGAACGGAGATATGAGTTTTTTGGGCAAATAATGGTAACATGAGGCTTATTTGATTATGGATCCAACACTAACTGAAAGCATGTTTGAATGATAAATATTTGTTATTACCTATTTCTTGTATCTCAAGTTTTGAGCATACGGACATTTATTAGAGTTTGTCAATTTACATGTGCCAAGCATATGTGAAAATACAAGAAGATAATAATTGTGCCTAACTTGATAAAATGTTGTTTTTTGGTTTGAAGTGAAGCAAAGAATAAGCAGCTCACTAGGCCAGCAAAGTGACACCTTACATCTATTTAGAAACTCCATTTACAAGATAACGTCATCCTTTGTAGTGCTGGGTAAGTTTCTCGCAATGAATGGTAACTAAATGGTGTGAGATGTTTGAATGCAAGTGTTCAAATTTGGAAGTGGAAGAAAATAGGCAATAGGAAGGCCATTCCCAACTATCCACTTTTGATATTATATGCACGTGTAATAATCCATCTATTTTTTTTTTTTTTTTTTTTTTCTAATATATAAATGATGCAAATGCAAGTCTTTGCATTTTTTGATCACCGAGATCTCAATGTGGACAAGGTGAGAGCATACAATATTTTGAAACATTAACTAGATGATTACAATGTTGGAAAGATAAACATGCAACATAGCCGACTAGAGCATATAGGCAATGTGGTTGACCCAAATCAACACCTTTTCAATGGACAAGTATGCTTGTATGTAGAAAGCCACTGATAACAATGCAAATTGGTTGATAACAATGCAGCCCTGATCAATGCCAAAGCGAGTTGGCAAATATGCAAATGCAATGGATGTACCAAGACCTTCTTACATTGAATTCAAACTATTGGCGGTAAACTATCTAGTTTCTACAATATGATCAATATGCAAACTACTATTTGGCAAAAAACCATTCCAACTTATAATTAACACATAGCATGAATATTTCAATAAATAATTCTGAAACTAATTGCATGCAACACAATTGAAATTGTCTAAATCTTTAAGATGATAGCCGCAACACAACTGAAATTGTCTAAATCTTTAAGATGATAGCCGCAACAGAAGATTAGTCATCAAGGAATCATTAATTCAAAGCATTATCCAACTCATAGGGTATGACCAATATTAGACAAGCTAAAGCATTGAAATATTTCTACTGTAGATTGAAAACTGAATACTTGCAGTTGTTGGCAGAATTGTACGGTCCAGATTGTTTGTCATGTCCCATTTTCGTTTGCACTGATTCCAACATGTTTGGAGCATTTCAAGATTCTTGGACAAGTCGACAAACCTTGGAGAGCTTCATTTTCGGAGGTTTCCTATTTCTTGCTCAATTTTAGCTAGTAGATTTCATAGAAATAATTTAATTAGTCATTTTGGTATTTCTATAGTGGAAAATAAATTTAAAATAATAATTAAAGTTGGTCTTTATTTTAGTAACTTTGTAAAAATGCCACTTTATTATTATTATTATCGAGGTTGTCTAAATGAGACAAAAAAGCCTTTTGTAATATTAAGTTTTTTTTTTTTAGATAAACAAGAAATTACAAAAGGTAAATTTAAAATTAAGTTTTCAAACAAAAAGAAAAAAATAATATATTATCTCTCTTGAGCCTATAAAAGGAGGATGAGGGCTCATTGAAGGAATTCCATCTTTTCTACAATTTTATTATCTAAGTTTGAACTTTGTGCCCAACTTTTTGCCTAAAGGACGAAAACCCCAAAGGTTCCCCGAAGGATGAAAACTCTAAAGGCATATGAGATTGAGAACGAAAACCCTCTGTTCTAGTTGAAGAATTTCATTGTAGGAATTCCTAGTGAGCTAAATCTGTATTGTTCGTGCAATAATTTGTAGTGTGAAGATTTCTGTTGGTGTGATGTGATTTTATATTCTAGAAAATACAAAAATATTTGTGTGGTTGTGAGTTTCTAGATTTCTCTGTGTGTGAGGTACAAGCTTGTGTTAGTGGAATCCATGTGTGTTAGTTTTAGCTGTTAGTATTTTAAATATTATTAATGTTTTTGATAATGATAAGTCAACAAACAAGGCGCTGAACCCTTTACAAACAAGAGCCCCTAGGGCCTAACAGAACATACCAAATTAGGCCACACACAGAATAGAAATAGAACAGGAACAACTAACAGATAGTAGTCAAACAACAGACGAGGACTAGACAACCCAGAACCTGAGGGGGCAAATTTGACTCCCCTAACCCTAGGCCACGAAGCAGCGACAAACTCTGGGAGTCCTTTCTTTGCACAACCGACAAAGAAGACTCAGAATCGAAGTCCACCAAGCGAGGCGAGAGGAGCGGATCCTCAATAGCCACCACGGGCAATGAGCCACCATGCATTGAGGGAATTGACAACGCATAAGAAGAGTTAAGGACAGTAGAAACATCAGTAGAGGCACCAATCATCGAGGGTTGGGCAAGCTCGACGTGAACAACGACAACAGTTCGAGGCACTAATGGTTTCATTGAAGGGATAGCCGGTAGAGGATCCTAAGGAGACACAGTCTCTTGGGATGATTTAGCGAAGGAAGTATCGTCCTCCCTGGAGGAACCATCCGAAGAGGGAGTGCCCACCGTCAGATGATCAGTGAGAGCATTCTTCCACCAGGTTGTCGTGCCCTTGTGGCGAGCCTGAGGGCAGCCAGAGGCCATATGACCAATGGAGAAACATCTCCTGCATCGAAAAGGGAGGCCCTCACAGTCCAACAGCTGCGTCCATGGTTTGTCCTCCACCATCAAGACCACATCTCCATGGAGTGGTTTGGAAATGTCCAAATCTACTAAAATACGAGCCACCGTAGTATGCCCAAGATCCCAGGTCGTAGAGTCCACGTTCAAAAAGCGTCCAATGGTGTTGCCAATAGCTTCATAACGGGATTCCTCCCAAAACTAGAGAGGGAGATTCGGAAGTCGGACCCAAACTGGTCTAGTATTCAGCAATTTCATAAGAGGATTGAAGGAGCGAGTCCAAGGCTTGATGGACAACGAATGATCACCCCACAACCACCCCCTATCCAGCACTAGGTCTCGCTCCTTGGAGGAAGCAAAGGTCACAATGAAGACCCCCTTGCACTGGGAAAGAGTTCAATCTGCCCAGAGACAAGAGGCTTCCAGGAGTCCAAAACCCAGCCATGGAGATCAGGAATGGAGGGCCACAAGCCATTAAACCTACAGACCACCCCACGTCTCAAATAGAAACCCTCATTTTCTGCAATCTCGGGACCACAGACCACAACAGGGGAAGCACAGGCACAAGGCATGGGCCTAAACTTAGCCTGTGATGGTAGTGTCTAAGCACGAGCATTTGAAACAACATCAGAAAAAGTTTTTCTGATGGCAGCCTGAAGTGGCCCTAATAGTGTTGAGACCATCCTTACCAGAAGACAAGCTAGTAGCAGGGATGCCTCCAAAATTCAAAATAGCAGACAACTTCATAATATTTATAGGTGCAGAGGGACCAGCATCTGCCAGAACCCTAGCCACCCGAGGAGAAGGGCCCCCGCAGGGCTCCCGACCACTAGGAGCGGAAGCACGCCCAACAACTTCCCCAGGAACTTGAGATAGATCCCCAGGCACCAAAGAAGACAGTAGACAAATCTCCACTTGCAAGGATATGACCGAACATTCCCGCTCTATGTCATTGTTCAAACACTTAATAAGTTTGAAGTGAGTATTTTAAATAGTATTAATGTTAATAATTTTGAAATGAGTTTGTGTGTGAAGGAGAAATACACCCAAGCTGGGTGTATATCTTCAAGACTAGTTGTACCACATGTTGGAGGTGAATATTGTTAATTGCTTGGTTTGTTATTTCCTCAAAGGGTTGGCTACCACCTTTGTTGGCTATATTATTAAGTCTAAGTTGCGTTTGAAGTATGTGAAGCTTTTCACACTTTTGATATTTGTTAGTAGCAGCCGTACATTAGCCTAAAGGGAGTCGTACCTCTCCAAAGAGGGAAGAGTACTTCATTTCTGAGGTACTTTCAGATTTGCAGCAGGGTAGTTAATATTAATTAAGGAGCCGTACACTTTGAAGTTGGTCTTTATTGAGTACAAGTTGTTATAGCTTGTTTCTGATTCATACAACAGTAAAGTTGGGTCTGAAACTATCATTTAGGTTACAAATTTTAGCTATGAATTGTAGTTGATAATATTTTATTATTTTTTTTGGTGTCTTAGAGGTATCTGGATCTCAACACCAATTTCAGGGCGAGATTGACTAATCCTCTGGGCCGCGGGAAAGCCCATCAGTCGACCCAAACTATCCGCGACTGGGTGAGGCGGGGCTTGAACCTGCGTCGATTGTCTGTGTCTTTCAATGGCTTGACCAACCGGTCTACACCCCGGGGTCGTAGCTGATAATACTTGTTAAATCTATTTATTGGGTATTCTTATTGTAAATGGGCATATAGTATCAAATTTGGAAATTAGCTAGAAAGGTTCCAACTGATATAAATTTGTAAGTTTTTGTGCGGTTTACCACCAAAAAGATATGAGAAATCTGGATTTTTTCCACTTTGCTCTGCAAGATGAAGTGTCTTCTCTTGTGGATCAACAATGCATTCAGACACAGTTCTCCTTGCCATGTGAATTGGAGGTGTTTTCATTTTCCCTCAATTTGCATGAAGAGGTCAGCAAGTATGATGGCTTGGCATTTGATAATGGAGGCTTGCCTTCATCTGTTTCTTTTGATGTTGACCTGGCTCTATATTTCTCACCCCTTCTACTGAGAATAAGCATGATATGGATTTGAATAGGTCAAGCGCCTATTTCTTATGGTTGTCTTGCAGTAATGATTTCATTGATGGAGTTGGCCTTGGCTTCATGAGTAGTAATTACAGGTTGACCAATGCTGGGGACAATCTTCTATTGTTGTAGCTGGGTGATAGAAATTGTTTTGGTTTGAGGGAGATCAGCTCCTTCATTCAGCTTGTCTTTGATAGAGGCAAGTAGTTGCAACAATTTTGTGTGGGTTTGACCTACAAGTGACTGCAAATTTTGATTACAGACAACTTTCCCTTTGTGCTCCAATGTTTATGATTGTATGCCTTGTAAATACGTTGTGTTGTTTCCCCCTTGTGTGCTTTTTGTCTTTTGGTCTGCCTAAAGATAGTTGGTTCTCACTGTGCCAAGTTTGCCACACGTCCCCAACCAGAGCTAGTGTTGACACCTGAAAAAACTAGTTCCCAACTTGCTCTATTTTGCCCCAAATCCATCAGAATCCCACTTTATGCCTTTGTTGAAGAGCTCATCATTGGTACCCGATCAGAGATATTTCCCATGGGTCTCCTTCAGTAGCCTTCTAAGCGTTTTCCTTTTAAAGTACAAGGAGGGAATTCTAAAAAATGGCTGTCCCAAAATTCTAAGTCTTTCCTTGTATTTTCTATCTTTTTCGAAGTTTCGAGACTTCGGGTTCCTGTCTTCTATCGTGCTATTACTATAGGCTCTGAAGTCCAAGGCTCCAAAATTTGTCTAACTTTTAAGTCCTCCAAAATTTGTCTAAATGTTAAGTCCTCCAAAATTTGTTATGTGTTTTAGAGGTCGGAGGTCGGGCTTGTGGCCTTTCGTCTTCCTCAGAGCATGTGTTAACAGGAGGACTTGATCGCCGAAGTTCACTTGAGGTTTTGAAAAATTTTCTAAATATGACGGACTTAGGAGGTCGGAGTGGTGGTTTTCTCTCTTCTTCTGAGCAGGTGAAACGATGAAGGCCCAAAGGCCGAAGTCCGATAGAGCCAAAATTCTTCTAAGTGTAGCGGGCATTGATGGGTGGGAGTCATCTCTTCTCTCTCCTTTCTTTTGGAAGGTGGAAGGGAAAAGGTATGGCGGCCGATCCTTGATGGTTTCAAAATTGAGCTAAGTCTTGCGGGCAGCGACATGTTTCTTTTCGTCCTTCCTTTTGGAAGGCAAAAAGCAGAAGGTTCGATTGTCAAAGTCCACCAAGGTGCCTTCATTTTTCTAAGTGTTACGGATTTCGGTGACTGGGGGATTTGTCTTCTTTCCTTCTTGTGGGAGGGCAGAAGGCCCAAGGCCCGACCCTCGACGACTCACATTCTTCTAAGTGTTTCGGGGTCGGGTAGTCCTTTCCTTCACTTCAAGAATTAACAGTGCAGGGTGGACGCCTGACCTCTGAAGTCTGATTTGTCGGAGGCCGATTGTCTGGCCTTCCATATTTCTCCCACTGCCTGGGAACGTGCCAACAACCTCTGGTATCACCATTAATGCGTAATGGGTGGATGAAATTAATGTTTAACTGTAGTTGGTGGGGTTGTTGGGGGTTTTCCCGCTCGTTTCTGTTGCAAATATGTGCCTAATCGGTGTTGTCATTGATATCAACATATCCTTGTTGCCATTGGTGTCAACTATATCCTATTTTGTTGCCTGTTTAGAAGACTAGAATGTTGAGGATATTGAGAAAATTAATAAAGATCAATGTATGCGGACCATATGGTTGAATAGAGGATTGTCTGAAGAAGCTCCAGTTAAGATTTGAAAGGTTCACATGAAGATTTGAAGAAGCTAAGGCCATCTGAGTAGAATTGTTTCTGCAGTGTTTAGAAGAGACAGAGTGACAGGAAAGAGGTCCGGATTGTTTCAGAAATATAAAATGATGATCTGTGGATCTAGAGGCATGTCTGGGAAGTCAGTGTGTATCATCAACTCAAGTGGTTCATGGTTTGGAGGTTCACAAGCAATCTTTCTAGTGTAATAGTCATGGCAGACAATGTTCTTGAGGTTCCGGATGAAGATGTAAGTGATTCTGATGTTTTGGAGGAGTGCGGATGTTTTTGTTGAATTCAATGTGCTTGTGGAGATCTCTGGATTGTGTGACTGCTATGTTGGAGGTCCACATTGAAGTTTGAGCTTGTTAATGAAGATTTCCTTCTTGGTGTTGCTGTTCTTCCTAGTATTGGCCGACCGGATGGTTCAATCGTATTGTGGATGATCTAAGAGCAACTCTCTGGAGCGTGGTGTGTGTTGGAGGTAGATTCAAGTCTTAGATATGTTTGGCCGACAGTATAGTGATCCACATTAAGTCAAGCCGATCTTGATGTTTATTGTAAGGTTGATGAAGCATATAAAGGTGTGTAGTTGAAGTGTAGAAAATTATCCTTGTGCAAAAATAATAAAATCCAAAGAAAGGATCAAAGACAGAGCAGAGCAGAGGAGAAACAAAAGAACAAGAGCTGTTTTGGATGAGGAGTTAGAGAAGTATTTGGGGCAGAGCAGAAGATTTGTGAGCATTCAATGAAACTGAACCAGGCATGAGGAAGATGCTAGTCTCAGTTAATTCTTTATGTATTGAACATAAATTTCTTGTAGGCAGTAAGCCTCTCTTGAGCAGTGATCCGAAGGCAAGTGCCTTCCCATTTTTAAGTATTTTTAACAGGGTACAAATCTTGTGGGTTAACCCCCACTGTGGTTTTCCCTTAACCGGGTTTCCACGTTAAAAATCTTGGTGTCAATTGTGTTAATTATGTTTTTGCTCATGTGTTATTGTTTCATGCTTTAATGTTTACATCATTAATCTGTTTGTAAGTTGTGAAAGAAGATTAAAAGGAAGGAAAGATTAATTTTTGCGAGACAACTGATTCACCCTCTCTCTCAGTTGTCCGACGTAATTCCAACAATTGGTATCAGAGCCAGATCCTCTAAAAGAAGCTTGACTGTTTGAGGAGATCCAATATGTCGACCTACAAGAAGGATAGTCTGAGATTTGATGGAACAAGTTACTCTGTTTGGAAGAGTCACATGGAGTGCCATTTGCAATGCATGGGTGATGCTTATTGGGTGATAACCAATTATGAGTATAAACCTCCGGAGAAAGGTCTTTCAACTCCAGATCAACTCAAAGATGCTGAAAATAGCCTTCGATAAAGAAGCCTTGTTGAGTGCCCTGAGTGATTCAGAAATGACAAATGTCTTTGGACTAAAAACTGCTAATGAAATCTAGAAAAAGTTGGAGAATCTTTATGAAGGTGATGAATATGTCAAATGTGCCAAGCTATAAAGTCTGAGAGGAAAATTTGAAAATCTAAGGATGAGTGAAGATGAAAACATCACAATCTACATGCAAAAGATAAATGAACTTGTGTGTGGTATCAGGCGTTCTGGTGGAACTTTGGAAGAATCAGAGATAGTGGCAAAAGTGCTTAGATCTTTCCCTTATTCATACAAACATAAGGTTGCTACTATAGAGGAGATCAGGACTGTCTCAAAAGTTACAAGAGATCAGCTGGTTGGCAAAATTTTAGCTTTTGAATTGAGTTTGGGGATTCTCTTCCTAAGACTGAATTTGCATTTAAGGCCAGTGAATATGGAAAACAAAGATATGATCTGGGTGAAAGCTCTTTAGCAAGATCAAACAGATTTGTAAAGGCAAGGAAGGATCTTGAAGATGATGAAATTGAGACTGCAGATCTTGAAGCTCTTATTGCCAAAAGAATGCCAAGAGGATCTGGTAAGTATGAAGGAAAGATGCCATTCAAATGTTTTGCTTGTAATAACATTGGTCATTTTGCCTCAAGATGTCCGGAGAGGTTTTCAAAACCAAACCCTAAAAGATATAAAGGTCAGAAGAAATGTTACTATGTCCAAAAAACTAGAGGAGTCACAGATGATGAATTTGATCATGGAGGTTCCACTGAAAATGATTGGGTGTTCATTGCTATCAAATAAGAAGATCTGGTGTCTACTAAATCTACTAGCTGTGAAAATGTGAAAAGTGCCTTGGCTGCTCAGGTTGTTGAAAGGTATGAATGGGTGATTGATAGTGGATGCTCTCATCATATGACTAGTGATAAAAGTAAGTTTGTAAGCTTTAAAAAATATGAAGGTGGGCTTGTGAAATTTGGAGACAACTCAGTTGGTAGAATATGTGGTAGAGGATCCATCTCTTTTGATGGTAAGAATAATACCAATGATGTTTTGTATGTGGAAGGACTGGAGCATAATCTTCTTAGTGTTGGATAGTTGGTTGACAAGGGTTATGATCTCCGATTCAAGGATGGAAAATGCAGAATCTTTGAAAGCTCCAGAACTCAAATTACATTCGGTACTCAAACTAGAGGTAACATCTTTCATTTAAGTAGTTCTGGCAAAATTTGTTTGATTGCTTAGACAGATCAAAGTTGGTTATGGCATAGGAGGATGTGTCATGTGAATTTTGATAACATTGTCAAGATAAGTTCTACTCAGGCTGTAAGAGATCTGCTAAAACTTGTGAAACTTGATAGCATGTGTAGATAATGTCAATTGGGTAAACAGAACAAAATTTCATTCAAAAGTAAAGAACAATTTTCAAGTGAACGGTTGGAACTTGTGCATACTGACCTGTGTGGTCCTGCTAGAATTAGGAGTGTGCAAGGAGATATATTTTATGTTGTTAATTGATGATTACTCCCGGATGATGTGGGTAACCTTCTTAAAAGAAAAATTAGAAGCTCTCGACAAATTCAAAATGTTCAAGGTTATGGTGGAGAATGAGATTGGCGGAAAGATAAAGTGTCTGAGATTTGACAGAGGTGGAGAATTTACCTCCGGTGAGTTTGATTCATTTTGTGAAAAGCATGGAATAAAAAGACAGTTATCTGCTCCTAAGACTCCACAGCAAAATGTAGTAGAAAGAAAAACTGGACCATTCAAGAAGCTGCCAGGACCATGATGATGGAAACAAATGTTCCTCAAGTCTATTAGAGAGACGCTGTGAGTATTGCTGTCTACACTCTTAACTGGGTGCAAATCAAAGGCAATTCTGGTAAGACTCCTTATGAACTATGGTTTGGTCATCCTCCTACTGTGAGATATTTTAGAGTTTTTGATAGCAAATGCTATATCAAAAGAGATGAGGATCTAGGCAAGTTTAAAGCAAGAAGTGATGAAGGAATATTTCTAGGTTACTCTACTCAAAACAAGGCATACCGGTGCTTTAACAAAAGATTGAAAAAGATTGCGAAAGTGCAAATGTTAGAGTTGATGAAAGCAAAGAAGGTCATTCTAGGTCTTGCGGATATGATTTAGAAGATCAAGATGAAAGTCAAAATCAAGGAAGGCAAGTTCAGACCCAGATTCAGATCCAGATTGATCTGGAAAAACTAGTAACTCAAGAGGATAGTGTAGAAGTTGAGGAACAAGCTCAAGAAATAGAAGTTCAAGCAAATCCCAAAACTCCCAGGTATGTAAGGATGAATCATCCTGAAGATCAAATCATAGGAGATAGAAATAAAGGTGTTCGAACTAGGAGAAGAATTGCTGAAGATCAAGAAGAGATTTGTTTGATTTCAAAGATTGAGCAAAAAATAGTAAGTGAAGCCTGCAAAGATGAAAATTGGGTAAAGGCAATGGAAGAAGAATTAATCCAAATTGAAAAGAATCACACTTGGGATCTTGTTTTTAGACCTGAGGACAAAAATGTGATTGGAACTAAATGGGTCTTCCGGAATAAACTAAATGAAGATGGCGAAGTTGTAAGAAATAAAGAAAGGTTGGTATGCAAAGGATATTCTCAAGTGGAATGAATTGATTTTGAAAAAACTTTTTCTCCGGTGGCAAGAATAGAGGTAGTCAGATTGTTTCTTGCTTTTGCTACTTATAAAGATTTAAAAGTCTATCAGATGGATGTCAAGTCAACATTTCTAAATGGAGAATTAGAAGAAGTCTACATTGAGCAACCGGAAGGATTTCAGTTGTCTGATCAGAGAGATATGGTCTGCAGGTTAAGGAAAGCATTGTATGGACTCAAACAAGCCCCAAGAGCCTGGTATGCAAGATTAGATAAGTATCTGCTAAAGCTAGGTTATAGATCATGAGAATATTCTGATTGTTGAGGTATTTGTTGATGATATCATTTTTGGTGGAAATGAAAGCATGTGCAAAACATTTGTTGATCAGATGTAAAGTGAATTTGAGATGTCCATGTTTGGTGAGATAAATTTCTTCTTAGGTCTGCAAATTACTTAGATAAAAGTATCTTCATATCTCAGTCTAAGTATGTGAGAGAATTGTTGAAGAAGTTTGGAATGGAAGATTCAAAGCCAGTAAGTACACCTATGGTAACTAGATGTAAATTGAGTAAAGATGATGACTCCCCTAAGGCAAATCAGAAAAAGGTATAGATCAATGATTGGAGGACTGCTCTATTTGACTTAGACTCAGACTAGACCTGATATCATGAATGCAGTTGGGCTTGTTGCTAGATTTTAAGCTGATCCTGAAGAATCCCATGTTGTAGAAGTCAAACGAATCTTCAGATATCTCAAAGGAACACTTGATTATGGCTTGTGGTATCCAAAGGATAATGACTTCACTCTTCATGCATATACAGATGTTGATTGGGCAGGAGATGTGGATGACAAGAAAAGTATTAGTGGTGGTACATTCTTCTTGGGAAGTAGATTGGTTTCTTGGCTAAGCAAAAAGTGGGAGGCAATATCTCTATCTACAACAGAGGTAGAGTATATAGCAGCAGCAAACAATTGCACTCAAGTTCTATGGATGAAGCAAATTTTGAAGGACATCAGAATTGTGTTTGAGGAGCCTGTCACAATCTTCTGTGATAATTTAAGTGCAATAAGTATCTCAAAGAATTCAGTGTTGCATTCAAAGACAAAGCACATATCCATTAAGTTTCATTTCTTGAGAGAGAAGGTAAATGAGAATGAAGTCAAGTTGGAGTTTGTGTCTTCAAAGGATCAGATTGCCGATATTTTCACTAAGCCTCTTCCCAAGGATACTTTTGAGTATCTCAGAGAGAAGTTAGGGGCTATTACCCCTCCTGATCAGAATTAAGATGCACTAGAGTGCATCAGTCCGGTGGAATTCAGTCACATCTTGTGATCTGGATTGATGTTAAGGAGGCACTACTCAGGGGGAGTAGTCTGCATGTAATTTTTGAGTTTGGTCTGAAACAAAAATAAGGAGAAAAGACTGCAAATATGTGCCCTTTGCCATTGATGTCAAAGGGGGAGAGAAATCTTGTGAAAAACTAGTTGCTGATGAAAGGGGGAGCAATGAAGAAAGTAGTTGCAAAAGTGATAAGAGAAAGGGGAGAAGTTCTTGTCTTGATGGTTGAATCAATTTTTCACATCATATGTTGCCATCAATGACAAAGGGGGAGATTGTTGCAAATATGTGCCTAATCAGTGTTGTCATTGATGTCAACATATCCTTGTTGCCATTGGTGTCAACTGTATCCTATTTTGTTTCCTGTTTAGAAGACTGGAATGTTGAGGATATTGAGAAAATTAATAAAGATCAATGTATGTGGACCATATGGCTGAATAGAGGATTGCCTGAAGAAGCTCCAGTTAAGATTTGAAAGGTTCGCATGAAGATTTGAAGAAGCTAAGGCCATTTGAGTAGAATTGTTTCTACAGTATTCAAAAGAGATAGAGTGTCAGGTAAGAGGTCTAGATTGTTCTGGAAATGTAAAATGATGATCTGTGGATCTAGAGGCATGTTTGGGAAGTCAATGTGTATCATCTACTCAAGTGGTTCATAGTTTGGAGGTCCGCAAGCAATCTTTCTAATGTGACAGTCATGGTAGACAGTGTTCTTGAGGTTCTAGATGAAGATGCAAATGATTCTGATGTTTTGGAGGAGTGTGAATGTTTTTGTTGAATTCAATGTGCTTGTGGAGATCTCTGGATTGTGTGACTGCTATATTGGAGGTCCGTATTGAAGTTTGAGCTTGTTAATGAAGATTTCCTTCTTGGTGTTGCTGTTCTTCCTAGTCTTGGCCGATCGGATGATTCAATCGTATTGTGGATGATTCAATCGTATTGTGGATGATCTAAGAGCAACTCTCTAGAGCGTGGTGTGTGTTGGAGGTAGATTCAAGTCTCAAATATGTTTGGCTGACATTATAGTGATCCGCGTTAAGTCAAGCCGACCTTGATGTTTATTCCAAGGTTGATAAAGCATATAAAGGTGTGTAGTTGAAGTGTGGAAAATTATCCTTGTGCGAAAATAATAAAATCCAAAGAAATGATCAAAGACAGAGCAGAAGTTTTGTGAGCATTTAATGAAATTGAACCAGGCATGAGGAAGATGCTATTTCTCAGTTAATTCTTTCTGTATTGAACATAAATTTGTTGTAGGCAGTAAGCCTCTCTTGAGCAGTGAGCTCTGGGCAGTGAGCTCGAAGGCAAGTGCCTTCCCATTTTAAGTATTTTAAACAGGGTACGAATCTTGTGTGTTAACCCCCACCGTGGTTTTCCCTTAACTAGGTTTCCACGTTAAAAATCTTGGTGTCAAGTGTGTTAATTGTGTTTCTGCTCATATGTTATTGTTTCATGCTTTAATGTTTATATCATTAATCTGTTTGTAAGTTGTGAAAGAAGATTAAAAGGAAGGAAAGATTAATTTTTGTGAGACAACTGATTCACCCCCCCTCTTAGTTGTCTGACTTAATTCCAACAGTTTCAGTCTCAGGTTCGCATTGAGAAGGCTATAAAGGTAGGATTGAAACTCTTTTCAAGGGTTGGTCACTGAACCAATTATCTGGTCTAGAAGCGCCTAAGGTTGATTTTTGGGCATCAAATCACGTCAATCTGGTCTGCAAGTGAAGGGATGTATTCAACAGAGTGTAGGAAGGATGTGTAAAGCAAATCTGCATGTAGTGGAATGTCTCCACGGTAGTTTGTAGTGATTTTGGCAAATATATAATCGCAACTATATGTTTTCCCTTGCCACATTTGTTGGCACGATTGTAACCAGAGTTTGGAGGTGTGTGACAACATCTAAATTTATACAAGGATTTGTATTTGCCATTCCTTTGTTGCATATGAATCATTGCAGTTCTTTCTTGGATTATTAAGTATGTCCATCACATGAAAATCTATTTGTGTCATATATATGAATATATGTCTAGTTCCATTGATCCTCTACTGCGTATTTTCTTCTCTCCTTGAGCTCTATGACTCTGTTGCTCAGTAGAGGAGGCATCGATCCATATTGGGGATGGATCAATCACTATTTTAATCAAACCCTCGTCCTGATAGCTGTAGGAGTAGGAGTAGGTTTAGTTTAGGGTTTCTCATGTTGTCCATGATTCAATGTAATAACTAGGGATAAATTTGAAGTGATGCAAAACCATTTTAATCATTGGTGAATCATGTAGATGTATGCCTATACTGTGTATCTTGTGTATGTGAAGTTAAGTGGAGTCATCTTAAGGAATGTGATGTAGCTATATTTGGGTGCAAATGCATAGTGCAGTAGTCAACTTAATACAAAGGCTTTTGCAACCAGTTTGTTTTGACCTAGTGACAACTTTGGGGGTCAAGTGTACATTGGGTATGGCTGTGTGTGTTTGTGTTTTATTTCATGCCTCTAGGAATATCCCTCCTAAGTCTAGTTGAGCTTGAAATGCAGAGGCCTAGTGACAGCTTTGGGGGTCAAGTGTACATTGGGTATGGCTATGTGTGTTTGTGTTCTATTTCATGCTTCCAGGAATATCCCTCCTAGGTCTAGTTGAGCCTGAAATGCAGAGGAGTATACCCACTCCTTTTAGTTGGCCAAGATCGCCCTTGACCTGTTGATAAACCTCTTTCAATCACCTTGATGACACCCTTGGCCTTGGTGATTGTGAAATTTTTTAGGGTTTTGGGTTTCTACTATTTTGGGAACCAACAAGACCCTTGTTTCCTACTTGATAAAAACACAACCCTCAATATTATATATATATTCTAAAGTTAGGATAAAATTTAAACTTATCTTCTATATATATATATATATATATAATCTAAGAGTCATAAATTTATATATAGTGAATAAATAGAAAACTCGAAAAATTAAAACAAAACCATAGAAAATGTATTTTCAAACTCTCTAAAAAAGTATGTCTTTTTTTTTTTAAATATAAAACTGAATTATAACACACACACACACAAACAATTATATTTTCTAACAATAACAAATAAAGCATAATGAGATATTTTTTGTCACAATAATAAATATAACAACTATTTATAAATAGTTTCTTTTTCTCCTAAACAAGATGATTTAAGGTTCCAAATGCACAAATAAAGAAAACATTACATATAAGATTTTTACAATAGCCTTTTGACTTGAAAATAGGGTTTTAAGGACAAAAAGAAAAACACAAGTTTGTCATCTTTTAAATCTTTACAAAACAAATATAATAGTCCATAAATGAAACACACAACAACATATTCAACTTAAAGTTATAAAACTTACCTCTAATAACTTTTAAAAATGGTAGACATGTTCCTTGTTGAAGATTCTTCAAAGAGATTCTCTTGGAAGCTTTCTCTCTTCCAAGATCCAAGCTCTCAAGACTCCACACTCTCTCACAATAATAAAACAATAATGCCAAAAGAAGCCCCAAAAAACTCAATAAGAAGGATATAAATAGAGAATATCATTCCTAGTACAACTCGTCTTTCTTTCACAAGCCAAATCTCGTCACACTTTTTTCAAAGGACTTTGGGAGGATCAAATCTAGTTGAAATCTTAAAATTTATATCCCAACAAGTACCCATCCCATAGCTATTCACTTTACTTTTCATTTAATTAATGAAAAAAAGACACTTTAAGACCCTTTAAAGTTTTTAAAAAAATCAAATATGAGATTTGTCAAAATAATAGCTCATAACCCAAGATTCCTACACAATTTCAAAAGAAAATAACAAAATTTAAATTTAAATAATAACAATTTTATATTTATAAAATATTTTGACAAATAAAGACCTTAGTCCTCTCATGGGTTAAGGTCAAGGTATCACCAGATAATCAATGGAAATCACTGGCACACTTGAAACCAAACATTAATTCCCCACAAAATAGCCAAACAATAACAATATTTAAAAAAATATTATATGCTATAAATAATTCATAATCTAGATCATTATCCAATAATAATTATAATTTAAATTCAGCTAACACAATTACACACACAATTCACATTTATTACATAATAATGTTTCACAATTTTCTTTCCAATTTTCTCTATGATCAAACATCCCTATTCAAATTACCACTAACTATTCATAATCAGATTAGTATTAATATTTATTATAATATAATTGGAATTAAATCATGATATTAGAGAAGAAGTAAAAACATTCACATAAATAATATAAATAAAGGACAATCATCGTTATCACAATAATCTTATACAAAATTAAACTATTCTAAGAATAGTGTTGATATTCATACAATCCATGATCATAATCAAAATCTAAGCATAAATGTGCAACTCTATGAATACCAATACAAAATAATAATGTGCAACTCTATGAATACCAATACAAAATAATCAAAATCTAAACATAACTCAATGAATACCAATACAAAATAGATCTATGAGACAAGGGTGGGCTCACGAAAGACTAACTTGCCCAATTATTTAAAAAAAAAAAAACTAACTTACTAACATTGTTGAATGTTTAATGTCTTCCCCATTACATTATCACAACTAATATTTTCATGTACTCGTACAATTAAATCCTGAAGCAAAATGTCTCAATTGAATTCACTAACTTTGTTTAATGCTATGGTCCTATAAATGAGGGATGCATTTCATGTTTGTGTATTTTAAAATTATAGAATTCATATTTAACTTTTATCTATTGTGTTAATTTGATATATAATAATTTTGTATATTTTAAAAATTTACTATTTTTTATATTGCTACCCCATGCTTCCCCGGCCCCCAAAAAAGCAGCCCTCCCATACTCTACCGTCTTCAAAACATGTCACCATGTTTTTTGTCATTCCCCTCCTAAAAAAATTGTGGAATGCAATTGAAAATCCAAAAGAATCCATTGTCAATGGAAATGTGTATCTCAAGCATACTTGTGAGAAAAATAAATTGAAATATGTCTTACAACAATACTTCGATTTAAAACACCGCACAAAAAAAAAAAAAAACAATTTCACACTCACAGTATAACAAGAGATTTTATTTGATGTCTGGACAAAAAGAAGTGCATTGAATGGAGCAAATGAAGGGCAGCGAAGAACAGGGGAACGAGAACGGCGGCAGAAATGCAGCGTCCCCTGCTCAGAGCGATGAAGGAGCGAATGACGACGAGGACGATGACGAAGGAGGCTTCACAGATGACGAGGACTGTTGGTTCTTTCCCTGTGAGGAGGTTGAGGATGAGAGTCTCTTTGCCCTTTGGTTGGAGGCTCAGAGTATTGTGTCTCGTGCCAGGGCAAAGGCCTTTGGTCAGGCAAAAGGTGGGAACACTCCCAGTGAAAAAGTTGAGGAAGAGAGTCTCTTAGCGCTCAGGTTGGAGGCTCAGAGACCTGTGTCTAATGCTAGGGCTAAGCCCCCTGGTCAGGCAGATGGTGTGGAAGGGCTTTGCAAGGAGTTGAGACAGGGATTTCTTTCCTCCTCAATTGTTGCTAGTTCTTCCCCTATCAGAAAAGTTTTACTTTCTCCACTAGACAGAGAGCATTTGAATGGTGTGGTTTCAGAAGAGCCCCACCCAACGGGGTCTGGCGCTGAGGAGGATCCCCAAAGATTGGTGGCTTCTCCTCCTTTGGACACTGTACCTGGGGCTGCTATAGTTTTTGGTGCCCCTCCCTTATTCCCAGATTCTTCTAGCGCTTCTGCTGAGGGGCAGATTTTTATCCTTGATCCTGTCTTAGATAAATCTTCCAACATATAGACTAAAGCCCTAGTTGGGAAATTTCTGGGTTACAGGCCGAATGTGGATGTTGTTAGGGCTTGGATTGTGAGAAAATGGAAATTAAGTGGCCCTCTAAAAATCACAGAGATGATGAAGGGTTTCTTCTTGTTCTCCTTCTCGCTTGATGAAGACAGATTGCAGATCCTTAAGAGTGGTCTGCGGTTCTTAGGTAGATCTTGCTTGTTTCTCAAGAGTTGGGAGCCAGGGCTAGACCTCTTCAATACTGGGATGAGGAAGTATGGGCAGCCATTGCTGGCTCCATGGGGGATCTCATTAATGTTGATGAGATGACCAAATACAGGAAAAGACTTACCCGTGCTAGACTGTGTGTCAATACTATTGTTGACAAAGTGCTCCCTTCTTCTCTCACGTTTTCTTCAAGATTGGGTGACTGGGTGCAGAATATCACCTACAAGGAATCTCAAGTGATGTGTCTTAACTGCCGCAAGTCAGGACATGCTTCTGCAGGTTGCGGGGTTTCTGTTCAGCAGGACAAAGACACGGTTAAAACTAATTCTGAGGTTTGGAGGGCTCCTTCCCCTGCATAAGTCAAGCAGGAGCAATGTTTACAAGAAAGTGACAATGGGGAGCCCGTTGATGTCGAGTCTTCCTCTAAAAAGCAACGCACTATCCCTTCTATGCTGGTGAACAGTGGGATTACTTCAAAAACTTTTGGTACTGATTTAGGATCTCAAACCAAACAAAGCTCTTTAATGAGGTTTGGGTTTAAACCACCTTGAGTGGTTCTTTAGTGTTGGTTTGTTTGGTGCCTTTCTCACCCCCTACATGGGGTGCTGCGGCTGGTCTTTAGTCTGTTCTGTTGTGTTCCTTTTTTTGTGTCGGGCTTGGCCCTTCTGGTGAGCTTCGCTGTTGGCTAGTCTCATGTCTTGTGAGATTCGCAGTAGCTAGTTCTGTTGGTTCTCTCTTTACTATTTTGGTTAGGTTTTCTCCTTGTGTGGCTTGTTTCTTTTGCCTTTTTGGCTTTTTATAATGGGTTCGGGCCCTTCTCGGTTATCATTATCAAAACAATACTTCGATTTAATATGGTGTTATAAGGACATCAGACTCTAGCCTTTAGAAACAGCCAAGCAAATTGGCCCATATCAAATTGACAATTTTGAAAAAGGAAAAACTAAACTTTCGCCACATTAGCTAGATGTCACTATGGTGTGCTTTGAAGAGACATCTCATGATAATGTGCATGGCGTTTCATAGGCCCTTTTAGCAAGATGTTATAAGGCCTGTCTTAACATTTCTTAAGTTCAAGAAAGGAATAAAATTCTGGAAAGATATAGGATTTCCAAGAAAGACATAAAGGACGAAATATTTTAATCATATAGAAATTTGGTTTAGCAGGGTATGGTCTAGTGGAAGGTGGAGCAAGAGCCATGATGATGGCCTGGACTCAAACCCCATTAAGCAATGCTCCTATATATTAGATCAAAATTCCTAGGCGATTTTAAGCTGAGGCGGCAGCAATATTCTAAGACAAATATTTAGAAACCTAGATTAAAAATAAATAAATAAATAAACAAAGTTCAATGTTAAAACCATATGTCTTTGCCATTCTGCATGTCAGTTTGAAATATATGTGTTTTTGTCCATGCCCAAGGGCCAAAATCAAGAACATACCAGTTCAATCAAACAATCAATTCATCACGATTCCCTCATAAGATTACAGCCATGTCCAATTAAGTTTACAGCTGTGACAATTTACATTTTCACAAAATACATTTAAATTGTTCTTCTGAACATGATGGCTCTGATAGAAGTGGCTGTAGCAACTGCAAAAGTTTGAGGCCCTTCAGAGACTTCATATTCCTCCCTTGGATGTGAAGCAAGGCCAATTCTGCCCTTCAGAGCTATCAACTTTTCCTGCCACAAAGCCTGCTCAGAATCTTGGTAATCCTTCCTGAAAAAGTTGACGTGTCCACCAGTTTACTATTGTGTATCGTAAAATGACTAGAAAAGTAAAATCAAGGCTTATAAATTTTTTGATTGACCCAATTAACGCAATTGGCTTAAGCATTCCACAGGCATCCTGCAAAGACTATGTACCACAGTATACATGTACACTCATTATGGCAAATGCTTTTATGTCAATTGTCCTCCTGTCTTATGCCTCTTGGTCCTACCCTCACGCTACCTGAAACAAACATGTTATTTCTACTGTTAGGTCATCCCTTCGTGTACCATGTAACAATGCACAAATCCTACATAGATCTTTCACCTAGTCTTGACTATTTCGTGACTGTTGACTAGTTTACATTATAATTCTTACATTCTACATCTCAAAATACTTTTGTGTCATCCTAAAGAAATGCTAGAGACACCTGGTCCTCACATTGAAGGCAGCTGCAGCCTACCATGAAGCAGATTCTAAAGATCTCTAAGATTATTCTTTCTGTTTTCACCGGTACAACACCCACAGGGACAACATCCATCTCTCAAACAGTAGAAATGGTCTTCATTTCTTACATATGTTTCTGCTGAAAAATTTTGGAGATAAATTTGGTGGAACACACAACATATACAATGGTTATTAGCAATATTGTTTCCTGGCATGTGTTTATGAAACCATGGGAATGGCCAGATTCTTACAGTGGACACAGAGAATATGTTCCATTTTCTCCTCCACGTCATGAAGAAAAAAGATTTCTAAGATTTCATAGGTTTCCTCCATTTGCATGTGTAACTTGTCACCAACTACAACTCATGAACATTGTTGTCAACCTCAATCCAACCGTACCATGGCTTCTTTCTCATTCCCCAATTTCTCAGAGTTTTTCTTACCTTCACAACATCACCTGCCAGTAGCAACATGTATATTTGACAACAGTACATAAAACCCAGTATTTTCAGGCTCCGACTCAAAAAGATGTTCAGCCGCTTTCATGGGTTTCCTCTAACTGTTAGTTTAACTTGTCTCTGACTACACCTCATGAACATTGCTGTCAACCTCAATCCAACTGCATCCTGGTTTCTTTCTCATTCCACGGCTTCTCATAATTTTTCTTACCTTTGCAACATCACACCATCTGCCAGTAGAAGCATATATATTTGACAACAGTACATAAAATCCAGTATTTTCAGGTTCTAACTTAAAAAGATGTTCTGCTGCTTGCTCTGCCAACTCTATATTGCAGTGAATTTTGCAGGCAGCAAGCAAGGTACCCCATATATCAGAATCCGGTTCAAAAGGCATGTTAATTATTAAATCATATGCTTCATCCAACCTGCCAGCACGGCCAAGAAGGTCAACCATGCATGCATAATGCTCCATCCTAGGGATAATGCCAAAATCCTGACTCATACAATCAAAATAATTCCAACCCTCATCCACAAGGCCCGAATGACTGCAAGCAGATAAAACAGCTACAAATGTGATGTGATCTGGCTTCAAGCCTGCTTCCTGCATCTGAGTAAAGAGTGTGAGTGCTTTATCAACATGCCCATGCATTCCATAGGCTGAAATCATTGCGTTCCATGAAACTTCTGTTCTCTTAGACATGTTCTCAAAAACCTTGCGTGCAGCCACTATACTCCCACATTTCGCATACATGTCTACAAGGGCATTGCCCACTATTATATAGGCATCAAATCCCCTTCTTACTACGTAATCATGCAGCTCCTTGCCCTGTTGGAGAGCCACTAAGCGGGTGCAAGCAGGAAGCAGGCTAACAATAGTTACAGAATTAGGTTTGGGGCCAAGGTGGTGCATTTGATGAAATAGTTTAAATGCCTCCTCACATTGTGCGTTTTGCACATAGCCCACAATCATTGCATTCCAAGAGACCACATCTCTATGAGAAATTCTGTCAAATATTTGTTTTGCATCTTCTATGTTCTCACACTTGGAATACATGTCTACAAGGGCCCCTCCAACAAAGACATGTGACTCAAGTGCAGTTTTGATTACGCAAGCATGGACCTCCCTTCCTTGTTGCAGAGCTTTTAGCCGGCCACAAGCAGGTAGAACACTCACAAATGTAAAAGAGTTTGCTTTCACACCTGTGCTTTGCATTTTCCGAAACAGCTTCAAGGCATCCACACAAAACCCATTTTGCATAAAACCTGCAGCCATGGCATTCCATGAGACAACATCCACCGGGGACATTTTGTCAAACACTTTGACTGCATCATCTATCCTCGTACATTTCGCATACATATCTATAAGAGCATTGCCAACATAGCCATCTGAATCAATTCCTCGCTTTCTAACAAAACAATGAATTTCCTTACCCTGTCTCAATGCTTGTGCATTAGCGCAGGCAGGAAGAACATTTACTACAGTTGTCGGGTTTGGAGCTACTCTCTCCACTTGCATTTGATAAAACAATTTAAAGGCCTCCTCAACTTGCCCATTCTGAACATAACCTGCAACCATGGCATTCCAGGTGACGACGCTTCGTTCAGGCATTTTGTCAAACACTTGACGTGCAAAATCTAAAACCCCACATTTTGCATACATATCTACGAGGGCATTACTCACAAAAATATCTGACTCAAACCCAATTTCTAAAATAAAATCATGGATCTCTATCCCTCGGTCCAGAGCTAACAGGGCACCACATGCCTTCAAAACACAGGGAAACGTGAAATGGTCAGGTTTGAAACCCTCATTTTGCATTTGGTAATAAAGTGCCAAAGCTTTTTCACAGAGTCCACAACTTACATATCCACTAATCATCACATTCCATAAGATAATATCTCTGTTTTCTACCTTGTCAAAAACAGAGCGTGCATCAACAGAACTTCCACAGGCAATAAACATGCTCACAAGTTTATTAGCTAAAACTACATTTTGACCTAGCCCAGATGTTTTCATGTAAGAATAGATTTCTCTACCTTGTGGTAATGATTTTGCGCGGGCGCAGGTCTGCAAGAGACAATCGTAAGCGTATGGTTTTATGGGTATACGATTTTTTTCCATAAATTGCAGAAGCGTGAGCGCCTCCTTCAGTTCGCCTTCTCTGCAGAAGGCGGATAACTCGATGTTCATGTCGATGCCCTGCAATTCGTTTTGAACTGCCATACTCAATTTGGCGTATTGGCGAATACGCATAACGAACAAATGCGTATTTGGGCTATGGGCTGCAAAGCGAAGTGATAATGCGAATAATGCCATGCTTATGCTCGGGTTTTCCAATTAAGCAACTCTGCTGCTAACTCCATGAGCTCTGCACGCATTTTGTTGAAGACTGCGGGGTTTTCAATACAAATTTGAATAGGTGAAGCCTGTGCTTGGCAACTCAAGTCGCAAGAATATCTGTTAGAGCAAACTTAATAAATTGATTCTAACTGAAACGGAAAAAATAATCCTAAAAAGTCTGGTTGGAGGCCCCGGGATGGTTTGGCAAACAGAATTGGCGAAGGCTATGTAGAATTGGGATAAAACGAAATCATTGTTTTATTCCATGAAGCTTGAAACGAGATTTCCCTAGTTGATTTGAGTGTGGGTGAGGTTAGCTTTGGCTCTCATGTTTTTATTCTTTGTGATCAATTGTCCTTTTTAAAATCTTTATTTACCTTTTTTTTAAAAGGTTTTCTTGCCTCTATAATAGCTTCTAGTTATGGCAGTTTAACTATTGATATTTTGAATCTTTTAAGTTTTGGAGCTTTTGAAAAATGGCATCGGTAATCAAGAAACCTAGGATTTTGTCGCCTAAGGTCTCTCACAAGGTAAGACTTGAACTTTTTGAGATATGGTTTTACTTGTTTCACATGGATTGTTTTGAGAAGAGAATCTCCTTAAAAAGTATGTTTAGAAATTAGGTGAATATTGTTTAGCTCTCATGGAGTTAGATTGGACGTAGTCCAAAATCTAACCAAGGGTGGTTTTTTTTGGTTTCATTTTTGTTGATGCCATTCTCAAGCAAAGACTTTGATATGTTTGTAGCTCATTGTTTGTCTTCTCACCTTGGACTTGCAATTTTGTTGTATATGACCGACAAGTTCTCAAGGGTCCTTTCTAGATTGAATTTCCAAGATTGCCCTTGTCTTATTAGCCTTTCTTAAACTATTTAGCTTCCTCCTTAGGGAGAGTTGTTTGTGTCAAACTTGATAAGTTTATTATGCTCATCCACATAAACGTGTCTAGGTTAAAATAGATCTTTCGAAAGATTTCAAGGAGTTTATAGACATCTAGAGTGACACGAGTCATGCCTAGTGTATGTCATACAATAATATGCCCAATACTTGTTTTCATTATAATCATTTGATCATAAAATCAAACATTGTGCATTGGCTATTTCCAAAACCAAGCTAGTCTCAAAGGCAATTATTGAATTGTCTTTAGTGAAAAGTGAGGAAGGATAGACTTTAGTTGGTGGTTGAAAGGCTAGTTGCAATGCTCCTAACAAAGGCCCCAATCCTATTGCTAATAATTATTCTCCAAGCAAAGCCTAAACTTTTAACACTAGTTTTAGCACTCAACCTATTGAGAAAGCTAAGGAATTAGCACTAGTGCAACTAGTTCAAGAGACCATCTGTGCTTAAAGAGAAACCTCTAGTGAGGTAAAAAAACCATGGTATTCAAGAACATCAATCATGGCTAGCATTCACTCTTCATAGGATTTAAGTTCTAATTTACAACCTTGTGTTCACATCGCCTCTCCTCATGATGGTTCTGTTTGGCATTCCTATATGTATGGAATCTAGCATTCGCACCTTCTTGGGGTCAAGCCAAATAAAGATGCAAGGAAGTGGCTTGATGAGAGCCAAAGACTCTATGGCTAGGGGGATTTGACAATCATTTTCCTACTCAACTCTATATTTGAATGTAAACCAAATAGATTTTGAAGGCTATGTATCTAACAAACTTGTAATGAAAACACTAGTTTATACAAGCAAGAAGTAAGCACACAAATGATTGAAAGTTGTCTAGGTTGTTCACTTTAACTCTTAAGCCACTTTAAATGATTAAAAAATTGCTAATGACATCCAAGAACATGCATGAATAATGTGTTAGGATAAGGTGTTATTGAAATTGCAATCCTATGTACCAATGTTTGTATTTCCAACATCTTGGGAATGTGTACTTGGACACCCATGTAGGTGGTTGAGAGAATATTTTATTATTATTTTCTCTAGCTAACTTGGAATCTTGGTTGCAATGGCATTAAGGGGGAGATTGCTTATGACAATGGCAGTTACAAATTGGTTTGAATGCATTCACACCATTTTCTCATTTCTAGGTGCTAGGTGATGTTGGAATGCACAAGACAACTGAGAGGGGGGGTGAATCAGTTGTATCAAAAACTTTAAACCCTCACAAACATAAACACATCCACATTAATTCACTTAAACCCTTTTTTCTGTTATGAAGATTAAACATGAAAAACAGATAACAGAAGCTTAATCACATCAACACCATGCACAAGAGAACATAAGATTTTTACGTGGAAAACCCTAAAAGGGAAAAACCACAGTGAGGATTAGCTCACAATATAAAGTCGTATCAATACCAAATTACGAAGAGGTTCACCGCCCAAAAGAATGCTCACTGCAATAAGCTTGCTGCCAAAAGGGGTGGATCATTTCCAAAAGGGCTCACTGCCATGAACTGATATGATAACATCTACCACATACGTGAGTTCAGTTCCAATGAAGCACAACAAACATCACCTTCGCAGCCTCTTTGAAAATTATAGATGACTTCAGCTCACTGAATTAGGTCTTCTACCACATGAAAGTCCTTCATGCTGCCTCTGTTCAAACTCACAACACAAACATCGCCATCTTCACACTTTCCCACATATACACGAATCCTTTACACTTATTTATATCAATCATCAACCTTGAAACATTCATCAAGGTTGGCAACACACTTTACAACCTTTGAAACAATCTCCAAGGTCGGCAAACATACATAATTCAAATTAGGTCTTGACCTAAACAATCCCACGTGGAGCAAATGAATGAAGATAAAACACTTCATAGCTTAGCTTGGACCTAAATACATCTTCACATGCTTCAACACGCTTCCTTAATCCATGAAGCACATCTGCAATTAGTGGTAGCACCCAAGTCAGCTAAACTTGTGCAAACACCAAGAACATTTAGGCACATGCTTCCAAGAACACAACCATAGCTTGCGTACCAAGCACAAGCCTTTAACACAATCTAGAAACATCCATGAACAACATGAAATCACCTGGGAGCCAACAAATCTAGCTACAACAAATCTCACTTGAAGACAGTTCATAGAATGCTCACTGTTGCAAGTATGGGCCTAACTGGTGTTGTCATTGATGTCAACATACTACTATTGCATTAATGATAAGGATTGGATGAGTTGTGTGCTGAGGATATTGAGAAAATTAGTCTCAATCAGGAACAGAGAAGAACAGGAAAGACAGTAAGGTAAAAGTCCAAGATAGGATGAGGATCAGAGGATGTGGTTTAAAGGGTTTGTAAATATGTGTCTTAAGGTGGTCCATGAGAGATTTCAGAGGCCCGCATGAAGATCTGAAGAAGTTGTGACTGTTCAAGTAAAACCAGTTCTGGTAGGTGTTCAGTGGTGACAGAGTAAGATAGATAGATCCGGTGAGATCCAGAATTCCATTATAATGTTCTGCGGATTTGAGGGAGTGCTAAGGAAGTCTTTGTGGAGTGTCAACCGGATTGGTTCATGGTTAAAAGGTCCGCAAGCATCAATTACTTTGTGACAGTGATGACAGACTGTGTTCTTGAGGTTCCAGATGAAGGAGAGAAGGATTTCAGTAAGCAGATGAAGTGTGGATGTTCTTGGTGATTCAGGCAAGCTTGTGGTGGTCTTTGGATCGTGTCCAGTTCATGTTGGTGGTCCACATTGAAGTTGGAATTCGCATTTGAAGAACAACTTCCAGATGATGGTGTTCTTCTTGAGACAGGCCGACCAGATGAGTTATACATCTTGCGGATGTTATTGTAGATGTTTGCTAACTTAGATGATCATTCCTAAGTTGATGTCTTGTATAAATAAGGGATTGCGAAGTCATTTCAAAAGTGTCCTCGTGGTGATGAGTGTGTGGTAGCAAGGAGGAGAGTGAAAGGTAGAGCAAAAGTATTGGGCTTAAATAGAACTGATTCAAGCATGATGAAGATGCTATTTTCCAGTTCAAGTAGGTGATACTTATTTCTTTGTAGATACTGTGTCTTTTGTAGGCAGTGAGCCTCTTGTGAGTAGTGTGCTCGGGCAGTGAGCCCTAATTGGCATGTGCCATTTTGTTCTTACTATTCTTCTAACAGAGAATATAATCTTGGGTTAATCACCCTGTGGTTTTTCCCTTAACCGGGTTTTCCACGTCAAAATCTTGGTGTCTCATGTGTTGATGTGTTTCTGCTCTTGATTTGTTGCATTGTGTTTCCATGATTGATTTATTATTATACTACTAAATTGCTAAGTGGAGTTAAGTGTTTAAAAAGAAGGAAGTTCTGTACAACTGATTCACCCCCCTCTTAGTTGTGTGCCCTAAATCTAACAATTGGTATCAGAGCCAAGTTCCTCTAAAAAGAGCTTAACCGCTTGAGGAGATCCAGCATGTCGTCCTACAAAAAGGATAGTCTGAAGTTTGATGGAACCAATTTTAGTCTATGGAAAGGTCGGATGAAATGTCACTTGCAATGCATGGGAATGGCATACTGATCCATGGCTACAATACAATATGTACCTCCACAGGGTGGTCCAAAAGCTCCAAATGAAATCACAGATGCTGAAAATAATTTGTGGACTATAGAAGCTCTTCTAAGCGCATTATCTGATTCAGAACTCTCAAATGTTATTGACCTACCAACTACTTATGAGATTTGGAAAAAACTGGAACTTTTGCATGAAGGAGACCAGTATGTTAAATGTACAAGGTTACAGAGTCTGAAAGGGAAATTTGAAAACCTGAAGATGAGAGATGATGAAAATATTACTACCTTCATGCCAAGAGTAAATGAGCTTGTTTGTGGAATTAGAAATGCTGGTGGAGTCTTGGATGAAAATGAGATTATTGGCAAAATTCTCAGATCCCTTCCTGCTTCTTACAAAATCAAGGTTGCTGCCACTGATGAATTTAGAGCCCATACAACTGTTACAAGAGATCAATTGGCTGGTAAATTGGCTGCATTTGAAATGTCCAAATTTGGAGATGATCCCCCCAAGACTGAATCTACATTCAAAGCCAGTGCCTTTGTAAAAGGTAAACAAAGGCATGATCCGGGAGAGAACTCATCAAGGAAACTGTCATGGTATGAAAAAGCAAGAAAAGACTTGGAAGAAGAAGAAGTAGAAACTGCTCAACTTGAAGCCCTTATTGCAAAGAGACTGCCAAGAGGATTTGGTAAGTATGAAGGAAAATTGTCTTTCAAGTGTTTAACTGCAACAAGATTGGTCATTTTGCCTCAAAGTGTCCGAAAAGATTTTCAAAGCCAAATCCTAATAGAGCAAGGTTCCAAAAGAATTGTTACTATGTTCATGAAGAAGATGATAATGAAGAGTAACAAATGATGAATCAGAAACAAGAAACAAATCTGGAAATGAATGGGTGTTTATTGCCATCAAGGAAGAATAACCTATATTTTCTGAATCTGTCAATCTTAAAGTTGTAGAAAGAGCTCTAGCTGCCCAAGTTTAAGAAAATGATGATTGGGTCATTGACAGTGGATGCTCTCACCATATGACAGGTGACAAAAATAAGTTTGTAGATTTGGAAAGGTATGAAGGAGGAATGGTAAAGTTTGGTGATAATTCTGCTGGTAGAATCAGAGGTAGATGAACTATTTCTTTTGATGGAAGAAATAAAATCGGCAATGTACTGTATGTTGAAGGATTGAAGCACAATCTTCTCAGTGTTGGATAGTTGGTGGACAAAGGCTATGATCTCCGGTTCAAGGATGGAAAATGCAAGATCTTTGAAAGCTCTGGAACAGAGATTGCATCTGGTACTTGTTGACATTTCTTCTGAATCAGCATTAGGGTTTGCCACTTCTAATGCACAGGCAGATTCAGGCCAACTGAATACAGGAGGTTGCGTGAGCTCCTCCCCTTCACTTCTGGTTCTGCCGCACCAAGGGGGGTATCCCTATAACTTAAGATGTAACCTTGACTAGCTCAAAGATAGAAAGATCTAACTTGACAACAACAGGCAGAATACTCTCATGTATGGACCAAGATCTGCATGATAGATCACAAGGCTGGCAACATTCTTGGACATGATGTCTGGTTGAGTATGAGAGTATGCAGGGGGTTCCTAATCCTACTCCTACAACTAACAGGTGGAGGTATGAAATGGTTTAATATGAATTTGGATGCAAAGCTGGACATGGTGTATAACACAAGAACACAGCATGATTGGTGCCTATCCAGGGCTTGGAGTCGGTAGACATACACTTGTGAATGATCAGCATGAATAGCTAAAACCGGATTTCAGGGGGATACACATGATATCTGCCTTACAGATATCTCCCAATATAGAGTGTTGAGATATCTCTACTTATGGCATCCCTACTGCAGTATACCCTTCCCAATGTTCGACCTGAAAACAGTTTAATCTGCCCCTTGAGCAGAGGTTAAAAGATCAGACATTCAACATAGGAATTCTATGCTCTAGAATCTAAACATAAGCAAACATCCAGATCCAGAAGAAGGATACATGCAATACTGGAGACAGAATTAACACAACACATGCTAAGACAACATTACTCATACAAGATCAACCATGAAATCAGTGGATTCATGCCAAGTCCTACAACAGGAGATACATAAACTCACAAGATAAACTGTACAGAGCAACCAGATCAGCTGGTTATGGATTACAGAGCCAAAATCTTCAACTTTCAACAACCTTTGAATGAATGACACCATCTGCATTATATAGCAGGGAGGTGCCTTCAGCATTAACTACCAGGTTGACCAAAAAACCCGCCAGATATACAGTAACATGAAAATGGCGCTCAAACACAACCAGATTGGCGCCCAAACTTGAATGCAGCAGGTAGGGGAGGAGACAGGAAGATTTCTTGAGCCTTGCGCCGCCGCCTAGGGATTCAGATATTCAATCAGGTACTACATCCGTCCACGCCATCGCCCATACCTCTGCAACAATCGCCATTGATGGCGCACCAACCCGCGGCCTCGGGAAGAACATCAAACAGTTAATCGCAACCACTTCCCGCCGAGATTCATCATCATGATGTTTGAAAATGCAGGATAACAATATCCCACATGCACCCCGCGATGACCTCAATAACACTTTATATACTAGGTCATGAGCATATATCATGTCGGCGCTTTTGCTCCTGACGACACTAGTATAGACCTCATCATCATCATCCTCCAGCAGCATGATATCCTGTTGCCCGAAATATCACCCTGACGTCATCATCATCTTCGCAATACAAACTGCATGATATTCGCCTTCACCCGCACAACCGGATCCATCGGAGGAACATCCTCCTGCTGAGCTTATAACAAAAGTCTGGCCGATGAACATCCTGATGACATCATCATCATATCCTGCTGACGTCATCATCATATCTGCCTACTGCGCACCTCCTCATATCCGGATGATGCCATCATCATGTTTGCAAATATCAGGAAGTCTCTTCAAGATGATCAGTGTTAGAAATATGACCCCCCGGATCTTGATGACGTCATCATCATATTAACATCATCATGATATTCGGAAGACAACCGAATATTTGGAAATATCCTCCTGATGTTCAAATATTAGGTTGCACTGTAGCTCCACTATAAGATCGGGGCGATAACTGAATATGATGATGCTGCTTGAAAAGATCACCCCCAGTAGATAATGCGCGAAGCCGGCAGGCGGATATCTCCTTGATATCAGCATCATCATGCTGCTCGAGCAAACATATATCCGGGTGATATGAAAATATCACCCCTTCCTTCGGAAATATCATGATGTAGATAGGCAGATAAAAAGATATCACCCTGATATAAGGATGACGTCAGCATCATCAGGATGTCAAAACAACGAACAAGAAGTGATACAACATCATCAGGATGATATTGACTAAGATCATCCTGACGTTCAAAATATGATGACCCTAGTGAATATCGGGTCGCACTTAGAACTCTTCGACAACATCATCAGGATGATATTAACCAAGATCACCCGATGATAAAATATCACCCCGGCGAAATATCATGAAGGCAGAAAATATGATGACCTCCGCAAGCAGCAAGATGATAACTAGAAATATCATGATGATGACGACCCTTAGGAAAAAACAAGTTAGGTCGAGCAACTCAAAGAATAACCCCTTCAGAATAACGGGGCAACATCATCATCATGTTTGGGCAAGGTGATATTCGGAAGATCACCGGATACTTGAAAAATCACCCCCGCAAGCAACTGAGGGCGCACTGTAGCTCGTCAGCATCATCAGGATAAAACCCAAACATCACCCGACAGCGAAATATGATGATGACGATGAGAAACCGGCCGACGGAGAACATGATGATGCTGACCTTCCTCGAAACAAACATGATGATGATGACCTCCTCCTTCGGAAAATATGATGATGCAGCTGAAAACTGCTGAGGAGGTCCATTACTTAGAACATTTTTTGGATACTTAGGGAGAGTGCCTGAATGAAAATTGCTCAGAAAACTACCAGTCAATTCAGGCACTAACAGTGGCTCTGTCTGGGGACGTGCAGGTGAAAACCTGCAGCGAGAACACCAGATCTCTGGGATGCAGACCAGTCCCTTATCCATTGGGCATAGAGTCATGAAGTTATCATGATCTGCATCACCAAACACACTTGATGGCCTAAGGCCACCAAGAAAAGAAAAACATGTATCTCCCTTTGTCAAATATCTTGTTTTCATCTGCATGCACTGGGTCAAGCTTGGAGATACTACAAAGACCTACCCACAAACAAATCTTGTCATCTGCATATTCAACCCTCTGATTTGGCTTGTCATTATCACCTTTGTGCAGATAACCCTCAGCATCATGTGACATGTGGGTGCAGAATGTATCAAACAATGCATGTTCATATGGCATATAGCACTTATCACCTATATCATCATCATGCATTGCAACATGATCTCCTAGCTGGACTGCAAATAGGAAACACTCAGAGTCCACCACAAAACTAGGAAGATCAAGGCTCATTGTATTATATGCTGGCTCATCAAAAGAAAAGCTTTCAAAATCACAATTGTGTACATCATGTACACAACCATCTGGTACACCAGGCTGGAAAAGATCAGGCTCTGGCATCTCTTTTAAGTCAGGCACACTTTCACAGTCACTTACCTGATGTACGTTGTTTCCTCTTTCATCAGGATGAGAAACAGAATCCAAGTCAAAAATAGTGTCCAGATCCTCACCATACTCAGACAGATCCTCATCACCATATGTGTCATAAATGGGTGACCCAGGTGCATCAGTTTCATCATAGTATGCCATTTGTTCATGGGCAGCAGAGCACATCTCTTCATCACCAATGGATTCAGTCTGTGGAGGAGTATCAGCCTGTGTGTCATAAGCAAAACAGCCATCAAATGAAAAACAATCATGCTCTGAACTAGCACTTATTTCAATTTCTGACTGCTCTTCATGATCTCCATGTGTTTGAAAGGTAGGCAATGGGTCGCACATAGGACTGCCTCTCTATTTGCTTATATCTTCTCTGTCTTGAGTACAATACTCACAATTGTCTCCACAGGTCCATTCTAAAAATTGCTCATTGCTGTCCACAACCTCGTTATTGTCTTCATGGTCAGCTGCCTCATCATTGCAATGGGAATCCTCATTAGTCCTCTCACTGGCATCCTCAACTGGTGAACAATCCAGTTGAGCAGTATTGTTAGCATTATGTTCAAATACAGCAGTCTCAACCTCTATGCTTTTATTTTCATTTTTATCTGCACATGATGCCATAATCACTTGGTCATTTGCAGCTTCACAACAATTATTCACTTCAAGGCCTGGGGACAGGGGTTTCAGCAGGTGCACATTTCTCATTTCTTCTACATTTTCTAAAAATTTGTATGCCATCTGCATACTTGTCACCTTGAAAACCCTCAGTAATGCACTAGAGCCCTCCTCAAAAGCTTCAAAGAATATGCCAACACAGGCTGAAATATCAGGTCTGAAACTTTCAGGGACATGTGAAAGGGCTACTGCAAACCTATGACTGAAATCAACACATGGCTCTTCATCTTGTTTTCTGATTCTCATCAATTCTGCAACAAGATCAGCCGGTTCTTTTGCAAATTCTTCCTTGAAACAGTCAGCAAGCTCATCCCAACAGGCAAAAAATTTCTTTGGAAAGCTCAAATACCAGTCTTTTGCTTTTGCATCAAAGGACCTAACAAGGAACCTCATCCACATATCCTCATCTCTGAATGAATGTTTTCCCATAAAACTTTGAAAATTTTGGATATGTGCATTCCCATCACATACATTGTGACCACTAAATCTAGGCATCTGACAGTATATCCTAGCAGGCATAGTTTCTACTTTATAATCCACCCATGACAAATCCAGTTGGTCATACAAAGGATCAAAAGGGCTGACAGGAGGTTTAGCTTTTTGACTGGCAGACACAACAGGGTTACTGCTTCTTAACTGGGCCTGCTCAGCCTCTAAGAATATCAACCTATTTCTTATCTCTTCTATTCCTTTATCCAACATTTTACCACTGAGTGTGGGATAACTCATACTTGGATTCATAAAAATCTTACTCTTAGACATTGTTTGTCTGTCTAAGACCTAAGGCTTCCCCTGGCATCTAACCTATGCAGTAAAACAGCAAATAAAGGGGAAGTAACAAAGTACCTTTTCTCATACAGATGCAGAAATATGTACATCTTTCAACCAATAACATACATTCATCTTTCATGTGCATTTGGATCTTTTTTGCAGAGTCGCCACCTCTCCAAAGAGGACAAAATTTTCAATAGCTGAAAGCTACTTTTCCAGGTTCATTCCACCAGCAGAGCATCATTTTGTTATTGACTCGGATGGGCCACAAGCATATCATTTTTTAGTCCATCCCCAGCGGAGTCGCCATTTTGTTGACATTTCTTCTGAATCAGCATTAGGGTTTGCCACTTCTAATGCACAGGCAGATTCAGGCCAACTGAATACAGGAGGTTGCGTGAGCTCCTCCCCTTCACTTCTGGTTCTGCCGCACCAAGGGGGGTATCCCTATAACTTAAGATGTAACCTTGACTAGCTCAAAGATAGAAAGATCTAACTTGACAACAACAGGCAGAATACTCTCATGTATGGACCAAGATCTGCATGATAGATCACAAGGCTGGCAACATTCTTGGACATGATGTCTGGTTGAGTATGAGAGTATGCAGGGGGTTCCTAATCCTACTCCTACAACTAACAGGTGGAGGTATGAAATGGTTTAATATGAATTTGGATGCAAAGTTGGACATGGTGTATAACACAAGAACACAGCATGATTGGTGCCTATCCAGGGCTTGGAGTCGGTAGACATACACCTGTGAATGATCAGCATGAATAGCTAAAACCGGATTTCAGGGGGATACACATGATATCTGCCTTACAGATATCTCCCAATATAGAGTGTTGAGATATCTCTACTTATGGCATCCCTACTGCAGTATACCCTTCCCAATGTTCGACCTGAAAACAGTTTAATCTGCCCCTTGAGCAGAGGTTAAAAGATCAGACATTCAACATAGGAATTCTATGCTCTAGAATCTAAACATAAGCAAACATCCAGATCCAGAAGAAGGATACATGCAATACTGGAGACAGAATTAACACAACACATGCTAAGACAGCATTACTCATACAAGATCAACCATGAAATCAGTGGATTCATGCCAAGTCCTACAACAGGAGATACATAAACTCACAAGATAAACTGTACAGAGCAACCAGATCAGCTGGTTATGGATTACAGAGCCAAAATCTTCAACTTTCAACAACCTTTGAATGAATGACACCATCTGCATTATATAGCAGGGAGGTGCCTTCAGCATTAACTACCAGGTTGACCAAAAAACCCGCCAGATATACAGTAACATGAAAATGGCGCTCAAACACAACCAGATTGGCGCCCAAACTTGAATGCAGCAGGTAGGGGAGGAGACAGGAAGATTTCTTGAGCCTTGCGCCGCCGCCTAGGGATTCAGATATTCAATCAGGTACTACATCCGTCCACGCCATCGCCCATACCTCTGCAACAATCGCCATTGATGGCGCACCAACCCGCGGCCTCGGGAAGAACATCAAACAGTTAATCGCAACCACTTCCCGCCGAGATTCATCATCATGATGTTTGAAAATGCAGGATAACAATATCCCACATGCACCCCGCGATGACCTCAATAACACTTTATATACTAGGTCATGAGCATATATCATGTCGGCGCTTTTGCTCCTGACGACACTAGTATAGACCTCATCATCATCATCCTCCAGCAGCATGATATCCTGTTGCCCGAAATATCACCCTGACGTCATCATCATCTTCGCAATACAAACTGCATGATATTCGCCTTCACCCGCACAACCGGATCCATCGGAGGAACATCCTCCTGCTGAGCTTATAACAAAAGTCTGGCCGATGAACATCCTGATGACATCATCATCATATCCTGCTGATGTCATCATCATATCTGCCTACTGCGCACCTCCTCATATCCGGATGACGTCATCATCATGTTTGCAAATATCAGGAAGTCTCTTCAAGATGATCAGTGTTAGAAATATGACCCCCCGGATCTTGATGACGTCATCATCATATTAACATCATCATGATATTCGGAAGACAACCGGATATTTGGAAATATCCTCCTGATGTTCAAATATCAGGTTGCACTGTAGCTCCACTATAAGATCGGGGCGATAACTGAATATGATGATGCTGCTTGAAAAGATCACCCCCAGTAGATAATGCGCGAAGCCGGCAGGCGGATATCTCCTTGATATTAGCATCATCATGCTGCTCGAGCAAACATATATCCGGGTGATATGAAAATATCACCCCTTCCTTCGGAAATATCATGATGCAGATAGGCAGATAAAAAGATATCACCCTGATATAAGGATGACGTCAGCATCATCAGGATGTCAAAACAACGAACAAGAAGTGATACAACATCATCAGGATGATATTGACTAAGATCATCCTGACGTTCAAAATATGATGACCCTAGTGAATATCGGGTCGCACTTAGAACTCTTCGACAACATCATCAGGATGATATTAACCAAGATCACCCGATGATAAAATATCACCCCGGCGAAATATCATGAAGGCAGAAAATATGATGACCTCCGCAAGCAGCAGGATGATAACTAGAAATATCATGATGATGACGACCCTTAGGAAAAAACAAGTTAGGTCGAGCAACTCAAAGAATAACCCCTTCAGAATAACGGGGCAACATCATCATCATGTTTGGGCAAGGTGATATTCGGAAGATCACCGGATACTTGAAAAATCACCCCCGCAAGCAACTGAGGGCGCACTGTAGCTCGTCAACATCATCAGGATAAAACCCAAACATCACCCGACAGCGTAATATGATGATGACGATGAGAAACCGGCCGACGGAGAACATGATGATGCTGACCTTCCTCGAAACAAACATGATGATGATGACCTCCTCCTTCGGAAAATATGATGATGCAGCTGAAAACTGCTGAGGAGGTCCATTACTTAGAACATTTTTTGGATACTTAGGGAGAGTGCCTGAATGAAAATTGCTCAGAAAACTACCAGTCAATTCAGGCACTAACAGTACTCAAACTAAATGTAATATCTTCCACTTGGTTGGTACTGGTAAAAGTTGCTTATTTGTTCAAGTTGATCAGAGTTGGTTATGGCATAGGCGGATGTGCCATGTGAATTTTGATAATATCATCAAGATAAGCAATACTCAGGCTGTAAGAGATCTTCCAAAATTAGTAAAACCTACTAACAACTTGTGTAAAGAATGTCAGTTGGGAAAGCTAAGCAGAGTCTCATTCAAAAGTAAGGAACTGTCCTCTACCAGATTATTGGACTTAGTTCATACTGATCTTTGTGGTCTGGCAAAAATCAGGAGTCTGCAAGGTGATAGATACTTCATGCTACTAATTGATGACTATTCCCAGATGATGTGGGTAACTTTTCTGAAAGAAAAATCAGAAGCTTTTGAGAAATTCAAAATATTCAAGGTTATGGTAGAGAATGAAACTGGATTAAAATTGAAGTGTCTGAGGTCTGATAGAGGTGGAGAATTCACATCTGGTGATGTCTTAGAATTCTGTGAGAAACATGGAATAAAAAGATAGTTGTCTGCTCCTAGGACTCCATAGCAGAATGGAGTAGTGGAGAGAAAGAACCGGACCATCCAGGAAGCTTCTAGGACCATGATGATGGAAGCAAATGTTCCTCACATTTATTGGAGAGAAGCTGTCAGTACTGTAGTCTATACTCTCAATCGAGTTTAAATCAGAAGCAATTCCGGTAAGACTCCTTATGAACTTTGGTTTGGCATCACTCCTACTGTGAGGTATTTCAGAGTGTTTGGTAGCAAGTGTTATATTAAAAGAGATGAAGATCTAGGAAAGTTTGATGCTAGAAGTGATGAAGGAATATTCTTGGGTTACTCTACTCAAAGCAAAGCATACCGGTGTTATAACAAGAGACTAAGAAAGATGATAGAAAGTACTAATGTGAAGGTTGATGAGGGAATTGAGAAACCCTCAAGGTTTTATGAGTATGATGAAGATGATCAGAATGGTGTTCTGATACAAGGAGCTCAAGCCTCTTCTAAAAGTCAGATTCAAATTGATCTAGTAAATCAGGAAGAAGAGATGAGTTTTAATGAGTCTGATCAAGAATCAGATGCGCAAGAAATTCCCAAAGCTCCCAAGTATGTAAGACTGAACCACTCTGAAGATCAGATCATAGGTGATAAAAGCAAAGGTGTACAAACAAGGAGGATTGCTCAAGATTCAGATGAGTACTGTCTGATTTCAAAGATTGAACCTAAGACAGTGAATGAAGCTTGCAATGATGAAAATTGGTCTAAAGCAATGGAGGAAGAGCTGATACAAATTGAGAAAAATCACACTTGGGATTTTGTTCCCAGACCTAGAAACAAGAATGTGATTGGAACCAAATGGGTCTTCCAGAACAAACTGAATGAAGTTGGGGAAGTAATCAGAAATAAAGCCAGATTGGTCTGCAAGGGCTATTCTCAAATAGGAGTTGATTTTGAAGAAACTTTTGCTCTGGTGGCAAGAATTGAAGCAGTCAGATTATTTCTTGCATTTGCTGCCTTCAAAGATTTCAAAGTAGATCAAATGGATGTCAAGTCTGTCTTCCTGAATGGTGACTTGGAAGAAGAAGTGTACATTGAGCAACCGGATGGATTTCAATTATCTGATCATGGTGATATGGTCTGCAAGTTGAAGAAGGCACTGTATGGACTGAAGCAAGCCCCAAGAGCCTGGTATGAAAGGTTAGACAAGAATCTTTTGAAGATTGGTTTCAACAAAGGTACTGCTGACAGTAACTTATATTTCAAAATTGATCATGAAAACATGTTGATTGTTGAAGTGTTTGTGGATGATATCATTTTTGGAGGAAGAGATAGTATGTGTAAAACCTTTGCAAATCAAATGAAAAGTGAATTTGAGATGTCCATGCTTAGGGAAATGAATTTCTTCTTGGGTCTGCAAATCACTCAAACGAAGAAGGGAATTTTTATTTCTTAGACCAAATATGTTAAAGAATTGTTGAAGAAATTTGGGATGGAAGACTCAAAACCAATGAATACTCCCATGGAAACCAGTTGCAAATTACGCAAAGATGATGACTCTCTTAAGGTTGATTAGAAAAAGTACAGGTCAATGAGTGGAGGATTGTTGTATCTCACTCACACTAGACCTGACATTATGCAGGCTGTTGGTCTTGTTGCTAGATTCCAGGTTGATCCTAGAGAATCTCATGTCATGGCAATCAAGAGGAATTTTAGATATCTAAAAGGGACAGTTGAGTATGGTTTGTGGTATCCTAGAGATCATGATTTCTCTCTTCATGCATATACAGATGCAGATTGGGCAGGAGATTTGGATGACCGGAAGAGTACTAGAGGTGGAGCATTCTTTTTAGGGAAGAGATTGGTTTCTCGGCTAAGAAAGAAGTAAGAGGCAATATCTCTGTCTACAATTGAAGCAGAATATATTGCTACAGTAGGTAGTTGCACTCAAGTTTTGTGGATGAAGAAAATGTTAAGAGACATAAGAGTGGAGTATGAGGAGCCTATCACAATTTTTTGTGATAATTCAAGTGCAATTAACATATCTAAGAATCCGGTGCTAAATTCAAAGACTAAGCATATATCCATCAAGTTTCACTTTTTGAGAGAGCAAGTGAACAAAAATGAAGTCAGATTGGAGTTTGTGCCTTCCAAGGATCAGATTGTAGATATCTTTACTAAACCTCTACCTAAAGACTCTTTTGAGTTTCTCAGGGAGAAGTTAGGGGTCATTGCCCCTTCGGTGATGAACTAAGGTGCACTGAGGTGCATCAGTCTGGTGGTTATCATAGTCATATCTTGTGATCTGGATTGATGATGGGGAGCTGCTACTCAGGGGGAGTAGTAGGTATGATTCTAAAGTTTTAGGATTGCAAGTATGTGCCCTTTGCAATTGATGTCAAAGGGGGAGAGAAAACATGTGAAAAATAAGTGGTTGCTGATCCAAGGGGGAGCAATTAAGGGAGAGAAGACATGTGAATGGTTGTTGCTAATAGGGGGAGTTGTGACAGTAAGAAGAAGTTCTTGTCTTGATGGTTAAAATAGTTTTTCACATCATATGTTGCCATCAATGACAAAGGGGGAGATTGTTGCAAGTATGGGCCTAACTGATGTTGTCATTGATGTCAACATACTCCTGTTGCATTAATGATAAGGATTGGATGAGCTATGTGCTGAGGATATTGAGAAAATTAGTCTCAATCAGGAATAGAGAAGAATAGGAAAGACAGTAAGGTAAAAGTCCAAGATAGGATGAGGATCAGAGGATGAGGTTTAAAGGGTTTGTAGATATGTGTCTTAAGGTGGTCCAGTAGAGATTTCAGAGGTCCGCATGAAAATCTGAAGAGTTGTGACTGTTCAAGTAAAACCAATTCTGACAGGTGTTCAATGGTGATAGAGTAAGACAGATAGATCTGGCGAGATCTGGAATTGCATTATAATGTTCTGCAGATTTGAGGGAGTGCTGAGGAAGTCTTTGTGGAGTGTCAACCGGATTGGTTTGTGGTTAAAAGGTCCACAAGCATCAATTACTTTGTGACAGTGATGACGGACTGTGTTTTTGAGGTTCCAGATGAAGGAGAGAAGGATTTTAGTAAACAGATGAAGTGTGGATGTTCTTGGTGATTCAGACAAGCTTGTGGTGGTATTTGGATCGTGTCCAGTTCATGTTGGTGGTCCGTATTGAAGTTGGAGTTCGCATTTGAAGAACAACTTCCGGATGATGGTGTTCTTCTTGAGACAGGTTGATTGGATGAGTTGTACATCTTGTGGATATTATTGTAGATGTTTGCCGACTTAGATGATCATTCCTAAGTTGATGTCTTGTATAAATAAGGCATTGCGAAGTCATTTCAAAAGTGTCCTCGTGGTGATGAGTGTGTGGTAGCAAGGAGGAGAGCGAAAGGTAGAGCAAAAGTATTGGGCTTAAATGGAACTGATTCAAGCATGATGAAGATGCTATTTTTTAGTTCAAGTAGGTGATACTTATTTCTTTGTAGACAGTGTGTCTTTTGTAGGTAGTGAGCCTCTTGTGAGTAGTGTGCTCGGGCAATGAGCCCTAATTGGCATGTGCCATTTTGTTCTTACTATTCTTCTAACAAAGAATATAATCTTGGGTTAATCACCCCATGGTTTTTCCCTTAACCAGGTTTTCCACGTCAAAATCTTGGTGTCTCATGTGTTGATGTGTTTCTGCTCTTGATTTGTTGCATTGTGTTTCCATGATTGATTTATTATTATATTGTTGAATTGCTAAGTGGAGTTAAGTGTTTAAAAAGAAGGAAGTTCTGTACAACTAATTCATCCCCCCCTCTTAGTTGTGTGCCCTAAATCTAACAATTGGCATCAGAGCCAAGTTCCTCTAAAAAGAGCTTAACCGCTTGAGGGGATCTAGCATGTCGTCCTACAAGAAGGATAGTCCGAAGTTTGATGGAACCAATTTTAGTCCGTGGAAAGGTCGGATGAAATGTCACTTGCAATGCATGGGAATGACATACTGGTCCATGGCTACAATACAATATGTACCTCCACAGGGTGGTCCGAAAGCTCCAAATGAAATCACAGATGCTGAAAACAATCTGCGGACTATAGAAGCTCTTCTAAGTGCATTATCTGATTCAGAGCTCTCAAATGTTATTGACCTACCAACTGCTTATGAGATTTGGAAAAAATTGGAACTTTTGCATGAAGGAGACTAGTATGTTAAATGTGCAAGGTTACAGAGTCTGAAAGGGAAATTTGAAAACCTGAAGATGAGAGATGATGAAAATATTACTACCTTCATGCCAAGAGTAAATGAGCTTGTTTGTGGAATTAGAAATGCTAGTGGAGTCTTGGATGAAAATAAGATTGTTGGCAAAATTCTCAGATCCCTTCCTGCTTCTTACAAAATCAAGGTTGCTGCCATTGATGAATTCAGAGCCCATGCAACTGTTACAAGAGATCAATTGGTTGGCAAATTGGCTGCATTTGAAATGTCCAAATTTGGAGATGATCCCCCCAAGACTGAATCTGCATTCAAAGCCAGTGCCTCTGTAAAAGGTAAACAAAGGCATGATCTGGGAGAGAACTCATCAAGGAAACTGTCATGGTATGAAAAAGCAAGAAAAGACCCGAAAGAAGAAGAAGTAGAAACTGCTCAACTTGAAGCCCTTATTACAAAGAGACTGCCAAGAGGATCCGGTAAGTATGAAGGAAAATTGCCTTTCAAGTGTTTTAATTGCAACAAGATTGGTCATTTTGCTCACAACCAACACTGCCAAGCTTTGCTACTCAAGAAAACTACATTCCAGAGCACCAAATCACAAGTCCTTTGGATAGAACATAAATATGAACCTTATAAACACTCAAATAGAACCGTAAGACCAAAAACTAAATTGCAGAGAAATGCGGAGCAAAATACTTTCTCCTAGTCATACTGCAAATACTGTCAGGCACAGTCTTCAAACTAGTGAACATAACTCTCAAAACACAGTGTTCTGGACCACAAAATTTTGGATCTAACATCTTCAACCACTTTTCTAAAACATATCAAAACCTCACACTCTAGTCTTTAATATAGGAGAAATGTGGAGTAAAAACTTGGATAGTATCCTGTAAGCCAGAATACTTCTTAACAACACTGTCTTCAGTATTCATCAAATTTTCTCAAAAGCACTTGGAAACTCAGCATTAAGAGTAATATACTGACATCATCAACACTTCTGCAAGTCATTCAAATTACCTTAACACAATAACTCAATCAACCAACAACAACAACATTAGAAGATACAGTTGACACTAATAACAACACAAACATGTTGACATCAATGACAACACCGATTAACACAAACTTGCAACAGGTGAGAGAGTAGAGCATCTTGTATTATGATGGGTGTGGTCCACATGTTGTAATGGCTTGGCAGTGGAGCACTACTTTTAGGGATGTGTGCCATGGGAAAATTAGTGGTCAAAGATGTGTCTTTATAGAGTGCTATTCTTGTGGCCATTGATTTATTTGGTCATGTGGGCATTGGATTTTTGTCATATCATGTGTTTTGATGGTTTTGGTTTTAGGAAACTATATATGGTTTTTCCTCTTCAATTCTCTATAAATTGTATGCCTTGGATAATTGTATTATGGTCTTTTGTAGGTTGACTACTATTAATACAAACTTGTGCTCTCTTTGGTGGAGTTTTTTTTTTCCAAAAGAGTTTATCCACATATATTTATTGTTATGTGTTTGCTGATTTTATTGTTGATATTACAAATTTTAGACTTCTCCAAGTTCTATTTTAGATTTAAATGGTTAAATTATATGTTTAATTAACCATATTTGTGTACTTAATTCATATTCTTTTACTATATTTGCTCACTAGTTTCTCAACATTAGTGTCAGAGTTGTAATTGTGATTAGATAGAGATGTCTTTTTGGAAGTGTTATGTAGTTTTTTTTAGTGGGAGTATTTAATTTAGTGGGTTTTATAGATTCGTTTGTAGTTAGAGAAGCCATGAAAAGAACATCTTGGCTAGAAATTGATAAATTCATGAAAGGAAGCAAGGTACACAGAAACACTTCCTACACTAAACTTTTAAGGGGAGAGTCTCAATCTTTTAACAATTACAAAAGTAGAAATACATATAAACATAAAAATATATAGAATACCATAACATAGGTGTATGTAGGAAAAACTAATGCAGAGGGAATATAAGGACTATAACAAGATTTTTAGTCACTATAAACCCTTCAATGGTATCTCAATCTATACCCTGTTCTTTCCCTTCTTTCAAACCTATTTCACTAGTTTCAAACCCCTAACAAGGCCTAATGGCGAATTGAATTACAAAACTCTTTTGATGATGCCTTCTTAGGCTTCTCAGACCTTCCAAAATACTCTACATGGTCTTACCAAACCCCAACTTTCTTGAGATAAACTCAACAAGAACAATTTTCACTAAACCCTCACCCTACTAGGGTTCTTGACAATCTTTTCTAGACAACAGCACACACAGTCTTAAATAACTCACTCATACAGAGGTTTCGTAAAATCTCCTTTGGTAGACACTTAGTACACATCCAAATGAAGACTGTCACCAAGTTTTATGATTTTTCAACAGTGTAATCTCAAGATATGAATTTTTTAATGTTGCTAGAAACCTTAGGTCTATCATAGGGCTGTTATCAATGTTTTTGCTTTTTCTTGAACAAAACTTCATGAAATCACCCCAAACCAATTGAATTTGACCTGTAACACATTGTTCTTCAAGTTTCATGCACTTTCAGGTTATACCTGATCCGTACAGGGCTGTACAATAGTGTTTCTTGCTGTATTTCAGAAAAAAAAAGTCAAAATTGATATGAAAACATGGTTTCTTGCACAAAAAAACCTAAAAACCATCATCAAATCAATGCATTAGCTTTGTAACAATATGTTATATCTTTTCACACATTCCCATGCCTGTATTGTACCATACATGTCCGTATAGAGGTACTTTCTTCAAAAATAGGGTATTTTTTCAAGAAAACTGTCTCTTCTCTTCTTTTATGCGTTCTTCTCCTTCCATTTGATGAGAACCAACCTTGAAACAGTTACAAAAACAATATATATGTCTCTTTTTACCAAACCTAAAAATACTGTCATAAAACTTGTAATTTCTGCCCCTTTTCACACTCTAGTATAGAAGACAACATGTAAGGAGACCCTACAAGACCCTACATGGTACTTCATGGTCTTTCAAGACCTTATTTATATACGCAAACCCATTACCAAAATCTAAGGAACAAACCCCAGTTCCCTAGCAAGTCGAAATCCTTTAAAAAATTCAAATCTAGTTTTGGCGGGAAAACTCAAAATTTGAATTTCTAGGACTTCATAAGAACTCTAAACCATTGGAAATTATCCCAATGGACTCTAATTGACCTTCAAACACTAATTCAAGACTCTTGACATCAAAATGACCTTAAAACACAAACTAGACATCAAAATGACCTTAAAAACATGAAAAGAGTGATGCTCCTGCATCATAGTGGCATCCTCATATGGTAACCCCTTCCACTTAACCAAATACTGGAAGTATTGCTTGCCTCAAGTCTTTTTTCTCTCCTTGGTGTCAATAATACACTCTAAATCAATTGGTTTCGCATGTGGTAGGTCCTCTATCTAATCAGCATCTGACATGGACTATATACCTGCTCCTTCATCAACAATTGCATCTCCTTTGTAAAGGTATAAGTCAACATTAAAAATTGGTGATATGCCTACTCCACTAGGCAATTCAATCTCATACGCATTGTTGGAAAACTTCTTAACAATCCTACAAGGACCTATCTTCTTCATCTTCAACTTGGTATACTCACCTTTGGGAAACCTTATCTTCCTTTATGTGTTAGGACAAGATCTCCAACCTCAAAATTGACCTCTATACCCCATTCTTTCCCTTCTTTCAAACCTATTTCACTAGTTCCAAACCCCTAACAAGGCCTAATAGAAACTTGAATGACAAAACTCTTTTGATGATGCCTTCTTAGGCTTCTCAGACCTTCCAAAACACTCTACAGGGTCTTACCAAACCCTAACTTTCTTGAGAAAACTCAACAAGAATAATTTTCACTAAACCCTCACCCTACTAGGCTTCTTGATAGTCTTTTCTGGACAACAACACACAGTCTTAAATAACTCACTCATACAAAGGTTTCATAAACTCTCCTTTGGTAGACACTTAGTACACATCCAAATGAAGACTTTCACCAAGTTTTATGATTTTTCAACAGTACAAACTCAAGATATGAATTTTTTAAGGTTGCTGGAAACCCTAGGTCTATCACAGGGCTGTTAACAATGTTTTTTCTTTTTCTCGAACAAAACTTCATGAAATCACCTCAAACCAATTGCATTTGACCTGTAACACATTGTTCTTCAAGTTTTATGCACTTTTAGGCTATACTTGATCCGTACAGGGTCGTACAATAGTGTTTTCTTGTTGTATTTCAAAAAAAAGTCAAAATTGATATGAAAATAGGGGTTCTTGCACAAAAAACACCTAAAAACCATCATCAAATCAATGCATTAGCTCTATAACAATGTTTTCTATCTTTTCACACATTCCCATGCATTTACTGTACCGTACATGTCCGTACAGAGGTACTTTCTACCTATATAACAATAAAACCAATCAAAAACATAAGAAAAACAAGGTATTTTTTCAAGAAAACTATCTTTGCTCTTCTTTTCTGCTTTCTTCTCCTTCCATTTGATGAGAACCAACCTTGAAATAGTTACAAAAACAATATATATATATATATATATATATATATATATATATATATATATATATATATATATATGTCTCTTTTTACCAAACCTAAAAATATTGTCATAAAACTTGTAATTTCTATCCCTTTGCATGCTCTAGTCTAGAAGACAACATGTAAGGAGACCCTACAAGATCCTACATGGTACTTCATGGTCTTTCAAGACCTTATTTATATACACAAACCCATTACCAAAATTTGAGGAACAAAGGTCAGTTCCCTAGCAAGCCAAAATCCTTTAGAAGATTCAAATTTAGTTTTGGTGGGAAAACTTAAAATTTGAATTTCTAGGACTTCCTAAGAACTCTAAACCATTGGAAATGATCCCAATGGACTCTAATTGACCTTCAAACACTAATTCAAGACTCTTGACATCAAAATAACCTTAAAACACAAACTAGACATCAAAATGACCTTAAAAACATGAAAAGAGTGATGCTCCTACATCAAAAACCCTTTCAAGAGAAAAACTCCACACTCCAAAGCAGCCCAATGCATTATTTAGTAAACAACATAGTTACAATATGTTGGTATGAAAAGTCTCTTTAGTTGTCTAGTTACTTTATGAGTCCTATTCACACTAGTTAGTTAAATTTGTGATATGGGAAAAGAGGTCTAGACTAATCAATGAACTAACCTAGATCAATCTTTCTCCATGCCACATTGGAACACAAATAGCTGAAGACTTTAGTGTTTGGCTACAGTCCTCAAGGGAGAGTCAAACTATCCAAATTTTGTTCCTTTGTTGCAAAGAGGGAAGATTGATAACCAATGATTTGATTAAACTATGCAATGTGAAGATCTAAGTGGCAAACTGAATAAATTGACAAGTTATTGTAATAGTGCACATAAAACAGAAGCAGAGTAGAGTAGATCAGAGGGAACCTATCACCGAAAGTTGGAGTAGAACTGGTAGGACTCTAGCACTGGGCGCCCTAGTCCTTAGGGTTTGGTCTGAACTTCTATTTGATGGTCTCTTCCAGAGATCTTTCATCTTCCTATCATTTGTCACTATCAGAAGTTTCATCTTCGGATCTGCACACAAGAAAGAGGGGAAATGGTTGTGTTGTATAGGGGCATGCCTCAATCAATCCTTATGTAAGTGTTCCCAATTCCACAACATCAAATGGTGATTGATATAGAGTGCATGTTTGCAATGAATAGAGGCAAAGAAAGTAATAAAGATTGTTGTAATTGAAATAGATTTACCTTAGCATGAAACCCTAGTTGGATTGGTGTCGCAACACAATCACATACAATGAGTCGATGAAAGATGAAGAAGCTTCATCAAATACCTGCAAAAGGGCTAGTGCAAATAACAATCACAAGTAGAGAGCTTCAGTAAGTCAGAGATTCGTTATAGCAGAATTCACAAGATCATGTCATGTTACATTGTTAAGATGTTGTAAAGATTCTTAACTTTTTAAATGAGGCAAAGATACTTGTTTATATATGAATCAAACGTCCTTTCGAAGAGTCACTTTTTGAGGCTAAAAAACAAGATACATCATTTAATACACAAAAGCTGACAATTAAATTCACAATCTTTTGGGGCCAACGGGCAGGACCCTAGCGCGGGGTGCTAGTTTCCAAGCCCAATTTGTCCTTGAAATGTTAGTTGTTAAGGGGTTTATCATAGTTTCTTATGTAATCAATGAAATGGTCACATTACAAATAGAGCTAATCATGTATGCTAAACAATGGGCCAAGTCTAGTGTGAAATTGTGAGTGGCAAAAATTTACGACACTACATTTAGCCCCCACTTTATTGAGCGTATGAACTTATGTTCATACTCACACTAAAGTACGGAGAAACCAAAACATTGAAAACATAGAATCTCACTAAGTTGAGAGATGCAATAGCCCCTAGACTTCGGATTCTACCAATGCACAATGTTAAGATAAAGAGGTTGTACACACACAAGACACACGACGTAACTCCAACCAAACACGAAGCATACAAGGAGAATACATGGAGTAAATGTGGATAATACACAGAGTAAACATGGAGAATACATGGATTAAACAAGGAGAATACACATAGTAAACATGGAGAATATGTGGTGTAAACAAGGAGAATACTTGAAGCATACACACATTATACATGGAAAATAAAAACATACAAGAGACATACAAGTAAACAAGGGAGTAATCAATATGAAAGAAAATAATACATGACTCTGGCACTAGCTTCCTCTATCTTTAGGGGTCATGTAGATCAAATTATGCTCATGGACCACGAGCTAGCAAGTTGCGTTATGCTTGGTGACCATGAGTGCAACAAATCCATATGAAACACACAGACTAGCAAGTTGTGTTATGCTAGGTGGTTCATAGAATACATGGATCATAGGCTAGAAAGTTATGTTATGCTAGGTGACCATGTGATGTTAACGCCTTAGGGAGTGCATCTAAACCCTCACAGGCTAGTAGGATCCACAGATTTACTAGGTGAGTTCCATGTCAACAAGTAGAAAATCAAAGCATCACATGCTAGTAAAATCTGTTGTTTACTAGGTGAATTTCATGTCAACAATATCAGAAATTATAGTCCAAGAAAAACATGTTGTTTGTTGGGTAACTTTGGTAAAGTGCTACAAAAGATGATCAAATAGGTGTCCTGCGATAGTAAAATGTCCACTTGTGTGAATAAAGTGAAGTGCATAGTAGAGTGTATGCCCCCACCTTAAAGTAATTGCTAACATTATCAGGGAGCAATTTTCCTTTAAGGTAGAAAAGTTGATATATGTCAAATAGGCATGAGAGATTTTTGGAAGCACATGCCCAAATGATATGTGCCCAAAAGATATGTCGTGACAAAGGGTTGTCCCCAAGACGGGCAAATCAAGGTGATGTTGTGGGAAAGATACACAAAGGCTTGTGTAATCATGGCATGTCACCACATAAAATAAGCAATATCATACAATAGCACAAAGGGATCTAGTTGATTGGAGTTAGTATATGAATGGTTGTAGAAAAGCGGCAATCATTTTTGGAAATGTCATCATCCTCTAGCCAATAGAGCTATGAAGATGGAGGAAGAAATATCACATGAAAGCAAGACACAAAAGATTTTGGGTCAACATGGAAGGATGCTAAATCATCCAATTCTTTGCATCATCCCCAAAAGGCTTAAAAATTGCATTTATGACAAATAGAAGAGTGAAGATACATAAAGAGGAATGCCATGACAGATTCATTCCCCTTGTATCCTTGCACTGACAGGAGCATCAAGGGTCATCCAAAGAGAACTAATAAACAAAATACGCGTTAATCAACACATATGGAGATAAAATTAAATACAAGAATAACACAAATATAACACATGAGATGAGGGTACTTACCTCACGAGTCAGACTATAGCAAATAATCTTCCTCCCAATCTTTCTCATCATACAGGGATGGAGGACAAGATCCTAGAGGGACTATAGTAAGTGCAGTACAAGAAGCGACACTTGGTTTGCAACGTGCAAAATCAACCACTGGGGAAGGATCCTCACGCATGCCCCCAGAGGCCAAATCCATTGATTGTGTGAAGATCAAGGAAAATTGTGCAACATTTTCTAATGGTTCAGAGGTGTCCTCTGAATCACTATTAGAATATATCACTATGGGTGATATGACAATGCTAATTGTGGGGTTGCGAGCACCATCAATCATAGGAGGAGAGGAAACTCCAAGAGGCAGTTGTGGCTTAGGTATTTGGAATGACTGGTGAGGGTAAGGCTCATGCTTATGCTTTGGACGTGAAATTTCTATGTCAATGAATGCTGGAATGGACTATCTGCAATAGAACACCACTTGAAAAAACTCTAATGTTGAGTAGATTTAAAGGCTCAACAAATGGTGGAATATCTGGAATGGAAGAGAGGATAAGACTCTCTGAAGAAGGAGCCAAGAGTACTAGGACTGCGGGAACGATCTTTTTAGCCGGCTCGGTCGCCGGAGAGATAGGCAATGATGGGTCAAGGGTGGGTTGCATGGAAGAACCTAATAGGGAGGAAGGTTCTCCTTTTCTTCTGCAAGTTGACGAGCCCTAGTATGACATCATCTATTGCATTCTTTTGTATTTTGATTTTGTTATGTATAGTTTGAAGCATATTTAGGAGGAATCTAGGTATTTCCCAACATGGGTTCCTTTTCTTCCTCTGCTGGAGGAGGAGGAATAAAAGAAACCATTGGAGGTTGTGAAACAATAGGAGGAGGGTTTCTCAAGGTGAGATGCCATTCTCTCACAACTTATGGAATAGGCAGAAGTACTGAGACATCCATAGACAATTGAGAAACTACAGGGAAAAGCTCACATGCAACAAATTGCTTTCTTCTAGACTCCAAAGAGGCGTGAGGGAAAAAATAATCCTTGAAGTGCGGGAGGTCTAGGCTATGTAGGGCATTTGCCTCATGGTCTTGGGTAGGATGGTGGAGGTGGAACCTCAACATAGATACAAAACGATCGGGGTCAGGGAAGGACTTGATTCGAGCTGTGGTTCGCCCACCACCTACGGAACAGGGGGAACTATTCTCACATCCATGGAAGATCGAGGGACCTCAAGGGTAGTAGCCATGATAAGAGGAGGCACTAACATACAATTGAGCAACTCAACTTTCTTTGAATTTCTTATAAGATAGAAATAGAACGCCATTGCGAGGCCAAACAGGCTTAATTGGCTGTGGCCAGAAGTAATCAAGTGAAATGTTCCCATAGAGGGACAAAGGCTGGAACCCACTATGATATTTAGTATGCACTTGTCCCTCGAATGGAGATTTTATACACTTATGTATTACGAAGGGAACCGCCTTCACAGAAGCGAGCCATGGATGACCAACTTCACATGAAATTGATCTACGGTTGGAATAATGGCAAAAGACACATCCAAGACTTTTGGTCTGACCTGGATGGAAAGGGTCAAGGAGCCAAGAGTAGGACAGGTGGAACCATCATGCACTCTAACTGAGATTTCTGATTACTTGTACTTGTCTCGATAGAACTCATGCACATAGAGGAATTCCTCCTTAACTACATTTTCTAGGCATATAGGATCAATGAGTACTCTCCTTGTGGGCTTGTCATTAATTCTAGTGGTAATGTAGAGAGGACCATCAGGTGCACAAAAAAATGCATCATGGTAGGTAAAGGAGATGGTTGGCTGAAGTTCAGTTGGCTCTCGGTGAAGGTGAGCATCTACCATGGAAACTAGGTTGTTTGGGCTTTTGTCTTGGTGATCTTAAGTTATTGAAGTAGGCACTCTATCGTTAGATTGTTCCACAAGGTTAGTTGAATGGAGGGGCAACAAATTTGTGTAGATTTGCATGTTTTGATTTAGTGGAGCTATGAATTTATTCCTTTTGTCATTCTCACCAGCTACCTAGATAACATTAGAGTTGATTTGAGGTCTTGCACTTTGTGCTTGAGACACATGCATCACTCGGTGTCATGCCTGAGTGTTTGGTGATATTGACAAAAGGCCTTTGAGTCATATGGGGGATATAGCGGTTTAGAAGTGTCAATGAGATGAATAGGAGGAAGCTAAATGAGGTTAGTATTAAGAAGTTGCAACATTATGGAATGAAGAAATTTAGAAATCTAAGAGAACGATCAATTATTTGGTTTAAACTTGTAGGGGGTGCAATAGGAGGTGCAACAGCCGCAACTTGTCCTTGAATGTTGTTTGAAGAATGAGAGTTGATTTTGATAAAGTTTTTATTTTATTTCTTAAATGTTTGATAAGGTGGAGCAATGGCTTCATGTTTGAAAATTGAATGTTGATTTAAGTGCTTGATTTAAATTTGATCATTTTGGCCTGGTACCCTTTGTTTTAATTAATTAATATTAAGTGTTGTATAATTTTTATTGACTTACACCATTTGGTATTTATTTTTTTAATTTTTGAGGCCATTTAAAGTGGATTTATGACGCCCTTGGTGAACCTTAGTGTCCCAAAATTTACCCTAGGTGGTTACCCATGGGTCTAGGGTCAATTTTGACTAACTAACCCTTGGATTAACTCACTTTTGGTCACTCTAAACTATGGTTTAGTCAAAGTAACGAAATTTGAAATTAGATAAGGTGGGAGATGAGTCATGCTTTGGGAAAGACTCATCTCCCTTCCCAAAGTTTGGGAATCCTTTCCCAAGGAGGACTTGGGAGATCTCCAAGACTCCTAAGTGTGTGGGATCTCCCTCCAAGACTCTCACACACGTGTGAGAGCATCTTGGAGGGAGATGGCGCTTTGAGAGAATAAGAGGATGCCATATGGCATCCCTTATACTCTTGGAGGTTTGGATGGGAATGTCACCTCACCACTTGTCCTATATTATCTCCTCTTGTTGAGATGTGTGGGGTTCTTACATTTTGGAGTTTCTTCTATTTTTGGAGCAACTTTAGGGAAGTTAGAGAAATTCTTGAAGATTGGAAGGTTTGGGAAAGCTTGGAGCTCATCACCAAACGTGCTTCCATTATATGGCTTTGAAGGTAAGCCTCATGAACTATGTTTCTTCACCCTTGCTTATTTATTGTGTTGTGTTTGTGTTTTGTTGGTTGTTGTTTTCTTTATTTTTGTGTGGGATGGAAGTATGGTAAGAGCACCTTGATTTGGAGGTAAGGCTCAACTTGTTTGGGGTAGGGGAAAGAAACCTCCTTGAGGTCACTCCCATATTGTGTTATTTATACCTTGAGGGCTTTTACTTGTTGTGGAGATTATTTGAATGGTAAGAGTGCCATGGAGGTTACTTTGTGATATTTGGAGAGTTGTGGTTTTGGAGATTTTTGGCTTGAGGCCATGAGATTGGATTTTAGTATTTCTAGGTGGCCTTTGAAGTAGAGGGGTCCATTCCCTACCCCCATAAAACTTATTTTCATTAGTTGAGTTATGTGTTTATCCTTGGGGTTGTTTTGTATTGATGTTGTTTGATTCTTGTTGTTGAGTGTTTGCACCGTGTGAATCTCTACCTCCCTAGCTCAGGGGTGACCCTCTTGCGGGTCTACGGTAGGGAGGAGGGCATTTCGAAGTGGCTGGGTTGTTCTTTTTGTTATGTTTGGTTGTAGGTGTTTAGATGGGAAATGGAGCTGTTTGTGAAGTCTATTTTTGTGTTACCATAATCTTTGTTGGTGGCTGTTTGAGCCATGGCCTTTGTGGCCCTATTGTAATTATTTTGGCAAGTTTCATACTCATGGAGTTGGCTGTTATGAGTTTTGTAATGTAAATATCCTTTCTATTTTTATTCAAAAAAAAGGGGTTGTTTATTCTCTTTATTGTGGAGTTGGTATTGTGTTGAAAAATGCATGAGAAAATACCTTTGTTTCTATCATGTTTTCCTTTCAAAAATATACATACCTATATGATTGTTGTTAAATAAATTTTATTGTATACCAAGAAAGAAAGAAAAAATGTACGTAGTTCTTCTGCTATTATATTGACTGTTTACATTACTAGTTGCTGTTATGAAAAGAAAAGAGTTGTTAGAAATTTTTATGAAATCTTAGATGTCTACCTTATTGCTGCTTCAAAAAAAATATATAACATGTAATCTCTACATTTTAACTGTTTCAAAAAGTATATATATTTGTTATTGTATGTTTCAAAACAAAAAAAAGAGTTAATACTAAGTTTTCAATTTGTTATACAGAAATGAAATATTAGTGTTAAAAAAAAAATATAGACTTAAATCTGATAGTTAATATTTCTACTATCTAAGCCAATGTTATGAGCGGATAGTTATTGGGTATATATTTAAATATATATATATACACATTACATCTTAATTTCCTTAACCTAGTTTGTTGTTCATCTTATGGGTATTTACAGAAAGTTATAATAATCAAAGACTTAATAATTGTTGTAAGTATTAAATATATATATATACACTTATATATATACATATAAAAATATGTATATATATATATATAAGTACATATAAAAATATATGTATATATATATAAGTACATATAAAAATATATTTATACCAAAATAAAATAAAAGAATGTTTTTTTAAAACTGTAATATTCTGAATAACCATTATATCAAAATGAGTATATGTATACACACACACACACATATACATTTAAAGATACAGACAGTGATCAAAAGTTCCTTATGGTGGAACTGCAGCGGACTCCCCACAGAAGTTAGTGTTTTTCTTTATAAAAAAAAAGAGAGGGCAGAGGGACGACGACCCAGCAGCCGCTGCCCCTCTGTTATTTTTTTTTTGTTGTAGTTGTTGGTGTGGGGAGGGGGCCGTGGGTGTGGGGGGAGGCACGATCCCCTCCCCACACCAACCCTTCCCCTTCGGAGCTGCCACGACCCTCACTGTCGACTTTCCTCCCGCGGCCATATCTCCACTTACCCTAGCTCCGCCAGAAACTCAACCCTGCGGTTCCCTTCCGCCGCCCCTCTCTACTATGACTCCACTCTATCCTCAGCCTGGCCGCCGTTGGCCCTCCTTCATTTTAGCCATGTTTATAACTTTTTAACCAAAAAAAAAACACAATCAGTATTAATAACTATATATATATATATATATATATATAGAGAGAGAGAGAGAGAGAGAGAGAGAGAGAGAGAGAGACCAATTCCTTTGTTTAAAAAAAAAGAGATATAGATATATAACACAACTCTGCTGTGTATACCTCCGGGAGAGGTAGTAGAGGGCTTCACTCTTAGTTTCCATTGCATTTTTTAAACCCTAACCTGCAAGTCAAATGGAAGAAGAAAAATAAAACAAGAAGAAAATAAAACAAAAGAAATAAATAGAATTACGGCAACACAACAAAGAGAGATAATAAAATGCAATTAGGGATTCCTTTTAGGGTTTGCATATTTTAAATGGTATTCGAGCAACAAAATGAGAAATCAATAGAATATTAACTTAGGGCCTTTTCATTTGGATAACCCTTTTTAAAATAGAGATTAGATTTGTTTTATTTTTGGGGAGCAATATTTTATTTGAGAGGATAATCTCTTGTGAGGAATTTGTTTTATTTCATTATGTTAAACCCTCTATTTTTGTCTTGACTATCTTTTATCTCTTGAGTTATTTAAAATTTGTCTTTATTTTAAATTGGGGAATTTGTATTATGAGTCTCATTTTATTTTTAATTGGGAAAATTATCCCCTTTGAATTCAATTCGTTTCAGTTGGAAAAATTACTTTTATTTTTTTTCCTAGTGTGAATTTATTATTTAATTTGTTATCGATTTTATTATTATTTTATGGGAAGGAGTATTTTAACCTTCCTCCTCATTATTTGAAGTTCGATAATAAATGTAATTTCTGAAATTATATTTATTAACGGACTAAATTTTGAAATCCAATTTGACGGTTATTGTTATTTTATTATATTATTTCAAAATTTTTTTACCTTTTTGTACAAGGACGATTTATTTGACCTTGGAGGATATTTATTTTGATAATTTAAATTATTTTAAATTTGTTCTTAAGTTTAGATTTTTATTATTAAATTTTATCTAATTTTCTTAATGGTGTTATTTTAAAATTTAATTGTGTTTATTGAAAACGTGTTATGCTATCAAATTTTTCCTAGATTTCTAGGGTTTTTATTTTATGTTATTTTATTAATTTTCATTCCATGATTCCACTTTAATCATGCGTCCATCTTGCCATCATTTTACTTAATCTTTATTTTGTTTACGTTATGACCTAAGTTAGAGTTAGGTCTCGAAGTTGGCGAAATCATCTTCACACCTAGGAGACTTAGGGTTCGGATTGAAATCATTCTAACCCTAAAAGCGACACACTTTGTGTCGCATACCCCCTAGATGGCTATCATCACGCAGGGGACTGCGTGGGATAACGCACCTCCCTGAATTATGTTGACATGTTTATGCCTTATGCGTATTTCCACCGAGCACTCAGACGCGTGCGAGGGGGTTCCTAAGGATAGGTAGGAAAGTTTTACGTAATTCATGTCATGACCACATGGAAAATGTGGACATGACACATGTGTTGTGTGCCGTGACTTCATGGAAAATGCAAGCATGACATTTGGTATCAGATCCTAAGTTTCAACACTGGGCTTGTTTAGGGCACATTATTATTTCCGCAACTTTGATTAATTTGTGGTTACCTCATTTTTTTGTAGGATGCCTCCCCGACGAGTTCGGCGAGCGCAGTCCTGCCGCACTCCATCCCCTGAGATTCACACTGACTCTTTAGCTGAGGGACATGATCAGCCGATCCTATAGGCACTGCAGGTACCACCGACCCTACTAGATATTGGGCCATAGATATTATAGGCTCTACAGGTAGTTTTAGATAGGCTTCCACCAACCATAGTTGAGTTGCGCATAGATCCATGTGTTGAGCCCCGCGAGGATCTGTGAGAGGAGCCACACGTGGAGCCACGAGTTGAGTCCCGTGTCAAGCCACGTGTGGAGCCCCACGTTGAGCCACAAGGGGTACCATGTGTGGAGCCTTATGTTGAGGTGCCAGAGACGACGACAGAGGAGGTTGGTTCTACTGTCAGGGCCCATAGCAGGACCCCTCCACATCATGATATGCGTGATGAGGCAGTACGAGTAGAGCACATTGTTCACAGACCTTATGATTATTATATAGATGAGCCTATTAGGAGGCATAGAGATAGAGGAGATCCCATTAGGGATTTGTTGAGGCTAAACCCTCCTACATTTGTCAGGACCACAGAGGGAGCCGAGGTAGAGGCCTGGCTCATCAGCTTAGACAGATGCTTCGTGTTGCAACCTTATGAGGGCAACATGAAGGCTCGTGTAGCAGTACACCTGTTGCAAGATGCAACAACTACTTGGTGGCACACCGAGGAGTGCAAGTGTCATCTTTCATTAGACACTCTCACATGGGAAACCTTCATTAAGCACTTCAATGCGCGATACTTATCAGATCATTACAGGTAGCATCGCATAGATGAGTTCCATGACCTTCAGCAGAGAGGACTTATAGTGGCACAATATGAGGGTAGATTTACTGAGTTGTCCCATTATGCGGAGTATCTCCATGACGAGAAACTCTTGGTTCATAGTTTATTAGAGGATTGAACCACAGTATAGCAGGGCCTATTCGTATGGCAGACCCCCAGACTTTGAGTGATGCTGCCGAGAAGGCATATATCACTGAGAAGATTCAGGGATGAGGGCAGAGTTCACGCCCTCAGTTTCAGGATCGTGGATAGCAGCAACATCAGTAGAGTTTCCATAGACCCTCACAACCACCTCATAGGGGAGGATTTAGTTCCGCACCCTTACCTCCTAGGCCCCCATAGTAGCAGTAGCCACAACAGCAGTAGAGAGCTAGGACACAACATAGGGCACATGGGGGACATAATAGAGGTTGGCAGTAGCAGGGCCTGCGCAGAGATCAGAGGCAGCAGAGACCACCTGCGGGACCCGTGAGGTCGCAACAGTCTTATTGGGGCTCACAGGGGTCTACTGGTAATCAGGACAATAACAGTCGAGTAGGACTCAAACTAGATAGGTACAAGCTAGGGGCCCATGTTATGTTTGTGGTGGAGTAGGACACCTAGCTAGAGAGTGTCCACAGGGTTTTACAACAGGGGGACAACCTCATGTAGGAGGATCTGAGCAGACTGTTGGTGATGTGGGTAGGTCCCATTGTATGTTCTCAGCGGTTGATAATCGCCAGGCTAATTTTCGGGTGTCAGTGATTGAGATGTTAGGTATGATTGGGGGTATCCCCATTTCTATTCTCTTTGATTCTGGTGCTATTGACTCTTTCATATCTCCATCGTTAGTCAAGCGTTGCAGGCTGGTAGCCTCTAGGCAGGGTGATAGGTGAGTGGTTGAGTTAGCCTCAGGGGCCAAGATGATAGTAGATGCCTTAGTCCATGACTGCGAGATGTCTTTGGGACCCTTTGCCATAGTATGTGACCTTAGAGTCATGACATTAGGATCCTACGATGTGGTGTTGGGTATGGATTGGCTTGCGGCTCATCGAGCCAAGCTAGATTGTCATCGAAAGGGGATCAACTACTTAGACGATCATGGTACATCAGTTGAGATTGTGGGCATGTAGAAGCCCACAACAGTGCGTATGATATCCGCTCAGCAGCTTAAGCGCTGCATGCGGAAGGGATGCCAGATGTTTGCCATCACAGTGAGTGACAGATCAGATGACGAGCCTGAGGCATCTTTGGATGATCATCCCATCCTTAAAGAGTTTGCCGATGTGTTCTCAACAGAGTTACCGGGGATGCCACCCCGTTGTGAGGTAGACTTTCACATAGACGTAGTGCCGGGTGCTGAGCCAGTGTCTCGTGCACCCTACAGGATGACCACACATGAGCTCACTGAGCTCAAGTTACAATTGGAGGACTTGCTTGAGAAGGGGCACATTCAATCGAGCGTTTCACCTTGGGGTGCTCCCGTCATCTTTGTGAAGAAGAAGGATGGGTCTCTTTGATTGTGCATGGACTACAGGCAGTTGAATAAGGTGACATGAAGAACCATTATCCTTTGCCCAGGATTGATGATCTTTTCGATCAGATGCAGGGAGCCAGGATGTTCTCTAGGATTGACCTGAAATCTGGTTATCATCAGCTACGTATCACAGAGGCAGACATCCATAAGACCGCCTTCCAAACTTGTTATGGCCACTATGAGTTCACTGTGGTTCCCTTCAGCTTGACGAACGCCCCTGCAGTGTTCATGAGTCTCATGAACGGGGTGTTTCGTACCTATTTAGATCGGTTCGTGATCATTTTCCTCAATGACATCTTGATTTATTCACGGACTAAGGAGGAGCATGAGGAGCACCTTCGTCAAGTTCTACAGTGTTTGAGGGAGCAGAATCTTTATGGGAATTTGGCGAAGTGTGCATTTTTTAGGACAAAGATTTAGTATCTGGGGGCATATCCTATCTGGTGATGGAATCTCAGTAGATCCATCGAAGATCAGGGCTATCAGGGATTGGCCAGCACCCACTAGTGTGACAGAGGTCAGGAGTTTTATGGGGTTAACTGGTTATTACCGTCTCTTTATTGAGGGTTTTTCTTGGATAGCGCACCCCATCACTTCCCTTCAGCAGAAAGGGAAGAGTTTTCTATGGACTAAGTAGTGTGAAAGGGCCTTCAGGGTCCTCAAGGAGCGTCTTACTAGCACTCCCATTTTAGCGTTTCTTGATCTTGCAATAGATTTTATGGTTTGCATGGATGCATCACTTGAGGGATTGGGAGCCGTACTTATGCAGGGTGATAGAGCAATTGTGCATGAGTCGTGAAAGTTCAAGACCCATGAGCTAAACTACCCCACGTACGACTTGGAGTTAGTGGTAGTAGGTTCATGCTCTAGTTTGTTGCAGACATTTCTTATTGGGTCATCATTTTGAGCTCCATTCAGATCACCACAACCTTCAGTATATCTTTACACAGCTGAATCTAAATGCCCGTCAGCGGCGTTGGATGGAGTTTCTTTGTGAGTATTACTTTGATGTCCACTACATCAAAGGGAAGGAGAACGTGGTTGCCGACGCATTGAGTCGGAGGCGCCACGAGCTCTTGACCTTGACTCTGAGTGTGGACTTGAGAGGACGCATTAGCCAGCATCTGCCAAAGGATGAGTGGTTTCTTGAGGTGCAGCATGAAATTAGTTCACAGAGGGCCCTTGTGGGCAAGTTTGCAAGGTATTCACTTGAGGCAGATGGGTTACTTCGTCATCGACAGCGCATCTATGTAACCCCGTGCAGGTGACCTACGTACTATAGTGTTATCAGAGGCTCATAGAGCACCATATGCGGCACATCCGGTGGTGAAGAAGATGCATGTCGACCTACGACAACTGTACCATTGGGTGGGTATGAGACGTGATATTGCAGAGTTTGTTGCTCGATGCCTTGAGTGCCAGATGGTCAAGGCCGAGCATCAGCATCCAGTGGGTCTTCTATACCCACATGAGATACCTGAGTGAAAATGGGACACCATTTCCATGGATTTTATTGTTGGTCTTCCTATGTCTTCACGTTGCCATGATGCCATCATGGTGACAGTCGACAAGTTGACCAAGGTGGCACATTTCTCACCTGTATGCATGACGTATAATGCGCTAGCAGTAGCGAGAGTATTCTTAGACGATATTGTGAGATTACATGGAGTACCTTGCCGCATTATTTCAGACAAAGATTCTGTATTCACTTCAACATTCTGGAGAGCATTGCGGCAAGTGTTGGGCACACAGCTCAACTTTAGCTCTGCTTATCATCCCTAGACAGATGGATAGATAGAGCGGGTGAATTAGGTGTTGGAGGACATGCTACGTATGTATGTTATGGACCATCAATCTAGATGAAAGGAGTATCTGTATCTGGTTGAGTTTGCCTACAATAATGGGCATCACAACTCATTGGGTATGCCTCCCTTTCAGACTTTATACAGCAGACCATGCAGTACACCATTGATTTGGGATTGGATAGAGGACAGAGTTGACATTGGTCTAGAGTTAGTTCAGGATATGGAGCAGCAGGTCACACTAATTAGGCAGAGACTACAGGAGGCACATGATAGATAGAAGAAGTATGCCGATGTTAAGAGGACTGATTGGAGCTTCTCAGTGGGTGACAGGGTGGTCCTTAGAGTGTGACCACACAAGAGTCCAATCCGTTATGGAAAGGGCTCTAAGCTTGCACCACGGTTTGTAGGACCCTTTGCGATCTTGGAGTGGATAGGATCTGTTGCCTATCATCTAGCATTTCCACCTAGCCTGTCACATATCCATGATGTCTTTCATATTTATGTATTGAGGTGATATATATCTGATTTATCTCACATACTGGACTGGAGTGCTCTACAGTTAGAGGTGGATGAGCAATTGGCTTTGGAGCCAATTTACATATTGGCTCGTCGGACGTTGGGCCTTCGAGGTCGAGAGCTGGGCCAAGTTAGGGTCCAGTGGGATCGTTATGATGAGGTCATAGCGACTTGGGAGGATGCAGCGAGTTTGAGGGCACTCTATCCTCACCTTTTGATGACTTCCAGGAGGAAGTTTAGTCTTAGGGGGGAGGATGTGAGGCTGATTATTTTTTCCTTATTTTGATCATTATGCTTTTCAGTGATGACATTATTAGACTTTTTAGAGACTATGGTTTCATTATGCAGACTTGATTATATCTCCTGATTTTTATAAGACATTGATTAGACATATGTGATTTGATTTGATCATATTTGACTCTATTTTGTGATTCGACATACGAGATATATTAGATGATGTTTTGTGATGTGATTTCTAGTTATTTATGTGATGAGGATTATTTGACATGTGATAGAAAAATGCAGATTAATTCAGAATTATGTTAGTGATGATTATTGTTGTATTCTATGGCATTAATTTAATTTCAGTTGCTTTAGCTATGATTATCATGATATGATTGACACTTGATCGAGATGTGTAGGTTCACATTCCCCAAGCCATGGGAAATTGAAGGTAGAATTCACACCAATGTTATTCCCTATGAAATCGATCCATTCCCAAGAGGGATAAGGATCATGTTTGAAAATTGAATGTTGATTTAAATGCTTGATTTAAATTTCATCATTTTGGCCTAGTACCCTTGTTTTAATTAATTAATATTAAGTGTTGTATAATTTTTATTGACTTACACCACTTGGTATTTGTTTTTTAATTTTTGAGGCCATTTAAAGTGGATTTATGACCCCCTTGGTGAACCTTAGTGTCCCAAAATTTACCCTAGGTGGTTACCCATGGGTCTAGGGTCAATTTTGACTAACTAACCCTTGGATCAACTTACTTTTGGTCACTCTAAACTATGGTTTAGTCAAAGTGACGAAATTTGAAACTAGATAAGGTGGGAGATGAGTCAAACTCTAAACTATGGTTTAGTCAAAGTGACGAAATTTGAAACTAGATAAGGTGGGAGATGAGTCATGTTTTGGGAAAGAATCATCTCCCTTCCCAAAGTTTGGGAATCCTTTCCCAAGGAGGACTTGGGAGGTCTCCAAGTTTCCCAAGTGTGTGGGATCTTCCTCCAAGACTCTCACACACATGTGAGAGCATCTTTGAGGGAGATGGCTCTTTGAGAGAATAAGAGGATGCCATATGGCATCCCTTATACTCTTGGAGGTTTGGATGGGAATGCCACCTCACCACTTGTCCTCTCACACATGTGTGAGAGCACAAGTGGATAAGGTGAGGAATGAGATGGAATTGGAGGATGACATTTGTCATCCTCACACTTCCTCTCCCTTGAAAGTGGCATTGGAGGAGGAAGGAGAAGGTGACAAGTGTCACCTTCTCATTCCTGAAGGCTAAAATTTATGGCCTATATTATCTTCTCTTGTTAAGGAGTGTGGGGGTTCTTGCATTTTGGAGTTTCTTCTATTTTTGGAGCAATTTTGGGGAAGTTAGAGAAATTCTTGAAGATTGAAAGGTTTGGAAAAGCTTGGAGCTCATAACCAAACATGCTTCCATTATAGGGCTTTGAAGGTAAGCCTCATGAACTATGTTTCTTCACCCTTGCTTATTTATTGTGTTGTGTTTTGTGTTTTGTTGGTTGTTGTTTTTCTTTATTTTGTGTGGGATGGGAGTATGGTAAGAGCACTTCCATTTGGAGGTAAGGCTCAACTTGTTTGGGGTAGGGGAAAGGAACCTCTTTGAGGTCACTCCCATATTGTGTTATTTATGCCTTGAGGGATTTTACTTGTTGTGGATATTATTTGAATGGCAAGAGTGCCATGGAGGTTACTTTGTGAGATTTGAAGAGTTGTGGTTTTGGAGATTTTTGGCTTGAGGCCATGAGATTAGATTTTAGTATTTCTAGGTGGCCTTTGAAGTAGAGGGGTCCATTCCCTACCCCCATCAAACTCATTTTCATGAGTTGAGTTATGTGTTTATCCTTGGGTTGTTTTGTGTTGATGTTGTTTGATTCTTGTTGTTGAGTGTTTGCACCGTGTGAAATCCTTACCTCCCTAGCTTAGGGGTGACCCTTTTGCGGGTCTACAGTAGGGAGGAGGGCATTTCGAAGTGGCTAGGTTGTTCTTTTTGTTGTGTTTGGTTGCAGGTGTTTAGATGGGAAATGGAGTTGTTTGTGAAGTCTATTTTTGTGTTACCATAATCTTTGTTGGTGGCTGTTTGAGCCATGGCCTATGTGGCCCTATTGTAATTATTTTGGCAAGTTTCATACTCATGGAGTTGGCTATTATGAGTTTTGTAATGTAAATATCCTTTCTATTTTTATTCAAAAAAAAAGGGGGTTGTTTATTCTCTTTATTGTGGAGTTGGTATTGTGTTGAAAAATGCATGAGAAAATACCTTTGTTGCTGTCATGTTTTCCTTTCAAAAATATACATACCTATATGATTGTTGTTAAATAAATTTTATTGTATACCAAGAAAGAAAGAGAAAATGTACGTAGTTCTTCTGCTATTATATTGATTGTTTACATTACTAGTTGCTGTTATAAAAAGAAAAGAGCCGTTAGAAATTTCTATGAAATCTTAGATGTCTACCTTATTGCTGCTTAAAAAAAAAATATAACATGTAATCTGTGCATTTTAACTGTTTCAAAAAGTATATATCTCTGTTATCGTATGTTTCAAAAAAAAAAAGAGTTAATACTAAGTTTTCTATTTGTTATACATAAATAAAATATTAGTGTTATATATATATATATATATATATATAGAGTTAAATCTGATAGTTAATATTTCTACTATCTAAGCCAATGTTATGAGCAGATAGTTATTGGGTATATATATATGTATATATAAATATATATGCACATTACATCTTAATTTCCTTAACCTAGTTTGATGTTCATCTTATGGGTATTTACAGAAAGTTATAAAAACCAGAGACTTAATAATTATTGTAAGTATTAAATATATATATATATATACACTTATATATATACATATAAAAATATATGTATATATATAAGTACATATAAAAATATATTTATACCAGAATAAAATAAAAGAATGTTGTTTTAAAACTGTGATATTCTGAATAACCATTATATCAAACTGAGTATATGTATATATATCTATATCTATATATATACATTTAAAAATACAGATAGGGATCAAAAGTTTCTTATGGTAGAATTGCAGCGGACTCCCCACAGAAGTAAGTGTTTTTCTTTGTAAAGAAAAAGAGAGGGTAGAGGGACGACGACCCAGCAGCCGCCGCCCCTTTGTTGTTTTTTTTTGTTGTAGTTGTTGGTGTGGGGGGAGGCACGAGCCCCTCCCCACACCAACCCTTCCCTTTGGAGCCACCATGACCCTCTCCGTCGACTTTCCTCCCGTGGCCATATCTCCACTTACCCTAGCTTCACTAGAAACTCAACCCCGCGGTTCCCTTCCGCTGCCCCTCTCCACTACGACCTCCACTTTATCCTTTGCCTGGCCGCTGTCGGCCCTCCTTCATTTTAGCCCTGTTTATAACTTTTTAACAAAAAGAAACACAATCAGTATTAATAACTATATATATATATATATATAGAGAGAGAGAGAGAGAGAGAGAGAGAGAGAGATTCCTCTGTTTAAAAAAATAGGAGATATAGATATATAACACAACTCTGCTGTGTATACCTCTGGGAGAGGTAGCAGAGGGATTCACTCTTGGTTTCCATTGCATTTTCTAAACCCTAACCTGCAAGTCAAATGGAAGAAGAAAAACAAAACAAGAAGAAAAGAAAAGAAAAGAAAAAAAGAGAATTAGGGCAACACAACAAAGAGAGATAATAAAATGCAATTAGGGATTCGTTTTAGGGTTTGCATATTTTAAATGGTATTAGGGCAACAAAATGAGAAATCAATAGAATATTAACTTAGGGGCCTTTTCATTTGGATAATCCTTTTTAAAATAGAGATTAGATTTGTTTTAGTTTTGGGGAGCAATATTTTATTTGAGAGGATAATCTCTTGTGAGGGATTTGTTTTATTTCATTATTTTAAACCCTCTATTTTTGTCTTGGACTATCTTTTATCTCTTCTGTTATTTAAAATTTGCCTTTATTTTAAATTGGAGAATTTGTATTATGAGTCTCATTTTATATTTAATTTTATCTTGGTGGGATTAATTTTATTTTTAATTGGGAAAACTATCCCCTTTGAATTCAATTCGTTTCAGTTGGAAAAATTACTTTTATTATTTTCCTAGCGTGGATTTATTATTTTATTTGTTATCAAGTTTATTATTATTTTACGGGAAGGAGTATTTTAACCTCCTTCCTCCTCATTATTCCCGAGTTCGATAATAAATGTAATTGCCGAAATTATATTTATTAACGGACTAAATTTTGAAATCCAATTTGACGGTTATTGTTATTTTATTATATTATTTCAATTTTTTTTTACCTTTTTATATAAGGACAATTTATTCCACCTTGGAGGATATTTATTTTGATATTTTAAATTGTTTAAAATTTGTTCTTAAGTTTAGATTTTTATTATTAAATTTTATCTAATTTTCTTAATGGTGTTATTTTAAATTTAATTGCGTTTATTGAAAATGCGTTATGCTGTCGAATTTTTCCTAGATTTCTAGGGTTTTTATTTTACATTATTTTATTAATTTTCATTCCATGATTCCACTTTAATCATGCATCCATCTTGCCATCATTTTACTTAATCTTTATTTCGTTTACGTTCTGACCTAAGTTAGAGTTAGGTCTCGAAGTTGGCAAAATCATCTTCACACCTAGGAGACTTAGGGTTCGGATTGAAATCATTCTAACCCTAAAAGTGACACACTTTGTGTCGCATACCCCTTAGACGGCTATCATCACGCAGGGGACTGCGTGGGATAACGCACCTCCCCAAATTATGTTGACATGTTTATGCCTTATGCGTATTGCCACCGAGCACACAAACACGTGCGAGGGGGTTCCTAGGGATAGGTAGGAAAGTTTTCTGTAATTCATGTCATGACCACATGGAAAATGTGGACATGACATGTGTATTGTGTGCCGTGATCGCATGGAAAATGCGGTATGACATTATCTATCCCTCTCCATCCCTATCTCTCTATCTCGCCTCTAACCCATATCTCCCTCTTCCCCCTCTATCTCTTCCTATCTATCCCTAGCTCTCTATCTCCCCCATCTCTCCCTCTCTCTCCTCCTCTATCTATCTCTCCCTATCTCTATATATCTCAATCTCTCCCTCTCCCTCTCTCTCCCTACCTCTCTTCCCTTGTCTATCTCTCCCTCTCTATCCCTATCTTTCTATCTCCCCTCTCCCCCCCTCTCCCTCTCCCTCTCTCTCTATCTCTTCCTCCCTCTATATCTCTCAATCTCCCCCCTCTCTCTCTCTCTCCCTATCTCTCTCCCCCCATCTCTTTCCCCCTCTCTATAGATCCTCATGCTCATTTTATCATGGTGTTACTATTTGTTCCTAATTCCTAAGCATACCTACATACTAAGCATACTTTAAGCATACATACAAATAGATTCCTTTACAAATGGCTTTAACATACTAAGCATACCTCTATGACATGTAGTCTCATGGAATTCAATGATTGCAACATATGCACAAATTGGATTTGTTGAAAATGATTTAGAAACTTTCAAGTAAATTGAATTGGTGGACGTAAAGCCAAATTTCTAACCTTTTCCAGCACCTCCCTACCTATGCCAAAATGAGATCTTTGGAACTAGGAATGGACATCTGTAAAAGTATGAAGGATATGGTAGTTTTTCAAATGTTGTAGTTGTAACTTCCCTAGGAGACATGAGGGAAAAATGTGGAAGCGCATAGACAAGGCACATGAAACTATTTGGCAAAACACCTCAAAGAAATGTCATCTCATGGAATGCTATGATTGTAGGATATACACAAAATGTATTTGTTGAAAAGGCTTTATAAACTTTCAAGCAAATGTAATTGGTGGGTGTAAAGAAAAATTCCACAACCTTTGCCAGCATCCTCCCTACCTGTTCCAAAATGGGATCTTTGGAATAGGGTATGGCCATCCATCAAAGCATGAAGGATATGTGAATTTTGTCAAATCTTGTAGTTGCAACTATCCTAGGAGACATGAATGTGAAATGTGGAAGCATAGACTTGAGGCACATGAGATCATGGAAATGCCATGATTGTAGGATATGCACAAAATGGATTTGTTGAAAAGGCTTTAGAACTTTCAAGAAAATGCAATTAGCTATTGTAAAGCCAAATTCCTCAACCTTTTCCAACATCCTCCCTTCCTATGCCAAAATGAGATCTCTGGAATAGGATATGGACATCCATAAAAAAATCAAGGATATGGGATTTTTTTTTCAGATGTTGTAGTTTGCAACTAGCCTATGAGACATGTATGCAAAATGTGGAAGCATAGACAAGGAACATGAACTATTTGAGAGAACACCTCAAAGAAATGTGGTTTCATGGAATGCCATGATTGTAGGATATGCACAAAATGGATTTTTTGAAAAGGCTTTAGAGAGGAGAGAGATAGAGAGAGGGAGGATAGAGAGATAAATAGATAGAGGGAGAAATAGATAGAATATATAGATATATAGAGAGAGAGGGAAAGGGAGAGATAGAAAGAGATAGAGGGAGAGATGGAGAGATAGAGAGAAAATCTATATAGAAAGTGCTTCAGACATTGAAAAATCTATACATACTTAAAGCATTTGAAGTGAAAATAAAGGCATTAGAAGGCATGGTCACCACAATTGTAGATAAAACCATTGAAGTTGAAGATACATAGGTACAATCAACTAAAAAACAACTTCTAGAGGTTAAAACAAAATTGACTAAAGCAAGAATAGAGTTGACAATAGGGAAAAGCTAGATGGTAACTAAGACAACCACCAAGAATGCATTATCAAAGCAAGTGGAAAACTTGGAGGTATAATTGAGCCATGAAAAGGATTAAAATAGTGTCAAGGCTATTGAAATAGGACCACTAAAGAAAAGGCCTCTAGCCAAGATTATGAGCTAGCGAAGCTAAATAATCAAGTGGGCACCTAGGTCTAGACACTCAAGGGCCAAAGAGAAAAAAAGGCTGACCTAAAGAATATAATAGAAGAATCAAAGGATGAGGTCAAGAGGTTAAAGGACCAAGTTGAAGAGCTCAAATAGTTAGTGGATTCCCTTGACCATTTCAAGGTCTTGTGAAGATCATATTGCAAGGCCAAACTGGAGGCCACATCATCTAAGCCTTGTGAATGAGAATAGCCAAGAAGAAACTATATTCAACATGTGGTCCTTAGTTCCTTTTATAAAAGAGGTTCAATTATTTTTCAAGACATTGATAGAGCTAGAGGCCCTTGTATAAACATCTATGGCTCAAGCATATGAGGTATCCTATGAATACACCATTGAACTAGAGTGCCACTTTAGACTCTTATAGAAGATCAATTTTCCCTTGGACAAAGAGTGGGAGAAGCTTCTAGATTATCCTTAGGTTGACCTACTTCCATTTATGAGCATGGACTATCATTGTTGTAACCTACAAGATTGGCTAAAAGTAAATTTAATACACATGATTTGTACCCTTGGTCTTAATTTGATTGACTTGTATATCCACCATGAAATCTTCTCCCCTATTCATATACCTATTCAGTGATCCTAGGTGGAATTCATATTCTTGCAAGTGCAATCTTTCTCTATAATTGTGTGTCAATCAAGACATGTGTTTAATTCTATTCTATTATGCTTGGTTAATATGTATGTGGCATGATTTGACTAAAGATCTATGCCCTTAGTACTATATGAATTGAATTGAGACACAAAGGCCTATATATGCATAAATGTAATTTATGTTTAATTGGGTTTGTCTTTTAGCCAATTTTAGACACCTATAGCCAAATGAGAGAGAGAGAGAGAGAGAGAGAGAGAGAGAGAGAGAGAGAGAGAGAGAGAGAGAGAGAGAGAGAGAGAGAGAGAGAGAGAGAGAGAGAGAGAGAGAGAGAGAGAGAGAGAGAGAGAGAGAGAGAGAGAGAGAGAGAGTCAATATCCCTTTCCCCACTTTCTCTTCCCTACCCTCTCTATATCTCTATATGTCCCTCTCTTTATATATTTCTATCTCTATCTCTCCCTCTCTATCTCCATCCCTTCTCTATCTCCCCCTCTCTCTATCTTTATCTCCCCCTCCCTCTATCACTCCTCTCTCCCTCTATCCCCCCTCTCTCTATCTCTCTATCTCCCTCTCCCTCTCTCCCTCACTCTCTCCCTTCTATATCTTTATTTCTCCCTCTCCCTCTCTCTATCTTTCCTTGTCCCCTCTCCCCTTGTCTATCTCTCTATCTATTTATCTCTCCATCTCTCTATTTGTTACTTTTTTCTTCTAGTATTGACTATAGTACTGGTGTATGTCTAACATGGACCTTAAATTCCACACTATCTTATTCTTGACCATATTAATAACTTAATACTCTTTCTTATTGGTTACTCAATTATCTTCTATCATAAAAATTATATGTAGATTTGAAATAAAGGAGGAGGAGAATTTGACAAGTTTGGTTTTATTTCTATAAAGAAATGACACGAGCATGTTATGGATTGGTAGTGTCTGAGCCTTAATGTGAGCGTGTTATAATATGCTCACGTTATATCTTGTTGGGACCAAAAAGTGTTTTGGCCACTTTTTGGTCCCCCATATTTCTACACACACCCATTTAGGGGTTGAAAAATATAGTTTGGGTATGGAAATCTATAGGTATTAGGTTAACATAAAATTATGGTTAATTTAAAAGAAGTATGTTGACACTATATTACATAACATTTTTCCATGCAAGAATGTAAGCATTTTGACACTATATTGTTGATTTTGATTGGGTTGGTGATCTATATTGCAGGAGGTCTATGAGTAGCTATGTCTTTACTTTTTCTAGAGGAGTAGTTAGATAGATGAGAAAATGATAACTTACAGTTATGTTGTCCACTATACAAGTAGAGTACATGGTTGTAACACATGTTTTTAATGAGGCAATATAGTTCAATAGATTGTGTTCAAGTAATGGCTTTTAGTATAAATAGATTAGAATTGGATATGACAGTTAGAGTTCCATCTATTTAGCTTAAAAACCCAATATTTCATGCCCACATGAAGCACATTGATGTTCAATATCACTTTGTTTGGGAAATGGTTGAGGGTAGTAGAGTCATGTTACAGAAAGTGTACACCTTAAAGAATGTTGTAGATTCTCTCACTAAGCTAGTGAGCATAAAGAAGTTTGGTTGTTATAGAAAGGCCATGGGTCTCTCCTCTTCGAGAGATTGATTGATTTTATTTCCTGACTATGTCATTGAAATGTAAATGTCAAGTGGGAGAATGTTGGGATTAGGTGCCATTCACCCTGAAAATTCCTAGACATGTTTTAATTGTATTAATTAACGTTGTTGAGAAACAATTATTATGTTTGTAAGGAATATGGAGAGGGTAGACTTGGACACCCATATATTTGGTTGGAAAATTATTTATTATTATTTGTTCTCTTACATGTAATTGCAGTGGAATTTAGGTCAAGAATTACTTTTGGGAAGATATTGGAAGTCAAGTAAATATCGAGATGTGTAAGAAGATGTAAGAGGATCTTCTATTGTTGGATCTTAGACATATTTGGTCAATCTTACCATGGAGCACCTAGGATTGGGCTCTTGGTAAATTTGATCATTATGACAAAATCTATGATGTTATGATGGTTTAAGGTGTGAAAGAGGAGTTACTATTCAAGGTATGTTGACCAATTTTGGTGAGGTGTGAGATTCCACATGAGAATTTGGACACCTAGATTTGGGAGAGTGGTTTTCGCCACTTGTTTTGGAATACAATTTATGGTATTTATATTTATATTTCCCATATATTGGTGCCTTGAGATGGTAGTATTATGAACATGTCTTGTAGGTTATTCAAGCACCTTTATGCTACCAAAATTTAGAGGAATAAGTTGATGTATTGTAACTTGTTTTATCATTAATACAAGCTTAGATCTCTTTGGGTGTGGAGTTTTTCCCTAAAAGGTTTTCTTTGTGTAAATCTTTATGTTATGGTTTGCATCTTCTTTATGGTTTATTTCCATTTTCATTCATGATGTATCATTTTTATTGAATTTGAATGCATTAAGATCAACATATCTCATTGTATAGTTACACTTTGTTTCGACACTAATAATGTCTAACTATCTATATCTAGATTATCTTCCAATGGCGGTCTCAAGGTTTGTTGTCTCACTTGATGCACATTCTTTCTAGGAGGAGGCCTTTTATTTTGTTGTAAGAGAGGTTATTGATATATTGGGTTAGGCTAAACAAATCTTAATTAACTACCTATTGAATGTTTTGGGCTTGCCATTGAGAACTTTTACTTGTTGTTGCACAAAAAAGGCATATTGATGGGCATACCAACCCCTAAGTTCATCACTTAGTAATTCTAACTATTCATCAATATACTAGGAAATTTACTCAAGGTCATCTATATTTAGTTGGGTAGGATCTTGGTCTAAAGTGGTTCATGAGTATCACAAGTATATGGAATAAATGAATCTCACTCTAGTTCTTCAAGAGAGGGAATGGGTGATGAGAAATCCTTTTAAGGGGGCTAATATATGCATCTCTTGATGTCTAGATAGAATAACTTTATCCCTATCCCTATCTCTCCTAACCATTAAACTTTGAAAAATCATAATTTAATTGACATGTTCATTTAACAAGCTTTAAATCCTTATTAACTAAATCATTAGAAGAATATTCACTTCTAAGATATACTATAAGATCTCGCTACCTAGAATTATCCACATCATTTTCATGAGAATGAGTAGTATTGGACTTACCTATATCCTTAGCCTTTCATGAGGTTTGTCACTTCCTCATATAGATGTTCAAATCATCCTCTTTAGGAGAAAGCTTTAAGCTAGGATACTTTCTAAAGGTAGACCTTCTTCTGTCCATCTTCAATATTCAAACAAATGATTCTTTTCAATTGGGTTAGAGGATAGGTAGAAAGAGACTCTCCCTACATATCTCTATCCTCCCTTTCTCTATTTCTCTATCTCTATCTCTATCTCTATCTATCTCTCCCTCTCTATATCCTCACGTCTCTCTCTACCTATATCTCTCAATATCCCTTTCCTCACTTTCTCTTCCCTGCCCTCTCTATACACTACAACAAATCCCTATGATTAGCTCCATTTTTTGCTTCCACCCACTATTTTAATGTATTTTTCTCTAATTTTTTGAAAAAGTCGGCGCTATTTATCGGGATGGCGCTATTTTTGGCATTTTTTTCACCAATTAGAACAAGTAGGTGCTAAATTAGGTGAAAATTAGTGCCTAAATTAGCGCCTAATTTAACGCCTAATTTAGCACCTACTTTAGAGCCCACTTTAGCACCTAATTGAGCACTTAATTGTTTTGATCTAGCAGGGATTAAGGGTTAAGGGATTAGGGGTTAGGGTTTAAGGGATTAAGGGTCAAAAGATAAAGGATTTGGGGCTTAGGGGTTAGGTAGTTTAATGGTTAATGGCTTAGGGATTATGGTTGATATTATGTAATCTCTATATAAAATTTGATAAAAAGAATAAAGGTATGAGTGGAAGGGTGTACCAAAACTTTGTTGGTGTAACTTTTGAGCTTATGAATGAAATAGAACATCTTATTATCATAGATTCTCCATGACTGTGTTATCATTCTATATTTTTCTTATGTTTGCCATACTTATTTCTTCTTATATTTGAATGAATATCAGTTATTGAGCCTCAATACTGTGCTTATGTGAATGAATATGCTGATATAGTACTAAAGCATTTACTGTGGATGTTTTCAGTTACATGTTCAAAATTATGTTCAACATAAAAATGGAAACTATTTAAAAATAATAAAGTTAACAAAGTTGCTTATTTAAATAATTGTGAGTTACGTGCATTAATATTTTATTAACTTTTGTGTCTTCACGAACATATGTTGATACAAAATGAATGGAAGAAGCATCCAAGTAATCCTAATTTTTTTTGCCAACAATTCATACCAAAGATTGAACAATTTAAGGATATTGTAATGGGTAATTTGTATCGACACAAATAATATTACTAAAGCATTTCAAAGTTTAGGCCATAAGAATCATCCTTTTTTAAACATGGATTGCAAATAATTCTAAAAATTTAGAAGTCTTGGTCATTAACATTATTGTCTGCTACAATGTCATCCAGTGTATCATTGTCAATGTTCATATGTTCTTTCAAGTATTTAATATTATCATCATCCTCATCTTGACCTGGATCATCTTCATCATCATTGAAATTTGACTGTAGATCATCTATATTGTTACCAGATGTATTTGGATCATCATTTTCTATACCATCCATATTGTTGTCTTCCATAGCATCATCTAACTCTGGATTGTTGTCTTCTTGTGCTTGAACATAACTATCTTCAACATCATCCTGGATGTTAATTTCTTCAATGTTCTCTAATCCCTCTCTCTAATTTTGTTTGCCATCATTATTTTTCTCAGTATCCACTAATGCATCATCAAATACATGCCTTAATCTTGGATCATAATGTATGACAAATATCCATTTTGGGTCCAAAATATCTTCATAGGAAAATAACTGCACATGAACGACATACATATATTAGACGTATGTTATAACAATTTTATTGATTAATAAACACATGTATATATTCGCAATTAACTATGAATTAATAGATTAATGATCACTACCGCTTCTTGTTTGAGTTAAAGAAATACCTGCTCACAATGAATTGGTAGAACATAAGGCTCCTTATCCTCCTGTAGGAACCATGAGGAATCTATAGAAAACAATTCACTATGGGTATCATGTCTTCGTGTCCTCTCAAATGCTTCATACCATTTACACTTAAAAATACAACATTTAAAAGAGTGGTAATCCAACTCAATAATTTCTTGTATTTTCCCAACATATTGTAGATTCCCTTCAATTATATTCTTATCTTTTGAGCTTGATCGATTAGATTGCTTGAAGTCAACCATGATGCCACAATCGAAGGATTGTCTCTTTACATCTACACTTTCTACACGATAATGTCGACCATATGCCCACATTACTGGATATTTCCTCGCTTGTGAAAGACCATTTATTTTAGAGAAAACAAATATAATGATGAATATTAAAATAGTTAATAGTGTCAAAACTGTAAGGAAACAACATTTTGTAAAATTCCAACTGTACCTTTCTTTCACATCCTCTAGACATGTTGATTTCATCTTCTGTTATGTTTGAATCTATACTTGCATCTTCTATTTGATTTTGAATTTATTCAGTAACCCATTCTAGTGTGCAATCTTTGCCCCATTCCCCAAGAAGGTCAGTGGGAAGTGGAGTATTCCTTGGGTTTGATCTCTTAAACTATCTCCTTGCTTCTAACTCTTCTTCTCTCTTTTTATCATACAGATCAATCCATTTGTTCATAAAGTCCTTGTGGTATAGAATGAACTTGCCAAGTATAGCACTTTCGTCTACACCTATTACATGTCAACATGTTTATTTCAAACTCCAAATGTCATGCTGTTAATTTGATAAATAAATTATAGAGTAAATTAATGGTTGCAAGAAAAACAACCACAATGATAATGAATTTACTTACTAATTTCTACTTGAACACTATTAGATTGTGGTTTTTCTCTATCAATAATATCTAATGCTTGTTCTTCATCCCATAAGTGTGGCCCATATTCAAATTCCTTGTGAAGGAATTCACATAGGAAGAAAAATGCTTCATTCAATACCTACCCTTCAGCCATGCAACCCTTTGGATGTGTGGTGCAGTCACGGTAGGAGGGTTCACAAAATGAACTATCCAGGCTGTGCAACAAGAGTAAACACCATGGAAACAAATCAAAGATATGAAACAAACATAGATTTAGTCATTCAGTATATCATAGAATTCAAATACAATCTGGCTAGCATCATGCAGGCTTAGAAGTAGGTCTCAAAAGGCCTGATTACAGAATATCAGAATATGTGCAAGATATAGCTTTGAAGCCCCCTCACACCAAATCTAAACTAAGGATTATGAATCAATCATTTTTTGCCTGCCTAGGGATCTATTACATCCTTATATATCTTCTTCAGTACAAAAGATTCCTCCGCATTGGCTAAGGAAGGTCACAAACTCCAATGAAGAGATGTAACGTGTTTACATGGATAGGTCAAACCTAATCATGTAGAACACCTCCGCAAATGAATGGGATGATGTGCAGATCCTGGGGAAGGTCAACCATGAACCAAAGATCATGGAATGATGTGTCATTAGGCTCCACAAGTTGAGGAATGCTCACAAGTCTTCGCCTTTAGCTGGTTATCAGAGACTGTCAGGATGCTTTGTTAAGATAAAACAATCAATCTTCTAATAGCGACAACTTTCTAGTACCTAATCCAAAAGATCTAAATTTTGGATATGATGTAGAAGAATGAGTCTAGATGCTAAGTCCAACTCCGCAAGATGTGAAATGTAACTACAGTAGAATGCGGACCAAAATATAGAAAATTCTACCAACTGAACTGCCTAAACTAAACTGGAAAATGATAAGAAACAAGTTAAACTGCAAACAAACTGAAATGCAAATATTTTTGGTTGATGCAAGATTGCTCTTGAACCAGGGATGCTCTTGCATCAGACATCCAGCATTATTGAAAAAGTGAGTCCCTCACTTTGCTGGGGCTAGGGGAGAACCAAGACGGTCCACCTCAGCTTGAGAAATCCATGATGAATCTTCTTCCGGTTTGCCTTTCCACTTCACAATATATTCTTTGTATTGTCTTCCTCTAGTGCTATGTCCAAATTTGCTATCCAAGATGTCTTCATGGTGCAGGAGCATCCAGTGGTGTAAGGGAAATCTTGCATCACCCAAAAAAAGATGTGTTTCAAAATTGTTGATGTTATTTCTATTTCTTTTCAAAATTTGTGGTTTTGGTTCCATAATCGCTTGAATAATGATGTAGAACTTTCAGTTTTTCCAAACTACTAAAAATAGCAACCCGCTATTTTAGGAAAGTTTGCATTTGGGCACATATTGAAGTGAAAATTTATAGGAAGCTTCATAATTGAAAAATAAGACCTTTGGCGAAGGAATCATGCAAAGATCATTTGTGGGCTGAAAGCTATTAAAGTTTTCATTTCCCAAAAAATGCCTAAAAATTAGTCAAACTCAGGTTTGAGGCACTAAAGGCCTTGTACAAGACCAAAAATGACCATAATAGGAAAAGCTAATTCTTAGTGCATATATAACTCCACGAGATTTCTGACGCATAAAACGATTCATCAATCAGACACCCAGTTCAAAAGTTATGGCTCGCGGAAGTTGACCTATTTTTGGAGGGAGATGCAAATTTTGAAATTAGGTTGTTGGTTACCAAAAAGGCTATTAATAACCATTTTTGGGAACCCTGGGTAGTAGTAGAGTTAAGGGGGAAAGTGTAGAGTCATGAATAGGGGGGAAAATAGAAACCCTAGCTGATTTGGGGTTACAAAAGGTGGAAGATTCCAGAGCCTGGTGATGTGTAGCTGTAGTGTGTTGCAACCTGTGGAGGATTGATTCTTTTGGTTGTAATTGAGCTTCTGTAATGTAATAAGTTGTCCAAATCAATAAAGAAATATTCTATTTTCTATGTGCCATTTCTTTTGTTGTGTGTTTTATGATTTACCCCCTTCATCAAGTGGTATCAGAGCATGGGTTCCTAAGTGTGTAGATAGATCGCCAATCATGAGGCAGTTTACACCAGGACTTGAGGTTGTGTGTTTGCTGCGAAGATCAAGATGCCTCGATGAAGAAATCGTATTGGGAGGAATACTTTGATAGAAGAGGGTTTTAGAGCCCTACAAAGACAAATAGATGCATTGCAAGAGGAGCTACGAAGAGGGTTTGAACTGAGAATAAGAGAAGAAAGTGAAGATGAAGTTGAAGAAGAGCTATCTGAGGAAGAACAAGAAGCTACAGGAGATCCTGTAGAAGTTAGGTTGTTGAGGGCCATTTTGATGATTGAAAAGAAGCCCAGGATTGAAGTTTCTACATATTCTGGAGATTTGAATCCGGAACAACTTATTGATTGGATCAATGACATGGAGGAGTATTTCAAGTATGAAGACATGGAGGACCTAGATCGGGTCAAGTTTGCAAAAACAAAGTTGAAAGGCCATGCAAATATTTGGTGGAAGGAGGTCCAGTTAGAGAGGAATATGAGAGGAAAAGGAAAGATTACCAGATGGGATCAGATGGTGGAGAAACTGAAGAAGCAGTTCATTCATGTGGATTATGAGATGGAGTTGTTGAAGAAGCTACAAGGATTGAAGCGAGGTAACAAGTCTGTTAAGGAGTATACAGAAGTATTTTATAAGATTACTATCAGAACTGGTCATGTAGAGGCCAACAAGGAGAAGGTAGCCTATTACATTAATGGGTTGAGGCCAAGTATTCAAAAGGAACTGAGCCTGATCAGAATGACCACCATAGAAGATGCATACCGGTTTTCCCTGAAGGTGGAAGAGAAGATGAATAAAAGATTTGACAGCAAGCAAAGGGGAAGAGGTCGAGGCAGAAGGACTGGTGGAAGACCCTATGGGGGCCGAAATGAAGATTCAAATAAAAGTGAAGAAGTTGGCACCAGTCAAAATTAGAGAGGAGATAATACCTACCGCCCTCGTGACTAGAACAATGGTGGGCAAAGAGGAAGAGGAAGAGGCAGACCTAGGCAAGGACCTAGAAGAGGAGAGAAACCTATTACCAATGTGGAGGACATCAAGCATACCAGTGTCCACAACATCAAGGAAGGAAAAATAGAAGACCTGAAGGTAATGCACAAGTTGCACATGTCGATGAAAATTTGCAATTTGAGCACTCTGAAGATACAAAAAGGGGAGAAACCCTAGTTGTCAGAAGAATTTTGTTGAATGAGGAGAAAGAACCCAATCAGAGGAAGAGTTTATTCCACACAAGGTGCAAATGTGAAGGTAAGTGTTGTGATATTATTATTGACAGTGGAAGCACTGATAATCTTGTTTCAGAGGAAATGGTTGACAAGTTGAAGTTGACAAGAAGAAAGCATCCGCATCCATACTAGATTGCATAGTTACAGAAGGACCATAGAGCTTTGGTCAATGAGCAGTGTTTAGTGAAGTTCAAGATTGGTGACTACCATGATGAGGTGTTGTGTGACATCATACCGATGGATGCATGTCATATGTTATTGGGGAGGCCATGGCAGTATGATAGGAGCACTGTCCATGATGGCTGTGCAAACACATACTCCCTAATAAAGGATGGAGTCCTTCATAAGTTGAAGCCCTTGAAGAAGGTGGAAGAAAAGGTATGTAGTACTGCTAGAATTTTCTTGGTAGATGGTAGAAATTTTTTAGAGGGTATAAAGCATGAGCGTCATTGCTTTGCATTGATTCCTAAGATTAGTCAAGAGAAATGTGAAGATGTACCAGCAATAGTCTCATAAATGTTGGAAGAATTTCAAGATATTGTCTTTGATAATGTACCAGAAGGTTTACCACTAGTGAGGATGATAAGTCATCAAATGGATTTGATACCAGGAGCTAGTTTTCCAAATAAGGCAGCCCATAGAATGACTCCAATAAAGAGTGAAGAGTTGAACAGATAAGTTCAAGAGTTGTTGACGAAGGGATTGATAAGAGAGAGCCTAAGTCCATGTGTGGTACCTGCAGTACTAGCACCAAAGAAAGATGGAGAGTGGAGAATGTGTATAGATTCTCAAGCCATCAATAAGATCATGATTAAGTACATATTTCCATTGCTCAGAATGGATGACATAATGGACTATTTGAGTGGAGCCAAGTACTTCACAAAGGTTGACCTGAAGAATGGGTATCATCAAATCCGTATCAAAGAAGGAGATGAGTGGAAGACAACTTTCAAGACAAAGGAAGGTTTGTATGAGTGGTTAGTCATGCCATTTGGGCTAACCAATGCACTGAGTATATTCATGTGGCTCATGAATGAGGTATTGAAAGAATTTTTGGGAATTTTTGTTATTGTTTATTTAGATGATATTTTGATTTTCATTAAGACTTGGGATGAGCATATGATGCATATCTTTTGATTTACAGATTTTCCATTTAACTCTATATTCTTCTGCCCAAACAAATGACAAATGTAACCACAGTTGAGTTAGTAATAATAATATTTTATAACTAACTCTCTGCTTATTTTACAAGGTGGTAGCTACCTTCGATTGATGTTCAATGAATCAAAAATCTATGATGCTTTTACCAGAAAGTAAAGAAAGGAAATGCTTTTAACCAGAAAGCTTTGAAAGGAGATTTTCTTACAAATAAATGAACTAATACTCATAGAAGCTCAAAGACTTTGAATAATAATAATTGAAATAAGAAGAATTTGAATCATTATCACCATACCATATCCATTCAAAGATAGATATCCACAACAATGAAATCACTAACTGAATTCTCCAACATAAAGAAAGATAACCACAAATATGACATTCAACATAAGTAGAATGATAGCCCAAACATTATAGTACAAATATCATATAAGCCTGAACCATTCCAACTGGGTATCTTTTCTATATATTGAAGTAGATTGAAATCAAACAAACATACGAGATATCTAACTAAATTGAGAAAAACAAAGTTTTCCCAACCATAAAGATGCTTCCATTGTTCCCCATTACATATTTATAAGCATAAAATAATAACTGTCTTTGAAAGAGAAACGGTTTCTTGAGGACAACCCTTTTTTTTTTAATAAATAAAATCTTTAAAAGTTTTGAGCCAGATAACTTAAAAATTATAAAAGAAATAAACTTAATTCACCACCCCTTCATCTTCTTTAGGATCTTCAACACTTTCCACAGCTTGATCTTCTGCCATCTTCTCTCGTAGCTTCAACCTCAGCTTGTACTCCTGATACTTTGTGATGATAGTAGTAATACTTTTGCTTCCTAGAATAGTAGTGTTCTACAATCTAGTTCTAAATTTAGCCAAGTTGTTAGCTACTCCTGCCATGGTCTCCTAGATCATCTCATCCCTGTTTCTGTAACCATTAAGATAGACTTGCATAAAGCCAAATTTTCTCAACGATTCACCATAAACAGTCTTAGGATTAGCAAGCTCACTATAAAGCATGTCTTTGACTTCTTTGTTGATATCCTTGGGATCACGTAGGTTTTCTCCGAAGTCATCCAAAATATTTATTTCAAGAGTATTACAATCTCTTTAAATACTGATCATTAGATCCAGGTATTCGTGTAGAGCCTTGTTGATCTGATCGATAAGATTGTCATACATATTGAGCTTCCAGTCCAATGAGTCAACCCAGAACAAATCAATTTCATGGGGCTCGCAAGCCAAATTTTCCTTCGTGAGTGTTATGGAATCTAAGGCTACTAACTTAGCAACCTCCCTCGAAAGCACATAAGTACTTCCTTGTTCCTTTCTTACTTGTTGAAGCTCCTTGATCAATTCTTTTCTTTTCTTGTGTATAAGAGAATAGCTTTGTATCATTTTAGTCAAGAAAAATAAATATCACAAGATAATTTTTCAACCCACTCATTGGTAGCCCTGGCAAAATTTTGACTTTTTAAAATTTGCTTAATAGTATTTGCATCAATCCCAATGACCTCTGAGTTAGGAGCTTCCTGAGGAGAAGGTGTCGCTATTGACTGGATGAATTAGCTCAAAGAAAAGATTTGAGATTGGAGTTTTATATTTTCTTTCCTTTCTTCCTTGGCCCTTTTAATCAAATCATTGACAAAATAATTTGCATGGTATGACTCCCCCTCAAGAGTGGAAGGGCCCAATTCAATATGACTTATTTTATAATCTGCCTCAGTTATATCATTTTCATCCAAATCTTTTATGGGGCTAGCAATTTCCAATACCTGGTGGCCAGAAGTAGCATCATTTATCATCATGGACATTCTCCTAGCCTTTTGAGGCTTTGAAGTCCCTTACAGAAGCATAGCAACAATATCAATTTCTTTGGCCACGGTGGGAACATTTTTCCTCTTTTTCTCTACCACCTTTTTCAACCAGCTAGGAGAGGAAGTCACCATAATAGTATTTACATTGTCATACACAAATTTATTTCTATCTTCCAATGGGGAAGCAACAAGAATTTCTTCATTATCAGGAGAAGAGGATACATCAAGAAAAGTGGGAAAAGAACTATCATTAACAATTGAATAAAAAATGGGGTCAGGGTTCACTGCCATTGTCTGAACATTTCTTTTTCTCACAAGAGGACTATCTGATTCACACACTGATTTCAATTTGAGGGCATCATTGAGCCTCTCACCATCACCTCCTGACTATGAATTAGAAATAGATTGTGACATGTCATGTGGCCATATGGAACTCTACACAACATAATTTTGCACCATTTTCTGTCCAGTAGCCCTTGAACTACCTGATTCATGAGGTGAACCTGCATGTCCATGCCACTTACCAACCAGCCAATCTTTAGTCCTCTTAATCACTGGTGCAGAATGAAAATTTATATCCACAACCTCCTTCTTAGACCAATTTATATGAGGAAGGGGTTTTGACAGTAGATTTTGGTATTCCACATCAATTACTTTAGAGTCCTCCTCAGCTTTTTTTGGAATATAAATGGGTAAACCAAAAGCCCAGATTTGACTTATGGTAAGTCTCATGTAGCTTCTTCTCAGAACTTCACGGTCATCCACACAATCCTCCCAGAAGTCTTCTAGGCTTGAATGATGCTCATAAGAGCTAGAGCCATAGAAGTTCTGCTTTACGTAGTTCTTGCTGTCAAAGTGTTGACTCAGAGATAAAGAGTGAAGATTAAATTCTGCCAATGCATGCTTGGCTCCTTTAGCGACATCTTTATTTTTACAAGAATAAATTGATAAAGGTAATGGAAATGTGTAGCCCTTCTTTCTCATATTCTGGTATTTGACATTTATAATAGTCATTTGTCTACAAACTTCCAAAAAGACAATATAGTCATTAGGGTCCCTGTTGATGATTATTTTTACACATTCATAACAAAAGTTAAAATTCACAAAATGAACCTAACTGTCTTGAAAGATATGAAGAAATCAATTAAGATTACTTAATCCCAAGTTTCTGTATGGTCAGGTCTTGACCTGTGGACAATTCAGTAGGTTAATGTGAAGCTGTAATATGAAAGGGGCCTTACTTGATTTAAGGTGTTTTATGATTCATTGGACTCTAATTATGCAAAATATCACAAATATCAACATTTTATTCATTCCTTTACATAAATTTGTTACTATATCAGAAAGCTTTATATGATTTATGTTAACACAAGCTTTCCCTTTTCAAGTATTATGAAAACTATCAAATATCAACTCAATTTTTCATGTTTCCTTCAAATATCAAACAATCTCCTTTAAATTTCTGCGTTTAAGCTAAGTATTTCAAATGGTTTGGGAAAAGTTAGAGAAATCTAAATTAAACTTCTTCTGTTATAGGATCTAAATGCTCTGTTATGCACGTTGTAAGCAGTACAATAAACTTGATCAAATCCACAAACTAAACCTTTAAATGTGAATGCCCTGAGTATTTTCATGAACATACATTAAAGATTGCAAGCTTTAAAAGATATTATTTCAAATACAAAGAAGAGCCAGCAGACACTCTGAATATAGATGTAGAATTCCAGATTCATTTGTATTCAAAACACACAGTCATATATGATTTACAATGTATGAATGACTCTTAGCTTCATTAATCAATTTATAGGAAAACTTACAACGCTTTATAGATATAGTAAGGAAGCTAGATGTTCCACGCATTCCTTATTGCAGACATAGGTGACCTCCTCTAAATTAAACTACTCCTATTACAACTGCTAGCTATCTTCTAAAAAACCCTAGTAAGTCATTACAGAGTAAAGGGGCTCAATCTATAGATCTGATTATCCCCAATACAGTTCCAAAACCCTAGTCAATCAATAGTCTGTATCTCAAGTGAAACATCAATTGGTGGAAAACAAATCCCCCCAAAAATATCTGAGTAGCATACCCATATTGAGCGTAAGGATGCCCTTTGGAAACCCTAATAGCCACCAAAATATCTTCTGTTGTTCTTTTAATAATGTTTCTTCCATCTGCATATCTCTTCTCACTGAAATCTTTTGCTTCTTTTGCGATCTTTTGTGATCCGATCCACCTCCTGTGATGTCATCGCCATCAAAGCTCCACCTTTATATCTACTTGCATACCTACAAAATAGACATAAAAATAGATTTAAAATTCATGCTGTTGTCGTCAATTTATACCTCCTCAGAATGTTAGATGGGCATTAATTATAGTAATGAATGTGCTAACAGTTCAACCTTCAATTGCAGTGTTATACGCTTTCAAACTTTTTTTACTGTTAGTTTAATTTTGCATACATACCCTTTTTCTTGCATGTTCTATTTGTATGTCTTCTGCCTTGTATACCGTGTTTCATATATTTCACTATTAGCATAACTTTTGCATTTGGGTCAATCAATAGATTTCATTCCGATCATATCTTTCTGGCCGATGTAATCCTTTCATCATTTAGAGTATCTTCTCCATTGGCATAACCTTCTTCAATTGGAGCGATCTCAAAAACTTCCGCCGATCGCTTACTTCTGCCCGATGCCTTTATTTCTTTTGTATATCGAATATGTATGCCATAAACATACAAGCATTTAATCATACAAAGACTTTTCTATGTTTAATTCTCTTTTCGCATCTACATTGTATTTTTTAACTCACATTTTTCGCTTTGCATATCGCGCTTGTATATTGAAGATATACGTTGCAATTATGCAAGTCCGTTATACAAGCGGTGGGACCCATGCTACTTTCCCTTGTATCTCCGTGATACAACAATAAAACCAATTTTAATACTTCTTTCGGTTCCGCGGCATGTATAAAGTGCAATGCATCTTCTGATATACATTGAGTTATGATGCATCACTTTAACTAAATTGTAATCTTTCTTGAGTTCCGCTTTATATGTCGCGAAACATACATACAAAGCCTGAAACATACAACAATAAAACTTTAATTCACAATCCTTTCGGTTCCACACTATGCATAAAGCCTTGTATATCCACTTGGTATGTTTCGCCTTCGCTAAACATACAAACATAAAATACCAAAATGAAATGTTAGCCAAATGCATACAAGTAAAATGACTTAGAAAACTCGACAACCTCCACATGTGACTTGTATACGCAATGACCTTGCATATGCAAACAACCTTGTATATGCAACCCGATATACAAAGGACTTTGTATGCAAGCGACATTGTATACAAAGGACCTTGTATATGCAACCTGACATACAAAGGACTTTGTATATGCAACATACAAACCTGATTGTACATTTTACCAAAAATATACATAACTTGCAAAATACAGGGAATTTTCACATGGTTCAAAAATCAACCCTCACTCATTTTTGACAAGGAATTCACCTATATTTAGCTTTGGTAATTAATGCAATTTTTCTTTGTTTTCAACAAGGTTTGTAACTTTCACTCTCTTTTCCCTTTTGCCACCCAATAGACCCACACACAAAAAGCAAAAGCAAAGTCACAGCTGGGGTCCTCATTTTGCTAAGGAGTAAAATGGGGCGTGTTGTGAGCATCACAACAGTACTGAGGCAACTTGGTTGGGGCCGACTCATAACCCCCAGTCTCAGGTAGGTGAACCTATCAAATTGAATATAAAAACTCCCAAATTGTATAACCAAAGATGCAGCCTCAGGGGATATCCTCATTTCAGAATTACAGTTCAACTTTCTCACAAAAAACATTAAAAAGGTATCATTAACTCAACAAAAATCTTTCATCCCAACATCTTTTGTAAACAGAGGAAAATAAGCATACACAGGTGTATCTAAGGTTAAAGACCCATGAGCCCTCAACCCAGCCCAGACAACCTCTCGACTGGCTAGAATATATACCAAATAAGAGCACATGTGAAATGCAGAGGTCTCTTGAAAATTCAACAATTGCTCATTCAAGTGATAGCTTATCATTTCAGGCCAATCAATAAACTGACTCTCACTACATATTAGTAATATAAAGCAACACATCTAGAATTCAAAAGAGCTAGCATCTTCACTACCCAGCACCTGGTGGAACAGAGTGACAATATCTAAAATTTCATCCTTAAAATGTGCTCTTTTAAGTGTAGAGGGTAGCTAAGACTTACCTCTTTTCTCTGACTTTAGCCAGTTGCATGCAATAGAATTTTTGCACCAACTTTCATTCTCCTTGAAGAATTCTGCACCCAGGGCTATAGACATATCTTTGTATTTCTCCTGTCTTGGAATTTTCAATGCACAAGAGATAGACTCAGAATCAATCCTCACGACAACCACCCCTTCCTTAGTCTTGATTTCCAAAGTCTCAGGGTCGTATCTCTCCACGCATGAAACAATTAAATCTTCACAACACACTGAAACATGGAAACCTACTACATGAGCCAAACTGCTCTGTAGAATTTTCTTTGCGAATGGTGACCTGTCTTCCCACTGTAGACGAGATCAAAATTCTGCCAAGTCTATGTGTCCAAGTTCAGTGTCTTTCACTTTAGACCAATTGCTCTCAATTCTAGAGTGGAAGGAGACACCCTAAAATTTAAATTTCATTACAATGATGAAGTACCAGGGACGATGACAGAGTATCGTAGAAATAACAATTAAGAAGAGAAGGAAAGAAATAGAACACTTAGATAATTTTGCCACAAAGAGTGAAATGATGTGTAGTTATAGCACCCCTGTCATGCTTTTAAATGTTAGGCTGTCATGGTACCATTTCAGTGCCTTGAGAAATTAACCCAAGGATTTGCTCATTTTTCAAAAATTCTCTAAAGGACATCTCACACCGGTGACGTACAACACTTTAAATGATCATTAATTGCCTTGGTTTCTGGTTCATCACTTAATCATCGTTGGATCGTGAGAAATGAGAACTTCAAAAACTTAAGTTGCGGGTTATAAAGTTGGAAAACTTGTGACAAAGTGATAACAAGAGGGAACTAAGTGGGCTACAAAACATAACACAAAGAATGTAAAGTCGCAGGATCGCAGGTTTCAAAACTCCAGAACCAACGATATGGTTAGAAAATTTAAGGGAATAGCGACTAGGTTAAGAAACTTGTAGTAGCCATGATTTCAAAGATTTTCCTAAGGCACAATGGTGGAAATTCATAACCCTTGGGACTTAGAAACCTAGAGTACCACGAGAATGAACAATAGAGACAAATGAGACTTAGAAATAAAAAGAAGGGGTGACAATATCAAAAGAGTTTTTGAGAAGCTGAGGGAGGAGAAGTTTTTGATCAATATGAAGAAATGTAGTTTTGCAAAGAAGAAGTTGGTATACCTAGGATTTGTTTTCTCAGAGGAAGATCTTAAGATGGACCTAGAGAAGGTGAGGGCTATCATTGAATGGCCTATGCCAAGGAGTGCTTCCGAGGTAAGATCTTTTCATGGTTTGGCAAGTTTTTATAGAAAGTTTATCAGGGATTTAGGTAGCATTTGTACACCCCTAATTGAGACAATGAGAGGGGATAGAAAAGAGTTTAGATGGACAAAAGGAGCAGATAAAAGCTTTGATACATTGAAGTAGAAAGTCATAGAGCAACCTGTTTTGGCACTTCTAGATTTCAATAAGGTATTTTAGGTAGATTGTGATGCTAGTGGCAGTGCTATAGGAGCTGTTTTGAGCCAAGAAGGTTAGTCCATTGCCTCTTTAAGTGAGAAGCTTAATGATGCCAAGAAAAAATATTCTATTTATGATCAGGAGTTTTATGCAATAGTTCAGGATTTGAAAAAATGGAGACATTATTTGTTGCCAAAGGAGTTTTTTTATATACTGATCATCAGGCTTTGCAGTATCTTAATAGTCAAGGAAAGTTGAACCAGAGGCACTTAAAATGGGTTGAGTTTTTACAGAGCTATACTTTTGTTTTGAAGCACAGGAGTGGGAAGTCCAACAAAGTTGTAGATGCCTTGAGCAAAAGGCAAAATTTGTTGACAAAAATGAAGGTAGAGGTTATTGGGTTCGATGAGCTCAAAATTTTGTACCCTGAAGATCCAAATTTTGTAGAGGCCTAGAAATCTTGTTTGGAACCTGTTACTTTGGATAGGACAAAATGGTTGGATTTCATAATCCAAGATGGCATGTTGTTTAGAGGAAGCCAGTTGTGCATTCTAAGGAGTTCCATGAGAGAGAATTTGATTAAGGAGAAGCATAGTGGAGGATTGGCTAGACACTTTGGTCGAGATAAGACCATTGCTATTGTTGGTGAAAATTATTATTGGCCACAGTTCCAGCAAGATGTGAGGAAATTTGTGCAGAGTTGCAGAGTGTGTCAGATGGCAAAAGGAACAAGTCAGAATATAGGACTATATCAGCCATTACCTGTACCAGAGAAGCCATGGGATGATATTAGTATGGATTTTGTTCTTGGTTTACCAAGGACACAGAGAGGACATGATTCCATTTTTGTGGTGGTGGACAGATTCTCAAAGATGGCACATTTTATTCCTTGCAAGAAGACTAATGATGCTGTTCATATTACAGAGTTATTTTTCAGGGAGGTGGTGAGATTACATGGTCTACCGAAGAGCATAGTTTTAGATCGAGATACCAAGTTTGTTGGTTATTTCTGGAGGACATTGTGGAAGAAATTGAAGATATATTTAAAGTTTAGTTCTGCACACCATCCACAGACTGATGGGCAGACAGAAGTGGTGAATAGGAGTTTGGGTAACCTGCTACGATGCTTGGTAGGAGATAAGACCAAGGGATGGGATTTGATTTTACCACAGGAAGAATTTACTTACAACAATTCTGTCAATAGGAGTACTGGTAAATCACCATTCTAGATTGTATATGGCAATAGCCTTAGAAATACTTCTGAGTTAAGGAAGCTAGACAAAGGAGAAAAGACAAGTACTGAAGCCAAAGACTTTGTAGAACATCTAAAAAACTTGCATGAAGAGGTGAGAAAGCACATTAATAAGATGAATATTTAGCACAAGGCTAAGGCAGATTAGAAGAGGAGATATAAGGAGTTCTAGGTAGGAGATGAAGCCATGGTTAACTTGAGAAAAGAAAGGTTCCCAATTGGAACTTATAATAAGTTGAAAATGAAGAAATTTGGACCGTGTAGGATCTTGAAGAAGTATGATTCAGGAAATGCATATGAGGTAGAACTGCCGAGTGGGATCAATATTTCCCCTATGTTCAACATTGCTGATTTAACAAAATATCATGGAGGTGGCACAGAGGATGGACCAACAGAAGAACAGTGGAGTATTCCGGCATCTACTTCAATGGAGGAGATATAAGAGATCTTGGATAGCCATGTGGGAAGAAGTACTCAGAATAGGAAATATAAAGAATATCTGGTGAAATGGGAAGGAAGGTATGGTGAAAATTCTTCTTGGTTGTCTAAGGCAGAGGTTGACCATTTGGGTTTTCCTCACACAAACACCTGAGACGTGACAGGGTCACTTCTCAAATTATCCTGGGTGTCTGATGCAAGAGCATCTAGTGGTGTAAGGGAAATCTTGCATCACCCAAAAAAAGATGTGTTTTAAAATTGTTGATGTTCTTTCCTTCTCTTTTCAAAATTTGTGGTTCTAGTTCCATAATCGCTTGAATAATGTAGAACTTTCACTTTTTCCAAACTGCTAAAAATAGCAACCTGCTATTTTAGGAATGTTTGCATTTGGGCACAGATTGAAGTGAAAATTTATAAGAAGCTTTGTAACTAAAAAATAAGACCTTTGGTGAAGGAATCATGCAAATATCATTTGTGGGCTGAAAGATATTAAGTTTTCGTTTCCTGAAAAATGCTTGAAAAATTCAAACTTAGGTTTGAGGTAATAAATGGCCCCGTACGAGCTTGAAAATGGTCAAAACTAGATAAGTCATTTTTAGCACGTAGAGCACTCCGCGATCTTCCCGATGCATAAAATGGTTCGTTAATCGGACACCCAGATCAAAAGTTATTGCTCCCGAAAGTTGACCTATTTTTGGAGGGAGATGCAAATTTTAAAATTAGGTTGTCGGCCACCAAAAAAGCTATTAATAACCATTTTTGGGAACCTTGGTCAGTAGTAGAGTTAAGGGGGAAAGTGTAGAGTCAAGAATAGGGGGAAAACAAAAACCCTAGTTGATTTAGGGTTACAGAAGGTGGAAGATTCTAGACCCTGGTGATGTGTAGTTGTAGTGTGTTGCAGCTTGTGGAGGATTGATTCCTCTGATTCTAATTGAGCTTCTGTAATGTAATAAGTTGTCCAAATCAATAAATAAATATTCTATTTTTTGTGTGCCATTTTTGTTGTTGTGTGTTCTATGATTTACCCCCTTCATCACTTCAATCTGCTCTGGTGCTTGTTGTGGTAACTTCTTCTTCAAGTCTTCTTCCATGCCGTCATTGAATTCTGCTTCATGATACTGATATAAGTCTACAATGTTGAAAATAGGTGATATACCTAATGTCTCTGGTAACTCTACTTCATATGCATTTCCTGAATGAAATTTTTTGAGTATCTTACAAGGTCCAAAGTTCTACATCTTCAACTTATTATATATCTTGATTGGAAATCTCTCTTTTCTCAAGTATACCATTACTTCATCTCCCACTTCAAATTCCTTATGTCTTCTCATTTGCCTTTTCCTTATACTTCCTATTCATATTCTCCAAATGCTTCTTTACCTGATTATGTATTGTATTCATGTGATCTGCAAATTCCTCTGCTTCTGCACTTTGCTTTTCTTCCATACCAATGTCCCTCAATTCTACAACTCCTCTAGGATTTACTTTGGTAACAATCTCAAATGGTGTTCTTCTGGTACTCCTATTTACTAAATTATTGTCTACAAACTCTGCTTGTGAATGAATCAAATCCCAACTTCCTGTCTTCTCTCCAACCAAACATCTCAACAAGTTTCCCAAACTCCTATTCACTACCTCTGTTTGTCCATCAGTCTGTGGATGAAATGTTGAACTGAACTTCAAATCTGTCGTCATCTTCTTCCAAAGTGTCTTCCAAAAGTATCCAACAAACTTTGTATCTCTGTTTGAAACTATGCTCTTAGGTAATCTATGCAATCTCACAATCTCCTTGAAAAATAGGTCTGCTACATGCACTGCATCAGTTGTCTTCTTACAAGGTATGAAATGAGCCATCTTTGAAAATCTGTCAATCACTACAAGTATTGAATCATGTCCTCTCTATGTCTTCGGCAATCCCATTACAAAATCCATGCTTATGTCTTCCCAAGGTCTCTCCGGTACTGCCAAAGGTCTATACAATCCAATATTCTGACTACTCCCTTTTGCAACTTGACAAACTCTACAACTCTGCACAAATCTGCTAACATCCTTATGTATCTGAGGCCAAAAGTAGTTTTCACTTACCAAAGCCACTATCTTATCAATGCCAAAATGTCCTGCCAATCCACCACTATGTTTCTCCTTGATCAAATTGTCTCTCATTGAACTCTTAGGTATGCACAACTGATTTCCTCTAAACAACATATCTTCCTAAATGAAATAATCCAGCCACTTACTCCTATTTGTCACAATAGGTTCCCTACCTGCTTTCCAAGGTTCTACAAAATTAGTGTCTCCCTCATACATGTTCTTCAATTAATCAAAACCCAACACTTCCACTCTCATTTCTGTCAACAAGTTTCTTCTTCTACTTAATGCATCAACAACTTTATTTGATTTCCCACTCCTATGCTTCAACACAAAATCTAACTCTGCATGAACTCTACCCGTCGCACATGTCTCCGATTCAACTTTCCTTGACTGTTCAAATATTGCAAAGCTTCATGATCTGTATATAGTACAAACTCTTTAGGCAACAAGTAATGTCTCCACTTCTTCAAGGCTTGAATTATGGCATATAACTCTTGGTCATAAACTAAATATCTTCTCCTTGCATCATTCAAATTTTCACTAAAATATGCTATAGGTCTACCTTCTTGACTTAATACTGCTCCAATCGCATTTCCACTTCCGTCACAATCAACTTGAAATACCTTATTGAAATCCGGTAATGCCAAAACATGTTGCTCTATCACTTTTTACTTCAACAATTCAAAGCTTTTATCTACTCCAGATGTCCATTTAAAGTCTTTCCTGTCACCTCTCATTGTCTCTGTCATAGGGTTACATACTGAACTGAAATTTCTAATGAACTTTTGGTAGAAACTAGCCAATCCAAGAAATGATCTAACCTCTCCAATGCTCTTCGGTGTAGGCCATTCAACAATTATTTTCACTTACTCAGGGTCCATCTTCAATCCTTCTGCAGAAATCACAAATCTCAAATAAATCAACTCTTCCTTCATGAAACTACACTTCTTGATGTTTATCAGCAATTTCTCTTCTCTCAACCTTTGCAAAACTTGTCTAATATGCCATAAATGTTCCTCTTTTGTCTTACTAAAAGTTAGAATATCATCCAAGTATACAATCACAAACTTACCCAAGAATTTCTTCAGGACTTCATTCATTAATCTCATGAAAGTACTTGGTGCATTAGTCAATCCAAAAGGCATCACCAACCACTCATACAATGCTTCATTTGTCTTAAAAGCAGTCTTCCATTCATCTCCTTCTCTGATTTTGATATGATAGTATCCACTCTTTAAGTCTATCTTTGTGAAATATGTTGCTCCACTCAAACAATCCATGATATCATCCATCCTAGGTATAAGAAATCTATACTTAATTGTGATCTTGTTTATTGCTCTCGAGTTAGTACACATTCTCCATTCTCCATCCTTCTTAGGTGCTAATACTGTAGGTACTGCACAAGGACTCAAACTTTCTCTGATCAAACTTTTCCTCAACATCTCTTGTATCTATCTATTCAATTCTTATTTTTTGTCGATGTCATTATTTGTTAGGCAAACTTGCTCCCAGTATAAGATCCATGTGATGAATGGTACTCCCTATAGGTGGCAATCCTTTAGGTACATTATCTGATATGATGTCTTCATACTTTTTCAACAACTCCTTTATCTCCTCTAGTTGTGATTCTTCAGTCTCCTTCAATGTTTCAGGCTTCTTAGGAATCAAAGCATAACACATATTCTCATGTCTCAGACCATCTAGAAATTTTCTCCCATCTACCAAATAGATTCTAGCATTTCCAAATGCTTCGCTCTTAGGATAATCTTCTAAAGGAATCAAAGTAATTCTCTTTCCATTTGCTGTTATAGTGTATGTATTATGATACTGCCAAGGTCTACCCAACAAGATATGACATATATCCATAGGCATAATATAACACAAGACTTCATCATGATAAGATCGAATATAAAATTTCACCAAACATTATTCACCCAACAATACCTTATGATCATCCTGAATCCATGCTTTCTGTAGACACACAAATTTGTCCCAACTTTGTATATGTCTAGCAACACCATTTTAAATCATTATTCATTAAGCCAATTAATTAAATAAATTTTATTTATTTAATTAAAATCCCATCCTCATCCTACTTAGCCAATTAATTAAATAAATTTTATTTATTTAATTAATTCCACATCATATCCCAATCATATCCTATCCTCATCCCAATTAATTAAATAAATTTTATTTATTTAATTAATTTCCACATCATATCTTATCCCATCCTATTTATTTATCCTATTAATTAAATAAATTTATTTTATTTAATTAATATCCAACTCATATCCCAACTAATTCAAATATTTTATTTGAATTAACTACTCACCTTTCATCACATTCCAACACTTGTCCATCTCCCCTTAATCCTGTGTTGTCATACAACTTTCAATTAAAATTCTTCACATGCACAACTAATTGGATCTAAATTTAGTAACTTTCAATCCTAGCCATTCACATAGCCTCTGAATCTCTACTGTTGATTGATCTTGGTTGAGTCCTCTATAAACACCCTCTCACTCCATATGAGACATCCAACAATCATATAGCACCTACATTATCATCTTGAGCATCTTGAGCATCTGAGCATCCAATTGAGCTTTTATCATCCATCATGGCAGCTTTCAGCATTGCAATTGTTCATTGTTGAAGAAGCAGTCCACATCTTTCAAACAAGGAATCGCACAGTCTAGGTGATGTTATGCTTGAATTGCATTGTTCTTTGATTTCATTTAGATTAGATTCCTTGATGATGGTAGGGTTAGGGTTTCATGACTATGTCTGATATGCTAAACCTGACTTTCACCTATCACATTTTGGCACGCCTGATGGGACTCACGTCCTTGATTGACTTCATTTTTCAGAGTTGTTTCTTTGAAGATCAGATTTTGCAGGTGCTTACAGTAAATTCCGGTCGCTTCTGAGTGAAAATCTATCGCTTCTGTATCTCTGTGTTGCTTATAAGCTGGAACCAGCCGCATTTACCTCTCTGGATCGCCTTTCAACTGACAGTGATCGCCTACGGTATGATATGCATTGCTTTTGTTTTAACAGGGCTCGCCTGTGATTTTAATACTATTTGCAATTGCTTTTAAACTGTACTTATCGCTTATGGCCTAATAGTGATAGCTTCGGCATTCATTCGGATCGCTTTTAATCTAATAGTGGCCATTTTTGCACATATTCGCATCGCTTTTGATATAATAGTGGTCGCTTTTAAACTAATATGCATCGCTCCTGACTTAAAATTGCTCGCCTGTCCAGACTAGGGTTTTTGTGTTTTGACTATCTTTTTGCAGATACAGGTCGCTTTTAGCCCATAACTGATCGCTTATGGCTATAGCCCCATCGCTTATGAATATATAGAGGTCACTTTTGAACTAATAGGACCGCTTTTGAACTGACAGTGATCGCCTTTGCAGGATAGGGTTTTGACTGTGTTTTGCAGATACAGGTCGCTTAGAGGCTACAATTGATCGCCTCGGATTTATTTACATCGCTTATCAGCTTGCAGTCGTTGCATCTGTTATTTTTTGAATCACATATGATCTACAAGATCTCGCGTGTTGCGCAATACAGATCTCTTCTGAGCAACAGTGAATCGCATCTGGTAAATTTTGTTGCTTTGAAATCTATTTCAGTTCCAGTTTGATTTCTTGGCTATTAATTGGGTATTTACGCAGCATCTTATTGATTTGTCTAAGAAAAGGAGATTATCAAACTACTGACATATCTGTTGCAGGTTCGATTGGTCCAAGATTTGTGGTTTTTCACTAAATTAGGCACATTTGGGCTTGGTGCTTAAAATGAATCATTGTTTGCTCCGTGCTTGATTTATCTTTTTGACTGCTTGCATGTGCTTGATTGTAACCCAAATTTAATGGCAAAAGTATCCTCTCCCCTTGCCTATCAAATGGATCTTGGGTGTATGAGAACTTGTCATTATCTTTAGAGGGCCTACCTTCCCGGTGTGAGAAGGGATACGACCCAAGCGGTAACGGGCTAAAGCCAAGTCCTTCCGAACCGCTATATAAGAAAAGTGTTTGTGTTAAAAGCCACAAACAACGGGTGTTGTTGCGTTATACCGACAACCAACCTCCCCCAAAACCCTCCAAGGCGTAACCCTTGTAGGCTGGGAGACTCCATAACAGAGAGTAGCACTGCCACATGTATAGCCACCCAAACGGATGCCCTTATTAGCAACTTTGTGTAGTAGCTAAAAACCTTCTATCTGTTGATGCAAAAGGTGGGACCTTTGAAGCAGCCCTGATTCACGTGGTTCTTAGTAGAGATAGTAGGGACAATCCTAAGGTTTGGTGTGGGGACAAGCCTTACAGGAAGCCTAGAACTTGGTATGCGTGAGAAGTGAGTGCCGTGGAGGGGAGCCGGTGCTACCGAGATCCTGAAGCTATCTGCTTTGAATAAGAACGGCCAGGGGATTCAACGGATACTGTCCTATCCTAGCCTAGGTTGTATCAGTTTGTGCTTGTTGTGAGTGTGAGTGACTGTAATCACTATTTTCTTGCTGAAAAACTACAAAATCAGACATCTTTTTGACAAACACAGTCGCTTTTGAGCCTAAACTACTCGCACAGATAACAGACATCACTTTTGAATTGTAGCAATCCGCTTTTAGTCTGAACTGCATCACTTTTAAACAACAGCTGCCCGCATATAGGCTGAACTACATCACTTTCAAACCCCAGCTAACCACATATAGGCTGAACTGAGTCACTTTTAAACAACAGTTGATCACCTACTGCCTGAACAAAATCACATCTGAACCACAGCTGATCGCATATTAATTGAACCAGATCACCTTTAAGCCGCAGTTAGTCACCTTCTGTCTGAATGAGCTCGCCTTTGAACAACAGACTGTCGCCTTTAGGGATATATGAGTCGCTTTTGATCAACAGAAAATCACTTTCAGACCAACAGTCATCGCCTTTGGCAAACCATTCGCTTCTGGTTAGCACTGTGATTTACTGTCGAAACTTAACCAGATCACATTTGAGCTATCATTGATCGCCTTTAGCATCCTTTGAGTCACGTTTGAGCCATCATCAGTCGCCTGTAGTCAAAATACCTACAAATCTTAGTGCCTCAGCCAAATTAGCCACAAGTCCAGCTTGCTTAAGTCTTAAACATCAGTTTTTAGACTTCTCCTTGATCAACAGCAAATACCTGGACTTTGTCTCCTATTTTTGAGCTTATCAATCAATCACAACTCATGAGCTTTCCATCTTTTTGAGACCCCAATTAGCAAATCAAACATGAACCCGATCATTTCAATCAGCAAACATCATCCTTCAGCTTTAGCTTCAGCAAACATCATCCTTTAGCTTTAGCTCCAACAAATATCAGCAGCAAACAATCTTTCCCTTGAGTGTTTGAGCTATCCTCTAGGGACAACCAACAACAACTCAACAACAACAACTCAGCCAAAACAAATCAACCAAGCGAATTAGCCAAACTAGCAAACCAAAATAGTAACCAATCAACCAACCAACCAACTATCATCTTTTGGGTCTCAAAACTTTGACAAGCTCAACTTCATCATCAACATCATGCCTCAAACTAGGAGTCAATATCGAGCTGAAATAGAAGCCAAATTGAAAGCTAAAATGGAAGCCAAATTGCAAGCTGAGATGAAACAATTCACAACACCTCTTAAGGACGCAACTCAATTCACAACTGGTATGCCTCCTCATATGTTTATGCCTCAAGGATACACTATTGGCGAGTCATCTTCACAACGAATGCAACCTACAGCATCCTTGGAAACTTTCAAAGAACAATCTCAAGACGACTCATCAGAATTCCAAGATACCTATCTATGGGACCAAGTTGAGAAACTCATGATATCTGAGCCTAATCGTTGCTTTCTCCAACTTGCTCGCATGGGTGCTAAACTACCAAAGGACTTTGACATATCCACTATTAGAGAGCAAGATCCCAACACTACTGCTGTTGTTGCGAAGGGACCATCTACTATAGTCACATCATCTCCTATTACATCGCAAACATCGTCCTCACTGCCTATTGTTGCTTCATTTGAGACACCACGATCGGAGCATACTTTAGAACCATTTATAGTGCCCACCAATGTGCTCCCTCTCATGTCACAAAATCTCAACATTCCACCTTTCCATGTTCCTCAACATATCTCTCCTTCTACCATGACTGTTTCCATGCCTCAAGTAACACAAGCTATCCATGTAACACAAGCGCAAATACTTCAAGCATCCCAAGCTATTCCCATGTCTTATAGTGTGCAAACCACTTCAACAGCACCTGTTGTCCATGCTTCACACCCATTACAATCTACTACATCTCATACGAATACCATATCCCATACACCAATTGCTAATCCCTCCATGCTATCATATAATCCCAACGTTAGTCTCATTGACATGAGTGATCCCCCCGTTTCCAAAGCCAATCCGAACAATAAGGTCGCTTATGTTGATCACCTTACACCCATACTGTCATATTCTTCCAATTCTTCACACACCATCAATCCATCTTATGCTACCCAAAGCTTCCCTAATGTCACCCAACATATGACACATACCAATCCTTATATTGTCCAAAATACAAATCCAAATGTTTCTGTCGTATCTACCAATCCCTTCGTCACTTACCGTGTCATGAATTCAATCCCAACTTCTCAACCATTCGCTACTGTCAATCCGCTATCCACTTCCCATGTGATGCACACCCAATTGCCGCTTGTGTCTTAAGGACAACAATCCTCCAACACATACGTGTCACATACCAATCCTTCAACATACATTGTGGGCACACAACTGCAAGAAACAGTCACAACTCCATATATCCCACAACCGCAACCACAATATATCTTATACCATACTCTAGCCCCTTCGCAACAACAGCAATTATCTTCAGCAGATGTTCAACAAATGATCGATGAAAGGGTAGGACAAGGCAAGAAACCTTTTTCTCTTGAAAACATATGCGCCTGTCCATTTGACAAGTCTCTTAATATGATACCTTTTCCGCCACATTTTGAAATCCCACATTTTGAAATACCATCTTCGAGCCTTTTTTGTGGCATGTCTTGATGTCTCTTATGATGATACATATCTTTTGAGACTATTTTCTCGAAGCTTAGCAGGACAAGCTCTTGAATGGTTTTCTCATTTACCCCTGGGCATCAAATCTTTTGCGGAATTAGCAAACAAATTTCGATCACACTTTGCCTTCAACATTGAACATGAGGTAAACATGAATGACCTTGTTAATACCAAACAGTGCCATGGCAAACCCTTTTCTTCTTTTACCCAACGATGGTGTAATATGGCTAGCAAATTATCATGGGAAATACCTGAGAAACAACAGCTTGACATCTTTGTTCAAAATCTTCATCCTGAGTTGTCATTCCAATTACAATTGCAAAGTGCTAGCACCTTTGACAAACTAGTTTCCAAAGGAGTTATTATTGAACGAGCCTTAATTGCCAAGGGCACTATCAAGATCTTTCACGACAACAAAGATTCTCCCCAAAATTCCAATGATAAGTCTCACTTTTGGAACAAGAACAAGAATGTTGTAAATGATGGTATTGTAGATGCAAAGAACATTCAAACTATGAGAGCTCCCATCAACATTCAAGCAGCTTCTACACCAACACGACCTTTTCCACAACGAAGAAACCAACGCCAAACTTCCAATCCACGCTGACAATTTACACCATTAGTGGAACCTATGGAAGTTGTTTTCTGAAAGCTACTTCAGGCAGGAGATATTATTCTACCTGATGCACCACCAAATGGCGAACCACTCTTTCGAGCTCCTTGGTACAAAGAAAATGAGTATTGTGATTACCATCAAGTTAAAGGACACAAAACAAATGGTTGTATGCGCTTAAAACATGTTATCCAAGACTGCATTGATCAAGGTTTAATCAACGTCACACCTTCAACGGCTCAACCTGCTCAACAATCAACATCAAACTATGATCTAGAGACTTTCAAGATACCACTTCCATCTCATGATTAGACAAATAACCTTCAGGCTGGAAATGCTATTCTGTATAACTATGAATCATCTACCATTGGCCGCATTGACCATGCTCGCATTTCTACCATTACCATCCAAGGGAGAGCACCTGATTGTGCCGTAACCACGCGAAGAGGTCGAATTACTATTCAGGGAGCACCTCCACATCCTCCTCGACCTCTCTCTGACTATAACCTCTTGGATCACCTTGGCAAAACACCCGCACACATATCTATTCTTGAGCTGCTCCGCATATCCCCCGCACATAAAGCTATCCTTGATAAAGCCTTACAAGAGTCTTCGGTGCCTAATAATATTAATATCACACAATTCCAATCTATGGTCGCTAGCATTGCAGCTCCTTGTCACTTAACCTTTTCTGACAAAGATCTTCAGCCCTCCATTCATCCTTCAAATAACGAAGCCCTCCATATTGAAGTATTTGTTAAACAACGCCGTATCAAATGAGTCTTGATAGATGGGGGAGTTGGTCTTAATATATGTTCTTTGAAACTTATCAAGCAATTGGGATATTCTGAGAAAGATGTTGACACCTCCAAGGTTATTACCATCAGAGCATATGATGACGCTGAAAGAGATACCGAAGGGATTATCTTATTGCCTATTCAAGTTGGGCCGGTCATTACAGACACTCGCTGTCAAGTTCTTGATATTGATCTTCCTTACAACATCATCCTTGGTCGCCCTTGGATCCATACCCTTAAAGCAGTTCCCTCTACATACCACCAATGCCTTAAATTTCCACATAAGGGTGTTGAGGTTACCATTCAAGCTGATCCCAATCCATTTGAGTTTTGCCATGCCTTTCAAGCTAAATACCAGAGTCCGAATTGCATTCCTATCAACACCAAGGCATATCCATCTTCATCCTATATAAACCCATCTGACCTTCTCAAGCCCTCATCTAGCAAAGCCGCTTCCAACCTCCATATCAAATATACCGAACATGGCCCTGGTGAATACAAATTACAAGAGTCCTATTGCGTTGGTACCATTCCATTATCTCCTAAATCCCACGGTAAGCCCTCTACATCCAAGCCACCTTCATCCTCCGTTGTTATCAAAGCTCCCCCTACAGTATTCATTAAAGGTGGATTCTTGGATGATGAAGACATTGATGATATAAACTCTTGGATATTCTTTGATGAAAATGACCAAGTCCAACTTGAAGTAGAGCGATACAACAATGGGTTTCGTATCATAAAGAACATGGGCTATAAAGGACATGGTGGCTTGGGATCACAGGAACAAGGACCTACTGAGCCCATTATTGTGTCTAAGAAGTTTAATAAGCAAGGTCTTGGTTACCAATCGGAGGTACCGTGACCCAAAGACATTAAGTGTATTTCTGATACTGATGTTGGACCTTCTTCGGTAGGAGAGACTTCTAATTCGGATACTATCGATGACTCCTCCCTTCATATCACTGACCTTTTTCAAGAACATTCCATCTTCATGTTTTCCGCAGCCTCTTCTAGCCATCACGATTCCTCCAATAGCCTTTCACTCGTCTATCCTGACCTCATCGATTGGGACCAACAGGGGGTACTGATATTAGATACATTTGAAAATGACGAAGCCATTGCAGAATTCATGGGTTTCAGACAAAGTATTCCACTGGGTGATCATAAAGCAGGTTTCATGATGGATTTACCTAAACTAGCATATTTTGGCGGAAGTATCAAATCCTTCAGTCGCAAAAGTGAAATAAACAAAATTCAACAAAATAGGTCACTAGGTGAAAATCGAAAGGTGCTTCTTGACCATGAAAAAGTTAAAATAAAGGACGTATCCAAAGGTGAAAACCTCTCTGAGGTGCCTGAGGATGAGGGATTTGATCTTCCTATTGGCACTGATTACCATGAGAAATCAACTGTGCTAGTTGAAAAATCACAAGACATGAACTTGGGAACAGAGCAGAATCCGAAGATCACTTTTTTGGTAGCATCACTATCAGAACAAGAACGAAGAAACTTCACAACATTTTTTATGAGAAGAGCTATAAATTTTGCATGGACTTATGCAGACATGCCAGGTCTAGATCCTTCACTTGTGGTACATCATTTAGCAGTATCTCCCGATGCAAAGCCTGTCAAACAAAAATTGCGCAAAATGCATCCACAAGTTGCCCTATTGGTCAAAGCATAAATTCAGAAACTGTTAGAAGCAAAATTTATAAAGCCTATTGATTATCCAGAATGGGTTTCAAATTTAGTACCTGTAGCAAAACCAGATGGACGAGTTCGCTGTTGCACAGACTTTAGAGATCTTAACAAAGCATGTCCTAAGGACGATTTCCCACTACCAAGCATAGACAACATTGTAGATCTTACAGCTGGACATGAAATGCTATCTTTGATGGATGGATTTTTAGGTTATAATCAAATCAGAATAGCAGAGGAAGATCAAGATAAAACATCCTTTATCTGTCCATGGGGTACCTATTGCTGGGTTGTAATGCCTTTTGGTCTCAAAAATGCTGGAGCTACCTATCAACGAGCCATGACAGTTATTTTTCATGACCTTTTTCATACTATCATGGAAGACTATGTTGATGACATCCTGGGAAAATCTAAGACAAGAGAAGGACATCTACAAGTATTGGCACAAATCTTTGATCGATTAGAAAAATACCAAGTCAGACTAAATCCAAAGAAATGTGTATTTGGTGTAACATCAGGAAAACTGTTGGGATATATTGTGTCTCGACGAGGGATAGAAGTAGACCCAGCTAAGGTAAAAGCCATCATAGAAATGCCTCCACCAACGAATCTTAAATAGCTTCGTAGTTTAGAAGGTAGGCTACAATCTATCCGCAGATTTATCTCACAACTAGCAGATAAATGTCATCCTTTTCAGCATCTTCTTCATAAGGGTGAACCTTTTAAGTGGGATGAAAAGTGTCAACAGGCTTTTGACAAGATAAAGGAATACTTGGCAACACCTCCTGTGTTAGTACCTCTGATACCTGATCGTCCATTACTGCTCTATATATCATCAACCACAGCATTGGGTGCCCTCCTAGCTCAACATGATAATTCAGGAAAAGAACAAGCCATTTACTACATCAGCAGGACCCTTGTGGGATATGAACTCAATTACTCATTCATGGAAAAAGCTTGTTTAGCATTAGTGTTTGCTTCCCAAAAGTTGCGACACTATATGTTGAACCAAACAACAAAGCTCATCTCTAATGTGGATCCCCTCAAGTATCTCCTTTCAAAAGCACTTCTCACAGGGAGATTAGCAAAATGGGTTATGATCTTAAGTGAATTTGACATACAATATGTGAACCGCAAAGCTATCAAAGGACAAGTTATTGCTGATCAATTAGCTGAAGCACCCATCACAGACATTCAGCCAATATATCCAGAATTCCCTGATGAAGGATTGTTTAATTTGAATTCTCCAGCACGATGGCAACTATACTTTGATGGATCATACACACAACATGGATCTGGAGCAGGCATCTTGTTTGTTACACCTCAAGGAGATTGTATACCTAAATCATACAGAATAGCATTCCCATGTACCAACAACATAGCAGAGTATGAAGCTTTAATCAAAGGCTTGCGCATGGCAGTACAATGGGCTATCAAACAGTTATGAGTCTATGGTGATTCTCAGCTGGTTATCAAACAGGTCTTAGATGAATATCAAACAAAAGACGAGAAGCTTCTTCCATACAAGCTAATGGTGGATGATTTCAAGAAATATTTTGAGGATATTACCTTTGAGCAAATTCCAAGACTACAAAACAGAGTAGCAGATGCCATGGCTATGATTGGATCTCTTTTAGACATGACATCTAACACCTATAAATGTGAATTCTTGGTCGAACAGCGTTTGATCCCAGCATTTGAAGTTCCACAGTCCAAGCTCATATGTGAAATTGTTGGTCCCAACTCGTCGTGGTACAAGGATATATACGAGTATCTCCGTAATCAAACCTTTCCATTTCAACTATCCAACACCCAGCGCAAAACCTTTATCCGTCGAGCCTCTCGTTACACTATCTTAGGAGACACCCTTTATCGCCGGAGTCTTGATGGTATCCTTCTTAGATGTCTTGATTCCGAGGAAGCAAAAACGGCCTTACGTGAAGTACATGAAGGTGTCTGCGGTTCGCATTCCGCTGGCCCTGGCCTTGTTAAGAAACTTCTACGAGCAGGATACTATTGGCCAACTATGGAAAAAGATGCACAACAATTTGCAAGGAGATATCTACAATGTCAGAAACATGGAGATTTAATACATGCACTAGCACATGAGCTTCAGCCTATTGTCACTCCATGGCCTTTTTCGCAATGGGGACTTGATCTCGTAGGTAAAATCCATCCTACTTCATCCAACGGTCATAAGTTCATTATTACTGCCACTGAGTATTTCACGAAGTGGGTAGAAGCCATACCAATGACCTATATCACAGGTAAACAAATAGCCAAATTCATCCTACATTACATTATCTGCCGTTATGGAGTTCCTCAAGCTATTGTCATAGACAATGGTCGCCCTTTCAAGAACCAAGAGGTTAGAGATCTTTGCAACAAGTTCCATATTCAACATAGATTCTCTATGCCTTACTATCCTCAGAGCAATGGTCAAGCTAAAGCCTCTAATAAAACAATCATCAAGATCCTTAAAAAGACTGTTAATGAAGCTGGTCGAGATTGGCATTTACAACTGCATCCTGCATTATGGGCATATAGAACAAGCATCATAACTCCCACTGGAGCCACACCCCATGCTCTCGTCTATGGCACTGAAGCTATTTTGCCTATCGAGGTTGAGATCCCCTCTTTGCGCATATCCCTACAACATACTATCTCAGATGAAGAGTATCGAGTATCCAGACTCCATGATCTTGAGCTATTAGATGAACGTCGCCTTACAGCATTGAACCATCTTCAAGTCTACCAAAACCGGCTACGCCGCAGCTACAACAAAAAGATCAGAGCATGCAGATTTCAAGTTGGCGACCTTGTCCTTAAAGAAAACCAAAGGAATCAACAACATCGAGAGAAACAGGGCAAGTTTGAACCTAATTGGCTTGGTCCTTTCATTATCACAGCAGTTTATGGATCAGGTGCATACACTTTGTCAACACTTGAAGGCATTCCCTTAGATGAACTAGTCAACAATGTTCATCTCAAGAAGTTTTATCCATGAATCTCAGCCATCCCTAAATAAAATAAAATAAAAAATTAAAAAAAAAAAAAGCAAAAAAAAAAAAAAAACAACAAAAACATAAGATAAATAATCCATCCTCTGGTGAAAACCTGGTAAACAGGCACCTTGGATAAGTACCACAGTGAAAACCTGGCAAACAGGCACTATGTGTAGTGACTAGCTTCCCTCATCTGCTTGGTTTGTTTGGTCATATTTCCCCATTTCATCTTGTATAATCCATAATCACAATCCACATCGCAATGCCATACATAGCCTTTCGTCTTCATCTTCGTCTTTGCCAATGCTAGCTATCATGTTTGAGACATTGTCACAATACCTATATCTTTTGGCACCTTAGCATCTTGGCCACATCCTATCCACATTGTCGCTTCTGCATAATAAACCTCATCCCACACTGGGGGCATTTGTTGAGTCTTATTTGGAAGTGGATACTGTTATCTCTAGCTCATAACACATCAAACAACTCAGCTTACAACACAACAAACCTTATCAACTTCAGCCATGGTATATATCCAATGACCAATGTGACCTAACGACTTGCAACCAGGCCCATACCCTCGCAATTTATCCACATTCATCCAACAATCGCAATAAACATCGCTTGATCACACCTCCAACCAATTAGCGATATCATCAATAAGAACTACATCTAGCTCTATCGTTGACGCCTTGATCCCGTGGATACAGGGTATGTAGGCAATCTGAGATGCGAAGGAAGCACTCTGATTCAGGCTAAGACGATAGCCCCTTTCATCATTCATCTTTCATCTTTCTTCTGAACATCCTTCAATCTTTTAGCTCACATTCTTCTATCTTTGATCACTTATATCATCAATAAAACCCAGAACTACATATTCATCATGTCTCATCTTCATTGTAAATGTGCTTTGATTCCGTGGATACAGGGTATGTAGGCAGTTTGGAATACGAAGGAAGTGTCCAGTACTCAAGCACAGATGATCAACCCCATCTTCTTCATCTTCATTTATCATCCAATCTTCTTCTCTTTGATCAGCTCAAACAGGAAGCAAACCATGTGTATATTGAAAGCTCAAGCACTTTAACCAATCAAAAGTACGCCAGAAGCTATTTGTCCGCATGCCTTAAGCCAACATTTGCTATAGCAGTTTATCAACAACTTTAGCCTTCAACAGGATGTAGCTTTCCTCTTAACAAGGCGCTAGCTTGATCCATCCAAGAGCACCCAAAATTTGGCAAGAGAACGTGATGATAGTATCTTTTGTTTTATCTTTTGTCCCTTTCCTATGCCTAATCAAGACTACCTTGATCTATTTATATCTTGGTATGTTGCGATGAAGTAAGGACTAGGGCATGGTCATATAGCTTTCGTATGCCGTGTTTGCGGGATGATCTTATTCTCTTCCTATGCGTATTGGTATCTTGTACGTGTTGGGATTAGCATCTTACATACCAATATCTCTAGCATCTGAGAAGCTAAACAATCTCTTATGCATTGAGACTATTCTATGTTAAGACTAACTCCATACATATAACCAGCAAGCTATCATTATGTGTAGTGGAGATAAGCTCAAACCATTGCTTGTAGCGTCAAAGTCCAACACTAGCTATTATTCATATCTTGTGCATGTTGGCTCAACATCTTGACCTCACGCGTTCAGACAAGATTGTAACACACTAGTTGCGCATTAGATAGCTCGACACCTTGGTCTCTTATACTCTGGTGCATAACATCCATATGCTATATCAAACATAAGGACTGCATTTCTTTTCATTCTGAGCAATTACTTGAAAGCTGCCCATCATCATCCTATCTATCCATTCCATCATACTCAGCCAAGATCAATCATTTCCATCATTTTTTGTCCATATTCCCGCTCCTACAAAACAACTGTGTTAGATATACATAAGTCCATCATATATCCTTTCATTACCATCTATCTATATGCATCAGTCTATCCATATCATTACCATTTACATATTCATACATTTTCCATCCATTAACATTTGCATAAACATCCATATATAATCCATACAACATGCATAGCCATCACAATATCAACATAATAACCATTACAACCTCATATAGATCGCCAAAACCACCATATATATATACATGTGTGTCAAAATACAAGTGTCTACAATACAAGTTGAGCCCTGAAGGACTGAATGTACAAAATCGGCTCTAGGTCTCATCATAATACAAAATACACAAGGTAGCCCTAGTGACTACTAGCAGCTCCCTTGCCCTAACCACCACCACCACTAGGTCCTGTCCCTGGCCCTCTGTCTCTCGATGGCCCCACCACTGAGGCTACTGATCGAGATCCACCTGTCCTCCGTGAACTCGAAGCTCCTGACCTGCTCCTGAAACTAGGCTGCCTTTGCTCTGCCGGCACAGCTCCATAGTACAAGCCTCTGTAATACTCAGCCTCACCCTGCACTCTCTAAAGCTCTGCCTGTACCCCTGTCAACTATGTAGCCAAGTACATCGTAGCTCCATCAGTCCCCAAGGCAGCCACTGCTCTGTCTCGCTCACTGGTCATCCCCTACAACTGCTGCACCGCCCTATCTCTCTCAGCCCGCATACTATCTCTCTCAGCTCGCAGACCATCCCTCTCTGCTCTCATAGCTTGCTCCTGCTGTATCGCAGTGTCTTGCTCTAGTCTCATCATATGCTCATGCTGTCTAGCCGCATCTCTCTCTCCAGTCACTCTAGCTAGAGCACCGTCATCCTGTCCATCTCCTCCCTGTGCTCTTAACTGTAGCTGAGCCTGATATGTCTGTGCCTGTGCTCTTGCATGCCGCAGACTAATCACTGCCTAATGCCTATCCATCTCCACTCTCCTCAGCCTCATCTGCGCTCGTTGCCTCCATCTCCTCTCCTCTTTGATCCATCTTCGCAGCTGCTGAATACCAACATCATCACCTGCTACAATCTGTGCCTGAGGCTGTGCTAATATAGCAGGCTGACCTGGCACCTGCTCTGGCATTTGTATCCCTGGGGCTGCTGGCACAACAGCCTATGCTGGTGGAGCCTGTCGTCATCTCCTCCGAACTGGTCTCTCCATCCCAATCTCTCCAATCTCCCCATCTCGTGTCAACCGAGTCAGCCTCGCTGTCGCCCAGTATACATCATACTCTGGTAATGTGCCTGGATCTGCAGGACCCTGTCCCCACTGCCATGCTACTGGCTGCAATCCATCTCTCTCTACCAAAGCTGTCTCAACCACAACCTCTGGACCCCAATCAAACACCTCTTGTCTCGTCCTCCCAAAAACAACATCACCTACTGGTACTGCCTGTACCTCCCCGAACTGTCTCAAGGCTCTCTCTGGCAAATAGTGCTCTATAATATACATGCCACATCCAAAAATGTGTCTCGCCTGTCTAGCATAGACAAGCTCTGCATCCTCCTCATCCCAGTGCTCACATCCTAGCCATAGCCTCCATACAAATCTATCCACCTCATCCAATCTCCTCCGCCAGTATACCACACCTCGGCGCTGTCGATATGTCAAAGCCCCTCTATACATCCGTGCAAATGGCTCTCTTGCTGCTCTAGCCACCCATCCCTCTGGTCTCGTCACTGGAATGTGCTCATACGCCCATACATGCAACACTGTCACTCCTGCCGACATACTCGCTCCAAACATATAAGCGCAATCATGTAGATAATGATAGAGCTGTCCCAACACACACTCTGCCCATGCATATCTCATGCCATATGAAAACATGCCCTCCATCACTGTCCCCCATCCTACGGGAAAACCTCTGGCTCTCTTATCACCCACTAGCCATCTAATGATAGCCACTACTACCCGCTGTAACCTATCGCAGAGCTCCTCCATCCTCCCCATCGGAATCTCTGAACCCTTAGCTCTGATGTCTGGTGTCCCAAATAATCTCCTAAATGCAGCTGGACCCATCTCCGGATCATAATCCACACGATCCCCATCTATCAGAATCCTCAAAATCTAGAATACATCCTCTAAGGTGATGGTCGTCTCTCCTGTCGGTAACAAGAATGAACTGTGCTCGCTCATCCATCGCTCCACCATCGCTGTCATCAGCCCTCGATGTGCCTGAACTGGCTCTAATCGGGATACATGCTCCAAGCCCAGGATCTCTAACACCAGTAGCTCCTTTGCATCCAACCGCCTCACCAATCGCAAATCTCTCGGATGTGGCTCTCGTGATAGCAATGGCGATAGTACATCCTGCATCATCCATTTACCCTTGTCAGTCCATTCCGTTAGCCATCCATATCAAAATCTGCTTATCTATTTGCTATTTTACAGTACATCTACCATAAGCGGTCCACTTTACCACATGCGCTAATTTCCTGCTCAATAGTGACTCGCTTTGCCTTATGCGCTTTTATTTTGCCCACCTGCGAGCTCTTTTGCACATGCACATCTGTTTTAACTATAAGCGACCTCTATTTCCATATGCGCTTATCCTTGCGTTCTATGCGCGTTCTATGCTGTATGCGGCCATCTTTTCGCTAAACGCGAGCTTAATTCTATATGCGCATAGCTTTTCACTATTAGCGATCTCAATTACCATTAGCGACTATTCTAGCCTTAGACGCGCGCTATTCACCTTCTGTGAGCCCCTTCTAGTCATATGCGAGCCAAACTACCCTATGCGACAACTCTTTGCTCATAAGCGAGTGTTTTTGCTCTATATGCGCATTTTTGACTGTGTTTTCCCGCTGACAGGATGCGACCACTTTCTGCATAAGCGACCTACCCGCGCCCATAAGCGACCACAACTACTGCAAGTGCTCTCTATTCCTACATAAGCGACCTAAACGTACTATTTCCTAACCTAGTCGCTTTTGGTGACGTGTGTGCATTATTTACACTTTTAGGCTATTAATTACATGCTTTTGGGAAAAGTTTTGAAACATACTGGTGCCCCTGCTCCCTCTGGTCGCCCATGTGTCCTCACTTGCTCCGCACGATGATCCCTGTGTGGAATAACCATCCTGATAGCTCTGCAACTCTCACTCTTAGGAGCTCTTGATTTCTCTAGTTTCTGAGCACAAATGAGCCTATTTGCCATTGTAGAACCTACTTATAGCCCTTCTCAAAACCCTAATTCTTCTATGCCACAGCCTATTTTCTCCCATCCAACCCCCATTTTCTTTGTGACTGCCTTCTTTTTAGCCTTTTCTTCTATCGAGAGCCAACCCAGCCCTTCCTGGTTAGCCTGGCTTACCTCTCGAGGGGGCATCACCTGTCAGTTACACTGGGGCACAACTTGTTTATCGAATGCATATCGTATCTTCTTTGACACAACACTCTATCGAACATTGTATCAAAAAGGGGCAAAATGTAGACACCCAAATTTGTCCCAACTTTGTTTATGTCTAGCAACACCATTTTAAATCATTATTCATTAAGCCAATTAATTAAATAAATTTTATTTATTTAATTAAAATCCCATCCTCATCCTACTTAGCCAATTAATTAAATAAATTTTATTTATTTAATTAATTCCACATCATATCCCAATCATATCCTATCCTCATCCCAATTAATTAAATAAATTTTATTTATTTAATTAATTTCCACATCATATCTTATCCCATCCTATTTATTTATCCTATTAATTAAATAAATTTATTTTATTTAATTAATATCCAACTCATATCCCAACTAATTCAAATATTTTATTTGAATTAACTACTCACCTTTCATCACATTCCAACACTTGTCCATCTCCCCTTAATCCTGTGTTGTCATACAACTTTCAATTAAAATTCTTCACATGCACAACTAATTGGATCTAAATTTAGTAACTTTCAATCCTAGCCATTCACATAGCCTTTGAATCTCTACCGTTGATTGATCTTGGTTGAGTCCTATATAAACACCCTCTCACTCCATATGAGACATCCAACAATCATATAGCACCTACATTATCATCTTGAGCATCTTGAGCATCTGAGCATCCAATTGAGCTTTTATCATCCATCATGGCAGCTTTCAGCATTGTAATTGTTCATTGTTGAAGAAGTAGTCCACATCTCTCAAACAAGGAATCGCACGGTCTAGGTGATGTTATGCTTGAATTGCATTGTTCTTTGATTTCATTTAGATTAGATTCCTTGATGATGGTAGGGTTAGGGTTTCATGACTATGTCTGATCTGCTAAACCTGACTTTCACCTATCACACTTTCTAATAGGGCTTAGGGTGGTTCAATCTTTCCAACTTCAACTTAGTCACCATCTCCTCTGAAACTAGGTTATCTAAACTACCACTATCAATCACAACTTTACAACACTTACCTCCTGGTTTGCATTTGGTTCTAAACAAACTTTTCCTCTGTGGTGGTTCCTTATTTGCTTCTACTTGAAATAGTGCTCTCCTCATCACCAACGATTCTCCTTTCTCTGGTTTACCAATTGAACTAGGTGATCCAACATGTTCTTCTTCAACATAGGCTGCTCTTCCACTGTTCTTGGTCTTCTTACTTGTACTACCTTGATTACATTCAAATGCTCTATGTCCTTCACCTCCACACTTGAAACAAGTACCTCTGAATGTTCTCTTATCAAATCCCCTTCCCTCTCTTCTGTATCCTTCATTTTGGTATCCACTAGGGTTTCCTCTCCAGTAACAATTTCTGTCATCTCTTCGGTAAGTATTACTATCTCTGTCATCCTTCCTGAATGTGCTATCAAACTTATTCTACTCTGAATGTAAGCTGCCTCCTCCAAAAAATATTCTACCTCTCTGAAATTTACATCCTCTGCCTTTTTGTCTCGGATCATGTCTTGTATTCATCTTCTCTTCAAATTTTAGGGCAAACTGATATGCTTCTTCCAAAGATGTCATCCTTACCAAGCTTAGTTCTTCTTGAATGTTCAATCTCAGTCCATTGATGTATCTAGCCACGTTCTCCTTGCTTTCTTTACTATGTACTATCCTTATAATCATCTTTTGAAATTCTTCAGTGTACTCCTTCACAAATTTCTCCTTCCGTCTCAGGTTTTGCAATCTTTTCAACAACTCCCACTCATAGTTAGTAGGTATGAATTGATTCTTCAATTTTGTCACCATCTTATCCCACTTCGCAATCTTTTCTTTTCCTCTTCTGTTTCTTTCCAACTAAACTTCTTTCCACCATATAGCAACATGTCCTTTCAACTTGGTCTTCACAAATTTCACCTTCTCTGGATCTTCAATTTCTTCATATTCAAAGTATTCTTCCATGTCATTTATCCAGTCAATCAATTCTTCAGGGTTCAAATTACCAATATAATTCATCACATCAACTCTAGGTCTCTTTCCAATCTTCAAAATAACTTGCAACATCTTTACTTGATCTAATTCTTCTTCTTCGTCACCTCCTAGGGTTTCACTAGTTTGTTCAACAGATTGAAATTCTTCTTCATCATCACTTTCAACATTAGGTCTTAGTGTCAATCCTCTTTGTCTATCCTCTTCAACAACATCCAAACAAATTTGCATTGCTTTCATAATCTCCATCATCTCATCCATTCTACCAGCCATTGTTTCAATGACAACAACTCTCCTTGGTGGCATTCTTGCTAGGATCAAGTGCAAACTGCCTCAAGTTTAGTGATTGGGCTATAAGGTGACAACTGCCTCACAATCGATGATCGGTTGTGACAACAGTAACCTACCTTGATTTGGTGATCTGTCCACAGAAAGATCTTATGGAATTCCTTTGCCAACTTCGCTCAACTTACTCCCAAAGATTCAAACTTTCACTCTGATACCACTTGGTGTAGTCATGGTAGGAGGGTTCACAGAATGAACTGTCTAGGCTATGCAGCAAGAGTAAAAACCATGGAAACAACTCAAAGATATGAAACAAACATAGATTCAATCATTTAGTATATCATAGAACTCAAATACAATCTGGCTGGCATCATGCGGGCTTACAAGTAGGGATCAAAGGGCCTGATTATAGAATATCAGAATATGCGCAAGATATAGGTTTGAAGCTCCCTTACACCAAATCTAAACTAAGGAGTATGAATCAATCATTTTTTGCCTGCCTAGGGATCTATTACATCCTTATATATCTTCTCTGATACAAAAGAGTCCCCCGCATCAGCCAAGGAAGGTCACAAACTCCAATGAAGAGCTTGGGGAAGGTTGGACACGAACCAAAGATCATTGAATGATGTGTCGTTAGGCTCCACAAGTCAAGTAATGCTCTCAAGTCTTCTCCTTTAGATGGTTATTAGAGACTGTTAGGATGCTCTGTTATGAGAAAATAGTCGATCTTCTGATAGCGATAACTTTCTAGTATCTGATCCAAAAGCTCTAAATTCTGCATATGATGTAGATGATTGAGTCTAGATGCTAAGTCCAACTTCACAAGATGTGAAATGTAGCTGCGGTAGAATGCGTACCAAAATACAGAAACTGCTACTAACTGAACTGCCTGAACTGAACTGGAAAATGAAAAGAAACAAACTAAACTTTAAAAAAACTAAAATACAAATGTTTTTGGTTGATGCAAGATTGCTCTTGAGCCAGGGATGCTCCTACATCAATATGCCTTTTGTTAGACATATTTTTTTAAAGTTTTCATATACCTCTCAAATAAAAACATCCACCTCGTTGATACGACATCCGCCAATTCAATGTCATTGACTATGTGTATAAGTAAATGGACTTGTAGGTCCATGAAACTTGTAGGGAGCTCCTTCTCAAATACACATACAATTTCTACAATTTCCTTCTTCCATTTTGGCACTTCACATTCATGGATCTCCTTGGAGGTCACCCACCTAATATAAGAATAGTAAATTAGTATGAACCTTTAGTCAAAAATTAAAATGCAATATAATATCTCTATGTCTCTCACACATGAACATTTCATATAACCACATACCTTGTAAATGCTGACAATCAACTTATGGTATTCCTTAAGTCAACTCTAAGACATGAATCCCCCCTAATTGCCAATGGCATGATATGCTATCAAACACATTTATGAAAAGGTCATTAGTAATTTTTTTCTCACACAACAAAATATCAAAATATATTTAGTACTTAATCAATGTTACCAGTAAATGTTAAATGATGATATATAATACCTTAATAAAATTATGAAAATCATGTGTTTTAAATCTTGTGATATGTCCATCAACTGTAAAAGCTTTAGCCAATGATGACCCATAGCCAGTAGGTGTCCTTATTGAACAGATGACATTTTTTAGTTGGTCTAGGTTTTTTTTTTCAAAATCCATGGAGCTTCTGCATATGTTTCATTTTTTCTATTTGGCCACAAATGTTTTCTATCAATTTTGGTACGTGAAAGAGCAATATCTCTCCTTGAAGATAAGGTGTCCTCCTCTTTGCCTAATATATGTTGAAATATAGAATCTAGGACATTTTTGAAGATGTGCATAGGATCTAATAGGTGAGATATTAATAGAACCTTCCAGTAAGGGAGCTCATAAAATATGGATTTTCTTTTCATTCCTTCTGGCATATTAACTACAACTTGTTCTGGTTCTTCAATTGAATCATCCCGGTCAAAAAAATCCTGCCAAGCTTTCAATTCAGCATCTTCATACTTCTTAAGCCAATCACTTGGACCCATAATCATGGGAGGGCCTCTATTTTCAACTTTTCCATCAAATTGATTCTTTAGGCGATTTCTAAACTTATGATCTAGTGGTAGAAAAACCCTATTGTTTGCATAAATAAATTCATGTAGATCTTTAGAATACCACCCTTGAAATTGTTCTGCACATCTTAGACATGAAAATATCCCCTTTTTTTGAAGCCCTACAATTCAATAAGTAATGTTAAAACATAAAAAAAAAGTATAAAACTAAGTATGAAAGTTGTGATGAAAATAAATTATGAGTGTAAATACGTAGATATTTTATCTTACCAAAATAAACACCAAGTCCTGGGAAATCATGAATAGTCCAATATAGCACACCATACAACATGAAGGACCTATTTGATGGAGGACGTGATATGTCATACATTCTTATGCCTTTCCATAGCAGTTGCATCTCATCAATAAAAGGCTCAAGATAAACATCCATGCTTTTAACTTGATGTTTTCCTGGAACAATGAGAGTCAACATAAGGTGCTCCTTTCTAATGCTCATCCATGGGGGAATATTGTATATTATCAATCTGACTGGCCAAATACTATAATTTGAGCTTAGGAAAGAGAATGGGCACACTCCATCAATTGCAAGACCAAACTTGATACTACAGGGTTCATCTTTGAATTTTCTTGGCCATTTTCCTCTATGTGTTTTATTGCTTTGGAGTCAGCCAGAATTTGCATGAATCAATCTTTACTCCTATTCTTTGCATGCCAGTCCATCAATTGTACAAGTGACTTGCAAAAAAACATTCGTTGAATCTAGGTATAATTGGCATGTGACATAAAACCTTCTTTGGAACTGTAAGACCTTTTACATCTGTACGATATCTCTTCTCTTTGCATACAAGGCATTCTACCTTGTTTTGATATTCATCTCTGTATAAAATACAATCATTTTTACATGAATGAATTTACTTATATTCAATCCCCAACTCAACCAACAACAGATGTGCCTCTGTGCAAGTTGATGGCAACACATTCTCTTCATAGAATATTTTAGTTTTTAGTGCCCTATAAGATTTCCAGAGATTAAATCAATTAAATGTTTGACTTATGATGAACATGTTTGATATGTTAATCTATACTAGGACTGTTTATATACAATATATGGTTTTAAAATCCCCTTAAAGAAATATAAATGAAGTTGATGAATGTTTACAAATTATGTACACCAATTGACAATGCAAAGTAAGAAATAGATTTCAACTCACTTCAATAGGGTAGTGAATCCTTTGTCCAACCAACCAAATAGTGACTTGATTTCTAATAATATTAATGTGCATGCTAGTTTTGAGGTTCTACTTGCACCTAATTTGAACACGGGTGTCTTCGCTACTTGCTTGATGGAGTCTTTTAGGTTGTTATCATCAACATTATGTTGGTGGTAATTACCCCTGCTATCATCGTTACTATCAACCATATGATCATTATTGTCATCATTGTTTCCATCCCCAAAGAAACCTATAAGCATTTCATTCAATCCTTCTTCATGCACTACATTTTCACTATCATGATCATCATCATCTTCATGCAGTGCATGCCAATCCATCAATTGTACAAGTGACTTGCAACAAAACATTCATCGAAGTCTAGGTATAATTGGCATGTGACGTAAAACCTTCTTGGAACTGTAGGACCTTGTACATCTATACGATATCTCTTCTCTTTGCATATAGGGCATTCTATCTTGTTTTGATATTCATCTCTGTATAAAATGCAATCATTTTTACATGAATTAATTTGCTTATATTCAATCCCCAACTCAACCAACAATAGACGTGCCTCTTTGCAAGTTGATGGCAAGACATTCTCTTTAAGGAATATTTTAGTTTTGAGTGCCTTGTAAGATTGCCAGAGATTAAATCAATTGAATGTTTGACTTATGATGAACATGTTTGATATGTCAATCTATACTAGGACTGTTTATATACAATATATGGTTTTAAAATCCCCTTAAAGAAATATAAATGAAGTTGATGAATGTTTATGAATTATGTACATCAATTGACAATGCAAAGCAAGAAATAGATTTCAACTCACTTCAGTAGGGTAGTGAATCCTTTGTCTGACCAACCAAATAGTGACTTGATTTATAATAATATTAATGTGCATGCCAGTTTTGAGGTTCTACTTGCACTTGATTTGAACATAGGTGTCTTCGCTACTTGCTTGATGGAGTCTTTTAGGTTGTTATCATCAACATTAGGTTGGTGGTAATTACCCCTGCTATCATCGTTACTGTTAACCATATGATCATTATTGTCATCATTGTTTCCATCCCCAAAGAAACCTATAAGCATTTCATTCAATCCTTCTTCATGCACTGCATTTTCACTATCATGATCATCATCATTAAGGCTAGGTGGCATGTCATCAGTGTATGCGGATCTCACTAGCTCTTCAAATTTCTTAGCTAGTAGTATTCTCTTCAATGTTGCTCTTTTCACCCTAGTATTGTTTAAAAGATGGTTTGGATCATCTGGTCCAAATCTTAATAACCTAGTTGGATCTTGGGTATTAGTATGTGTTTCATCAACATCTTCTACCTATCAACAAATGCAAGCATTATTTAATGTTTGGCAACAATTGGATAAATCATAAATGTATCAATTTCAAAGAAATATAATTAAATATGACTTAAAAAATAAAAATATAAATTGTATGAACATATATACATCAATTGAATAATGGAACATTATTTTAGAGACTACCCTTTTTATACAATAATTTAAATAAAACACAATTTTGACAACATAGTTTATAAAACATCAATCCACACTCATTTATTATTCTTTGGTTTTCTGCCCTTAAGAACATCCTTAGGGAGACCTTGTTCTTCTCTTTTATTTCACGCAGGAGTGCGTTTTAAGAAGGGGAAATCAATCAATAACTCATGCCCAATGGTAAGGTCCATAAAGCCTCAACCTTTATCAATCTATGAACCTCTCTTTCCATATCTCCATCTTTATCATTTATAACCTCAACAAATTGACAATTCGGTCTTATAGTAGGGTCCCTTCCCTTACTACTATTTATAAATCCTACAATATTTTTGTGTGTGTATGTACATGTCCATCTATATACATAAGATGACCTCTATTCATTTCTTTTCCACTTTCCAATTAGAGACGATGTGTATACATATTCGAATTTAGACCATATGCGGACATGCTAGGCTTGTATTTTGCTAGCCTTATTCACCACTGTAATATGATGGACCATACTATGGCATTAATTTCCTAGTGGTTTGTTCTGAATTGTTTCTATGTTTAGATCCCACATGTACATTCTGGACAATAAAGAGGCCTAGATTCGCTCCATGAATATTGGAGGGTTGTATCATCCCCAAAATTAAAACACCTCGTACACTCTAGGTCCCCAAAATTAAAACACCTCGTACACTCTAGGTAGTTGTTGATCACTAGGCCAAGCGCAATATAGTCAACGATCAAATGTTTCTTTGTAAATTGATCTCAAACTCAGGGGAAAGTCATCATCTCCATCACATTCATTCTCATAGGTAATGTAGTTCACCTTCCCCTTATCTTTAAGCAAATTATGCATCTTTAAACCGGTTCTTGTTCTGTTACTTGTTTTCATCAATTCCTCATCTTTCGATTTGGTATATTGACATATATTTTTATTAGATGTATCATTTGATAAACGATCATTGCCCTCTAGGATGGAAATCAGTGATCCAAGAAACTTTAAACCAAGAAATTTATCCTGCAAGTATCCATTAAGAAAAAAATTAGTTATTTAAATAATATAAAACAATGTTTAAACAAAGTATACATGTTATTTATATCAAATTGGAAAATTCCTTACCATAATTCCTATTGGATTTGAATCGATTGTAGGAGGCATACTGATGCAGGAGCATCCAGTGGTGTAAGGGAAATCTTGCATCACCCCAAAATAAGTCAATTCAAAATCATTGTAGTTGTTTTCATTTCTTTCCATAATTAGTGTTTTTGGTTCCATAATATCCAGAATAATGATGTAGGATTTTTTAGTTTTTCCAAAACTACTAAAAATAGCAACCTGCCTGTTTTAGAAAGTGTACTTGCCATTTTAGGGAAGTTTGCATTTGGGCATGGATTGAAACGAAAACTTACAAAAAGTTACATAACAGAAATATAAGACCTTTAGCAAAGGAATCAGGCAAAGATCATTTGTGAGCTGAAAGAATTAAAGTTTTTGTTTTATGAAAAGCCCCTAAAAATTTTTGAAATGAGATATGAGGCACTAAAACATCCCATAACATCCCAAAAAGTTGATGGAAATCCATTTACGGATTTCCAGTGTGATATTTCACATTGCAAGATTTCTGGCACTTAAAACGGTTCATCAATCTGACACCCGGATCAAAAGTTATGCTTCCCGGAAGTTGACCTACTTTTGGAGGGAGTTGCAAATTTCAAAATTTAGCTGGAGGCCACCAAAAAGTGCTATTTATGACTATTTTGGGAACCTTGGGTAGTAGCAGAGTTAAGGGGGAAAGTGTGGAGTCAAGAATAGATGGGAAAATAGAAACCCTAGCTGATTTGGAGTTGCAGAAGGCTGAAGATTCTAGAGCCTGGTGATGTGTAGCTATAGTGTGTTGCAGCCTGTGGAGGATTGATTCCTCTATTTGTAATTGACCTTTTGTAATGTAATGAGTTGCCTAGATCAATAAATAAATATTCTATTTTCTATGTTCTATTTCTGTTGTTATGTGTTTTATGATTTACCCCCTTCATCACATACTACCAACTAGAAGCTCATCATATATGTAATGTCTTTGTACAATCGCTCGTTTGAATTGTTTCTTTCCACGACATACATAACATCCACAAACAACAATTTTCTCAAAGTATTCATCCCATGTAGTATAGTCCTGACCAACCTCTTGTTCAGTGCAATCATTTGTTGTCATATCCTCTTCCACCCACTATCCTTTATGTGATTTAACAATTTTTGGTCCACGTCTATGTACATATCTTGTTCTTTTGCTAGTTGAACGCTCAGGCTCTGCATTTGCTCCAATCTCCATCTAAAATAATTAACAACATGCATTAATTTATGTCAAGATTAGATAATACATTATAAATTTCAATAATACTATAAAAAAGATGGACGTATTACAAAATGCCATTAGATCATTTTTTCTTAAGTTAAGTCAAAATTTGAGTACCTGATGTCCCACTTCATCTGTTGTGTCCTCATTTGATATGACATGATCTGTTGCCATGGCCTCGTTTGGCCCCTATAATACACAACATAGTAAATAATGTATAATACACCAATTATATCATTTCAATGAATATGCTATCCAACACAAAACCTCACTTTAGTCATATATTTGACATATTGATATCATGTTTTGGCCATCCTAGTTTTCAAACTTTTCCCTTGATCATAGAATCACATTTAATCACCATTCCTGGGCATTTTCAACCAATAAGTTTGACCTCAGAGGCCTCATGGACAAAAATGACTTTATCTCCTCTATGTTGTAGCATTTGTGAATTCATAAACACCTTCCTCCTTTGGTTGAGGTTGCTTTCTCTTCTTACCTCTATTGTATCTGCAGATTCCATTATCATGTCTATTTCCACCCACTTTCCTCTCTGCGATATAGTAGTTCTACACCATCCACGTCCTCTCTTTATGGCCTCCTCTGGATCCTATAATGCACAACAATGACAATAGTCACATAACAGTTGTGCAGCAAGAGAATATTGTTGAAATTATCTTGTTAATACGCTCGCTTTTCATTAAGATGCACTATGAAAAACAAAATAAGACATTGCAACATTTTTCTCTTCACAAAAAGTTTACACGCGAAATCTTGACAACTAGAGCTCAAATCTTATGATTACAAGATGACTATAAATTCACATAAAAAAGACATTTATTTACAAGCTGACTACAAATAAAACCTATTACTAATAATTTTAGCTGAACATCACTTCTATGGTCCTTTGTTATCCTAGATGAAAGAAAACCTATTACTAATAATTTTAGCTGGTTCTCTACCTTACACTTCTTCCACAAATTCATTAAAACCATAGATATTTTCTCTTTGAAAACTAGAGATTGGATTCCTTATTCTTGATTGAAACCTACTTTATATTGGATAGTGCGTGAATATTTATCTTAGATAAGATCCAAAACTTTAATTCTTGATTTTTTATTTTTCATGATTGGTCTTTATCCTCCATAGAGGTCGTGGTGAAATTAGTTGGCTTAGTTATGTAGAAATCTCCTCATCAAATAAAAGCCAACAAATATTTACAAATGGCTCAACCCATATAAGACTTAACAATTTACTACAATTTTAATGAAATATTGATACATAGCATGACCTACTTTATGTTGTATGGAAATCATATTTGTAGCCTAATATGTTATGTTTTCATAATTAGTATTGCATGGAAGTCTAGCCACTAGCGAAAACCTTTGACATCTTGATTGATTTAGCTAGCATGTATATCTTCATTAACGAAGAGAAGGCATGAGATCTGAATTTATTTGTTTGATAGGTAAAAGAGTTTGGTTTTCAAATTACTAAAACACAATACAACTTTTTTTAAGTGCCATCAAATTATGTTTTTATTATGTAAAGTTTCTAGGATGTATCCATTTTTTTCCAAGCTAGTTGGTGGTATGTTGTTGTCACACTAGATTCCAATGTTATAAAACCCTTACTACTTAAACATTTACCTCAATTCAAAATGTTTGCATGAGGAACATATTGGTTTGGCACAACTAGGCTCTAAATTAGGTGCACTTTGTGCCACCTTTGGCATCCCAAAGAGATTAAATTTAGGGCTGAAAGTCGATGTTAACTACTCTGACTAATGAATCAAAAATTCTTGCTTGCATTAAAACATACCGCACAACAAAAAAACACCAAACAAAACTTTCATACCACAAACTTGACGAAAATAATTTACCATAGGTCGCTCTCATTTTTGAATCTATAGATATAATTCTAAGCTTTACTAGGCATTAGAGAGTTCAAGCTTTACTTTTTTGAATATTAAAAAGGAGCACATTTTTAGGATGCAAGGGTTTGGCAATCCTTAACTAGAACCCATCCCTCAACTGCATCGGGTTCAAAGATAGCTGAGTAGAAATGTTGATTTTTTTACTTTAATCCCTTTATTTTTGGCATTGATACAAACAATAAATTTGCTATTTGCTAGTTAAGAATAGGTACGACAACGCACTTCTACAAGTTCATTAGCTTTTTGTTTTGTATATATTTTGCTCCTATTTAATATTCATAGCTAATGTAGATCACATGGTTTCAACTCTTAGGAGATATCTCATAGGCATTTAAATCCAGAAAGAGAGTCATTCAAGGTAAAGCTTGCCCATTAATCGCCCCTTTATTTTAAATCACCCATTTCTTTTAATTTCTTTCATTGGTGGCTTGCTTTCATACCGCAAAACAAAACTTTCATACCACAAATTGGATGAAAACTTTCATACCTGGCAGTGTGTACTTTGTTTGCCTCCACAGACTGGACAAAATTAATTTTCCCTAGGTCGCCTCAAAATGTTAAGCAATAGAGGGAAGGGAGCAAAGGGAGCAGACTCTAGCCACAATGAGGTAATTCATTATCAATTTATAGATTTGTAAATGTTTCCATTGTTTCTTTGATTTTTAGTTTTTAGTTTTTTATTTCTAAATTTAAAAGAAGAAATTATATATATAGGGACATGAGACTGACAAAGATAAAGAGGCATTGGCTTCCATATTGGGGGTAGAGGTAGTGAACAAATTGGATGGTGTGGACTTGACAATGCTTGCCAGATACATAGAAAAATGATCTAGTAAAGCCCCTGAAACATTGCAACCAAATCAATTGTGTCAAAGGGAATCAATTGATTCCCCAACCACTCCTCGATCAAGCAAGAGATCTAGGAGGAAATCAATAACAATAAACTCTAAGAATGTGGAACAAGGAGCAAAGACTTCCAATGTCCCAGCCACTCCTAGGACACAAACTTCTTCCACCACACCATGTTTTGCACCTTGCATTGGTAGCTATGATACCAAGATAGAATATGATGTGGTTTCAGGGGAAGTCTGAATGACAAATGTTGGAAAAATGTTTCTGGATAGGTTGAAGGAATCATGCCTTCAATAGTTAAAAGACCATCTACATTTTCCATTCTCAAAGATACCCATGCACCTGCAAAAAGTAGTTATCCATGATATGGGGATTGAATTTGGCATAGGTTGGTTTGTATAGAAGATAAAGCTACGAATGTCTCAAAACTGCAAGAGATTTTAGTGCAACCAAATAAAGAAGATAAAAAACTCCCTCTCGAGCTAAGGCTAAAAAAAAGGCCAATTGATGTAAGTGTGAAAGTATGGAAAGAGCTTGTAAAAGCATATGAGAAGTCTGATGCATGGAGAAAGTCCAGTGATGAGAGTATGCAAGTATTTGAATTTGCTCATAAGATTATATCAAATTTATTAAACGATTTTTAAATTTTATTTGTGCATAGTTAAATTGAATTAGTATATGTTTTAGGACAAGGTCTCCGAGGCTAGGCTTGACAAACTTTGTGCCACTCATCACAGTGGCTAGAAAGGTTTACAGGCCTTGATCTAAACATTTGTAAGCAAATTTAATATGTTAAATGATATATTTTTTTATTTCCTAGGAAAAAGTAAATGATTGCATATTAATTAGTTTAACTAGTCCATGTGTGATGTAGGGACATCTTATTAAAATTCAAAAATTGTCACTGGCATTTGATTTTTGGTTTTAATGTATGGGTCAAGTGACAGAAATATGAGGAAGGAAGCTCCTATCGCCAAAGTGACAAGAACAATAATGATTGTTAATTTATAGAAAGTGAATAAGTGGAGAAGGTGATTATTGCTAATATCAGTTACATCGCTATTTTGAGAAGGTTTAATTGTTATTGTGGGGGAGCTGCCAGATTAAATTCAACCATGATATAAGGTAGAGACACTCTAAAGAGTTAGTGCATAACTATAGAAGATTCTATCTTTAACAAGGAGTAATGGTCAAAGAGTGGGAGTTAGTGGTGTCTTAAAAGAAAGATTATGAGAGGGTGGATGTGTGGGATAGCTTGTGGCAACGCAGGCATATAATTCCTATCATACATAATGCAGAAGAGAGGAGGCAGCAGCGAGAAGGCCATTACAATGGATAGAAGTGGCAGAAAATAATTAAAGCAGGCCGCATATATGTAGTAAATGTTGATAACTGAGAGGGGGGGGTGAATCAGTTATCCTAATTATTTCCTTTATTGAACTTTCCTTTTAATTGATGCAGCATAAAATCAAACACAAAACATTAACCATGAAATAAGAAACACATGACACAGTATTTTTGACGTGGAAACCCTGTTAAGGGAGAAAACCACGGGGTGATTAACCCAAAATTATTCTCTGTTAGAAGAACAGGAAATTACAAAAATGGCACTTGCCAATTAGGGCTCACTGCCCGAGCACACTGCTCACAAGAGGCCCACTGCCTACAAGAAGACACACTGTCTACAAAGTGATGAGAATCACAGTCTTGAACTGATTGGAAGCATCTGCATATGCTGGAGTTCAGTTCCGGTTAGGCTCAGTACACTGATCTGCTGCACTTCATCTTTCCTCTGTTCTTTATTCTGCTATCTTTCACATACCGGATCCTTTTTGCTACCTCTGCTCTTATCTGGACTTATTCGCATATATCTCTACAACAACACAGCACTTCACAACTAAATCCATCCTCTATATATATCCACACAAGTAATTTCATCACCTTTCTAGTCGGCATCCGGAACAGTCTAGTTTCTTATAAACTTTCATTCTGTCGGTTGAATCCTTCCTCACCAAGCAATGCGGATCAAGCATATACTTGTAGATATCATTAATCATGTCGGCCAAACATGATTCATGCCTTCACAACCTCTGTCATCAATAGTAACCCATCCGGAAAGCAGTCTGATACTCTGCCAGTCAGTTCTTCCTCTGTTTTCACTGTCTCTCAGGAATCCGGTACTCAACCATTCATATCTTTTTCCTTGTCCATCACCGGAGGCTAGATCCTTGGAATATACCACTCAAGGTAGTCCTCTTGACTTCCCCAAATCCGCACTGCACCAAGACACTTACTCTGAGAGGTCCGGATCAATCTGTCGGACCTTGCCACATGCTCTGTTCTTCTTCACCGGACCACAACATTCTTTATTCTGACTTCCGGTAGAGACACATCATGTCTTGCGGATATGTGGGATGACCTTTGTTGCCATCAATGACAACAACCATGAATCCATATAGTGTCTCTTGCCAACAATCTCCCCCTTTGGCATTGATGGCAACACTTAGTGAAAAATGACTAAGTGTTTTCACTATGCTCCCCCTTTGCTGATGCTCTGTCTTTATATACAATTTCCGGAACTCCCCCTTAGTTGGATTCCTCATTTTTCACTGCTCCTCACTCCCCCTTTGACATCAATGGCAAAGGGTAGGGTCCGCATATCAAAATTTTCAAAAATTTCTTATACTTAGCCGCATATTTACATACTCACATATATTGAAGAATGTCTGCAAAGGATGTCTGCAATTGGATCATTTCTGTGGCCCAACTTTGCTTCATTCTATCCAAAATTGAAATGTGACCACTTAGCAAAAATGCAAAAGCTTCTGCCCGCTTGAGATCTGTCAGATCTTTTGTTTGGGCGGTGGTCTGAGCATCACTGATGGCCTCATGCATAGTTTCCAACTTAGGGATTATAATCCTTCTAAGTTCTCCCATCCGGTTAGTGATGTTCTTCCTTTCCTTCTCAAGATTTTTTATTTCATTCAAGACTGCAATGGTCTGACATTCTTGATTTATTATAGAGGAAGAGAGAGGATCAAAACTTTGAGATAAGCTTTGTAGCTTATCCTGTTCCTCTTTTATTTTCTTGTCAAATGCTGCTGTTGCCTTTGACCAAGATATGCAAAATTTGTAGATGTCACCGCCATCCTTAAGAGCATTCTCTAAGCTCCTTATTCCAATGCTTACAATCTTCCTATCCTTAGAGATTAATTCTAATATTTCTGAAAATCTTTTGTCCAAAAATTCCTTCCAGACCTTTTCTTCAGCTGATTTTTCTAGAGAATCAAAATGTGTATCAACACTGCTGACTAAGGTTTTTAGATTACCGGAAGAGGAGGCTGTCGGATCTATTTGGATTGATGGCATGATCTTTACAAGTACTCCGGAAGCAGCCTCTATCAACTCACAGTCTTCCATATGAGACTTCAGGAGCTTTTCATTTGCCTTGGCATTTGCAAATGAAGCTATCTTCATTGTTTGTACCGGAGAGAGAGAGTCAAAATCAAATGGGCCTTTTAGAAGCTCCGGTTCATCAATCTCTAGAGTTTCTTTGCTCAAAAATTGTTGAACAGTTTGTGCAGTGTCTCTTGCCGGAGACAGATGTTTCTTTTCTTCTGCAGTCTTAGAACTGTCAACCTCTTTGTCTTTCACCACTGCTTCCTTCTCCTGTAATTGCTCTTCTTCTTTGGATCCGGAGACTGTAGGGGAAATCGGAGGAGAGATGCTAGTTTGTTCATGAGCCACTTCTTCTGGAGCAGAGGGTCCCAAGTCCTCAGCTGTTTCTGTACCTAAATCCTCTACAACCGGAAGATTGAACCTTTTGAAGGCCTTCCGGAGGATCTCTTCTGTTTCTTGGGCCACTTTGTCAGTCTCGCCAAGCATGAGTTGATTCATCCTGGCTTTGCTTCTGAACTCATCTTTGCAGTCCTTGAAGATAATGTTCATTGTCTTGGGATCAATTTGAGGATATAGCTGAATAGCTATCTGCTCCCGGATCTCAAGATCTTTAGCATGAGCATTATTCTTTCTTACTTCCATTTCCTTTTCTAGGCTTTTAGGAATAAGAGATATTATTTCAATGAAAGCCTTATTATATATGTTAAGATATTTTACTGTGGCCTCTTGCAGAGTCTTTTGGTCGGCCTCACTGAAGTCATCATATGATTCAGTCATTGGTTGAAGGTTTCCATCCACCGTGACCGACTTGATTATGCTCTCTAGTGACAGAGTGGGCTTTTCAACAGTTACCTCTGCCATTTCATCCTTGTCTTGGCCTGTGGAGGGCTTACCGGATCCTTTCTTCTTCTGTTTCTTTACTTCTCTTACTCCCTCATCTGATTCTGTTTCCTCTTCATCCTTTTGGCTTCCATATGCCCTTGTGGCTTTTGTCTTGGATCTCTTACCGGATGCCTGAACTTCCGGTTTTGAACTTTTGGTTGTGGAAGGTGCAGGTCTCTTTGATGATCTGGTCCGGGTGGGAGTTTCAACCGGAGCACTTTCTTTACTTTTCTCTTCTTCCTCGGCCTTCCTCCTCTTTTCCCGGCTGGCATCAAGTGCCTCCTTTGAGATACCTAGGCCTTGAGCAATGTGCTCTACTTCTTTTCTTACCTTTCTTTTAATCTCAGGTTCCCTGAGTTCTACATGTATTTTTACACTCAGCTCCTCAAAGGTTCCAAACCTTTCTGCCTTAGGATCTTTGGGCTGACTTAGCATGTGTTGAACATGCAGCTCCACTATCTGTTCATCAACTTCATACCCCATGGGCATGATCCAGACAGTCCTTGGCTCCACTGCCTCCATTAGGCACTGATCAGTGTCAACCATAAAGCACACTGAGTCCTTGTATTTCTCAATGAGGGACTGGGGAATTCTCTCTCTTTCTTGCATCATGCTCTGAAAGTTTTTGAAGTATCCCCATAGAGCTGTATTTCTCGCTTTTGCATCCCCAAGTCCATGCAAATAGTCTCTTATCTGGACTGCAACAGGTTTGTCATTCTGCCATACCCATCCACTTGTTCCGGGTAGCTCATTCATGAAATAGAAGAATAGACATACAATAAGAGTACCATACTTAAAGGAATTCTTCTTATCCTTCTTGATTTTCTGTATGTTTTCCATTAATTGGCTTAGCAGTAGTTCGCAGAGATCATATTCTGCATTCTTTCTTAGCATTTCATAAGCAGTGTATATTGCAGTTCCGGATACAGAATTCTCCCTGCTGGAGTGATAGATCTTGTATCCTATTATCATTGATGCATATTTGATATCCGGATCCGAAATATCTTCAATGGTCATTGCCCTCTTGTCAAATTTTGATCCGGTGGCCTCAGTTACAACGTTGTTCTTGACAGATTTGAGGATAGGTACCCCTCCGGAAGAGTATAGACCAGTTACTGCTCTAATTGCCTCTTTTGTGATCTTGCAGGGTCTATCTAGCCATAGAAAGTTGTCATGCATCCTGCTCAGTACATACCAGACCCATTCATCTTCTTCAAAGCAGGGGAAATGAATAAATTGCTCAAATTGTTTCTTCTGGATATCCTTATACTCTGGTTTAAGCTCAAAAGCATTGTCTATCAGTTGCTTGTGATAGAGGTCTCTTAATTTGAATTCCCCAAATTCTTCAATGGTTGCATGTATGTAAACCCTAATGTCTTCGGTATGTAAAACTCCGTGGGGAACACTAGAGAAGGCTCCTAGTGGATCTACCTCCAATGATTTGTAGGGATGTTTCTTGAATGAGGGGCGAGGTCTATCAGAGATCTTAACTATGTTTGGAGTAGCCATTCTTCAAAGATTTGCAGTGAGGTAATGAAAAACGGAGAATACCTTATGCGCCTTCGGTTTGCACGGAGTGGTTGGATTGATTTCTTTATGCAATAGCTTCGGCAGGAGATCCTTGGTGTGCTTGATGAACCTTGTTGCAGAGCTCCACTTTTCGCTTCTTCTCGAGTGCAGAATGAGCAAATGACCTTTGAGAAATCCCTTAAATTGCTCCGCGAACCCTAATATCTGTCTGCAATAAATGCTTCACCTACATCATTCCGGTTTGCCTTGTCTGGATAGTTTGGAGTATCCCGGATTAGTCCTGATCTGTGGATATCATCCGGATATTTCAATCATGAATGAATCGAGGTAACATATTGCAAGAACATCCCAAACACTCTGTCCAATCCGCAGAACAAGATAGTGCATTTCCGGATTTTTTCGGATCTTTTTGTAATCCTTTATCATACCGGAGCATCTCCCTGAACAGGTCTTATTTGATCGATCACAGCTTCTTCATAACTCCATGCGGACCTCTGAAAACTTGACTGAAGTATCTCAAGACTCATATCTACAAACCCTTTGATCCGCATCTTGTGCCACATCCGGCACCACTTGTTTGGCTGGGGGAACAAGATTTTCTTTGAGTCTCCCCCTGAGCCTGAGCTCACTTTTTAATTTCTGGAAGAAATATCAGCACCAGAGTCTGGTGCGGATCCAACCTCTACATTCTCTGAACTTTTCTTCACCCAAATCTTGCTCATCTGATTCCTAACCTCATCCGCATTCATCTTTTGTTTACCCTTGTCTTGATTCTGATTATACACTGGACCTCTTTTGTCCTGATTCTTGTTTCTGCAAACTTTAGCATTATGACCGGACCTATTGCAGATTTGGCAAATAACATTTCTTTGCATGTTTGACTGATATCCTCTTGATCTGCATTGATTAGCCATATGACCTACTCTATTGCATGTGAAGCATCTACCTTTGAATGATTTGTTTACTTGCATACTTCTGCATTCATGGGATTTGTGTCCATACCTTTTGCAGTTGAAGCACTGTCCGGAGAAGGATGAATTAATCTGATTCATTCTCATTCTGCACTGATTAGCTTTGTGACCAAAGTGGTTGCAGCTGTGGCAGTATCCATTGAAGGATGGATATCTTTGAGCATTTGGCTGTCTTACCAGAGGTCTTCTAGGCCTGCTCCTTGGATTTTCTGATCCAAGATTCTTCTGACCGGATCCGGAGCTTTCTCCTTTCTCATATCCCAAACCATACTTGTCATCTGTCCTCTTTTGACTTCCAAGAAGAACTTCAAGTTGAGCAGAACTTATCTTGAATTTCTCTTTATATTCATTTGCTGTTTGAAGGTCTCTTTTGAGAGAGACAATTTGATCCTCAAGTTTTCCTTCATTATCTTTGGCATCTTCAAGATCAGATTCAAGATGTCTGATAATCCTGTCCATCTGGTGGCATTCTTCTGATTTTTCTTTAAGAGATTGTCTTAGATTGTCTTCAGCCTTTCTTTTTTCTTCAATCTCTTGAGTAAACTTTATAGTTCCTGATTCCATTTCATGTCTTAACATAATGACTTCTTTTGATAACTTTTCACATAACTTGGTTTGCTCAGTCAATTCTTCATTTGTATTGCTTTCTTCACTTTGTCTTGCCAACTATTGAAGCAGCTCCTTTCTCTTTTTCATGGAGAGACTTAATTTGTCTTTTAATTCTCTCATGAATTCATCAGCCTGTTTGAGTCTTTCCTTTAATTCACTAACTTCAGAATTTGACTGTTCAAGATCCTCAAGAGCAGTCTTGAGTTGCTCCCTTAAACCATATGCATCCATTTGAAATCCCAGATCTTCCTCAAGCTGTTAGGCTCTATTAGGAGGAACTTAGCTCTGATACCAATTGTTGATAACTGAGAGGGGGGGGGGTGAATCAGTTATCCTAATTATTTCCTTTATTGAACTTTCCTTTTAATTGATGCAGCATAAAATCAAACACAAAACATTAACCATGAAATAAGAAACACATGACACAGTATTTTTGACGTGGAAACCCTGTTAAGGGAGAAAACCACGGGGTGATTAACCCAAAATTATTCTCTGTTAGAAGAATAGGAAATTACAAAAATGGCACTTGCCAATTAGGGCTCACTGCCCGAGCACACTGCTCACAAGAGGCCCACTGCCTGCAAGAAGACACACTGTCTACAAAGTGATGAGAATCACAGTCTTGAACTGATTGGAAGCATCTGCATATGCTGGAGTTCAGTTCCGGTTAGGCTCAGTACACTGATCTGCTGCACTTCATCTTTCCTTTGTTCTTTATTCTGCTATCTTTCACATACCGGATCCTTTTTGCTACCTCTGCTCTTATCTGGACTTATTCGCATATATCTCTACAATAACACAGCACTTCACAACTAAATCCATCCTCTATATATATCCACACAAGTAATTTCATCACCTTTCTAGTCGGCATCCGGAACAGTCTAGTTTCTTATAAACTTTCATTCTGTCGGCTGAATCCTTCCTCACCAAGCAATGCGGATCAAGCATATACTTGTAGATATCATTAATCATGTCGGCCAAACATGATTCATGCCTTCACAACCTCTGTCATCAATAGTAACCCATCCGGAAAGCAGTCTGATACTCTGCCAGTCAGTTCTTCCTCTGTTTTCACTGTCTCTCAGGAATCCGGTACTCAACCATTCATATCTTTTTCCTTGTCCATCACCGGAGGCTAGATCCTTGGAATATACCACTCAAGGTAGTCCTCTTGACTTCCCCAAATCCGCACTGCACCAAGACACTTACTCTGAGAGGTCCGGATCAATCTGTCGGACCTTGCCACATGCTCTGTTCTTCTTCACCGGACCACAACATTCTTTATTCTGACTTCCGGTAGAGACACATCATGTCTTGCGGATATGTGGGATGACCTTTGTTGCCATCAATGACAACAACCATGAATCCATATAGTGTCTCTTGCCAACAGTAAATAGTTGATAAACAAGGTAGGAGGAAGAGAGAGTGGAAGAGGAAGAGGTCACTAGGCTGATGGGCATTAGAGGATAGAGAGGCCATCGATGGAGAAAAGAGAGAGAGAAATAATGGAGAAAGGCTGATTATGTCAATAGGGCTGATAGAAGAGGAGGTCGCATATATGAAAGATGTAGAAAGGAAAGTGAGGGTGGATAGGTCCAATAGGGAGGAGGCTGAGTGTAAGAGAAGGCCTAGATAGTAGAAGGTTGAATAAGTTTGAGGAAAAGGCTGATAGAATAAGGAGGCTGATATGGATGCAGTTGGACGATTGGGTAGCCATAAATAAGGAAGAAGAGAGGCTGATCTATGATAGGCCGTTAGTGCAATGTGAGAAATGATAAGGAGAGGAAAAGAGAGTAATGAGGAAAAGGCCGTAGGCCCAGCATAGAGTGAAGGTCGATAAGAATAGAAAGAAGGTTGTAGACTGAGCGCAATAGTATTTCAGAGAGGAAGGAAGTCTAGACATCAGATAGAAAGGACAGTCAGAGTGGGGAGGAGGAGATCGAATGTAGCCCAAGGCCAAATAGTTGATATCCAAATGAAGAGAACTAAATCTGGAGGCTGACAAAGTTAAGGAACTGTTACATCTTGAAGACACTGACAGACTGGCATAAGGATCATTGAATGGATGTAATTTGCAGTGGTTTTTATTATCTTGTAATGGAGGCCGATTTGGTTGCATAGAATAAAAGTTTAATTTTTGTTCATAATAATTTTGTAGCTAGATGGTAATTGCTCTTGTAGCATGTTAGAGCTGATTTAGTTAATCCTGTCACCTTTGGGATGTTGTGATGAAACTTAAGCATATGAATGGTTTTATTTAATCTTGTATGTTACTGTCCTAGTTCCTATCATTTTAATGATAGAAGTTATGTGAAAGACTTTTAAGTTGTGTAGAGACTTGATTCTCACTTGAAGATTGTAATCGTATTTGTGCATGTTTATCAAACCATGCTATCAGATTGGTATCATAGCACATAATGATCTGAGTGTGAATGTTTAATGGGTTATTGACCTTTTGAAGGTTGTGCATTGTGTTATTGTTGCTGATTGACAGGGCAGATTGGAAAGAAAAGAAAGCCCTAAGGAGGTGTTTGAAAGAAGAAAGAAGATAGAATAATGCAAAAGCAAAGGAAGAAAGAGAGTCACAAAAAGAGACAAAAGAAAAGAAGGCAAAAGGATGATAGATACAGAATTCGAAAGAGAATTGGTAGAGTTGAAGAGGGATCTGATGTTGCTAAAACAATGGTATGAAGAACAAGACCAAGGATATTATTAGGTTTGAGCAATGAGTAAGAAAGTAAAATGGCCAGTAAAGGAGATTGTTGAGAAGAGAAAAAGGTAGAGAAGAGATGCCTTGAGAAGAGAAGAGAAGGATGAAAAGAGTGCCCACAAAGATTGGGACAATAGAGAGTTGCCATTGGCGCAACATAGACCAGAAGAGGTCAAGAGAGTTCTCATTGAAGAGAACATGAGAAGAGAGAAATAGAAAGAAGTGCCACAGGTAGCACTTGAGGAAAAGAGAAATGAATAAGGAAAAATGTCCATGAGGAGGGCATTGATAGAGACTCTGTGGTCTCTCATTTTATTTGCTAATGTTATGTTTGCAAATTTGTATGTAGGTATGAGTAATGTGTGGAGGAAGGTCGAGGATGAGACCTTGAAGATAATAAAATATGGGGCAAGCATAGCTCCAGAAGAAAGAGTGGAAGATGTGAATGAGGGAAGATTGATGGCAGCAGAATGCCAAGAAGAGTTTGTAACAGAGGTGCATTGCAGAGAACCTGAAAATGAAGAGGGGATTGATGTTAGAGATGTTCAGTATGATGATGAAGATGAAGAGGAAACAATAGATTTTCATAATGCTTTGGAAGAAGTTGTATATGTAGCACAAGTTGCTCATGAGGAAGAGTATGAAGTTGAAAATGTACTAGAAGTAGAGAAAGATGCTGATGGAGAAGAAAAGTCGATAAGCCAAGAAGCTAATGAAGAGAATAAATTGGGGCATAAGGTAAAGAAGAGTTGTAACGATGATTTTGGTTTTGTAAATGAAGATAGTAATGTTAGTGTGAATGGAAGTGTAAATAAAGTTTGACAAGTTTCTAATGAGGAAAAGGAAATAGTGGATCATGGGTACATAGTCCCATGTTGGCAAAAGAAAAAGATGGGTAGAGAACCAAAGTTGAGATATAGGAAGAATGTTAACAAGCTTGCACAAGGAGTGAAGGGTATGCTGATGAATAAGTGGTAGCTTGATTTGATGAGAAAGAGGCCAACAAGGAGGCCTAGAGAAGATAAATTGAGAAGAAAGTCCAGGCAAAGAGTGGGGAGCATAAATGCAGCAAGGAAAAGTGGGCAGCCCAAGGTGGAGACAAATAAAATATGGAGAGAAAGGAGTGTAGAAGCAGAGAAGATAAGAGGAGCTGCAATAAATGATGACAATAGAAGAAAGGAAGCTGAAAAAGAAGATGTTTGCAAAGAGCTTGAGAAGAAGCCCGATGAGAAGAAAATGGAGGCACTAGAGTGGTAGTAGTTGGAGAATGCCCCATGTGTTGTGAAAGGTAAGCAAGTTTAGTTGAGTAAGGATATTTTTAATTTTGTTAAAAAGGAGATAAACAAAGTGCTAGAAGGGCAATATGAGTTCGATGATGGTTATGAGACTTTGAATAAAATTTCTTATCATAAGGAAGTTGCCAATGTTGATGAGTTGGATAGCGATTGTGAGATGAATGAGTATGAGGAAGAAATGTGGAAGATGGTGGATGAGAAGGAGATAAAGAGAAGAAAATACCAAAAGAAACAAGAAGGTAAACAAAGGCAGATTGAAAGGTGCAGCAGGAAGCATGCCAGAGAAGAGGAAAAGTTGATTGGTAGAATTAAACGTAAAAAGAGAACAACAGTGGTATATGTTGCAAAATATGAAGATGCAGATTTGGACAAGAGAGAAGCTACCAATGAAGAAGAAGATGATGGAGCAGCTATAGTTCCAAAGAAAGAAGAAGGCAAACCAAAGAAGTATGAAAGAAAAGATGGAGCAACAATAGAATATGCTGAAGAAGATTTATGGAAGTAGTTGGCAGCCATTGAACAAGAATGGAATGAAAGATTAAGGTTGTGAGCATTAGTAGGAGAATAGAGAAGATTGAAGATAATGACGCAGAAGTGGTTGCATATTTGGAGGGTAAGATGATAAAAGATGAAGCTGAAAATGATGTGGTGTTGCACCAATTGACCATGAAGGATGAATGGCTGAAAGATATGACATAAGATATAGGAATAGTAAGTATTGATAATGAAATAGGTGTTGTTGTAATTTTTCTACTTGATTATGATTTGTTTAGAATGAATGAAAGGAGAATTCAAGATTAGTGCTTGATTATAAGTGATGCAGACATTCATGTGAGACCAGCTCACAATGTTGCACAAAAATGTTCAAGAATCAATGCATATGAGATAGAGAAATTATGGAAGAGGTAGAAGAAAAGGTTTGATTCAGTTTGCAGAGGAACACATGCGCAAAGCACATGATCTTTGTCCCCTGGGAGTTTGACATAGGGGCATCTTATTAAAATTCAAAAATTGTCATTGGCATTTGATTTTTGGTTTTAATGTATGGGTCAAGTGACAGAAGTATGAGGAAGGAAGCTCCGGTCGCCAAAGCGACAAGAACAATAATGATTGTTTATTAATTTCTAGAAAGTGAATAAGTGGAGAAGGTGATTATTGCTAATATCAGTTACATTGCTATTTTGAGAAGGTTCGATTGTTATTGTGGGGGAGGTGCCAGATTCGATTCAGCCATGATATAAGGTAGAGACACTCTGAAGAGTTAGTGCATAACAATAGCAGATTCTATCTTTAACTAGGAGTAATGGTTGAAGAGTGGGAGTTAGTGGTGTCTTAAAAGAAAGATTTTGAGAGGGTGGATGCGTGGGATAGCTTATGGCAGCACAAGCATATAATTCATATTGTGCATAATGCAGAAGAGAGGAGGCGACAGTGAGAAGGCTGTTACAATGGACATAAGTGGCAGACAATAGTTAGAGTAGGCCGCATATATGTAGTAAACAGTCGATAAACAAGGGAGGAGGAAGAAAGAGCAGAAGACGAAGAGGCCGCTAGGCCGATAAGCATCACAGGATAGAGAGGTCATCGATGGAGAAAAGAGAGAAATAATGGAGAAAGGCCGATTATGTCAATAGGGTTGATAGAAGAGGAGGCCACATATATGAAAGATGCAGAAAGGAAAGCGAGGGTGGATAGGTCAAATAGGGAGGAGGCTGAGCGTAAGAGAGGGCTGAGATAGTAGAAGGCCAAATAAGTTTGAGGAAAAGGTTGATAGAATAAGGAGTCCAATATGTATGCAGATAGGCGATTGGGTAGCCAGAAATAAGGAAGAACAGAGGCCAATCTATGATAGGCCGTCAGTGTAATGTGAGAAACGATAAGGAGAGGAAAAGTGAGTAATGAGGAAAAGGCTGTAGGCCTAGCATAGAGTGAAGGTCGATAATAATAGCAAGAAGGTTGTAGACTAAGCGCAATAGAGTTTCAGAGAGGAAGGAAGTCTAGACAGTAGACAGAAAGGACAGCTGGAGTGGGGAGGAGGAGATTGAATGTGGTCCAAGGCCAAATAGCTGATATCCAAATGAAGAGAAATAAATCTAGAGGCCAACAAAGTTAAGGAACTATTACATCCTAAAGACACTGACAGACTGGAATAAGGATCATTGAATGGATGTAATTTGCAATGGTTTTTGTTATCTTGTAATGGAGGCCAATTTTGCTGCATAGAATAAAAGTTTAATTTGTGTTTGAAAAATAATTCTATAGCTAGATGGTAATAGCTCTTGTAGCATGTTAGAGCCGATTTAGTTAATCCTGTCACCTTTGGGATGTTGTGATGAAACATAAGTGTATGAATGGTTTTGTTTAATCTTGTATGTTGTTGCCTAGTTCCTGTCATTTTAATGGTAGAAGTTATGTGAAAGACTTTTAAGCTGGGTAGAGACATGATTCTTACTTGAAGATTGTAAGGGTATTTGTGCATGTTTGTCAAACTGTGCTGTTAATGTGCCATGTTTTGATAGGAGGAGAAATATGGTCGGCATCCAATGCAATTTTAAAATGAAATGTTACAAAGCAAAAAGTGGACCAATTTTGTAATCTGGATGGAGAACGAGGTTCAATAGTTGACTTTCAATAACTTAGTTGGATATTGTTGTGTTAATATGTCAATTTGCATTTCTTCTATTGAGTTTTTTATTGATGCGTAGGATGACTTCTAAAGTGCTTCTCTGTTGGCCCTAGATCCCGCTCAATTATACCATTATTTCATGTTGAAGAAAAAAATATTGTTTGCCTTAAAGGATAGTGGGTGACATTCATGCCTTATTTTCATCGCATCCTTTAATTAATGACAATGGTCTTTTAATATCTCTTAAGTGTTCTCATTTAAGTTATGAGTTGTATCATTTGAGTAACTTAGTCCCATATTGATTTGATTTATCTTCTTTTCTCTCAAACATGGTATCTCAAGGAGTGCTTCCTTGTCATGCAGAGTAGGGGTGGTTTCAAGATTTCAACATCTCACAACAAGACTTGGTATTTTCTTGCTCATAACATTTAGTGGATGCAAACTAGGTTTCAACTCCTAATGGGTCATTTATGCTTCAATAGGTAAATCAACACTAGGAGGACTCTCAATGGAATGAAAATGACAAACAATAAGTGTTAGGAATTCACCAGAACTTAGGGCTAGCAAACTTCAATTGTTCTCTTGCCAAATTGACTCTAGGCCAAGTAGGACAACAAATTGGCTTTTTCTAACATAACTTGCAGAGAAGACCTCAAACCCAATATCTAAAAACTATTTTGAGTACCCTTTTGGGAGTTCTTAAACATATCCAAAACTTAGGTATGGTTGTTGTTGTTGGCAAGAGACACTATATGGATTCATGATTGTTGTCATTGATGGCAACAAAGTTCATCCCACACATCTGCAGGACACGGTGTGTCTCTACCGAAAGTCAGAATGAAGATTTTTGTGGACCGGTAAACAAGAACAGAGCATGTGGCAAGGTCTGACAGACAGGTTTAGATCTCTCAGTGGAAGTATCTTGGTGAAATGAGGATTTGGGGAAGTCAAGAGGACTACCTTGAGTGGTACATTCAAAGGATTTAGCCTCTGGTGATAGATGAGGAAAAAGATATGAATAGTTGAGTATCGGATTCCTGAGTGACAGTGTGAACAGAGGAAGAACTGACTGACAGAACATCAGACTACTTTTAGGATGTGTTACTGATGGTGGTAAAGGTTATGAAGGCATGAATCATGTTTGGCCGACATGATTAATGATTTCTACAAGTATATACTTGATCTGCATTACTTGATGTGCAAGGATTCAACCGACAGATCGGAATTAGTGAAAAGATTGACTATTCCAGGTGCCGACCAGAAAGGTGATGAAATTACTTGTGCAGATATATATACATGATGGATTTAGTTGTGAGATGTGTTGTTGTTAGTGGTGTGCGAATAAAAGTGGAAGTGCAGAGCAGAAGTAGTAAGGAAGGTCCAGTATGTGAAAGGAAAGCAGCTTAAGGGAAGAGGAAAGATGAAGTGTAGCAGATCAGTATACTGAGCCTAATTGGAACTGGACTCCAGCATTTGCAGATGCTACCAATCAGTTCAAGTATTGTATAACACTCTTTTGTAGATAGTGAGTCTCTTGTAGGCAGTGTGCCTCTTGTGAGCAGTGTGCTCGGGCAGTGAGCCCTAATTGCCAAGTGCCATTTTGTATTTCCTTATTCTTCTAACAGAGAATAATCTTTGGGTTAATCACCCTGTGGTTTTCTCCCTTAACAGGGTTTCCACGTCAAAAATATTGTGTCATGTGTATCTCCATTTTCATGGTTATGTTTGCTTGTTTGAATTAATGCTGCATTGATTAATAAGAAAGTTTAGAAAGAAGAAATAATTAGGATAACTGATTCACCCCCTCTCTCAGTTATCAACAATTGGTATCAGAGCTAAGTTCCTCCTAACAGAGTCTAACAGCTTGAGGAAGAACTGGGAATCCAAATGGATGCATATGGTTTAAAGGAACAGCACAAGACTGCACTTGAGGATCTTGAACAGTCAAAATCTAAAATCAATGAATTAAAGGAAAGACTCAAACAGGCTGATGATTTCATGAGAGAACTAAAAGACAAATTAAGTCTCTCTATGAAAAAGAGAAAGGAGTTGCTTTAGCAATTGGCAAGACAAGGTGAAGCTAATGATGCAAATGAAGAGCTGATTGAAAAAACCAAGTTATGTGAAAAATTATCGAAAGAAGTCATTATGGTAAGACATGAAATGGAATCAGGAGTTATAAAGTTTACCCAAAAAATTGAAGAGAAAAGAAAAACTGAAGATAATCTAAGACAATCTCTCAAGGAGAAATCAGAAGATTGCCACCAAATGGATAGAATTATCAGACATCTTGAATCTGATCTTGAAGATGCTAAAGAAAATGAAGAAAAACTTGAAGATCAAAATGTCTCTCTCAAAAGGGATCTTCAATCAGCAAATGAATATAAAGAGAAATTCAAGATAAGCTCTGCTCAACTTGAAGTTCTTCTTGGAAGTCAAAAGAGGGTAGATGACAAGTGTGGTTTGGGATATGAGAAAGGAGAAAGCTCCGGATCCAGTCAGAAGATTTTTGGATCAGAAAATCCAAGGAACAGGCCTAGAAGACCTCCGGTAAGACAGCCCAATGCTCAAAGATATCCATCCTTCAATGGATACTACCACAGCTGTAATCACTTTGGTCACAAAGCTAATCAGTGCAGAAAAAGAATGAATCAGACTAATTCATCCTTCTTCGGACAATGTTTTAACTGCAAAAGGTATGGTCACAAATCTCATGAATGCAGAAATATGCAAATGAACAAATAATTCAATGGTAGATGCTTTCCATGCAATAGAATAGGTCATATGGCTAATCAATGCAGATCAAGAGGATATCAGTCAAATATACAAAGAAATGTTGTTTGCCAAATCTGCAATAGGTTCGGTCATAGTGCAAAATTCTGTAGAAGAAAGAATCAGGACAAAAGAGGTTCGGTATATCATAATCAGAATCAAGATAAGGGTAAACAAAAGGTGAATGCGGATGAAGTTAAAAGTGAGATGAGCAATTTTTGGGTGAAGAAAAGTACTAAGAATGTAGAGGTTGGATCCGCACCAGACTCTGGTGCTGATATTCCTTTCGAAAATTAAAAAGTGAGCTCTAGATCAGGGGGAGACACAAAGAAAACCTTGTTCCCCCAGCCAGTCAAATGGTGCCAGAACTGGCACAAGAAGAGTTGCGGACTGAAGGGTTCATAAGGGAAACATCCAAACAAACTATGGTTAAGATTTGGAAGATCCGCATGATGTTCATAGATTAGGACAGATCCGGTTCTTCAAGTCATCCGAATAAGGCAAACCAGAATAAAGTAGGTCAAGCATTTATTGCAATCTGATAGTAGGGTTTGTGGCACAATATAAGGGCATTCTCATTAATCACTTGTTCATTCTGTACTCAAGAAGAAATGAAAAGTGGAGCTCTGCAACAAAATTCATCAAGTTCATCAAAGATCATTTGTAGAAGCCATTACATCCAGAAATCAATCCAACCAACTCCGTGTAACCAAAGGCGCATAAGGTATTTTCTGTTCTCAATGTCTTACTGCAAATCTTTTAAAAATGGCTACTCTGAATATAGTAAAGATCTCTAATAGACCTCGCCCCAGATTTAAGAAACATCCATACAAATCCTTGGAGGTAGATCCCCTAGGAGCCTTCTCTAGTGTTTCGCATGGTGTTTTGCACACCGAAGATATTAGGGTTTACATACATGCGAGTATTGAAGAATTTGGGCAATCAAAGTTAGTAGACATCTATCACAAACAATTGTTAGATGACTCTTTTGAGATTAAACCTCAGTATAAAGCCATCTGGGATAAGCATTTTGCACAGTGCATTCATTTCCCCTGTTTTGAAGAAGATTAATGGGTCGGTATGTATTGAGTAGAGTGCATGACAATTTCCTATGGTTGAATAAACCTTTTAAGATCACCAAAGATGCAATTAGAGCAGTAACCGGTCTACACTCATCCAGTGAAATACCTGTTCTCAAGTCTGTCAAGAATCAGATAGTAAGTGATGCAACCAGATCAAAATTTGACAAGAGAGCTATGACAATTGAAGACATCACTGAACCGGATGTCAAATTTGCTTCCATAATAATTGGTTACAAGATTTATCACTCCAGTAGGAAAAACTCAGTACCAGGAACTGCAGTTTACATAGCCTATCAAATGCTAAAAGAAAATGCTGAGTATGATCTATGTGAACTTCTTCTCAGCCAACTATTGGAAAATCTACAAAAGATCAAGAAGGATAAGAACTCCTTCAAGTATGGTGGCTTGTTACTCTGCCTATTCTTTTATTACATGAATGAGCTTCCCAGATCCAATGGCTGGGTGTGGGAGAATGACAGACTGGTTGCAATTCAGATAAGAGATTATTTGCATGGGCTTGGGGATGCTAAAGCAAGAAATACAGCCATGTGGGGATACTTCAAGACCTTTCAGAACATGTTTCAAGCAAGAGAAAGGATTCCCCAGTCTCTTGTTGAGAAATACAAAGACACAGTCTGCTTTATGGTAGAGACTGATCAGTGCCTAATGGAGGCAATAGAACCAAGGACAGTCTGGATCATGCCCAAGGGGTATGAAGTTGATGAACAGATTGTGGAGCTGCATGTTCAACACATGCTAAGTCAGCCAAAGGATCCAAAGGCAGAAAGGTTTGGAACCTTTGAGGAGCTGGTGTAAAAATGCATGTGGAACTCAGAGAACCAGAGATGAAAATGAAGGTGAGAAAAGAAGTAGAACATATTGCCCAAGGCCTTGGCATCTCAAAGGAGGCACTTGATGCCCATAGGGAAAAGAGACAAAAAGCTGAGGAAGAGAAGAAAGAGGCAGAAAAAGGAAGCAAGAAGAGTTCTCCGATAGAAACTTCCACTCGGACTAGATCATCAAAGAAATCAGCACCTGTCCCTGCTAAAAGCTCAAAACTGGAAGTCCAAGCATCCGGAAAAGGAGAGAAAAGGTCAAAGACAAAAGCCACAAGGGCTTATGCAAGTCAAAGAGATGAAGAGGAAACATAATCAGATGAGGGGGTAAAGGAAATAAAGAAGCAAAAGAAGAAAGGATCCGGTAAACCTACCACAGGACAAGACAAGGAAGAAATGGCAAAGGAATTTGTTGAAAAGCCCACCTTGTCTTTAGAAAGTGTAATAAAATCAGTCACTGTGGATGGAAACCTTCAACCAATGGCCGAATTTTATGATGATTACAATGAGGCTGACCAAAAGATCCTGCATGAAGCTACAATCAGGTACCTGAACATATATAATAAAGTCTTCATTGAAATTATATCTCTTATTCCCAAGAGCCTAGAAAAGGAGTTGGAAATGAGAAAGACAAATGCCATGTCAAAAGACCTTGAGATCCGGGAACAAATAGCTATTCAGCTATATCCTTCAATTGATCCCAAGACAATGAACATGGTATTCAAAGACTGCAAGAATGAATTCAGGAGCAAAGCAAGGATGAATCAGCTTATGCTTGGTGAGACTGACAAGGTAGCCAAGGACACATAAGAGATTCTCTGGAAAGCCTTCAAAAGATTTAATCTTCCTACTATAGAGGACTTGGGTACTGATCCCTCAACCACAAGTGTTGCAGAAGAATTACTGAGAAAATGATAGAAGAGGTGGGCCCTGAACAGTCTAACATTTCTCCTCTGGTTTCCCCTGTAGTCTCCAAATCTAAAGGAGAAGAAAAATTACAAGAGAAAGAAGCAGAAGTGAAGGAAAAAGAAGATGACAGTGTGAAGATTACAGAAGGAGAGAAGACCACAACTGCTAGTGGTGAGAATATAGAAGGAGAGAAAGCTCCAAAGGATAGCTCCAAGATTGCAGAAGAGAAGAAACATCTGTCTCCAGCAAGAGACACTACACAAACTGTCCAAGAATTCTTGAACAAAGAAACAATGGAGATTGATGAACCGGAGCTTCTACAAGGTCCATTCAATTTTAATTCTCTTTCTCCAGTACAGACAATGAAGATAGCTTCATTTGCTAATGCTAAGGCTAAAGAAAAACTCCTATAGTCTCATATGGAAGCTGTGAGTTGATAGAAGCTGCTTCCTGAGTACTAGAAAAGATTATGCCATCATTTGAAAAAGATCCCACAGCCTCCTCATCCGGTAATCTCAAAACCCTAGTTAGTAGTGTTAGTACACATTTTGGTTTTCTAGAAAAGTCAGCTGAAGAAAAGGTCCAGAAGGAGTTTTTGTATAAAATGCTCTCAGAGGTACAGGGTTTGATCATCAATGATAGGAGAAACATGGATATTGGCATAAAGAGCTTAGAAAATGCTCTTAAGGATGGCAGTGAAATATATAAATTTTGTATTTCCTGGTCCAAAGCAACAGTAGAAATAGAGAAGAAAATAAAAGAGCAAGAGGATAAACTACTAAGTTTGTCTCAAAGTTTTGATCCTTTCTCTTCATCCATAGTAAATCAAGAGTGTCAGACTATTGCAATCACAAATGCAATAAAGAATTTTGAGAAGGAAATGAAGAACATAATTAACCGGATGGGTGAACTTAGAAGGATTATTATGTTGATAATTGAGAGGGGGGGTGAATCAGTTATCCTAATTATTTCTTCTTTCTGAACTTTCTTATTAATCAATGTAGTATTAATTCAAACAAGCAAATATAATCATGAAAATAGAGATACACATGACACAATATTTTTGACGTGGAAACCCTGTTAAGGGAGAAAACCACAGGGTGATTAACCCAAAGATTATTCTCTGTTAGAAGAATAAGGAAATACAAAATGGCACTTGCCAATTAGGGCTCACTACCTGAGCACACTGCTCACAAGGAGGCACACTACCTACAAAGAGACACACTATCTACAAAAGAGTGTTATACAATACTTGAACTGATTTGTAGCATCTGTAAATGCTGGAGTCCAGTTCCGGTTAGGCTCAGTATACTGATCTACTGCACTTCATCTTTCCTTTTCCCTTAAGCTTCTTTCCTTTCACATACTGGACCTTCCTTACTGCTTCTGCTCTACTCTTCTACTTTTATTCGCATATCACTAACAACAACAACACATCTCACAACTAAATCCATCATGTATAAATATCCACACAAGTAATTTCATCACCTTTCTAGTCGACACCCGGAATAGTCAATCTTTTTACTAATTCTGATCTGTCGGCTGAATCCTTGCACATCAAGTAATGCGGATCAAGTATATGCTTGTAGAAATCATTAATTATGTTGGCCAAACATGATTCATGCCTTCATAACCTTTACCACCATTAGTAACACATCCAGAAAGTAGTCTGATGTTCTGTCAGTCAGTTCTTCCTCTGTTCACACTGTCACTCAGGAATTCGGTACCCAACTATTCATATCTTTTTCTTCATCTATCATCAGAGGCTAAATCCTTGGAATATACCACTCAAGGTAGTCCTCTTGACTTCTCCAAATCCACACTTCACCAAAAACTTCCTTTGAGAGATCTGGACCTATCTGTCGGACCTTGCCACATGCTCTGTTCTTGTTTACCAGACCACAACAATCTTCATTCTGACTTCCAGTAGAGACACACCATGTCCTGCGGATGTGTGGGATGAACTTTGTTGCCATCAATGACAACAATCATGAATCCATATAGTGTCTCTTTCCAACAATCTCCCCCTTTGGCATTGATGGCAACACTTAGTGAAAAATGACTAAGTGTTTACACTAAGCTCCCCCTTGGCTGATGCTCTATCTTTATATACATTTTCCGGAGCTCCCCCTTAGTTGGATACCTCATTTTTCACTGCTCCTCACTCCCCCTTTGACATCAATGGCAAAGGGTAGGGTCTGCATACCAAAATTTTCAAAAATTTAACTATACTTAGCCGCATAAGTATATACATATGGAATACTTACATATACTTAAGTATGTCTGCAAAAGTGTTCTTCAACTATACAACTTCTGTCGCCCAACTCTGCTTCATCCTGTCCAAAATTGAGATGTGGCCACTCAACAGGAATGCAAACGCATCTGCCCTTTTTAGATCTATCGGATCATTGGTCTGGGCTGTAATTTGGGCTTCTTTTATGGCCTCATGCATGGCCTCTAACTTAGGGACAATTAACCCCCTGAGCTCACTCAACCTGCTTATTCTATTTTTTCTTTCCTTCTCCAACTTCTTGATTTCACTCAAGACTGTGATAGTCTGACATTCTTGATTTGTTATAGATGAAGAGAGAGGATCAAAATTCTTTGATAGGTTTGATAGTTTATCCTCTTGTTCTTTTATTTTCTTCTCAATGTCCAGTGTTACTTTGGACCAGGAAATACAAAATTTGTATATTTCTCCGCTATCCTTAAGAGCATTTTCTAAGCTCTTTATCCCAGTATTCATATTTCTCCTATCATTAGTGATTAATCCTTGTACCTCTGAGAACCTTTTATCCAAAAACTCCTTCCAGACCTTTTCTTCAGCTAATTTTTCTAAAGAATCAAAATATGTACTAACACTGCTGACTAAGGTTTTGAGATTACCGGAAGAGGATGCTGTGGGATCCTTCTGGAAAGATGGTATGATCTTTTCTGGCACTCCGGATGCTACCTCTATAAGCTCACAGTCTTCCATGTGAGATTTTAGTAGTTTCTCTTTGACCTTCTCATTTGCAAATGAGGCTATTTTTAATGTTTGCACCAGTGACAAAGAGTCAAAATCTAATGGTCCTTTTAGTAGGTCTGGTTCATCAGTTTCTATAGTTGCTTTTGTCAAGAAGTCTTTGACTGATTCTGCAGTGTCTCTTGCTAGAGACAGATTTTTCTTTATTTCTGCAATCTTGGAGCTGTCCTTTGGAGTTTTCTCTCCTACAACCTTAGCACTGTTATCTTCTTTTTCCTTCACCTCTGCTTCTTTCTCATGTAATTTTTCTTCTCCTTTAGATCTGGAGACTGTAGGGGAAACCAGAGGAGAAATGTTAGTCTGTTCGGGGCCCACCTCTTCTGTCATTTTCTCAGGAGTTTCTTCTACAACATTTGTGGTGGAGGGGTCAGTACCTAAGTCCTCTATAATAGGAAGATTAAATCTTTTGAAGTTTTTCTAGAGAATCTCTTCAGTGTCCTTGGCTACCTTGTTGGTCTCACCAAGCATAAGCTGATTCATCCTTACTTTGCTCCTGAATTCATCCTTGCAGTCTTTGAATACCATGTTCATTGTCTTGGGATCAATTGAAGGATATAGCTGAATAGCTATCTGTTCCCGGATCTCAAGGTCTTTTGCCATGGCATTGGTCTTTCTCATTTCCAACTGATTTTCTAGACTCTTAGGAATTAGAGAGATAATTTCAATAAAAGCTTTATTGTAAATGTTCAAAAACCTAACTGTGGCTTCCTCCAAAATCTTTTTATCTGCTTCATTATAATCATCATAGAATTCTGTTAAGGGTTGCAAGTTCCCATCCACTGTGACCGCTTTAACTACATCATCTAAGGAGAGAGTGGGTTTTTCAACAAATTCCTCTTCCTTCTCTTCTTCTCCTTGACCGGTAGAGTGTTTACTGGATGATTTCTTCTTCTTCTTTAGTTTCCTTATCTCCTCATCTGATTCGGTTTCCTCATCATCCTTTAGGCTAACATATGACCTTGTTGCCTTTTTCTTTGTTCTCTTTTCCCCTTTTCTGGATGTCTGGACTTCCAGTTTTGAGCTTTTAGCAGGGACAGGTGCTGGTTTCTTTGATGATCTGGTCCGGGTGGAAGTTTCTACTGGAGCACTTTTCTTGCTTCCCTTTTTTGCCTCTTTCTTCTCTTCCTCAACTTTTTGTCTCTTTTCCCGGTTGGCATCAAGTGCCTCCTTTGAGATGCCAAGGCCTTGGGCAATATGTTCTACTTCTTTTCTCACCTTTCTTTTTATCTCTGGTTCTCTGAGTTCCACATGAATTTTACACTCAGCTCCTCAAAGGTTCCAAACCTCTCTGCCTTTGGATCTTTAGGCTGACTTAGCATGTGTTGAACATGCAGCTCCACAATCTGTTCATCAACTTCATACCCCATGGGCATGATCCAGACTGTCCTTGGTTCTACTACCTCCATTAGGCATTGATCAGTCTCTACCATAAAGCAGACTGTGTCTTTGTATTTCTCAACAAGAGACTGGGGAATCCTTTCTCTTGATTGCATCATGTTCTAAAAGTTTTTGAAGTATCCCCACATGGCTGTATTTCTTGCTTTAGCATCCCCAAGCCCATGCAAATAATCTCTTATCTGAATTGCAACTGGTCTGTCATTCTGCCATACCCAACCATTGGATCCGGAAGCTCATTCATGAAATAAAAGAATAGGCAGAGTAACAAGCCACCATACTTGAAGGAGTTCTTCTTATCCTTCTTGATCTTTTGCAGATTTTCTAATAGTTAGTTGAGAAGAAGTTCACACAAATCATAGTCAGCATTTTCTCTTAGCATTTGATAGGCTGTGTAAACTGCAGTTCCCGGGACTGAATTTTCCCTACTGGAGTGATAAATCTTGTAACCAATTACTATGGAAGCAAATTTGACATCTGGATCAGCGATGTCTTCAATTGTCATAGCTCTCTTGTCAAAGTTTGATCCGGTTGCATCACTTACTGTCTGATTCTTGACAAACTTGAGAACAGGTATTCCACCAAATGAGTGTAGACCAGTTACTGCCGTAATTGCATCTTTGGTGATCTTAAATGGTTTATTCAACCAAAGGAAACTGTCATGCACTCTACTCAATACATACCGGACCCATTCATCTTCTTCAAAACAGGGGAAATGAATGCACTGTGCAAAATGCTTATCCCGGATGGCTTTATACTGAGGTTTAATCTCAAAAGAGTCATCTAACAACTGTTTGTGATAGATATCAACTAACTTTGATTGCCCAAATTCTTCAATACTCGCATGTATGTAAACCCTAATGTCTTCGGTGTGCAAAACACCATGCAAAACACTAGAGAAGGCTCCTAGGGGATCTGCCTCCAAGGATTTGTATGGATGTTTCTTGAATGTGGGCCGAGGTTTATCAGAGATCTTTACTATATTTGGAGTAGTCATTTTTTTCAAAATATTTGCAATGAGATATTGAAAACAGAAAATACCTTATGCACCTTCGGTTACACGGAGTTGGTCGGATTGATTTCTGGATGTAATAACTTCTGCAAATGATCTTCGATGAACTTGATGAATTTTGTTGCAGAGCTCCACTTTAAGTTTCTTCTTGAGTGCAGAATGAACAAGTGATTAATGAGAAAACCCTTATATTGCTCTGCAAACCCTAATATCAGATCACAATAAATGCTCGACCTACATTATTCTGGTTAGCCTTATTCGGATGACTTGAAGAACCGGATTTGTCCTGATCTATGAACATCATGTGGATCTTCCAAATCTTAACCATAGTTTGTTTGGATGTTTCCCTTATGAACCCTTCAATCCGCAACTCTTCTTGTGCCAGTTCTGGCACCACTTAACTGGCTGGAGGAACAAGGTTTTCTTTGTGTCTCCCCCTGAGCCAGAGCTCACTTTTTAATTTTTGGAAGGAATATCAGCACTAGAGTCTAGTGCGGATCTAACCTCTACATTCTCAGTACTTTTCTTCACCCAAATCTTGCTCATCTCACTTTTAACTTCATCCGCATTCACCTTTTGTTTACCCTTATCTTGATTCTGATTGTGATATACCAGACCTCTTTTGTCCTGATTCTTGCTTCTACAGAATTTTGCACTATGACCAGACCTATTGTAGATTTGGCAAAGAACATTTCTTTGCATATTTGACTAATATCCTCTTGATCTGCATTGATTAGCCATATGACCTATTCTATTGCATGCAAAGCATCTACCATTGAATGATTTGTTCATTTGCATATTTCTGCATTCATGAGACTTGTGACCATACCTTTTGCAGTTAAAACACTGTCCGGAGAAGGATGAATTAGTCTGATTCTTTCTCTTTCTGCACTGATTAGCTTTGTGACCAAAGTGATTACAGCTATGGCAATATCCATTGAAGGATGGATATCTTTGAGCATTGGGCTGTCTTACCGGAGGTCTTCTAGGCCTGTTCCTTTGATTTTCTGATCCAAAATTCTTTTGACCAAATTCAGAGCTTTCTCCTTTCTCATATCCCAAACCACACTTGTCATTTGCCCTCTTTTGACTTCCAAGAAGAACTTTAAATTGAGCAGAACTTATCTTGAATTTCTCTTTATATTCATTTGCTGATTGAAGATCCCTTTTGAGAGAGACAATTTGATCCTCAAGTTTTTCTTCATTTTCTTTAGCATCTTCAAGATCAGATTCAAGATGTCTGATAATTCTATCCATTTGGTGGCAATCTTCTAATTTCTCCTTGAGAGATTGTCTTAGATTATCTTCAGTTTTTCTTTTCTCTTCAATTTCTTGGGTAAACTTTATAACTCCTGATTCCATTTCATGTCTTACCATAATGACTTCTTTTGATAACTTTTCACATAACTTAGTTTTTTCAGTCAGCTCTTCATTTGCATCATTTGCTTCACCTTGTCTTGCCAATTGCTGAAGCAGCTCCTTTCTCTTTTTCATAGAGAGACTTAATTTGTCTTTTAGTTCTCTCATGAAATCATCAGCGTGTTTGAGTCTTTCCTTTAATTCATTGATTTCAGAGTTTGACTATTCAAGATCCTCAAGTGCAGTCTTGAGTTGCTCCTTTAAACCATATGCATCCATTTGGATTCCCAGAACTTCCTCGAGCTATTAGACTCTGTTAGGAGGAACTTGGCTCTGATACCAATTGTTGATAACTGAGAGGGGGGGTGAATCAGTTATGCTAATTATTTCTTCTTTTTGAACTTTCTTATTAATCAATGCAGCATTAATTCAAACAAGCAAATATAATCATGAAAATGGAGATACACATGACACAATATTTTTGATGTGGAAACCCTGTTAAGGGAGAAAACCACGGGGTGATTAACCCAAAGATTATTCTCTATTAGAAGAATAAGGAAATACAAAATGGCACTTGCCAATTAGGGCTTACTGCCCGAGCACACTACTCACAAGGAGGCACACTACCTACAAAGAGACACACTGTCTACAAAAGAGTGTTATACAATACTTGAACTGATTGGTAGCATTTGCAAATGCTAGAGTCTAGTTCCGGTTAGGTTCAGTATACTGATCTGCTGCACTTCATCTTTCCTTTTCCCTTAAGCTGCTTTCCTTTCACATACCAGACCTTCCTTATTGCTTCTGCTCTACTCTTCTGCTTTTATTCACATATCACTAATAACAACAACACATCTCACAACTAAATCCATCATGTATATATATCTGCACAAGTAATTTCATCACCTTTCTAGTCGGCACCCGGAATAGTCAATCTTTTCACTAATTTTGATATGTCGGCTGAATCCTTGCACATCAAGTAATGCGGATCAAGTATATGCTTGTAGAAATCATTAATTATGTTAGCCAAACATGATTCATGCCTTCATAACCTTTACCACCATCAGTAACACATCTGGAAAGTAGTCTGATGTTCTGTCAGTCAGTTCTTCCTCTGTTCACACTGTCACTCAGGAATCTGGTACTCAACTATTCATATCTTTTTCTTCATCTATCAGCAGAGGCTAAATCCTTGGAATATACCACTCAAGGTAGTCCTCTTCACTTCCCCAAATCTGCACTTCACCAAAAAGTTCCTCTGAGAGATCTGAACTTTTCTGTCGGACCTTGCCACATGCTCTGTTCTTGTTTACCGGACCACAACAATCTTCATTCTGACTTTCGGTAGAGACACACCATGTCCTGCGGATGTGTGGGATGAACTTTGTTGCCATCAATGACAACAATCATGAATCGATATAGTGTCTCTTGCCAACATATTATCCCTAAGTTAGAGGCCATGCATGAGGCCATAAATGATGCTCAGATTACAGCCTGGACCAATGATCTGATAGATCTTAAGAAGGTAGAAGCATTTGCATTCCTGTTGAGTGGTCACATCTCAATTTTGGATAGGATGAAGTAGAGTTGGGAGACAGAAGTTTTACAGTTGAAGAACACTTTTTCAGACATACTTAAGTATATGTAAGTACAACTTGTATATATATACTTATGCGGCTAAGTATAGTAAATTTTTTGAAAATTTTGGTATGCGGACCCTACCCTTTACCATTGATGTTAAAGGGGGAGTGAGGAGTAGTGAAAAATGAGGTATCCAACTAATGGGGAGCTTCAAAAAATGTATATAAAGACAGAGCATCAGCCAAGGGGGAGCATAGTGTAAACACTTAGTCATTTTTCACTAAGTGTTGCCATCAATGCCAAAGGGGGAGATTGTTGGCAAGAGACACTATATGGATTCATGATTGTTGTCATTAATGGCAACAAAGTTCATCCCACACATCTGCAGGACATGGTGTGTCTCTACCGAAAGTCAAAATGAAGATTGTTGTGGTCTGGTAAACAAGAATAGAGCATGTGGCAAGGTCCGACAGACAGGTCCGGATCTCTCAGTGGAAGTATCTTGGTGAAGTGTGGATTTAGAGAAGTCAAGAGGACTACCTTGAGTGGTATATTCCAAGGATTTAGCCTCCGGTGATAGATGAGGAAAAATATATGAATAGTTGAGTACCAGATTCTTGAGTGACAGTGTGAATAGAGGAAGAACTAACTGACAGAACATCTGACTACTTTCCGGATGTGTTACTGATGGTGGTAAAGGTTATGAAGGCATGAATCATGTTTGGTCAACATGATTAATGATTTCTACAAGTATATACTTGATCCGCATTACTTGATGTGCAAGGATTCAGCCAACAGATCAGAATTAGTAAAAAGATTGACTATTCCGGATGCCGACTAGAAAGGTGATGGAATTACTTGTGCGGATATATATACAGGATGGATTTAGTTGTGAGATGTGTTGTTGTTGTTAGTGGTGTGTGAATAAAAGTAGAAGTGTAAAGCAGAAGCGGTAAGGAAGGTCTGGTATGTGAAAGGAAAGCAACTTAAGGGAAGAGGAAAGATGAAGTGCAGCAGATCAGTATACTGAGCCTAACTGGAACTGGAGTCCAGCATTTGCAGATGCTACCAATTAGTTCAAGTATTGTATAACACTCTTTTGTAGACAGTAAGTCTCTTGTAGGCAGTGTGCCTCCTTGTGAGCAGTGTGCTCGGGCAGTGAGCCCTAATTGGCAAGTGCCATTTTGTATTTCCTTATTCTTCTAACAGAGAATAATCTTTGGGTTAATCACCCCGTGGTTTTCTCCCTTAATAGGGTTTCCACGTCAAAAATATTGTGTCATGTGTATCTCCATTTTCATGGTTATGTTTGCTTATTTGAATTAATGCTGCATTGATTAATAAGAAAGTTCAGAAAGAAGAAATAATTAGGATAACTGATTCACACCCCCTCTCAGTTATCAACAGTTGTTAGGTCTCAAAAATGTAGGTTGCTAATCCTAAGAGGATGCCAGGCTCTATGCTTAGATTTGCAACATTTTTAAACTAATGCGATGGAGTTGACCTTTAGGGTTTGATGACTCCCTGCACTTTAGGTTTTGCTAAACTTAGGCGGGTGAACCTTGAAAATTAAAGTAGTTTGAGTGTAAGTATTTTGACTAAGTAAATGGATCTACCTAAAGTGGAAAATGGTGTAGAATAGATGAAAGCTTGCTAATTAATCCTACATCTAATATTTGATGGATGATTGGTATAAATTGTATAAGTAATATCAAGGTGAATTTTATGACTGTACTTAACTAATAAAAGGGTTTTAAATGATGAATTGAAATAAGACCAGTGCCTTGTTGGGTAAATAGAGTCAAATGGAAGACTAAGACCAGTGGCTTATAGTGGGCAATAACTCTAACTGTTTGGCACAATACTTTAGTTTATAACTTGTATAAACCGTGCAGGGAAATGATTGACAGACTCTCCTTAATAATCCAATAGATAAAATCAGATTTCTTGTTAACCACCAGAAGGAAATTTAATCCTTTCTTGAAGGAACCAATTGAATGAAATATACAAGAATAAAAGATAGTATCAACTTGGAGACATAATGACAATCCTAATTATATGGTTCTTCTTAGTAATCCAAACTAACACTTCCAGGTTACTATGACCGATCAAAAGGATTTTAATTCCTCTAATGGAAACTAATTAATCCAATCACACAAATACATCAAATGTGTATTGACAAATTAACTATATACTTGATATATTAATTTGAATAACAAGGAAATACTAAACTAGAGACAATCACATAATTGAATAATTTTAACAAACAATTGATGCCAAAATAAAACCACAGAATCAGAGAACTTCAATTTACTTCTTCAATAATATGCTTGCAACATGGTCTTTTAAAACATTGTAAACTTCATGTATTATATCCTACTACTGATGATAATTCAGCATCATATGTTCAACTTATATAGAAATACTTATGAAGAGATATAACTCTTCAAAATGTCTTTTGGGAATTAACATGATTAACATAACAACAATAAAGATAATGATGCTTAAGCTCTATTCAACTACAGGTATATTTGAACAATGTGATCCAAGTACTCTTGGTTGCATTGTGTATCAGTAAATTCAATTGCGTTTCTTGTGATCACATCCATCGTTACCATCTTCTCCAGATGCTTGCAGGCTTCCCTAGATGCAGAGTCTTTGTGCTTGGGAGCTCCTAAGGCTTCATGCAATATCATTTGATAGTCTTTACTCCATTCATCTTTTCTCTTCAGTTCTTTATCATTTCTGAACAACATGGGTATTCCTTTTGAAGCCTCAATACATTCTTTGGCATTGTTCTTAAGCTACTTAGAATATTTCTAATGCTGCTCAATCAAATCTTTTACACTGGAGGTATGTATAGTGTCAGAAACATCCTTACTCTATATCTCATTGAGTTTCTCCTGCAACCTATTGTGGAGCCTCTCATGCTCTTGGATCACTTTATAGTTTTTAGAATAAATATCCCAAAATTGGTTCATCCAATGCATCATGTTAACATGCCTATTTTGGAGCATTGTTACAAGGGTGTCAATCTGGACTTGACCTATCTGCTCAATAGATGGTGATGGGGCACTTTGTGAGCTCTCTCCCTGAGTTAGCCTTTTCACTGACCCTCTGAAGGTATTCTTAAATGTATCTTTCAAAAAATCATTTTCTTTTTTTAATCTCTCACAACTTAGTTTGTATGCATCCCATTCTTTGATCAGCATCTGAGCTTGTGCTTTGTTCAACTTTGTAATATTTATACCAATTTCTGCAGTAATCAAGGGGTCAGTTTCCCTTGCCTTCAAAGTCATGACATGCCCAAAAGCCTTTTCAGTATCTATAATAGCTGTCTTCTTATGAGTGGTTCCCATATACACTTCTGTGACACCCTCAAGAGTGAGCTTATATTTGTCATTTGTATTATGTAAAAAACTATCAAACACCAAAGAAAAATTCAAATCCAGACCAAGAAATATCATAACGCCTGCTTCTCTAAGCAGCTGTCTACATTTACTGGGAGTCATAGCTTGCAATTTGTTATCCACTGTTGTTTTTAACATATCAACTAATTGTCTTTCATTGTTAGCTATGACACTATCAACTGATTCTCTAATTTCTTTACCCTTGCATTTATGCAAAAATGATTTAAATTCTTTAGAATGAATAAATTGGTCATCAGTAATAAAAGAATCATATGCTACTTGTTTTGGATCCTCATCAGTAGGCCCCTCCTCATCATGTTCTATACCAGGAGACTAATAGTGTTGCATTTTTCATTTGGACATTCTAGTTGTCTATTGATGTGGCTCTTCTTCTTCTACACGTCCTTCATCACTAGAGGACAACAACTCTATCTCTGCAAGCTGTCTGCTCTTCTCATCTAAGTCCCTATTATATTTCTCAACCACTAACTCAACTTCAGTTTCTTCCATATTCTTGACAATGTCATCATGGGGATATGGGACATGTGTATATTCACTGAAGTTTTGTTTTCTCCTAGTAAGATCAATGAAACCCTCAGGATCAAATCCTTTTCTTGCCTCTACACATCTCATGTTATAATGCATCAGTTTATCTATAATGAGACCAAAACCCTCTTTTGACACCACAATAAAATCTCCAAAGCACAGAGTACTAGGCATGAAGGATTTCTTGTCAACGGAGCTCAAGTGGATCACATTAGAGCAGTTCATTTGCTTGACTATTTCTAAGTAGGCAATTCTATTAGGAACTGTCTTGGGCAATATAAATGGGGTGTCTTCAAAACCATAAATTTTGACCATGGTAGCATCCTCAAAACAATACTAGTCTCCCCAGTTGTGGGTAACAGTAGGAGGACCACCAAAATATTTAGGTCTAAGAAACCTCTTTATTTTATTTGACAATGAATATTCACAAAGATGATTAAAGTATCTATACAACACCTTCACACAGTATTTTTTAAAAAGAATATAACTAGAATGGGCATACTTGCTGTCCTATATCCTTGTCCACATTTGCACAGGTGACTTTTGTCCCCTCTGGTCTATTTGAACAACTTTGAATTCAATTGGCCACAATCCCATTTCCTGGCCATAATAAAGCACCATGAGCATGAGGAGTGAGTAGTGTTCAAAAGAGACTGATGGGGTGTTATTATTGATTGCAATCAAACCATAATCAATTCTTCCAAAAACATAGGTAGCATAGTCAAACTACCTGGTGTTGTGGCACTGGATATCTATGGCTATCACCATCAAAGGAATTATCATGAAATTAGGGACCTCTGCCCCTAGGACTTGGGCCATAGAGTAGTATGTGTATTGTATGTATGGTTCAAATAATGATACATGAAATGGAGGTCCATCATTCTCATTGAGAGGCACTGTTTCCCCTCCTACCTTAGGCCTGTGGATAGGTAATCTCCACCCATTGTAAGTGGTATCCATTCTCCAGTATTCTTTGTCCAAATCTTCATAGACTATAGGAACAATGCATAGATCATCTAAGTCAAACACTTCACAGATAGCATTTTTAGATAAATGTACAACTAGCTCTCTTTACGGATTGCATATGCCTTTGAGGCTAGGGTTATAATGTTTAGCTAGGAGTCTGAGGAGTTCTACATTCACAAATATATTAGGAACAACTAATTTGCCTAGATTCAAGTGCCATGGATTCGACACTGGGACATTTATGAATCTTCTATTTTAATGGAATTTGAAAAGATCATAACCTCTTATCGGTGTCTAGACATTTCCAAGGTATTTGCACTTGTCTTCCAACTTCTCTATCTCTGCCCTAAGTGTGCAAACCTTCAGGCTTTGGGAGTCAATCCAGGCAATTGGTCAATTAGGTCCTGGTTTAATTTCCTTTCTTTTGTCTTCTCGTCAGGACTTTTATCAATTTTTTGTTTCTTAGGTTTACTAGTCTCACCCTATTGTTTTCTACCCTTTCCTTTCACTAGAGTCTCCATTACAATGTTGGACAACAAATTCAAATTGTAGGCTAATCCACAAAGGTTTGTATATATGTACCTATTGTCGGAGGTGATGATCAAATTCCCCTGTTTTTTCCTCCAAGTGTCCACTTGCATGCTCCTTTCAGGCAATGCTTTCAAACTTAATTGCAGTGATTTCAAATGGTATTTTAGAGGATCTTCCTTGTCTACAATTAATTGTTCCAGTGTTTAATTTTTGTGATTGTTGCGAGATGTCACATCATCATAACTCCCTTCATCGGTATGATTTTTGTAATGTCAGGGTGATTTAATATCTTCTTATGGCACAGACATTTGCATATGGATCAATCGCTGTGACCATTCATGTATCTCTTTGATGTCATCTTTTATAAAGACATATAAGTCTACATTGGCAAGATATTTTTGAGGTTTACCCGATATACAAATGGGTGTGGCTATCATTAGCCTGACTTACTTTATCGCTGCGGGAATAACGTCTTACTCCAATATCGTAAGTGTCTCTGATATGAATATCGGTGAGAGTCTTATTGATGAACGTGGCCATTATCATTATTAGAGTAGCATAGGACATCGAGATGACTTATTTCAAACTACTCGATCATGGTTGTTTCCCTGATATCTTCCTTCACATCCTTCATTAGAGTGATCGTCACAACATGTCATCGACATCTTTCATCATTGTGAGTTATTGGTTTGGCAAGACTTGTAATCTCTTCTTCCAACTTGTTTACTTTTGCTGATGGTATTTATCCTTTCTAGACATCGGTGTGACTTAAGCCGAAATAACACCGCTTTATTGCTTAGACATTATGAAGTCAGAGATACTTTAATTTCTCACTCTGATGTGCATTTTCTCCCCGATGATGATTGGTTTCATCGGTTCCATAGGTAGCTTGGCAAGAGTTATACCGAACTCCTTCATCGGTGTGATCTATATTGTTTAGGGGGGGTTAGAGTATTCTTTGATATTGATTTTTTATGCCGATAGCTCTAACTGTTGATTTAATCAGTGTGACTGGGAATACTATCTCTAATGAAGAGGGTCATCAACATTAATCCTCTCATTGGAGGTTGCTAATATCTTCTCCCCGATCATTATTCTCATGCCGATACTCATTTCAGCCAGTTTCTCAAAGAGCATGGAATGGTATAACAAAAGTGAGGTCTTGCCAAAATTAAGGAATTGAGGCCCTTCATTATATTACATTTTGAGGGGTGAGACACCCATTTGTGATCAAAATCATGTGAGTTTTATGGGATATACCAGTTATTATTATGATTTTGGGCATAATGTTTTTTGATTTGGTTGGACATGGGTGGGTAGGAATATAAGAAAATTTAAATTTTCCTGTTTCAACAGTGGCTCTGTCTAGGATGTATACCCCTCATGGGTATAACAAGAATTCAGATCTCTTGGGGGAGTAGACCATATATTTTATTTATTGGGGATGACGGCTTCACAGAATTATATGAATGAAATGAGAATGGGAGATGGAAGTGATAATGATGGGGAATGGGGATGATCCTATACTAATGTACATGGAAAAGTTTTTTTTTGTTATCTCTGAGAGATTCATAAGACTGTCCATGTACTGGCATATCCTAATCTCTCTTGATTGTCCTAGACTACTGTGCATGGAATAAAAATATTTCAAGAATTATTTAAGGGTTGTCCATGCGCTGACAACACTTAATTCTCTTTGTGCATGATTTTGATGTTTTATGAAAAGAAAGGCTTTAGAAATTGCCCATGCATAGGTAGTTCCTACTCTTCTCTAGACATATTTTGCAAATAGTAGGAATCATGACCTCCTTTGCCAGTTACAACAAAAGAAGCTAACCACAAAGCTTTAAACTTTCCATGCTTTCCTTTCTCCTGGCACCTAGCATTCCACATTAATACTAAGTCATTCATCTCAAATTTCCTATCTTTGGCCTTTTTGTCAAAAAGGTATTTCACTTGTAATTGCAACTTGATATTCTACCTTTGAGCCAGTCTGCTTGTCTCATCAAGTTCTGTAAGATGTTCTAATCTTTTCTCCATTGGTTCAGGGATGTTTAAATCCTCTTAAAGAACAAATTTGTACACTGGTAAAAGATTTTCTAATGGTATCCTTTCTTGTGTTTCATACACTAGTTCAAAAGGAGATCTTCCAATTGGTCTCTTCACAGTAATTCTATCAACCCACACATCCATTCTCAACTTTGAATCTCATGCTTTCTTGTTTCCCTCCAACATTCTCTTTATAATTTTCAAAAGATTTTTGTTGCTGGATTCTGCTTGCTCGTTTGCTTGTGGATGATAAGGGACAGCATAGGACACAGTGATGCCATGTGTACTACATAAATTTTTGAACTCATCAGAGCTAAAACACATTCCATTATCTATAATCAACCTCACTGGAGTGCCAAATCTGAATTTAATATTCTCCATCAAAAAGTTGATCACCATCTTGTTTGTTGCTTGTTTAGTTGGGATTGCTTCCACCCATTTTGTGAAGTAATCCATTGCCACTAAAATCCATTTGTGCCCTTCACTTGACTTTTCTTCTATTTCTCCTATGAAGTCAATACCCCATTGATAGAATGGAGCCTCCACTTGCATGGGTTTCAAGGGTAGTGCTCCCTGATATTTTAATTCTCCTAAAAATTTCTGACATGCTTCACATTTTCTCATGTAATGATATGAATCATTAAAAACTCTAGGCCAATAGTATCCAGCCCTTAGGATCTTGTGGGCTATAGTCTTTGCTGAGAAATGACTTCGTACATGCCTTCATGTAACTCTTTCATGACATGTTTTGACTGATGTTCATCTAGGCATAGCAGTAGAATACCATCCCTATTCTTCTAGTAAAGATCTCCATCAATAAATACATATTTTGAGGCTTGTAACTTAAGTGTCCTTCACTTGTTATCATCATACCCTTCAGGACATTTCATGTGCTTTAGGTAATATATGATGTTAGCATACCATGGAGTATGCTCAATGCTAGAACTCGTGTTATCAACATCATTAGCACTACATATCTGAGAAGCCTCAAGATTATTTTCAGCCATTAATCTAGTAAGGCCTTGTCCTCTCACTTGTTTGGTGATCTAGATTTCAATATTGAACTTTTGAATTCTATTGATCCATCTGCATCTTCTACCTATGACTTCGGTTTGGACCAATACATCTTTTATTGCAGCATTAGGCACATGTGCTATTATTTCATCTCCCACCAAATATGGCCTAAAAGCTTTAACTACCTTCACAATGCATATGCCTGTTTCTCAACTATGTCATATTTTAATTCTGTATTTTGAAGAGATTTGCTGAAAAATGTTCAATGGGTTGTTCATGTCCATCATTTTTCTGCAATAGTACTGCTGCAACAGTATGATATGAAGCAAATGAGAACAGTTGGAATGGCTTACTGAAATCAGGGGATATCAAAATAGGGGCTTCTTTGATTGCCTTCTTAATGGTGGCAAATGCCTCTACTATTTCTATTGTCCACTTCACTTCTGAATTCTTCTTCAACATTCTTGATATGGGACTAACAATTTCTGCAAAATTTGATATGAATCTCCTGACAAAGTTGATTTGGCCAAAGAATGACTGTATAGCTTTTACATTCTTGTGAATGGGAACTTGGTCAATGGATTTTACTCTTTTAGGATCTATTCTTAATTCATCTTTTGAGACTATGTGACCAAGCAACTTGCCCTCTATTACTGTGAAATGGTACTTCTTAGGATTCAACAAAATTCCATATTCTAAGGCTCTAATAAAAATTTGTTCTAGATGTGTACAATGATCCTCGGCTTTTTTGGAATATGCTGTCATGTCATCCTGATATACTATCATGATTTTATTAATCAATTCTGCGAAAGTCACATCCATCACTCTTTGGAATGTTGCTCCAGCATTTGTGAGTCAAAATGGCATCCTTAGATATACATATGTTCCCCATGGTGTGGTGAATGTAGTCTTATATTGTTCTGATTCTTTGAATTTCACTTGATTATATCCTGAGAAACCATCCATCATTGACAAGAGTTCACACTCGGTAACCTTTTGCAGTATTGCTTCCATATTAGGAAGGGGATAGTTGTCCTTAAGAGAAGATTTGTTTAGATTCCTGAAGTCCACACATAATCTAATATCACCATTTTTATTTTTGACAGGCACCAAATTAGAAACCCAAGAAGAATGCCTAATGGGTTTAATGATAGCTCCATCTCTTAGTTTTGTACGTTCTTCAAGCATCTTAGGGGCCAATGTAGGATTGATAGGCCTCTATTTTTGCTTGAATGGTTTAGCATATGGTTTTAATGGTATTTCATGCTAAAAACGATCCTCCATATATGCTTTCAAATCATCATATGACCATGCAAATACATGTCTATACTTCTTGAGTAAGTTGATGAGCATGCTCCTGATTTTGGGATTGAGATTCTTTCCAATGTATACATTCTTTGGGCCTACCTGTGTCCCTAAATTAATCTCTTCAAGGTCGTTCTGCATTACTGGTGTGTCTTTCATTTTAAATCTATCATGTCCATCAAATACCTTTTCCAATGCTATGAGTCCCTTAGGTATTTTGTTTGTTTTTAGTTGAACTATCTCTTGACCAAAAATAGTTTCTTTCCCATCATGTTCTTCTACAAACGCATTAAAATCAATCTCTTGATTTTCATAATGATCAGCACAATGCAGGAAGTTGATTATATTAGTATCATTATCAAACACTTGCTAGTTATGTACATTATCTGGGATGGTGGGTCTGGTTTTGAAATCAACTTCTGTAATACCTCCTAATGTGATATCATCCATTTTTAATGCGATATTTGCTAGAAAATCTGCCATAATATTTTTTGATCTATCAATCCAGTTGATTGAGAAGGCATCAAACAACTTGATATCATCCCAGACAACATTTCTATATTGTTTCAACCTCTTGTTTTTTGATAAGTATTTTTCTCTCACTTGGGAAGTAACCAATTCTGAATCACCGTATACAGCCAAATTTTTTATCTTATGCTTGGTGGCTATATTCAAACCAATGAGAAAAGCCTCGTATTCTGCTACATTGTTTGTGCATTCAAATGTTAGTATAAAGGAGTATTTGAAAGTTTTACCTGCTGGTGAGATAAATAATACTCTAGCCCCATTTTCTATTTTGCTACATGCACCATCAAAATACATCTTCCACACATCATTTTCCTCTTTCTTAGATTCAACATGTATTGGATCAGTATTCTGCAATTCTGGTTGACTTTTTTCAACCTTGAAGGCTCCTAAATCTGTATCACAAAAGAATTTTATTTGATTTTGATCTAAACGTTCTATGATGTTCTCATATCTTGGATTCCTACACAGCTTGATCTCTTTGCCTCCCACTGGTATTGTGGCATATGATAAATCTAATTGGACATTCCCTTGTGCCATTGTAGCCCATTGTCTTGATAAGAGCATTCCATAATATGGTGGAATGTCAACCATGGTGATATCAATGTTATAGGTTGCTTCAGGGTATGAAGCAAGTTTTATTTCCACATCCCTCATAATGCCAATGACTGGGATGGATCTATTATCTATTGCATAACACCTACCAAATGTAGTGTCAACCCACATTCCTAGTTCTTTCATGACTGCTATTGGCATGATATTCATGGCTGCACCTGAATCAATCATACAGTTCCTCACTATCCTATTTTTGATTAATAAGGTAGTGTAGAAAGGGTCCACCTGTGAGGGATTCTTTCTCAAGATATCACCTAGGTATACCTTAAGAATTTGGAATGTTTCTTGGTGAACATTGTTTGTTCTATTCTTTGATTCTTTATGTTTTTGATTTGGTATATCTGAAATTAGTTTAACCACTATATTTTTGTACTTGTCTATGTTCATCATTTCCGAAAGTGGTGCTGATATCTTTATCTAAGATATTGCATGAGCAATGTCAAATGAATGGGCCATAGTCTGATCATTCCTTTCTGTCTTCATATGTTCGTTTTCTTGATTTTGTGATTTATCTTTTGATTTATTTTTATCAGCTTTTTCTGGTTCTTTGAATGATGACTTTGCATTATTCTTTTTGTGATTTTGATCTTTTATAAAGAAACTCCTAGGTGTTCCTTGTTCAACATTCACTACCCTGTTCCGTAAGTTATAGGCATTTTTAGCTTGAGCTATTGCAGCTATTGTAAGAGATTCTCTTTCATTTTCAGTGGGCTTTCTCCACTGATCATATGGTGAATTGTTACAATAGGTAGGTTCCTCGTAACCATCCTCTTGATCTAAAAATACTTCTTGTTTTCCCATATTGATATGATGTTTCTGGTTTCCCACATCATATTCATATCCCTCTTCCTTTGTAGAGGAATAGTCTTCTTTCATCAAATATGGTGTATCTTACATCATGTTTATTGTGTGATTGTCTCTGTTATAATTGTATAATGTTTCTTCTTGTTGTACTGTTTTAGCCACCACATAGTATTCAGGTGAGTGTGGCAAATTGCACACCAAACACCATGGTTTATCTTCTACCATGTGTGTTCCATTCCTTTTCAGAGGGTCAAGAGTATCTTTTCCATAATGTTGCTTTCTACTATTTTCAATGGGTCTCCCATCTTTCCAGTTTGTATTATATGGCATATCATGCAACCTAGGTCTTTCATGTCTATGCTGACCTTCTTGTTTAGTCTACTGAATATTTGGGCCTTGAGGAATTCTAGAGTTATCTCTTTTTCTAATCATACCTGCAGCTTTCCTATTGTTCTCAATAGTTAATGCCACTTTATGTGCTTCAGCTAGGGTCATAGGGCACCAATTTCTAAGTTCATACCCTATCTTGGGATAAAATGCTTTCAAATAAATGCTCAATGCTATTGGATCAGTCAGTTTAGACCCATGTGGTATTTTATTGTGTAATTTGGAAAATTTCAAATTGAAATCATATACTGACTCATTCTGGCATTTTTGGATGCTTATCAATTCGTGTAGTGCAAACTCAGGGCATACTGATTCCATACTGCTCCTTAAATTGATTATGGAAATCAGTTATTGAACTGATTGAGGCATCAGGTAAGCTATTGAACCAATCTCTTGCATCTTCTGTTACAGACATCATGAATAACCTCATTTTAACATCTTCATAGTCCATACCAATATCTTGTACAAAAGCATTGAAGCTTCTGATGTGATCCTCAGCTGATACTGCATTGTTTCCAGTGAACTTGGAACTATATTTCTCCAATTACTATCAATAGGGTATGGATACAATTGATATCCAGTCAGATCAAATTGGCCACATATGTTTGTGAGGTTTTGAGGTGGAAAATTCATGGGTGGCGGGTTAGGATAATAATTATATCCACCTGGATGCTGATGATAAGCATATTTCTATTGTGGGTTTATGTGGGGATTTATATAAGGATTTTGTGGTTTATAATACTGTTGGCTAGGGGGTGGGTAAGGATTAACCATACGTTGAGAGGTGTTGTGCATGGGAGGTGGTCTAGGATTTTTAGGAAGGGTATTTTGATGACTTCCAGATGCTTGTGAATTGGAAACGCCCCCTGTATTTTGGTGCAAATTTTGCTGTGGATTCCTCAAAGTGTTTCCTCTATGTGGAGGTACATATTTTGGGGTGGCTATTTTAGTCCTATTCTTTATCTGTTGAATCTCTTGTTCTAACAACATCTTAGTTTCCTCTATCTTAATCATTTCAAGTTCTTCTTGGAGCCTAAGTACATCATGCTATGCTTCATTCATACTAGTATTCTTTGGACTTTCATTCATTTTTTGATTTGAGAATCCATGTTTTACCCCCTTTCCCTGCTGTAATGACATTTTAAAATCATATTCAGCTTGCCTTTGATCAATTTCCCTCATGGCCCGTGCTTCACACTCAAGCTGTTCTTGAGGATCAGGTCTGTATTTTGCCAATATATCATCAGTTACTCCGTTGAAATTTTCATTTGATTCATGTAGAGGTGTAAAACTATTGTGAGTTGTGATAGTTTGTTCAGTATTATCCTCTTGAGCCTCCTGATTATTATTTTGATGAGAATAATTTGGTGCTCCATTTCTTTTGGAGATGGTTCTAATTGGTGGAGATGATTGCAATTTCTTCCCTTCCATCTTGGATCTTCTACCATCGATTTGGTACTAACTTTTTGTTATAATAGTTTCTAGAGTCACCACCTATTTTGTAAAATGGAAAAAGTTTATAATTTATCTTTCCAGATTCTTCTTGCCAATAGAACTACCAAATTGTATTTTTTGAAATATCTAACTCTATAAAAGAATGGTTTCTTACTAAGGTCCTTTATTTGGTTCCCCAGTAGAGTCGCCAATTTGTTAGGTCTCAAAAAGGCAGGTTGCTAAGCCTAAGAGGATGCCAGGCTCTATGCTTAGATTTGCAACATTTTTGAACTAGTGCGACAGAGTTGACCTTTAGGGTTTGATGACTCCCTGCACTTTAGGTCCTGCTAAACCTAGGTAGGTGAACCTTGAAAATTAAAGCAATTTGAGTGTAAGTATTTTGACTAAGTAAATGGATCTATCTATAGTGGAAAATGGTGTAGAATAGATGAGAGCTTGCTAATTAATCCTATATCTAATATCTGATGGATGATTGGTATAAATTGTATAAGCAATATCAAGGTGAATTTTATGACTATGCTTAACTAATAAAAGGGTTTTAAATGATGAATTGAAATAAGACTAGTGCCTTGTTGGGTAAATAGAGTCAAATGGAAGACTAAGACTAGTGGCTTATAGTGGACAGTAACTCTAACTGTTTGGCACAATACTTTAGTTTATAACTTGTATAAACCGTGCAGGGAAATGACTGACATACTCTCCTTAATAATCTAATAGATAAAATCAGATTTCTTGTTAATCACTAGAAGGAAATTTAATCCTTTCTTGAAGGAACCAATTGAATGAAATATAAAAGAATAAAAGATAGTATCAACTTGGAGACATAATGGCAATCCTAATTATATGGTTCTTCTTAGTAATCCAAACTAACACTTCCAGGTTACTGTGATTGATCAAAAGGATTTTAATTGCTCTAATGGAAACCAATTAATCCAATCACACAAATATAGCAAATGCGTATTGACAAATTAACTATATCTTTGATATATTAATTTGAATAACAAGGAAATACTGAACTAGAGACAATCATATAATTGAATAATTTTAACAAGCAATTGATGCCAAAATCAAACCATAGAATCAGAGAACTTCAATTTACTTCTTCAATAATATGCTTGCAACATGGTCTTTTAAAACATTGTAAACTTCATGTATTATATCCTACTGCTGATGATAATTCAGCATCATATGTTCAACTTATATAGAAATACTTATGAAGAGATATAACTCTTCAAAATGTCTTTTGAGAATTAACATGATTAACATAACAACAATAAAGATAATGATGCTTAAGCTCTATTTAACCACAAGTATATTTGAGCAATGTGATCCAAGTACTCCTGGCTGCGATGTGTATCAGTAAATTCAATTGCGTTTCTTGTGATCACATCCATTGTTACCATCTTCTCTAGATGCTTGCAGGCTTCCCCAAATATAGAGTCTTTGTCCTTGAGAGATCCTAAGGCTTCATGCAATATCACTTGACAGTCTTTACTCCATTCATCTTTGTTCTTTAGTTCTTTATCATTTATGAACATGGGTACTCCTACTTTTGAAGCCTCAATACATTCTTTGGCATCGTTCTTAAGTTGGTCAGAATATTTTTGATGCTGCTTAATCAAATCTTTTGCACTGGAGGTACCTATAGTGTCAGAAACATCCTTACTCTATGTCTCATTGAGTTTCTCCTGCAGCCTGTTGTGGAGCCTCTCATGCTCTTGGATCACTTTATAGTTTTCAGAATAAATATACCAAAATTGGTTCATCTAATGCATCATGTTAACATGCCTATTCTGGAGCATTTTTGCAAGGGTGTCAATCTGGACTTGACCTATCTGATCAATAGATGGTGATGGGGCACTTTGTGAGCTCTCTCCCTGAGTTAGCCTTTTCACTGACCCTTCAAAGGTATTCTTAACTGTATCTTTCAAAAAATTATTTTCTTTTGTTAATCTCTCACAACTTAGTTTGTATGCATCCCGTTGTTTGATTAGCATTTGAGCTTGTGCTTTGGTCAACTTTGCAATATTTATGCCAATTTCTGCAGTAATCAAGGGGTCAGTTTCCCCTGCCTTCAAAGTCATGACATGCCCAAAAGCCTTTTCAGTATCTATAATGGTTGTCTTCTTATGAGGTAGGTACAAGGCCCATATCATTAGTGAATTTTCATCATTGTTATATTTGGTGCCCATATACACTTCTGTGACACCCTCAGGAGTGAGCTTATATTTGTCATCTGTATTATGCAAAAAACTATTAAACACCAAAGCAGAATTCAAATCCAGACCAGGAAATATCATAACACCTTTTTCTCTGAGCAACTGTCTACCTTTATTGGGAGTCATAGCTTGCAATTCATTATCCAATGTTGTTTTTAACATATCAACTAATTGTCTTTCATTGTCAGCTGTGACATTATCAATTGATTCTTTGACTTTTTTACCCTTGCATTTATACAAAAATGATTTAAATTCTTTAGAATGAATAAATTGTTCATCATCAATAAAAGAATCATATGCTACTTGTCTTGGATCCTCATCAGCAGGCCCCTCCTCCTCATGTTCTATACTAGGAGACTGATAGTGTTGCATTTTTTATTTGTACATTCTGGTTGTCTGTTGATGTAGCTCTTCTTCTTTTGTAGGTCCTTCATCACCAGAGGACAACTCTTTCTCTGCAAGCTATCTCCTCTTCTCATCTAAGTCCCTATTATATTTCTCAACCACTAATTCAACTTTAGTTTCTTCCATATTCCTAACAATGTCATCATGGGGATATGGGACATGTGTATATCCACTGAGGTTTTGTTTTCTCCTAGCAAGATCCATGAAACCCTCAGGATCAAATCCTTTTCTTGCCTCTGCACATCTCATGTTATAATGCATCAATTTATCTATAATGAGACCATAACCCTCTTTCACACCACAGTAAAATCTCCAAAGCACAGAGTACTAGGCATGAAGGATTGCTTGTCAAAGGAAATCAAGTGCATCACATTAGAGCAGTTCATTTGCCTGACTATTTCTAAGTAGGTAATTCTGCCAGGAACTATCTTGGGCAATATAAATGGGGTGTCTTCAAAACCATAAATTCTGACCATGGTAGCATCCTCAAAACAATACCGGTCTCCCTAGTTGTGGGTAATAGTAGGAGGACCACCAAAATCTTTAGGTCTAAGAAACCTCTTTATTTCATTTGACAATGAATATTCACAAGGATGATTAAAGTATCTATACAACACCTTCACATAGTATTCTTCAAAAAGAATATAACTAGAATGAGCATACCTCCTGTCCCATATCCTTGTCCACATTTGTACATGTGACTTTTGTCTCCTCTGGTCTATTTGAACAAATTTGAATTCAATTGGCCACAATCCCATTTCCTGGCCATAATAAAGCACCATGTGCATGAGGAGTGAGTAGTGTTCAAAAGAGACTGATGGGGCATTATTCTTGATTGCAGTCAAACCAGAATCAATTCTTCCAAAAACATAGGCAACATAGTCAAACTGCCTGGTGTTGTGGCACTAGATATCTGTGGCTATCACCATGAAAGGAATTGTCATGAAATCAGGGACCTCTGACCCTATGACTTGGGCCACAGAGTAGTATGTGTATTGTATGTATAGTTCAAATAACGATACATGAAATGGAGGTCCATCATTCTCATTGAGAGGCACTGTTTCCCCTCCTACCTTAGGCCTGTGGATAGGTAATCTCCACCCATTGTAAGTGGTATCCATTATCCAGTATTCTTTGTCCAAATCTTCATAGACTATAGGAACAATGCATAGATCATCTAAGTCAAACACTTCACAGATAGCATTTTTAGATAAATGTACAACTGGCTCTCCTTGCGGATTGCATATGCCTTTGAGGCTAGGGTTATAATGTTTAGCTAGGAGTTTGAGGAGTTCTACATTCACAAATATATTAGGAACAACTAATTTGCCTAGATTCAAGTGCCATGGATTTGACACTGGGACATTTATGAATCTTCTATTTTAATGGAATTTGAAAAGCTCATAACCTCTTATCAGTGTCCAGACATTTCCAAGGTATTTGCACTTGTCTTCCAACTTCTCTATCTCTTCCCTAAGTTGTGCAGACCTTCAGGCTTTGCGAGTGAATCCAGGCAATTGGTCAATTAGGTCCTGGTTTAATTTCCTTTCTTTTGTCTTCTTATCAGGACTTTTATCAATTTTTTGTTTCTTAGGTTTACTAGTCTCACCCTGTTGTTTTCTGTCCTTTCCTTTCACTGGAGTCTCCATTACAATCTTGGACAACAAATTCAAATTATAGGCTAATGCACGAAGGTTTGTATATATGTACTTGTTGTTGGAGGCAATGATCGAATTACCTTATTTTCTCCTCCAAGTCTCCGCTTGCGTGCTCCTTTCAGGCAATGCTTTCGAACTTAATTATAGTGATTTCAAATGGTATTTCAGAGGATCTTCCTTGTCTGCAATTAATTGTTCTAGTGTTTAGTTTTCGTGATCGCTATGAGATGTCACATCATCATAACTCCCTTCATCGGTATGATTTTTGTAATGTCAGGGTGATTTAATATCTTCTTATGGTGCGAACATTTGCATATGGATCAATTACTGTGACCGTTCATCTATCTCCTTGATGTCATCTTTTATAAAGACATATATAAGTCTACATCGACAAGATATTTTTAAGGTTTACCCAATATACAAATGGGCATGGCTATCATTGGCTTGACTTACTTTATCACCACAGGAATAAAGTCTTACTCTGATATCGTAAGTGTCTCCAATATGAATATCAGTGAGAGTCTTATTGATGAATGTGGCCATTATCATTATCAGAGCAACATAGGACATCGGGATGACTTATTTCAAACTACCCGATCATGGTTGTTTCCCTGATATCTTCCTTCACATCCTTGTAAGCTCTTCTTCTAACTTGTTTACTTTTGCCGATGGTATTTATCCTTTCTAGACATCAGTGTGACTTAAGTCGAAATAACGCCACTTTATCGCTGAGACATTGCGAAGTCAGAGATACTTTAATTTCCCGCCTTGATGTGCATTTTCTCCTTGATGATGATTGGTTTCGCTGGTTCCACAGGTAGCTTGGCAAGAGTCATACCGATAGTGCTTTTTTATGTTGATAGCCCTAACTTTTGATTTGATCGGTGTGACTGGGAATACTATCTTCGATGAAGGGTCATCGACATTAATCCTCTCATTGGAGGTTCCTGAAATCTTCTCCCCAATCATTATTATCATGCCGATACTCATTTCAACCAGTTTCTCAAAGAGCATGGATCGGTATAACAAAAGTGAGGTCTTACTAAAATTAAGGAATTGAGGCCCTTCATTATATTACATTTTGAGGGGTGAGACACCCATTTGTGATGAAAATCATGTGATTTTTATGGGATATACCAGTTATTATTATGATTTTGGGTGTAATGTTTTCTGATTTGGTCGGACATGGGTGGGTAGGAATATAAGAAAATTTTAAATTTTCCTATCCCAATAGTTGTTTTGTAACAGAAGGCTCTAAAATTGACTGTCCCATTTGACAAAAGGTCTAATTAGGCTTGTTCAACTAGGTCACCACAAGGTGTTCAAACCCTCAGTTTCCAAACTTCATTCCATTAGATAAGACATGTCTTTTGACAGCTATCAACACCATTCCAAGCAATTCCAACCACTGTTTAAGAGTTCTACTTCAAACCCTAACTCCTATGCACTTCTATGCCAAATACATGAGGTTAAATGGACTAGGGCATCACCAAATTGGCACATAACACCATCCCCTACTCCTGCAACATTGTGAACATGAAATACACCCTACCTACATCCATTCCACCAAGTTGGTGGCCTTTTCACCTGTGAAATGGAGAGAAATGCATTATTTTCAGTCAAAGCACACCCTTGTAAGGGTTTCAAACCAATTTCAGTAAATCTACCCTAACTCACTTCAAACTTAATGAAATCAATTTCAAAGAACAAGGATTCAAGGTACCATTAATTCTAATCAATGTTTGACTACTTCCAAGCCGTATAGAGTAGTATAGTATAGTTTAGCAACAAATTAGGCTTCCAAAACGTAGAAACATGGCCCCTTGTTATTCAAAATTCAAATTTTTACAACTTCTAACTCTTGTTCCAATGTATACAAGTGATTTTAAAACATTCCCAAGCATAACCACTCATTTTACCACCAAAAACCAAAGCCTAACCATTCAACTTCCCCAAAAATGTAAAAATGCAAAAGTTGCTTTGACAACTTTTTGCAACTTTTTGGAACTTTTACAAATTTCACCAAATTGACTCCAAAATGAACCAATTGACACACAAAGATATAAAACATGGTCTTAAATACCTTATTATAAAAAAAATGACTTCACCAAACCAAAATACTATCACTCTGCAATTTTTACATTAAGACCTAGGTGCCCTACACCACCTTGGTATCTCAAGGAGTGCTTCCTTGAATTCATGTTGCCATTCTACTAAGTGATCCACATGCATCTTTGCCATCTTTCCTCACGATGCTGCCATTATTTTAACATATAAGAATGTTTTGATGCATCTTGGTAGGCATCCTATAGATCTAACACATCCTTGTAGAACTCCTTTTGCAGGAAGGTCAAGTCATCATTGATTTCTAATGCATATTCCATGAAATCACCTATGTCATACCTTGCAACCTTGTAGTATTCCACTTGATGTTTCAAGTGCTCAATTTCCTTCTTATGCCCTTCCATTTCTAATGTCATTTTAAGGATGTTTGATTCATTTGCTTGTGTTGTGGTGACCCTAGTCGTAGCCCTAGCCACTAGATCCATATCAGCTACATCCATTACCACTGTGTCCATGGCTTCATTAAATCTCAAGAGTATAGTATGAAATGCAACTTCTTGATCAACAACATGTCAAGTACATGCTTGGGAAAAGTATGGGGTGCCTTTGTGGTGCCATAAATCTTCCTATATGTTAACAACTCATATAGGGAGTAATCTTTTAGGTTCTCCAAGATTTTGATCATGTCTTTAGACAACCTAGGGAACCTTTTCTCAAATAATAAAGAATCGGTCACAAATGTGCTCATATTTGGATGAATATTTGTGCTCCCATCGGTCCTAGCAATAAATATGGACAAAACAACATGGGATGCTCAATGCCCAATTCATCCCCAAAGAATTTATTAGCTACACAAATAATATAACACATGTAAGAGGTTGTATAGAATTTTGGCTTTGTGCCCACCAAAGGAGACTCGACTCTCGTTATTTCATTGCACAAAGTGAGTGACAAAACAACTACCTAGTTTAAAATTGGCCCTTCTTTAAGCAACATATGGAGCAATGAGACTTAGGATTCTTGAAAATGAGAAGCATCCTTCTCCCCATACAACCTGCTAACTAGGGCCACTATGTTTTTTACTGAACCCTTGAGGCTAATGGAAGGGTACCATTTAGTGTTCCTAGAAGTTAATTGTCTAACACCTCCTCTTGAGGTTTAGGTTATGTTTCATGGTTGAAAACTAGGCACTTTTGTTGTAACATCCACTTCTAGGACCCATGGGTGATGTGGCACAGGGCCTTGAACGATCACACAGGTCTTATAGATAGAGTGTTTGATGTAAAAGCTAAACCTAAGTCCTATAGAGAGAGGGGGTGGCACTAGACTCTAAGCACCAAAAAACCATAAAATAGCCCTCTCATGTATGAACATGTGTGCCTAAATGCTAGATCAACCCCACACCTGTGGAAGATGAAGGGCCACTCCACATAGAAAAGTAATAAAGTATCTCGTGTGGGTCAAGTAGACCAAATAATCCATGCATGAACCAATAAACAACCTCCATGATGCCTCAACATGTGTGCAAGTGTGCTATGTCATCTCAATCATGCCTCAACATATGTGCCAATGCCAAATCAAGTCCCACGTGTGGTGATGAGAAGGTCGATCTATGTCAAAAAGTGATGAACAAACATGTGTGAGCCAATGGAGACCAAGTGCTCCATGAACTAATCTCATATAATTTGCAGTAGAAACTTATACATAATATGTCAATGTCTTAAGAAAATAGGAATCACAATATATCACCATGGATCTTGTAATGATTCTATTGTTCATAAAAATAGTAAATCACATTCAATGTATACATCAACATTTCGAACAGAATATAGCAACTGGAAGCACAAATATGAGAGGGAACGAACTGATACTGAAAATTCCAACAATTCATTAAGATAAAAACATAGGCCTTTCAACACTTCTATATTAAATTATATATAGCTATCAAATACACCTTCTAAATAATAGAGTTTGAGTGTAACAAAATAGTCTGGAACCCCTTGTCTTTGAATTTACATAGTTTATATAGATAATTACGAACTTTGAGCCATTATTAGATCATCAAAATAACTTTATGCTCTAATTAAAATCAAACAGAAATATCTAAAACTGCTGCAAAGATTCTGGTTTGTTTGTTGGAACTGCTACAAGATATTTGGACTGTTGCTCAGAAATTGGTGGACAATTGCATGGAATAAGGCCCGCTGCTTATCTTCCAAAAGGTAGGCGAATCTTCATTCCATATTTAATAATGCTGGCCCATCGAGAAGCACTTGAGAAGTTATAAGCTATCATTTCACTAGTTGAAAACTCTAGGTCATTATATTGAGCATATGAAAATGAAGGCAAGTAGTGCACTAATAATTTGAACTTAGTTAAGAGATCAAAGTCATCTTTTAACTTATCTACTATAGACTGCCCCTTCAGTGATTTGCTGAGATCTTCAAATTTGGAGTCTTCACTTCTGCATTTGGCTAGTAATTCCAAATATTGATTTTGAGGAATCAAATACTGACAATCATCCAAACATGATGACAAACCTTTCTTAAACAGATTAGTGAATCGAGCCTTGAAACCTACCACTTTCTTTAGAAGTTCATCTACCTTATTTTGTACACTTTGCATTATCTAATGCTTTCCAATAAGTCTCTGAGAATCCAATATAATAGCTAACCTATCATTTATTCCCAATGCTTGCAAACCTGCCCTAGAAGTAGCATTCATAGTATTGATAATTTAATTTGCAAGGTCTTTTGGCATATGGATGAGCTCTTCTTTTAAATCTCTACACCTCTGATTACTAGACACTTCTTGCTAGGTCGAAGAAGTAGCCTAGACTTCTTGCAGTTAAATTCTTCACGTCTATGTCACATCTATAATCATGGAATTGTTTGGATTTGAGTCTCATGTAGGGAACCCAAGGATTCAAAAATGGTATGTTCCGTTGGCTCAAAAGCATCTAGTTTTTTTGCAAACAATCTAAGCTCTTTAATATTAGTAATCTATAGAAGGACCTTATTATGCCCGAGGCATTCCATTTTTAGAACTAATATTGATCATGGTTGTTTAGTATCTTAGATGTACATGAAATCTAGATTTTCTACAGGAGACTAGAGTTGTGCCCATAATTCTCATTCTTAATGGTGCTGGAGATGCCATTCTACTTCCATACTCAGATTCATTCAAAATTAGGTCATAGATATGCCCTTGACAGTCCTCATGTTGATTCTATTCTGGCAGGTATATGCTAGTGAAAATACCACAAACTCTTTTACTTTTTGTCATGCATGCTTAGTAAGACACCATAACATAGGGATTTATTCCAAAGAAACCACACTAGCTACCAAATCTCAATCATCTATAAAAGGCATTAAGGAGCTAAGATGTGATGAACCCTAGCTTCAAAAGTTAAAAAATTCCCTACATTTTGTGCACTAACAAGTTCCAAAGTCTAGCCTCCAAATATATTGCCAAGTCACTATAAGTAAGGGTTGATTTAGGTATAGAAAAATGTGCATGGGGATGCTTGGGTTGTAATCCTTGTAGAATTCCCAAGACTGATAACTACTACCTCTGCCTCCTTGCCCCATGCTACTGCAAACCACTCTTTGTTGCAGACGAGGTGCCATGACAGGCTCTAGAATGCCACAAACTATAACCTACACCAAATTAGTAGCTCTCGTCATTAGCTCCACTTGAATCTGGAAGAGTATCCACCATCCCCATGTTGAGCCTCGATCCATTGAAAAGGGGAGGCTCAAATCCAATGTAGAAGCCATCAAAGCATGCTATCTAAAGGTGCATTTACTCACCATCGCCGCTAGTGCTAGAGGGGGGAAACAAAAACCCACGTAGAAGTGAGGGGCATTAAAATTGGAGTTAGGTGGATTATTGGGTCAGGTACCCATGTACCTTGGCCTGCTACCATGCTGTGTGCTAGTTGTCTCAAGATTGTGGTCGCCAATTGCCGTGAGGAGGGGAGGGTTAGTTTTTGGCACAATTTGCTGACGAACACCCACATCTAGGGATAACAGTCCTATGATTGTGGTGAATGCTTGGGTGAATTAACACCTCAAAAGACACTATTTATGACTTTAAACTCAGACCAACACCTACAACCAACTAAAATCAGCAAACAAAAATGACATGTGAAATGTTTGACAATAGTCCTCACTCAAAAATGTGGTATTAAAAGGGGTAGAAAAATTAAGATCAGTGGGAGTGGTATTAAACAATAGTAAAAGTTTGTTTCTGAAGTAATTTAATAAGTATAACTTGTTGGGAATTAAGGTGTCTCAACCTTGGTAATTCATTGCATTATTTTGATTGTATTTATTTATTCATTGCCTATGATGTAAATTAATTGTAAATTCCATATTGTCATTTTGTGGGATGTGGCATGGTGATGTGTCATCCTACATGGAAGATGACAACTTGTAATTTTGTCCTCACATGAGGAGATAGGCATCCCACTTTGTGGTAGGAGTATTTTTCCATGTGTCAGCATCTTGGATGTTATGTAAGGGAATGTTGACTGAAACGGTTATGACAGATTCCTATGATGAAGTTATGACATGTAAGAGTCAGAAATAGAATCTTGTAAGACAGGTGAAGACATGTGGTGAGAAGCATCTTTGAAAAAGGCATCTTTGGGTTCCCCAAGGTGGACTATGACATGTTGCAAGAGAATATGCTATTTATAGCCTGTGTATGATAGATTCTCTTACAGTTGTAAGTTGTAACTGCTATGACATATTCTATGACAATCATAAGAGTCATAAGAGCATTTGTCATAGCCCATTTTGGAAATAGGTGACCTCTTTGGGATGGGGGCTGTGGTTAAGTGTCAGATGCATCTTACAATGTTGACCAAGTGTCCATAGGTGTGGGTTTTGGGCCATGAGGCCAAGTTGGCCGCCCATTCCAAGATAAAGCCAATTTTGCCTTGTATATTCTATATAAATAGGTGCTTGGAGGAGGAGATGTAGTATGAGATTGACAGGTACTATTGTGCTACCAGATTGACTCTAGAAATGAGTGTCAAAGACTATTGAAGCTTGTATTGCAAGTGTATTGTAAACCATATTTAGTTTTAATAATACATTGTGTAGGTTTTTGAGTGTGGGGTTTTTCACCTAATAAGGGTTTTCCCCATGATATATCTTGTCTCTCTTCTTCTGTCTTCTTTCTGGTTCTATGTGTATTGCTACAATATCTCTGTTATATGTTTCATGTTGCTATAATTGTAAATATTAAATTGAATTTGTATAGCTCTCCCCTCATTAGATTAGTGTAGGAAGCAATTTCCACACACCTAGGTTCCTTTCAGTTGGTATTAGAGCTTGATCACCTTTGGTCCTAGTTGTTGGGTAGGGGTTTTTTGAGCTGATCTTAAGTTGAGTGGGAGTCTGTGTAGAGTATTCTAAATCTTATTGCAACAAGGAGATGGCAAGCACATCTGGAAGGATAGAGGTGGAGAAATTCAATGGCACTAATTTTGAGCTATAGAAGCTCAAGATGGAAGACATGCTTGTTGATCGAGACCTCTGAGAAACTATTAGTGGAACAAAACTAGCTACAATGTCACAAGATGATTAGAATCTTAAGGATCAGAAGGATAAGGGTCTCATAAGACTTAGTCTTGCTAATTCTATCCTGTTAAATGTCCATGAGGAGGCTACTTCAAACTTGCTTTGGAAGAAGTTGGGAGATGTGTATCAAGCCAATCCTTAGTTAACAAAATTTTTTTGAGAAAGAAGTTGTATTCTCTTCAAATGGAGGATAGAGGATCTGTTCTAAAACATATGAATGCTTTCAACATGTTGGTTGCACAATTGACATCCGTTGGTGTGAAGATGGAGGAGGAGGATCACTGTATGACCTTGCTTTGTTCCTTGCCGGACTTGTGGGATCATCTTGTCATGGCTATTGGAAGCACAATATCCACATTCAAAATGGATGAAGTAGTTTCTTTGTTGTTGTCTAAAGAGATGCAAAGAAAGTCTTCTAAGGATGGTGATGCTTTCATCGCAGCCCTAGCAACCCATGCATCTGATGATGTGTGGCTGATTGATTCTGGTGCATCATTCCACATGACCTTGCATCGAGACTGGTTTACTAAGTATGAGGAGTTTGATGGTGGAAGGGTGTATCTGAGTGATGACTCTCACCTGAAGATTGTTGGTCATGGAAGAGTCTCTCTTCGATTCCCTGATGGACAAGTGAAGGGGATCTATGGGGTTATGCATATCCTAGGCTTAACATGGAACCCACTTTCTGTAAGTATGTTGAATGATGCAGGTGTGTAGATAGTCTTTTTGAAAGAAGGATGCAAGATACCTAGAGGAGCTATGGTGCTTGCTAAGGGTACTAGGAGAGGTACTCTATTTTAGCTGGAGGCATGAATTGTTGCAAGTATGGGCCTAACCGGTGTTGTCATTGATGTCAACATACTCCTGTTGCATTAATGACAAGGATTGGATGAGTTATGTGCTGAGGATATTGAGAAAATTAGTCTCAATCAGGAATAGTGAAGAACAGTGATATCATAAGGTAAAAAGTCCAAGACAGGTTGAAGATCAGAGGATGCAGATTAAAGGGTTCAAAGATATGAATCTTAAGATGTTGTAGTAGAGATTTTAGAGGTCTGCATGAAGATATGAAGTTGTGAATTGCTCAAGTAGAACTAGTTCCGGTAGATGTTCAGAGATGACAGAGTGTTACAGAAAGGTCCGGTGTGATCCGGAAATGCATTGTCCTATTCTGCGGATTTGAAGGAGTGTTTGGGAAGTCCTTATGATGTGTCAACTCGATTGGTTCATGGTTTAAAGGTCCGCAAGCATCTATTCCTTTGTGACTGTAATGGTAGACTGTAGTCTTGAGGTTCTAGATGAAGGAGAGAAGGATTTCAATAAGTAGAGGAAGTGCATATGTTCTTGGTGATTTAGACAAACTTGTGGAGATCCTTGGATCATGTTCAATTCGTGTTGACGGTCCGCATTAGAGTTGGAGCCTGAAATTGAAGAAATACTTCCAGATGAAGGTGTTCTTCCTTAGGCTGGCTGACTGGATGAGTTACTCAACTTGCGGATGTTCTTGTGGATGATTGCTGCCTTAGATGTTTGTTCCTAAGTTGATGTCATGTATAAATAAGGGATTGCGAAGTCATTTCAGGGTGTGACTAGTGGTGATAAGGATGTGGTAGCAAGGTAGAGAGCGAAAAGCAGAGCAGAAGGTTTGGGCTTAAATGGAACTGACTCAAGCATGGTGAAGATGCTATTTGCTAGTTCAAGTATGTGATACTTATTCCTTTGTAGACAGTGTGTCTCTTGTAGGCAGTGAGCCTCTTGTGAGCAGTGTGCTCAGGCAGTGAGCCCTAATTGGCATGTGCCATTTTGTTCTTTCTATTCTTCTAATAGATAATACATTCTTGGGTTAATCACCCTGTGGTTTTTCCCTTAACTGGGTTTTCCACGTCAAAAATATTGGTGTCTCATGTGTTAATGTGTTTCTGCTCTTGATTTGTTGCATTGTGCTTTCATGGTTGATCTTCTATTATGCTGCTAATTAACAATGTGGAGTTAAGTGTTTAAAGTAGGAGAAAGTTTTGTACAACTGATTCACCCCCTCCCCTCTTAGTTGTGTGCCCTAAATCTAACATGAATTTCATAATGCAATAGTTCTTTTGACTCAAGAAAGAGGGCACCAGTCACTTCATCCCCACCATCTAAATGAGTAGTGAAAAAATCTGTTGAATCTAGTCCTGATGGTTGTATTCATGCCTTGGAAGTTAAGCTTCCTGCTGAAAAGATAATGTTATGGCATAAGAGATTTGGCCACATTGGTGAGAAGGGTCTTAGAACCTTGAAAAATAAAAACCTATTTGAGGGCTTAGATGATTTTAATCTTGAGTTTGACTTTTGGGAATATTACATATATGGAAAACAAAATCGTGTTTAGTTTTACTCGAGTTCTCATAAGTCTTCTGATGTGTTGGACCTTGTTCATTCTGATGTATTTGGTCTTGTTAATGTTCCTTTGTTATCAAAATCTGTATATTTTGTAACTTTCATAGATGATTATAGTAGGACATGGATTTATTTTCTCAGAAGCAAATCTGAAGTCTATAGTAAGCTTAAGGAGTTTAAAGTCTGTGTTGAAAATTAGATTGGTAAAAAGATTAAGTATTTGAGAACTGACAACGGTGGTGAGTTTTGTTCTACAGAATTCAATAAATATTGCAAGGAACTTGGGATTGAAAGACATAAGACAACTCCATACACCCTGCAACAAAATGGAGTTGCAAAGAGGATGAACATGACACTGAAGGAGAAGGCTTGGAGTATACTTAGTGGAGCTGGCCTAGAACAAAAGTTTTGGGCTGAAGCTATTGCCACTACTTTCTATCTAATAAATAGATCTCCTACATCAGCTCTTGTTGGTAAGACACCCATGGAGGTGTGGTTTGGTAGAAAGATTTCAATAAGACATCTTCATGTTTTTGGTTGTGAGGCATATGCACATGTGCCTAGGGAGAAGCAGTCAAAATTGGAGAACAAGGTTGTTAAGTGTATCTTCATTGGCTATGGTGTCGGTGTGAAAGAATACAAGCTTTGGGATCCTATGGCTGAAAAAGTGTTGTATACAAGAAGTGTCATCTTCAGAGAGCTAACACCTACCACTATTTTACAGCCAGAAGAAAAAAAAAGAAAGAGGATGTTGTTTAGTTTCTTGCTACCCCTGAGAAGACTTGACATAAAGATAATGTTGGACCTGATGATGAGGAGAGCTCTTATAGCTTTGAAAGCTCAGATGAAGAAGCTGAACCTCAACCTTAGCTCTTGAGGAGGTCTACATGAAAAAGAATGCAACCTGAGAGGTTTGGTTATACATTTCTTGATTCTAGTTGTGCTTTTGCTTTGCTTACTAATAGTGATGAACCTAGAACTATGCCAGAGGCTTTGGATATGAAAGATGCAGGTTCATGGAAGGAGGCCATGGAGGATGAGATGGCTTCTTTGGAAAAGAATCAAACTTGGGACTTGGTGCCTTTGCCTGCTGGATGGAAACCTGTTGGATGCAAATGGGTGTTCAAGAAGAAATTTGGTGCAGATGGCAGTGTTGAGAAGTATAAGGCCAGATTGGTTGAGAAGGGGTATTCACAAGTGGAGGGTATATATTATGGTGAAATCTTCTCTCCCATTGCAAAGTTAACATCCATTCAATTTTTGTTATCTCTTATAGCAGCTTATGACTTAGAGGTAGAATAGATGGATGTGAAGACAACTTTCCTTCATGGTGATTTGGAGAAAGAAATCTACATGTTACAACCAGAGCATTACATGGTGAAAGGTAAAGAAATATTGGTTCGTAAGTTAAAGAAGTCTTTGTATGGTTTGAAGCAGTCTCCTAGGAGGTGGTACTTGAAGTTTGATACCTTTGTGTTGTCAATTGGATTTATGAGATCAAAATCGGATCATAGTGTGTATTATAAGTTTGATGGTGATCGTATTCTCATTGTTGCATTATATGTTGATGATATGTTGCTCATTGGGAAGGGTAAGAATATGATTTCTAATTTTAAATCTTAGTTGTCAGCACAGTTTGAAATGAAAGATTTAGGGGGAGCCAGGGACAATCTAGGAATGGAAATTAAAAGAGACAGAACTAACAGAAAAGTTTGGTTAAGCCAGAGTAAGTATGTGAAGACTATGTTGGATAGGTTCAACATGGCAGATTGTAGATAATTGTGTGTTCCTGTTTCTTTGGTAACAAAGTTGTCTATTGAGGATTATCCAAAATCTCCTAGTGAGGTGGAGGACATGAGCATAGTACCTTATGCTAGTGCTGCTAGCAGTTTGATGTATGTTATGGTTTGCACAAGACCAGACATTGCCCAAGCAGTGGGAGTCCTTAGTTGATTTATGGCTAATCCTGGATGGGTACATTGGGATGCAGTTAAGTGAGTGTTTAGATATTTGAGGGGTACTTCTGAGTATTCCATATGCTATCATGGTAATGTTACAAGACCTCTGCATTCTATTGATATTCATGGATTTGTGGATTTAGATTGGGCAGGTGACATTGATAGCAAGAGATCCACTAGTGCTTATGTGTTTACACTATTTGGTGGTGCTATTAGTTGGATGAGTAAGCGACAACTTGTGGTTTCTTTATCCATGACAAAAGATGAGTATATGGAAGAAACTCATGCTTGTAAGGAAGCCATTTAGCTTAAGATATTGTGTTCGAATATTGGTGTTGATGTAGGCCAGATTACGATCAGTTGTGACAGTCAGAGTGCAATTTGCCTTGCGAAGAATCCAACTTTCAATGCCAGAATAAAGCATATTGATGTATAGTTTCACTTCGTGTGAGACATGGTAGAGGATAGGAAGGTAAATTTGGAGAAGGTAGATACTTTAAAGAATATTGTAGATGCATTAACAAAACTAGTTAGCACAAAGAAGTTTAGATGGTGTTCGAAGTCTATGGGCCTCTTGGCCTATAGTAGTTAAATCCTGTTATTCTATTGGCTCTTACAAGGTTTTCGACAAGTGGGAGAATGTTGGGATTTAAGGTGTCTCAACCTTGGTATTTCCTTGCATTATTTTGATTGTATTATTTATTCATTGCCTATGATGTAAATTAATTATAAATTCCATATTGTCATTTTGTGGGATGTGGCACAGTGATGTGTCATCCTACATGGAAGATGACAACTTGTAATTTTGTCCTCACATGAGGAGATAAGCATCCCACTTTGTGGTAGGAGTATTTTTCCATGTGTCGGCATCTTAGATGTTATGTAACGAAATATTGACCGAAACGGTTATGATGGATTCCTATGACGAATTTATGACATGTAAGATTCAGAAATAGAAGATTGTAAGATAGGTGAAGACATGTGCTGAGAAGCATCTTTAAAAAAGGCATCTTTGGACACCCCAAGGTGGACTATGACATGTTGTAATAGAATATGCTATTTATAGCCTGTGTATGATAGATTCTCTTATAGTTGTAAGTTGTAACTGCTATGACAGATTCTATTACGGTCATAAGAGTCATAAGAGCATATGTCATAGCTCATTTTGGAAATAGGTGACCTCTTTGGGATGGGGACTGTGGACAAGTGTCAGATGCATCTTACAATGTTGACCAAGTGTCCATAGGTGTGGGTTTTGGGCCATGAGGCCAAGTTGGATGCCCATTCGAAGATAGAGCCAATTTTGCCTTGTATATTCTATATAAAGAGGTGCTTGGAGGAGGAGATGTAGTATGAGATTGACAGGTATTGTTATGCTGCTGGATTGACTCCAAACACGAGTGTCAAAGACTATTGAAGCTTGCATTACAAGTGTATTGTAAACCATATTCAGTTTTGATAATACATTGTGCAGGTTTCTGAGTGTGGGGTTTTTCACCTGATAAGGGTTTTCCCCATGATATATCTTGTCTGTCTTCTTCTGTCTTCTTTCTGGTTCTATGTGTATTGCTGCAATAGCTCTGTTAATGTTGTTGTAATTGTAAATCTTAAATTGAATTTATATATCTCTCCCCTCATTAGATTAGTGTAGGAAGCAATTTCTGCACACCTAGCTTCCTTTCATAACTAATATTCCTTGCTTCACTATTTCAGGCCAAGCATGAGAGTAGAATCATGGTTTTGAAGGAGAAGCTTCAAAGGATTCAGATGCTTGCTAGTGAAGATGTTGCCTCTTACCTTACAAAGGTTAAATTTGGTCATTATGCTTTAGAGGAGATTTCCTAAGATGGGTGGTATCTAGACAGTGGTGCCACATGCAATATGACAGGGGAGTGTGGTCTATTTCAGCCACCTAGCTCAATAGCTACTATATGCTTGGTGAGGTGTGGGATCCACACAGAAGGAGTAGTCAGTAGAAGAGAGGGTTTAGTTGTATTTGAGTTAGAGTCAGGATGGACTCTAGCCTTTCATCATGTTCAATATGTTCCTTGTCTGAGATATAGGAGAAGAAGATATATAGACCAGTTAACTCTCAAAGGATCTTTGAGGCAAACATAATCATATATAGCACAGAATGTAGAGGGTTGGCACTTAAGGTTATGTAATATAATTTATAGTTGATAGTTAAATTGTATAACAATTTTTTTTATGATCTTTACTAACGTTTATTAGAATTGTTGCATGTTTTACATCATTGGAATGACATATTAGCTGTAACTTTTTCGATATTTTATTATGGTATGTGCACTTTGATATGATGTAATATGATTATGGTTTCATTTCATATGTTGTAATATTAGATATATAATAGAAAAATAAATTATTGCATGAAATAAATAATAAATTTTCATTTTAAATGTTATTTTTTTGCAGAACATAGGTCTTCCAGAAGATCAAGATGATCCCCATGATATAGATCTAGAATATGTTGGTTCTGGTACAAATCACATGGTAGAGAATGATGATGATGATGCAGATACAAAAGACACCAAGGCCGATGATGATGATGATGATGATCATAATGATGATGATCACGATGGTGGTGATGATGATGAGGTAGTTGCTGGTAGTAGCCAGTGACATTCATGATCATATAGACTGCATCATGGATCATTACTGATATATCATTATGATGCCTCTTTTCATGGTTACTATCATATGTATCATTTTCACGACCTGTAGTACCATATTATTGAGTTGTATCATTTTGACTTATATCATTTGGACATGTATCATCTTGTCTTGTATCATTTTGAGTTACATAATTTATCATTTTTACTTATATCATTTTGACTTATGGCAACTGTTGGACATGTATCATTTTGACATGTTATTGATCTACTGGCATATTTGACTTTCACTTGTTTTAGTTATATATGATGATGATCTTATCAATATTGACTTGTCAATTTTTATATATTGAAAGTGGTCTATGATTTTTGGATGGATATTTATTACGTATGATGATTTTAATTTACTGCTTAGGATGGATGTCAAATTCTATTAAATTATAGATATTTGACTCACTTGTTTTAATTATAGATGATGATCATGTTATAATAATTATCTTGTTATTTTATATATACTAAATATTGTTGTAGATTTTATTTTGATGGAGATTTAATAAGTATAATGATGTTGTTAATTTGTATGGATGTCCATTTCCCTAAAAATTCTTTATAAATGTTATCCTATAAAATATTTCAAATGCTTCAGGGGTCTTCAGGTGGATGGAGTGCAGATCAGTGAGTTAGAGAGTATTCTATCAAACAGGTCTGTGAGCTTGTCTTGCAAAGAGGATATAATAAGATGGAGTTGCTCAAAAATTGGGGAGTATCAGGTTAAGCTAGGCTATAAGGTGAAAGATGGGGCAATTAGAAAGCAAGATTGGCCCACTCACCTTTTTTGGAACAAAGACGCAAAAATGGAAGCAAAGCTAGATGCAACAAGCGATATTATATCGGAAGCAAACCTGGAAGTAAAACTGGAAGCAAAACTAGAAGCAAACCTGGAAGCAACACAAGAAGCAAAACTAGAAGCAAAATCAGAAGCCAAACTGGAAGCAAAAAAGGACATCATAATGGAAGAAAAAATGGAAGCAACAAAGGACATCATAATGGAAGCAAAACATGGCATCAATTAGGAAGCCAAAAAAGAAGCTATTTTCGACGTCATACCAGAAGCAAAACATGAAGCATGACTGGGAGTAAAACTAGAAGCAAAAATGGGAGCAGACATGGAAGCAAAACTAGAAGCCAAATTAGGTGCTAATTTAGGTGCTATTTTTGACATTAAATTGGTCGTGCTTCCCAATGCTATTCCCGACACTAAAGGAGGTGCTACTTTTTCGGTGCAAAATCTGATGTTAAATCCAGCACAAAATTTGGCACAAAATCTGGTGCAAAAAATAGCATCGAAGAGAACATGCAGTTTGGTGCCCATTTTTGTGCTGACAGAAGTGTCCAATTCATGAACTCAAATGCACTAAATTTTGACGCTATTTTAGGCACTAATTGCTTGTTTTATTGTAGTGATATCTCTATATGCCCCTCTCTCTCTATATTTCTATCTCTATATCTCCATCTCTATCTCCATCTCCTTCTCTATCTCCCCCTCTATCTTTATCTCTCCCTCCCTCTATCACTCCTCTCTCCCTCTATCCCTCCCTCCCTCTATCTCTCTATCTCCCTCTCCCTCTCTCAATCTCTCTCTCACTCTCTCCCTTCTATCTCTTTATTTCTCCCTCTCTCTATCTCTATCTTTCCTTGTCCCTCTCCTCTTGTCTATCTTTCTATCTATTTATCTCTCCATCTCTCTATTTGTTACTTTTTTCTTCTAGTATTGTCTATAGTACTGGTGTATGTCTAACATGGACTTAAATTCCACACTATCTTTTTGCTTGACTATATTAATACCTTCATACTCTTTCTTAGTGGTTACTCAATTGTCTTCTATCATAAAAATTATATGTAGATTTGAAATAAAGGAGGAGGAGAATTTGACAAGTTTGGTTTTCATTTCTATAAAGAAATGACATGAATGCATTATGGCTTGGTAGTGACCGAGCCTAGGCTTGGTCACTACCAAGCCTTAATGTGAGCGCATTATAATATGCTTGTGTTATATCTTGTTGGGACCAAAAAGTAATTTTGGCCACTTTTTGGTGCCCCATATTTCTACACACACCCATTTAGGGTTTGAAAAATATATTTTGGGTATAGAAATCTATAGGGATTAGGTTAACATAAAATTATGGTTAATTTAAAAGATGTATGTTGACACGTAACATTTTTGCATGCAAGAATGTAAGCATTTTGACACTATATTGTTGATTTTGATTAGGTTGGTGATCTAGATTGCAGGATCTCTATGAGTAGCTATGTCTTTACTTTTTCTGGAGGAGTAGTTAGATAGATGAGAAAATAATAATTTACAGTCATGTTGTCCACTATACAAGTAGAGTACATGGTTGTAACACATGTTTTTAACGAGGCAATATGGTTCAAAAGATTGTGTTCAAGTAATGAATTTTAGTATAAATAGATTAGAATTGGATATGACAGTTAGAGTTCCATCTATTTCACTAAAAACCCAATATTTCATGCCCACATGAAGCACATTGATGTTCAATATCACTTTGTTTGGGAAATGGTTAAGGGTGGTACAGTCATGTTACAACAAGTGTACACCTTAAATAATGTTGTAGATTCTCTCACTAAGCTAGTGAGCACAAAGAAGTTTGGTTGTTGTAGAAAGGCCATGGGTCTCTCCTCTTTGAGAGATTGATTGATTTTTTTCCTAACTGTGTCATTGAAATGTAAATGTCAAGTGGGAGAATGTTAAGATTAGGTGTCGTTCACCTTGAAAATTCCTAGATATGTTTTAATTGTATTAATTAAAGTTGTTGAGAAATAATTATTATGCCTCCAAGGAACATGGAGAGGGTAGACTTGGACACCCATATATTTGGTTGGAAAATTATTTATTATTATTTGTTCTCTTACATGTAATTGCAATTTAATTGTATTAATTAAAGTTGTTGAGAAATAATTATTATGCCTCCAAGGAACATGGAGAGGGTAGACTTGGACACCCATATATTTGGTTGGAAAATTATTTATTATTATTTGTTCTCTTACATGTAATTGCAATTTAATTGTATTAATTAAAGTTGTTGAGAAATAATTATTATGCCTCCAAGGAACATGGAGAGGGTAGACTTGGACACCCATATATTTGGTTGGAAATTATTTATTATTATTTGTTCTCTTACATGTAATTGCAATTTAATTGTATTAATTAAATTGTTGAGAAATAATTATTATGCCTCCAAGGAACATGGAGAGGGTAGACTTGGACACCCATATATTTGGTTGGAAAATTATTTATTATTATTTGTTCTCTTACATGTAATTGCAATTTAATTGTATTAATTAAAGTTGTTGAGAAATAATTATTATGCCTCCAAGGAACATGGAGAGGGTAGACTTGGACACCCATATATTTGGTTGGAAAATTATTTATTATTATTTGTTCTCTTACATGTAATTGCAGTAAAATATAGGTCAAGAGTTACTTTTGGGAAGATATTGGAAATCAAGTAAAGATCGAGATGTGTAAGAAGATGTAAGAGGATCTTCTATTGTTGGATCTTACAATATATTTGGTCAATCTTACCATGGAGCACCTCGGATTGGGCTTGTGGTAAATTTGATCATTATGACAAAATCTATGATGTTATGATGGTGTAAGGTGTATAAGAGGAGTTACTATTCAAGGTATGCTAGCCAATTTTGGTGAGGTGTGAGATTCCACATGAGGATTTGGACACCTAGATTTGGGAGAGTAGTTTTGGCCACTTGTTTTGGAATACAATTTATGGTATTTATATTTATCTTTCCCATATATTGGTGCCTTGAGATGGTAGTATTATGAGCAAGTCTTGTAGGTTATTCAAGCACCTTTACGCTACCAAAATTTAGAGGAATAAGTTGATGTATTGTAACTTGTCATCATTAATACAAGCTTGGATCTCTTTGGGTGTGGAGTTTTTCCCTAAAAGGGTTTCTTTGTGTAAATCTTTATGTTATTGTTTGCATATTCTTTATGGTTTATTTCCATTTTCATTCATGATCTATCATTGTTATTGAATTTGAATGCATTAAGATCAACATATCTCATTGTATAGTTACACTTTGTTTCGACACTAATATTGTCTAACTATCTATATCTAGATTATCTTCCAATGGCGGTCTTAAGGTTTGTTGTCTCACTTGATGCATATTCTTTCTATGAGGAGGCCTTTTATTTTGTTGTAAGAGAGGTTATTGAAACATTGGGTTAGGCTAAAAAAATCTTAATTAACTACCTATTGAATATTTTGGGCTTGCCATTGAGTAACTTTTACTTGTTGCACAGAAAAGGCATATTGATGGGCATACCAACCCCTAAGTTCATCAAGTAATTCTAACTATTCATTAATATACTAGGAAATTTACTCAAGGTCATCTATATTTAGTTGCGTAGGATCTTGGCCTAAAGTGGTTCATGCGTATCACAAGTATATGGAATAAATGAATCTCACTCTAGTTCTTCAAGAGAGGGAATGGGTGATGAGAAATCCTTTTAAGGGGGTTTAATATATGCATATCTTGATGTCTATATAGAATAACTTTATCCCTATCCCTATCTCTCCTAACCATTAAACTTTGAAAAATCATAATTTAATTGACATTTTCATTTAACAAACTTTAAATCCTTATTAACTAAATCATTAGAAGAATATTCACTTCTAAGATCTACTATAAGCTCTCGCTACCTAGAATTATCCACATCATTTTCATGAGAATGAGTAGTATTGGACTTACCTATATCCTTAGCCTTTCATGAGGTTTGTGACTTCCTCATATAGATGTTCAGATCATCCTCTTTAGGAGAAAACTTTAAGCTAGGATACTTTCTAAAGGTAGACCTTCTTCTATCCATCTTCAATATTCAAAAAAAGATTCTTTTCAATTGGGTTTAACACAATAGATTTACCACTTTTCACTTAAGAAGAGAATTTAAACAAGGTCTTCACATAGTGCCTATAATCAACTCCCAATGATAGTTGGTACTTCAACAATGCACTACTTTGGTAGTCTCATACATGATGGAACCAAAATCAAAACAAGAAAATGACAAAATGGTTATGTCTAGAGACTCTATGTTCACAATCTTCTTTCCTACACCATTCTATCATTTGGTGTAAGTTAAAGGTACAACACTATGTTATACACAATAGCAAAATGATAGCCACAAATAATACAACATTGATGCTTTAAGTAGCAGCAAAAATTCATTATGCATAGTAATGATACCATTCTATTGGTGATCTAAATTCAAAACTATATTCCTAGAGAATACACTTGATACCTAATGTTGGGGACTTATTGTAATATAAAAATTAAGCTACTGCTAACTTTTACATTATATTAAATATGAGCTAGAATGGAAATTGCTAACTCACTAGAAAATGGAAATAATTTATAGAGTTGAAAAGAGGATGAAGAGAGGAAATTGGAGCTAGATAGAGGAAGGCACTGCCCAGGATGCTAGTGCATTGTGTGGACATTTGCACTAAGTGTTGTCATTCGTATGACCTAGAAATGTGAAAGTCCAGTCCAACAATTTGCCCAATCTACAAAATCAGAAAAGCAAACATAAAAACAAGCCACCAAATACTAACATAAATAAAAATAACAAAGATTTAACTAAGTTATTTAAATATAATGAAGAAATGACAAAGAAAAGGAAGATGAAGATATCACCAAATCCCCTAGAAGCTACATATCTTCTCCTGAAGAAACCTATAGTTGGAAAGAACAAGAAAAAATGTTGGGGCTATTTGGGGGTTTGCCTTCAGGTTAAACCCCTACTTTCTAGTATTTCTACCTCCACATCAACCAAGATAGATAGATAATAGTGTGTGTACGGTTCTTAATCTAAGTGCATATAGAAATAAAAATAGTGACAAATGAAAGATTGAAGGATGTGAATATCCCAAGGTGCTCAGGGGCACAACAAAAGAAATGCTTGCAATGAAACAAGAACAATATCACTTGTAGAGGCTTGAGGAAGACAAGAGGACAAGAAAGTTGAAAGAGAATGATGTATGAGTGTTGTAGAGCTTCAGAAAGTTGTAGGAGTGCAAGAGAGAATCTCAAAAGAGAGCCAAGAGGAATACAAGAGTGAAAAAGATAGATTCAAAAGGACAGGAGGAGGGAATAAGAAGAGGCTGATGATTCATTTTGAATCATCCTAAGATGTTACCATTGACCCAGGAATGCAACAAGTGGTAAAACAATTAGAAGTGACTACTAGATGAGAAACTATCATGGGAAGCTAGTGCATACGCAGACGTCAACATGAAGTGCTAGTGTCTAGATAGGTTGGGCTCAAAAGTGATGAGACACTAGAAATCATAGGGATACCATAAAAGTGACAACAAAACTTGACAAAACGATAACACAGGAAACAAGGCCTAAGCACCATGGGAGAGAAAAAGGCTAATGCAAGGGCTAAAATAATCCTACAAAAAACCTAAGGGAATGGATGCTAAAACAAGGCCAAAATATAGTGTGAAATTGCAAGGATATACAATTTTTGATGTTACACTTATGTTGGTTTAGTGAGAGGAACCTCCTGCAATAATATAATGAAAATTGCACGAAATAACAAAAATAATAGAAACATAGAAGGAATTTATTGATCACAGGCCACTTCGAGGGGGCAACCTCCTTTGAACAAGCTCAATACAATAAATTCATGGATGCCTTCATTGGCCTCAACACGTACTTATATACTAAGTCTAATCTAAACAACTATTACTTCCCATGAATGTGGAATAATACAATATACTCACGGGATGACTTACAAAGCATATGTGTCCAAATGTAATATACTAACAAAGTAAAGAGAAGGGCTAAACACGGGTTCCTAACATCCCCTCCCTCTTAGAAAAGCTTTGTCCTCAAAGCGTAAGATGTGGAAATTGATGCTGAATCTGAAGGAGTCGTTCCCATGTAGCAATCTCTGGGTACATTCCATGCCACTGAATTAATACCTCTATGATGGATCAGGAGCGAAGATGATGAGTGTGCCTATCGAGGATTGCCTCCAGCTCCAAAAGGATGGATCCTTCATTATCTAGTTGTGGTAAAACAGTTTGTGCTTTGTCGTTGGTGCCAAGAAATTTCTTTAGACAAGAGACATGAAATACTAGATGAACACAAGAAGGAGGAAGTTCCAATTTATAAGCAACTGACCCAATCTTTTGAAGAACCTTATATGGCCCATAGAACTTTGGAGCTAGCTTATGATGCCCAATTTGATTCGGGGTGCGGAGAACCATGTCAACTACCTGAACTCGTGAACTGCTGGGGGAGTATGGAAGGAGCATTGGCGATGCCTAACCATAAACTGCTTCATATGGAGTCATGTTAGATGCAGTGTGGTAGGAGGTACTGTACCACTATTTAGTGAGAGGGAGCCACTTTGCCCACTGATGCTGTTGTTCTGAGGTGAAGCAATGAAGATAAGTTTCTATTGATGACTGTTTTGATGCAATCATAACAATAAGTTAAAATTCACATGAAATGAATTGAAACTATACTTGAAAGATAAGAAGGAATCATTTGAGATTCAACTAATCCCAAGTCTACAATGGTTCGGTTGGTCAAGTTCAGTTGGTCAATGTGAAGCTGTAATGTTCAAGGGGCCTTACGTAGTTTAGGTTTGTTTGGTGGTTTACTTGAACTAAGAATATGCAAAAAGGTCATGAGATATGTCAATACTTTTCATTCCTTTGCATAAAAGTGATACTGTGCTGCAAGTTTTAGATGGTTTTCTTGAATTTTTGCAGCTTTCTTCTTTATCTATTTATGAAAACTGTCTACTTATAGCTCTGTTATGCATGCTTCTTCAAATTTGAGACAATTTCCTTTAGATTTCTACGTTTTCAGCTAAATATTTCAGATGGGTTGGGAAAAGTTAGAAAGATCTAATCTATACCTCATTTAATCTATCAAAGGATCTAATTGTTTTTGTTATGCACTATGTAAATACCACAGTAATTTGATCAAATCCACAGTAAAAAACCTTAAATGCAAGTTCTGAGCATTTTCACAAACATACATTTAAAATTGCAAGCTCTCAAAGAAGATATTTCAAAACACAAAGAAGAGCAGGAGAACACTCAGAAGATAGATGCAGAACTCCAGATTCTATTGTATTAGAAACGAATAGTCATACATGATTTACAATATAGGAATGACTCTTAGTTTCATTGATCATACTACAGAGAACTTACAAGCTTTACAGATACAGTAAGGCAGCCAGACATTCCACGCGCACCTTACTGCAGACAAATAGGCGACCTCCTTCTTCTACTTCTAAACTATGCTAACTTGCTGTATGTTCCTAAAAGAAAAATCCTGTTGTAACCCCTGTTGTTTTCCTAAAATCCCTGTTGTAAAGTATTACAGTGTAGAGAGGCACAATATAAAGACATTCTGATTGTCCTCACTACAGCAGAAACCTAACTGAACCCCCTGGTTCAAACCCCTGGTTACAGCAATAAATACAAGTGAACCAGCTCTTCAAAATATCTCTGAGCAGTGTCAAATCTGGGCGAAATATTGCCCCTTTTGAGAAGTTCCGGCAGCTGGGTAATAACTTCTGTTTGTCTGTTGTAGTAATACTCTCAGCTGCAACCTTGTTCTTTACTTGAATGGCCTTGACTTTTTCGCACTTCGTCTTTATCTTCCTGCTCCTGAGATCAGATTTCCTTCCTCCATGAGGTCACTGTGTTGACTTTCCAGCTGCTTCCTCAACTGCAAGCCTGCAAGACAAGACAAGCAATAAGTATTTCATTTATCACATAAACAGCAGGAAATTAAAATAATCGTTTAAATCCAGGTGACTGCACAAAATTGTGGAAATCGGATTCAAAATACTCTTAAAACGTGTTCAAAACGCATTCAGACCGCTTAAAACCCATCGGGTCAACCATCGCTGACCGAAAAAATGCTACGGGCGCCAAAAAATGGCTTAAAACTCCACCGCTTCATTTCCCGCCCATCGGCATGACTATCGCTATCGGCGTGTCAAAAAATATGTTGGCCAATATTCTCTATTTGGCCGATGTTCACTTCATCTGCATGATATTTTGGAAATATGATGCTCTCCCTTCTGAAGGTCCAGATGACGTCATCAGGATGTTTCAGTTCTGTGTATTGGGGAAAAGAACAACATCATCATCATCATCATGTTGAAGGAGAATAGGAGGATATGGAATATGATCCTGCTGCTGAGGAAAGGAAAATGATGGTGACGTCATCGTCATATTCGGGCTTCATTAAAATGCAAAAGATGACGTCATCATCATGTTCAGTTAAGATTAGGGGATAATTGTAATATCGGGTCACCTAAGGAGCATGATCAGGATGATGAATGTAATATGACCCCTTTGCGGCCAAGGTAACCCTCTCGAAAGAGCAGGATGATGATGATCATCAGGATATTTGGGGCTTTTGTCGAACTTAGAATAAGACGTCATCATCATATTCGCGAACCGGATCGTGTTTTGGAAAATATCCTGCCAAAGGGAAATGTGATGATGATGATCATCAGGATATTAGCTTCTTCGTTTATCAGATCGGGATGACGTCATCATGATATTCGGAGCCTTTGTTAAACTTAGAACATGACGTCATCAGGATGTTTCGCTAACTGGATCATGTTTTGGAAAATATCCTGCCGAAGGGAAATGTGATGATGATGATCATCAGGATATTTGCAAAAGGTCATATTTCTCGGCAGGAGGACTTCACGAAATATCGGGTAGACAAACAAGATCATGATGATCTTGACAATATGACAGGATAAAAAATATGATGATCCTCCTCATCGAATTAACATGATGACGTAACCATCATTTTTCGTCTTCGAAGCATGAAGATGAGTTGAGGTCATCATCAGGTTAGTGCTAGGGTGATATTTAAAATATGATCATGCCGTTGAGGAATGGAATATCACCTTCTTCTTAAAAGATAGGGTGATCATCATGATCATGCAAAAGGAGATCAGGAGGATATGAAGACGTCATCATCATCTTAGCAAATTTCAGCAAATATCAGGATGATGACCCTCCGATAGGATTTTAACATGCGCATGCAAATATGCCGATGGTGGATTTTCTAAGTCAGGGTGATCTTATAATATCAGCATGATATTATAATATCAGGTAATGTTAAAATATGATGATGCTCGTTGTTATGAAATATCGGGTTATACTCAAAACATGATGCTCAAGATGCGCATAAGGTCATTTGATGGGTAAAGGGCACTATCACCTAAGCTTGACGTCCAGATATTTCGAATGCATGATTTTATCAGGTGATAGACCAAGATCATGATGACCTTGACAACATGAAAAAATATGATGATCACTTGTGATTATCAGGTTTGACCAAAACTTTGACTGCTCATAACTCCCTCATATGGGCGAATTTTCAAGTGATGTAAAAGGCAAACCTGTATGGAATTTCAAGCTCTTTCTAAATATGAGGTCACAGAAACAAAATATGAACTTTGACAAACTGACCTCATGATGATGACCAACCTCATCGAATATCATGATGATGATGCACCTGACTCATTTTTACCAAACCGCCAGAAAGCAGACAAACACAAGCAGAAGCAAAAAGCAAAACATCAGCAGGGGTCCCCATTTTGCTAAGGAGCATAATGGGGCGTGTTGTGAACATCACAACAGTTTCCAAACATTTTTTGATAATTTTAGTCTGACCATCTGTGTGTGGGTGATACCTAGAACTCATCTTTAGTTTGGTGCCAGTGTGGTGAAATAGTTCTATCCAAAAATGACTGATGAAAGTTGCATCACGATCTGAGACAATGGAAGAAGGGACGCCATGAAGATGGAAGATCTAGTCCATGAAAATTTGTGTGACTAAGGAGGCGGTATAGGGATGGCTGATCACATAAAAATGACTATATTTTGAGAGGTGATCACCCACAACCAAGATCACTATCTTCCCTCTAGATTTAGGAAGCCCCTCAATGAAATCCATAGAAATATTTGTCCAAATCCGTGTTGAATTGCCCTTGTCATTCCCTTCCAAAAGAAGTCACGTCGTGTCCGCTCATATGTTTTGAGGAACCCAGAGTGCCCTACCAATGGAGAAACATAGAGTTCATAGAAGATAGCTTGTTGGATAGATTCCAACCAATTTGGAATAGGCATAAAAATAGATAAAAGAGAAGCTTGGTCATCACATGTGCGAGAAAAAGAATTCGCCACAATATTGTCCTTACCCTTCTTGTAAGTGATCTCATAGTCATAACCCATAAGTTTTTTGATCCATTTCTATTGTGTTGGGGAGGAGACCCATTGTTCCAGGAAATATTTCAGACTCTGGTGAGCAGTCTTGATGCAAAAATGATACCCTAGTAGGTATGGCCACCACTTCTGTACTACATGCAAAATAGCCATCATTTGTTGTAGATTTGAAGGAGTAGTGGAGACCACAGATGGTTGTATCTAAATGGAATGAAGCTGAGCAATGACACCATGTGAATTCTTCTTAAGAAACTTTTCCATGCGGTGTGAACTTATGATGTTGAGAGACCTCAGTTGTAAGCCCTTCAATGTGTGTTTGTGCCCATTGTCTGAAAACTACATCCAAAGTTTAGAAAAATCCCATAAGATGGGTCCAAGTGTGCGTAACCATTAGGCTCCCAAAACCACATCACATCCACCTAAGGGCAAGGCATACATGTCAGAGCATAGGTTATAATCTCCAATAGAGATACACACATTGCGACACTTCCCTTTGGAAGGTAATGTGCCCCCATTGGCAATCATGACTTCAAAGCTAGAGCAATGATGAACAAAACTATTAGCCTGTTTAGCTATTTGAGGGTCAATGAAGAGGGAGCTTCTTGAAGTAACCCTTGACCTGCATGGTTTGTGGGGTGGTGACTCCTGCTAAGGCATGGAGAGAGATCTCTAGGTGGTCTTCCTGAGAAGTAGGGTCAACATCGACTGGTGAGTTTCAACCTGATCAGCTCTTGTATCCTGAGCATCTACATAAACTTCAGTTTCAGGCGGAGAATCCACATCCAAGAGATAGAGATTTTCCTCAACACATCTATGTCCATGAGTGAATTTCTCATCACATTTATAACAAAGCCCTTTTTCTCTATGTGCCCGCATCTCTGCTTCATTCAAATGCTTGATAGGAGTTGTTCTAGGAGCTGGCGTTATTTGGGGTCTTTAGGAATCCATATTTTTGAATGGAACAAAATTAGATTTGGAGCACTATTGAGCTGTGATCTTGTCCTCCGCCAACTTAGCCAACCCTAAGGCTTCCATCATTGTGCTTGGACAAAACATTTTAACCTCAAAGAAAATTGCATCCTTCAGACTACTGACAAAACAACTCCTGAAGAATTCATTAGACAATCCCTCCATGTGATATTCTCTCACAATGCCTATTTGGTGCAGTTTCATGAGTGCTCCTGTGAAGTCATCAAAAGCACTAGGGCCAAATCGTTGTAAAATAAGTTTGCAAAAATCTGTCGATTTTGGCTCGTCATGAGCCTTGATGTACCAACAAAACCATTGAAGGGTGTCATGTTCCAAATGAAAGGATGCAAGTGGTACTTTGTTGACATCAAAAGTATTATGCCGACTAAAATATTGTTTTTCCCGGTATATCCATCCAGTTAGATCATCACCATTGAAGCAAGGAAAATCAAGCTTTGGCCCATGAAAATTGCCGGAAGAAGAAAACCCTGTGTCTATAGAAGACTCTGGCTGCTGTCTATTGTTCATGGCTGAATGCTGAAGATTGAGCCCAAGAATTTTTTCATCCAGATCTTGGAGTTTGGTCTTGAGGGCTATAAGTTCATCCTCCATGTTTGTTACTCTTGCGCGGGTGACAACCATAACCAGGAGATTTTTTTTTTTGGGAATGGGTAGAAACACAAACATAAAAACTTTTTTAGTAAAGGAAAATTTGGATTTGGTAAAAACTCTGATGGGTAATTGGGGTTTGACTAGGTTTTGGACAATTGCTGAGGGAAAAGGGAGAAGAAAATGGGGATTTCAGAAGCAAGGTGAAAGAATGGAAATATTTGTCTAAGAGGGACAAAGGAACAAAAATATGAAATGAACACTGTGGCAAAATTTGAAGGCTATTGGGTGAGAATTGAAGAAGTTATGAAAACCCTAAAAATAGATAAATGTGGGATTTTTGGCTTTGATAAGTGGAATTTGGGATCGGGTCCTCAAGGAAGGAAATATGCAGAATGGAATTTTAGGGGTTCCAGTGAATTTTGAAAGGAAATCGAGCTAAAGCAAGGAAGATATGGCAAAAAAAAAGAATTTTTTTTAATCTTTTTTTCTTTGGAAACTATCTGCCAACTGCTTTAGACAGATTCAATCTGCAATTTGCCAGCTGTCAATATATATGGGCCCCAAGTATGTTTGGCTTCCTAAAGGTTCAAGGAATTCACTCAGCTACCAATGTTGTCTAACGACTTGCGTATTGAGGCAGTACCCCTCACTCCATGGCTCAGGTAAAACTGATAACCGCTTTGCCACAAACAATAGCTCTTGGTTTACCTCATAGATGGGAACTAGTCAATCAGGTAGGGGCAGTTGCCATTTTTGCTAGCAGGTCCTCTTAATGGGCCAGCTACTTCGGGGTTCCTGTGGTACTCCTCACAATGAGTTTTAGGACTATGCCCAGGCACTTCCCATAGTTAAGCGGATAGGGATTATTCCCTGATCTGAACCTGCAATTGAAATGAACAATACAGATGCAAAAAAAAGAACTACTACTGTAGACACCTAAAATTGGCTTAGGTTGAATTAAGTAAATATTCTGATATTTATCTTAATTCTTATTTTCTTCTGTCAATTAAATAAATATTCAAAATTTATTTGATTGGTTAATTATCCCATAATTAAATGAAATCATTTTATTTATTTAAAATCCCTAAATTCTTCTAATGTCCTAAGTCCTAAAATCCACCTCACAAAATCCACCTCATCTTTCCACCTCATCCCTTCCACCTCACCATGTTGCACATATAATTAAATATTCTTAATATTTAATTAGCTAATATCCTCCAAAATCCAAAAATAAATTTTTAATTCAATTGTCATAACTCACTATCCTCCACCATGAATTCTTAATTCAATTGTCATAACTCACTATCCTCCACCATAAATTTTTAATTCAATTGTCATAATCCACTCTTCTCAAAAAAAAAAATTTTAATTCATCCATTATGAATTAAAGATTCACAAAAAATGAGAGCCATTGATCTCATCTTTTGATCCTCACCCTCCATTCTATTTTAAAAAAATCTATAAATAAAACTCTTCTCTAAGCAATTAAGAAGGACTTCATCTTGCACAATAACTATACTCAAATTTCTCTTCTTCTCTCTATTTCTAGTATCCTTCATTAGTGTGTTGAAGCTCACATTCAACACAAACAGGTATCAAAGCCATTCTTCCTTTGTCATCTTCAACAAACAAGCAAGCAAGGAAAGCTTCTGAGGGCTTCATAATCAAGATCAAAGAAAGATAGGCAAACAATGGAAGCCGTAGGGTAACAGGTGTTGTAAGTTTGTAATTTTTTTATTCAAGCTTGTTATTTGCATATTTCATTGATGTTTGGGTTATATTATCATTATTGATCAATCTCATTTTTCCATTTACATTTTGGCACCCACTGTGAATTATGACAATTGAATTAAGAATTCATGGTGGAGGATAGTGAGTTATGACAATTGAATTAAGAATTCATGGTGGAGGATAGTGACTTATGACAATTGAATTAAGAATTCATGGTGGAGGATAGTGAGTTATGACAATTGAATTAAAGATTCATTTTTGGATTTTGGAGGATATTAGCTAATTAAATATTAAGAATATTTAATTATATGTGCAATATGGTGAGGTGGAAGGGATGAGGTGGAAAGATGAGGTGGATTGATGAGGTGGATTTTGTGAGGTGGATTTTAGGACTTAGGACATTAGAAGAATTTAGGGATTTTAATTAAATAAAATGATTTCATTTAATTATGGAATAATGAACCAATCAAATAAATTTTGAATATTTTTTTAATTGACAGAAGAAAATAAGAATTAAGATAAATATCAGAATATTTACTTTATTCATAACTCTCTATTGTAATTTCTTTATTCAAGCTTGTTATTTGCATATTTCATTGATGTTTGAGTTATATTATCATTATTGATCAATCTCATTTTCCCATTTACATTCTTAATTCAATTGTCATAACTCTCTATTTTCCCATTTACATTTTGGTGCCCACATGATCTAACCCCATTTATTTGTGAGAGTTCATTTTAAGTTTTGTCACAGGATCCAAGTGTGTTTCAAAGGAAATTCGGGAATCAACTCTCACAAGCGGCCTCCTACACATAAACTGAGCTCACCATTGAGTCCGAAAGGCCTCAAAGGTAAGAAATCACATATCATTTCTCTCGTTTCGTTACTTGAATTTTTTTGAAATTTTTTTTACTTTTCAACATTTTTTTTGCAAAAAAAAAAATTAGCATTAGATTTTATTTTATTTATTTTTTTGTTTCACATTTCCATTCAAAGCAAAAAAAATTAAAACAAAAAAATTTGCAAAAAAAAATAAAAATTTACATTAGATTTTATTTAATTATTATTTTTGTTTCACATTTCCATTCAAAGCAAAAAAAAAAATTAAAACAAAAAAATTTACGTTAGGTTTTTTTATGTTCTAACATTTTTATTTACTAATTAAAAAAAAAAAAAGCAAGGCCCGCAAGGGCCGCAGCCCCTGCCGCCCCCCAAAACCCCCCGTCCCTCCCCTGCCACCCCTCCCATCCTTCCCCCAAACCCCCCCGACCCCCTGTCTACCCTACCCCTCGCAGAGCCTCCCGTACCCCACCCCTTCTCCCGACCTCCACTCCCCTACCCCCCCTGTGACCTCCATCCCCGCCAGCACTCCCCTCTCCCTTCCCCACACCCTCGGCCTCCTGCTCAACCGCCCGCCGCTGCCCACCTATGATCCCTCCTCCCACCCCCTCCACTGCCCAACCTTCGCACCATCCCCTCTGTTGTGTACTTCCCGTGCCCTTCTCCCCAATCTCCCTGCTCAGCTGCCCACCGTCGCCCACCTGCGCATCCTTCCCCTCTGCCTCTGCCTGCTGCTCTGCCTAATCCACAGTCACCCCCGCTGCCTCCCATGCTGCCCGCGCATGCACAGCTCCGCCTCCCCCCTCCCTGTGTCCCCGCCCCCGACCCTCCGCCCACCCAACTCCCACCTCCCCTCAGCCCAGCTGCACCGCCCAAATCCACCGCCGCCTGTCGCTACCAGCCACCACCTCCACCACCGCCGACCTTCACCACACCTGCACACACTCACTCACAACACAATAAAAAAATACACAACAAAAAAAAATCATAATCAAAATCAAAACAAAAATTATCATAATACATTTTAAAAAAAAACACAAAAAAATAACAAAAATTTTAAAAACAAAAAAAAATAAAGGGGGGGAATTTTTATTTTTATTTTTTCCCACTTAGCAAAATAGGCCTTTTTTTTCAAATTTTCACAACTTTCACATACGACATCGAAATCACACAAATTTGGACTTTTCAGAAAGCTGACGAGACAACCTTTGCAGTGGTGAAGACATTTTTATGTGATGATACATTTTACCAACATTTTTTTTGCAATCAAAATCAAACCTACTTGTACAACGCGTTTGGTCCATTTGTTTACCTGTTGCTGACTTGTGAGTTTTTGTGGAACTAATGGCCTTGTTGCAGCTTCTTATCACTCACACAGAGAAAATCAATTTTCTAACATGTTCATGCAGGACGAGCGTTGAAGAAATCTTGATTTATTGCACTAAGTCTTAGAAACATATTGCCTTCTTAAGGGATAATTGAACAATTCATTTCGACACTCAGTCTTAGGAACATACTACTTTTCTTAAGGGACAATGGACATGTATGTGAAAACACCTCAATTTTCTAAGGGACAATGGACATGCATGTGAAAACACCTCAATTTTCTAAGGGACAATGGACATGAATGCCAAACACTTCAATTTCGACAATTGACAACTACAAACGTGTGTGTGCCTAGTTTAGTTGCACCTTATTTTTCTTATAACGGGACAATTGAACCTTTGTTTGACGTGCTTGCTCTTACATTTCAGTACTTCTCGTAGAAGGGCCTACTTTTGGATTGTGCTTCATCCAAAAGGGACGACCCTAAGCGGAGTTTTCCTTTGAACCGCTATATAAGAGGGATAAGGCAAAAGCTAAGTCCTAACTGACATCAGCCTTACCTTGTGGTGCCAAACTGAAAAGAGGTGTACTAGCTCCTTGTGGAAATGATTTTCACATTGAGAGAAGTGTTTGATACTCTTAGTAGGATTGGTTAAAGCTTTTAGTAGCTTGCCACATTTCTCGTAAGGCGTTGGTCCCTCAAAGTTACTAAGAACCATTTTAGATAGAGACTACCTGACTTACCTTTGAATATTGTGGTAATCATCAGTGCAAGGGGAATCCATTTAAGCCCTTAAGATACTCACCATTAGCTCCCTTGAGAAGAGATAGTATTCCCTTGGCCATAAAGCTCTTGTGACCTACTTGAGCTTTCCAAGGGGAGGGTGAGATATCCCTACCTATCGTCTCTTGCAAAGATACAAAATATCTGACACCTTTATGGAATGATATTTTTATCGATGGAGTATTAAGCTGTGAGCTGATCTACTGCAATGAAACCTTGTCTCTAGGGATAAAAAGTGCTTGATAGTTGTTTGCAACTTGTCTCATACTTGTGGAAACATTGGGCTTTTTTGTGAGCCTCGAACATACACTATTTGTTGTGTCAGTCCGTCTTTGCCGACTTTGTTTGCTGTGTTTTCTCTTGCCAAAAACAAATCTAATCATAAACAAACCCCATCTATCAAAATTTTGCTAAGTGGTGCAATCTGTCTTCAAGAGAAAGATTTCACCAGTCTGAGGTACCCATTTCAATTTAGTCTCAGGATCAAAGATCAGGTTCCACCTTGCAATCAATTTTCCATCCATTTCACACCAAAATCTCTCTCTTGCCAAATCGTCCCATCCACCTTCTAACAAGTTTTCTAGTCCCACAATCAAAGTATCCCATATCAGGTCAGTGTAGGTCCTTTCGTATCATTGTGAATTCAAGTAAACCTAGTAGGTCACAGAACTTTACTAGTGGTTCATTGCACGACTAGTCCCTGCACAGTAAGACAGGTATCAAGTACCCTTACTAGTGGCTACCGTCTTGTATCCGCCGCCTTACTTGACATCATTGAGCGAGAAGGTCCTTTATCCAAGCCATATCCTAGGTATCCCATTCTTAGTAGTCTCCGTTGACATTTGGCTAAAATCTCTTGCCCCATTCCACCTCATCCCACATCACCTTGCATGGTTCTTACTCGATCTCAATACAAAAAACAACTTGAAATGGCCGACTCATCCCACTACATCTTCACACCTCCCGATAGTGATGAGGAAATCTTTGATGAAGAATATTAGAACACATCCCAAAGTAGGAAATTCCAACACTTAATAGAGAAAGCGCTCCGTGACAACCCCCAAAAATATTTCCATCACCTTGCTAGTCTTGGAACTAAACTCCCCGTGGATTTTGATATAAGCTCAATCTTAGAAAACATAGAGGATGATCGTGAAAGAGGAAAGAAAACCCTAGACCCAAACACAAATGAAAAAGGAAAGAAAACCCTAGACTCAAATGCAGAGGATAGAGATAAGAAAACCATGGAAGACATGCAGAAATAACTTGAGTGCTTCAAACAAGAAATGCCAGATCTCAAGACAGGTACGAACACAAAAACTTACTCCTTGGAGGATATCACACCATACCCCTTTGACAAAAGTCTAAACATGGCACCCTTTCCCTTCCGATTCGTAGTTCCTAAATTAGATAAGTACAAAGGGAAAGGGGACCCTAGAGATCATATTAGGGAATTCAACGCAACATGCATAGAAGTAGCTCACGATGAGACCTACTTAATGAGACTTTTTTCTAGATCTTTAGGTAGTCAAGCTATGGAGTGGTTTTCACGCCTCCCATTGGGCATCAAATCTTTTGATGAGCTTGTCAACAAATTTATCACACATTTCTCTTACAATATCGAGCATGAGGTATCTATGCTAGATTTATGCAACACCAAACAAAAGAGTGGTGAATCATTCGCCACTTTCCTACAACGATGGAGACAACTAGCAAGTAAGTGCTCCTATGATATGCCTGAGAAACAACTAATGGAGATGTTTGCCCATAACCTCAATAACGATCTTAGCTATCAAATACTAATACAATGCCCTACATCATTCTCCAAAGTCATTGAAATGGGATTGTTCATTGAAAAAGCTATGATCACCAAGGGGCAAGTCAAGTTATCTAAGGACACACCTACCTCCAATTACTCAATGGATAAATCAAAGTTTTGGACCAAAAATAAGAATGTGGTCAATGATGAGGTAGTAGATGCCAAAGCAGTAGCTCCCAAGCAACAACCCATATTCACTCTTAAAGGAGAAACAAACAATGGTACGCTCAATAAACCACCCTCTCGGGAGCCCAGACCTTAGTTTAGTTCAAATCCAAAGAGAAAATTCACACCGTTGGGTGAGTCACAAGAGTCCGGACTAAGGAAGTTGTTGGCTAACAATGAAATCTCTCTACCGCCAATAAGTGATTACGAGCCTATAGTCAAACCTCCCTACTAGAAGGACACATACTATTGTGAATATCATCGAGGCAGGGGGCAGACAACCAACAACTGCATCCACCTCAAAAATGTCATACAAGATGTGCTAGATCAGAATCAGGGAGGAACCCAACAACATACCTCCAATGAAACTCATATTGCCTACAGGGATCCACTTCTGAATCACAACAGACCATATAACAACAATAACAACAACGGCAACAACCACAATGGCAACAACTACAATAGCAATAACAATAACGACAACAATCGCAACAGGTCAAATCAGAACAACAGGACTAGTAATGCTAACTATGCAAGTGTGCCATTTGATTATACCATAAACTGCATTTCTGAGGAACTCCCCCAAGTCAATGTCATCTCGCCCAACCAACAATCAGGACCTAACAGAACTGGTTGTAGTATAATTACCCGCAGTGGTAAAGTCACGCTCAATACCGCCCTTCCCAAGTCATCACCTTCTCCATCCAACTTCCGTCAGTACAATGTCATCGACTAATATTTCTATCTTGGAGTTATTGCATCTATCTCCTTCTCATAAGGAGATCCTTGAGAAAGCCTTAGTGGAAATCATTGTCCCCACTAACTTGGCCCAAGAGAAATTCCAGACCATGGTAGGTAATCTGACTTCCTTCGACACCATATCATTTACTGAGCAAGATGACCTCTCTGTATCTCAACCCCATAATACCCCTCTCCATATTGTTGCCTTCATCCACAAACACTGCATCAAGAGGGTTCTCATTGATGGAGGGGCCAGTCTAAATATTTGTACATTAAAGCTGGTCCTTGCATTGGGGTTCTTCGAACAGGCAATTGATCCAAGGAAAAAAATCACCATCAAAGCATATGACGAGGAAGAAAGAACCACAAAGGGAATAGTGGCCCTACCCATTCAAGTGGGCCTAGTGATAAAAGATGTTGTCTGTCAAGTCCTTGATCGGGAGCTTGCTTATAATATCTTACTAGGGAGACCATGGATTCACGCCATGAAGGCTGCACCCTCTACCTATCACCAATATATAAAATTCCCGCATAGTGGCAAACAAATCACAATTCAAGGTGACCCTGACCCCTATCAGCATTGCAACTCTTTCCTTGCAAAACCTGAATGCATCATCTTGAATAATAGAACATGTATATCCCCTACCCTGCAGCGTGACCATACTGTTGAATCCTCCTCCTCAAGACCCAAAGAGCAGAAAGTTACCATAAAAGAAACTAGTGTGGGGGAGTACTCAATTGAGCACAGTCTCAATCTTGCCAAATTGCCTTTGTCTCCTAGATCTTTTGGCCGACCCAAGCATTTTCCAAAGCCATCTGCTCCTCCTGTAGCTCCCACAACTCCCTTTGTAAAATGGGGGACCTTATTTGATGAAACAGAGGAGAGAGACATCCTGCAATGGCTCTATACTGAAGAAGAAAACATACCCCAAGATCTGCCTAGACTCCCAACAGAACTCTATGGGCGAGGTGAGACTATTCTGCACAGAATGGGGTACGAAGGACAAGCCCCATTGGCCTTAGAAAAGAAGGAATCATTGAACCTATACAACCTTCTTCATCCTCATCGGCTAGAAACACAAGTGGCCTAGGATACAAAGGCAAGGGTAAAGCCAAGGAAAATGCCTGTCTTGTAGAAATGATCCAAACACTCCAAGAAAATAGCGACATAGATTCCAATGAATATGAGTGGGATGAGCTAACAGAGCATTCCTATGATGACAAAGAGGTCAATACCATCCAAACTTTTAGCCCCTACCATGAGGGACAAACGCTACTGAATAGACCACTAGAGTCTGATTTGCCCATCTTTGAGATTATGCCTTTCGAGGAAGGTTCAAATTCCATCGCAATAAACAACTTGGAGGAAGGTACCATCCTGAACACCACCCATTCCTATACTCCTAGCATATCCATTCACACCATCAATAAATCAGGCCTATCCTCCGATTCCATCCCCCTTGTACATCCTAAGCTTATTAACTGGGATCTGTGAGGAACTCCCCAACTAGACATGTTCCAAAATGATGATGCTTACATTGACTATATGAACCTTAGGGACCACCTACCCAAAGGAGATCATAAAGCTGGTTTCTCTATTGAACTTAATACCGTGGCTTATTTCGGAGAGGGTACCAAGCCTTCCAGTCACAAAAATATCAAAATAAAAACTAGATCTGACAGTGAAAACTGGTTTTGCGGCAGTGTCAAATCCCAAAATAATAAAAAAAAAGACGCATCTGAAGGTGAAAACCCAACTGTGGCACCTGATGATGGAAGGCTTGACACTCTCCCTGATGACATGCATCAGAAGAAGTCTCAGATTGTTGTGGAACCTACAGAGCCAGTCAACATTAGTACAGAGGAACAGCCTAAGATCATTCATTTTGCTAAATCTCTTACTGAACTAGAAAAGACCAGGTTTGTACTGTTCTTCAAGGAAAAGAGGGGCAGCTTCACTTGGTCATATGCAGACATGCCAGGTCTAGACCCAAACTTGATTCTACACCATCTTCCATTAGACCCAGGAGTAAAACCAGTGAAACAAAAGCTTAGAAAGATGCATCCACACATAGCACTATTAGTCAAAGAAGAACTCAAGAAATTACTGGATGTAGGGTTCATCAGAGCTATAGACTACCAAGAGTGGATATCCAACATTGTGCCAGTGTCCAAACTAGATGGCCGAGTCTGACTATGCAATGATTTCAGAGACCTAAACAAAGCTTGCCGCAAGGATGATTTTCCATTGCCTAATATAGATATCATAGTCGACTTAACAGCAGGGCATACCATGTTATCTCTCATGGACGATTTCTCAGGGTATAATCAGATTAGGATAGCACCAGAAGATAGCACAAGACAACTTTCACTTGTCCATGGGGCACTTTTTGTTGGAACGTCATGCCATTTGGGCTAAAAAATGTAGGGGCCACATATCAACGTGCTATGACAACTATATTCCATGATATGATGCATGTAGCAATGGAGGACTATGTCGATGACATCCTAGCAAAGTCACTCACAAGAGAATCACACCTAGATGTGTTAGAAAAAGTCTTTCAGAGATTAGACCAATTCAAAGTCAAGTTGAACCCAAAGAAATGTGTGTTCAGAGTCACTTCAGGCAAGCTACTAGGTTTTATCGTGTCGGCAAATAGAATAGAGGTAGACCCCGCCAAGGTCAAGGCTATCATGGACATGCCACCACCTAAGACTCTAACTCAATTGAGATCGCTACAGGGAAAGCTGCAAGCAATCCACAGATTCATATCACAGCTGGCAGACAAGTGCCAACCATTCAGTCATCTCCTACACAAGAACATTCCATTCAAATGGGATGAGAAATGCGAAGGAGCATTCAACAAGCTGAAAGAATATCTTATGAATCCACCCATTCTCATGCCCCCTATCCAAGGAAAACCACTAATACTCTACATCTCAGCTACACCTACAGCTCTTGGGGCTCTTCTGGCACAACAAGATTATGAGAAGAAAGAAAGAGCCGTCTACTACATCAGCTGAACATTGGTGGGCTATGAGTTACAATACTCACAAGTAGAAAGATCATGTCTCGCGGTAGTTTTTGCTTCACAAAAACTCTGACATTACATGCTTGCACATCCAGTTAAACTCATTGCCAAAATAGACCCACTGAATTATCTCCTGAGCAAAGTAGCTCTCATAGGTCGCCTAGCAAAATGGGTAATGCTTCTTAGTGAATACGACATTGAATATGTAGACAGAAAAGCCATCAAGGGACAAATCATAGCTGATCAACTAGCAGAGGCACCATTGCAAGACACCACGCCAATGCAGTTTGAGTTCCCAGATGAATCCCTATTCAATGTGTCAACATCTTCCTGGAAACTATACTTCGACGGATCTTACACACACCATGGATCGGGGGTAGGCATCCTGTTCATAACTCCTCAAGGTGACACAATCCCAAAGTCTTACCGGTTATTTCCATGCACAAACAACATAGCAGAATATGAAGCCTTAGTAATTGGTCTCAAAATGGCAAATGAATGGAAAATCCAAGAACTGCATGTCTACGGTGATTCTCAGCTTATAATCAATCAGGTCAACGATGAGTACCAAACCAAAGATGAAAAGCTCATCCCATACAAACGGATTGTCGACGACTTCAAAGAACACTTTGGGACCATCTCCTTCGAGCAAATACCCAAGATTGAGAATAAGGCAGTAGATGCAATGGCAACCATTGCCTCTCTTCTAGAAATACCTAAAAATGAGTCATGGTATGAGTTCCTAGTGGAAACTATCCGGCAACCAGCTTATGATCTTCTTGAGACCCATTCCATTTGCCTTCTAGTCAGATCTGATTCACCTTGGTATGGTAAGACTTACACTTACTTCAAGGACAACATTCTCCCACCTGACCTCTCTTCTAACCAGAGATGAACTTTTATACGACAAACCTCTCGCTACACCATCATAGCCAATACCCTATACCGACGTGGTCTAGATGGTACTTTACTCTGTTGTTTAGAACGAAAAGAATCTATAACTGCTTTGCAAGACGTGCACGAAGGGATTTGTGGAACACACTCTAGTGCTCCTTCCTTAGCCAAGAAACTCATGCACTTGGGTTATTACTGGCCGAGCATGGAAATGGATTCATATCAGTTTGTCAAGAAGTGCAAGCAGTGCCAAATACACGGGAACCTGATACATGCACCAGCTCAAGAATTGAGACCTTTAACGACACCTTGACCCTTTTGCCAATGGGGACTTGACCTTGTGGGAAAGATCCATCCACCCTCATCCAATGGCCACAAATTCATCATAACTGCCACTGAATACTTTACCAAGTGGATTGAAGCTGTTCCCCTCACTGCCATCAGAGGTAAGAAAATCTCCTCATTTATCCTGAATTACCTCATTTGTAGATACGAGATTGCTTCATCCATTATCACGGATAACAGAAGACCCTTCAAAAACTAGGATGTCCAAGAACTCTGTGATCGATTCAAAATCCAACATCATTTTTCCTCACCGTATTACCCCCAAGGCAACAGTCAAGCTGAAGCATCCAACAAGACCATCTTGAAAATTCTCAAGAAGATAGTCAATGATGCTGGCCGTGATTGGCATATCCAACTCAATCCTACTCCGTGGGCCTACAGAACTAGTATACGCACTCCCACAGGTGCTACACCCTACACCCTTGTCTATGGCTCAGAAGCTATCCTTCCCATTGAAGTTGAATTGCCATCTCTTAGGGTGTTGTTAAAAGGTCTCATATCAGATGAAGAATACAGAGTCTCCAGATTACAAGAACTAGAGTTGCTGGAGGAAAGGAGTCAGAAAGCCTTTGACCATCTCAAAGCATATCAACAAATGATGTTAAGGAGCTATAACCACAAAGTTCGCCCAAGAATCTTCAAAGTTGGAGATCTAGTCCTTAAGGAAAATCCCCGCAATCAACAAGATAGGGAAAAGAAGGGCAAGTTTGAACCCAACTGGCTGGGGCCTTATGTAATTGTATCTGCTTATGGATTGGGGGCATATCAATTGGCAACATCAGAGGGTGAACTATTAGATGACCCAATCAACAGCATGCATCTTTGCCAGTTTTATACCTAGGAGAACCCCAATGTAAGGGAGGCACAAAATACAAAAAAAATAAAAAAATTAGAAAAAAGTACAAAAAAATATCAAAAAATTAGAAACATACAAAAAAATCATCCTTTGGTGAAAACCTGGCAAACAGGCGCCTTAGATAGGTATCATGATGAAAACCTAGCACACAGGCGTCATGTTTATTTTCTAGCTTCTCATGCAAATAAAAGCAAGTGATAAAAACTTGGTAAATAGGCGTTACTTGTGATAAACCGTCTTCTCCATCTTTGGGAAACCAATCACCTTGAGTCCATTCTTCCTTCACTCATGTCCCATTTGACCCATATCTGTCCCATAATAAACTCCTGACAGTTACCTATCATGGCTTGCTACTCTATCTCTTTGTTGGCCTTGTCAACCAAGGTTTTGTCCCATACCGTATCCATCGCATAAGCCTAGCATAGTGTCTCTCGTTGGTTTTCCATGGTCCATGTCCATGAACTACGTTGCCTCTGCGTCGTCACGTAGGCAAGGCCATATTCCTATGCGCCCCCGAGGCTCGCACGGTCCCATCCATCCCATTTCTTGTCGTCTTTCTTGTTGTCTCTCTTCTAGTCCACCCATGGTCCATTAGGGTTTACCCCGAACTACATTGCCTCTGCGTCGTCACATAGGCAAGGCCATTTAGCAATGAGCCCCCGAGGCACTAGGTCAGTCCCTTAGGGTCCGTCTCACCAATAAGGATTGTGATACCTTCTGCTAGACAAACAAGAGCAACAAAGCACACTTCCCAAAACAACAAAAATCATGACGCAAAACATCAACCTATCCAAAAATAAAGCAGCCCACCATACTGAAACACTCAAGCTAAATCTCATATCAATTATGGAAAGAAACAAACACATCTAAATGCAAGAATATTTTGTGATTGGTTAGAATAACTTACAAAGTCTTGATTCATGCTATCATGCCTTTCTATGCTACTCGAGGATGCCAACAGCTAGAGATGCTATGATGGGGGCATAATCTTTTTTTCTTTGTCTGCTGCTTGTGGATTAAACTTTAGTAATGTGACGATTTATGTCTAACGACATGATCGGTAAAAGATCATCGAGGACTCCGAGATCTAAACATGAAAAGAGGCAATCCTTGTCTGTTAAAAAATGCAAGAAGTACTCAGGTCATCTAGATTCAATTTTGGCTAGATGCTTGTATTGACTTGCTAAATCAAAAATCTATGTAAGCAATACTCAGGTCATCTCGGTTCAATTATACCTAGATGCTTGTATTTTCTTACAACATAATAAAGCCCAATGATGAAAGCGCTTCAAAATACTTGCTATATCAAGGTGACAAATATCCATACCATATCCAATCACATCTCATATCCATACCGTATCCAATCACATCTCATATCCATATCATATCAAATTGTGTCTTATATCTATATCCATACCCATATCCATATCCATACCATATCCAATTGCAAGTCTATCCTTAATCCATGTCAATCAAGTCAAGTCAATCTTGTCAAATGATCCAATCACAATCAATGGTCTTGATCTGTGTCCGATCGTAAACCAACTCAATCAATTAATCAATTATCTTATACAGGATGTTGCATTGTCGAAATCAGACCAACACACGAGTCTTACATGACATGCTTCATTTCCTAAAACCAGACATTATCCTTCGTGTTTACTCTAGGGATCTATCATTCCCCGCCATGACAACATGCCTGCTGTGTTGGTCTAGGGATATATCATTCCCCGCAATGACAACACTATCATATATCGTTATCATATCAAATGTCTTAGACAGGATGTTGCATTGTTGAAATCAAACCAACACACGAGTCTTATACGACATCTCATTCCTGAAACCAGACATCATCAACCTATATCGTTGGTTTACTGCTCGACAAGGGCAATACTTTGTTTGTTCCTGTATCATTTGTACATACTTGCTTACTTGCTTGTGTGTTATCATTTTTATCTTGCATTCCATATCATTCATCCCTTTCTTCTGCATCTAACCATTTCATCTCCTGTCAACCTATCTCATCATGAGATTGTCTGTCTCACGCCTGCCGCCTTCTCCCCGTCCAATCTCCTAAGGGGGCATCCTATCATCATAACTTGTACTAGGGGCAAATTGGGGCATACATCATTATCAGACTATTTATTCTTTGAAACAATGTGATAAAACACATTGCTTCAAAGAGGGGCAAAATGTAGACACCTAAAATTGGCTCAGGTTGAATTAAGTAAATATTCTGATATTTATCTTAATTCTTATTTTCTTCTGTCAATTAAATAAATATTCAAAATTTATTTGATTGGTTCATTATCCCATAATTATATGAAATCATTTTATTTAATTAAAATCCCTAAATTCTTCTAATATCCTAAGTCCTAAAATCCACCTCATCAATCCACCTCATCTTTCCATCTCATCCCTTCCACCTCACCATGTTGCACATATAATTAAATATTCTTAATATTTAATTAGATAATATCCTCCAAAATCCAAAAATGAATCTTTAATTCAATTGTCATAACTCACAATCCTCCACCATGAATTCTTAATTCAATTGTCATAACTCACTATCCTCCACTATGAATTCTTAATTCAATTGTCATAACTCACTATCCTCCACCAGAAATTCGTAATTCATTTGTCATAACTCACTATCCTCCACCATGAATTCTTAATTCAATTGTCATAATCCAGTCTTCTCAAAAAAAGAATTTTTAATTCATCCATTATGAATTAAAGATTCACAAAAAATGAGAGCCATTGATCTCATCTTTTTATCCTCACCCTCCATTCTATTTTCAGAAAATCTATAAATAAAACTCTTCTCTAAGCAATTAAGAAGGACTTCATATTGCACAATAACTATACTCAAATTTCTCTTCTTCTCTCTATTTCTAGTATCCTCCATTAGTGTGTTGAAGCTCACATTCAACACAAACAGGTATCAAAGCCATTCTTCCTTTGTCATCTTCAACAAGCAAGCAAGCAAGGAAAGCTTCTGAGGGCTTCACAATCAAGATCAAAGAAAGATAGGCAAACAATGGAAGCCGCAGGGTAACAGGTGTTGTCAGTTTGTAATTTCTTTATTCAAGCTTGTTATTTGCATATTTCATTGATGTTTGGGTTATATTATCATTATTGATCAATCTCATTTTCCCATTTACAACTACAATAATCACAGCACCTGGAGGCCATTGCGGAAATTTTTTTTGGCAAAAATTCCACCCAATGAGCTACCCAAGAAAGCACTCTAATACCAGATGAGAGGAACCTCCTGCAACAATATAATGAAAATTGCACGAAATAACAAAAATAGTAGAAACATAGAAGGAATTTATTGATTGCATGCCACTTCGAGGGGGCAACCTCCTTTGAGCAAGCTCAATACAATAAATTCGTGGATGCCTTCATTGGCCTCAACACGTACTTATATACTAAGTCTAATCTAAACAACTATTACTTCCCATGAATGTGGGATAATACAATATACTCACGGGACGACTTACAAAGCATATGTGTCCAAATGTAATATACTAACAAAGTAAAGAGAAGGGCTAAACATGGGTTCCTAACATTTAGAATGACAAGAAAGACTCATTATTTGACCGTAGGCAATTGTGGGCCAATTGACAAGAGAATGTATCTCTTCTATACTTTTGGCTCTATAGTGCCAAGGAGTGTATTCCTAGATATTTTATAGGATAATTAAAGAGAATTAAAAAATTATTAATCACACAACTTAGACACAATTTTTGTATAAGGATATCTAGGCAATATTTATCACTAATCACATCTTACATTGGCTTACTATTCTTGCAACTCATACTATCTTATTAGGTTTCACATGCAAAAAAAGATGCAAACCAATTTATATACCCACATGTAGATTTATTTAAAATTTCTTACTTGACATGCAACCTGAATTGTAGAAATACATAATTCTTTAAAGATAACATACACGTTTAAGCTCTTAAAAATGGTAATATGAACAATACTAGGTTATGCTAGTTGGTATAACTTGACCTACATAAACCTATGAAGAACAAAACTATTTTTTATTGAATTGAAGGATAAACTATTGAGAAGGCTAGTACCTTAATCTAGTAGTGATAGAGTCAAGGTCTAACATATGAGTAAACATAAATGTGAATCTAAGACTTATAGCAATCTAGAATCAATATAAAAAAGAAACTAGAAATGCATATTAGAATCTCATTAGTATAGTTAAAATTTCATCTAAATAAAAATTACAAACTTGAAAGAAACTTGACATGACCAAATCTTCTTTAACAATACCTAATTAATCAAAGAAACCCCATATGCTATTTTAAAAAAGAACGTTCGAAGACTTTGAAAGAAGTCTTACAATTGTTTCTACAATCAACTAATCAAAACATAGCAACAAACTATAAAATGTAGCCTTAAAGATAAATTTATCCCCTAAACTTCTCAACCAACTATGGAGACATTCAAATCAAGGAGATGATTTCTAATTACAAGCATATTTTCTAGATTTACAAACATGAAAGATGTAAGAAACTAGAATTGAACTAAAGATTGATGCCAAAAAACACATAAGATCAGAGGACATTTTAGACCATCTCAGTAGAGAAAGTTTCATCCTTAACTTCATCATCAAGAAAATTTGTATTTATAACCTACAAACTTAGCCCTAGATTTCATAAACACCTAGCATCTATTCCAATCCTCTATGCCAGACATAATATCTTTCATCAAGTACACCATTCATTTAGTAAATTTGTTACAACAACATCTTTTAAAAAGGTTCTTTATTGTGCATAATATGACACTTTCTTAGATCACACTTCTTTTAGAATAGGGGAAGATCTTCCATATATGTCAACATACGGTGTCTATTCCAACCTAATTTCATTAATTTATAGTGTCAATTTAAGATTGAAAGGCAACCCATACTCAACCAAGTCTTCATCCTTCTTGAATTCAACAAACAACTTGGGTGCAGTTAGACCTTCATTCAATTTCCTCAGTACCCCATTTACAAACAATAACATGGCACTCAAATAAAATTTTCTCCATAAATCTAAATGATTAGATCACAATCATGGTACTACAAAGACCTCTACCAATCAAGCAATCAATGCTCTCACCCTCTCAATCTAATCTATCATTAAACTATTTCTTTAGCCAATTTCATACAACATCACATTTTCTTTTGAAGACTCAGAAGTAACCTTTTTGGCTAACCATTTTGAATTTTGGACCTTAATCAATGTCTCATGAAGATATCCAATTAGATCAATGGATAGGGATAAAATGGAGAAACCTAAAGATGCAATCCACTTCCTTTCATTATTTTACCTAAATTTGGACACATCACCTAAGAGCATACAATTTGAACATGCCACCAACCTCATAACTCTTTGGAGATTTATAAAATATCAACCCAAGATCAAAAACCTAGTTTTAAACTTTGAAAAATTAATGGTTCAGGTTGTAGATCTATTTGTAGAAATAACTAGCTCAATGAGAAATAAACCTATCTTTTTACTATAGTCCTTGAACTACATAATTTAAATCTACTAAGCCACTACTATATTTAATGAACTACATTAATCCACATAAGATGTATGGCTAGGGGTGTAAGAACAAACTTCAAAGTTATATGTGGCTCCCTTTTACCATTTCACCTAAGAAAATAGGAACATGACACATAACACTAAAGCTATATTGAAGATTTATTTTGAACACTTGTTGAATACATATATTAGGCCCACCATACTTGTGCTGCTAGACCCTACTTCAAATCCTACTGCTCACCAATGTCCTAGATCAATTTATCTCAAAGATCAAGGGCAATATGCATTAGTAGGATGCCAAAGTGCCTACTAATTTCTTGACCAATGAGCCACAATCAATAAGAAATTGCCACACCTCCTTCCCCCACTTAGATCAAATAAGAAATAAATTTGGAATTGAAATCTAAATAGAAAATAACATATAATCTTCTTAGGTTTGTCAAAGTTTTTAGTAACCACTTTATAAATTCTATGGACATGAAAAATAGAATAGTCTTATTTGATAAACATATTAGGTCCATAGAGATCTCAAGCCTCTTAGATTTTATAACAATCAAGGAACATACTTTAGAGTTTGAAGGAGTCTAGATTTTAGATCTTAATATGAATCTAGGAACCAAGCAAGAGGAAACTTATACACTAGAACTAAGACCTAGTTTTGGTTCCATTGGAAGTCCTAGAAAGTTAAGTGAACTAAGCCACAAAATTGAAATTTATTTAAAATGCTACCAAATAAACATTTTAGTTCCATCTAACAACTAAGAGATTTTTTTTTATGATTTTTGAAATGGATTCTCCTACTCCTCTTCCCACCCATGACCCAGGTTTGTAGGGGTTCAACTACTGCTAATATTGTTGCAGGGATTTTTGTTGCTGCTAGCATGCCGCCTGGTGCTGCTATTAGTGTGCCATCCATGTTAGAGGGTTTTGCTGCTGCTAGTACGACATCTAAGGGTTTGCAGGGTTCTCCTATTGCTGGGACATTGCCTGCTACTAGGGTTGCTGCTATTGCTAGTGCACCGCCTATGTTTGGGGTTGTTGCTTCACTGCGTAAGACAAAAGGTTTTTCTATTGTTGGGTTACCTGGCTCTGTTGCTATTGCTGTCCCTGACTCTTTTGCTAACGTGGTTTGTACTAGAGTCTCATCTCCTCAGAAGAAGGCTGCCCCTTCTAGTAAGGTGAAACCTTCTGCTCTACCTCCCCCTGTTGTGATTTTAGGGGATGAAGTGTTAGAAAATGAGCAATTTTTTTCTCAGCATGGTTTAATATGTAGATTTGATAGATTCTGGCCATGGCTCCAGGATCTAAACAATTAGATTTTTAAGAAGTGGCACCCCCTGAAAAGGGGGGAAATCAAAATTTACCCATGTGCCAAAGGGTTCTTTGTAGTCACATTTGCTTCGGTCTCAGATCAAAATGTTATTTTTGTTGACCGCTCTTGGTTTTGGGGACAACATGCATTGCTGCTAAAACCTTGGGTTTCTACCTTTAACCCTCTCACTGAATCTTTCAATTGACTTCCAGTTTGGATTCGTCTACGAAATCTGCCTCTTCATTTTTGGTGTGAATCTTGCTTTGAAGGCATTGGTAATTCAGTGGGTCATTTTATCATGGTGGATCAAGCCACTACTTTTTTCTCTCACACCACATATGTTCATATTTTAGTGGAAGCGGATTTGTCTATGCCTCTTCTGGCAGAGGTTGTTTTACAAGTTGCTGATCGCTCTTGGGGTCAGCCTTTGGATTATGAAGGTATCCCATTCCGTTGTTGGAGGTTCTTTGATATGGGTCATTTAGCTTCTGAATGCCCTCACTTGAAGGTCTCACATCCTTCATCTTGGTGGAAGAATGCTCTACAGGAACACCTTATAGTAGATGTTGATAATGATGATTTAGTCTCAGAAGATTCTGAGTTGTCTGCTAATGTCGAGGAGTCCCTTTCCCCATTGCATGGTTCTTCTACTGTTGGGACTACTACAGGGATCTCCCTTGCTGTTGTTGTTGCTTCTGAGGTTGCTGCAGGGACCTCCCCTATTGTTGCTATTGTTGGGACTACTGCAGTTGCTGCTATGGTAGTGCCATCAGATTTGTTTGCTTCTTCTACTGTTGGGACTTCTGCAGGGACCTCCCTTGCTATTGCTGTTGCTGCTGGGACCTCTCCTACTGTTGCTGTTGCTGCTAAGACTATTGTTGGTGTGCCTTCTATGACTGGGACTACGCTGCAGGTGTGCCATATGCTGCTGGGGCTGTTGTTGTTGTGACAACTTCTTCCTCTCCCCAAGATCTGCCCCCTCCTAAGGATTTAGTGAGTACTTCACCTCCTTCATCTCCTATTTCTGCAAATGGAGATAATGATGTATTTTGGACTATTATCCAAAGATAGAAGAGAGGCCTTCCTAAGTAGGTTTCTCAGACCCATTCTCAGGCCCAGGGTGTACGACCTGCTAGGTCAGGTTATGAAATTGCTTAGTATGTTGTTCCTTGCAGCCTTGCTGCCTTGTTGTTACTTTACCTCTTTAGGCTTTACTGTCTGTCCATTGTTCATATGCTATTTCTGGCCTATGTGAGGTTTTTGCTCTACCCTCTAGGCTATTCTGTAAAGGGTTCTGGACCCTCTTTTCCAGCTGAATTAATAAAAAAATTAAGAGATTCTAGACTTAATTTATTTCAGTGCATGGATGGTGAATTTAAATATAAGAATAAATAACTAGGATTTCTAGTCCACTAGATGTCACCATTGCTGATTAAAATACAAAACACCATTTTCTTGCCTAATAGATTTAACACTTCACCAAAACAAGGCAAGACTGAGACTTTAAGAAAATGCCCCCATGGATGTGAACTAGAATTTGACAAGGCAACAATGAAGGAGAAAAAGAATAAAAGGATGCAGTGATTAGGCATAAGGTCATTTTTGAACCATCTTGGGCAAGGCTATAGTACTAAAGCAATAAACATAGATTAGGACCACAAGATAAGGAGCAAAATTATCTGATGTAGGAGCATCTAGGCGAACTGACAATTGACATCAACCAAAAACAATTTAGAGGTTTGGTTTTCAGTTTTGGCTTTCTTTTGTCTTCTCATGGCTTTTGGAGTGTGTGGCATGTCAGAGATTGCAAGTTTCAGTTTTGCTACACTTTAGGTGTCGACACACAACAAACTACTTTCATGAAAACAATTATTCTAGAATATTGGTGAAGTTTCATGGAAAATTCTCTTATAGGTCTATTGTTGGATGTATTTTGATAATTATGGTGAAAATTTCATGGTCAAATTCTTCCCAGTTTTGGAGAAATTAAAATTTTTGATTCAGTGCTGGTGATTTGGCAAAAGTTTAAAATTTTGTATTCTATGAAGTTTGAGATAAAATGGTTTGGTGGAGGTCTTAGGAATGCTAAGATGTTTATCCCTGTCCATTTTCACAAGGTTTCAAGCTTCTGGGTGAAGTCAATTTTTAGCCTTGACACCCATCACAGTTGCACAATTGATCTTTTCCAACTCCTTAAGGTATAATTTAGATTGGTTATTTTATTCCATCCAAGATATTGATATCTGAATGGGCTATGGAATGGTGCCAATTTAATTTGGGTTATTTTATTCCATCCAAGATATTGATATCTGAATGGGCTATGGAATGGTGCCAATTTAATTTGGCCGATAGGCCATTCTATATGTGCACACATCTTGTACCTACCAAAAATTTGGTAGTCCTATTTTTTGGTCGTCCAAAAATTAAAAAAAATAGTCTTTAAAAAAAAAGGTTATCAAGAAATAAATACAAAAACCTATTTGTGGAAGATGGAAGGAGTGGGGAAGGTTAAAGGACTAGAAATAATTTTTAATTATGCAATGAGTCGTGCAGAATTAAAAATTATAAAATGTTGAGTAGTGCAATGGTATTTATAAGAAGCATTCCATTGTTCAAAAACTTAAATGCTTTTGGTGGTACTGTGTCTCTACAAGATGTTGGTGGTTTTCGCTTACATTTTGGTTTCTCCATTAATTTTTTGTTTTTCTAGCAAAATTTTGTTCAATGCAAGATATTTGCATTGCCTCATTTTTTTAACATGCAGATAAGATTTCAGGCGAGCTCAAAGAGAGTGCCAACATAAAACAAAAAAATTAGGAGGAATCCATCCAAGGTCTGGAGGAAGTTCTTCAATCTCCTCTTTATCTTCATGCTTCAATTTCATTATTATTTGTGCATATTGTGGCTTTGCATGTAGTTTTCCCCTGCTAGGTAAAATCTCTTTGAGTTTTTCCATTGGTGCCATTCCTCTGCTTTGGAGAAATCTGTAAAGCCTATTTGTGCTTTGGAGAAATCAAATCAAACCCTACTACTATTACTTTTATTCCTTCAGATTTAAATCCAATTTTCATCAAATCCCTTTAGATTTTCATCCCTACACACGAAAACAATTAGAGTGAAAATGAAAAAAATAGTGTAGAGTAAGTTTCTTTGTATTTCATAAGTTTTGTGCTTTTTTAAATATTTAAAACTTAATTAAAGCAGTTTACTTAGTCTATTTTTTTTAATTTACTTTCTTTTATTTAATATGACTTTGTTTTGTGTTTTTAAATGTTTTTCTATTTAGTTTAATAAATTTAGAATAGAGTACAATATAAATTTAGTTTTTTTTAATATTTAGTTTTTTATATTTATGATGTTTATAAGCATAATACAATATAGAGAAATATACTAGAATATCTTATAAATTTAGCTTTTTTTATATTTACTTTTTTTTGTATGATGTGTTGATAATCTTATATTTATCATATTTATATTCAATTTTATTATAAATTTATATTTAAAATATTTATATGCATTCTTTAGTTTTTTATATGCCTTTTGTGCAAGTTTTAATATTTTTTTAAAATTAGTGCTCCACCACCTAAATTATAGCCTAAATTAATGCTCCACCACCTCCTAAATTATTATTTTTAAATAAATTATTATAAAATAGATTTTTTTAAATAAAATAAAATAAAATAAAATACATAATTAAAAATTAAATAAAATAATTAAATTTTCAATTAAAAATAAATACCTTATAAAAAGGTTGCAACTTGTTTACACATGTCACAACCCTTAAAGGCCACGACCTATGTAAAGTAGGTCGTAGCCATTTCTTATGGCTTAGACCTTATTAACTTAAAAAAATCATTTTATTATTAAAACTAAAAAATTTTCCTTTAAAGATTACATTTTAAACTTATTAATATATTTATTAGGTATTAATAAATTTTATAACTAGATTTTAAACATTGAACATAAAATTTAATGGAGATCATTAGTTTTCAATAGTCCATGATGATTGTATGAATGCTTCTGGATTTAACTGTGTTAATAATTTTTACTCAATGTTTCGGATCACACTCAGTGATCCATCATTAGGAGAAAGAGAGCTAGAGAGGAGAAATACCATTCACCTGAGAGTTAGTGATAAAATTTAATAATAGATTGCGTTCACCTGCATGCAAAAAGTTAACTTCCCCTATTTTATTGTAGATCCCTATTATCTAGTCCATGAAACCATGTTTCTTCTTCCTTTGCATGCAAACCAAACCCTCAATACCAACAAAAAAATAGAAAAAAAGAAAAATACATAGAGGGTTTTTCTACAAATTGAAAATAAATAAATTTATTTTTCAATCTATCATGAATCCATCTTGAAATCAAATTATTTATTCCTTCATATTTAAATCCAACTTTCATCAAATCCTTCATAGTTTCATCCTACACAAAAAAACAATTAGAATGACAATGAAAAATAGTATAAGAGTAAATTTTTTATAGCAAGATTTAATATTTTTGCATTGATAAAATGAAAAAGATAATTATTTCTTTATTTATTATTTGTAGTTAACTTGAAGTTCTTTTAGTAAGGGATTGCTTTATTATTTGTTTAGATCATGTTTTTTTAAATTTATGAAGTGTAATAATTAAATTAGGATAAGGTGTTTTTTATTTTTTTAATTTTTACTTATTTTCCTTTTATCATTTATAATTAAGATCAATTTTAATTTTAGATTAAATAAACTAGAATAAGGACTTAAATAACATTAAATTAAATATTTATATAGGATATATTCATACAAATTCATGTAAATAAGAAAATACAATTATTTTGTTATCCACCAATTTTGTTCTCCACCTTCAATGCCCATCTCCACCTTCAATGCCCATCTGTAAATTTAAATGCGTGAACAAACAAAGAGAGGATGATAAAAAAAATATAATAATAATAAACCCAGGGAAAAGAAGGAAATGAGGAGGAAAGATAAAATGAAGAATTAGGTTTGTTTGTTCTCTAGCTTCAAAGCCTATCTGTACCTGCACATGCATGAAAGGAGAGGATGATAAAAAAAATAATACTAATAAACCCCAATGAAATGAGTTTCATAATACATTATTTGCAACTCCAAATGCACCTTTACAGAGTGTGAGCACCATTCCATTTTTCCATCATTGTATACTTTCTCTTCAATTTTATAATCTTCCAATTTTCCCACCCTACAATGCCTTTACCCATTTTCTCATTTCATGAGTGAAAGGCTTAAATAAAAAAAAGATTTATGTTATTTATTTGAACTTCCTTTTCATGAGAAGTATTATAGCTTATTTAGTTTTTTTCTTTATTGCATAAACTTTCACTTTTATTTTTGGAAGGTTTCATTTATTTCATGAAGTCATGTAAATCTTTAAAATTGCAATAAGATTTTAGTAATTTATTAAAGTAAAAATATGTTTTTTTAAATAATGGATAAGCCCTTCCAATGAAATATGTATGGCATGTAAATCTTTAAAATTGCAATAAGATTTTAGTAATTTATTAATGTAAAAATATGTTTTTTTAATGGATAGGCCCTTCCAATGAAATATGTATGGCTATAGAGATAAATCTTCTTACCTATTCTATAGGTGATTTCTTTAGAAGGTTGCCTTTATTCCTTTTAAAAATCTGCTCCATGATTTTAATTTAAAAATTTGTTACCTTTATTTATTTTAAAAATCTGCTTTATGATTTTAGTTAAAAAATTAGTTACCTTTATTTTTAAAAAAATATGTTTTATGATTTTTGTTTAGTTATTTAATCATTAAAATATGTCCAAAAATATATAATAAAAAATAGAGTGTGACATAAAATTTAGCTAAGATTTATAGCATGAATATAAGAGATTTTATTAGATTTTATTTTCTCTTCATTTTTATAACCATTCATTTTTATTTGAAAAAGCCTTATTATGTATAAATGAATCTAAATTTATAAGGCTATATTAATTTAAAAAAAAATGGTTTCTAATGAAGAATGAAATAATTTTGGGGTTTCTACTATAATTTTAGTAAGCTAGATTTTTAATTACTCATTACTCACTAAATTTATCATAAACCCAACTTTATATAAGAATGTACCATTTGTTGATATAAATTTGAGTTGATAATTCATATTTCTATTGTCAAATGTTTTGATTAGAAATAGGGTTAGATTATGTAACCACCTATTATATTGGTTGGATTAAATTATCATTTTGGACCAAATTCAATTGACTAAAATTATGTAGTATGGAGGAATCATGAGATAAAATAAGGAGAAACAATTAATATTTTAAATTTGGAATTTTAATTACTCACTAAATTTATCATAAAAATAATATTAAAACTCTTTAAAAACTCTTTTTAATATATATCTTTTCCCCTCCTTTGTAATTTATTATAAAATAAAAATAGAGCTTTTGTTTTTTTAACTTTTGTATTTTTTTAAACTTCTTATTACATTCTAATTTAGAAATTTCTAAATTATAGAGTATTCTAATTTATTAAAAAGATAGTAGAGAAAAAATAGTTTAAGAAATCAAATCAAGATTTATATAGTAGAATTTTATATTATATATTATAATATAATATATGCATTCTATTTTTTTAAAAAGATAGCATAGAAAAAAAATAGTTTAAAAAATCAAATAAAGAGTTATATATTATAGAATTTTAATTATATATTTTTTTTTTACAAAAGAGGGGTAAAAATTTATTAAAACGAGAAAAAGTACAAAGCAAGAAAGTTACAAAGCCCTATCAAGCTCCACTAAGTGAACCAAATGTTGAGACAGATCTGGGGGTAAACAACCTCAGTCCATCAAATTCCAATCGTGAATATGTTCAGAAGCCCATTTAGCCAAACAATCAGCAACACTATTCCATTCTCTAGGAATATGAATAAAAGTAACATATTCCAACGAAGCACAGAGGTTAAGGATCTGGTCCACAATCAAAGCCAAATGCCAACTGACATTATCTGAATGCCTCATATTCAACAAGTTCACCACAACCTGGGAATCAGACTCACAAATGATCCTTCGCCACCCCAATTGACTCCCACGCTCCACAGTTATTAAAATTGCCTGAGCCTCCATAAGATTATTAGTATGGAGACCCTTATACACTGAGAAAATAAACTGAACATCTCCCAAGTTGTCTTGACCAACACCACCGATTCCAGCATGACCAGGGTTTCCGCGAGAAGAGCCATCCGTGTTGATTTTTAGAAAACCCTGAGGTGGAGGGGACCATCTCCCCTCTCTATTCACCTTCGGGGTGGGATGTCTATATATGTATTCTAATTTTTTAAAAGATAGCATAGAGAAAAAATAGTTTAAAAAATCAAATGAAGAGCTTTTTTTGGTTATATATATATTTCCCCCTCCTTTGTAATTTATTAAATCCATAGCATAGAGTAATAATATAATAATATAATAATATAATAATATGTGTGTGTGTGTGTGTGTGTGTGTGTGTGTGTGTGTGTGTGTGTGTGTGTGTGTGTGTGTTCAATATCATTTTGGTAAGTTTTAATATTTACTAAAATTATAGCTCTACAACTCTTTAAAAATATAAACTTGTGATTTTATTTAAATGTTAATTTTTTTCTTGTCTCTATGTAGTTATTTTATACAACTTTTATTATTTAACTTCTTAAATTTAAGACATTTAGGAAAATATTCATCTTCATAATTGTAATTATGGATTGTTTAGATAGGGGTGGTTGGGTGGGCACCCTTTCCACGTGGACAGGTCATGGCTAAGGTGACAACTTAGAGTTTGTGAAGGCCTTGAGGTCGTTTTGAGGACCAAGCTATGATCACAGTAGAATTTTTGAAGCGGATGGTAGAGATGATCCCAAAAGAAGGCTACCAGTGGGTGGGGGAATTCAATCGTGGTTTGGTAGAGTATGATAAAGCTTAGTGCAGGATCTGGATGTTAGTTTTTTGCATATATATGCAGGAATATAAATAGACACTGGACTCCCTGTTACTGCCAGATTAATTGTAGTTAGTAGCACTGGCCCTACTAGCCTCTTTATGAATATACATACTAATGCCCTGTTTTGAATAGTAAAGTGCCTAATATCTATGTAAATTTCTCTACTTTACATATAAATCAAAGTTTTATTACGAATAAAAAAAGGATTGTTTAGAAATTAATTTTGTGTTAAATTGTGTTATATTAAATTATTTTATTTTAGTTATATAAGGGTAGTGTTTGTATACGTCTCATTTACCCCTCTTTCTCTATCTTTAGGTTTTCTTAAGAGGATGGCTACTTCCAAGCCCACTCGTGTCAAGTAAATATTATTATTAGTAAATATTGTGATTGGAGTTGCTTAAATTTTTTCTCTTATTATGAATTTCCATACAATTAAACTTTTTATAAGACTATTTAATAATGAAATATGTGATGAACTAAAATTAATTAATGGTGCTGATATTTTAATAATATTATATGTTTATTTTTTCCTAAAGTATTGAATTGGTTTTAATAATATAGCCGAGAATTATATTTATAGTTTATTTTATATTGAGAAGAATTACTAAATAAAAATGAATGATATGATATTATTGTTTACATGTTTTTAATAAAAAAATGGTAGAAATGAAAATGAAGTTCATGCCAATATATAGTCACTTGAAAGTCCATTTATCCATCAATTGCGATAATATTGATTAAACACAATTGCAAATATTTAATATGATGTGTTGATAATTTGTTTAATTTTTAGATTTGATTTGATTGTTTTGTTTTTTATAATTAGGGTTAGAGTTTATAATTTTATTTTTATCTTAACTGAGATTTAATTTCTAATTTTATGATATGATTTTTGCAGTGCTTATCAATGCCAAAAAGGATAGAGAAGAGGCCCATTTTGAAGAAAAAGGAGGTCATGACTGACAAAGCTGTAGAAGAAAACAAGGTTTGTAAGGTTGAAAAGAAGGTACCTATAAAAGGTCAGGATGAAAAAGGTACAAAAATAAATAAAAAGAACAAGCGGATCTTTAAGATCTACTTGTTTAAAACTCTCAAGCAAGTGCACTCAGATATCAATATTTCAAGCAAAGCTATGGTAATTATGGACAAGTTTATCAATGAGATGTTTGAGAAAATTGCAACTGAGGTAGCCTACTTTGCTTGCCACAACAAAAATAATATCATCAATGTACAAGAGATTCACATAGCTATGAGGGTTTGTCTTCCTCAGAAGCTTGCGAAGCATGTAGTTGCTCACTGTTCAAAGATAGTTTCTGAGTTCATGAAGGCTTGATCTTTTTGTCTCTATTTTGAATTAGGTTTTAGTTTGTGTGGAGGGTTATTATTCTCAACTTTTATATAAGGAAAGTCTCCATAAATAATTTATGAAGGAATTTTTGGTTTTAGATTATTAAATTTTGATATTAAAATTTCATATTAATCTTTCAAATTATGTCTTACTTTTTAAAAATAAAGCTATAATTTTATATATTTCCATTTCTAAATTAAATTATATGTAGGCTTAACACATGATTGTTAAATTTTTAAATAATAATGTATATTGGTTTGTGTAAAGGTGTTAGATTAAGATTTTTTAATAAATGCTCATAAAAGCTAATATGAGAAAGTCCTTTAAAGGGCAAGTAGAGATAATTACTTGGTATTAATGAGACAAGATTACTTGGTATTAGTTGGTATTAATCTTATCATGATTTAATAAAAATTCAAAGATATAAAAATACGAGTAGAGAATTACAAAACAAGTCCTAAAAAGGTAAAACTAGAGGTAGTGGTTTCATTATAGCTTAAAAAATTAAGCTCTTAATTGCCATGGAATTGCCAAAAAGGCCTTATAATATGCATTAGAAAATGACACCATCTAGACCAAAAGAAATATTGTGGACCTTAAAAGGAAAATAGAACTAAGCATCTAATACTTTATCTACTTCCAACTATTGAAAAGAGATCAAATAACTTCCTCACTTAAGGCATAAGTAATTTAGATAGAATAACTTATAGCTACCAAATTATGTAATGTTAGGGATACAATTAGGGTTAGGGTTATAGTTACATTTAGGGATAGGGTCTACAAATATGGTTTAGGTTAGGAGAAGGGTTAGAATTAGGGTATTCAAAATGTATTATGTATTCAAAATGTAATATTATTCTAAAGATCAAAAGAAGGTACATAAAGAAATTATTTGAGGATGATCATAGATTCATAAAGCCTTAAAGCTCCATACTTCATACTATTTTCAAAGAGGCTACTCAGAGGTTTATACTAAGGGTTTGAATTTATAATTTTATTTTTGGCTTAACTAAGATTTAATTTCTAATTTTATGATATGATTTTAAGGTGATGCCAAAGTTTAAACATATGCTTCATATAAGCAAATTGGATGGCAATACACAAACAATAAATAATTCAAGTCCAAGTGAATGTGAAATTTAGTTTAGTCACACACACAAAGTGAATGTGAAAGTTAGTTCATACACATCTTACACACATAAAGTGAATGTCAAAGTTCATTAACATAAACATGTGCACACATAGTGAATACCAAAACTAACTTTCAAACCTACCCACCCACACACAATGAAAACCATAGTTAATTCACATACACATACACTTGAGACAAAGTGAACACCAGTGGTTTTGTACACACATAGAGTGAGTGACAAAGCTCATTCACACACACACACACACACACACACATGAAGTGAATGCCAAAGTTAACTTTCAAACATGCACACAATGAATGTCAAAGTTTATTCACACACACACACACACAATGAAAGTCAAAATTTATTCAAACACATAAAGACTCACCATGAACATCATTGAAGTTTGTTTGTAGACACATTTCACAAAAAGTGAAAATTAAAGTTTATTCATACATCACACAAAATGATATCCAAAGTTCATTCATACATACACAAAAAAATGAATGATAGTTCTTTCAAGCACATTCCACATAAAGTGAACATCAAAGTTCATTCATACACTCTACACAAAATGATATCCAAGGCTCATTTGTACACACAAAATAAAGAATTTCAAATATTTCAATTGCATTCTATACAAAGTGAACATCAAAGTTTGTTCATACACTCCACAAAATGTGATAGTTGAAGTTCATTCACTCTACAAAATGTGTTAGCTTAAGTTCATTCAAGCTCACATAGATACACAACAAATTCAAAAGTTGGTTCAAACACATATACCATACAAAGTGAATACCAAAATTATTTTAAAAACACACACCACAAAGTGAATGCCTAGATTAACTTTCCCACACACACAGGATTTACATAAACAAAAAGTGAATATGCCAATGTTCAAACATAATTCATGTTCACACAAATTTAGTACAAGCATGCATTAACACTTAAGTTCAAACATTCCAAACTTTGAACACAATTATAAAGTGGGTGCCAAATTTATAAAACATGGTAAAGTTCAAATACACACACTAGACAAAGTGAATGCCCAAATTAAATTTCACACATATAATTCACACAAAATGAATGTCAAAGTTAAAACACACACTTTACACACAAAAAGTGAACATGTGCCAAATTTTAAACATGCTTCATGTACAAAGTTAGTTCAATCACACACAAGTAAACGCTCAAGTTCAAATATGCCAAAGAACAAACACATACAAAGTGAATGCTAAAGTTAAAACACACTCTTCACACAATGTTAGTTCAATCACTTCACACATAGTTGATTCAAACACACACTTCATACATATATGTTTTTTAAAAGTTATTTTGTGCAATACTTGGTCGATAGGAAATTAGTAACATGGATTTTTATTATCCTACATTATTTAGGTATTGCACCGTTCACCTAATCTCTTGATTGTTTAGAATTTATTTAGTTCATTCACGATTTACTTCATGTACTTATTCATTTAATACTACTCAATTATTTTTATTTGTAAAAAAATAATTGAATTTCTTATTGTATTTATAGCCTTGTCTACCAACAACTACATGTAATGACTTTCCATAAAAGTAAAAATATAAACTATTTAGTGATAGGGCTATAGATATTTGTGCCTATCGACCATTTGATATCACCTTTGGTGCTTTTGCTAATATATGATTTAAAGGCTTCCTGTAGCACATTATCACACCTTTTGGGAGAAAATTTAAATTTCTTTTAAAAGAATTCAAAACAGATTTAAAGACAAAACATTAAAATCTGAAATATAAATTGGGGTTGAGTGTTCCATTGTGGATATTAAATTTATTAAAATATCCAATTTAAACTTAGCAAAGAGGGCAATGCCTCATATGTGACAGTTGTATAATTTGAGAAAGGCCAATTTAAAAAATAAAACTTTTAGCATATTCAAAAGGCATGGAAATTAAAAATACCTAAATATAAAAAGGTGAATGAAACGCCAAGAGGTATGGGAGACGCCTCTATTTGAGGTTATTTTATCTCTGTTCTTGGGGCGTACAAGGCAGAATACAGTGCCCAAGCTGCCAATGAAAAAAAAAATCAATAAAATATAAAAGATGCCAGAGAGGGAGGCTACTGTTAACCCCAGTTGGCACTATTGTGGTTGGCAGTGATGTCAACGGCAGAACATGTTTGTGTCCCACTTGGCAGTTGGTCTTTGATAGCTAGTCAGCCTTTCGACCTGTTGACCTGGTAATATTTGCATTGTTTAAAAGTGATAAAGTTTGGCTTAAATATTATGTGCACCATAAGTGATAAAGATGAGTGTTGTGTGTAAATACTCCTTTCTAATGTATCTTTTGAGCACCGATTGCAAGGCTGTTGACTGGTTTAAACGGTCATCTCTCTCTTATCTTTTCAAGCACTCTTTAGGGCAAACTAGCACAGCCAGTTAAAGGCATAAATAGGGGTTTGTCTTTTCAATTTCAAGCACTTCATTTGATCATTGCTTTTCTCTGTGCAGGTTTTGACTATTCCTTCGTTCATTATCATGATCTCTTGATATTTTAGTTTGATCATTGCAGTGTGGTGTTTGACTTGTATTTCTGGGCAGTATCATGACAGTTTATGGAAGCGAATTCACGAATGGAAGTGATGTGCGAATCTAACTGTAGTTGTTTGGTAACTTTCTTCTTTTCTAGCGTCATTATCACAGGTGCTACTCTTTCCATTCTTTATAATCAACTTATTATGTATTTGGCTGAGTGTACAAAACCGTCACTAGTTAGTCGTTGGTTTTGGTTTTGTATTTTTGTTTGGCTTAACAAGGGCATTCTTGCATATATTTCACTTTATCTCTTCTGCCAGAAGATTTCTGGAAGAACCCTTATATTTTTTTTGTTTTTATAACGGGTTAGGGTTTAACCCATATGCAGTAAATTCTTGTATACTCAACAAGGGTGTTTTTTGTTCACGGCAGATCAACTTACTTTATTCATTTGAGTAAACATGATTCTCAAGGCTTTATGAGGAAAATGAAAACTTATTCAGTTATAACTGTTTTGGACTCTTCGGTTGAAATATTTTTTGAAGAAAGTTTGTAACCCTAAGGGGTTCCTTGTGAGCAACCGAAAGTTGTTTCTTGCATTTCTATTGAGAGATAATGTTTCATGGCACATCCTCTTCAAATAGTTTTTTTAATGATGATAAAAGGCAACAATATTGTATATTCTGTTGAAGGTGATAGTTGCAAAACTGTTGATTGGTTTTTCAGTTCGAAACTGTCAATAGTTGTAGGTTTCTGAAAGATTATAAAGGTATAATGTAAATAATGTTTGTGCAAGTAATTTTTGTGTGGTCTGCACTCACATTGTTGGTAGTATATGCTTTAAAGAAATAGAGTATTCCTCTGTATGAAAATGTTTTCAAAAATTGTGTAATCTTTCATATGCTAGTGAGGCAATGTATTCAATGAGATTGTAAGCCAGTGAGGCAAGTAATCAGTGAGATCTTAAGCCAGTGAGGCAATTTTTTGAGTGGTTTTATGCCAGGGGCTTTCCACTCAGGACAAATCTCTGTGTCTCTATTTTGTGGTATGCTTCTTGATCTGTTGTTAGATATTTCAACTTTCATTCTTGTATCTTATCCTATTGGCACAGTTCTTGTGATACAGAACATCTAAACTCAGTTGATTTAATTGTTTAAATACATGTTTTTTACAATTATTTGTTTCAGTCTGCAAAACATATCTGTAAGTGCAAAAAATCTGTCAGGATACTGATTCACCCCCCTCTCAGTATCACTACCACTCTAACAAGTGGTATCAGAGCCAAACCCTCTATTGTTTAGGCCTAATCAACCTAAGGGATTCCTGGTTGAGTGGGAACCATGTATTTTCAATATGGTCTTTCCTCATCCAAGGCACCATTATTTGATGGTACAGATTATACATTCTAGAAATACAGAATGACTCGTCATATCAAAGCTTTGGGATATGATGTCTAGGAAGCTATTGAAACTAATTGTACTGTTACTGGAAAACCATCTAATGCTGATGAAAAAAAGGTTCTTGATTGTGATTCTAAAGCTGCTAGTGCTATTTGTTGTGGTTTAACAAATGAAGTTCTAAATAAGGTTATGGAATGTCAAACAACTAAAAGCATTTGGGATAAACTTTCAAATATTTATGAAGGAGATGAAAGCATTAAAGAAGCTAAATTACAAGCCCTTAGGGAAAGATTTGAAAGAATGAGAATGAAAGATGATGAAAAGATAGCTGAATATCTTTAAAGAGTCCAGGAAACTGTCAATAGTATTAGAGGATTAGGGGAAAAATTAGAAGAGATAACTGTTGTCAAAAAGGTCCTACGGACTCTAACCCCCAAATATGACTCCAAAACTTCTGTGGTTGAAGATAAAGATCCAAAAACCATAACTATTGATACTATACTAGGAGTTTTTACTGCAAATGAAATGAGAATGGAAAATGAAAATCCTAATAAAGAGATTAAGGAAGCTGCTTTTAAGACTGTGAAAAAGGAAACTGAAACTAGTCATGAAACTGAGAATGAAGATGAATCTGTCTTTGTTAGTAAGCTCAGAAGAGGGTCTGGTAGATATAAAGGAAAACTACCTTTTAAATGTTTCAATTGTGGAAAAATAAGTCACTATGCAGCAAAATGTCCTAATCTAGAGCTTGACAGTGAACAAGAAGATAACAAGAAACAATATAGGAAGAAGCCTTTCAATTTTAACAAAAGAAATACTTTCAAGAAAAGAAGTTTAATTGCTGGAATAACTGATAGTGCGTCAGAAGAATCTTCTGCTGAAATAGATGAAACTCTTTTTATGGCAGCAATTATTGGTGTTTCAGAAGAAGAACAAGTTGAAATATCAGAAAATGAAGTTGATTTAGAAGGAGAATTAAAATGTGCTTTTAGTGAAATCAGAAGGTTTAAAAAGGAAAGTAGTGTACAGAGTAAATTAATATCTGATCAAGAAAACCAAATTTCTGATTTAAGAGTTAGTCTTGAAGAAAGCAGAAAAAGACTTTCAGAGTCTCAAGAGCAATTAAAATCTAAGGAGGCTAAAATAGTTAAACTGAAAAGAGAACTTGAAATGTGCAATAGCAGTGATAAACTTGCTGACATGCTAGGGAAACAAAAAGAATATAATGATATGACTGGACTAGGTTTCTCAAAAGGTCAATGCTCTAATAATAATCAGTTCATAAATAATATGCCCTTTAAATTCTCGGGGCATTGTTTTTATTGCTATCAGTATGGACATAGAGCAACTGACTACAGGTTTGTTTATAAAAGACAGTCAAATTTTCTGCAACATAGAAATTTTAGTTTTCTGAACAGAATAAGATATTTCAATTGCAAAAAACTTGGACATATGGCCAAGTTTTGTGACTCAGAGGTTGTTTCTCTTACTAAGCAACTCAAAATGAAATGGGTGCCCAAAAACAACAAGGCTATGATAGTGGAAGTTGCATTTCATGCAAAGAAAAATGAGATCTGGGTTATAGACAGTCGTTGTTCACATCATATGACAGGGGATAGAGGTAAATTTATTTCATTTAAAAATTGCACAAGTGGATCAGTTAAATTTGGAGATGATTATTGTTTACAGATTACTGTAAAGGGTACATTTCTCTTAGCAAATAATACTCCTTTAGAAGATGTTTATTTTGTTGAAGGATTAACTCATAATCTGTTGAGTGTAAGTCAAATTTGTGACAGTGGCTTTGATGTAGTCTTTACATCACAAGGCTACAAGATTCTCAAAAATGCCAAACAGGTCATTGCATTAGGTTTGAGAACTAAAGGTAATATTTATAATCTGCATGGATCTGCTAATGAATGCAAAAACAACTTATGTTTTATGAGTCAAATTGAAGAAAATAAACTCTGGCATAGGAGGTTGGGACATATAAACTATGATAACTTGGTCAAAATCAATCATAATAAAAATGTTAGACATATGCCTGCTCTTTCCAAGCCTGAAAATTTGGTTTGTAAAGAATGCCAACAAGGCAAACACACAAGAAATGTTTATAAGTCTAAAGAACAATTTGTTGCGGAACCTTTATAGTTAGTTCACACTGATTTATGTGGTCCAACCAGGACAAAATCCTTGAATGGTGAAAGATATTTTATGTTATTCATAGATGATTATACAAGAATGACTTGGGTCACCTTTTTAAAGCATAAATCTGAAGCTTTAGAAAAATTTAAGATTTTTAAAAGCATGGTAGAAAGAGAATCAGATCTAAAACTGAAATGTTTAAGGTCGGATAATGGTGGAGAATATACTTCCATTGCGTTTCTTGAATACTATGAAAAACATGGAATAAAGAGACAGTTTTCAGCTCCTAGAACACCTCAACAAAATGGGGTGGCTGAAAGAAAGAATAGGACTGTAAAAGAGATGGCTAGAACTATGCTTCATGATTCTGGACTTTCTAATGCTTTCTAGAAAGAAGCAGTTCATACAGCAGTTTATATTTTAAACATGGTACAAATAAGAGTCAAAACCAGGTATACTTCCTATGAACTTTGGTATGGAAACATAGCTAATGTATCTTATTTTCAAATCTTTGGCAGCAAATGTTACATAAGAAGAGAAGATCATTTAGGAAGTTTTGAATCACGATGTGATGAAGGAATCTTTCTAGGTTACTCTACTCATAGTAAGGCCTACAAATGTTATAATAAAAGATTACGAAGAGTAGTTGAAAGCTCTAATGTGAAAGTAGTTGAGAATTTGAAGCAAGAACCGCAATCCCAGTTTCAACCAGTTGAAGAAATTATTCAAGGGGAACCAAGCACAAAAGAAGAATTAGAGAAATCTAAAGAAGAATCTGAATCAGATTCTGTAGTACCTCAAGGACAAACTGTAAGTCCCAACACTGATACTCCTTCTAAATCTTCCATTTATACTCCTTCTAGAAGATTTCTGTAAAAGAATCATCCAAGTGATCATGTTATTGGTTATTTAGACTCTAACATACAAACTAGATGAAAGTCTGCTCAAGCAAATCAACAGGTTCATGTTTGTCTAGTTTCTCAATTAGAACCTAAAACTTATGTTGAAGCTAGTCAAGATGATTTGTGGGTTTAGGCTATGTTAGATGAGGTAGCTCAAATAGAGAAAAATAACACTTGGGAACTTGTTCCACGACCTAAAGATAAAAATGTTATTGGGGCAAAATGGGTTTTCTGAAACAAACTTGATGAAAATGGAACTGTTGTCCGAAATAAGGCTAGACTGGTCTGTAAGGGTTACTCACAGATAGAAGGTATTGATTTTGATGAAACTTTTACTCCTGTAGCAAGACTAGAAGCCATCAAAATGTTCCTCACATATTCTATTTACAAAAACCTCAAAGTCTATCAAATGGATGTTAAAACAACTTTTTAAAATGGAGACTTAGAAGAGGAGGTTTATATGGATTAGCCGGAAGGTTTTGTTAACAAGGACAAACCACATCATGTTTACCGATTGAAGAAGGCCCTTTATGGGCTTAAACAAGCTCCTCGAGCTTGGTATGCCAAACTTGATAAACATTTACAATCACAAGGCTTCACTAGAGGGGGAGCTGATAGTAATCTGTATTTTATGACTAAAAATGATCACATCTTGATAGTAGTTGTATATGTTGATGACATAATCTTTGGCAGTGATGATGATGAACTCAGTTTGTATTTTCCTCAAGTCATGACTGCATAGTTTGAAATGTCCATGCTCGGTGAACTTTCTTTCTTTCTTGGTTTACAGGTTTCTCAGCTCCAAGAAGGTATATTCCTTTCTCAAACAAAATATGCAAAAGAAATGTTGAAAATGTTTCAGATGGATGAATGTAATCTTGTTAGTACACCTATGGAAACTGGTTGCAAATTAAGTGCTGAAGTTGACAAACCTGATAGTGATCATACTTTTTATTGGTCTATCATTAGCAGCCTATTGTATTTAACTGCCACTAGGCCTGACATTATGCATGCTGTTTGTTTAGTTGCTCGCTTTCAATCTGCTCCCAAACAAACTCATCTCAATGCTGTAAAAAGAATTCTTAGATATATACAAGGGACATTGGATTATGGTCTCTGGTATTCGAGACATTCTGATTTTACTCTGACAGCATATACAGACGCTGATTGGGCTGGTAGTCTCGATGACAGGAAGAGTACTTCCGGTGGTGCATTTTTTCTTGGTGAACGACTTGTTTCATGGCATAGCAAAAGTAGGATTCTGTTTCTTTATCTACAGCTGAGGCTGAATATATTGCTGCCACTGCTTGTTGCACTCAAATTCTCTAGATGGTTCAAACTTTGTGTGATTATCAGATTGCTGTGTCTAAGCCTGTCAAGATTTTGTGTGACAATGTTAGCGCAATCAATATATCAAAGAATCCTGTTATGCACTCTTGTACCAAGCATATTGATATCATATATCATTTTCTTCAAGATAAAGTTCTTCTCAACGATGTCATCCTGGATTATGTTGCTTCAGCTGATCAAGTGGCTGACATTTTTATGAAGCCACTTTCCCGAGCAGTGTTTGAGGGTCTCCAGAAAAAGCTTGGGGTTCTCTCTTTTTCTTCTTTGCATTAATCTTTCTTCCCTTCTGGACTCAGGAGGAGATGCTTGGATATATTCTCTTGGTCATTCTTCTTCATGAGGCAGTTGTTCTTTTTCTATCTCTCTTGTTACTTTTGGACTATTTGACAGTGGTGTTCTGATTGTTGACAGCTCTTGCAGTCAGGCTGTTCTCTCTATTGCCTCTCACAGTTTTTTTTCCTTTGGCCTTGTTGTCAAAAGGGGGAGAGCACATCTATTGATCTCTGGCTGATATTGATAAATGTCTGCATCTTGGTGGTGCTATCTCTGTTTGGATCTTGGTAATTGTCTACATCTTGGTGGATCGGATCCACCTACTCAGTGGTCCACTCAGTTGTTGCCATCTATTGTGGCTACTACTCAGTGGTCTCCTCAGTGGTTGTTATATGTTATTGCTAATGGGTATTGCTCAGTGGTATTGCTGATATTGATATTGCTCAGTGGTATTGATGATATTGTTCCCTCAGTGGTTGTTATATGTTATTGCTAATGGGTATTGCTCAGTGGTATTGCTGATATTGATATTGCTCCCTCAGTGGTTGTTATATGTTATTGCTAATGGGTATTGCTTAGTGGTATTGCTAATATTGATATTGCTCAATGGTATTGATGATATTGCTCAGTGGTATTGATGATATCTGGCTTTATTGTCTAATATTGATTCTTGATGATATCTGGCTTTTGTAGTCTCTTGCATCTGAGGTATTGGTACTTGTATCTAACTCTTGCATCTGAGGAATTCATACTTGTATCTGAATTTGAAATCTGAGATTGTTTTTTGATATTTGTGTTGAAATGGTAAGGTTTGACATCAATGCCAAAGGGGGAGTTTTGTTAACCCCAGTTGGCACTATTGTGGTTGGCAGTGATGTCAACGGCAGAACATGTTTGTGTCCCACTTGGTAGTTGGTCTTTGACAGCTAGTCAACCTTTCGACCTGTTGACTTGGTAATATTTGCATTGTTTAAAAGTGATAAAGTTTGGCTTAAATATTATGTGCAACATAAGTGATAAAGATGAGTGTTGTGCGTAAATACTCCTTTCTAATGTATCTTTTGAGCACCGGTTGCAAGGCTGTTGACTGGTTTAAATGGTCATCTCTCTCTTATCTTTTCAAGCCCTCTTTAGGGCAAACTGGCATAGCCAGTTAAAGGCATAAATATGGGTTTGTCTTTTCAATTTTAAGCACTTCATTTGATCATTGCTTTGCTCTGTACAGGGTTTGACTATTCCTTTGTTCATTATCATGATCTCTTGATATTCCAGTTTGATCATTGCAGTGTGGTGTTTGACTTGTATTTCTGGGCAGTATCATGACAGTTTATGGAAGTGAATTCATGAATGGAAGTGATGTACAAATATGACTGCAGTTGTTTGGTAACTTTCTTCTTTTGCAGCATTATTATCACAGGTGCTACTCTTTCCATTCTTTATAATCAGCTCATTATGTATTTGGCTGAGTGTGCAAAACTGTCACCAGTTAGTCGTTGGTTTTGGTTTTGTATTTTTGTTTGGCTTAACAAGGGCATTCTTGCATATATTTCACTTTATCTCTTCTACTGAAAGATTTCTGGAAGAACCCTTATATTCTTTTTGTTTTTATAATGGGTTAGGGTTTAACCCATATGCAGTAAATTCTTGTATACTCAACAGGGGTGTTTTTTGTTCACGGCAGAGCAACTTACTTTATTCATTTGAGTAAACATGATTCTCAAGGCTTTATGAGGAAAATGAAAACTTGTTCAGTTATAACTATTTCAGACTCTTCGGTTGAAATATTTTTTGAAGAAAGTTTGTAACCTTAAGGGGTTCCTTGTGAGCAACCAAAAGTTGTTTCTTGCATTTCTATTGAGAGATAATGTTTCATGGCACATCCTCTTCAAACAGTTTTTTTAATGATGACAAAAGGCAACAATATTGTATATTCTGTTGAAGGTGACAGTTGCAAAACTATTGATTGGTTTTTCAGTTCGAAACTGTCAACAGTTGTAGGTTTCTGAAAGATTATAAAGGTATAATGTAAATAATGTTTGTGCAAGTAATTTTTGTGTGGTCTGCACTCACATTGTTGGCAGTATATGCTTTAAAGAAACAGAGTATTCCTCTGTATGAAAATGTTTTCAAAAACTGTGTAATCTTTCATATGCCAGTGAGGCAATGTATTCAGTGAGATTGTAAGCCAGTGAGGCACAGTAATCAGTGAGATTCTTAAGCTAGCGAGGCAATTTTTTGAGTGGTTTTATGCCAGGGGCTTTCCACTCAGGACAAATCTCTGTGTCTCTATTTTTGTGGTATGCTTCTTGATCTGTTGTCAGATATTTTAGCTTTCATTCTTATATCTTATCCTATTGGCATAGTTCTTGTGATATAGAACATCTAAACTCAGTTGATTTAATTGTTTAAATACAAGTTTTTTACAGTTATTTATTTCAGTCTGCAAAACATATATGTAAGTGCGAAAAATCTGTCGAGATATTGATTCACCCCCCCTTCTCAGTATCATTACCACTCTAACAGCTGCCAAGGGCGTGGAGAAGAGGGTGGATTGTATGCCATTCCTTGTGTGATGGTTTGTTGTGAGAGAGGAGGCATCTGAGTTGGGTGAGAGGCATTTGGGAAGGAACACCAGTTTGTGGGTAGAGTGCAACATTGGAAAAAGACATGCCCAATTGAGAAGATAGACAATGGACTTCACTGCAGGTTGGAAGCGAATGAATTAAAGAGAGAGTGCAGATTGTCATGAAGAGAATCCATGAGGATGATTATATAACTAGGTGAGTGTAATAAAATTGAAGAGAAATTGGTTACAATCTTGTATTAAAATTGAGCAGAGCTTTGCTTATGTTGTGTATTTGTGAAAAGTTTGTGTGTATTTGAAAGAGGGGTGTTGTTTGCATCATTATCATAGACATAGAGCCAAAGAATCAGAAGCAAACATATGGAGCCATGTTTTCTATTTCTGAGGTTGCATGTCAACACAACCCTTACCTAACAAACAATAATCTTTTTATTTCAAAGATACTGAAGAAGAAAAAGAAGTTGATATTGATCTTCAACAAAGGCTAGTCCCAATGACTGAACAATCAAAAGGAAGTGGGTTGTTTAGAGTAAAACACAATCTACTTAAGTTCATAGAACTCATCACTCAATAAGATTATGACAACCAAGTTGGAAAGTGCAAGAATATGTAGAGAAGTCCACGAATGTATCCCAAGAAGTAATGGTTCATTCCTCAAAACCAACTTTTGTCAACTAGGTCTTTTTTTTTTTTTTTTGAAAAGAATGGTTTGAAGCAATACAAGTCGAGTATGATGCACTCATGTGTAATCAATCTTGGAAGCTTTTTGATCTGCTATATGTAAAGAAACCCACTGGATTTAAATACATATTTTGAACAAAATACAAAGCACATGGCATGATTGACAAACACAAATCTCATTTAGTCACAAAAGGTTACACTCAAAAGGAAAGAATCAACTATAAACTAACCATTACATCAACAATAAAGATGAAAAGCATCAAAATTGTGTTAGGATTCATTCCTAGAGACGTCTTTGACAAGTTAACATTTATTGATTCTTTCTTCGTATTGCTAAAGTTTTGGCTTGGGGAAAAATTTCTGAAGTTACACGTCAATGCAATTGACCTAAGCAATTACAGGCATTTAAAGCAAGCATGGTTCAGATGGCTTTTTGAAATGAAATTGCGAATGAATTCATTGCATTTTCTTTATGATTGTGGTAGCAAAGCTGGCAGTCATTACTTTTGCGTTTCCTACATAATTAGACAAGTTAGATCCCAGAATTTCAAAGAATTCTAGATAAAGGGTATCAGGTTCATGTTCTAATACAAACTGAACTACCAAAGAAATGCATCACGTAGCCCGAATTTAGAAGTTTTATTTGTTTGAAGCACAAGATGTCCATACTAAAGGTGGACTCAGTGATTCTACATACAGATTGCATGTTTTACTAATTTGAAACTGGGGCTTCTGTCAATACAACTCAAATTCAGGGGGCATGAATTAAATCCTTATTCTTGTAACAACAAAGTAATCCTTCGATCCACTGCTGTATATATTAACATACATCCATTTTTCACCTGTTCGTTCAAACTCTGCTATGCTTTGCTCTTCTACAAATTTGGGATTCTAATTAGGCCGTGATCAAAGATGATTTTGAATAGACGTTTTTGTTGTCAGATGGTAGCCTGCATTCCATGTAAGAATAAAGAATTCAGCAGGCTAATTAAGGTCTCCAAATCCGTCCATTTATTTTACAGTTATACCTTTTGTAATCTTAAGAAGGTTACAGCAGATACGGATATGCAAAGATGGAGGCAACGGATTAAACAACAATCAATGTGTGAGAAGATGAAAACTTATCATGAAGAATGTTTATGTATAGGCGGATATAGTGATGGTCGAGGCAGTGGAAGTGATTTTTCTGGGGAAGAAGGAGGCGAGTCCAACAACAACAATGATTATAAAAATAACATGGATGCCTATTACCAGAAAATGTTGAAGACAAATCCAGGAGACCCTCTTTTGTTAACAAATTACGCTCGCTTCTTGCATGAGGTAAGTTCAATTTAGGGATCTAAAATCTCAAATAACAAATAATCTATCATCAAAATCATTAGTTTTCGGCAGTCCATAATATTTGTTAAGAAGTTTTTTGGTAAACTGTGTCAAGATTTTTAATTTTGACGTGTCTGATCACATTCGGTGATCTATTATCAGGAAACTCAAGAAGAGAATGTGAAATAAGAAAATTGCAGGGGCCAATAATAGATCACTAAGTGTGATTTTTATGTCACATTCTCTTCTTCTCGAGTGAAAGAAAAGGCAGAGGACAATAAGAAGAAAACAAAGCTACTACTGTTTGAAATCTATATATATAAAGGAAGAAACCAAAATTATGTTCATTTCTTTTCTAAGTCTGCACTTGACAGTGCTTTTACATTCACAAAACAGAGCTACTGCTCTGAAAACCCAGAAATAGAAAACAGAACAAAACTACAATTTTTTTCTTCTTTTTATATAGAGCTACAGCTCATACATATCATATGAAACAGAGTATTACACACATAGCATAAAAACAAAGCAGCTGCTCTTTTTAAAAATATACAGAAAAACAGAGCATTTCCTTTTTCTACGCTGCACACACAAGTAAAAAGACTTGATTAGAGATATTACAAAATACTGCCTTCTTCCATACGGTGGAGAGGAAGGCCATACTTTCCCTGCAAAAAAAATATCGAGGAACATGACGGAGAACAGAGAGGGCAGGTTTCCTTTTCAAAAGTCTTCAAAAATTAATTTGAAGTGATGGCCGATCAGAGGATGAATAGTGAAGAAGATTAATTGTGGTATTTGAGATTACTTTTCAACATCGAGTTTCCAAATGATAGATCACTCAATGTGATCCAAAACGTGGAAATTAAAAATCTCCAGAGAGTTTACTAGAAAACTTCTTAACAAATAATGTATCGACTGTTTACTTTTAGACTGCAATCATCATCGCTGGTTTGAATTGCCCAAGGGCTTTAATATGTTATGAAGTGTTTTTCTCTGGTATGGGATTAGGTTGTAGGTGACATAACAAAGGCAGAAGAATATTATGAAAGGGGCATTCTGGCAAACCCAGGCGATGGATATTTATTGTGTCTCTACGCCAGCTTTATATGGGAGGCCCGAAACGACCCACGCCGGGCTCTCACTTATTTTGAGCAATCTGTGGAAGCTGCACCAAATGACAGGTATAACTTGTGCTTTTTTTTCAACTGAAAATGTACATTCCTTTGCTCTTTTTTTTTCTTTCAGAAGGCTTGGTATTACTAATACAGTTGAGAGTCGATGTGCAATGCAGTTACGTTCATGCGTCGTATGCCTTTTTCCTATGGAATTCAGAAGCGGGGGACGATAATCTTTTCAGAAGACTTTGAAATACTGGAACTGTTTTGCTGTTTTCTCAGGTGGAAAGCCACATATATGGTATTAGAGCTTTCTCTTCCATACGATATGATAGTAGAGTTTTCTTCCAACTTAGACTAGGAAATGCACAATAAAAGGGCTGATAGGCATTGAAATTTGTAGGGCCATTCTCATTCTATTTAAACATCATTTATTTCAATGGTCAAAGGATCAATAGCAAATTTACACCTCATTTACATCAAAAAGTGGGGTAAATATTTGTCCTATTTTTTTTTTGCCAAAATTGACATTTGATTGTTGAATGGATGATGTTTAAAAAATTATTTAATTAAGCATAAATTAATTTAAATAAAGGAGTTGGAGTTGATCATTTTAAATAATATAAATAAATATGGAAATCAAAATAATAAAAAATAATAATTAGTTTAATAATTGATGATGCATAGATATGTCAAATGTCGGTACCTAATTTCTTTTGATGTTAAAATTTTAGGGTTCTCTATAATAAACATTTATGATCTTGAAAATTGATTGTCTATTGCTTCAGTTCACCTCCACATATGTGGACCTCATCTCCATGAGTAGAAACTTGATCTTCTATGCAAACCTAATATGATGTGTGTGGATCTAATCTGATAAAATTTAGCCTGATTTAATTCACTTACCTTGATATTGATATCTGAGCTGATGTAATGATAATGTTTATAAAAACCTTTGAGGAATCTGTTGGATCGCAAGGTTCATGTTCTCCTAGATTAGACCCCTAAACAAAGTGGTTTTATATCTATAAACAAAAAGATTGTGGACAATAGAAAAACATGAAAGAATGATGTCACAAGTAGGCAATGCAAAAGTAGATTCTCCTTTTAAGCTCTTGGATCTAGATGTTCTTCTCACATTCCAACATTATTTCAAATGAGTGAATGAGTGTCCTTAAATACAACAATAAAGCACATAAATTAATGCATTACATGCTAAGTCAACTCAAATGGCTATTGAAGTGGTCGACAATGGATAAATTTGAATTAAAAACTTTAAAAATGAAAGGATTGTAGTTGTGACTGTGAAGAATCCTACACGAAACCTAGAGGTTGCTCCATATAGATCTCCTCATAAAGATCACCATGCAAAAAGATACTCTTCACATCCATTTGGTAAATTAACCATCCTTGTGATGTTACTAGTGAGAGTATAAGACAAATAGAATCCATCTTGGCAATAGGAGCAAAGGTCTTAGAATAGTTAATCCCCTTAACGTACATGAATTTTAAATTGCCTAGTATATTGATGAATAGTTAGAATTACTTGATGAACTTAGGGGTTGGTATGCCTATCAACAAGCCTTGTTTGTGCAACAAAAAGTAAAATTTACTCAACAACAAGCCCAAAATATTCAACCAGTAGTTAATTAATCTTTTTTGTTAGCCTAACCCAATGTATCAACAACCTATCCCAAAAAAAAAAGCCTCCTCCTAGAAGGAATATTCATGGGAGACAAAAAGCCTTGAGACCACAATTGGAAGCTAATATAGCTATAGATAGTTAGACTTTATTGGGATCCCTAAGTATCCTAATTTGTACCTAATTATATAAAGGGTAATCTACCAAAGTTCTATGGAATAATGCTATCCTTGGGGAAGAACATTTGAGACTCTTTATCAACATAACTAATGACTATGAGGAAGAGGATGAAGATGTCATGATGAAATTATTTGTCTAGAGTCTTTAGAAGAAGGTGCAAGATAGTGGCACATGAATTTACTTGATAGAATTGTTACCTCATGGATGAGTTAAGCAAGTCTTCAAGATGCAATATGGATATATGGTAGATCCTATGTTTGTTATTCATGAATTAACATCTATAATAAAATAAATTAATGACTCTATTATTGAGTTCAATAACAAGCATAACAATAATGAGGAAAGTGCCTCATGGTTTGAGGCCAAATGAATCTATGTTCTTAGTCTTGTAATGTGGAACTTTTGATTCAAAAATATGATTCTACTTGAGAGATAAAAACCCTTATACTTGAAGTGAGGCTTATGCTTTGGCTATAAATATTTAAGGAAATATAAAGTGAATGACAAAGCATACAAACAAGTGAAGAATCCTACACAAAACCTAGAGGTTGATGCATATAGATCGAGTCTCATGAAGATCACCATGCAAAATACACTCTTCACATCCATCTAGTAAACTAACCATCCTTGTGATGTAACTAGTGAGAGTATAATACAAATAGAAACCATCTTGGCAATAGGAGCAAAGATCTTAGAATAGTTAATGCCCTTAACCTATGAAAATCTATTATCCACAAGACATGTCTTGTACTTGTCAATAGACCCATCTGCTACATATTTGGTTCTATTAACCCACTTACAATGAACCAAGTTTCTTCCCTTAGGAAGAGGTACAAGATCCCATGTGTGATTCTTCATCAAAGAAGAATAATCCTCTACCATAGAATTCTCCCACTCTGAAATAACTTCTACATCTAAAAACTATTAAGGATAATATATGAAAGCATGACTCAAAATATTGACACTAGCTATCTATGAGGAAGTACAACAAAAATTTGAGGAATCACAAATCAAAGGTCTAGCCTCCTCAAGAGTAGTGTGAGACCAATGGGGAAAAGACTATGCATCAAGAGGTGGATGATTAGAACCATCATCACCATCATCCTTAAGAAGAAAAAATTTGTCAAGACATGAAGAATGAAGAGTAGGAAATGAGGGAGAACTAGGTGATGGTGTATTCATCTATGTGAAGTGATCACAAAACTAGACATCCTATCAAAATAAGACATCTCAAGTAATAAGATCAAACAACCTATAGCCCTTTATATCCTCATAATAGCCAACAAAAAGATGGGTGTCATGTTCTTGGACCAAATCATGCAATTGGCCATCTCCTTTAATGTTTTGTAATTTTGTTTAGCCACACTACTGAGGAGTGTAAGGTATTGCATGCTAATTTTGAATACCATGGTCTCTACAAAAATCATGAAATGCCTAATTCACATACTACCCTAGATTATTTATGTAGATACACCTAATAGAAAGACTTGATTGATTCTCAAAAAATGCTTGAAAGGCCTTAAAAGTAGAAACAACCTCTCTTGTACTTAATAGAGTACACTCATGTATGCCATGAGAAGTGATTAATAAGGGTGAGCACATTCTTGCCCGCAAAAAAGATGGAGTCAAGAAAGGCATAACATCACTATGAACCAAATCAAGGGTGTACCTTAGTATGAGAGGCCTTATCCTAAGGAAATGGGCACTGATGTTGTTTGTTAAGAACACAACATTTATGAACTCCCTTAGTGCATTAAATCCTAGGAAGACCAATCAACATATCTTGTGTGCTCAAATTTTGAAGATACATATAATTTAGATGACCATATTATTCATACCAAAGCTTGCTCAAAGAATTGAGATGTGCAATGAGGGATGATCTTGATGAAGACTTATAATCATGAAACTTATATAAATGGGATCCATGATCAACACTGGACCTAAAGAAATGACTCTCTCAATATCTTGTAGCTCTTGAATGACTACATCATGTGGAGTGAACTCAACTTTTTCCCTCAACAGTATAACATATCTGATAAATAGAAATAAGGTTAGTAGAAATCTCTAGAACCAAGAGAACATCATTAATACACCCTTCTACCAATTGGATTCTTCCTAATCCCAAAACTAGAAACTATGAAGAAACTTTTAAGCCGCATAAAATGAATAATAAGCCAGGTCAAACAATATATTAAGTACTTGTGCTGCAATTAGCTTCCACACTGGTTATGGCTAGATGTAATGAATGTAATTCTTGATTGAGTGGAAAATCATAATGAAATTTAGACATTATTTTTTTGGGGGCAATAGACGCCATTGAACATAGTGTGTAGTGTGATCAAGTAACCAGTGATGAGTTCAAGTAACCAACAACTCTTGGAAGTTTCAAAAGAGTGTCATAAATTATCTTCTATAGAAATATGTTGTAAGAACCTATTGGCATACCATTTCAATCTCACTTAATGTTAGATGGAATGAATGCATGTAGGGAAAATATTCAATATCTATTTTTTTGCTTGATATAACTTGGGTTAGGCACCCAAGAGTAGTAAAAAAATTAGTTTCAAAGTGCAGATTTTGTAAACTTATGACTCACCAAATCTATGCAAAAAATAGAATAATTATCCATCTCCATTTTTATCAAACTGAAAAATCATGTTATGAGAATCAGGGTTACACTTGAAGATACATTATTTTTCTATAATTTCTTCTTGATCTATGATTCAATAGTACATTTGCCAAAAAAAGGTCATAAATTGTATGCCAATTACCACAGTAATACCACTCCCTGATCATCAAAGAATGAACCCTATCATAACTTTTGATCCCAAACTCCATAGGCTGTGGTTCACACTAACCATCAAAAGACACATTCGAATATTACAACTTGTTCTATTCATATAGACATCCACCTTTTTAGACTTATACATAGTCCCAACCTATGATATTGGTATGGGAATTGGCATACAGTTTATGACCTTTTTTGGCAAATGTACTATCGAATCACAGATTAGAAGCAATTATAGCAAAATAATCTTCAAGTGTAACCCTGATTCTCATATCATGATTTTTCAGTTTGGTAAAAATGGAGATGGATAATTATTCTATTATTTGAATAGATTTGGTGAGCCATAAGTTTACAAAATCTTCTCTTAGAAACTAATTCTTTTACCACTATTGGGTGCCTAACCCAAGTTAAATATCAAGCAAAAAAAGATATTGAATATTTAAATTGAAAATAAAAAAACACAATGTTCATTGATTGGCTTCTTCACACATGATCACACTAATCTTCACTTATGTTTTTTTATATATGTAAATTGCAAATTATTTGTAGGATTTACAAATTATTAAATGTTGTTTTTAGGGTTGTTTAACTGTTGTAGGATTAGAAATTATTCTATTTTTGTAATATAAGGAGAAAATACATAAAATTACATTACCATTCAAGATTATATAATATTGAAACTTGAAAATGGAAATTGAAAAATGAACAATGGTAGGTCAATGGAAGTTGAAAAACATAACCAATCCCTATAACATTTGTGTGTAAAATGAGATCAATGTATTAAACCTCAATAGTCATTAATATGAATAAAGATTTATCTTGTAAAGTCTTCAACCAAATATCCATTAAAACCCAAAAAACAACATTGTCTAGGTCCTAGGCATGACTATGGAACCTTATCCCACCAAAAATAATGGAAAAAAGGAATTAATAAAGAAATATCTTGCAATGTCTTCAGTCAAATATCTATTAAAACCCAAAACACTAACATTAGACCCAATTACAAAAACTTATTCTACAAAAATTAATGGAAATTGGAAAAGGGTACCAAACCCTATAACATAGTCTTGGAAATGAGATCAAAGTGTTAAATCTCAATAGTCATTAATATGAATAAAGAATCATTGTGTAACGCCTTCAACCCGATATCCATTAAAACCCAAAAAACCAACATGTCTAAGTTTGGATCCTAACTACAAATATTTATCCCATCAAAAGTATAACCAAAATATACTTAGGCATACCACCACCATCTAAGCCCTAGACCCAACTACAAAAACTTATTCCACCAAAAATATAACTAAAAGGTACTTTAGAATAAAATTTTGTATATTTTTACTTATTAAAGTTAATTTCTAAACAAGTAACATTGAGTATTATTAGTCAATTTTGCAATACATACCTAGTTCTCAAATTTTCTAATACTCTAGTTAAATTTATCATCTACATTACCAAGTCAAAATTTTGCTAATAGTCCTCAATGATTAAATTTATAATTTGAGTAACAAACTCTCAAATTTGCTAATGTTCTTCCTCAACGGTTAAATTTATAATTTGGATAACAAACTCTCAAATTTGCTAATGTTCCTTAATAAATTTATAATTTGTATAACAAACTCTCAAATTTGCTGCTCTTTTTTTATATCTTTCATGGCTATTCAATATTTAAACCAAAAAAAACCTCATGATAGGTCATATCCCCTCCATACAATGTGACAATTAATATAGCTTTGAAGTAATGCAAGCACACAAATAATGAAAAAACATCATCATGAAAATAGGGTGCTGCCACAATAATGGGTTACACTTTCTAGGACATTCTGATTTTTATTGAAATCATATATTTTTATAAAATATAATGATTTAAGCCTTAAAAGGTTCCATTTAAAGGACTGTAATTGAATAGTGTTTGATCAAACCCCCTTAGATCAAACCCCGTTGGATATAACCTCGCTAGTTTTAAACCATACCTGTCATGGAGTCTCCTCTACACCTATCAAAATGCTGATAAAAAACCACTTTTGATTTTCCTTTTGGGGGATCAAATGAATTCATTTAAAATTTTATGTTTTGTAAGTATGTAGTCCTTATTATAAGCTTCCCAAAAAGTATAATTTTAAATATATTTAATTTGATTATTATATTCATTTTTTATTTCTTGTGAATGTAGGTTTTTTAATGAACATCAAGGTCTCTGTTTCATACATACGCAAAAATAGGAAAATCTAGAAAAAGAATTCTAAAAAATATGTGTCCTCTAGGTATTTGTCTTTATTCCAACAAAAAAAATTGAATTCCAATACATATAAAAATGTTATGCTTTACATAGTACACCTATGTCTAAACTGTAATTGGTTTGACTTAAAAAATTAAATAAAAGAAAAATATTCAATAAAACATTATGAGACCAAATGCAACCTCTAGATATTGTAGTTAAAGATCTAAATTCGAATAAATTATAATTTTATCCTTCATAGAAAAAAAGTTATGTTTTACATAGTACATGTCACTCTTTAAAAATGTTGTTTACTGTTAGAAACTAGTTATTGAAGGAGATGGAAAAGGAAATAAAATTTTGATTCCAATTTTTTTAAAAAAAATATATTTAGAATCTACAGACAAAATGTGACAAATCATTAGTTTGCATCATCTTCAAATTCCTCACAGTTTAGCAACTATAGGTGTCCGAAAGTGAAGATTTTTTTCAAAATGTTCATTTCAATGTGAACTTTGGCCAAAAGTGTAACCCACTATTGTGGGATCACCCAACAACATTTTGTAATGTAATCATATAATCCTTTTATTAGCCTCGTATACTCATGAGGGAGCAGAGAGTTCCTTTGCTAAGAAACAAACTTGATTTGCATTAACAATACAACACATTAACACAAATACTTTCAATTTTTTTTCTATCCCAAATCTAACTAGTAAAATCCATAAGTAATATTGCTGATGAGTATATTAACAAAACTTCTAGCATGTGTACCAAGATATTGGAAAGCTATCCACACAATGTGTTACTACCACTATCAAACAATAATCAATCAAACTTTAAAAACTAGCAGGTTTAAATAATTAATTATGTTAATGTTGTAATAAATTAGCTTAAGATACTTAGCCCAACTAAGAACATACACATTGCTCTTATTGTAATCTTAAGTAGCAAACCATAATGTAGAATCTTCTTAGTGTAAGGATTTTGTTGCAAGTTAATATAGTATATGCAAGATAATGTCCACTTACAAAGTTTGTTGGGCCTAAAGCAATATTAAATGCAAGCTTGCAATATTATAAAAAATGAATTTACAAGTTTATAGATTCAAATCTTTAAGTGGCATGCCCCTTGGTTCTTTCCTTGTAGATTTGCCATTGCTTTCTTGTCTTATCCATGGAATCAATGATTACATACACATGAATTGTAACCTATAGCAATATAGCAATCTTTTTAGTTTAAAAAAGCCTTAGAAATCTATTTTCCTTATCAAAAGTCAATGAGCCATTTGTGGCTTTTGCATGCTTGCCTATAGGAGCAACTTTTACTAAGTTGAATGTTGGCCCTTCAAAAGGTGCAACATTGTGGGGATGGTTCTTCCCTAGGTATTGCAATAGTGATGTCATAAATAGCAGGAACCAATGAATCGTAAATTATCAATAGTTGAAACAAAACCCTGAGTAAAGACCAACAAGAGACACTTTCAATTAGTAGCAAAATGATATTTAGTACAATGTGAATTTACACAAAAATCAAGAAATGCTTAGCAGCTATGACCAAAAAATATCAAACATTTAAGTGGCAATAACTCAAAAGATTAAAATTTGATTTTATAATAGGAAAGAAACTTAAATTTTTAAACAAAAACATAAATATGGAAATTTGCAACACTTGAGACCATGCTATCAGGAAACTATAACTATATTCATTATTGGAATTTAACGATCTTGACAAAAAAATCCCATCAACCGTATCCAGAACAAAGTAAGTACAAATAAGAAATAAAAGGCTTGCATTACTTTGGAATTTTATTGTTCATTATACCACTATACTAAATGCAGATACAATTGATAACATATAGATTAAAAGGATGTTAAAGCTTCATAGCCCTTACATACATCCAAGGTGCAACTTTAAGTATGGCTCTTGTGTCCACTTCAATTCCCAAAATCTCAATTAAAAGAGGAGTTAACTTAAACTTCTTTGGAACATAAAAGCTCAATTAAAAGAGTTCACTTAAACTTCTCTAGAACATAATTCATTTCTAGCCATATAGAACTTGTAGATTCCTTGTCGCCCTCCATTCCCCAAAACAATGTTAAGATTTTTAGGGTACAAATTTGGGTACAAGGAAAGAATGATTTGTTGTAAAAATGATGAAAATTTTGGGGATAACAAGCTCTACAATTGATAAAAGAAAGCAAATATAAACTAAAAAAGCCAACAAAAACAAAATAGGAAGCTATAACTTACAAAAAAGTGTTAAACAAATCTATTAAAGAGTGAGAGAGACATAAATCTTTTAAAGAGTGAGAAAGACATTTTAATAAGGATTAAAGCAAACCGAGATTATATTGTCTACATAGGACCAAAGAAGGCAAGTGTAGACTAAATAAGGATAGCCCAAAGAAAAAGTGCAAGCTCTCATATCAACCTAATTTATTGTGCAACTCACATAAAATTAAACAAGCATAAAAACAATTTGAAATTGAATTAATGTTTAGAAATGATCAATATATGTGATTAAGAACTAAATAACAATCATCGACAACAAAACAAACAACTCCAACATAGAAAATCACTAAGAATCCAAAAAGACATCAAAGCAAAACATGGAACAATTTCAAATTATATTAATATTAACAAATGACCTCTCTCTAAGAAAGTGAAGAGTTAAAAGAACACCCACCAAGTGTAAAATAGGAACTGAGCAAAAAAATTATCAAAACAAGTCCACAAACAAATTGAAATTGAAATTAAAATAACTCTAACAATGCAAAGTCAAAATGGATAACTTCAACATAGATAAAAATAGGAAGTAAATCTAATTAAAAATAGTATTCAAAGGAAATCATAATTAAAAATAAATTACAAGATCGTAAAGTTGGCAAACTGGGACTAAATGCCATACATATGTAGTCTCCAAATTGAAATAACCTAATAAGGCCAATGTGTAATAGCAATAACTAGGAGGAAAAGGGGCAACACCTATCAACATTACATCCTAGATTTTATAAGAAAAATCCAATAAAATCATGAAAACAAGTGTTGAAGCAATTTCAAAATACATTAGTGTGTCAAAGTAACATATTTAAATAGGAAAAAGTACCTCCAACATATAAAAATTAAATCCAAAAACCAAAACAAATATCAAAATAGTGCTTAAAACAATGACATATTAGTATCAATAGATCACCAATTAGAATATTGGGACCCTATAATATCCACCAAATATAAAAACATGAATGAATTGTATTTGTAAAAGAACCAAAAAAAAGATTGCAATAAGCTCCAAAATTGAAATTGAACTTCTATTTTCTTTCAATAATTAAGAACAACAATTAAAACCTAAATAACAACCCAAAGGAAAAATGACAGCTCTCATCTCAAACAATGTAAAAAATCTAACTAAAATATCAAAACAAACATTAAAACAATTATAATTACATTAATGTGTAGGATTGATCTATAATAGCTACTAACACAAGCAAAAAGAGCAACCACAACATAATGGAAAAAAATAGCTACTAACACAAGCAAAAGGAGCAACCACAACATAATGGAAAAAGAACTGATAACTACTACATTCTTTTTGCTACTTAGAACATGCTTAGTAAAATGCTTAAGTTTGAATTCTAAACTAACATAATTTGACCCAAGCAGAATATGCCAAAAGTTGTTTTTTCAATAATAAAAAATAGCAACACCAATAATTCAAGTTTTTTCATTATACGAGAGGATAAATAATCTAAATTCAATTACACTACAAAGTAATGATTAATAAATGAATAATTAGATTATTTATTTGATCCATAGTATGAGGTCGGCATAAATGGTTGGATCGATCTAATGAGCTAGTGTAGCCTTTGATCATAAAGAAGTCATATAAGACGCTACAGCAGGGACAGAAAACATTTGGCATATAGATTTGTTGTCTTATATAAAGTTGAAAGTGGACCTACAGATTCAAAAGAGGCAACTCAAGAACGGTCCAGATTTGAAGATGTGTGAGATGAAAGCAAAAAATCTACACCAAAGGAACTAAAAATAGGCTCTGATATCAACTCATGCGTCCATACATAAACAAAAATACAAAAGAACAGACAATTAAAAAGACATAAGAAAAATAAAGAATTAGCTAACAAATCCTATGCAGTTCTCATTAGATAGTTTAAATGGAATTTAGAACTTGAGGATGAATGCTGCCTAGACAAGTCTAACCTTATTCAAACTATTCCGAACTGACCATCTAAAATCACTTCATCTAGTCTAACTAACTTGCAGTCAGTGAGGCTTTAGTGAACTGAAATCCTCTTGAGTTAGTCTCATTTAGTTGCAGTCAATAATGAACTAGATGGCATGCATAACAGATAATAATAAAAAAAAAAATCTAGAAAATGGTGAACAATAACTAATGTATTGGAGCTTAATCAATTTATATTGGGTAAGTCCAACCTGATTCATTTACCTAATGTGATTATGCCATGAGTTTGGAGTGTTAAATGTTCGCTGTCTTCACCCTTAATGGTTGGAACAGTCTGTAAACTAGTTTGCTGAGCTTTATGTGAGTGGCTTTAATTTAAGTTCTTATGGACTAAACTTTCCCAATAATGTAATGTTTAATTTATATTCCTCGACTCCAATCTCCTTGCATTACCTCATTGAGGCTTAAATATGTCCTGGTCAGTTTAGTTATGTTTATTAGTCCCTGCCTAAAGCGGGGACTAATGTTTTCAACTCACTAGAATGAATTAGCCCTGTTCTGGGAGAGCGTGCTACCACCGGAAACCTAATGTTTACTGCAGCTTGATTTAGAAAATGTTGTTTTTTCATTTTTTTTTATTTTTCGTAATTCGTCTGCAGGTTTTTTCCAGTGGTTTCAAGATTTTTCTATTTGTAAAAATGGGATAAATTCTTCCAACGAATAAAAAAAGAGCAACAGAAATTTTTTTATGGTTCCTAATGTTTTTTGCGTTGTTGACGTGTCTTTGTTATAGGTAGCGAGCGTCTTTGGAGGGTTTTCTAGCCCGCACGTATGAAGATATGTGGCTGCTGTGGTTTCTTCAAGCCGATGGTTTTGCATATTTTAATTTGAAATAGACTATTTTTCATGGCATTTTGAAGCAGGGTTTTTGTCATTTTGGTTGCAGATGAGATGTGAAATATCACAGGGGTGGCGACAGCAACAAGCTCAGATAACAACAATGTAATAAGCAAATCTGTGTTAGAGACAAGATTTTGCATAATCACTGGCTGGGAGCTTTTTTTGAACTCTCTCCAAAAACGGGTTTCAAGGATACCTATAATTATTATCATTACTTATACTAATTAGGAGGTGACGAAAAATATGAAGGGAATTTCAAAACTTGAAAGATTCCTTTGTTCTTGTTTTGAGGTAATTTTGAGCATTGCATTCTAATTTAGTATGAGAGTGCTCTGGATGTTCTCCATAGGTTTGACCCTGTCCAGTCTTCATGTCTCAGATTTGTGCAGATGAATGTTGTTTCTTAGTATTTGCTACATGGTTATAAATTTGCATATGTTTGACCTGCTTCATTCTGTGCCTATTTGTCTACATGCTTGCTTTTTTTTTAATTAGCCGATAGGCTATTTCTGGGAGAATCGTTCTGCCTGAATTAAGACCGCCGGATTATTAAGATAATCCGGCAGTCAGACCACCATTTCGGGGATTAAGACCCTCGGAAGTCAGATACCCTCGGAAGTCAGATCACCGTTTTACTGAGAAATATTCAATAAATGGTGGATAATCTTTTGCTTGACGAATTTTGCAACTGTGAATCCACCACCCGTTATTGGATTCAATTTCAAATCAGGTAGCCCATCACTTCCCTCATGTGAAAGCAGAAGTATAGTCAAAGTCATTATCTTTTATAAATGAGTTCACTTCTGCACAACTCCCATTGATTACATCATTCCTGTTTGCTAAAGTTTCACCATTTCCATTTTCATGTGCACCTGGTTACATATTACAAAACAAGTAATCAATATCAAAATTAAACAAAACCTGACAGAACCCACAAATAAAAATAGTCAGCAAAGCAGTGGGAACTGGAAGCTTAAAACAGGGGATTAAAAAACAATCACCTGAAACATAGAGAATGCATTGATTAGATTTACATTGAAGAGTGTTAATGGCCAACAATCTTTGGCCATATTTAACATGTTTTAAATTCCATTTAATAGTTTTTCAATGCAAAAGTGGCAAGAACCAAAGCTAGAACTGCCTTTTGAAAACAGCAATTCCATAATGACAACATGAGAAGAGTACATATGGTAAGGCACTTCAGGGAGGAAGGAGTGTCACCTGAATGACTCTTCTTTAAATTCTCCATTTCAAGCTCCATTCTGAGGCACCTGATCTCAGATTTTATTAAATTCAATTCCCCCTGAATATTAACCATTTATGACTGAACAACTTCTGCGGACGTTTGAAAAGATCTTTTTATAACCGGATCTTCCTTTTCTTCATCAGCATAGCAATCCTGGAAATAAAGCTTCAATTCAATCTCTTTGGAGTGGGAAGACAAGAAAGGAGAAAAGCGATTTCAAGAAGATCAATGAATAAAATCCCAAAACAACACAAAAGGAACCGATATATAATAATTGATTTTATGCATGTTCCTTTTAAATTTTTAATTGTAAATCTCAACAAACAACACAAAGATCAGAAAAAACTATGGATGAATATAGAAAAAAAAACATAATGAGAAACAAAAACAGAAATTAGAACATTCTATGATTACAAGACCAAGAAAATTAAAAAAGGATGTGGAACATTTTATGGTTAAAAGACCAGGAAAATAAAAACAGGTTAGTCATTCTATTAGACTACATTACTTAAGGTAATATTTGACTTATTTGAAGCACTGCAAGATTAATTTTGAAAATTAATTTTGAAAAGTGGAAATCAAATAGAAGTTTATTTCTACACACAGGATGGTATAAAGGGCTTAAAGCCTTCCTCATTTCATTCTGTATATTTTAGTGTTATGTTTTCTTACATCAAAAGCAGTTAATAGTGAACATTCAAGATCAGCAGTCAGTTAAATCGGTAGCCAATTCAATTAATTTGGAAAACTTTTTGCTAAACAATTTTTATTGAAAAATTCATGTGATGGTCACCCCAGGACCCCAACTATCATTTTGGTATTTATCTGGAAAAATACTTAGTTACACAAAACTTACTTGTTGTTTCATTAATCATCTGACATGCCCCTCTTGTTTACACTGTACAGTAACAGTCATTTTGTTTCAAAAAACTCAAACAGGTTGGAAATTGTTTGAATTAAATCACCAAATTAGCATGTTCACCATGAAGCTCAATTATCCTACATTAATTATCGTTTATTTTTATTTGTTCAGATAGACATTTTTAGACTAATTGATAATTGAGATCTCCTAAACTATTTCATGCAATTTAAAGAAATTGTTTGGTTAATTTTTATTTTCTCTGAATGTATTCGCATTTTTTCTTCAAAATATTTTAACTATCCGCGAATTCATTGGGCAAATTTCGTGCAACTGCTAGTTTTATTTTATGGGTTGCTATGCTTGTTGGAATGATCATAGATGGTCTGATATTTTGGCAGGTTTTATTGGGGGGAGGGGGGTTGTGCCCTACTCATTTCTAACTTGCTGGCATAATGCATTCATAGATGTCCTCCTCTGTTCCATTGGTGTTTTCACCTAGATGTCATGGAAGTGCTCTAGAAGACATGCATGTAAAATGTGGAAGTAGAAACAAGGCAGTGAACTATTTGGCAGAAATTTTCTAAAAGTCTTTACAAACTTTTGAGTCAATGCAATTTGCAGGTGTCAAGCCAAATTCCACAACTTTCCACACCATCCTGCCTTCTTGTGCCAAAATGGGGGTTTTGGAATATGGTATGGACATTATTTTTGGACTACGGGTCCCTCCTCTCGGGGAGGGGCAGTGCTAGGGAAGGGCCCGGGGAGGGGTGGCATGCATATACTTCTAAAGCACTCTTTCCTTGGTCCTGTTGCGCATAACTTACAATCAAAGTAGTCCACAAAGCAACATTTCATTCACTCTTTCCTTGGTCCTGTTGCACATTCAGACATTTTGTTAAGCACTTGGTGCACATCATTCATACAACTGTAAATGTCTGAGGACAAGTGGGATATAATAGCTAGCTCTTCTCTACTTCTGGGATACCATGCTAAGTGTGACTAGTCTTAGCGTTGGATTCTTTTCTATTTTGAATGATTTTCTTTTCTCTATTTCATTTCAATTTTCTTTGTTAGGTATTTCAGAGAAGGACTGTAAGATAAAGCCATGTCCTAGCCGATTTTTTGTTAGTTGTTTTGTGCAAGAGCAATCTATCCTTTCTAAAGGAATTGAGGAATAACATGACATGGAGACCACAACACAAGAATAAAGAAATCTATCCATATGATATAGTTTCAGTAGAGAGAGTTTATCCCCATATTTTGAGGAACAGTAGCTGAGCATCATTTGGTTAAATAATCAGAGCAAAAATTTAGACTCTAGAGGAGCTCTTAACAAGTATTTGGTGCACCTAAAGAGCACAGTTCAGTGTGAAGTGCTAGGGGTCAAAATAATTCATGTTCCTTATCCTATGCCCAATGGAAATGTTGAATGAAAGTGGCATATTTTATTTTCTGGTTATGAATTTCTAGCTCTTAAGATATATTCATAGCATTAATTATTCATATGTTTCATACATAAAAAAAAAAATGCCAAGTATACCCATTACAGTACATTCTTAGTATGCTTCTATCTTGATATGGGATCGTGCAAGATTCTGTTATTTGAACACCTTCCAAGTGCTTCCTAGTAGTGCTATGCTTTACTATTGACTCCTGAGTCCTGGTATAATCTTATGAATATTGAACTGTTAGCATTAGGTGTCTTGTTGGTTGGTAACCAACTATTTAGTTTTACTTGTTGGATGCAATAATGCGGAATACGGCCATGAAATCCCATTGAAAAAACAATAAGACTGTGACTCCGGAAGTAACTTCGAACTTGACAGAGGGAGAAATGGCATAATTTAAGGCTAATGCATCATGGTAAGAGATTGGATATTTTATTGATATACATATATTACTTATGCTTTTGATTGTAAGCTAAGTCATTTCATGTTTCTAATCATCTGTGTCTGAACACAACTGGTGCAAAGTTGATAATGGCTATTGAAAGTTTCCTCAAGGATTTTTGTTACAGTACACATACAAGCAAAAAGGTCTTAACCTACTAGGTGATTTAGCATCCAGTTGACTACTCATTAATTAAGGTAAAGGTTAAGGAGTTATCTCAGCTCCCAGTCTAAGCACACTTTTGGGTGTGTCTTAAAATGTTTGCAAAAGTTCCCTTTCCATTATGCTTTGATGGATCTCCATACATTTTCCTATGCTCCCATTAGCACAGGGAGAGACAATGTTGGCAAAGATTGTGGAATAGGCAGAGACGATGTTGGCAAAGAGTGTGGAATTTGGTTTTGCACCTAATGATTGCATTTTATTGAGAGTTATTAAAGCCTTTTTAATTGATCCAAGTTGTTAAAGATAGAGAATATATTTTGCAAAAAGCTAAACCAGCCAAATTTTTGTTACATCTCCAATAACAATCCCCGACTCAATTTCAACAACAATAAGCTTGAATAATAGTGTTCTCACATACACTGCATAGTGTTGAATAATAGTGTTCTTCCATACACTGCATAGGGGAAAACATGCATGCATCAGGAAATCTATCTCTCAATCAGATTTCCCTAGAATTTGATCCGTACTAAAGAAAGAGAACAAAACCTCCCTTTTGATGTTTTAAAATCCTTCACATCAGGGATAACTTTAAGGAAACCCCCCTAAAAAAACCTATAAAATTCTGGCAAATCCTAACTTGACGCCAAAAAAATGATGGCGAATCTATGCCTATTTCGGAAAAAAAAATTAATTTCATTGGTGATTTTTTTCAAATTTGTCGACATTGTCTTTTTTGGTGGTGAATTGTATATAGTTTTTGTAAAAAAAAAATTTCCTTGGCGAATTATAGTTGCATTCCAAAAAAATAATAAATTAGGTGGCAAATTATAGTTGTATTCCTGTCTGTGCCAAGTCATCTTTTCGGTTACAATTCACCAATGTCGTGCGTGACAATCATGTCGGTAGCTTCTTATCGAGATGTCATACGTTGTTATGTTCATTCTCTCTCTCTCTCTCTCTCTCTCTCTCTCTATTGAAGCTTTCCAAGTCAAATTTTACATTGAAACAACTTAGTAATATTATTCTTTGCGTCCACATTCATTTCATACTAAGCTCGCGTCAACTTTTGTTTTTCGCAAAGTTCATGTCAGTTTTTCTGCAAACCATGCATCAGCTTTCATTTTCTACAAACCTCGCGTCAACTTCCACATCTCACAAAGTTTGCGTCAACGTTTACTTTTGGCTAAATGATAAGAAATATGTATGAGTTAGTTATCTACCACTTGTGAAATCGGCTAACTCCAAAGGGAACGTGAATTTTTTTAAACAATTCGGATAACTCAACTTCATAACAAAAATCTCAAAGTTATGAGTTTGGCAAAGTAGACACGTATGCATTAGACGGAAGGAGTTATATGCAGCTTCGAAAAAAGTAAAAGATGGAGGCAACTTTCAAGTTTGGCGAACTCCACCCCCACTACTCCATGTCCACCAAATTCTCCTACATGCAGGGAAAGTGTTTTAATATTCTTGAAAGTGTCAATTATAACCAATTTTTTCAAGAAAGTTTCATCTCCCGAATGCATTGATTGCAAGGTATTTTCCATTTATTTGTTGAAAAGGGTGATGACAAATTCAAGAAGTAGTTATTGTAACTACTCATATGCACATAATAGATTTGTTGGGAGAGGCCAGAGGACATGGACACACCTCGTAATGTTTACAGTATCGATGCTCAACACCTAGGCTCAAATGTTCACACTGAAACTGCTGCAGCCCTCGCAGTTGCCTCCCTTGTCTTTAAGACAACATATCCTTCCTATTCTCGAGCTCTTATTGGAAGGGCAAAGCAGGTGCTCGATTTGGCCGACAAATATAGAGGGGCATACAACGACCCCCTCTCTTCTGTTGTTTGTCCATTTTATTGCTCCTATTCAGGGTATCAAGATGAGCTATTATGGGGAGCGGCATGGTTGCAAAAGGCTCCAGGTGGTCTTTTTCACAGTGATAATGATCAAGCCAATATGCAATACGTAACATCTGTGACTTTCCTGCTATTCACTTACACTAAATACCTCAGCTCTTCCAACAAAGTGGCACAGTGTGGAAGCACTCAATTGACTGCGGACTCCATTCTAAGCACTGCGAAGAAACAGATTGACTAGATATTGGGAGAGAACCCCATGGGAATTTCATATATGGTGGGCTATGGCACCAAGCTTCCACAGCATTTTCATCACAGAGAATCTTCTTTGCCTTCGAAATCACACTGTGACAAGGTGCTGCGAAATACCTTAAAGAAATGCTCTCTCATGGCATATAATGATTGCAGGATACATACAAAATGGATTTGTTGAAAAGGCTTTAAAAACTTTAGAGCAAATGCAGCGGGAAGGTGTAAAACTAGACGTCATTACCTTTGCCATCTCCCAGCTCGCGACCTATATTGGAGGAGGATATGGATGCTAGGCAAAGTATGATGAAAGTCGGTTTTATTGGAAATTACAATTGGAAATCCTTTGAAAGAGGTGGGCACATTGGCAAAGCACATGAACTATTTGACAGAATGCTTCAAAGATTTAGTTGATGGCTTTTTATGTGAGCATTATAACACTCAGAAAATTGTCGGTTCATCCTAGAGCGATGTAATCCTTGAGCCTCCTATGATTGCAAACGATAGTGTAGTTCAAAATGTTCCGGTGCACATCGATGCAAAACGTGGAAGCATTTAAAGGCCACATGAACTGTTTGACAGAATACCTCAAAGAAATGTTGTGTCATGGAATGCAGTGAGTGCGAGGCTTTAGAAACTTTCATGCAAAAGTAATTGGCATATGTAACGCCAATTCCTGCAACTTTAGCTATCTTTCTAGATCCTATAGTTATAAATCTTATGGTGAAATTTGTGGGAGACGTGGCTGCACAGAGATTAAAGGTGGCAGCTAGTGTAACGATCGCCGTATGTGTAGGGAGTGTAGGCCGCAGCCTATCTAAAGTAAGGCAAAGCATCCAAAAAGTTGAAATGCTACCTTATTTAATGAAATCATGGCAGGATAAGCATGAAATAGATCTATTGAAGCTTTCAGACAAATGCTACTGTCAGTTAAGATATCAAATCCTACAATCTTCGCCAGTGCACCCTCTCTAGCCGTGTAATAATGAAGATTTTTGTTAGATGATGGCCAGATCCACCTAAGAAGGTTTTGTTGGCGTCGTAAACAATTGTGACACCAATGCCATGACAAAAAGTTGGAAGTTGCATGCAAAACCTAAAAGCAATATAGAAAAAGTAGCGACCTTTCTAATAAGTTCACGAAAACTGCAACAATGTCAGGATATGCATAAAATGGATTTGTTGAAAGGTTTTTCAGGAACTTTTAAGAGAATGCAATTGGCAGGTGAAAAGCCAACTTCCACAACCTTTGAGAAAATCCTCCCAGCTACACCGAAATGGAAGATTTGGAACTTTGGTATACATGAAAAAGATAGGTTGAAGAAGCTTTCAATACAAATACATCATTATAGGTATGGTGCTACTGTCCTTCTAGATGAGTATGGCATGGGAGTACCAAAACAGTGATTGAAAACCTTCTATCATGCACTCATGAAGAATGTGGAAACATAGATGAGACACGGAAGCTATTTAACACAATGTCTCGAAGAAATGTGGTCTTATAATAATGCTAGTGTTAAAAAGATAATCATGCTAGAGGTGGAATAGAGCATGAGATGACTCATTTTGATGCATGAGATGAAAGGAGTATTAAGGCTTTGGGCTACATATTCAATACATTATATTCTTCCTTTTGGTGGAGATAAGCAGAGTGGAACAAATAGTATAACCCATAGTGGTACTAAGAAATTTGACATGGAAGAGTCGGAAATAGTTTTAAAGGCAATACTCAAAACAAAGATACAACTTGGGAAAGGATTCAATGCTTTGATTGTAAACAATCTACACTATCATCTTCAAGGAGAGTTAGAAGGCATGACTCCAAACCCTTGGCCCGATGGATATTGATGCAAATTCTGGAAATAGAGACAAAGCACATAAATTGTATGACAAAACATCTCATGCTATGTAATGGTGATGGGATATTCATGATATAGGGTATGGCCGTCCCTCAAGGTGTAAAGCCAGTTCAATAATCTATACTAGCTTCATCCTTGCCTGTGCAAATAGAAGAGGGATTGTTAGATGTTGTCGGCATTTTAGCATAGTTCTCTAACTTCCTTGAAGATAGTATTATAGACTTTATCAACAATTTTAATAGGTTTGAAAATCTCTATCGAAGATTGATGGGTTATGGTATCATTAAAACATTGATACTCTTTTGGTATGCATACTGAGGAGATGGCAAGGGTTGCAAGGATACTGGGTTATAAAAATCTCCTTACTATTGGACTTGAAGACTTCTATGGGCACATACCACTCAGTAAATTCCTACGTATTTGAATATCTCACTTGGTTTAGACTTTATTCACCATACACAAAGAGAAGAGATTAATCATCTCAAATATATTTATGAATGAACATCATTCCATATTGATGGAGAAGATCACACCCTTAGAAAAACAAATGTTTGGATTTTCCTTCACTAGATGACAGCAAGGTCAAAGAAAACATCATTGAAGACAAATTTAGCCTTGATGTACCAGAGCTTGAGACTCAATTTTTATGCCACTACACATCTATGAAACTCAATATAAAGGAAGTCATATGTACACAAAGAAAGCTATTATGTACAAACACTTGGAATTTCGTATCTTTGTGACAGAAGGGTTGAATTCGGTGACCAAAACTAGTAGAGTGATGAAGGTTTAGTCATTAATTGGGATGAACATATTTGAAGGCCAGGATGTTGTTGATAGATCTCAAGGATTTGGAACAAGACACGATGCCTACCTCAATGAACCGATAACTTGGTCTTGCTCTCAATAGTTACAAGTTCTAATTACCTTTTCGTAAAAGTGACTTATGTCACTTATTGTAAGTAAAAGTTAGAAAATGAACTTTATTACAGGAAAGTGATATAAAACATAACCAAAAATAAAGTTCATTATCCTATTGTATTTCAAAGAAGGTAGTTATTAGGTAGTTGAGGTAGTTAAAAAGTGGTTACAAGGTAGTTATTGGGAGCAAGCCTATAAATAGAAGGCTACTTCTAATGTAAAAAGGGGGGGGACTCTTTTGAGAGAACTCTGAAAAAGGAGAAACTCTGGAGAAATTTTTATAGATATTTTGAAAAGCTTTTATGTTTACACTATGTACAAAAAGGATTTTGGAATTGTATAATTTCAAAGATAATAAAAAATGCAGTTTAGTTTGTGTGCTCTAAATGCGTTCTTATGTTATCATTACTAATTTCTCGTATGTTGAATTGGTAACCCCTTTTATGCACATGTGTAATACATTGATTATCTGTGTGATTGATGTAATGAAACACACCCATATCCTGGCATCTTGTTTTGGACGTGCTTGTATGACCTATCTCTTCTTATGTTGAGGTTTATTGTACTCCTTTCATCATCATTGCACGTATCAACCTATTTGGTAATAACCCCTTTTGTAATCATTATTAGTTCTGGAATCTCAATTGTTTTTCGTATGTCTACTGTTGGGGTTTTTGTTGTTCATCTTTTCCTAGTTTTGTGTTTTCTCCTTTATGTACTTTTATGTTAAAAGTACACAAAAACCACAAATACCCCTATCATACGAGGGAGCTGCCCCTCTCAAACGTAGAGGAAAGTTGTTAGTCCAGTAACAACTTCTCCAACTGTTGGGACAATTTAGTCACCGCTCTAAGGGCAACGAGTCATTTTCAAAGGTTATTTCACGGTGACAAATCTGTTTACCAATAGATTTTTGGCGACTCTACTGGGGATAATGAGCAAAAGCGTTGGAGCCTTTCATTCCTAAAAAGAAAATCTATAGTTATCTTCCCCAGAAAAGAAATTGGCAACTCTATTTGAAAGAAGAATCTTGAAAAATGGTTTGGTATCGAAGAACCCAGATGCATAACTTACAACTTCTTGAATCAGATAGTGATAGTGACAATGATGATGAAGATTATTCTTTTTCTACTTCTCAACAAAATCAAGTTCTTGATGAACCCAAGCAAGTGGAGTTCCTAAAGAGTTTCTATGGTGGAATGCAATTTGCATCTAATCAGGTTCACCCTTCCTTGTTTCAAACGTTGTAGAAGATTGAACAAAAGATGGGAAGGAGACTCATTTTCTTGCTCAGGATTGTAATTCCCTATCAGAGGAGATTCATGCACCAGAAGATAAAAGAAATTATACTGAGATATATCATCTGCATGATGAGGTCAGTAATAAAGAGGCAAATATTTTTCCTACAAATGAACCTATATTGAAGCAAGTGTCTGAAAGAGACTCATCAGAACATGCATGTTTACTTAAAGAAGACCAAAAAGAAGTAGTGATGGAGACAGAAAAACAAGATTGTATGGAAGCAAGCAATGATGAAGAAGGAATCTGCCCAGACAATGACATGTTCTTAGTTTCTTTGAAGAATGTCACTCCTCTTGTGACAACTTTGTCTGGTTCCAAAACTACAACCTCCGAGAGAGATTTCCTTCACATGGTGGCTATTCTAGGAAGTGAACAAGAAATTTTCAGCCAAAGTGTGAAAGAACATGAAGACGAGTGAAAAAATATTTTCCTGACATGCATGCAACCTGAGCAAGAGGAAAGTGACGATGAAAGAATATTGGAAGAACTCTATTATGAGGTTTCCATTCAAGATTGGCATCTCAACACTACTGTTGATGATTTTATTCAGGAAGAAGATGTTGTCCTTTCTTCTTTATCATCTTTTGAAGAAGAATCCTCAACTACTGGAACCAAAGGTGTTACTCAAGATGAAGTATTGAGTACTACCATTCCAAATATGCAACAAGATCATGAGGATACTGGGTATGAATATGTGCAAAGAGAGGTTAGAAACAAGTTTGTACCTAAATCTCCTTGTTTGAATGGTTCTAGTATATCCTATTCTCAATACCTTTGTCCTTTGGATGCTGATGAGAGTGTTGAAGAAGCTAGTGTGAGAAATGTTTTTGAGAGCATGCACAAGATTGCAAATATGCAAAGTATTGATGAGGAACTACATGTTCTGACTTGTTCTCCTTTACCACATCTAAAGGATGAAAATATTATTTATTCCTCATCAATTGTAGAAGAGGATTTTTAGGATGATAAAATGTATGATGCAGATCCATTACTTCTTCTTCCCCATGTACCAACTTTGGATACTAGGCATTCTGGGTTATTTGTGATAAATGAGGAGGAATTTTATTTTACAAGAGATGATTACATAATAAAAGAAGATGTTACTCATAAGGGAGATGTACAAGCTAGATTAGGTGACTATGGTGTAGATAAAATCACTTCTATGGGTCAATCACAAGATACAAATTGGTCATCTTCTCCGCTCTTTTCATCATCTTTTGATAAGGCATTCCTTGAGTTTCTTGCTGCAAATGAAGAGAGGGAATTTATAATGAGAAATAGTCATATGCAAGTAGGAGTTGATATTCAAAAATTAAATTCATCATTTACACTTGAAAGGGTCTCCTCACCTCATAATTTGTACAAGGGATGTCCAATTCACGACTTGGTTTCTTTTGATCTAGATAATTTAAGATATATTCAGATAGAGAATATTAGTATACTCAGTTCAGTGCATGAAGAACAGAGAAGTGTAAATGAAAATCTAGAGGCTTCCTATACTTGTGATGAGAAATGGTTATTTGGTGTATTATTCAAGGAGCCCACATATTCCATGCATTTTATTGTTCTGCTCATTTTGAGATGGTTATTGAGTTCACAGGAACGACATCTGTGCACCTCTCTTTTTCGTACAGGTGCCTATTTTTCTCAACCTATTAATGGCTTCACTTAATCATCTGGAAGCAGTGTGAGGTAGGAGTCACCTACCATGTACATAGGTTAACTAGGTGTTTTGATTCTATCTGTCTTGTTTTGATTCTTGTGTGTCTTTTCATTGTTTGCCTCATCTCTGTATGTCCTTGTCTCCTTGTTCTCCCTTATCATCATGTTGTCTCCTGACTCTATCTTCCCAATGGATAAGGCACTAGTCATTACCAAAGATTCTAGGTTCATCCTACGTCTGCAAGGTCATTGTCTCCAGTTAGAGCCAATAGTTGGCCTTATTTTCAAATTGCACAATTTTAAACTTTTTGCATATCAAATACCTGTGCCAAGTCATCTTTTCGGTTACAATTCACCAATGTCATGCTTGACAATCATGTTGGTAACTTCTTATCAAGATGTCATACGTTGTTATGTTCATTCTCTCTCTCTCTCTCTATTGAAGCTTTCCAAGTCAAATTTTACGTTAAAACAACTTAGTAATAGTATTCTTTGTGTCCACTTTCATTTCATACTAAGCTCACATCAACTTTTGTTTTTCGCAAAGTTCACGTCAGTTTTTTCATAAACCATGCGTCGGCTTTCATTTTCTACAAACCTCACGTCAACTTCCACATCTCGCAAAGTTTGTATCAATGTTTACTTTTGGCTAAATGATAAGAAATATGTATGAGTTAGTTATCTACCACTTGTGAAATTGGCTAACTCCAAAGAGAATGTGAATTTTTTTAAACAATTTGGATAACTCAACTTCATAACAAAAATCTCAAAGTTATGAGTTTGGCAAAGTAGACATGTATGCATTAGAAGGAAGGAGTTATATGTAGCTTCGGAAAAAGTAAAAGATGGAGGCAACTTTCGAGTTTGGCGAATTCCACCCCCACTACTCCATGTCCACCAAATTCTCCTACATGTAGGGAAAGTGTTTTAATATTCTTGAAAGTGTCAATTATAACTAATTTTTTCAAGAAAGTTTCATCTCCCGAATGCATTGATTGCAAGGTATTTTCCATTTATTTGTTGAAAAGGGTGATGACAATTCAAGAAGTAGTTATTGTAACTACTCATATGCACATAATAGATTTGTTGGGAGAGGCCGGAGGACATGGACACACCTTGTAATGTTTATAGTATCGATGCTCAACACCCAGGCTCAAATGTTGCTACTGAAACTACTGCAGCCCTCGTAGCTGCCTCCCTTGTCTTTAAGACAACAAATCCTTCCTATTCTCGAGCTCTTATTGGAAGGGCAATGTAGGTGCTCGATTTGGCCGACAAATATAGAGGGGCATACAACAACTCCCTCTCTTCTGCTGTTTGTCCATTTTATTGCTCCTATTCAGTGTATCAAGATGAGCTATTATGTGGAGCGGCCTAGTTGTAAAAGGCTCCAGGTGATCTTTTTCACGGTGATAATGATCAAGCCAATATGCAATACATAACGTCCGTGACTTTCCTGCTATTCACTTACACCAAATATCTCAGCACTTCCAACAAAGTGGGATAGTGTGGAAGCACTCAATTGACTGCGGACTCCATTATAAGCACTTCGAAGAAACAGATTGACTACATATTGGGAGAGAACCCCATGGGAATTTCATATATGGTGGGCTACGGCACCAAGTTTCCATAGCATTTTCATCATAGAGGATCTTCTTTGCTTTCAAAATCACACTATGACAAAGTGTTGTGAAATACCTTAAAGAAATGCGCTCTCATGGCATATAATGATTGCAGGATACATACAAAATGGATTTGTTGAAAAGGCTTTAAAAACTTTAGAGCAAATGCAGTGGGAAGGTGTAAAACTAGACGTCATTACCTTTGCCATCTCCCAGCCTACGACCTATATTGGAGGAGGATATGGATTCTAGGCAAAGTATAATGAAAGTCAGTTTTATTGGAAATTACAATTGGAAATCCTTTGAAAGAGGTGGGTGCATTGGCAAAGCACATGAACCATTTGATAGAATGCTTCAAAGATTTAGTTGATGGATTTTTATGTGAGCATTATAACACTCAGAAAATTGTCGGTTGCTCCTAGCGGCATAATCCTTGAGCCTCCTATGATTGCAAACAACAGTGTAGTTCAAAATGTTTTGTTTGACATCGATGCAAAACGTGGAAGCATTTACAGGCCACATGAACTGTTTGACAGAATACCTCAAAGAAATGTTGTGTCATGGAATGCAGTGAGTGCGATGCTTTAGAAACTTTCATGCAAAAGTAATTGGCATATGTAACGTCAATTCCCGCAACTTTAGCTATCTTTCCTAGATCCTATAGTTATAAATCTTATGGCAAAATTTGTGGGAGACGTGGCTGCATAGAGATTAAAGGTGGCAGCTAGTGCAATGATTGTCGTATGTGTAGGGAGTGTAGGCTGCGACCTGTCTAAAGCAAGGCAAAGCATCCAAAAAGTTGAAATGCCACCTTATTTAATGAAATGATGGCAGGATAAGCATGAAATAGATCTATTGAAGCTTTCAGACAAATGCTACAGTCAGTTATGATATCAAATCCTGCAATCTTTGCCAGCGCACCCTCTCTAGCCATGGAATAATGAAGATTTTTGTCAGATGATGGCCAGATCCACCTAAGAAGGTTTTGTTGGCATCGTAAACAATTGTGACACCAATGCCATGACAACAAGTTGGAAGTTGCATGTAAAACCTAAAAGCAATATAGAAAAAGTAGCGGCCTTTCTAATAAGTTCACAAAAATTGCAACAATGTTAGGATATGCATAAAACAGAATTGTTGAAAGGTTTTTCAGGAACTTTCAAGAGAATGCAATTGGCAGGTGAAAAGCCAACTTCCACAAACTTTGAGAAAATCCTCCCAGCTGCACCGAAATGGAAGATTTGGAACCTTGGTATACACAAAAAAGATAGGTTGAAGAAGCTTTAGAAGCTTCAATACAAATACATCATTATAGGTATGGTGCTACTGTCCTTCTAGATGAGTATGGCATGGGAGTACCGAAACAAAGATTGAAAATGTTCTATTTTGCACTCATGAAGAATGTGGAAACATAGATGAGACATGTAAGCTATTTAACACAATGTCTCGAAGAAATGTGGTCTTATAATAATGCTAGTGTTAAAAATATAATCATGCTAGAGGTGGAATAGAGCATGAGATGACTCATTTTGATGCATGAGATGAAAGGAGTATTAAGGCTTTGGGCTACATATTCAATACATTATATTCTTCCTTTTGATATTCAAAAATTAAATTCATCATTTACACTTGAAAGGGTCTCCTCACCTCATAATTTGTACAAGGGATGTCTAATTCACGACTTGTTTTTTTTTGATCTAGATAATTTAAGATATATTTAGATAGAGAATATTAGTATACTCAGTTCAGTGCATGAAAAACAAAGAAGTGTAAATGAAAATCCAGAGGCTTCCTATACTTGTGATGAGAAATGGTTATTTGGTGTATTATTCAAGGAGCCCACATATTCCATGCATTTTATTGTTCTCCTCATTTTGAGATGTTTACTGAGTTCACAGGCACCTCATCTGTGCACCTCTCTTTTTCGTATAGATGCCTATTTTTGTCAACCTGTTAATGGCTTCACTTGATCATCTAGAAGCATTGTGAGGTAGGAGTCACCTACCATGTACATAGGTTAACTAGGTGTTTTGGTTCTGTTTGTCTTGTTTTGATTCTTGTGTGTCTTTTCATTGTTTGCCTCATCTTTGTATGTCTTTGTCTCCTTGTTCTCCCTTAACATCATATTGTCTCCTGACTCTATCAGCCCAATGGATAAGGCACTAGTCATTACCAGATATTCTAGGTTCATCCTACATCCGCAAGGTCCTTGTCCCCAGTTAGAGCCAGCTGTTGGCCTCATTTTCAAATCATGCAATTTTAAACTTTTTGCATATCAAATACCTGTGCCAAGTCATCTTTTCAGTTACAATTCACCAATGTCATGCGTGACAATCATGTCAGTAACTTCTTATTGAGATGTCATACGTTGTTATGTTCATTCTCTCTCTCTCTCTATTGAAGATTTCCAAGTCAAATTTTATGTTGAAACAACTTAGTAATATTATTCTTTGCGTCCACTTTCATTTCATACTAAGCTCGCATCAACTTTTGTTTTTCACAAAGTTCACGTCAATTTTTCTGCAAACCATGCGTCGACTTTCATTTTCTACAAACCTCACATCAACTTCCACATCTCACAAAGTTTGTGTCAATGTTTACTTTTGGCTAAATGATAAGAAATATGTATGAGTTAGTTATCTACCACTTGTGAAATCGACTAACTCCAAAGAGAACGTGATTTTTTTAAAACAATTTGGATAACTCAACTTCATAACAAAAATCTCAAAGTTATGAGTTTGGCAAAGTAGACACGTATGCATTAGAAGGAAGGAGTTATATGCAGCTTCAGAAAAAGTAAAAGATGGAGGCAACTTTCCAGTTTGGCGAACTCCACCCCCACTACTCCATGTCCACCAAATTCTCCTACATGTAGAGAAAGTGTTTTAATATTCTTGAAAGTGTCAATTATAACCAATTTTTTCAAGAAAGTTTCATCTCCCGAATGCATTGATTGCAAGGTATTTTCCATTTATTTGTTGAAAAGGGTGATGACAAATTCAAGAAGTAGTTATTGTAACTACTCATATGCACATAATAGATATGTTGGGAGAGGCTAGAGGACATGGACACACCTCGTAATGTTTATAGTATCGATGTTCAACACCCAGGCTCAAATGTTGCTACTGAAACTGCTGCAACCCTCGTAGCTGCATCCCTTGTCTTTAAGACAATAGATCCTTCCTATTCTCGAGCTCTTATTGGAAGGGCAAAGCAAGTGCTCGATTTGGCTAATGAATATAGAGGGGCATGCAGCGACTCCCTCTCTTCTGTTGTTTGTCCATTTTATTGCTCCTATTCAGGGATCAAGATGAGCTATTATGGGGAGTGGCCTAGTTGCAAAAGGCTCCAAGTGGTCTTTTTCGCGGTGATAATGATCAAGCCAATATGCAATACGTAACGTCCGTGACTTTCCTGCTATTCACTTACACCAAATACCTTAGCACTTCCAACAAAGTGGCACAGTGTGGAAGCAATCAATTGACTATAGACTCCATTATAAGCACTGCGAAGAAACAGATTGACTACATATTAGGAGAGGACCCCATGGGAATTTCATATATGGTGGGCTACGGCACCATGTTTCCACAGCATTTTCATCACAGAAGATCTTTGCCTTCGAAATCACACTGTGAGAAGGTGCTGCGAAATACCTTAAAGAAATGTGCTCTCATGGCATATAATGATTGCAGGATACATACAAAATGGATTTGTTGAAAAGGCTTTAAAAACTTTAGAGCAAATGCAGTGGGAAGGTGTAAAACTAGACGTCATTACCTTTTCCATCTCCCAGCCCGCGACCTATATTGGATGAGGATATGGATGCTAGGAAAAGTATGATGAAAGTCAGTTTTATTGGAAATTACAATTGGAAATCCTTTGAAAGAGGTGGGTTGATAGGGAGGACTCTAAACTGCCTGCTCAGCATCCTGTAGGTGTACAAGACTGTTTGACAACTCTAGCCTCCCTACCAATTCAAAGTGCTAACAGACATCTTTCTACACAAAAATGTCAGCTAAATTCCTCAACTCTTTTGCAGAGATGGAAAACTCTATTTCTCTACTTGGTGTGGGACACATACCTTGTCTTCACTGCTTCCAAGATACTACCTAAATGGTACATAACTTTCTGAGCCCGTTGCCCACCCTTCTCACTCTATGCAAGGGTCTGGACTGCTTGATGCTCACTTTCTTTCTCTCTATTTCCCACCCCTGCAAGTCTATTTTCCTACTTGTCTATCTAGCCGGACTCCTTACTGAGCTCGCCTAGAACAAGCATGCATTGCCTCTAGTAGACAATCCAACCACCCCACAAAAGAAAAACAAATAAAAAGCATGGCTCTGCTTGATGACCTCCATACTATACAGAGGAACTCGAGGAACATCAATACAGAGTCATGGTTTGCAAAGAAAACAAAATTGCAGAAAAAGAAATGACTAATCTACTTCAGGATAGCAAATTGAAAATAGAACAGAAATACACAAATGGTTGAACTACTGTATTTTATTTTTATTCAAAAACTCTGCTTACATCAAAATGCTTCACACATCAAAATTCCCTTCTTCGATTCTTCTGCTGAACTCTCTATAGAAAGAATGCTATATCATATATACTTGGTCATGTCCATTATAGGACGGTTCAGTTACCAGACTTGTTTGTTTTCTAACTGTCGGTTCAGTTCTGCAGCTTCTTGGCTGTTACTTTTCTCACCGATGCCTTTTTAATTTCTGTCACCCAAACAATAATGTCTATCGGTGAGACATTTAACATTCCTCCCGATCATACTTCATACGCTGATATAACAATTATCGGCTAGACTTTAATCCATCGGTGTAGCTTTCTATTCGCTCATCGATAATGCTTCTCATGCCGATACCCACTATTCCAAAATGATGAACTATTGAACCATTGAACTTCAACAGCGAGGTTTAATCGCAAGGTTCAACGGTGAGGTTCAACCTCCAACAAAATGACCGACAATTTCAACTGCACCATTTGATATGAATGAACCCGTTGAACCATTGAACTTCAACAGCGAGGTTCAATAGCGGGGTTCAACGTTGAGGTTCAACGGTGAGGTTCAACCGTTGAACAAAATGACCAACGATTCCAACTTTACAATTCAAAATTATAACCTTGTTGAACCATTGAACCTTAGCGCGAGGTTCAACTGCGGGGTTCAACGGCAAGGTTCAACTGCGGGGTTCAACCGATCAAAAAAGTGACCAACGATTCCAATGAACCATTTGAACCTTGGTGTGAGGTTCAACTACGGGGTTCAACGGTAAGGTTCAACTGCGAGGTTCAACCATTGAACAAATGCCGAACACCTTCAAACATACATTCATTAACTTGAATTTCACTTGGCAAAAAGGCCCTCCAAAAGTAAAGTGCTTCTCCCACCGATGCATTTTCAGAAAACTAGAAAAAAAAACTCCTAAGACAAAATCACATGCTGCAAACTCAAAATTGACAAATCAAAAAAACTATGTATGGCTGCATTGAGCCTTGGTGCTCCTGCACCATACTCCCCCTGTGCGGAAAGAAGCTAGGTCACCTCCAGTGACAATGAGGCAAAATCAATGCCCCTCTTTTTGAACTCTGACTCTGCAACCCAGGGAGCTTCTGCTTCAGGCAACTGCTTCCACTTGACTAAATGCTCCATGTAGACACCATGTCTGGTTTGCTTCTGTACTCTTGAATCCAGTATTCTTTCTACCTGTAGTTTGGGTTGTAGTGGCAAAGTCACATCTATTATTGTCTGTTCCTTCTCTGAAATGGATCCAGTTGCTGTTGATTGAGGACCCCTGTATTGCACCAGGTCTTGGACATTAAATACTGGTGAGATTGCCAAGTCTTCTGGCAATTCAATTTTGTAGGCATTATTTCCATACTTGTTCAGAATTCTGCAAGGACCAATTCTCCTCATCTGTAGTTTGGTTGGCATTCCTTTCTACATTCTGGCTTTGTTCAAGTGTACCATAACCAGATCACCAATCTCAAACTGAATATCCCTTTTGTGGGCATCTACTCTGTCCTTGATCTTCTGTGTGTTCTCTGTTAAAGTTTTCTTCACCTGCTCATGCACTTCTTTCATGGATTGTGCAAAATCCTCTGCATGACCACTTCTGTTCTCCATGTTTCCCATATTCCTGAGCTCACATACACCTCTGGGATGCATTCCATAGACTATTTCAAATGGACTCTTACCAATAGTCCTATTCACACTGTCATTATAGGCAAATTCTGCCTGATGAATGACAAGATCCCAACTCTATCCATATTCTTTGGTTATACACCTTAACAGGTTGCCCAATGTCCTGTTTACCACCTCTGTCTGACCATCTGTCTGTGGGTGATATGCTGAACTGAATGACAAATTTGTTCCCAATCTCTGCCACAATGTTTTCCAGAAATGCCCCATGAATTTAGCATCTCTGTCAGACACAATACTTGCTAGTAGTCCATGAATTCTGATCACCTCTTTGAAAAACAAATGTGCTATATGACTGGCATCATGAGTCACTTTACAGGGAATGAAATGACTCATATTGCTAAACCTGTCCACAACTACATATATGCGATCATAACCAATCTTAGTCTTAGGCAAACCAACTACAAAGTCCATGCTTACACATTCCCATGGCCTGGAAGGAATGGGTAAGGGTTGGTACAGTCCTGCATTTGAAATGGTTCCCTTAGCCTTCTGACATATGATACACTGCTCTACATACCTTCTGATGTCTCTGTGCATCCTTGGCCAATAATAGAACCTTTGGACTAGCTCCAGTGTCTTGTTCAGACCAAAATGGCCACTCAGACTACCATTGTGCTTCTCCTGTATGAGATTTTCTCTCATAGATCCTCTTGGCACACATAATTGTCCACCTTTGAATATCAATCCCTGCTGTAAGGTGAAATCTGCAAACTCACTGTGAAAGTGATTCTCAAAATCTTGACATACCTTGTATGCCTTAGCAAAATCTTCATCATCTTGGTAAAGATTCTTGAAATCTTCAATCCCAATGCTCTTCAATTGCACTTCCTACACTGTGAGCAATCTTCTGCTCAAAGCATCTACAACTCTGTTCAGCTGCCCCTTCTTATGCTTAATAGTAAAGGTATAAGATTGCAGGTACTCCATCCATTTGATATGCCTGCTGCTTAACTTATCCTATGAGTTTAGAAACCTCAGAGCTTGGTTATCTGTGTAGACAACAAATTCTTTAGGCAGGAGATAATGTCTCCACTTCCTCAATGCTTGGACTAGAGCATACAACTCTAAGTCATACGAAGAGTACTTACTCTTTGCTTCATTCAGCCTCTCACTGAAAAAGGCTACAGGTCTGTTTTCCTAGTTTAGCACTGCTCCTACAGCTATATTACTTGCATCACATTCAATAGTAAATAGCTTATCAAAACTGGGCAACAACAAAACAGGTTGTGTTGCTACCTCTTTCTTCAACCTTTCAAAACTTCTATCTGCAGTTGGTGTCCATCTAAATTTTGCTTTCATTCCACCCTTAATTGTATCCAACATGGGTGCACATATTCCATTGAAAATTTTGACAAACTTTCTGTAAAACTGGGCTAAGCCATGGAAACTTCTCACCTCTATGGCTGCTCTGGGAGTAGGCCAGCTCAATATGGCTTCTACTTTGGACTTGTCCATCTTCAATTCTCCCTGGGACACCACAAAACCAAGGTATACCAATTCCTGCTTCATGAATTCACACTTCTCCAGATTGATGGTTAGTTGTTCATCATGTAATTTTTGCAAAACAGTATTTACATGTTCTAGATGTTCTTCCTTGCTCTGACTAAAAATTAGAATATCATCTAGAAAAACAACAACAAATTTACCAATCTAATCCTTTAGGACTTCATTCATGAGTCTCATAAAGGTATTGGGTGCATTTGATAGACCGAATGGCATAACAAGCCATTCATACAGTCCTTCTATGGTCTTGAAGGCTGTCTTCCACTCGTCACCTTCCTTGATTCTTATTTGGTGGTAACCACTCTTCAGGTCTATCTTGGTGAAATACTTTGCTTTTCCAATACAGTCCATGAGATCTTCAATTCTGGGAATTGGGAATCTATACCTTATAGTTATCTTGTTTATGACTCTGGCATCTGTGCACAATCTCCATGATCCTCCTTTCTTGGGTGCCAACACTGTGGGCACTGCACAAGGACTAATACTCTTCCTGATCAATCCTTGATCTAGCAACTCCTGCACTTGCCTGGAAATCTCTTTGTGTTGATCTGGAGTCATCTTGTAAGGTGCCTTATTTGGCAAAGATGCTCCTGGAATCAGGTCTATTTGATGGCTTATTGCTCTCTGTGGAGGCAATGTGGCTGGTGTACCATCACTGATTATGCCTTTATACTTCTCCAGTATAGGCTGCACCTCTTTGGGAATCTCTGTCTCCTTATCCTGCTATCCTTCTTTTAGTTTTACTATGATGGCATAACCAATACCATCCTCCTTAAGAGTACTCAGAAACTCTTTTCCACTCACAACCAAGATATTAGGACTCTTTGTCTGAACTGCATCTTCATCCTCCAATGACTGAATCTTATAGGTGACACCATCCTTCTGAAAAGAGTAGGCATTCTTCTCACCATCATGTACTACCTTTCGGTCATACTGCCATGGTCTACCCAATAAGAGATGGCATGCACCCATGGGTAGTATATCACATAATACCTTATCCTTATAGCCACCTATACTAAACTCTACCCAACTTTGTTCATTCACTACCACATGTTGACCCTTATTCAACCATGTGACTCTATATGGGTTTGCATGAGTAATTCTTTTCAAATTCAGTTTCTTAACTGCCTCATCAGAAATAATATTATCAGTAGATCCTGAGTCTATGATAATTTTACATACCTTATTCAAAATCTTGCACTTGATTCTGAATAGTGCTCTCCTCTGGCTTGGTTCAGACTTTACTAGTTCCTTCATCAAGGTTCTCCTTATCATCAGGTTCTCTCCATCTTCTGAGTTCAGACTGACCTCAGGTGACTGGCTGCTGGATGCATTATCTTGGACATAGTGATTTCTCTTATCACCTCCTTGAGAAGAGGATGTGGCCTTTTCTGGACACCTATACGCTGGATGACCTAGATTGCCACAGTTGTAATAGTTCATGTTGGTGAAATAGGATCCTTTGCCTGATCCTCCTGACCTTCCTCTGTTAGATCCTCTTCCTTTGTGGTTTCCTCTACCACTCGACTCCCCACTCTGCTCTGTGAGTTTGGATTCTGCTTGGGATCTATTGTCAGCATTCCTTCCACCAAAACCTCCTCTGTGTCCTCTGTTATCTCTGCCTCTTCCTCTTCGTCTGCTATTTGAGTCTTGTTTCCTCTTATTCTTTTTCTCCACTTTCAGTGCCAGCTGATAGTATTTGTGCACCGTTGTAGGACACAACAAACTGATTTCTTCTTGTATATTCCACTTCAAACCGTTAAGGTACCTTGCTACCTTTATGCTTTCATCCTCCATTACTTTGGACCTTAAGCATAGCTTTTGGAATTCTTCAGTGTATGCACTGACATCTAATTCCTTCTGTCTTAGATTCTGTCTCTTCTTGTGCAGCTGTATTTCATAATCTTCTGGCATATATGCTTCTTTGATTTTAGCTACCATTCCCTTCCAAGTAGCTATGGGCTTCTTATCTTCTTTTGCTCTTTCAGTTTGCACAAATTTCCACCAGGTTAAGGCAGCTCCCCTGAGTCTGGATTTGGCCACCTTTACTTTCTGTGCCTCGCTTACACCATCACATTCAAAATGATTTTCAAGTCCTTCTATCCACTCCATGACCAAATCTAGGTCCATTTTCCCACTGAAAAGTGGTACTCCTTCCAATGTTTTACCACTCATTGCTTTCAAAGCTTTCAAGAATGGTTCTTCTTCCAACTTAGGATTAGGTGTGGGCTCTTCATCTTCTACAGACACACCTTTCTCCTTATCCTTAGAATATTTAACTCTTTGGTTGACTTCTTCAGTCTTTTGCAACATTACACCTAGCTTACTCTCCATTTCTGCTAGTCTTTCTTGTAGGAGTCTATTCTCCTCTTCTTGATCCTCAACCTTCTTTGCTAACTCTACATTAGTCACCATTTTCTTGGATGAACTTACAGACTCACTTGAACTCGGTGATGACATACAACTCTTCTATTCCTAGCTAGGAATAACCCAAATCTTACTGCTCTGATACCAATTTGATAGGGAGGACTCTAAACTGCCTGCTCAGCATCCTGTAGGTGTACAAGACTGTTTGACAACTCTAGCCTCCCTACCAATTCAAAGTGCTAACAGACATCTTTCTACACAAAAATGTCAGCTAAATTCCTCAACTCTTTTGTAGAGATGGAAAACTCTATTTCTCTACTTGGTGTGGGACACATACCTTGTCCTCACTGCTTCCAAGATACTACCTAAATGGCACATAACTTTTTAAGCCCGTTGCCCACCCTTCTCACTCTATTCAAGGGTCTGGACTGCTTGATGCTCACTTTCTTTCTCTCTATTTCCCACCCCTGCAAGTCTATTTTTCTACTTGTCTATCTAGCCGGACTCCTTACTGAGCTTGCCTAGAACAAGCATGCATTGCCTCTAGTAGACAATCCGACCACCCCACAAAAGAAAAACAAACAAAAAGCATGGCTCTGCTTGATGACCTCCATACTGTACAGAGGAACTCGAGGAACATCAATACAGAGTCATGGTTTGCAAAGAAAACAAAATTACAGAAAAAGAAATGACTAATCTACTTTAGGATAGCAAATTAAAAATAGAATAGAAATACACAAATGGTTGAACTGCTGTATTTTATTTTTATTCAAAAACTCTGCTTACATCAAAATGCTTCACACATCAAAATTCCCTTCTTCGATTCTTCTGTTGAACTCTCTACAGAAAGAATGCTATATCATATATACTTGGTCATGTCCGTTACAGGACGGTTCAGTTACCAAACTTGTTCATTTTCTAACTATCGGTTCAGTTTTGCAGCTTCTTGGCTATTACTTTTCTCACTGATGCCTTTTAAATTTTTATCGCCCAAACAATAATGTCTATTGGTGAGACATTTAACATTCCTCCCGATCATACTTCATACGCCGATATAACAATTATCGGCTAGACTTTAATCCATTGGTGTAGCTTTCTATTCACTCACCAATAATGCTTCTCATGCCAATACCCACTATTCCAAAATGATGAACTGTTGAACCATTGAACTTCAACAATGAGGTTGAATCGCAAGGTTCAACAGTGAGGTTCAACCTCCAACAAAATGACTGACGATTTCAACTCCACCATTCGATATGAATGAACCCGTTGAACCATTGCATTTCAACAGCGAGCTTCAATAGCGGGGTTCAACGTTGAGGTTCAACGGCGAGGTTCAACCATTGAACAAAATGACCAACGATTCCAACTTTACAATTCAGAATTATAACCCTGTTGAACCATTGAACCTTGGTGCGAGGTTCAACTGCGGGGTTCAACGGCAAGGTTCAACTGCGGGGTTCAACCGATCAACAAAGTGACCAATGATTCCAATGAACCATTTGAACCTTGGTGTGAGGTTCAACTGCGAGGTTCAACGGTAAGGTTCAACTGCGAGGTTCAACTGTTGAACAAATGCTGAACACCTTCAAACATACATTCATTAACTTGAATTTCACTTGGCAAAAAGGCCCTCCAAAAGTAAAGTGCTTCTCCCGCTGATGCATTTTCAGAAAACTAGAAAAAAAAACTCCTAAGACAAAATCACATGCTGCAAACTCAAAATTGACAAATCAAAAAAACTATGTATGGCTGCATTGAGCCTTGGTGCTCCTGCACCATGGGTACATTGGCAAAGCACATGAACCATTTGACAAAATGCTTCAAAGATTTTGGTTGATGGATTTTCATGTGAGTATTATAACACTCAAAAAATTGTCAGTTTCTCCTAGCGGCATAATCCTTGAGCCTCCTATGATTGCAAACGACAGTGTAGTTTGAAATGTTCTGATGGACATCGATGCAAAACATGGAAGCATTTACAGGCCACATGAACTGTTTGATAGAATACCTCAAAGAAATGTTGTGTCATGGAATGCAGTGAGTGCGAGGCTTTAGAAACTTTCATGTAAAAGTAATTGGCATATGTAACGCCAATTCCCGCAACTTTAGCTATCTTTCCCAGATCCTATAGTTATAAATCTTATGGCAAAATTTGTGGGAGACGTAGCTATGCAGAGATTAAAGGTGGTAGCTAGTACAATGATCACCATATGTGTAGGGAGTGTAGGCCGCGACCTGTCTAAAGTAAGGCAAAGCATCCAAAAAGTTGAAATGCCACCTTATTTAATGAAATGATGGTAGGATAAGCATGAAATAGATCTATTGAAGCTTTTAGACAAATGCTACAGTTAGTTACGATATCAAATCCGCAATCTTTGCCAGCGCACCGTCTCTAGCAGTGGAATAATGAAGATTTTTGTCAGATGATGGCTAGATCCGCCTAAGAAGGTTTTGTTGGCATCGTAAACAATTGTGACACCAATGCCATGACAACAAGTTAGAAGTTGCATGCAAAACCTAAAAGCAATACAGAAAAAGTAGCGGCCTTTCTAATAAGTTCATGAAAACTGCAACAATTCTGGGATATGCATAAAACGGATTTGTTCAAAGGTTTTTCAGGAACTTTTAAGAGAAAGCAATTGGTAGGTGAAAAGCCAACTTCCACGACCTTTGAGAAAATCCTCCCAGCTGCACCGAAATGGAAGATTTGGAACCTTGGTATACACAAAAAAGATAGGTTGAAGAAGCTTTAGAAGATTTCAATACAAATACATCATTATAGGTATGGTGCTACTATCCTTCTAGATGAGTATGACATGGGAGTATTGAAACAACGATTGAAAACCTTCTATTATGCACTCATGAAGAATGTGGAAACGTAGATGAGACACGGAAGCTATTTAACACAATGTCTCGAAGAAATGTGGTCTATAATAATGTTAGTGTTAAAAAGATAATCATGCTAGAGGTGGAATAGAGCATGAGATGACTCATTTTGATGGATGAGATGAAAGGAGTATTAAGGCTTTGGGCTACATATTCAATACATTATATTCTTCCTTTTGGTAGAGATAAGCAGAGTGGAACAAATAGTATAACCCATAGTAGTACTAAGAAATTTGACATGGAAGAGTTGAAAATACTTTTAAAGGCAATACTCAAAACAAAGATACAACTTGGGAAAGGATTCAATGCTTTGATTGTAAACGATCTACACTATCATCTTCAAGGAGAGTTAGAAGGCATGACTCCAAACCCTTGGCCCGACAGATATTGATGCAAATTCTGGAAATAAAGACAAAGCACATAAATTGTATGACAAAACATCTCATGCTATGTAATGGTGATGGGATATTCATGATATAGGGTATGGCCGTCCCTCAAGGTGTAAAGCCAGTTCAATAATCTATACTAGCTTCATCCTTGCCTGTGCAAATAGAAAAGGGATTGTTAGATGTTGTCAGCATTTTAGCATTGTTCTCTAACTTCCTCGAAGATAGTAATATAGACTTTATCAGCAGTTTTAATAGGTTTGAAAATCTCTATCGAAGATTGATGGGTCAAAGATTGATGGGTTATGGTATCATTAAAACATTGATACTCTTTTGGTATGCATACTGAGGAGATGGCAAGGGTTGCAAGGATACTGGGTTATAAAAATCTCCTTACTATTGGACTTGAAAACTTCTATGGGCACATACCACTCGGTAAATTCCTACATATATGAATATCTCACTTGGTTCAGACTTTATTCACCATACAGAAAGAGAAGAGATTAATCTTCTCAAATATATTTCTGAATGAACATCATTCCATATTGATGGAGAAGATCACACCCTTAGAAAAACAAATGTTTGGATTTTCCTTCATTAGATGAAAGTAAGGTCGAAGAAAACATCATTGAAGACAAATTTAGCCTTGATGTACCAGAGCTTGAGACTCAATTTTTATGCCGCTACACATCTATGAAACTCATTATAAAGGAAGTCATATGTACACAAATAAAACTATTATGTGCAAACACTTGGAATTTCATATCTTTGTGATAGAAGGGCTGAATTTGGTGACCAAAACTAGCAGAGTGATGAAGGTTTAGTCATTAATTGGGATGAACATATTTGAAGGCCAAGATGTTGTTGATAGATCTCAAGGATTTGGAACAAGACACGATGCCTACCTCGATGAACCGATAACTTGGTCTTCCTCTCAATAGTTACAAGTTCTAATTACCTTTTTGTAAAAGTGACTTATGTCACTTATTGTAAGTAAAAGTTAGAAAATGAACTTTATTTCGGGAAAGTGATATAAAACATAACCAAAAATAAAGTTCATTATCCTATTATATTTCAAAGAAGGTAGTTATTAGGTTGTTGAGGTAGTTACAAAGTGGTTACAAGGTAGTTATTGGGAGAAAGACTATAAATACAAGGCTATTTCTAATGTAAAAAGAAATAACATAAAACTAAGAAATGCCATCACGTGGCAATTGTTTGGTCTTCCTCCTGAGTTGCTTCATTTTCCTTGTCTTGTTCACTAGCAGCAGTCGAGTCCACCTGTGCTCTCAATTTCACCTTGTATCTCTTGAACCTACTAATTATGGGTTTTAAAGTCCTAGAACTTGGTGTACAGGTGTTCTTTGCTTGAACTTTCCACTTATTTATCATTCTCTCTGCATCTATTACTCTCATATAGATATCATCAATTCCATGCCTGAAAGTTGTGAGATACGGTGCTATATGCCCAAGCTTCCCTAGTGATTCACCATTAACTGTGGCAACATGCTCTTCAATAAGCCTCTTCTTAAAATTTTTCTTTACTTCCTTGACATCAAGCAAGTTCTCTCCACTTTCATCTAAAATCTCTACATCTAAGATGGTACAATTGTTTTTAAGATCAGCCATATCAGTGAAATGTTGAGCCAAAATTCTTCTTATTTGTCCACTAAAATCCCCTAGCACAGACCTCTTCCACTCTAGTGCATCTAGCCAAGACGCAGAATCATTCTCATTTGGATCATTAAAATTTTTCTTAGCTACAAGAATATTTGTATCAATTTTCATCATTTCTTACAGTATCTCTATAAAGTCTGTGAGCAGATTTCTGTCTTCCCTCTTTAAATTTTGTAACTCTGCAATTAACCCTTTCCTTTTATCACAAATGAGGAGATGTAGTTTCATGATCTCCTCGATGTACAACAAACCATCAATGGTCACTCACTCTACCCATTGGTCAGTGGCCTTACCTAGAGTTTGATATCTCTTGATTTGTTGGAACATGCTAGGATCCATTCCATCAACAGAAACACTCAGAGTTGCATAGGAGGATTGAGAAGTAATATTCAAAGTAGATTGAATGAAAGATGTTAGAGAATTCACCTGGGCTTGCAACTTTGCATTCTCCTATTGCTAAGCTTTAACTCTCTTTTCTAGCACGCATTGAGAGAATTTTAAATGATATAAATCACCTTCCATCGTAGGAGGACCCATGTCAATCTTGGTCATATTGAAATCCACTTCTGTGACTTCATTTTCATTTTTATCCCAATGGGGTCTGTAATCTCCAAGATCCTTTGCCCTAAGGAAGAATCTATTACCATCTGAGACATCCTCTTAGCCTTCATAGGCTTAGGTGTAGTTACAACGTCAACGTTTATGTCTATTGTTGGGGGATATCTCCTCTTTTTCTCAAAAACTTTCTTTAGCTAGGAAGGGGAAGACAAAATTGTACCGCTCTCACTTGCACCCAAGACAACTCTCTCTGGGTGATTAGGAGTATCTTGCATAGGAATTTCATTTGATATGAGGGAAGCTGGATTCTCAAACAAGGAACGAAAACTAAAAGTACCCTTATCAACAATCTACTGATAAATGGAAGAATCATTACCAGGTGAAGGAGACATAGCAGAAGTCATGTGATCTGCCTGTAATTGTTGTAAGGCATCCAACTTCTCCGCTCGTGGTTTCACGAATGCAGGCTGACCATCCTGTTCACATACACCTTTTAGTTTTAGTTTCCTATTATCTTCAGGCTGCTCTCCATCCCCACCACTACCAGATTGTGAACCAACTCTGTGATGAGGTTTCTCCACAACAGTTGAAGTTTTCTCAATTCTGGAAGCCTGGGAGCTTCCTTGCTCTCTTATTCCTGATTCTTTATGTACAGAAGAAGAACCAACATGCTCTTGAAATTTCCCCTTAATATCAGGATAACAGTTCTTTGCACATGCAACAACCAGGTTTGGACATGGCACAATAGGTGGGAAACCCCAAGCATGAGCTAACTCGCTTGTTAGGATTTTCTAGGCTATAGGCGACTTAGGGTTTTGCTCTAACTGAGCCCAGAAATCCTCCAAGTTGAAATCTATATGACTTAGATCAGTATCCTTCACCTTAGCTAAATCATTCTGAATAAACAAAAGCTTCATCTTTACTTGTTTGAGAAACTAGTAAACAAAAGCTTCTGTAACTGCTAAGGGTGCCAAATAAAGCTCCAAAAGATTTTGGGTAAACAAGTAGTCTGGACTCATGAAAAATAATTGTTCTTCCCAATTCCCACCTAGTTGACTTAAAGTATTCAAATTTGTCACTATATGAAATGGGCAAGAAAGAGCACAAATTAGCCAACCTGGTTGTGAAAGCTTGTGTTCAACACCTGTAGAAGACACAGTCCAGAGATCCTCCAAAGCACACTAATGAAAAATTGAAAATGTAGAATAACGTGTCTACGAGGGTTGCAAACCCAATAAATTGTTTCCATAAATTGCATTAATTTTGGCGGCATGTACTGTTGTACGATTCATAATTGAGCCGTATAAATTGCTTTCCCAAAAATGTCTAATTGTGCTTTTGACAACATTCCTTATTTATTATGAAAGGATAGAGGTCACTTCCGCCGCGTGGATGTCATTAAATGGAAAATATTCTGTTAGATTTTGATTGTCAGATGATCGCAAATCGATGACATAAGTTCTATTTGGGACAAAAGTACTGACACACCCAATTTCTCAAATTTGTAGTTGTACAGTCGAGGACTTGCGCTCTGCCATGCTACCACCTTGACCTTTACACCATACTCAATATAAATATATTATATATTTTATATATATGTCAACCATTGATCTAATAATATCTAACGACTGCTAGTTGATTCCGGAGGATTTTGTTAGCAATGTGCAGCATTGGAGATCTACCTTCTGGAATTGAAAGTTACAACTGTTCATCTTTCATTCTAGGGTTCATCAAATGGTCAGTGGTAGTAAGATTGATTTGATTGAATGCACTTAACTGCATAGATTAGCCAATGCTCAATTAAGTTCATTAATGGCAAGTGAGTCATGACAAACTGCACAAATTTGCCAATGCGAATTTCCACGGTACAACAGAGGCAATTAAACAGAGTTGCTTGTTATTTATTACCCATTTGTCACAGAAGTACATGTAATGTATATATGATAATCTTTATTGTTTCAACCTTATATTGCATTACTAAGTTTCAGATAGGTCAAGAATCAATAGACTGTAAAAGTTCAAAGTAATGGCTTTCATTACAGCAGCTGTGTGAAGAAAGTAAGTTACCAAGTATTTATTTTGTGATCATTCATTATTTTGAATTTAACTGTGTGATAGAGTTCTCAGTTCACAGATGTAGAATAGTAATAAGATGATGGAAAATTTTGTTTGCGTGTGGCTATGCAAGATGTTATTGCTTTGCATGTCTCGGAATGAAGAAATACGAGCATTCATCAAGTGGAATAAATCGTGTCAAGAATCAACACTTTTAACATTTGCAAATGATGTATTCTATTCTGGGTGGTGGGTTGAATCTCCCACACATGCATGCATGTATGAGAAACTAGAAATTTGCATTGACGCATGGAATTGGTATTGCAACTCATTTGCTAGTGACCTCGAGAAAATCAATTTAATTCTCATTTACTGGCCTTATTGTTACCCATGCCCAGTGGTTTCTTGTACATATAAAGCAAGGTTCTATAGTGAATCATTGACTGTCATTGTGAATGAGGACATAATTGAATTTGTAACGGACCTATTGCTTGTTAATATGACAATTATGGACTACAGTGAAATATTCATTACGCGTCGTCAAAAAGAGGAACCAAAAAGATTTTGGAGGATCAAAGCAAGGTTTGAAGGTTGAAGGATAGGAGTTTTGTTTGGAACTTTGAGGTTGGTTAGAGGTTCATGTACAATGTAATTCCCCAATCTTTTTGAAGGGTGATGTTAAATTTTACTAAATAATATAGAAGTAATTACGGTTTGAAATTGACATGAGTTCAATGGCAAATTGCAATGTATACAGATCATAGATGTTTCAAAGAATCAAATTTTCAATATTAAATAACACTGTGGCTATTTTTATCTAAGGTGTTTAGGGTTTATCCTTCTAATTCATTGTTGACCTGTGTGGCTGGTTTCCCCAACTTAAGTTGTTCTTTTATCCCCTTGGTTGTCGTCGAGTTACTGGCCCCAAGCCCCTTTATTTTATTCTAAGTCTAACTATATAATAATAATAATTACATTATATGATTAACATTGAATATATTATAGTATTATCAGATAATAATATAATATATGATAATAATTATATGATATATGATATTACATATTATAATATATATAATAATTATATTATATTATATATGATAATAATAATATAATAATAAATTATAATTATATTATATAAAATATGATATTATTATAAATTTATATATTGATATCAATTTCATTCGGTGGGCTGCAAAATACTTTTCCCAGGCATTAATTTTTAATTTATTAAATAGTTCTGACAAGTTCGCTATTGGCCGATCCTTACAAGAGCTGAAGATTGACGCTACAAAAAATCTGGACAACGAATAAATGCATCTGTCAGTTGAGGTGTGTGTTCATTAACAATCTTCCTTTAAATCCTAGAGGTCTCCAGCAAAATGACACTCGGATGGCTTGGTCAAAATATAGCATGGAGACTCCCATAAGGCTTTGATGCAATAAGTGCCAGGTCACCTTTTTGGGCCGTATCAGAGATGGCAGACTGATGAACATTTGTAACCAGCAAAACTGATTCTTCCTTGAGGTAGTGAAGATGGTCCTCAATAAAGACTTCTTGGTCTCTGAGGATAGATATAGGGTAAATTCAGACATTTCCTCACGCGTTTTGGCTTCTTTGTTGGACCTAGGAGAGGCAAAGGTGGATGCACTGATGATTCTATGGGAGGTATTCACTCCAGATATTCTTTTGGATGACGTAGACGTGTTGATTTATGTAGAATTGGGGATCAGTATCCCATGGCCGAGAGACCTAGAGAAGCCGTAGGAGGGACAAGAGGGCATACCTAGGCAGCCATTCCTGCTAAACATGAATGAGCAACAACTGGGAAGGCATAGGTTTTGGACGGCTCGTGGGAGACACTTTATTCAGTGGGCAATTGGAATGGACACAAAGGAGACTCCGGTATGGCTTGAATACTTCACAACCATTGTGAATGCAGGGGGATTCTACTCGCAGTGGCCGTAGGAGTGGTCGGGCTCCCAGGGCCACTTTTTTTTGGTGATTTCCGTGCTGGGGTGGTAGGGTGGCAAGTTTTCGAGGAGTCACTCAGTCAAGGGGCTAGGGATTTCTATGGTACTATGGTAGCCTCTCTGGTGCCGTGTGTTTTTTGGAGCCTGGGTTGGCTGCTGGAGTGGTTTTTGTATTGATATAATTTCTCGAGTGTAAATCTTTTTGTATAATATAATTACCCAAGTGTAAATCTTTTTGTATTAATATAATTACCCAAGACTCAAGTGTAAATCTTTTTGTATTAATATAATTTCTACTTTATTATTGATGCAATGATGTCAATGTGTTCATTTTATTCTATTAGTTATTATTCTATTAGTTATTATTGATGAAAGTAGATTGTCATTGATGTCAAAAAGGTGTTGGTATTGATAGAAGTTGTTTATGGTTTGATATGATTGATAAGAGATGCTCTCATTTGATCAGGATATTATTGTCATGTTTGTTTCAGAATGGATTCTTATGTTCTTGATTTATATTTGATCATGGTGTTATGATGCATTGAATTGATCATATCCACAGGACTTGTTTGATCAGTTTATGTACATTCTTGATATTCACAAGACTACAGGATCAAAATAAGTATGATACAATGCATATGTTTTATGATACAAGGTTGCTGATAAAGTTCATCTTGTCAGGCTTGATCAGTGTGGGACATTGAGGCTTATTAATAACAGATATAAGAGGTTGACATAGGCATTAATGTTTATTAATGGATGAATGAATGGTTATCATTGTGAATTGAGCATTTCACTTATTAAAAGGTCTTATATTAAAAGGGGAGCATGAAAAGGTTTCCAATGGCTCTTTATAAAGCTTTGAATATAAAACATTTCAAAAAAAAAAGCATTGAATATACTTTAAGAAGGGAACGTGAATAAGCCATTTCATGGCTTTATTTAAAATATTTTTTATGAGCTATTTTCAAGGGAGATTCTATGAAGTTGTTTTTTTTAAAAATAAGGCAGGCCTCCCTCTTTCTCACTTGCCACTTGGAGATATTAAAAAGAGGAGTATATTTTTTGAAGTGGAGAGTGTGAGTTTTATAAAAAGTATTAAATATGCTTTATTTAAATGAAGAGATTTATTTATAAAGGGCATCTAAATATTTGAAGAGCATAAAATCTTTTAATATTTTTTATTAAAGGTGGAAATGATTTTTAGAAACTTGTTGATTTTATCTCCTATTTTGGTGGCCTTTTTATTGTCATTTTTTTATGACAAATAAATTGAAGATTTTAAGGAGATATCTTTTGGAATGAAAGATTTGTTTCTAATTTTTTGTGGCATGGAAGCTAAGAAGGTGGAGGATATTAAAATGTTTTTTTGGGATTTATTTTGTGAGTTTTTAACTCATTTTTTTGCAGATGGATTTTTTAATGAAGAAGTTGATTTTGTCCAGAGAAGAAAATGATGAATGATTTTTTGTGAAGAGAAGTTTTTTATGAAAAAGATTTTATTCTTTTTCTAAGGGCAGACATTTTTGTGAGAAGATTATATTTTTTTGAAGGAAAATTTTGAAGAGATTTTTTGGAGAATCTTTTTATTTTTTTGCAAATGAAGGCAGATTGATTAAATCAATTGAAGATTTATTTTTTTAGAAGATGAAAATATTTTTTGCAGATTGGAGAAGATAAAAAGATTGAAGAATATTGAAGAGTTATTGTTGGAATGAATTGAATTATAGAAAGAAGAGGAAAATGAAATATTATTTCATTATATCATGTTTAATAAATTTGTAGGTTCATTATGATTTAATTTTTGAGGACTAATATATGCAGATTTGTTAATTGAAATGGTGAAGAAGAAGATGTAGAGAAGAACATGCCAAAGATTGAAGAAATTGAAGAAAATGATTTTGCAGAGTAATAGAATGTGAAAGGTCATCTCATATTTAATGGCATCAACATACAGGTTGAATATATTTTGAATATCCTCTTGAAGAGAAAATACAGATGATAAATTTTGTATGTGATTTGAGTTGATGAGAAGTATGGTGATATGACAGACACATGTGAAAGAAGAAGTGATTTGTATTGAAACAGAGAACCCCTCTGAATTCTTGGTTTTAATTTGAGTATGTATTAGGGGTTGCTACTCCTTGAAGTTGGTGCTTCTAAACATTGTTGCCAGTGAGGCACAGTGTGCCAGTGAGGCTTGTAGGTCAGTGAGACCTATCAATTATCAGTGAGACATATTCAGCCAGTGAGGCTTTGTAAGAAGTTTTGAAAGTTAAGCCAATGAGGCACTTCATGAGTGGTTTTTCTACCCAGAGGGTTTTCCACTCAGTAAAAATCTTGTGTCATGCTTCTCATGATTTCCTCTGTGTGTGTGCATATTAATTATTTATCATGAGTTTTTGTTTACATTCTTTATTATAAGTCTTGTGCATATAAACTCAACAAATTATTAATGTCCTCATCTCTATTTGTCTTGTCAAGATAAAGTTTACAAAAAGTTAAAATTTATACAACACTGATTCACCCCCCCTCCCAGTGTTGTCCTCGACTCCTACAATTATATCATCAAAGTGGGCCCGACTTCATATAAATATTAAAGGAGCTGCAGACTATATTGAAATGTTTCGTTTCGATGCCAGATGGATGGGTGTAGTTGAATTCTGAAACGAAAGTCCAGAGTGCAAGACTTGCGATCTCAAACCTCCGGAATCAATCAAGAGCTGTTAAATTTACAAAGATCAACGGTTGAGATTATACAATAGTTTTCAAATTTTCAATTCCACCTCTAGATGTACATGTTGTAGGGTAAGTGCAGGAAGATGGGGGGCCAAAAAGGGGTCTTAAGTGGCCACTTTTTTTCTGAAATCAGGAAATACTGGCCTTGGATGAGAAATTGAGCATAGTTACACTCAAAATTTGGAGATGCAACCAAAACAATGTTTGTAGTGCTCCGATTCTACTTTCTAAACTACTATTTTTTTTTGAAAATGGCATAGATTAAGGGGTTCAAAAGAGGGAGCCACAAAAATTGGTGTTGTTTCTGTCAAAAAAACATAACATAGCATGTTTTGTGGCTCCCTCAAAAGGTCAACTTTTTTTTGGTATTTTTAAAATCGCTTTGGTGAGAAATTAGCTAATAGCATGTAGTTTATGCCCAATTTTTCTGATAATTTTTTGATGAATATTTGTTTTTTTACTAATTTTCAAAGTGGACACATCCTAAAAAATAGAATTTTGGCCGTGCTACCCCTATAAATTTTGAAAACTAATTGAAAATCATTTTTTTATTCTTTTAATATTTGTAGAATGGAGTCTAGTTTCTAAATATGTAATTTTTTTTGAAATTTGAATGAATAGTTATTTTACAATGAAAAAAAGACCAAACAATGGTTTTTGCCTAAAAATGGACACACAAACAAAATAAATTAAAGATGAAAGGCTTAACATTGTTAAAATGTGAAAAAAATCACATCGTCAAATAGCTAAGAGAAAGCCTAACATTACCCATGTGTTTGATTTGTTCGACCTTGAAACATGTGCAAATCTGAGGGTTAGCATGAACGAAATTATGTGAAATTTTGAAGAATATAGAAAAACATGTTTGTGACTGTTCATAAGGCACTCCAAGCCTTTGGGTTGGAAATCCAAAGCAAATCCTGAGCCCAAGGCTTGGGATTCCCAAAGCAAGACATAACGCGAGTGCGTTATAATGCGCTCACGTTATGTTTTGCTTTGCATTTTTCCTTTCCCGCAAGTTTGCTGTTTGTCATGTTTGACATAACGCGAGCGCATTATAACGAGCTCGCGCTATGTTCCCCTTAAATTTTTTTACGTTCAAGGCTATTAATCATGAGGGTTAAGGGATAAGGGATAGGGTTGGAGGGTTTAGGGATAAGGGATTAGCATTTAAGGTATAGTATCAAGCCCGTTGAGGGTCTAGGAATAGGGATAGCATTTAGGGTTTAGGGATGAGGGATTAGAGTTGAGGGATGATAGATTAGGGTTGAGGGTTTAGGGTTTAGGGTTTAGGGATAGGGTTGAGGGTTGAGGGATCAGAGTTAAGGGTTGAGGGATTAGGGTTTGACATTGAGGGTTGAGGTTCAAGGGTTAAGGGTTTAGGGTCGAGGGATTAGGGTTAAAGTAGAGTGTGGAGGGTGTAAGGAATAGGGATAGGGTTGGAGGGTTTAGGGATAAGGGATTAGGGTTTAAGGTATAGTATCGAGTCTGTTGAGGGTTTAGGAATAGGTATAGCATTTAGGGTTTAGGGATGAGGGATTAGAGTTGAGGGATGATGGATTAGGGTTGAGGGTTGAGGGATTAGGGTTGAGGGATAAGGTTTAGGGTTGAGGGTTGAGGGATTAGGGTTTATGATATAGTGTTGAGGGTTGAGGGTTTAGGATTAGGGTTTAGGGTTGATGGATTAGCATTTAATGTCAAGGTTAGGGTTAGAGTGTCGAGGGTAGAGGGATTAGGGATAGGGTTTAGGGTTGAAGGTTTAAGGATTGAGGGTTGAGGCTTTAGGGATGAGGGTTTAAGGCTTAAGATATAGTGTCAAGTGTTGAGGGTGTAGGGATAGGGTTTAAGTTTTAAGGGTTAAGGGTTGAGGGATAGGGATTAGGGTTTAAGGTATAGTGTTGAGGGTCGAGGGATCAGAGTTAAGGGTTGACAGATTAGGGTTTGACGTTGAGGGTTGAGGGTTGAGGTTCGAGGGTCAAGGGTTTAGGGATAGGGTTGAGGGTTGAGGAATTAGGGTTAAAGTAGAGTGTGGAGGGTATAAGGATTAGGGATAGGGTTGGAGGGTTTAGGGATAACAGATTAGGGTTTAAGGTATAGTATCGATTTTGTTGAGGGTGTAGGAATAGGGATAGCATTTAGGGTTTAGGGATGAGGGATTAGAGTTGAGGGATGACAGATTAGGGTTGAGGGTTGAGGGATTAGGGTTTAGGGATAAGGTTTAGGGTTGAGGGATTAGGGTTTAAGGTATAGTGTTGAGGGTTTAGGGATAGCATTTAGGGTTTAGGGATGAGGGATTAGAGTTGAGGGATGATAGATTAGGGTTGAGGGTTGAGGGATTAGGGTTTAGGGATAAGGTTTAGGGTTGAGGGATTAGGGTTTAAGGTATAGTGTTGAGGGTTTAGGGATAGGGTTTAGGGTTGGGGGATTAGAGTGAAGGGTTGAGGGATTAGGATTTGACGTTGAGGGTTAAGGGTTTAGGGTTAGGGTTGAGAGATGACGGATTAGAGTTAAGGGTTAGGGATTAGGGTTTGACATCGAGGGTTGGGGCTTGAGGTTCGAGGGTCAAGGGTTTAGGGATAGGGTTGAGGTTTAAGGGATTAGGGTTAAACTAGAGTGTGGAGGGTGTAAGGATTAGGGATAGGGTTGGAGGCTTTAGGGATAAGGGATTAGAGTTTAATGTATAGTATCAAGTCTGTTGAGGGTTTAGGAATAGGGATAGCATTTAGGGTTTAGGGATGAGGGATTAGAGTTGAGGGATGAGGGATTAGGGTTGAGGGTTGAGGGATTAGGGTTTAGGGATAAGGTTTAGGGTTGAGGGTTGAGGGATTAGGGTTTAAGGTATAGTGTTGAGGGTTGAGGGTTTAGGATTAGGGTTTAGGGTTGACAGATTAGCATTTAATGTCAAGGTTAGGGTTAGAGTGTCGAGGGTAGAGGGATTAGGGATAGGGTTTAGGGTTGAAGGTTTAAGGATTGAGCGTTGAGGCTTTAGGGATGAGGGTTTAAGGCTTAAGATATAGTGTCAAGTGTTGAGGGTGTAGGGATAGGGTTTAAGTTTTAAGGGTTAAGGGTTGAGGATAGGGATTAGCATTTAAGGTATAGTGTTGAGGGTTGATGGTTTAGGGATAGGGTTTAGGTTTGAGGGATTAGGGTTTAGGGTTGATGAATTAGGGTTTAATGTTGAGAGTTGAGGATTGAGGGTTGAGGGTTGAGGGTTGAGGTTGAGAAATAGGGTTAATGGTCAAGGGATTAGGGTTAAATAAGAGTGTCGAGGGTAGAGGGATTAGGGTTTAAGATATAGTATCGAGCTTGTTGAGGGTCTAGGAATAGGGATAGCGTTTAGGGTTTAGGGATGAGGGATTAGAGTTGAGGGATGATGGATGACAAATTAGGGTTGAGGGTTGAGGGATTAGGGTTTAGGGACAAGGTTTAGGGTTAGGGTTGAGGGATTAGGGTTTAAGGTATAGTGTTGAGGGTTTAGGGTTGAGGGATTAGAGTGAAGGGTTGAGGGATTAGAATTTGACGTTGAGGGTTGAGGGTTTAGGGTTGAGGGTTATGGATAGGGTTGAGAGTCGAGGGATCAGAGTTAAGGGTTGAGGGATTAGGGTTTGACGTTGAGGGTTGAGGGTTGAGGTTCAAGGGTCAAGGGTTTAGGGATAGGGTTGAGGGTCGAGGAATTAGGGTTAAAGTAGAGTGTGGAGGGTATAAGGATTAGGGATAGGGTTGGAGGGTTTAGGGATAAGGGATTAGAGTTTAAGGTATAGTATCAAGTCTGTTGAGGGTTTAGGAATAGGGATAGCATTTAGGGTTTAGGGATGAGGGATTAGAGTTGAGGGATGATGGATTAGGGTTGAGGGTTGAGGGATTAGGGTTTAGGGATAAGGTTTAGGGTTGAGGGTTGAGGGATTAGGGTTTAAGGTATAGTGTTGAGGGTTGAGGGTTTAGGATTAGGCTTTAGGGTTGACGGATTAGCATTTAATGTCGAGGTTAGGGTTAGAGTGTCGAGGGTAGAGGGATTAGGGATAGGGTTTAGGGTTGAAGGTTTAAGGATTGAGGGTTGAGGCTTTAGGGATGAGGGTTTAAGGCTTAAGATATAGTGTCAAGTGTTGAGGGTGTAGGGATAGGGTTTAAGTTTTAAAGGTTAAGGGTTGAGGGATAGGGATTAGGGTTTAAGGTATAGTGTTGAGGGTTGATGGTTTATGGATAGGGTTTAGGTTTGAGGGATTAGGGTTTAGGGTTGAGGGATTAGGGTTTGAAATTGAGGATTAAGGGTTGAGGTTCAAGGGCCAAGGGTTTAGGGATAGGGTTGAGGGTCAAGGAATTAGGGTTAAAGTAGAGTGTGGAGGGTATAAGGATTAGGGATAGGGTTGTAGGGTTTAGGGATAAGGGATTAGAGTTTAAGGTATAGTATTGAGTCTGTTGAGGGTGTAGGAATAGGGATAGCATTTAGGGTTTAGGGATGAGGGATTAGAGTTGAGGGATGATGGATTAGGGTTGAGGGTTGAGGGATTAGGGTTTAGGGATAAGGTTTAGGGTTGAGGGTTGAGGGATTAGGGTTTAAGGTATAGTGTTGAGGGTTTAGGGATAGGGTTTAGGGTTGAGGGATTAGAGTGAAGGGTTGAGGGATTAGGATTTGACGTTGAGGGTTGAGGGTTTAGGGTTTAGGGTTTAGGGTTAGGGTTGAGAGATGAGGGATCAGAGTTAAGGGTTGAGGGATTAGGGTTTGACGTCGAGGGTTGAGGGTTGAGGTTTGAGGGTCAATGGTTTAGGGATAGGGTTGAGGTTCAAGGGATTAGGGTTAAAGTAGAGTGTGGAGGGTGTAAGGATTAGGGATAGGGTTGGAGGGTTTAGGGATAAGGGATTAGAGTTTAAGGTATAGTATCGAGTTTGTTGAGGGTGTAGGATTAGGGATAGCATTTAGGGTTTAGGGATGAGAGATTAGAGTTGAGGGATGACAGGTTAGGGTTGAGGGTTGAGAGATTAGGGTTTAGGGATAAGGTTTAGTGTTGAGGGCTAAGGGATTAGGGTTTAGGGATGAGGGATTAGAGTTGAGGGATGATGGATTAGGGTTGAGGGTTGAGGGATTAGGGTTTAAGGTATAGTGTTGAGGGTTGAGGGTTTAGAATTAGGGTTTAGGGTTGACGGATTAGCATTTAATGTCGAGGTTAGGGTTAGAGTGTCGAGGGTAGAGGGATTAGGGATAGGGTTTAGGGTTAAAGGTTTAAGGATTGAGGGTTGAGGCTTTAGGGATGAGGGTTTAAGGCTTAAGATATAGTGTCAAGTGTTGAGGGTGTAGGGATAGGGTTTAAGTTTTAAGGGTTAAGGGTTGAGGGATAGGGATTAGGGTTTAAGGTATAGTGTTAAGGGTTGATGGTTTAGGGATAGGGTTTAGGTTTGAGGGATTAGGGTTTAGGGTTGAGGGATTAGGGTTTGAGATTGAGGTTTGAGGGTTGAGGAATTAGGGTTAAAGTAGAGTGTGGAGGGTATAAGGATTAGGGATAGGGTTGGAGGGTTTAGGGACAAGGGATTAGAGTTTAAGGTATAGTATCGAGTCTATTGAGGGTGTAGGAATAGGGATAGCATTTAGGGTTTAGGGATGAGGGATTAGAGTTGAGGGATGATGGATTAGGGTTGAGGGTTGAGGGATTAGGGTTTAGGGATAAGGTTTAGGGTTAAGGGCTGAGGGATTAGGGTTTAAGGTATAGTGTTAAGGGTTTAGGGATAGGGTTTAGGGTTGAGGGATTAGAGTGAAGGGTTGAGGGATTAGGATTTGACGTTGAGGTTGAGGGTTTAGGGTTAGGGTTGAGAGATGAGGGATCAGAGTTAAGGTTTAAAGGATTAGGGTTTGACGTCGAGGGTTGAGGGTTGAGGTTCGAGGGTCAAGGGTTTAGGGATAGGGTTGAGGTTTAAGGGATTAGGGTTAAAGTAGAGTGTGGAGGGTGTAAGGATTAGGGATAGGGTTGGAGGGTTTAGGGATAAGGGATTAGAGTTTAAGGTATAGTATCGAGTCTGTTGAGGGTGTAGGATTAGGGATAGCATTTAGGGTTTAGGGATGAGGGATTAGAGTTGAAGGATGATGGATTAGGGTTGAGGGTTGAGGGATTAGGGTTTAGGGTTGAGGGCTGAGGGATTAGGGTTTAGGGATGAGGGATTAGAGTTGATGGATGATGGATTAGAGTTGAGGGTTGAGGGATCAGAGTTAAGGGTTGAGGGATTAGGGTTTGACATTGAGGGCTGAGGGCATTTTCTATCAAGAACTTGATTATGAGGGCTTTCCCCTTCATTGTTATGCCTATCATATGGTGGAGCATCTGGCAAGCTCTTGCAAGAAAGAGATGTGATCAATGGAAAGGATGTGATGAATCTGTAGCAGGACAAAATGCAAGCGCGTTATAGTGCGAGTGCGTTATAATACCCTCACGTTTTATCTTTCTGTTGAAATGGTAAAAAAGTGGTTACCCCCGTGATCCAGGCCCACATGCTCTATTTTCTTACTGATTTTGCACATGCTCCGACAAAAAAGAAGTGCTTTCATGCTGTTGGGAAGTTCACATGCACATTTGACACATTGTACCACCTTTGCATGATCTTTCCAGCACCTTTTCTGCGTTGCCAACTTGAGAAGGAGGAAATAACATAGTTTTCACACCAAGTTTGATATATATCTATTGAAGTTTCAATTTTTGTAGTGTTGCAATGTTAATTGTGATTCAATTTTAAGAATTTAACATTATAGATTGGTTAATAGTATTGTTGTTAGTAATTATATTTGAGTGTTATTCAATTTAACATTGAAAAGGAAGCAAGTGGTGAAAAACTCAAATTGTTGAGGAGTTTGATGCAAGAAGAAAAAACACTACATAATTGGCTACTCTCTCCATTCGAATCTTTATTTTTTAGGTATGTCAAGTCTTTACATGCATGTTCTTTACATTTTCCTTAATTCGAATTGAATTACTTTATCATGCTTTATCATACATGTTTAAAATAGACACATTCCCAATCAAGAAAGTAGCCTACAATCTCACATGATGCCATGTATATTTTCTACACTTGGGCTCTTTAATAATTATGTGTAATAAACAGACCTTAACATACCATGATGTCAAACTATACAAGAATAAATCCTTACAACATAATAAATGTACAATCCCACTATTATCTTGTATTCATTACTTAGGAAGTAATATTAGTCTCTTTATCATGCTATAGACAAATTCTCCATCATGCTGAGGAAACGATCAAGAATTAAACCAACATAGGAAGAGATAGAAGCTAAGAATGCAAAGAAAGTAGTGGCTATGGGGGAACTTCGTGAGAAGAGGAAATTGGACACGATAAATGAAGACATACCAATTGAAGAGGAACCACAACCATCACAAAGAGATATGGTATTGGCGGCACAAAGAGAATGAATGCAAAAACTTCGTGGTACGAGAGATTTGAATACCATATTTGGAGACACGTCCTCTACCGCAAGTCAACATGTAGGGACACCATCTACCACATCTCAAGTTGAGAGCACATCATCACTCACATGTGATGAAGGAGGTACGCCATCGTTCCCACCTCAACCTCAAGGTATGTCATCTATTCCATCTTCGATCGAAGGTATGCCATCTAACCCATCTCATTTAAATATTGATGAAATTCCTAATGTTGAGATGAATTTACCTAACTTGACACCACCTAGAATTTTGCATAGAAAGCCAAAGTATTTGATTGATATTGATGAGAATATTTTGTAGCCAATGGAAGGTAAGATTCCAAAACGCACTTGTAGAAGATATGCTAATAAGATTTAGAGATTGTTCTTTGAAAAGTTAAATGAGACTACAAGATGTCAACTATTCGTTGAAATAATGTGAAGTATAAAGTATAGGTCTATCATGAAGATTCTTGGGTTGAGAACATTAGAGGAGTCAAGTGAAAAATCTATTGTCAAGAATCTAATGAGTGTGTATGAAAGTGTGGGTAACACCTCACGCACAAAAGATAGTAATGCAACACGGCGTGTGATTACATCGACTATAGTAAGTAGTCAAATGAGAAAAGCTCATCTCATTAGAAAGACAAGTCAAGAATTAAGAATTAATAGGAAAACTTTATCAAGAGCCGTTGGAAGACGCCAAAGAATTGAGGACACTAATGCCAATGAATTATGGGCGTTCTCAGGGAGACTACCACAAAAAGATAAACCAATTGTTGAAGCATTGAGATCACTAATTGAAGACTTTTGGAAGAATTACACAAGGGTATCTCCGAATCAAAGGGATGTGGTAAGAAGGAGAATTGGTAGTTAGAATCGTGAGCCACATCCAAAGCATTTTTTGGATGAGACTCAAACACAGTTTTATGGTAAATTTCTAGAGAAGTATCCTCAAATTAAAATTTGTCAAAGATATTTTGAATTGCTAAAACCTTTCTATGTTAAGATAAATCACACACGCACTACTTGTTGTTGTAGATTACATATTGAATTTTCTAACCATTTTGATGCTTATAGGTCTATATGTTTAGATATGCATACTAACAATGATTTGCAGGGTTGTGCCATATGTACCCCACCAACATCTTCAAGAGACTTCATATCAAGAATTTTATGTGAAAGAGAGGAAGGTCAAATATTCTACAAGAAATTATGCTTGGATGGCACATGTCATTGTTGCGGTGGCTTGCAACATTTGCCAATATGTGAACATATGGAAATAACACATGCAGTTGGAAACAAACTAGTAGAGTTTGGCAAGTATAAAATAGTGGCATACAATACAAAAGATGGTAAAGAAGCAAAGAGTTGTGAATTAGTTATTGAAAAGATTCCAGTGTATCAGTTTATGCCTATATTTCGTGACAGCATAGTGTATGAGTATGCAAGACATGCCCATAGAGCTCGATGGTTGGACTTGCAATTCAAGTTATGCAAGGACACATTTTCGGTTGGTAGCATTGTTTTAGTCATTGAATTTGCAGAGAACTATAGTCTACAGCCACAGCGTGAGGTGCAATCACAATATTACAACTCCACATAGGTTTCTATATTTGTGCACATCGCATTCATTCATGCGAATGATAGTACAGAGGATGACAGAAAGATCATAAGGGAGTATAATTTCTCTACTAGTAATGATCACACGCATTCTAAGGAGTTTGTGCAAGGTTGCTTTCAGGTGTTCTACAATGATTTGGCTAGAAGGGGCATATCGTTCAGTCAGCATATCATATGGTCAGATAACTATGCGTCACAATTTAAGAACTCACAGAATTTCTATTGGCTGAGTAGGAGGCATAATTTTACAGGTATTCAACATATGTGGAACTTTTGTGAGGCCAGGCATGGAAAGGGGGAGCATGATGGTGCAGGAGCATGTATCAAAAGAGCCATAGCACAAGAAGAGTTAAAGTATAAAGACAATGCAAAGTTGACAGATGCAAAATTGATTGTCGAGTAGTGTAATGCTTCCATGGGTCCAAGTAATGAAGGTAAGTCTTCAATTCGTAGATTTTTTTGGTTGATAGATGATACTAACATTGCACCATATGAGGATTGTTGTACACTGATAGGATCAAATGAGATGCACTCTTTCAGAAGCTCAATTGTAGGTTCATGGAGTATCCATACACAAAAGATGTCATGCTTTTGTTCTTCCTGTACAATTCAAGTCTAGGATGAGTGCAAGTCAAAGGAGTGGGTTGATGAATGGCAGTTAAGTTATCTTAGCCCACTTGACACGTATCGACCCCCGACGACACTGGAACTAACACAGATGGAATCGTCAGTTGACTTTGACCACATATCAGATTTAGTTCAACCAGGTAATATAGGGCACGTATATGCATCTAATTTCATCTAGTTCAACCAGGTAATGTCATCTTACTTTGTAGTGTTTTTGTAATGTTGACTAATTTCATCTAATTTGCTACACATATCAATGTAGGGTACGTATATGCAGTTATTGCAGATGAAGATAATGAAGAGGGAATAGATTATTACTTATGTCGTTGTGTTGAGGCCAAAAAGAAATTGGAGGCCCCTGTTACAGATGGAGAAAACATCGAATACCCTACAGGCTCAGTGGTTATTACTGGAACATGGCTTAGAAGGTACACACATAAGAGTGTTAATATTTGGCTATTTTAGGACTTTGACATGCATCAAAAGATTCTTCATTACTTGAACCTTGTTGTGGCATCCAATGTTCATTTGATAAAGTATGGGGGTAGACCTTTGAATAAAATATTGTGGAAGGTGCGTGAGTCTGACCATGAAGCAATACTTGACACAATAAAGAGTAGAGTAGACCCAGATGGTTCACTGGATTAATTTGTAAGTATTCACATTGATTTTGTAAAGTCATGTTACATTGAGTTGTAAGTATGCACATTAATTTGTTAGGTTTGTCTTTTTTTTATTTCCTCTTGCATTTTTACACATATGTACACATTTTTACATCATCATGTTATGCATTTTTGGTGTCCTGCTCCTGATGCGACCAAACTCATAACTCACCCTACTTCCTCTAGAGACCATTTGATGATCTCTCCAACACTCTGGATTTAGGGCGCCCAATCATGATGATGACCTATATACCATTCTCCCAAGGCGTTCATAATGAATGAAAAGAAGACCAAGGGCACCCAAGCTTAATAGACTTATTTCTTTCAATTTTGATGATCCAAACTGGATGAAAGGAGACATGAAATGCACCTTAGGACTCCATGCTAAGGTTTGAGCCATTAAAGTCTCTTGATATTAGGCGCTCATGATGATGAAACTTAGAGCTTTTTCCTTTCCTATGCACTCATCTAAGATGTTTGAATGATAAGGAGTGCCTTGACCTCTATAATGTACATTGGGCACCAAAATCAAGGTGATTTTAAGTCACTTTGAGTCATTTGGGGTCAGTTTGAGTCTTTGAGTCATGTTGCAAAAAAGTGTCAATGTTGTCAAGTTGCACAAAGCAACTTTTGCATTTTTGGTGTCCTACTCGTGATGTGACTAGATTGACTATTCCAACACATCCGGATGGGTACATTTACACTAGGCGTGGTCTTGTTTTTCACCCAAACATGTCGAAACAGTCTGAGGTACATTGTACCGACGATATCCCTGAAGAGTCCAAAGTGCAAAAAGGCTGCAATCTTTGACAAGATGCTACTCAAAAACTGTGTCACTTAGAAACATTCTGTTTGAGGCAACACGATCATGTAAAGTGTCTCTACAATAACCTCTCTCAGTTTTTTATATCTCTGAGGCATTTGCCCGTGGTGAAAGGTTTTCTGCTGCCCCAAAAATCATCAGAAGGAGGCAGTGTAAAGTTGCAAAGGGGTGTAACTTTTGTCCTGCTCCTGATGCGACCAAACTGACTATTCCAACATGTTCGAATGGGTACATTTACGCTAGGCATGGTCCTATTTTTTACCTAAACATGTCGAAACAGTCCAAGCTACATTGTACCCACGATATCCCTAAAGAGTCCAAAGTGCAAAAAGGCAGCAATCTTTGACGAGATGTTACTCAAAAACTGTGTCACTTAGAAACATTCCATCTGAGGCAACACAATCATGTAGAGAGCCTCTATAATAACCTCTCTCAGTTTTTTATAGCTCTGAGGCATTTGCTCGTGGTGAAAGGTTTTCTGCTGCCCCAAAAATCATCAGAAGGAGGCAGTGTAAAGTTGCAAAGGGGTGTAACTTTCATCTTGCTCCTAATGCGACCAAACTGACTATTGCAATGCGTCTGAATGGGTACATTTACGCTAGTCATGGTCCTGTTTTTCACCCAAACATGTCGAAATAGTCCGAGCTACATTGTATCGACGATATCCCTGAAGAGTCCAAAGTGCAAAAGGCAACAATCTTTGATGAGATGTTACTCAAAAACCATGTCACTTAGAAACATTTCATCTAAGGCAATGTGATCATGTAGAGTGCCTCTACAATAACCTCTCTTGGTTTTTTATAGCTCTGAGGTATTTGCTCGTGGTGAAAGGTTTTCTGCTGCCCCAAAAATCATCAGAAGGAGGCAGTGTAAAGTTGCAAAGGGGTGTAACTTTCGTCCTGCTCCTGATGTGACCAAACTGACTATTCCAACACATTTAAATGGGTACATTTACGCTAGACATGGTCCTATTTTTCACCCAAACATGTCGAAACAATCTGAGCTACATTGTACCGACGATATCCCTGAAGAGTCTAAAGTGCAAAAAGGTAGCAATCTTTGACGAGATGTTACTTGAAAACCGTGTCACTTAGAAACATTCTGTCTAAGGCAACGCGATCATGTAGAGTGCCTCTACAATAACCTCTACAATAACCTCTCTCAGTTTTTTATATCTCTAAGACATTTGCCCGTGGTGAAAGGTTTTTTGCTGCCCTAAAAATCGTCAAAAGGAGGCAGTGTATTAATTCAGGATGAAAGCCTATTCACTCTAGGCACCTATTTTTCACCAAATCACACATGTGCCTTGAACAAGTGATGCTTCAAGTGGTGAACAAAATGGGCGCCTTGAAGAATTGAGCCCTCCAAGACATCTTGCAATTGCCTAAAAGTCTAAAATTTACATAAGTGAGTTAAGGCGCCATTTTCCATCTCCAGAGCCTCCTTTGAGTGCCTTAACATGGAGTGAATGTTTTAGTCTATGAAAGATTGCACCTAAAGAATATAACGATGAACTAAGTTAACAAAATGAACTTCATTGAGGGTGGCGCACTTGTGCATCTAGACAACTCTAGTTTAGCGCCTGAGAAAAAGCATGTTTAGAGACACCCCTCAAATGAACCCTCTAGAACCAATAACCATAGCTCAAGATCCATAACCATGAGAAGATAAATCATTAAAAAAATTCATCTAAAGGATGGGAAATACCTCTTAGATGATAGTCTGCCGAGTAGACCAAGAGTGGGGAATGAGAATGCTCGTCGAAGATACACCAAGCCACAATGACTCTCTCCAATAAGAATCTTCTCTAGGTCCATAATTAACTCACGCCCATATCCAAGTGAAAGTCTCCTTGGTCTTCCTGCTAAAACCTCTAAAGGGTAACCATCTCAACAACTGTCTCTAATCCCAAGAGAACTCTAGCCTCACCCAAGTTTCAAAGTATGTATGAGAACCTACAACCAATCAATCCATGTTAAGTTCCAAATGCAACACCACATTATCATGAAGCTCCCAAGCACATGACCAATGTACTCAATACCAAGAGAACCAACAAGACCACTGTCAAAACTCCAACTACAAAATTAGGTATCCAAACATGACATCATGATCTAACATCTCCTCCTAGAAGATCACATGCACCAATACAGACATCCTAGTCTCAAGAGAACTTTTATCATGCTAATACTCTAATCTAGATTCAAGAGTCCACCAAGACACACTACCAAACACCTCTAAACCAAGGATCAACATCTACAACCACATGAAGATAACTATCTCCTAAAAATAGTAGCCAAGATGTCAAAGCACTCTCACTACAAATAATAATCATAATCCAAGAGTTTGTCCATTACACCCAACCACTATATAAGATCATCCATCACTAGGTGACGAATACACATCACTATCAAAGCTCCCACTGAACCATGATATGAACTACACATCGCATTGTGATAACCATCTCCTAAATGAAGATCACCATGGTCCACACACACTCAACTATAATACTAATAACTCCAAAGTAGAACCAAGATCTCCAATCTAAGAAGATAAACCATCATTACTGTCAAAAGCTCAGACTAAACTATGCAACTAAGATATCCATGACATCATGATAAACATGCTACAAGTCCCAATAACCAACTATCCAATCATTCTCATCATCCATCCTCTCATCCCAATGCAACATACCAATGCGCAAATGAGCATAGACAAGGAAAAATAACAAAGTCATCCCGTGGATATAGGCAATATGCATTCAAGTCATCCCACTACAATCAATGAGGTGTGCATCCCAAAAAAATGCATAACTTGTAGATCCCAACAATTGAAAACATGCAAAATCATCATCACATTAGTAATCATCATCACATTAGTAAACATCATCACATTAGTAAACTAGTAAACATCATTTGCATCCATACTTAAACCAATCTTATTGTTGTGTTTGATGTGTCCTCTTTCAAACAACCATTTAACAAAATTTGAGTCCAAACAATAAACATTTACAACCATAAACATCTCAAAGTCCAAAATCCAAACATTCTATCATCCTTAATCATTTCCATCATGGACCCTTTGTTTGAAAAAATTATTATGTAAGATAAAAATCCTATGCCTATTACCTTGTTCGAGGCTCATGCAACACCCAAAATCACAATCAAAATAGGTCCTCAAACAATGCATCCTTTAAATGAGATCTTTTATCCAAATCAATCAAAAAATCCCTTTGACAATGATGATGATGATAGTCTTGTAGATCAAGATGATATCAAGATGACAGTCACATTAACTATGAGATCATTACATGCAAACTTTCCATAAACCTTCATCTCCCACTCATGAACATGCAAGAATATTTTAAACAAGAAATGACTAGCACTAGCTATCATGCCAATCCTAAATACACATCTAATGGTCATCCTTATGGTACCTTTGGTAAGGGAAGAACCACTTTAGACCAAGGTCCTCATATTCAATTCATATCTCCAATCCCAACTGCACGTGAGAATTGTTTATCCTATGTATCCTATTCAAATCCTCCATCTCATAATCCTTACATTCCAACTTATCCCATCAATCCAAACCCACTACATCCAAATCATCCTTTTTAGATTTCCTCCAAGGACTTCTAGTGGAGGAAAAATCTCAAACTAGAAATCACAAATTCAATTAATGTACCTCTCCCAAGCCTATCCAAAAGTCACATAGTACCATGCATATCCATCAAACACCACAATGCAATCAAAATCCTAACAACATGCCCATGATCCAAGATCAAGTGCAATCATGCAAAGATATTATCAATCACAAGCCTATTAAGAATGAACTAGAGTCTTCTAGTACCATACTTTTCCATCAAACACCATCATGTAATCCATGGCCTATCAAGCCTATCAAAGAAAATGCAAACATCCTATGTAATACAATCGGACTTTAAATATTTGAAGTAGCCGTCTACAAATATCCATTCAAACGTGGATTTATAATGCAAGTATGGATGCCATCAATAAAAAAGATTTGTATTAACCAAATATCCATATAGGCATACATCAATATCTGTCGATATAAGTATAACATATATACAAAATAGCCATATAGGCTTACAAGAATGCCATATAGGCTTACAAGAATGCCATATAGGCATACAATGTCAACTATGTACAATACAAAATATATGTCCACAAATGCCATATAGGCATACAACAAAGGAACACAATAAAAAGTCATTCCCGTCTGGCTGGTGAAGAGAATAAATCATGAGTAGCCTTTGATCTTCTAGGGGATGGAGACGTGCATGTGGGTGGTCTACTATGAACCCGAGGGCTACTCCTCCTATTTAGTTCTTCCTGCATCTTTACCTGTTACAATAAAAAGTATAGACATTAATATATAGAAATTACATGTTATAAAAAATGAAACATTTAACAAAATAATCACTTATCGCTAACATATAATCTGTCTCCTCACTTGCCTCAGTAGCAGAAATAGGCCCTGGTGATGTCATGTCCTATAGAAACCATCCAGATAGAAATTAAACTTCAAATCAATAATCTTTTGATTTTTCAAAAATAGACAACTATAACAATGAATGTAAATTGAAATTTACTAATCTGCCTCATACCCCTGTCAATGCCATGGAGCTATGAATCGCAGAGGCCACACCCTGCTCCATTGCCCTATGAACATGGGGAGGTGTCTCCACAGCCTGCATCATCTAGAAATAAAACAACATTATTCAATTACGAAAACTATAATAGTGATGCAAATCATGGCTCCTAACATACACACACGTTCATATAAACATGGAAGTACACACAATAAAGCACACAAATCACATACAAAAATTTAGTAAGTACAATTCATTCATTAAACTATTTATTTTATTACCTCTGTAAAGCTTTGAAGTCCACCACCGCTGGCAGGTGTTGCCATGAAATCTACAGTATTAACCTATTCAACATCCAAAATCAGAAATTAGAATACCATTCATATAACGATGCTATTCACATGTAATATTTATAATTGTTTACTAGTTACATACCTCGACAGTAGATGATCTAGTGAAAAATGCAGGTAGAGAACCACTGAAAACTACATCGACACTATGACCCTGAAATTTCATTAAAATCAGCAATTTAAATTAGTTAATCTTGTATTTCAAAAATAAAATTTAATAAATTAAATTCAATAAACTTGCTAATATTTACCTGAGTATTAAGGCCAAAAGTCTCACTCAGGAGGGTATCTGTCATCACCATCTACTCAGTTGCAGATGTAGCCTGTGCGCCTGCGTCCTGACTGTCCATGGGGTCATAACCATAGGCTGACCCGTAAGCCTAGCAAGTATGCGGTGGGACCCTACTCCTCGCACTATCTCCCAACCCACTCTGTGTTGCAAGACCGGCATACTCTATGATGCTCTGGGTCAAGGCACTAATCGACTGAAGTGTATCGACCTCAACACTCTCCTTCACAATGGAAGGGATAGAAACATGCTCGTGGGCTGGTCTGTTGATTACTCGTCTCACTACCCATTGTGGGTCAAGACGTGCCCCTGGTCTATCTTGTGCTGAGCCCCCACCTCTACCCTGGAAGTCCCGCATATCAAAATAGTTTGGCACTTTATTGAGGACAAACTCGCAGTAGAGTTTCCTCAAAAAGTATTGCGGGACCTCATTATTATTGCATGGAGGATGGTCAAAAACCATCCACCACCTCTGCCCGAAATTGTCCCTTATTGCGGGACCTCATTATTGTTGCACCAATGGATAGGGAACCTCTTGCATGTAATGGGTGGAGGTTGATTTGTTTATGGGTTTGTGAAAATTGAACACAAGTCTAATTTTGTAATTTGTAATTTTTTGACATCTTGGTATGACAACTTGTCTGCATAGTAATCTCTAAACTCTCTTTTTTTATCCATCCAACTAGTTATTTGCTTGCTAATTGAATCTACATTTGATAACATAGACTCAAGAGATTCGGCAAGCATGGACCTATGCAAGGTTGAAGTGGAAGGATCTTTCAACCTTGCAATTATATCTTCAATTTCCTTTTTATTGTTTTCAATTTGCCCTATTATATTATCTTGTGTTCCAGGGGCATGTCGAGGAATGAATGGAGGAGGTTGTTGTTCTGCAGGTATTTCCTCCTTAGGATTTTGTGGATTTTGAGGAGGAGAAAGAGGAGGAGGAGGAGGTGCATTAACATTTCCTGACAATTAACGAAATATACATCAAAAATCAACAAAAACCTACCTATTTAGAAAGAAATTCAAACAAAAAAAAAGATAACTCACCCCTTTAGCATGCTCGACGTCGCGGTGGCATTTTGGTGACGAATCGATAAGCTTTTTGTGTTGATTGGTGTTTTGTAGAACGCGAACGCGTTTTTGAGGGTTTGGAAGCCGCGGGTAGAGGAGAAAATCAGGAAGAAATGAAATTGGATTGCTTTTTTTTATATTTATACTAGGTCATAACGTGCTCGCGTTATGGCTCGGCAATGATGAGCCTAAGGCTTATCATTACCAAGCCATAATGCGAGCACGTTATAATGCGCTCGCGTTATGACTTAAATTTTTTTGAAATTAATTTGGCCACTTTTTGGGCCCCCATCTTCTTGCACTTACCCTGTATTAAATAATTAATTCATGCTACAGAATTGCATGCCATCCTTAAATTTTTCTTGAACTTTAAAGTGGGAGCACTCAGTACAAGTGTACAACTAAAACTACATACTTGTACTGAACTTTAATAAAAGAAATTACCATGTTTCACTCGCTTTACTTCACAATTGGCACTTAACATTTAGCAATTTTAATTGATACTACTTGGAAGCTAGAGGGTCAAGGACTCAAGTGACAAGGAGATTGCAGTGCACCAGAAATTTTAATATCGATTGTGCGATGCCATGGATTCACTTAGTGCCAGTCTTTATATTCATCTTATTCAGGTAAGTGAAATACATATATACTTTATTCCTATTACTATTGCTGTTACTGTTGTCCTTGAGACTTCAATTTTTTCAATCTTGGGGTTTAGGATTGAGTGTTTACAAGCATGTCTACCAGCACTACCAGACCCAAAATTGGGAAAACCAAAGAAAAAGAAAAAATAGACTATGTCGGAGTGCTTAAATCCCTAGGTTTTATAGATGAATACCATGATATTTATTACCCTATAATTTAGGTTTTCATTGGAGAATAAGGTATGTCAAGCGCAAGCTAAGCAACCTGACCCAAAAAAACCAATACTAATTAACGGGATGACTGCACCATGGGTGGTTGGATTGGGATGCTTGATGTTACCTGAGGTTTTCCCTTGCCCTAAATTTATCATGGTCTATGCCCAGAATTATGATGAAAAAAGAAAAACAATAGTTAAAAAAGATAGCTAGGAAATAATTCTTCCCATTAATGGAGAACATTTTGGCAAATTGTTGGGTTTTAGCGCTGAAGAATGTGGAGCAGTCCTCATAAACCTAGAAAAACTTGCTAATACTTATGAAGCAGTTAGTGAAAATAACAAAATAAGATTTATCAAATCTCTAACAGTGGTTGGTGTCCAACTCAATCAGAATCATAAGCCTCCTTATAAAATTGATATTTTTAGATAATGGGTCTAGGATACTATTTCCATGCTAGTGTTTTGCCATGGATTGGATAATAATAGTGAAGTGGATGCAAGCCTCCTTGAAATGGTATACAATATCCATCAATTCATGCCACTTGCTAAATACAGATTTCTTGAGCACATTGTAGAATCCATTCATTGTCAGTTTTTAATGATTAAACGAAGCCAAAATGAACCTCCCACTCCCAGTGCCAACATAAAGACATTTAGGTTCACAACCTACTTGTGCTATTTTTTTCTAGTGTAGTTTGCTGGGATGTTTGAGGACAACAAGCTTCAAATTCAGCTCTAGCAAGATAAAATTGGACTACTAGATTGGACCCATAAGATAAAGATGTATCATAATCAAAAGAACTACGATTATTTTGTGGACTACTTTTTGGCTCCATTGTATGAAACCATTACAAATACTCCAATGCCTAGATCGCCTGAGTCTTGTAGAAATTGCATTCAACTGGGAAAAAAAATACAATTGGCTGACTGGTACTTCATGGAGGAATATACTGTCCTAAGATTTTATGCACCAGGAGCATAGCCCCAGAAACTTCCAATACATGTGATAGAGAGGGTTTTTGCATTGGAATACATATGACAGATGGAGAGTACTGATCAGTTGTACTTTGTTAGTCAGTAAAAGAAGAGCATATTTCCTTTCTTACCTTTTTCATGTGGAGGGTTCACATTCGAGAGAAAAAATTCACTGTGGCACATGAAATTCTACAACTTTTAAAATTTGATGTTGACTTTCACTGGTAGTATGACCCATGTGACGTGATTAAAAGAAGGCTTGTGGCCAATAAGAATGCTCTAACTAAAATTTAATATGAAAGTAAACCCCTGCTAGAAATGTTGAAAAACAAGAATTCTTGGGAGGAGGTGAGAAAAGTCATGGAATAAACTGCTGCTCAAAGAGGTATTTCATTTGAAAATTTTTCATCAGAAATAATGGGATTGCATCCAATTCCACAAACACAGAGAGATGCACTAGTAAACAAGAGATTCAACAATTTCTATACAAAAGCTGCTGAAAAATCTAAGTGTACAAAAATTCCAGAGACTCTAAAACAAGCTTGTACAGAGGAACATTGGACACTGTAAAAAATTTCTACCTTTTGGTCTATGAGGAAGGATCTCGGTGATCCAAAAGCTACTACAAATCTTGAAGATGTCTTAGAAGATGAAGAGTTCAGCAAACTGTGGGATAAAGAGCATCCCTCTGAAACTCAAGCAACTAATGCTAAAAGTGATGATGAGGATGAAAACCAACCCAAAGATCTTAGTGCCAATGTATTCAAACCTCGTATGAGTGAGACCACAAGACAAACATTTACTAAAGGGGCATTAATAGCCCAAAAATTGGGTTATGAAGGTGGTGGTTTGGGGCCCATAGGAGAAGGCATTTGGACGGTACCAGAGGTATACCCTAGAAAACCTAATGATCTTCTACTCGGCATTGGAGGTGATGAACAAGCCAAAGGGCATACACATATAGATCGGGAGATTATAATTGTTCCAGCTTTAAATCCCCAGAGTGAGATTCAATCACTAATAGTACCACAAGGGTCTTCTGATCTACATGTTTCTCATTCTTTTCTTGCAGAAGATGGTGGGCATTCTAGTACTACTGGTGGCAAATCTGGAGATGGTACAAGTATTAGTAGTAGTAGTGGTCAGCAAGAGATGCAACAACAAACTCAGAAGAGGCCATCAACAACATTAAATGAAACTATAGACAAACTTAAAGAGGAAGGCCTTGTGAAGACTAAGAAGCAGAAGGTTATGATAGGTTTTGAGTCCACATCCACATCAAAGAAGTTGTTTCTAGAAGGCACCCCTCCTCCTATTGTTAGTGTGACTGGGACAAGAATGGCTAATAGTCAGCCACAATTAATTAGAGATGCCACCAAAACTACAACTACTCCTTCACCATTCAAAGTTATGTCAAGTACCACAAATTGTGATTACAAAGCTGAGTTTGAAAAGAAAGCAAAATTATCTAAAAGTCACAAGAAGCAAGTGCTAGAGATAGAGACTACTGCATCTTCAGAGCCTGCAACAACCATGGTATTGACTACATTTGACCTGCAAAATGAAAAAATGGATTACATGATTATTGTGCCCAAAGTTCAAGATAAACAGAGAACTGGATGCAATGATTTGACGATGAGGTGAGCACCATCCAAGTGGATTTTTCTAGAATGAAAAATTTTGACAAAATTAATGTATCAGAAAGAACAACGAAGTGGTGTACACATCATTGCTAGAGAGAGAGAGAGAGAGAGAGAGAGAGAGAGAGAGAGAGAGAGAGAGAGAGAGAGAGAGAGAGAGAGAGCATATGATTGTTTTTAATTTCCTGGTAACCTTGTTGAATATATTGTCTACAAATGAGAGTTGTAAGATAGACAAGTCACATCTTCCAGTAATTGAGTTACAACAGAAGGAAAATATATTCAGTGATGTTAATTCCATTCATATTGCTCTTTTTCATTTGACTTTGTGATTTACGTAAAAGGTTGGAGACTCTTAGAGGAAAGTTACAGGTAGACATAGAAAGTGAAAAAGACAAGAGGAAAGGAGCAGAGAATAAGACCAAAGAATTAGAGAAAAGGATAAAAAACTCTGACTCTACATCTACAAGTGAAGTGAATGAACAGACAGCGGAGAAAGTGAATAAACTGAAGAAAATGTTAAGTGAAAGTAAAAAAAATTATGATATTCAAACAACCAATTTGGAAAAATTAGAACAATCCTTAATTGAAGCCAATACCAAACTGGAGAAATTAGAAAAAAATAGGACATATGTGGCAAGAAAATGTGGATAGAGAGAGAAATATCTATGAAAATTTGTAGAAAAAACTGAAGAATGCAGAGAATGAAATAAAATCCTACCAAAACAAAGTATCTGAATTATATAGAAACACAATGGTTTATATAAAAAGTAACATTTGAGAGAAACTAATGAAAAGGATTAATGATTTGTCTAAAATGTTTGAATTCATTGATGATCTAGTATTATGTAGTAATACTCTCAAACAATACATTGCTGAAAATGGAGACATGGCAACTTCAAGACAGTCAGATGCAAACAAAATTTTGCAATCAATCTACATAGCTAGTGGTGAAGAATTGGAATCCAAAGGAATTCAGAACCATATTGATGCCACAATAAAGGCCTCAACTATCATTGAAAAATGTACGAAGCTAGAACAAGCACATGAACTTTTGGTACAAGTTGCATTATTGACAAAGCCACTGCAAACAAATGCAGAACACTTCAAAAAGCTTGGTTTGCCGGTGGCTTTTGACCCATCATACCAATACATTAGAAAGGATGCTTTCAAAAAGAAGGAGGATAAAATGAACTTCGACAAGGACCAGTTTCCTCAAAATCTTGATGAGGCAATTTTTATGGATTCCATCTTACCACTGATAACCTTGAATGCAACTTTGAGTGTTACATTCAAGTCAAGTAACAATATCAGTTATACAATATTATCACAGTTACAACTCAGTAACCATGGGTTAAGAAAAATTACACTTCCATCAGATGAAGACTAGAGCACTCTACAAAAGCTAATACAATGATTTAGTAACATGTGTTTCCAATGACATCAATACTAGAATGACTAGGTTGTTGGACTGATGTCTCTAGTTTTTTGGCATCCGTTCTTTTTGTTGTCTATCTGGACTGCCCTAGGGGCTGCTTTGTAATGGGTTCAACACCCTTGGCTTGCTGCTTATCTAATCAAAAACATGTGTTTCCAAGTTCCAATAGAGCATTGTGCAGAGTTGGTTTTGAGCAAGTTATTATACATTGTAAATGTAATACTTCAGTCTTCAATGTATTCTAATTTTCTTTGGACCTTCAATGTTTGTTTGAAAATCAATATAACACTGAAATCCTTTTATGTGTTGAAATTGTCTGTATTATTTAATTGCCCACTTCATATTAAATATTTGCTAATGGTGTATGTTAATAATATAATATGCTACAACATTGTTCATATATTTCAATCTAGAACTGATAAAATGCTCATGAAAAATCATGCAACATGCAAGAAACTAAAACTTACAACTCCAGAAATATGGGCAACCTATTAGAATTGTATTATATTTCACTGATCAAAACTTCCCCAATCTTCCAATAACATTACAAAGTAGTACTTGTATCTTATTTACTTCTCAAAATTTCCAAAATCTTCCAACCACATAAGAATGATTAACATAGTTCTTTTATAGACCAAGAACGTGTACTCAACATTGATTACATTGTCATTTCAAATAGGTTTTGGATACAAAGCACCGCTAACATGGCGTTGAGAACATTAATTTTATTTGAGAGAAGAAAAGAGAAGGAGTAGATGGACTTTGGGAGATGTGTAGCCTCCTGAAGATCTGCCTCGTTAATGCTGGGGAATGTGGTTGGGTTGTTCAATCCTACGACCCATACTTGTCCTTCCATTCACTGTATGTCTTTTCAAGTGGCCAAGGGAATGAGATAACCTTTGTGATGTTGCCATTATGACTGACATAGTTGGCATCCAAAATAAACTTTACATTCTTGCAGAATATATCAAAAGTAAATTCAACCAAATGCAGTTGGTCAAGTCTTAAACCCAGCACCTGCATGGTTGGATTGACTTCATCACAACAAGCGGGAATTAATTGATGACCATTATCTATTATTTCTCTCTTCCACTTGTCCAGGTCCTTAGCATTCCCATCACCCTCCAAAATATGTGGCAACCATTTAGTGTCCATCATTTCTATTGCCTACATCTTTTCCCTCAAAACTGTATCCAATTTCAATTAAAAAATGGCCACATCCTCAAGATGTTTCAGTATATCTAACACCAAATTCAACTTAGGAGGTGCATTTGCATCAAATCTAGAACACCTAAGAAAATCTCTAACCTCTAAAGTTCTTGGTAGACACTTAGCTTTCACACTCGATAGTCTCTGCTTATCAGATTCATGCTTCTCATAGGCTATCCTTAATTTTGAGTAAGTCCTCCAGGCCTCCTCCACTTTGGCCAAGATTTTAGTCACTCTATTTTTGATCAAATTGGTGACCATGTCCTTTATTTTGTTCTCCTTTTCTTCTTTCAATTTTTTGTTATCCTCCTTCAATTCTCTGATTTCTGAAAGGAGAGGCTGTGTGTCAACTAGAAGTGACTCTGTAGTCTGAATGATAGGGGGAATCTGAGATGGACTAGGTGTTGTTATATGGAGCCTAATCAGACTCGGAGGTTATATTTACCCCACTTTTATCGGCACGGTTTCCCCCCAAATTCCTACGGGGTCAAGGGGCAGCGCCCCTTGCGGGGTCCAGGGGCAGCGCCCCTGGCGCGTTCCCTATTGCGATATAGGGCGGGGTCAAGGGGCAGCGCCCCCGTGGGGGCTCGGGGGCAACGCCCCCGAAACCTCACACGGTTTTTTATTATTTTATAATGCACCGGGAGTTAATTTTTTCATTGACCGACATAAGAAAACCCTATTTTGTAACCGACAAAAAGCTTGATAAAAAGTGGCTAAGGGTTAGGGTTTTGATATTGTATTGTAGCATTTTGCAGCGGTTTGAGTTGCAGGGATTGCTGATTGTAATCGGTTTGATTTACTGGATAATAATATTGGACTCTCTGTTTGGTGGATGTAGCCCGAGTTTGGGTGAACCACGTTAAAAATTGTCTCTCGCTATTATTATTTCTGTGTATTTCCATTTCTTTGTTTACTCTTTATTTGCATTTAATTGATATCTTCTACCGGCTAACCCTAACACCAGGCTCTAATTGTGGTTGCCCTTCATATTTGCTCAACCGGGCCATGGCCACTGCATATTTCTCCAACAATTCATTATAGTTTTTTTGTAGTTTAATTATCGTTGCCTTAGTAAATTGTGTAGTTTGCACATTTAGAGTAGCAGCTTGAGGGGCAGGGGTGTCTGACACCCTTCTAATTATGACATTGCCAGTCAGTTCCTCCAAACCAACCTTTGGTTTCTTATCACTAGGGGCCAATGCTCAAATTGCCAAGGTTTCAAACCTTGGGTCAAATGCAACACCCTACAAAGCTTTACTGACTTGTTCTTGTCGCATATCGGAGTCATCCGTTGTTATGGTATCAAATGCAATTGCATCTGATAGAGTCCAATGTGGTAGCAGTAGGATGTTGCTTCTGGTTACAAGAGCCCTACCCTCCTCTGGGGTTATTGCACTGATATCCTTATTAACCTCACTCAAAACCCTTTGAGTAATAGTATCATACTCAGAGGGGTCAACACCACTCCTTGCTTCCTCAATTCTCCTTTGAAATTCTTCATTCTTTGTCCTCAGCATGAATGACCTGAATTCAGCTATGTTGACAAATGCATCATCTGCAATAAATTGGCTACATGCCAGTACTCTCATATCTTCTGTATCAACTTCATTCTTAATTATCGACCTTGTCAACCTATTATCTGGTAAAGAGTATGACCTTATCCTTAATGGGGAACTCACTTGATGAGGAGGCTCCTAAATTTGTTCTTCTACTACTTCTTCTATCTATTCCACAACTTATGTCTCCACCTCTCAATGATTTTTTCTCTCTTTGGAGCAGGGGAATCAAGAGATTCTTCTTCTCTTAAATACTTACCCCTAGAACTGCTTGGTTGGTAAGATGGCCTCTCCTCACCTTCAGGTGCACTAGCTATTAGTTCGTCTACCTTGGCAAAGATCATCTCAATTCTCCTTATGGGATCTTGCACTTCAGTAAAATCCCCAAGGTATGTAGGATTGGCATTTCTCTTCATCCTCTCTCCCTCAATCACTGCATTCCATTTATTTCTCAAAAGATATATCTCCTGCATTGACTAGTAGCTTCTTACTATATCTTCATCGAAGATGACTCGGTGGGGGTAACCAGGCCTACTAACCTTCAATCTTGTTTTGTGAATAAAACCCTCAGGGTCAAATGCTCTCACTTGCTCCGTATCCATCCTGTAACATTGAAGCATGGAGCCAATCTGATCTAATCCATTCTTATCAATTGTTATAAAATCACTGAGCATCAATGAAGTAGGGATGAGTGACCCCTTCTTGTGCTTTCTGAAATGCTCCTTGTCAGCTTCATTTAATTTCCTTATGATTTATATGAAGGCAAGCCTCTTGGGCACAAACTTAGGCTGAGTGTAGGGTGGAGCCTCACAACCATAAATCCTGATGCAAGTAGTGTTTGCATGCAGAAACCAATCTCCCTAGTTGTGTTCTATGTTCAAGTGTGGGGCTCTTTCCAAAGGTCTCAAGAAATCCTTAACTTCTTTAGGTATTTTGTCCCCCTCAGGTTTCAAGAAACCTAAGACCTTCCTTTCAAAATGCTCCTCAAAAACAACATAACTAGCATCCTTAAAATGCATGTCAAGCATACAAGTCTACATTTGCATTGGCATCATGTTGCCTTGTTCATCTGTCACCCTCACATGTAAATCTTTATGCCACTGGCAGTGGCTTGACAGAGAGAATAGGATCATGTGGCACATCAAAGAATACCATGTGAATTCCATATGGGGACCTAAAATATACAGGTTGTTTTTTATTGTCACCATCTGCTTGTGCATTTTCTCAGCCAAGTAACCTGCATAGTCATATGGATGTCTGGTTCCAAGATCTTGAATGCAAACTACCATCATCATCAAGGATACTGGCATTCTAGCAGGTGCATCCCTCCCAAGCACATGGCATAAACTATGGTAAGTTCTGACAAAATATTCCATGAATAAATTACAATGGAAGGGCTCCTCTTCTCTATCAGAAATTTTTACCATGCCTCCATCAACTCCGCTTGGTCTATGCTCGGCCAGTTTGAATGATCTATAGGCATATCTGACAATCTTATACTTTTCTCTGAAGGCATTCAGGTCAATGGGCATACTGGCAGTAGGGTCTAAATTGAACACAATTGAAATATAGGCTTTTGTGAATCTAATTATGACAGAACCATTTCTAGATAGAAAAGACCTAGTTTTGGGGTCATATCTACTTGTAATTGCTCTGACTAGGTCTGGATTGACAAAGACACTGGGGCAAATCAGCTTGGCCAAATCAAGCTTCTAGGCATGGAAAATAGGGACTCTATAGTCTTCTTTGTTATGCCAATGCTCAAATAGGCTCCACGCTGATACGGGTATCCTAGCATCTCTACAATTCACACACAAGTCATATATTTTATCATTTTTTCCTACTTGTCCTAGCCCTGTTGTAACTTTCCTCAATGACCCGGGACATTGGATCATGAGGTCTTCGTCTAGACTACGTTTTGAGGTGGAAGGTTGACTAGACTAACTCATCCTTCTAAACTGTGTTTATGCAATTAACTTAAGGCTTCTGCAACTATAAATTACTTCTTAACACTTTGAAATGAACGGATAGCTAAATTGATGAGACACAGAGGAACATAAGCACTTACTAGTTTTTGATGCTAACAGAGGCTTGGAATCACATCAACTTGCTCATTTCAAAGCTCCTTTCACTAGGAATGCAACTATGCTCTCGAAAATGACAGACAATGCCCTAAATTATGCCCTTATAATGCTAGATTTCTTGCCATTTGCAGTATTAATGGTGGCATCGATGACCATTACTAAGTGCATGCTGTAGATAGTTGAAAAATCCTCATTCGTAGTGTTACCTTTCATTTCATCCTTATTCAATTTTTTGTGAACCTTCCCTAAGAAAAAGTCCACCCCCCATCTTACCTTATTGATCATATTTTTGTTTCCTAAGTCAGCTTTTTGTTCCTAAAAAGTTCATCCACCTATTGCCTTTTGTGTGTAAAATTACTGAAGAGTTGAACTTTTGAACTTGAACCTTTTCCACAGTTCAAGGTTCAACGGTTCAAGAGTTAAAGGTTCGATGTTTTTAAAAACTGAACTGTTTGTCCCTTTGTATAACTCAGTTCATATCTTTGAACCTTTGCGTTGAACCCTTTCCACAGTTCAATGGTTCAAAAGTTCAAATGGTTCAAGGAGTTCAATACTCAATGCTTCGTAAGGAGTCGTGTTCACTCAGTCCCTTTGTGTCATTCAATGTGTCACTGAACCTTCCACTTGAACCTCGTAGCGGAGTTCAATGGTTCAAAGAGTTGAAAGGTTCATAGGTTCAAGGTTCGTGAAATGCTCCAACCTCAGACTCTTCTTTGTCAGTTTTTCATGAAAATGTAGAACTTCGGAGTTCCCAATAAGCATTAAGTTCTGACATCTCCACATGCTCACCGAAAGTCTTATATTGCTTTGTGGTGTAATGAATGACAATGACCAGACTGTTTACTACCAGAGATTTCCAAATGCAAAGATATTTTCATCTGTCATTATGTGTTGATAGATAGTGCTTGTGGTGCACGAAGATAATGAAGATTGCAGACAGGCCCTTTTTGGGCTCATATCATCAAGGCAACACTTACAGTTATATTTGAGAGGTCGATGCACATGTGACGACTCTCATAATTCAATGCAATCTCCACTAACATTATTGTGGGTATACATGCGAAATGGGGAAGCACATGGACTGCAGCATGAAATTCGATGCTAGTTAAATTCATAATACTGTGTCTTCCAACCGGTGCTCAAGAAAAAGATTGGAATAAAGTATGGACATCCATCTGAGTATAATTGAAAGTGGATTCTGTCGGATGTTGTGGATGATATGTAGCTATGGGAAGCTTACTGTAGTGCTCTTTGGTCCCAACCAGATTTTGTTGAATACATGGATTTGTTAAATTCCCTGAAGGAAGGGCTTTCCTCTATTGCTAATGAGGTACAGAGATAAAGGCTATAGCTACTATGAATATTTTATTTCTTTTAGCTTTCATAGCCATCTTTCAGATTAACTAGATAATACAAGCCTGCGAAGTTAGTATTGTCTTCTATAAATGCAAGATGGTCTATTCTCAGAGCACAACATTCAGATGTGGTAATTACTATGATAATCTTCCCCCATGTAGAAATCATCATCATAAAAAGCCTTGTCATAAGACCAGTCTAGCCGAAATTGGACGTGCTAATGTCTTCCAATTTAATGATAGGGATGTTGGGCAGATAGATGAGGAAAATGAAGCCTCTTCAAGTGCAAGATACAAGGAGTTGCTAGACTCATGGTGAATGTGAATTGCCATGTCATTAAGAAACAGTTACATGAGAAATGTTGGCAAAAAGTTAGAATTGGAAATATCCAAATTCAAAAAGATAGTGAAAAGTGAAATTCTTTATTTTTCACTTATCTTGGATTTTCAAGAAGCAGTTATAAAAAAAAGAAAGCTTTTTCTTTTTTTAGGAATTGGTTATGGGAACGGAAAAGTCTCTTGAGGAGGAGATTATAAATTTCCTTCTTCTCATTGAAAGGGGATCTCTTTTTAGACTTTTTTTTACGGCGGTTCTGAAAAATAGGGGAAGTGGTAGCAGTAGAATTTTTCTTTCATGCTCAGTTTGCTATACAGGGGTGTTGGGTCTGTGAACCCACTTTTGTACTGGAGAAATAAGGAAAATGTTTTTGAATCTGTGAATTTATGAATATTTTCTTTAGATTATATGTGTCCTGTGTGTCTCTATAATTGATTTCCAATTGCATTCTCTGTTATGTCAAATTGTGTAGGTGTTTATTTATGAATCTTTGAGTTCATGACAATTCACCCGTTGAAAGGAATTTATTGTTCTTTCTTTTTCTGTTTATCATTGTGGATGTAGAATAAGTGAACTGTGTGTCATTCGTTTTGCATTCACTTCATTCCGAATTCAATCTTCGCATCTATCTCATGGTTATGAATAGGTGTTAGTAAGCCTTTCCTGCTTTCTGGTTAAAAGCATACCCCCATATTTTAATTCGTTGTCTATTTTAGGAGGGAGCTGTACCTCTAAAATTCATAGGAAAGTTGCCAATTTAATGGCAACTTCTCCAACTGTTGGTGCTATTTGTCCTTCTACTTGGGCATTCGAGTCATTTTTCTGTAGTTGTTTGTGAGGGACAAATCTGTATACCAACACGTAGGAAATTTGAAATGGGGCCATTGATCCTTTCCTTCTGTTCTGCAATCGACGGTTGAGATCACATGACTAGATTTGAAAATCTTCGTTACCACCTTTGAAAAGACCTTGACCAATCAGAATAAGCTAAATTAGCTGTACCCTCTCCGCAGATCACATCACCTTTTTGTCTAGACCAAAGGCGTGGGGCCTTGCTTTTCAATTCTTTAATAGAGGAGTGCCGTGTGTCGCCATCTTGCGACAGTGCAACAAATATTCCCCTCAGAGAGATACCTTTGCGATGGAGCACAACTATTTGATTAAAAGTTCTTCTGTGGACTAGTGTCATATCAGTTGATAGATGGAAGTCATTTTGCATCATCACGGGGGACGGGGGGTGTGTGACGTCATGAAAAAGGTGTTGCGAAGCTGTGAAATGCGCTTCATTAAGATTTAACCTAAGACTTAAGGCTTTGATTTTTATGGGCGAGATCAGGTAAGGCTAGGATTAGGGGCCGGTCAACTCACGAGTGTGAAGACATTAAGTTGTGACTTAAGCGACTCGTAACTTTCGACAGACAGTCAACAGAGGGAAAGAAGAAAAAGCACAGGAAGCATAAAGCATAAACACTTAGAATTTTAGGGATTCAAAATTCAAATAGATGAAACCAAGCAAACCAAAAGCCTTAAATCCCATGGAAGCACCACTAAGATGTTCTGCTGGACATCATGGAACAATCTGTTGGGGTATGCTATTTTAAAATTGATAAAATGCTATGACTGAGGAACCTAAATTTAGTGTTTGAATATTTATCTTAATGGTTATACTCAGAGTAAATTTAATGCTTTAAGAAGATATTGAGTGTTCTAAGTGATTACAAGGATTCTTAAGTAGAGTTGGTTTAGGAACTGATCAAAGTATGGTAATGCAACACATTATTCTATAGTTTACAAGAGCTGGAGCCTCAGAATTTAAAAAACCATCACAATGTAATAAAGGAAAACAAATGAAAAACTATTGTGGTTATAGAGAAGAAAAATTACTTCACATTTAGTTGAATGCTTGTAAAAATTATCAGAATCACACAATAATAAATGAAAATATTAATTTTTTTGATCAAAAATAAAAAATGTACATCACAGATAGACAAATTGAAATAAAATGCCATCAACAACATTTTGGAGTTTGGAACATGTAATACAGTATAAATACCTAGTAGCTTCTAAATCCCTTCAAATTGCCAAATCATCTCATCATTTAGATTCTCCCGATCTCCCTGTAACCATGATATCCAGAATCATCCTGATCATGTTCTTCAGTTTCTTCTATCTCCATATCTCCACTTAAGAGCATCTCATCATCACCACTACCACTACATGTGGCACTGGTATTCATCGTGTCACTGTCCTGTATGCTATTATTGTTTGAAGTGTCGCACAACCCTCTTCTTTCACACGAGGACCTCCAGATTGCGAGTGCCCTATCAAAAAGAAAACTTTGGATATCATGTCTAGTTGTATACATCCTCAAGCAATTTTCCAAATTCTTGTCAAGTTTATTTCTTATCTTTGATTTCAAGAACCCCAATGCACTAAAAAATCTCTCATCCTCCACCGACCCCAATATCATGGTTTGACATAAATCAACAAGTTTGTAAAATTCTAATAATGCATCATGTAATATTTTTCTTTGACTTAAGGTTGCCCAAAGCTTTGTTATCGATCCATGTTGGTGGGGAGCCTCCATGAGTTTAAACTGTTCCCTCATTGAAATTGCAAATCGACTTGATTGATCACTGAGCTTAGTTTGATTTATAATTCCTTCTATTACTTGTCCATTGAATTCTATACTTTTGCAAAAATGATTTGTTAAGGTCTTTATCTTGTTGTGAAAATCAGTTGGCTCATAGTTGACCCAATATTGAGGATACACTATAGACATGGCTTCAAGTAGTTCATCATGAGGGAATCGATCTCTAATCTTTGAGGAAAGAGATCTCGCAATACTCTTTAAAGTAGTACTTACATAATTAACAATCTTGTCAAAAGCTTCCCTTGAAATAGGTTCTTCTCTGATAGTGCGCTTGACCTTGTTTAAATAGTACATTGGTATCTCACATCCCTTTACAGAGACACATAACTCCCCACTACCATTAAATAGTAAAAAATTAGCATTATTGGTCACATTTGTTATCAAATTCCAGCTACTAAATTTTGGACTTATGAAGGACTGGCTTGATAGATATAGATTATCGAGGGTCATGCATATCATTCTATGCAGTCTAGTATATTCAAAAATATACATAGACCTTTCTTGGGCTTTTTTCACAAGCATGTTCATTTCCTCCAGCATGGGAAGAATACCAGCTAAAACAAGGAGTGTCTCTATGTCACTTAACCTATGTAAGAGGTTAGGAGCCCTATCAACTGTGAAGTGATGTTCGTACATTAAACCAATCAAGGATTTATATTCTGAAAAAACTCTTTTAGCTGGTTCAAGAAAGGAGATCCATCTGGTATCAACATCCTTAAGAAGCTTGTTTCCTGCAGTTATTCCCTCAACACAATGTTGAAATTCCAAAAACCTTTTGGGACTTTGACAGAAGTATGAGTAGAGCTCACGGACTAGATCTTCAACTTTTGATACTGCAGGAAACTTGCTCACAATTTTAAATGCTAAATTCATTCTGTGGGCCATGGAATGAATACCAATCATGTATGGTGAAATAGAAGTTTGTAGCTTCACACACAGACCATTCCTATGACCTTGCATTACTGAAGCTCCATCTGCCCCTACACACATCAACTTTCTCGCAATTGTGCAGTCATCCATACCTCCAATTTCATTCAAAGATTTCTTAACTATCTCAAATAGATTTTGTGATGTTGCATTCTCCTTCATTTTATAAACAGAGAGTAGATGAGGTTGGCAGACATGATTTTCCATAGTATACACATGGATACATACCCATGAAGTATTATCTATTATTGTAACTTCATCTAGAGATAATGCAATAAAAGTTGACTCTTTTATTTTTCCTGTAAATCACATTTTTCCACCTCAGCAAGAGAACTTGCCCATTCACATCCACTGTTTATTGACCAGTGTGTGTTGGGAAAATTAGGAATGCCCATACAAGATAATAAACTATTATATTTAGGGTAGTCTATCATAGGACACCCTCTGCTCAAAATATGAAAAACAACACCCAACTAAATAGTTTTTGCCATTTGTAATTCTCCCATCATCTTTCCAAATTGAGCTTCAATTGAACCTCTACCTACATGAATCTTCACCTTTCTTTGTAAATGCACTTTATATTCAAGGGCATTCTTTACATGAAGACATTCTTCCTTCATTTTCTATCTTATCACTAATTTTTCTTGTCCATCTATGATTTGTTTTTCATAAACTTTGCCAATATGTTTTTCTATGGTGTCAAGTTTTAACTGCAACCTCTTCTCCCTATGATATTTCCAATTGCAAATCTTACACTTGCATTTTGCGGGAGGTTCATCTTTGTTTTTATTCTCCATTGGTTCAATGAATGAGAATTTTGAAACCCAATCAATCTAAAAACTCCTTGACATTTCCAACTCAGACCCCTTTTTTGATTTGGCTTTTCTTTTCCCCTTGCGTGCACTTGCAGGATCTTCGTCTTCATTGTTTTCTATAACTTCATTAGCTTCATTATCATTTGTTCTTGGAACATCATCTGTGGAATTGTAATCATTTCGGCTACCTTGGGTACTCCTTCGAACATCATCTGTGGCATTCTCATCATTCCCGGTACATTGGGTATTCCTTGGATTTGGAACATCATCTATGGCATTCTCATCATTCCTGGTACATTAGGTATTCCCTGGAACATCATCTGTGGCATTCTCATCAATCCTGGTACATTGGGTATTCCTTGGAATATCATCAGTGTCATTGTCATCATTCCTGCTACATTGGGTATTCCCTGGAATATCATCCGTTCCATTGTGATGCAAGTCAATAGATGGTACAGGTTCTGATGTTGTAGCTACATCCGATGGACTGTCAACATTGCCAAAGTATGACTTTATGTTATTGTTTCTCCATTTTGATGGCCTTGACCTCCCTTCACCTTGAGTCCCTTCACCACCCTCAGATAACTTCTTCTTGCTCGACATCTCTCACGAATTAAAAGCTACAAAAATAATGTCATTTTGTTCAAGATGCAATCATAGATGATAGAATATAGATCCCTGGGTACTAGACTCCTAGATTAAGATATCCCCCTAGTCCTAATTCCTACTCAATCAATATCATCTGTAACAAAGACACAAATAATCAACATGAATCTTATATTATTACATAGTAAACTTGTAAAGAAATGATCACTTACCTTTCAGTGACTTGCCAATGCTTGCAGTTGTAACTTCTCTATGATCTGAAATAAATCAAGGATTTGAGAGCTGAGCTGAACAAAATGTGTAAACTTAAAGGATTAATTAGAGTTTCAAATGCATTTATATCAATGCATATTTGGTGAATAACATGGGATTTTCAAATGCTATTATAATAATATGGCGATTCCCGTGGACTATTAATAGGACACTTATAAATGTTTGGTGAAATGGACCTCCATCAAACACATATATAGTAATTTTCTAGGCAAATATGGCCCTACAATTAGCATGGAGTTATAATGGTATTGGCAAAGTTGGTCCTTATACATGTGAACCGTTTAATTATACTGGTGAAATTGGTCCTCATGCATGCCAACCATTTAATGATATTGGTGAATTGGGTCCTCATGTGTGTCAACTATTTAATGATATTGGTGAATAAGTCAGTGAATTAAAACATGCCTCCAAAATTCTAGGCGAATCACCGTTAGAACCGCGTAGTATACTGTGGTGAAAATACTAACTATAAATGACTCAAAAATTAATAGGGTGGCTCGTCCATTGAAACACATTTGACCAAAAATTCGTAAAAACTAGGTGAATTGGCCCCCCGCTGGTGGTAATGTATTCACCAATTCCTCATTCATGAAAATGAACTATTCGCCAATTGGCGAAGATTCGCCACTAAAAAAATCCCTGCTTCACATACAATTTCTTTATTTGCATTTATACTACTTTCCAACACAAATGGCCTATCATTTGTGCTTTTCAATGAGTTTGATCTGCCCTAATTTCTTGATTAGGGGTCCATTGTAGTCATATGTCTAAAGCCAAAATTGACTAATATAGAATGGAATAGCTGGTCTTTAGATGTCTCTGAAGACTACTAAGGTAGAGTGCCCACCTACTAAAACCTATACTTCATCATCAATAAGTAACATCAATTATAACTAGTAAAAGCACCAAAGGTGCTATCAAATGGCCGATAGGCACAAATATTTATAGGCCTATTGCTAAATAGTTTATATTTGTATTTTTATTGGAAAGTCGTACCCAAATAAATTTAAAAAATTTGAATTTTTAAATGGTCTAATGATTGTCACATGGCGGTCTAAAAAGTATATATTAAAATTTTTAACATGTATGGAAGCCATAATAGGGGGAATATTGTTTAGATTTTTGTTACAATTTTCATGTCATTATCTTAGACTTTTGCATGTGATATTCTTGGAGTTAGTTTTTTATTTGGGTTTTTAATTTAAGTTGGTAAATTTTGAGTGATGTTAATGACCACCTTTAATGCGGCGTTGGGTAGACTTGAGCCCATTCTTAAGATTTGTAACTTGGGTCAAATGTACCTTGTAATTGTTACACAAACTTTGCCATATGTTCCCTAGAGTTATAGTAGGCAACCTTATTACGGTAAGAGGGATTTTAACCTAGATCAGACTTTTAAAATTGTTCCAATTACTATAACATTACAACCTAAACTGGTTATTTTAAAAAGAGGTGTTTTTTGCCCTGATTATGGTCATGTTCAACATTTCAATACTGATGTTCACAGTCAAATTTCTAAAAACCATTGTTGTTGTACTATATTTAGTATTGTTCAATAGAACTTGTAGTCCAAGCCTACTTTAATGATATCTTTGGAGTTAGGGTTTTTTTACATGAAAGTGATTTTGGTGATTTCAAACAAATTTTTTTTGTGACTTGATTATGGTTCATCTTTGTTTCAATAGTGATGTCTAAAGTTAAATTTTAGAAAACCTTTGTTTTTGGATGTCCTAATTTGGTCTTGGTATACTAATGGTTATATGAAAACTCAATAAATATACATGTACTGAATTTGACATGCATTTCTAGAATGGTGTCCTAGAAGATCAAAGTAATCATTACAATGAATTGGTTGGTGACAAAGTCATGGTAAATCTCATAGAAGTTTCATGATGATCCATGCATGATATTAAATGAGAAATAACTACAAGTATACTTGACATTAAATGAGCAAAAACTATGATTATACATGACATTGAATGAGCAACAATTATTACACTCCATGACATTTAATGAAAAACAACTATGGGAGGTTTAACCATCAAAGATCATATCTAGATGGATGGATGATAAAAATGCAACGACTGCATACAAATCTAAGTAAACCATATATTTTGGTATCAATGTGAATTTATACTTTCATACCACAATTTGTTTGTATTGCCAACAAATCCATATGGGAAAATCTTGCCATAGTTTTAGATTGATCAAGTTTATTATTAAGAGAGTTGGAGTAATCTATTTCAATCTTTATCTATCATATTAGAGGATATATATTTTCCATCCAAGGATCTGTTGCAAATATGTGCCTATGATGTGTTGTCATTGATGTCCACATATCTCTTTGTCAGAGACAGTGAAGATAGTGCAGTTCAGTAAAGTAGATTGCTCCGCATTCCCAGTGAGATGAAGATAAGAGTCTGCGGACTTAAGGGTTTTGTAGAGGATTGTTTGAAGTTGGTCCAGCTAAGATTTGAGAGGTCTGCATGGACTATTGGTGAAGTTATGGCCATCTGAGTAGAATCGAGTTTTATAGTTGTTCAGAGGTAACAAAGTGACATGAATTTGGTCTGGATTGCTCCACATTGGAATATTATGGTTTGTAGTTCTAGAGGTATGTTTGGGATTTTGGTGTGTACATCCTCAACTCAAGTGGTTCATGGTTTGGAGGTCTGCAAGCAATCTTTCTAATGTGACAATAATGATATTTAGTGTTCTTAAGTTCTGGTATGTAGATGCAAGTGATTCTGGTGATTTGAGGTGGTGCAGTTGTTCTTGTTGATTTCATTATGCTTGTGGAGGTCTCTGGATTGTGTGCCTATTTTGTTGGTGGTCCGAATTGAGGATGAGCCTGTAGTTGAAGATTTCTCCTTGGGTGTTTCTATTCTTTCCAGTCTTGGCCAACCGCATGCTTGGTGCGTGTTGTGGATGATCTAAGAGAAGTTCTATGGAGCATGGCATGTTATTCAAGGAAGATTTGAGTCCCAACTATGTTTGGCCAACAGTGTAGTGGTCTGCATGTAGTATTTTGTATTAAGTCAAGTCTTGTAATTGTAATTGCTTGTAATGCCTATCTTGGAGAATGTTCCAGATAGATGATTGTAAGGCCAACTTTGATGTTCATTCCAAATTCGATGTCATGTATAAATAAGTGTAATGAAGTCATGTAAATGTGTGGATGTAAGCGAAGATGCATAGGTAGAGAGGAAGTGTTTGGGGACAGAGCAGAGGTGTTGTGAGCTTCAATGGAACTGAACCTTGGCATAAAAAAGATGCGGTTTCTCAGTTCAACCTTTTAGTGTTAATCATGTGAATGTTTTTGTAGATAGTGAGTCTCTTGGAGCAGTGAACTCTGGGCAGTGCACCCGAAGGCAGGTGACTTCCCATTTTTCTATTCTTTTAATAAAGAATAAATCTTGTGGGTTAACCCCCACCGTGGTTTTTCCCTTAACTGGGTTTCCATGTAAAAATCCTAGTGTTATGTGTGTTGATTATGTTTTTGCTCGTGTGTTGTTGATTCATGCTTTCATGGTTATATCATTACCCTGTTAATAAGTGGTAAAGAAGATTAAATGTAGCAAAAGGTAAAGTTTTGTGACAACTGATTTACCCCCCCTCTCAGTTGTCTACCCTAATTTCAACAGGATCCATTCAAAGAGAATTATTATTTTTAAATACAATGATTTAGAAGTAATCTTCATGGAGTGTTTAACTATATCGTAAAAGATTATGCTATTTGGATACTATATCAAAACCATGCCCCTAAAGGATCAGTGTTGGAAGCAAGGCTAAAAGTTTTATATTGAATGAATATTTCCTTTGGATCAGAGAATTCATTGGCAAAGAATATACAAATAAAGACACTGCATATCTTATGGGTCACTTGCATCATGCACTGCCTAAGGCCCTAAAGGGTAATCTCTGTCATGATTTGATCCCTATGCATGCAAAAATCGTATTGATAAAATAGCTAGTCAATGTCAAACAATTACAGATATTTATGTGTACAAATATGATGTGTAAACATCAACTCTTGTCCACTATAATATATTCTTATTTACCACATAGCATGCACATATTAATTAGTTATACGCTTCCCCACCATGCAAACATGATGTGCACAAGGCACATACACAATTACAGATTGGAAGAACACATACACATTGCATATACATTTATTCTTCAACCAAGTCTTTCAAATTTAATAATACAAAAAGATAAAACCGTGCCCCTCTATACAACAAATAAAATATATCTAGTGTACTTTAGATATATTTTATAAAATATAAATATGCTAGTTTAACTATAATTGTGTTAACTTTAAAAATATTAACCCAGAACATGTGATGTCACCTCGTGTGTAATTTTGCAATTATGTTTATTTGAAAGATTATAAAATATATTATTTATTCAAAAAAATGAGCTAAAAGAAAGCAAAATCTATATATGATTTTATTATATTCCCTGGCATCCCATAATTAGAATCATTTCCCTCCATTCACACTCATTATTCATTCCACAACACTTGGACTTATGGATTCCAACATTTAATAATATTGAATATAATTTGTTCTAACCATTTTTCCAAGACAATGCAATATTTTACATGCTATTTAACATCAGATACATTTAGTCTTATTTCGTTATATAATCATTGTTGTAGTGGGGGGATGGGCCTGGTTTATCATTTTTCAAATTTTTTGCTTGTTTTTTCTCTATATTCCTCCTATATACAATTACATTATAAAAAATATCTCTAACCTATTAGAAACATATACCTATTTATTTCTATTTATTTCTATATATGCCTATTTATTTCTATTAGAAATGTATAGTCTTGTTGAAGTTGCAATCCTTATCAACCTAAGAACATGGAAATCAAAAGGCATCTTCAGTCACAAAACTCACTAATTTCAGAAACCATTTTTTCAAAGAAAAAATTGATTCCAACTTATATTAACCAAAATAGGACTTTAAATTTAGATGTATGTTCTGGTACAATGATCCACCAATATCTATGTAATCCCTAACTTTTTAGGACAGAAATTGTATTATTGTATACAAATTTCACCCTGAGAGCAACTATTGGTTAATATCACATCGCTAGTTAATCGGCCAAATTCAGAGAGCAACTATTGGTTAAGAAAGAATTAAAAAAATAATTGTTTTTCCACGATTTCTCCCTTATACGTGAAAGTAATTACCTACGATATGGTTTCAATTTTAATATTTTCCAGATTTGCCTAACAGTAACTATGATGAAATTGTAGTGGCTTGCTGTTGTAGCATTAAGGATTTAGTTTAGAACAATTTCTTGAGAAAAAGAAATACAACTTTTGCACAATGGTTGTAACTGAATGAAGCAGACACTTCTCTATACCTGGAAGTGAAAGTCCAAAAGATTTCCTGTCCCTAGTAATCACTACTCAAAACTACGAATAATAACAAGACAGTAGAAGATAAAATAAATTATCCATCGATCTTGTACTAAAAAAATACAGTTATTGAATCACTCATTATATTAGTTCAGGCGAACCCGCAAGAAAGAAAGCAGCATCAAAAAAGATATAGCTACAGAGCAAATGAACAGAGCCCATTTTCAATCACTTATGAAATCCACAACAATTACAAAAAAAACACAGCGAATAAAGAAGATTTACAGCATCCACTAACTCAGTAACAAATCATTAGTGGATAATAAATACCAAACGGAAAATCACAGCGAAAAGATCCTCCCCTTCACAATTATCAACCATTACATATATTCAACTTCTCCTTGAAGTTCAAGCCTAAATGTATTTCTTTTTAACTTCATCCTAGGTGAAAGTAGGGAATTCCCATTCTAATCCAACGGTCTGCAGTTCTAATCCAGCGGGCATCATTGCCAGTTAACATTTAGTTTTCTTTTCAACCTCCCACATGCCTAAAATTTAATGTCTAAGGTGTTATGATTTGTTTTTTAATCCCCACAGCTTCATCCCCCCATAAAGCATCCCTAAAGCATGTCATAGATTGATAGAATCCTGATAAATAGTATTCTAATATTAATTCTTGAACCATACTGCTAAGTAATAGGAGCAGGGAACAACAATTTCACTTTGATTTTATACTCATTTGCCTACACCAATGACAATCTAACCAACAATTGAGTCACTTGCAATGTTATTTACAAGTGCTCTCTGCTTATTTTACAAGGTGCAGCTACCTTCGAATAATGTGCAATGAATGAAAACACAGGGTATGCTTTTTACTAGAAAGCAGAGAAGGCAAACTAACATCTACCCATAACCATGAAAATATATGTGATTGATTATCTTCAAAATGAAATGAATGCAGACAAATGACACAAAGTTCACTTATTAGACCCACGAATGATAACAAATGGATTAAAGTCAGTTATATTTCCCTCAACATATATCAAACATAGGCAAGATATGAATCTGAAATATAGATATAGCCATACATAACATAAGCACATTAAAGATTGATTACAGATTAACATAGGGAAAATTGCAATCAGAGAAGATATTTAAAGACACAAAGTTCTAAAAATAATTCTTCATTCCTCCAACAAAACAAAACTCAAAGTCTCTAAAGTTTCCCCTGTACATAGACTGAGTGAAGAAAAATAATAACTGGAATTACATGCTAACAGAAAGTTAAATTTTCCCTCCTTCCCCTGTTCATAGACAGCTGGAAAAAAGATCCCTTGAGTGCCTACAGATTGTATATTTATAAGTCTTCCCAAAACCCTTCGGTTTTTGTAATTGTTTCTTTGAAACAATGGTAAATAAAAGAAACTCTTTTTTTCGTAACTGCCTTTTGAAAATAATTTCTATAAAAAGAGAATCTTCTTTTCTCCTTTTTTCTTCTTGAGAAACTTACCCACCTAAAACAATTCACAAATTCCTTTTAAAATGACTCTTGAGGTTTACTTATAATTTCACTTCCCACATAAGCATATAAAGAATTATCATTATTAAATGTGCCAAATGGAATTGGTTGATTGCCCTTTGCCATTGCCTTTAGCCTTTGTTTACTATCTTTATCCCAAAAATTGAAAGCTCCATCATAGAACTGTGTGTTTGCATTATGGAACACATCAACACTATCTAGCTGATGCAAAAATACATCTGCAACATCATTATCTTAATGCAGTTTGAGTGGGCATTCCCTAGCTCATGAATATGATCCATGGCTGCATAGATGGCCTTTATTATCTCCAAAGTGCATCCCAACAAATGAATAGCCTGGTTCTTTAAGCATCTGTGGATCATCTACTGCACTTGTAGTGAAGTTGAAACTCGTATGCCGACTACCTTCAAATTGTAACCATGTATATCCTTGATTGAATTCCATCTATTCCTTTGAGGAACTTGATGATACCCGCCAAGCACATGTTTAGTAGTTTCAATCGCTTCAACCAAGTAGTAATGAAGAAATTGAAGAAACAGGCGGTGTATGATATGTATTTCAATGTCGTGATGGATTTTGTTGAACAAACTATAGTCACCGTCCATAATAGGCAGAGCTCCAAACCATTGGATATACTGCCATCATTGTTTGTCCTTCCCTCCCATTTAGTCCTTGAATATCATAGTTATCTCAGATGTATGTGCCAACCTAAGTTTGCTATCGGCCAATGTTTCTTTGCTCAAGATCCATAGGCAAAATGAATGAGCCCCTTTTTCATATTCAAAGCCTCAGGTTATTTTCTCCCAATCTCTTGATTCCTCTAATACATTAGTGCTCAGCTTATGCCCACGACACCTTCATTGGGAATTCAGAAACACTAACAAAAATCATCGAAGTCTCACCAAAACCCAATAAGAAGGATGCCAAAAGGTGACTAAATACCACACAGGGTCTTCCAAAACACCCTCTAGATATTGAAGCTTGTGCATTCGCTTTGGTAGGCTTTGAAGGCTTTTGCAACCACTTAGGTTAAGGCTTTTTAGAATAGATAGTCCCATGGGAAGATCTTCCGGCAATGAGGACAAGCTAATGCAATCCACTAAAAAGAGCTCTTCCACATGAGATTTGATGAATCCATCTGATATTTCCGCTACACTGCAACACCAACTAAGGGACTCCATTTTCTGCATCAAACATTTTGTTCCACATTTTTTTTGGAAGATCTATTAGTTGCTTGCATGACTCAACATTAAGCTTCTCCTGAGATAATTCTTCGTATCCTTCAGGTAGCTCTAATAGATGAGTATACGATCTCAAATTCAATACCTGCAATGTGAGGAGCTCCTTCAAGCGCTTGGGAAGCTTGCAAAATCCATTTTTTTGAAAGCTTTTATAACATTTTCAACCGATCTATTTGATGCATATCCTACAATCGCTACAGTCCATGAGATCTGAAAGGCATACTATCAAACAGTTCATGTGCATTGTCTATGCTTTCTCACTTCGTAACCATGCATGCCAGAGCATTTCAAACTATAATATATGCAAAATCTTCAATTCCTACGGTGTAGGTAGGGAAGAATGCTAGTAGAGGTGATAGAATTTGGTGGCACATCTGCCAATTACACTCCTTTAAAGCCTTCTCAACACACCCATTTAGTGTATATATTGCAATTCTAACAGTTTGTGAGATGACATTTCTTAGAGGCTATGACAAATTGTTCCTTGTTTATGCTTCCCACATGTTGGTTTTTTCCCAGACTAGATGCTTATTCCCAGATTTCCCTACAAGGCAGCCATCAATGATCAACAGGATCTCTAGGCCAGGGGCCAACAGTATAGGAGATAGACTCTATATTTTATCTCCTCTTCTTCTTCAGGCTCTGCAAAACCTAGGGGGGTATTCCCTACTCAACATCCATGATAATATGCATACTAAGGCTGGGATGCTGATAGAAAGCAGATGAGTCCTCCTGTAAGTAGACCAAAACTAAAAGATAAGAGCAAAGGGGCTAGCTTTGTGTAGGAGTTAAGGACAACACTGAGAGGGGGGGTGAATCAGTGTTGTGTAAATTCTTTAATCTTTTTCAAACTTTAACTTTCTGAGCACAAGGAATGAATGATACCTTTGATTTGTCAAATACATATGCACATGACTATGAATGCAGAAAGAGAATAAAACTTCATAAGTAAATTGAACACACACAAGGAAGATCAATAAGAATCATAACACAAGATATGCACGAGTGGAAAACCCATCAGGGTAGAAAAACCACTCCAGAATTGCCTCAGTGGCTTAACTGAAAAACATGCCTCACTGGCAATACAAATTGTCTCACTGACAAATATTAAGGTCACACTGACCTATAAGCCTCACTGGCTAATACAATGCCTCACTGGCAAACCAAATCACCAATAGAAGTTATAAACCAAATCAGAGGGATACTCTGTTTCCATTCAATACAAATATATGTCTGTCAAATATCCATTCTATTCAATCTGACATCTCAACAATCCTTTATTCTGATCCAATCAACACTGCATTCTAACAACACTGCATATCAAATGTGTATACTAATCCAACACTTCACAACACTGTATATGCCATCTCTATACTTCTACATTTTCATCAATGCACCTGGAAAACAAATTTATACAAGTTGAATGTCTTTTCACTGCCTTGGAACCTTTCACATTCCTTCATAAATTTCTCTTACATCTGGTCACACAAATTTTGCAATTATAAACAACAAGACTCCTGAAATTTCACTTCTCTGCAAAAACACATTTTTCTGACCCTTGACATCTGCAAAAATTACAAACTTGACCTTTCACTTTCTCTGATATTTCAGTGCCCTGTAAGAAAAAATGAACACTTTCATCTTAAAACAGAAATAACTCTGATATTCTTCCAATCTGTCTTTTTCATCTTCCTTTGCAAATAAAAATCTTTATCTCCACAATTACAAAATATTTCAATCTGCAAAATATTTTTCATCTACAAGAAAACAATAAATTAATTTGCTCTTGTCAAAAATGCTTCATCTTCTACAATTTTCTTCTTTTATAAAAACATCTTCATGATCCTTCAAAATCTCCAAACCTTCCATATTCTCATATGTAAAAATAAATCTCTTGAAAACTTCCAAAAACCATTGAGCTTTTTCTTCTTCTCAATCTGAAGTAGTAAATTAAATCACAAAAAATCTTCCATGAATTTTACCCTGCATAGAAAATTCAATCTAAAAAAAAAACACCAAAAAATCTTGAATTAATCTGCCCTCGGTCCAAAAATAAGGCATTAAAGCCATAAAAAAATCTAAACAAAAGTTAGAAAGAAAAACTTTTTCTCCATCTGCCACGAAGGAATTTTGGAAAGAAATAAAATCTTTAAAAGAAACTTCTTAACTCTTCACTATTACACCGAAGATAAGAATAAAACTTTCCATTTTAATAGCTAAAAATTAGCTTTAAAAACAACCTTATCTGCTGTTCAAAAAACATGAAGACGGTCAAATGAACTTCAAAGTTCAAGACATGGTTTAATCTTTCATTTCAAATGCTGTCCATTGATCTCATAATCGCGCCCACTTTTCTTTTTAAATAGGACCGTTGATTAGTTTTAACCGCTCAAACTTTTAAAAAGAAACTTGGAGTATCGGTATTGCTAGGGAAGAGGGCCGGTTGCCCATGTAGCTTGACCCTTTCTTTTTGCCACTTAAGTGGCATATGACCTGCTCAAACGGTCAACATCAAAATATAACAAAAGTAACATTGCAAGATAATGGGCAGAGGGGGCTCAAATTAGGATGTTTTAAAAAAAACATTTCAGGGCTTTAAACTTTTAGATCTACAACCTAATTTTAGGTTTCTTTTCTTCTTTGACAAATATTAACTTTAATATTTTACTTACTGATCTAACATAGAGGAAAGACATTCTAGGACAATCAACAAGAAGTATAAAGATACTTATGTGAAGGACTTTAAACATGAGGAGACCTTGCTATCCCATTTCATCACAAACCAACTTAGAGCATGGAGAATATATGACCACAAACTGACTTCACAAATATGTCATCTTATGAACACCTTGCTTCTTCTATCAAGGTACCATGACAACAATCTTTGCAACAAGTAAACCAAGAATGAGGATCACATCATAAGTCTTATCTTGAGCACAACCAACCTTATGTTCTGATCTCTGAGTTATTCTTCATGACCATAACTGTGACACCCTGAAGAATATGAAAGCAAATGATTTGGTCTAACCAAAGCATCATATGACATGACATGTATGAACCTATCCATTCCTCTTGGCAAACCAAGATCAGATATCACAACTCACTGCAGTCTAAGCTCATACAACATTTCTTGTGAGAACATATACCATCTCCTGTAAAGCATCTTATACATGATCAACAAATACAAAGACAATAGACAAATCACATGCACACCTTTGGATACCATATGAACAGTATACATCCTAATCTTCAACTACCACATGAAAAGCATATATCCTGATCACACATCAAGTGTATTCATGTGATCCTTTGAATACCAACAACTGATATCATCAACCTTGTCAAGAACCAACACATTGCAAACCTTTGAATACTAACAATTGATATCATCAACCTTGTCAAGAACCTGATGAATAATGAAGACCATGCCTACCAAGAATATGTCATGTTTACTGATATGACATTGTGAAGAACACATCTCCTGATGATGCAAGATCAAACCTGTGAAGTATAAAACCATTCTATATCTGCAAGAATATGTCATGTTTACTGATATGACATTGTGAAGAACACATCTCCTGATGATGCAAGATCAAACCTGTGAAGTATAAAACCATTCTCTATATCTGCAAGATGATGTCTCATGCTCCTGAACACTTTTGACATCAATGACAACCTAACACCATCAATCTCCCCCTTTGTCATTGATGGCAAAACCACCTGATGTATATTTTTCTTTCTCCCCCTTTTTGACATCGGATGACAAAGACCATTATCTCCCCCTGAGAACAACTCCACAAAATCCTTGAAGCCATTTGTCTTTCATGAAACTTACATCTGATGACAATACCACTGTGAAGATGAAAACTGACACACTCCTTCCTGATAACATCACAAACTTTCAAAACAAACAGTTCTTCTTCAATCAACAACCTTTTTGACCTGAAATAACAAATCTCCAAGATCTTTCATGTATTAGAGATCATAAACAAATTACTACTCAGAAATACCATTGGTAAACATTTGACATAACTCAACTCAACTCAACACTTATCCACTTCCTGAATTAGTCCTGAAGCAACATATCCACCTGAAGTATACTATCCAATTACTGATATTCAACCTTCTGAACACTTTTGCAAAGAAAATCATAAACATACCAATACTCTTTGATGAACAATTTTGCAGGCAAAAATCATGAAGACTACTCATCAATTAGTTCTCAAACATCAGATGATATGATGACTACTTTTTATAAAAACTATTCAAGTTTTCCATGATAGTAATAATTCAGTCCTGATACCACTTCAAAATTGGAGGCCACAATTTGTACATACCTTTCTGAATCATATTAATGAGGAAGATTATTAATGGAACATGTAAAACTATCACTTCAGAAAACTCCTCAATATCTCTTGATTATTATCTTCTTTTAACACTATCTTCAAATCACCTTTTCTGACATGACAAAGAATGAAGACCATCCTGCTGTTTCTGCACATCTTTTTACAACACACTGTCAAATCTGATAAACAACACTCTGGCAAAAAAAACTGATATATACATAATCATATCTAAAACATACTGTAAGAACTCTTGCCTCTTGACTTTATCATTCAAATCAGCCCATCAAGATTGCACAACCTTCAACATCAAGCTCTTCCTTGCATTCACTGAACATGTCATTGATCATGAACCCCTGATACCACTAGAATCATACAATTTGTACATACTACCCTGAAACATATTAATGATGAGAACTGTCAAAGAACCATGTCAGATTATCACATTAAGAACACTTCCATATAAGCATGACTTGACATCCCTGAGCACACTCAAACCAATTTACATTAACAAGTTCTTCCTAACCAAATTATTCAATATCTACAAACTCTTTGTAAACTGAACTTCTAACATCCTTTCAACATCTTGTATGCTCCAAGAACCACTAAACATGTCACATGAACACCTGTATTATCGACATACACTGGAAACCAATATCATCAGAAACTTCATATCAATCATTATCAAACAAGCATGATAAACAAAACAAGATAAACAACAACTGATCTCCTCTATAACTTCTTGGGGATAATTAATAGATCATGAACAACTCCCCCTTACTTCATGCTCTCAGTTATCCAACTAATGATGTAACTTGTGCAAGCTGCACAAGTTTATGATCCTTCTTGTCCTGACTTTGTTTTCTTCTCCAAACCTGTATAAACCTTTTCTTTTCTTTGCTCAAGGTGTCTGCTCTAGATTTATTCCTGCAAAACTGTGCCTTATGCCCAAAAGAATTACAATTATAACAAACTATGTTATAACCAAATGACTGATACCTTTTTGACATCTCCTGAGCAATTATGTTATGCTTCCATGTAGGATCAAACATTCTATTCATTTTACAGTTTCTTTGAATGTGTCCAATATTATTGCAAACAATATCAGTATTCCTTCTGCAATTAACTGATTTGTGTCCAAATTGATTACAAGCATAACAATGACCATTAAAAGAATAATTATACCTATACATGTATGCTTGTCTAACAGGAGCATTTTTTCTTCTTCTTTGATTATGCTTTTCATCTTTGACATTTATTTCAGTTTCTGTCTTCTCTTTATCTTCAAGAGCACTAGCATGAAGATCAATTTTCTTTCTGAGAGTTTGCCTGGCTTTTGAACACTCCCCTTTTTCAATATTGTTTTCAAACAATAGATTCTTGTGTAATTTAGAGGAAGCCTTTTCTAACTCCTTTCTTAAAAAGATTATTTCAGATTCATACTTTTCACAATCAACTTCTTTGTCCTTTAGTTGATTATTGACATCTTCTTTTATTTTCTTAACTTCTGCAATTTGAGTCTTCAAATCTATTATCTGTTTTTCTACATCTTGAAGATTTGAAAGAATTTTTATCTTGGATTCCTTTTCCTCTTGAAGTTGCAACTTTAACCTTTTATTCTCCATTCTGAGTTCTTTGATCTCACCAAGAGCACAAATGAGCTCACCTTCCATATCAATCTCATAATCCTGATCATCATCACTTGTGATGCTAGCTTCTTCTGAATCTGATTGAGTTTGAACTTCAACTCCTTCATTGCCACTTTCCTCACACACCAGAGTGTCCTCTTCTTTATCATTATCTTGATAAATTCTTATTAGTTCTTTCCAGATATCTTGAGCTGTTTCACACTGCACAACCTTACAAGAAATATCATTAGATAAACTAGATAGAATAACCTTCTTGGCTATATGATTCCATTTAAGAGCCTCTTTGTTATTTGAAGAATTACCATTCTCAACTGACATTAGAACATCATATCCTAAGGAGGATAAATACACTTGCATTCTAACATACCAAACTAGAAAATTTGAACCATCAAACTGAGGAATATCTAAAAAAATTTCTTCTAACACAATATCAGATTCAACTTGGAGAACATTTTTATCAACTGTCTTTATATCAACATCTGGATTTGATATGAATGATTTCTTTTGTGTCTTCTGACTAGAAAGAATCTTACCATTTCTCATGTTCTTATTTCTCCTGCACTTACCCATTGAACTCCACACACAGGACCTACCCAAGCTGATTAAGCTGCAAGAGGGAAACTGGCTCTGATACCAATTGTAGGAGTTAAGGACAACACTGAGAGGGGGGGTGAATCAGTGTTGTGTAAATTCTTTAATCTTTTTCAAACTTTAACTTTCTGAGCACAAGGAATGAATGATACCTTTGATTTGTCAAATACATATGCACATGACTATGAATGCAGAAAGAGAATAAAACTTCATAAGTAAATTGAACACACACAAGGAAGATCAATAAGAATCATAACACAAGATATGCACGAGTGGAAAACCCATCAGGGTAGAAAAACCACTCCAGAATTGCCTCAGTGGCTTAACTGAAAAACATGCCTCACTGGCAATACAAATTGTCTCACTGACAAATATTAAGGTCACACTGACCTATAAGCCTCACTGGCTAATACAATGCCTCACTGGCAAACCAAATCACCAATAGAAGTTATAAACCAAATCAGAGGGATACTCTGTTTCCATTCAATACAAATATATGTCTGTCAAATATCCATTCTATTCAATCTGACATCTCAACAATCCTTTATTCTGATCCAATCAACACTGCATTCTAACAACACTGCATATCAAATGTGTATACTAATCCAACACTTCACAACACTGTATATGCCATCTCTATACTTCTACATTTTCATCAATGCACCTGGAAAACAAATTTATACAAGTTGAATGTCTTTTCACTGCCTTGGAACCTTTCACATTCCTTCATAAATTTCTCTTACATCTGGTCACACAAATTTTGCAATTATAAACAACAAGACTCCTGAAATTTCACTTCTCTGCAAAAACACATTTTTCTGACCCTTGACATCTGCAAAAATTACAAACTTGACCTTTCACTTTCTCTGATATTTCAGTGCCCTGTAAGAAAAAATGAACACTTTCATCTTAAAACAGAAATAACTCTGATATTCTTCCAATCTGTCTTTTTCATCTTCCTTTGCAAATAAAAATCTTTATCTCCACAATTACAAAATATTTCAATCTGCAAAATATTTTTCATCTACAAGAAAACAATAAATTAATTTGCTCTTGTCAAAAATGCTTCATCTTCTACAATTTTCTTCTTTTATAAAAACATCTTCATGATCCTTCAAAATCTCCAAACCTTCCATATTCTCATATGTAAAAATAAATCTCTTGAAAACTTCCAAAAACCATTGAGCTTTTTCTTCTTCTCAATCTGAAGTAGTAAATTAAATCACAAAAAATCTTCCATGAATTTTACCCTGCATAGAAAATTCAATCTAAAAAAAAAACACCAAAAAATCTTGAATTAATCTGCCCTCGGTCCAAAAATAAGGCATTAAAGCCATAAAAAAATCTAAACAAAAGTTAGAAAGAAAAACTTTTTCTCCATCTGCCACGAAGGAATTTTGGAAAGAAATAAAATCTTTAAAAGAAACTTCTTAACTCTTCACTATTACACCGAAGATAAGAATAAAACTTTCCATTTTAATAGCTAAAAATTAGCTTTAAAAACAACCTTATCTGCTGTTCAAAAAACATGAAGACGGTCAAATGAACTTCAAAGTTCAAGACATGGTTTAATCTTTCATTTCAAATGCTGTCCATTGATCTCATAATCGCGCCCACTTTTCTTTTTAAATAGGACCGTTGATTAGTTTTAACCGCTCAAACTTTTAAAAAGAAACTTGGAGTATCGGTATTGCTAGGGAAGAGGGCCGGTTGCCCATGTAGCTTGACCCTTTCTTTTTGCCACTTAAGTGGCATATGACCTGCTCAAACGGTCAACATCAAAATATAACAAAAGTAACATTGCAAGATAATGGGCAGAGGGGGCTCAAATTAGGATGTTTTAAAAAAAACATTTCAGGGCTTTAAACTTTTAGATCTACAACCTAATTTTAGGTTTCTTTTCTTCTTTGACAAATATTAACTTTAATATTTTACTTACTGATCTAACATAGAGGAAAGACATTCTAGGACAATCAACAAGAAGTATAAAGATACTTATGTGAAGGACTTTAAACATGAGGAGACCTTGCTATCCCATTTCATCACAAACCAACTTAGAGCATGGAGAATATATGACCACAAACTGACTTCACAAATATGTCATCTTATGAACACCTTGCTTCTTCTATCAAGGTACCATGACAACAATCTTTGCAACAAGTAAACCAAGAATGAGGATCACATCATAAGTCTTATCTTGAGCACAACCAACCTTATGTTCTGATCTCTGAGTTATTCTTCATGACCATAACTGTGACACCCTGAAGAATATGAAAGCAAATGATTTGGTCTAACCAAAGCATCATATGACATGACATGTATGAACCTATCCATTCCTCTTGGCAAACCAAGATCAGATATCACAACTCACTGCAGTCTAAGCTCATACAACATTTCTTGTGAGAACATATACCATCTCCTGTAAAGCATCTTATACATGATCAACAAATACAAAGACAATAGACAAATCACATGCACACCTTTGGATACCATATGAACAGTATACATCCTAATCTTCAACTACCACATGAAAAGCATATATCCTGATCACACATCAAGTGTATTCATGTGATCCTTTGAATACCAACAACTGATATCATCAACCTTGTCAAGAACCAACACATTGCAAACCTTTGAATACTAACAATTGATATCATCAACCTTGTCAAGAACCTGATGAATAATGAAGACCATGCCTACCAAGAATATGTCATGTTTACTGATATGACATTGTGAAGAACACATCTCCTGATGATGCAAGATCAAACCTGTGAAGTATAAAACCATTCTATATCTGCAAGAATATGTCATGTTTACTGATATGACATTGTGAAGAACACATCTCCTGATGATGCAAGATCAAACCTGTGAAGTATAAAACCATTCTCTATATCTGCAAGATGATGTCTCATGCTCCTGAACACTTTTGACATCAATGACAACCTAACACCATCACTTTGGGCCTATTTGCAGTTGTAGACAGAGGACTGAGGATCCTAGAACTAATTCTAATGTCCTAAAGGTTGTTTTAGAGTTTGATTTTGATTTTAATTTTGGATGCAAAGCTGGACATGGTTGTAACACAAACACAAAGCAAGATTGGTGCCTATCGAGGGCCCGGAGTCAGTAGACATACACTTGTGAATGATATGCATGAACAACTAAAACTAAATTTCAGGGGGATACATATGATACCTGCCTTACAGATATCTCCCAATACAGAGTGTCAAGTTATCTATATTTATGGCATCCCTACTGCAGTATACCCTTCTCAATGCTTAACCTGAAAACAGTTTAATCTACCTTTGAGCAGAAGTTAAAAGATCATACATTCAACACAGGAATTCTATGTTCTAGAGTCTCAACATTCCTCAAATATCCAGACTCAGAAGAAAGATACATGCAATAGTGGAGACAGAATTAACAAGACACATGCTAACATAGCATTTCTCATATAAAACTAACCATGAAATCAGTGGATTCATGCAAAAACACACAACAAGGGATACATAAACTCACAAGTTTTTGTGGACAGAGCAGCCCAAACCAGCTGTATTGTATCACAGAGCCAGAAATGTTCAACTTTCAACAACCCAAAAAATGGTAACACAATTTGCTTATAACAACCAGATAGTGTACCATAAGCAATTAATTACATGGCAAAAATATCAAAATTCGCCAAATACAGATCCCACCAAGGAATGGCGCTCAGAAGATATTAATGCAGCAGACAAAGGGGGGGACCTCGAGCCATGCGCCGCCATCTGAAAGTCTTCATCCACGATCAGGCAACTTCACTATTTGTACCGTTGCCCATACCCATGCACTGTTGCCATTAAGAGTCTCAACCACCCGCAGCCACTCGGAAACTGTCGCAACATTTCAAATAGAAGTTCCCGCCAAAAGTGATTCGCTCACAGTTTGAAAATACACAAGGGAATAATCCCACATGCATGGTGAGGAGATAACATCAGTAGTTCATAAACAAGGTCGCACACATACCAAGTGTCGAGCACTTTTGCCGTGCTCGACACACAAGCCTTCGCCCCAGAACCCATCACTGTGACACAAGCCATCGGCGAACACCCACATTCTCCTGTCGATCTCAAAAGTCTCCCCGACTGCTACATTACATTCCTTTGGTGGTAAGACCAAAACTATCAGCCAACCCGAAAATCCTCCCGCCGACACCCTTAGTCACACCGACAAACACCTCCCAAAAGCCTCCAACTTCTACATCGGCCAGAGAAGAACCATCGGCCAGCATCACAAATCTCCTGCCGACCTCAAAGGTTACGCCGACGCCCATTTCACATTCCTCCGTCGGCCAGAAATGAACCATCGGGCAAGCAAGAAACCTCACCGCCGATATAACAACTCCTGCCGATGGCCTATGGCTTCATCCTTCCGTCGGCCAAACACATGCCGATGATACCATCGGCCAGACACCACTCCATCGGTGAACCCCTTGCCATCTTACCCAATAGCCTCCATCATGCCGATGGCAAATCTCCATCGGTGAGAACAACACAAAAGTCACCCTGACATGCTGAACATCAATTCCCCTATCGGCCAGACCTCTCCCTATCGGTCTAGCATAAAATTACCTCGCCAATGAAGAGCGTTACACCGATGAACACCTCCCTACCACCAACCTGATCGCCAAGAAGCCTGCGAGGTCATTGCCGATGGGCAAGAAGATATAGGTTTTAAATGAAGAAACCCTCTAAACATGCAAAATCAACCTCCAGGTCAAAATGAGTGCCAACGCTGGCTCCGAATGGGGACGTGCAGGTGCAAAACCTGCAGCGAGAACTAGATCTCTGGGCAGACCAAGCAAAAAGCCAAAAAGTACGAACTGTACAAGGCACTTACAATATATACATATTTTTACACATGTGCACAGAGACAAGCCATCTATGCAAAATAGAACTTAAGGAATTGGCCATGCACAGGCAATTCCAGAATTCCACCATCTAGGGCCTGGAGGAAATAAGAGTCCTCCCCATGAGTACTGCAAATCTGATATGGGCCCATCCATAAGGGTTCGAATTTACCATGTTTACCCTTGTCCTGATTTTTTACATTCCAGATGAGCACCATATCATTGACCTGAAACTTCCTTTTTGTAGCTCTCCTATCAAACAGATATTTCACATCTTGTTGTCTCTTGAGGTTGATCTGGTGTGCTTTCCTTCTGTCCTCATCCAGTGCAACCAGCTGGTTCACTCTTGCTGTCATGGAGTCTCCAATCTCCTCATCATTATCTTGGATGAATCTGTAAACTGGTAGGAGATTGTTTATGGGCAATCTGGCTGATGCACCATATACTAGCTCAAAGGGTGACATTCCAATAGCCTTTTTTACTGTCACTCTGTCAGCCCATATTGCTAACTTTAATTTTGAGTCCCAAGCTCTTTTGTTCTTGTCCAGCATCCTCTTGATAATTTTCATGATGCTTTTATTGCTTGATTTTGCTTGACCGTTTCCTTGTGGGTGGTATGGTGATGTATATGATAGATTGATCCCATATTTGTTGCAAAAATCAACAAATTCACCTGATCTGAAGCACATAGCATTATCAGTAACTATCTTGAATGGTACTCCAAACCTGATGATAACATTTTCCAGTATGAAATCTGTCGCCACCTTACTGTTGATAACTGAGAGGGGGGGGGGTGAATCAGTTATCCTAATTATTTCCCTTATTGAACTTTCCTTTTAATTGATGCAGCATAAAATCAAACATAAAACATTAACCATAAAACAAGAAACACATGACACAGTATTTTTGACGTGGAAACCCTGTTAAGGGAGAAAACCACGGGGTGATTAACCCAAAATTATTCTCTGTTAGAAGAATAGGAAATTACAAAGATGGCACTTGCCAATTAGGGCTCACTGCCCGAGCACACTGCTCACAAGAGGCCCACTGCCTACAAGAAGACACACTGTCTACAAAGTGATGAGAATCACAGTCTTGAACTGATTGGAAGCATCTGCATATGCTGGAGTTCAGTTTCGGTTAGGCTCAGTACACTGATCTGCTGCACTTCATCTTTCCTCTGTTCTTTATTCTGCTATCTTTCACATACCGGATCCTTTTTGTTACCTCTGCTCTTTATCTGGACTTCTTCGCATATATCTCCACACCAACACACTCTTCACAACTAAATCCATCCTCTATATATATCCGCACAAGTGATTTCATCACCTTTCTAGTCGGCATCCGGAACAGTCTAGTTTCTTACAAACTTTTGTTCTGTCGGCTGAATCCTTCCTCACCAAGCTATGCGGATCAAGCATATACTTGTAGATATCATTAATCATGTCGGCCAAACATGATTCATGCCTTCACAACCTCTGTCATCAACAGTAACACATCCGGAAAGTAGTCTGATACTCTGCCAGTCAGTTCTTCCTCTGTTTTCACTGTCTCTCAGAAATCCGGTACTCAACCATTCATATCTTTTTCCTTGTCCATCACCGGAGGCTAAATCCTTGGAATATACCACTCAAGGTAGTCCTCTTGACTTCCCCAAATCCGCACTGCACCAAGACACTTCCTCTGAGAGATCCGGACCAATCTGTCGGACCTTGCCACATGCTCTGTTCTTCTTCACCGGACCACAACATTCTTTATTCTGACTTCCGGTAGAGACACATTATGACTTGCGGATATGTGGGATGACCTTTGTTGCCATCAATGACAACAACCATGAATCCATATAGTGTCTCTTGCCAACAATCTCCCCCTTTGGCATTGATGGCAACACTTAGTGAAAAATGACTAAGTGTTTTCACTATGCTCCCCCTTTGCTGATGCTCTGTCTTTATATACAATTTCCGGAACTCCCCCTTAGTTGGATTCCTCATTTTTCACTGCTCCTCACTCCCCCTTTGACATCAATGGCAAAGGGTAGGGTCCGCATATCAAAATTTTCAAAAAATTTCTTATACTTAGCCGCATATTTACATACTCACATATATTGAAGAATGTCTGCAAAGGATGTCTGCAATTGGATCATTTCTGTGGCCCAACTTTGCTTCATTCTATCCAAAATTGAAATGTGACCACTTAGCAAAAATGCAAAAGCTTCTGCCCGCTTGAGATCTGTCGGATCTTTTGTTTGGGCGGTGGTCTGAGCATCACTGATGGCCTCATGCATAGTTTCCAACTTAGGGATTATAATCCTTCTAAGTTCTCCCATCCGGTTAGTGATGTTCTTCCTTTCCTTCTCAAGATTTTTTATTTCATTCAAGACTGCAATGGTCTGACATTCTTGATTTATTATAGAGGAAGAGAGAGGATCAAAACTTTGAGATAAGCTTTGTAGCTTATCCTGTTCCTCTTTTATTTTCTTGTCAAATGCTGCTGTTGCCTTTGACCAGGATATACAAAACTTATAGATGTCACCGCCATCCTTAAGAGCATTCTCTAAGCTCTTTATTCCAATGCTTACAATCTTCCTATCTTTAGAGATTAATTCTAATATTTCTGAAAATCTCTTATCCAAAAATTCCTTCCGGACCTTTTCTTCAGCTGATTTTTCTAGAGAATCAAAATGTGTATCAACACTGCTGACTAAGGTTTTTAGATTACCGGAAGTGGAGGCTGTCGGATCTATCTGGATTGATGGCATGATTTTTACAAGTACTCCGGAAGCAGCCTCTATCAACTCACAGTCTTCCATATGAGACTTCAGGAGCTTTTCATTTGCCTTGGCATTTGCAAATGAAGCTATCTTCATTGTTTGTACCGGAGAGAGAGAGTCAAAATCAAATGGGCCTTTTAGAAGCTCCGGTTCATCAATCTCTAAAGTTTCTTTACTCAAAAATTGTTGAACAGTTTGTGCAGTGTCTCTTGCCGGAGACAGATGTTTCTTTTCTTCTGCAGTCTTAGAACTGTCAACCTCTTTGTCTTTCACCACTGCTTCCTTCTCCTGTAATTGCTCTTCTTCTTTGGATCCGTAGACTGTAGGGGAAACCGGAGGAGAGATGCTAGTTTGTTCATGGGCCACTTCTTCTGGAGCAGAGGGTCCCAAGTCCTCAGCTGTTTCTGTACCCAAATCCTCTACAACAGGAAGATTGAACCTTTTGAAGGCCTTCCGGAGGATCTCTTCTGTTTCTTGGGCCACTTTGTCAGTCTCGCCAAGCATGAGTTGATTCATCCTGGCTTTGCTTCTGAACTCATCTTTGCAGTCTTTGAAGATAATGTTCATTGTCTTGGGATCAATTTGAGGATATAGCTGAATAGCTATCTGCTCCCGGATCTCAAGATCTTTAGCATGAGCATTATTCTTTCTTACTTCCATTTCCTTTTCTAGGCTTTTAGGAATAAGAGATATTATTTCAATGAAAGCCTTATTATATATGTTAAGATATTTTACTGTGGCCTCTTGCAGAGTCTTTTGGTCGGCCTCACTGAAGTCATCATATGATTCAGTCATTGGTTGAAGGTTTCCATCCACCGTGACCGACTTGATTATGCTCTCTAAAGACAGAGTGGGCTTCTCAACAGATACCTCTGCCATTTCCTCCTTGTCTTGGCCTGTGGAGGGCTTACCGGATCCTTTCTTCTTCTGTTTCTTTACTTCTCTTACTCCCTCATCTGATTCTGTTTCCTCTTCATCCTTTTGGCTTCCATAAGCCCTTGTGGCTTTTGTCTTGGATCTCTTACCGGATGCCTGAACTTCCGGTTTTGAACTTTTGGTTGTGGGAGGTGCAGGTCTCTTTGATGATCTGGTCCGGGTGGGAGCTTCAACCGGAGCACTTTCTTTGCTTTTCTCTTCTTCCTCGGCCTTCCTCCTCTTTTCCCGGCTGGCATCAAGTGCCTCCTTTGAGATACCTAGGCCTTGAGCAATGTGCTCTACTTCTTTTCTTACCTTTCTTTTAATCTCAGGTTCCCTGAGTTCTACATGTATTTTTACACTCAGCTCCTCAAAGGTTCCAAACCTTTCTACCTTAGGATCTTTGGGCTGACTCAGCATGTGTTGAACATGCAGCTCCACTATCTGTTCATCCACTTCATACCCCATGGGCATGATCCAGACAGTCCTTGGCTCCACTGCCTCCATTAGGCACTGATCAGTGTCAACCATAAAGCACACTGAGTCCTTGTATTTCTCAATGAGAGACTGGGGAATTCTCTCTCTTGCTTGCATCATGCTCTGAAAGTTTTTGAAGTATCCCCATAGAGCTGTATTTCTCGCTTTTGCATCCCCAAGTCCATGCAAATAGTCTCTTATCTGGACTGCAACAGGTTTGTCATTCTGCCATACCCATCCACTTGTTCCGGGTAGCTCATTCATGAAGTAGAAGAATAGACATACAATAAGAGTACCATACTTAAAGGAATTCTTCTTATCCTTCTTGATTTTCTGTATGTTTTCCATTAATTGGCTTAGCAGTAGTTCGCAGAGATCATATTCTGCATTCTTTCTTAGCATTTCATAAGCAGTGTATATTGCAGTTCCGGATACAGAATTCTCCCTGCTGGAGTGATAGATCTTGTATCCTATTATCATTGATGCATATTTGATATCCGGATCCGAAATATCTTCAATGGTCATTGCCCTCTTGTCAAATTTTGATCCGGTGGCCTCAGTTACAATGTCGTTCTTGACAGATTTGAGGATAGGTACCCCTCCGGAAGAGTATAGGCCAGTTACTGCTCTAATTGCCTCTTTTGTGATCTTGCAGGGTCTATCTAGCCATAGAAAGTTGTCATGCATCCTGCTCAGTACATACCGGACCCATTCATCTTCTTCAAAGCAGGGGAAATGAATAAATTGCTCAAATTGTTTCTTCTGAATATCCTTATACTCTGGTTTAAGCTCAAAAGCATTGTCAATCAGCTGCTTGTGATAGAGGTCTCTTAATTTGAATTCCCCAAATTCCTCAATGTTTGCATGTATGTAAACCCTAATGTCTTCGGTGTGTAAAACTCTGTGAGGAACACTAGAGAAGGCTCCTAGTGGATCTACCTCCAATGATTTGTAGGGATGTTTCTTAAATGAGGGGCGAGGTCTATCAGAGATCTTAACTATGTTTGGAGTAGCCATTCTTCAAAGATTTGCAGTGAGGTAATGAAAAACGGAGAATACCTTATGCGCCTTCAGTTTGCACGGGGTGGTTGGATTGATTTCTTTATGCAATAACTTCGGCAGGAGATCCTTGGTGTGCTTGATGAACCTTGTTGCAGAGCTCCACTTTTCGCTTCTTCTCGAGTGCAGAATGAGCAAATAACCTTTGAGAAATCTCTTAAATTGCTCCGCGAACCCTAATATCTGTCTGCAATAAATGCTTTACCTACATCATTCCGGTTTGCCTTGTCTGGATAGCTTGGATTGTCCCGGATTAGTCCTGATCTGAGGATATCATCCGGATCTTTCAATCATGAATAAATCAAGGTAACATATTACAAGAGCATCCCAAACACTCTGTCCAATCCGCAGAACAAGATAGTGCATTTCCGGATCTTTCCGGACCTTTTTGTAATCCCTTATCATACCGGAGCATCTCCCTGAACAGGTCTTATTTGATCGATCACAGCTTCTTCATAACTCCATGCGGACCTCTGAAAACTTGACTGAAGTATCTCAAGACTCATATCTACAAACCCTTTGATCCGCATCTTGTGCCACATCCGGCACCACTTGTTTGGCTGGGGGAACAAGATTTTCTTTGAGTCTCCCCCTGAGCCTGAGCTCACTTTTTAATTTTCGGAAGAAATATCAGCACCAGAGTCTGGTGCAGATCCAACCTCTACATTCTCTGAACTTTTCTTCACCCAAATCTTGCTCATCTGATTCCTAACCTCATCCGCATTCATCTTTTGTTTACCCTTGTCTTGATTCTGATTATACATCGGACCTCTTTTGTCCTGATTCTTGTTTCTGCAAACTTTAGCATTATGACCGGACCTATTGCAGATTTGGCAAATAACATTTCTTTGCATATTTGACTGATATCCTCTTGATCTGCATTGATTAGCCATATGACCTACTCTATTGCATGTGAAGCATCTACCTTTGAATGATTTGTTTACTTGCATACTTCTGCATTCATGGGATTTGTGTCCATACCTTTTGCAGTTGAAGCACTGTCCGGAGAAGGATGAATTAATCTGATTCATTCTCATTCTGCACTGATTAGCTTTGTGACCAAAGTGGTTGCAGCTGTGGCAATATCCATTGAAGGATGGATATCTTTGAGCATTTGGCTGTCTTACCGGAGGTCTTCTAGGCCTGCTTCTTGGATTTTCTGATCCAAGATTCTTCTGACCGGATCCGGAGCTTTCTCCTTTCTCATATCCCAAGCCATACTTGTCATCTGTCCTCTTTTGACTTCCAAGAAGAACTTCAAGTTGAGCAGAACTTATCTTGAATTTCTCTTTATATTCATTTGCTGTTTGAAGGTCTCTTTTGAGAGAGGCAATTTGATCCTCAAGTTTTCCTTCATTATCTTTGGCATCTTCAAGATCAGATTCAAGATGTCTGATAATCCTGTCCATCTGGTGGCATTCTTCTGATTTTTCTTTAAGAGATTGTCTTAGATTGTCTTCAGCCTTTCTTTTTTCTTCAATCTCTTGAGTAAACTTTATAGTTCCTGATTCCATTTCATGTCTTAACATAATGACTTCTTTTGATAACTTTTCACATAACTTGGTTTGCTCAGTCAATTCTTCATTTGTATTGCTTTCTTCACTTTGTCTTGCCAACTGTTGAAGCAGCTCCTTTCTCTTTTTCATAGAGAGACTTAATTTGTCTTTTAATTCTCTCATGAATTCATCAGCCTGTTTGAGTCTTTCCTTTAATTCACTGACTTCAGAATTTGACTGTTCAAGATCCTCAAGAGCAGTCTTGAGTTGCTCTCTTAAACCATATGCATCCATTTGAAATCCCAGATCTTCCTCAAGCTGTTAGGCTCTATTAGGAGGAACTTAGCTCTGATACCAATTGTTGATAACTGAGAGGGGGGGGGTGAATCAGTTATCCTAATTATTTCCCTTATTGAACTTTCCTTTTAATTGATGCAGCATAAAATCAAACATAAAACATTAACCATAAAACAAGAAACACATGACACAGTATTTTTGACGTGGAAACCCTGTTAAGGGAGAAAACCACGGGGTGATTAACCCAAAATTATTCTCTGTTAGAAGAATAGGAAATTACAAAGATGGCACTTGCCAATTAGGGCTCACTGCCCGAGCACACTGCTCACAAGAGGCCCACTGCCTACAAGAAGACACACTGTCTACAAAGTGATGAGAATCACAGTCTTGAACTGATTGGAAGCATCTGCATATGCTGGAGTTCAGTTCCGGTTAGGCTCAGTACACTGATCTGCTGCACTTCATCTTTCCTCTGTTCTTTATTCTGCTATCTTTCACATACCGGATCCTTTTTGTTACCTCTGCTCTTTATCTGGACTTCTTCGCATATATCTCCACACCAACACACTCTTCACAACTAAATCCATCCTCTATATATATCCGCACAAGTGATTTCATCACCTTTCTAGTCGGCATCCGGAACAGTCTAGTTTCTTACAAACTTTTGTTCTGTCGGCTGAATCCTTCCTCACCAAGCTATGTGGATCAAGCATATACTTGTAGATATCATTAATCATGTCGGCCAAACATGATTCATGCCTTCACAACCTCTGTCATCAACAGTAACACATCCGGAAAGCAGTCTGATACTCTGCCAGTCAGTTCTTCCTCTGTTTTCACTGTCTCTCAGAAATCCGGTACTCAACCATTCATATCTTTTTCCTTGTCCATCACCGGAGGCTAAATCCTTGGAATATACCACTCAAGGTAGTCCTCTTGACTTCCCCAAATCCGCACAGCACCAAGACACTTCCTCTGAGAGATCCGGACCAATCTGTCGGACCTTGCCACATGCTCTGTTCTTCTTCACCGGACCACAACATTCTTTATTCTGACTTCCGGTAGAGACACATTATGACTTGCGGATATGTGGGATGACCTTTGTTGCCATCAATGACAACAACCATGAATCCATATAGTGTCTCTTGCCAACACTTACTTGTAGCTCTCTTAGTTGGAATGGCCTCAATCCATTTGGTAAAGTAATCAGTTGCCACCAAAATCCAACTGTGTCCCCCACTTGACTTGTCTGCAATTTCCCCTATGAAGTCAATTCCCCATTGTTGAAATGGAGCATCCACAGTTACAGTTCTAAGGGGTAAAGCACCATCATATCTCAATTTTCCTGAGAATCTTTGGCAAGGGTCACACTTCCTTACTAACCTTTGTGCATCTGAAAAGAGAGTGGGCCACCAATAACCTGCTCTGAGAGTCTTATGAGCTGTTGTCTGGGCAGTATAATGTCCACCACACAATCCTTTATGCATGTCATTCAAAACATTGTTAGCTACATCTTCATCCACACATCTCAGCAGCACACCATTAGGGTTTTTCCAGTATAGCTCACCTTGAATAATAACATACCTGATTGCATGCAACTTTAAAGTCCTCTTTTGACTGTCACTAAAATGGGAAGGACAATTCAGATTTTGCAAGTAGTATATAATGTCCTTGTACCATCCAGATCTTGATACATTTGCATTCTCATTTTGGACTGCATTAACTTGGCATGCTTCCAAGTTTGACTATGCCATCATCTTGGCTAATCCTTGTCCTCTTACCAACTTGGTAATTTGTATTTCTATGTTGAACTCCTGCAGTTTGTTTATCCATCTACACCTTCTTCCAGTCATCTCCTGTTGAGTGAATATGTCTTTGACTGCTGCATGGGGTACATATGCAATTATATGTGATCCTACTAGGTATGGTCTGAAACTTTTGATGGCTCTGACTAGTGCATATGCCTATTTTTCCATGATATCATACTTCAACTCAGAAGCCTGCAAGGACATACTGAAGAAAGCTATGGGCTGTTCAAAACCATCTTTATTTTTCTGTAGCAAACATGCAGCAACAGTGTGAAAGGAAGCAAATGAAAACAACTGGAACGGCCTAGAAAAATTAGGAGATTTAAGAACAGGGGCCATTTTGATTGCCTCTTTGATACTCTGAAATGATTCAATTGCTTCACTTTCCCAGTGAACAGTTGCATCCTTCTTCATCATCTTGGAAATGTTCCTTGTGGTTTCTGCAAAGTTGGGAACAAATCTCCTAACAAAATTTATCTGTCCAAAGAAGGACTGAACTCCTTTGACAGTTTTGGGCATTTGAATTCTGTCAATAGCAGCCACTCTCTCTGGATCTATCCTAACTCCATCCTTGGAAACAATGTGCCCTAGGAGTTTTCCTTCAATTACCCCAAAAGCACACTTCTTTAGATTTAAAGAAATGCCATACTCTAGTGCTCTTATGAAAATATGCTCTAGATGCAAACAATGCTGCTCTTCTTTCTTTGAATAAGCAGTGAGATCATCTTGATATACAGCCAGGATTGAATCAATCAACCCTGCAAAAGCAACATCCATTGCCCTTTGAAATGTAGCACCTGCATTTGTTAGCCCAAATGGCATTCTAACATACACATAAGTTCCCCATGGGGTGGTGAAGGCAGTCTTATACTGTTCTGATTCCTTTACCTTCACCTGATTATAACCTGAAAATCCATCCATCATAGATAAGAGTTCACAACCAGTCACTCTCTACAACATAGCTTCCATATTAGGCAGTGGATAGTTATCCTTTAGAGAGGACACATTCAAGTTCCTGAAATCAACACAAAGCCTAATATCACCATTCTTTTTTCTGATTGGGACAAGGTTAGACACCCAAGTTGAATGCCTGATTGGCACAATTATTCTAGCTTCCCTAAGCTTTGTAAGTTCTTCCTGCATCTTTGGAGCTAAGGTAGGATTAATAGGCCTTTGCCTCTATCTGAATGGCTTAGCTCCTGGCTTCAATGGGATCTCATGCTGGAATAAATCTTCCCTATAGGCCTTTAGGTCCTCATATGACCAACCAAAAACATGTTTATACCTTTTCAGTAATGCAATCAGTATACTCCTGATGTGTGGTTTGAGCTGTTTACCAATATATACCTTCTTAGGGGCCTGAGATGTTCCCAAATTTATCTCTTCTAAATCTTCCTTATTTGTGGGAGATGTCTTTGTGACCAATTTGTCTCTACTGTCAAAAGCTCTTTCCAAAGCTACCAACCCTCTAAGGATTTTATTAGTCTTCAACTGAATTATCTCCTTTCCCACAAGAATTTCTTTTCCATCTATAGTCTCTACAAAAGCTTGGAAATCAATTTCTTGATTCTCATATTCATCTATGCAGTGCAAAAATTTTAACAAGTCCTTATCATCATTAAACACTTGCCAACTGCATATATTTTCTGGTACTACAGGCCTGATTTTAACTTCTACATTTGTAACATCTGACAGAGTAATGTCATCTGGCCTTATTGCAACATTAGCTAAGAAATCAGCCATAACATTCTTTGATCTCTCTACCCAGCCTATTGAAAATGCATCAAATAGTTCAATGGTATCCCAAACAACATGCTTGTATTGTTTCAATCTTTTGTTTTTTGAAGCATACCTATCCCTAATTTGGGATACAATCAGCTCAGAATCCCCAAATACTCTTAGTATTTTGATTCCATGTTTGAGAGCTATATTTAGGCCTAAGAGTAAAGCCTCATATTCTGCAATGTTGTTTGTGCAAACAAACCTCAGCAAGAAAGAGAATTTGAGGAGCTTACCAGTTGGAGACAGGAAAACAACTCCAGCTCCATAGCCTTCTTTTGCACAAGCTCCATCAAAGAACATAGTCCATAAACCCTGCTGGTCCAGCTCTTCACTGCAGACATTTTTTTCTTTATCCTCTCTATCATTTGAGACGACCTTGAAGTTATCACATTCAGTGTTTACAAAGCATATCTGTTCCTCTACTTCTTGGTCTTCCACTGTCTCTGATGATCTCTATTCTCTGATTAGCTTAACATCCCTGCCATTCATTGGAATCATGGCATATGACAGGTCCAGTTGCATACTTCCACCAATTAGTGCTGCCCATCTTCTTGACAGCAACATACCATACTGTGGCTTGATGTCAACCACCGTTATATTCATTTTATATCTTTTTTAGGAAATGCTGCCAGTTTGAAATCTACATCTTTCATGATTCCAATAACTGGTACCTCTCTGGCATCCATAACATAACATTTTCCACATGCCTTGTCAATTTTCAATCCAGCTTGTTGCATGATGGCCAAAGGCATGACATTTGTAGATGCTCCAGAATCAAGCATACAATTTCTGATTATTTTTCCATTTATAACCAGGGATACATAAAATGGTTCCACTTGTGAAGGACACTTTGTCATAGTCACTCCTAAATAAACCTCAGGAGCCTCATCTTCTTCATTACACATGACATGTTTCTCACCCTGGGTCTGAACATTTTGTTTAGCTTGAAAAGGTACCCCTGAAATTAGGGATATTGTCCTATTCTTGATTTCTTCAACCTTCATCAGTTCCATAAGAGGAACATAGACTTTTACTTGGGAGAGGACTTGAGCTATATCAAATGGAGCATAATTTTGTATAACAGTTGTAGCTTGCTTCACAATCTTGTTTTTATCTTGAACTGATTTAGCTTTTACTTTCATAGTTCCTTGATCATCATTCTTGTCTTGGAAATCTTTACCTTGATCTTCAGCTTGGGGGATTCTATTTTCTGGTCCTTGAGATTCATGACCTGTCTTTGTCTAAAATTTTGTTTATTATTAACCCACTGCCTCTTTTGTGATTCAGTTCCTTTATGACCATGCACTGGCTGACCTGCAGAAATACCTTCTGGCTGATGTGGGCTACTTATCTGAGCTTTACCTCTGAGATTGTAGTTGCTTTTGACTTGAGCAACTGCTGCAGCTGTGAAGGCCCTAATTTCCTCATCAGAAGGTCATTGTAAGTTACTCAGAAAATTGTGTGAGCTCTGAGCATACACATAGCTTTCTTCATTACCTTCATCATAAGAATCTCGTTGACAGGCCCAAATTCCATTATCTATATTCTCATCAGCATCATAAAGATGGTATCCATTGTTTCTGGACATCATATTAACATCATCATCTTGCACATAATGTGGCTCATTGCATTCATTACAAGATGCAACATTATCATACAAGGACTGAGCAATCATACACTGTGACTGTGAATGTGGCATCTGACAACTTATACACCATGGAGTGTCATCAACAATATTTACAACAGCTTTCTTCAGAGGATCAGGAGTTTCTTTGACATGTTGAGCTCTCTGATTTGCGTTGTTGTGTGGGAATATAGGCTTACCATTTTTCCAATTGGTATTATAAGGCATATCATGTAATGATGGCCTCCTTTCCTTCCTTTGGTAGACTTGCCTATCAGGACCTATCCCTTTTTCACTTCTAGCTAGTCTATAACTTAGGTCCTTAACAACATTTGCCAATTTGTCTATCTTATCTTCAGGGGTAGATGTATTACCTTGAGTGTTCTGAGGCTTGTTTGGATTCTGCAGAATTTTCACATCATCCCTTCTGTTAGTCTTGCCTGATGCTTTCCTGTTGTTCTCAATATTCACTGCAATTCTAAAAGCATCCTTGAGAGTAACAGGGCTTTTATCTCTTAATCCATATGCAGTTTTTGCATCAAAGGCATTGATATACAATATTATGCACATTGGTTCATTTGCCCTCATGTGATGTGGCAATTTGTTTAACACTTTAGTAAATCTTCCATTAAAATCTGCAACCTGCTCATTTGACCCTTTAGTGAAACTGGTAAACTCATTTACAAAAAAGCTAGGGTCAGTTTTGTCGCCATATTGCTCCTTGAACATCCTTTTAAAATCATCCCATGATGAAATACTCCGGTCAGGCAGATTTTTATACCATTCTCTTGCCTCATCTACTAAAGACTGCATGAATGACTTCATGAAAACATCCTCATGTTCAACCTCAAAGTTATCCATGACATTTTGAAAAGCTTTTAGATGATCTTCTCCTGACACTGTGTTGTTTCCTGAGAATTTAGGCATTTGCAGCCTCAGATGCTTGTCAATGGGATTAGGATACCCAGGAATACCATCAAACACCAACTGTCTGAATCTATCCAACTGCATGGGCTGTCTGTCAAACTGATTAACATTGATGTTTCTGTTTGCATTCTGGTTTCTTACATTGTTCAGTGGTATCCTAGCATCATTCACATTTTGTCTTTCATCATTATGCTGATGTTGCACTTCATTTCTTTGCTGATGTCTCTGCACATTTGCATTCTCAAGGGTAGGAATTGAATTATTTTGGGCAGCCCTTAAAGCTTGCACTTTCTGCCTCATGTCACCTCTGATTTTCATGGCTTGCAGATACTCTAATTCTGCTCTTAGATTTCTGATTTCTTTAGCTAACTATTCTTCCTTAGGCATGGAGGTAGATGGTATCATACCATTCTGGTCATCATCTTCATCATCCCTCAGAGACTCTGCCTCTTCAAACCTTTCACTAGGGTCAAGAAATGGGCATTCTTGGAACACCTCTGACCTTATTCTCAAACCATTACCCTGCCGTCTTTCATACACACTCTGGATTTCAGCCTCATTATTTGAAAAATAAGGTACTGTCTTGTCTGTAGACCTTGGATTATCCTGAATAAAATCATTTTTCTTGGGGCTAGGAGAACCATCTTGACTGGCTCGAACAATCCCCCTTTTTCTATACATCATTTTTATGGGTAACTCTTCAAATAAAGGATTTTGTTGGGATCTTCTCCCCTGCATATAAGTTTGACTTTGACCGGTTGGGAGCTTACTTTGGAGTCGCCACCTATTACTAGGAACTGTTTTCTTTTTGTAAACCAGGGTTCTTTCACAAACTCCCCAGTAGAGTCACCAATTTCTGTTGGTGACTCGGATGGGTCACAAATATATCACCAAGGATGACTAGATATTACTTTTGATCAATCACATCCCTAGCAGAGTCGCCAATTTCTATTGGTTTTTTCCCAGACTGGATGCTTATTCCCAGATTTCCCTACAAGGCAGCCATCAATGATCAATAGGATCTCTGGGCCAGGGGCCAACAGTATAGGAGATAGACTCTATATTATATCTCCTCTTCTTCTTCAGGCTCTGCAAAACCTAGGGGGGTATTCCCTACTCAACATCCATGATAATGTGCATACTAAGGCTGGGATGCTGACAGAAAGCAGATGAGTCCTCCTGTAAGTAGACCAAAACTGAAAGATAAGAGCAAAGGGGCTAGCTTTGGGCCTATTTGCAGTTGTAGATAGAGGACTGAGGATCCTAGAACTAATTCTAATGTCCTAAAGGTTGTTTTAGAGTTTGATTTTGATTTTAATTTTGGATGCAAAGCTGGACATGGTTGTAACACAAACACAAAGCAAGATTGGTGCCTATCCAGGGCCCGGAGTCAGTAGACATACACTTGTGAATGATATGCATGAACAACTAAAACTGAATTTCAGGGGGATACATATGATACCTGCCTTACAGATATCTCCCAATACAGAGTGTCAAGTTATCTATACTTATGGCATCCCTACTGCAGTATACCCTTCCCAATGCTTAACCTGAAAATAGTTTAATCTACATTTGAGCAGAAGTTAAAAGATCATACATTCAACACAGGAATTCTATATTCTAGATGCTCAACATTCCTCAAATATCTAGACTCAGAAGAAAGATACATGCAATAGTGGAGACAGAATTAACAAGACACATGCTAACATAGCATTTCTCATATAAAACTAGCCATGAAATCAGTGGATTCGTGCAAAAACACACAACAAGGGATACATAAACTCACAAGTTTTTGTGGACAGAGCAGCCCAAACTAACTGTATTGTATCACAGAGCCAGAAATGTTCAACTTTCAACAACCCAAAAAATGGTAACACAATCTGCTTATAACAGCCAGATAGTGTACCATAAGCAATTAATTACATGGCAAAAATATCAAAATTCACCAGATACAGATCCCACCAAGGAATGGCGCTCAGAAGATATTAATGCAGCAGACAAAGGGAGGGACCTCGAGCCATGCGCCGCCATCTGAAAGTCTTCATCCACGATCAGGCAACTTCACTGTTTGTACCGTCGCCCATACCCGTGCACTGTCGCCATTAAGAGTCTCAACCACCCGCAGCCACTCAGAAACTGTCGCAACATTTCAAATAGAAGTTCCCGCCAAAAGTGATTCGCTCACAGTTTAAAAATACACAGGGGAATAATCCCACATGCGTGGTGAGGAGATAACATCAGTAGTTCATAAACAAGGTCGCACACATACCAAGTGTCGAGCGCTTTTGCCGTGCTCGACACACAAGCCTTCACCCCAGAACCCATCGCTGTGACACAAGCCATCGGAAAACACCCACATTCTCCTGTCGATCTCAAAAGTCTCCCCGACCGCTACATTACATTCCTTTGTCGGTAAGACCAAAACTATCAGCCAAGCCGCAAATCCTCCCGCCGACACCCTTAGTCACACTGACAAACACCTCCCGAAAGCCTCCAACTTCTACATCGGCCAAAGAAGAACCATCGGCCAGCATCACAAATCTCCTACCGACGTCAAAGGTTACGCCGACGCCCATTTCACATTCCTCCGTCGGCCAGAAATGAACCATCGGGCAAGCAAGAAACCTCACCGCCGATATAACAACTCCTGCCAATGGCCTATGGCTTCATCCTTCCATCGGCCAAACACACGCCGATGATACCATCGGCTAGACACCACTCCATCGGTGAACCCCTCGCCGTCTTACCCGATAGCCTCCATCATGCCGATGGCAAATCTCCATCGGTGAGAACAATACAAAAGTCACCTCGACATGCTGAACATCAATTCCCCTATCGGCCAGACCTCCCCTGTCGGTCTAGCATAAAATTACCTCACCGATGAAGAGCATTACACCGATGAACACCTCCCTACCACCAACCTGATGGCCAAGAAGCCTGCGAGGTCATTGCCGATGGGCAAGAAGATATAGGTTTTAAATGAAGAAACCCTCTAAACATGCAAAATCAACCTCCAGGTCAAAATGAGTGCCAACACCACGCATGCCTACCATAGAGTCAGAGAAGGCAGGAGTTCTTGAACTCTTGAAATTCCTGATAAAGAAGAGTTCTAAAACCTCAATTGCTACCGATAACAAGATTTGGGAAATCGACCTTTTCATGAACTTTTGAACCTGCATTATGGAAGGTTCCAAAACTAACAAATCTGCCGACTTAATAACTTTAATATGGCGGGTTGAATTATATGACTCAAATAAAATCTTCACTTTAAAACTTAGCAAATAATATCACCGTGAATAAAAATATCCCAATGCATTTATTCACTCTTCAGGTGTTTGAAAACATATCCTCGTAAAATTTTAAAGCTTTGGAACCTGGGAACAGAAAAATCCACAACTTTCACATGCTAGCTTCATTTTTCATTTAATTTGCATAGGATACTGATTGGACTCCCCAAAGAAAAACCCAGAAACATTTTAAGCTCTAGCAACTAGGAGATGAAATTTTGACCTTATTTGTGAATTGCCGATGAGAAAATTGAAGGTTTCAAATTTTGTAAACGGTATAGCATTTTGGCATGAAAACTGGTTAGATTGGGTAGAATGTTGTTTGGATTAATCCCATAAAAGGAATTTTCACCAGCTTGTACAAGTTTTTATATTTAATCATTTTCATGATTTGGCAATTTCGGGGTTCGGGTGCTCTAGAAATTTTGAAATTTCCCAGGTTCAAAATTTTAGACAACAAAAAGGATACCCAAAAGGATACTATAGAGGATACCAAAGTGTTGTCATAAGAGAGGAAGGAGCCCTCAATTCTATAATCCTGCAAGACCACAAAGTTAGGAACCACAACCTGCAGAGGAACACTTGTCAGAAAATCAAAAATCAAATCAACCTGCAACCACCACCAATAAGTTAGTTCATAAACACTAAGGGGATTGAGTGATGAGACATGATGAGGAAGAATATTGAGAGAGATATATGGCCCCCCTTGTCTCTGCTTGCTTAGTTTGAAAAGGAGAAACAAGGAGATATCTACACGCGTCGATTTCGAGGGAACTTGATGATAAATGTGTTGTGAGGGTTGTTTGGAGAAACAATGCCCAAACACAACACATTGGGTAAGATAGAGAGTGGAACCAAGATTCCAATGCAACAAACGGTGTGAAAATCCATGTTCGACAGCTCAAGATAGAGGCTTAAGAGTAAAATAGTTCAATTTTGCACCTAGATAGTGATAGGAATTCTCATCCACTTACTATAAGTAAGGGGAGTTTTCACTTTTCACTATTCATTCTTACTTGTCAGTGTGTAGAGGAAAGAAGGAGAAGGAGAAAGATCGAGGATGCCAACCTGACGTCCATACCAGCTTCCGCGACTGGAGATGCTCTGAGCCCAGGTGGCAGAGAGACGTTTCATGGCTGAGATATGGCCCTCATTCTTGCTTGTGCTATCATTCATTCTGCTTCTTTTAGATTTGATCATTTTCCATGCCAATTAGGACAACCATGGATAAGGATCACCAATACGGGCTCCCAAGTTCACTCATGGCGCCCAAGTCCTCCTGGGGTGCCCTAATCTACCTGGGGTACCCAAGTCTAGAAAGGACAAGGGCCTTAGGGGCAGGGCACTGAGTGTTGTAGAAAATACTTAGTTATGTTTTCATGTGGTTTATTGATTCATTCTCTCATTGTTTGTCATGTAGGTCATTCTGAGGATACGAGAGCATATAGGTGGTCACCTAATGTTGCTGCATCATGATCACATTAGCACCATGACCAATGCAGATAGAGACCACTTACAATCAGTAGGGCTCTGGTAGGTGTTTGATATGCCCATAATTAGGTTTCACTCTAGTATACTGATGGCATTGATAGAGAGGTGGAATGCAAATACTTCTACATTCTATCTGCCCACAGGGGAGATGACCATCACGCTAGAGGGTGTCTACCAGATCCTGCACCTACCCATATGTGAGGAGACAGTGAGGGTCATAGAGTGTCGCTCAGTGGAGTATACACGGGAGAGCTAATTGTACTGTCTAGGTCACATGGTCACTCGGGCAGAGCGTGGGCACATTCAGCATTGGTTACTAGAACATGGATGCATTGACATCCCTCTGATTCGAAGGATTATGATTGTCACAATAGCATTAGCAGTTGCACCTGATGGATGAAGCATTCACTTTCATGAGGGACTTGTTCACACTATCAGGGTGATGGAGGAGCAAAGGATAGTCTACGCATGGGGGCGCATTATGCTTGCACACCTCTACTGTGAGTTAGGATGGTATGTCTATTATGAGGCACATGGCTTGATGTGTTGCACATTACTATAGGTCTGGGCCTTTGAGCATATCAGATGCACACAGCTTGTATAGGCTTTCTTATAGATCCAACATTCACCTATCCACGAGTCCATGCCTATCCTCTTATCAGATGTTGGAGACACGGTGATCTACTATACTAGAGGATTGTGTTTAATAGATTGCAACCCAGTGATATCATCTGGAGACCATATCGCGGCTATATAGTGTGGCTAGGTCAGCGGAGACAGTTAGCAAGGATGCAAAGGGATCAACTGATGGCTAGTCACCTAGATCACATTGTTGTTTGGTTTTACTTTGATAAGGTAGCACATCAGTTCAGATGCCGACAGGATGTACCTATGATGTGTTCAAGCTACGCGTGCTTTATGCGCAACGTAGTCAGGGTGAATAGCACCCAACAACCGACATTAGCAGATGTAGCGGTTAGTGATGATAATGGTATAAAGGATGCAAAGTTGATATCTGATGCAGACAATGTTGGTGTTACCTGAGCATATCAGATCTGGTGGCAGATAGTGCGACCAGCTCCTATCTATCTGTCTGGTCACCCCACAGGCGATCCTCGACCTTGGGTTGGTCATGCGATTGATGCAGGGATAGAGGATGACATTAGTGACTTTGTAGGATACTATGATCTAGATGATGACAATGATGACAATGATGATGAGGTCCCATCACCGTACGTCTTTAGGGCAAGATCAAGTTGAGATCAGCAGGAGGCAGACAACGATGAGGAGGCCAAGTCTCAATCACAGTTGAGAGCTCGTGGTCCAACCCCTGCAGATGTGAGGAGATCGAGATGGCATGAGCGAGGGGAGACCATTAGTTGTATGCCCCTAGCTATAGAGGTGGATGTAGAGCTAATCACACCATCAGCGATCTGAGATCCATCTTGGTGAGATGGAGATCCAAGTAGGATGCTTGTTATGTTTAGATGTAGTTATTTGTGATTATTTGTTTATGATGTCTATATGAGGTACTGATATCTATTTTGTTTTCTTTTTGCATTTGGGATAGATGCCTGGCGTGACTTGGTGAGCCATGTCATAGCAGAGATAGTTCCAACCGATGCAGCCAAGCAGTGGGTGTAGACAGGATACTTGCCATGGCCATCTGTAGGACGACATGCAAAGATCTTTATGTCTTTTGTGAGATACCAGTTAGTAGTGGAGTCTATTCTGGATCAGTATATCTAGAGAGCTAAGCGTGCAAAGGCAGATCTCCATACGCTACGGGATTAGGCAACTGCTGTACTTGTACCTGAGAGAGATCCTATTGCCAACAAGATCTTACTTCCTAAGCTATGCCAGGTGAGAGCTGATAGAGACAGAGCTCAAACAGAGAGAGACTAGTACTAGTAGATGTATATGGAGCTACAGGGTGAGGTGATGTTTTCTTATTACTGTTTCTAGTGTTGTTTAATCTATCACATGTGATTTATGTGAAATGCAACTAGTGATAAATGTTAATACTTATGAGGAAATGTAATTAATGCAAATGTGATACTAAACAATTCTTTGCAGAACATACAGTAAAAGTACAATGATTAATAAATTTCACACAACTAATATTCTATGCGATACAAATTTAATACAAAAGTGATAAAGCGTGTTTAACAAGATACCACAATGATTAACTGAAAGAGATTCCTATGTTAAATGAATTAAGACAAAATACTCATATCTTGTCAAAACTAAAGCTAAACTAACTAATAAGTTTTTCTTTTTAAAGTAACATCTAACATATAACCTTAAGCATAAAATTTCTTGAGGTGCACAACATTAATAGGTTCTTTAAGTGGTGTACCTTATTCGTTGGCTAGCTTATACGCTCTTGATCCAAAGGCTTCAGTAACGACATATGGTCCAAGCCAATTAGGGATGAACTTTCCTTTTTCTCGAATGAATGGTGTATAACACGCTCATTGTACAATTGTTGTATACTCTTCTGATGTGCCTTAAGATGCTCAAAAGCGTTGATATGTTGTTCATCTAGCATCTCAAGTTGTTATAATCTCTTTTCTCTTTCCATGTCATCATCCATAACATCTTGCAAGGAGACTCTTAATGAGGGAATTTTGAGTTCCAAAGGCATTACCACATCAACGCGATAAGCAAGATTATACGGGGTAGTTCCAGTAGCCGTACAAATACTTGTTCTATAAGCCCATAATGCGTAGGATAATTGAATATGCCAGTTGTTTTGATGTTTGTTAACAATTTTGCATAAAATTTGTCTTATAACCTTATTTGAAGCTTTTGCTTGGTCATTTGATTGAGGGTAATAATACATAGAGAAGCGATGTTGAATGTGATACTTTTCTGGAAATTTCTTCACTTCCTTGTTCTTGAATGGTGTGCCATTGTCACAGACCAAGGAGGAAGGTATACCAAATTGAGAGATTATGTTATCTTGTATAAAATGACAAATTATGTTAGTGGTCGTGGATCGTAAAGGGACAGATTCGAACCACTTTGTGAAGTAGTCAGTAGCAGTGATAATAAATGTATGTCCTTGAGAGGACGGTGGAGAGATTTTACCAATTAGATCCAAGCCCCAAATAGAAAATGACCAAGGTGATGAAGTTCCTGGGCAGGTGCTCAGATTAGATGTTGATGTTGACATTGCGGACACTTCTTGACATAAGCAAAGGAATCTTGTTCCATACATTTCTAATAATATCCCATAAGTATTAATTTTTGTACCAATGATTTTTCTCCAAAATGTCCTCCACAAGTGCCAGAGTGAGATTCTTCTAAAGCTATCATAATCTCTGAATTACTAAGACATCGGAGAAGGACACCATTATAACTTCGTTTATAAAATACATTACCTAAAATGATATAGCGCGCTACAAGTTTGCGTAGGTGAACTTGGGTGTTCTTAGACATTGAATTAGGGATGTTTTCATCACGCAAATAGTTGAATATATGGGAGAACCATTCATCTGCATTTATATCATAGAAAAAATCAAGACTTGCAACTACTGGATCTTCTATGACTGGTGTTTTAAGATTATGGATAATAAAGGTAAATTCGTTAGGAAAATTGTCAAGGGATATAAGGGAAGTTGTACTTGCCATTACATCCGCGTATTGATTGTCTTTTCTTGGAATAGTATCAATTGAAAAGGATGTAAATCGCTTTAATAAAGACAAAGTAAAATCACGATATTGAGATAATTTGTCTTGTTTATCTTGATATGATCCATTTAGTTGTCTTACAATTAGTTGTGAATCACCATATATAGTGAGGTTTTTGAAGTTTAAAGCCAAAGCGACACAAAGTCCTGGAATAAGAGCTTCATACTCAGCGATGTTGTTTGTGCATGAGAATTCTAAGTGGTATGACATAGGAATCGACTTACCTATAGGGGGTATCAGTATGACATTAGCACTGGAGCCAGTTCGATATCTTGATCCATCAAAATACAATTCCCATTTATCTTATGTATCAATAGCTAAGATTTGATCAATGGGGAATGTCTCCTAATTCTATATAGAAAAAGTAGAGAGTGCCTCGGCTAAATGGTTGGTTAATGCTTGTTCTTTAATCGCTTTCTGAGATATAAATTTGAGATCGAATTCCGTTAACAATAACCCATTTAGCAAGGTGACCGAAAAGATCTATTTTAGCAAATAGATGTTTCAAATGGTCAAATTTTACTATTACATGTATCTCGGCATTTAGGAGATAATGCCTAAGCTTTTGTGTTGCAAAGACAAGAGCTAAGCATTTTTTCAATGATAGTATATCACACTTCATAATTGAGCAATGTTTGACTGATATAATATACAATAATTGCTCGCCTTCAGTATTATGTTGTGCTAATAAAGTTGTAAGAGCATTATTAGATGCAGAAGTGTAAAGTATAAAAGGTTTATTGGGAACGACATGTTGTAAAATAGGAGGTTTAGTGAGGTAACTTTTTAAGTCCTCAAAAGCCTTCTGACATTTTGAATTCCACTAAAATTTCAAATCTTTCTTCAGTAGTTGAGTAAAAGGGTGAGTCCTATATGCGAGTTGTGAAACAAATTGACAAATGACCTGTATCTTTCCTTACAGACTACGAAGTTGGGATATGTTTTTAGGTGGTGGCATGTTAATGATCAAGTCAATCTTTTTGGTATCTACTTCAATACCATGATTTGAAACTATGAATCCTAACAGTTTTCCATTGTCGACACCAAATACGCACTTACAGGGATTTAATCACATGTTGTATTTCTTTATTCACTCAAAGATCTGTCAAAGAGTCATGGCATGATCTAGGCAATGAATAGATTTCGCCAAGCTGTCATCGAAATAGTCCTCTAAGATATTATGTATATAATCATGAAAGATAAGAGTCATGGCGCATTGGTAAGTTGCTCCAACATTCTTAAGTCTAAACGGCATGACTACCCAACAAAATGTACCCCAAGGTGTTATAAAAGCAGTTTTATATTGATCATGAGGGTTTATGAAAATTTGATTATATCCTGAAAATCCATCCATGAAGGAAAGTAATTCATGGCCAGCTATTGAATCAACAATCATATCAATGTTAGGAAGTGGGAAATCATCTTTTAGGGATGCCAGGTTCAAATCTCTAAAATCAGTACACATGCGAATACGACCATTGGGTTTAGCGACAACCATTATATTTGAGATCCAAGGTGAATAGTCAATAGGGAAAATAAAACCAACTTATAAAATCATTTCTATTTCAACCTTAACAAGTAACGCAATCTTAGGATTAATCTTACAAATCTTTTTTTTAAACGCTTTAGTGTCTGGTCTCAATACAATATTATGAGTTACAATCTGAGGATCGATACCAAACATATCTGAATAGTTCCAAGCAAACAATTCAGAGAGTTCATGTAATAATTTTGTTATGTCTTATTTTTCTTTTACACTTAAGAAATCACCTATAGGGATAACTTTTTCAGTGTTATATTTCTCCATGAAAACATCAACAATCTTTCCATTAAGTAGAGTACTGTGGTCTAGGAGATCAAGTGATTGTGGTAATTCTTTAGATTCATCTTCAGATTTCAGAGTAGTATTTATCATGCTAACAGACTTTCCAAAATATATAGCACCATTCAAACAATAAGGCAATCCGTGTTTATGATGGTAACAGGGAATATTGTTGTAAGCACCCAAGAATTCAATTATCGCTTCATCTGTTGAAAAGATGTCTAAAGGGATCTCTCCTGGAGGAAAATTAGTGTCAATCATCTCAGGGAAGATCAAGTTAAGCGTTGATATTGTATTCACATTAAGAGTAGGACATCTACAGGCTTTAGATTCCTTGAAAGGGTTATATCCAATACCACTTGAGTAATGTTGCAAAGTGGATTCTATAGGTACACGAATCCCTTGTTGATTAATACCGCAACCATTACCTACATAATCACAACTCTTATAGAGGATCTAAAATCTTTGACCATAGAGCGAAGCCATTTCTCTAGAAGAAGGTGGGGCTTCATAAGTCTCATAATCTATAGTGTAATTAAGAGTATTATTTGTATTTGTTAGCTCAAAGAGACTTTAGTATTTGAGCTCAATGAGATGAGATTGATGCAACACTTGATGTCTCAGGAGAAGAGTTGTTAATTTTATAATCGCTTGTAGAGGGAGAGGAAAAATCTAATGAACCCCAATTGTCACCAAGAAATACATTCGATTGTTGATTCTTGTACAACATTATCTATAGTAGGAGGGGTTGATGAGTCAACCTTCAAATTATTTAAGATCTTATGTTGAAGATGTTGGTGATGATGTTAGTCACAACCAAGCACACAAAACAAAAGTTACACAACAACCCTTGTTTATCCTGAAAAATACAATGAATTCAAAGAATTCATGATCCCAAGTCCCCGTCGATTAGTTCATAATCTGTTGATGTTACTATGTGGTTGATGTGTATTTGTTGTTTTCCATTTTGGGGCCTTACGTAGATTAGTAGATTCTGCTTCTGCAACAATGCTATACAGGGAAGTTACTCTACACAGCATATATCTCCAAATGATGTGTCTAAGTTGATATTTGCATGAGTTCTACCCCTACTTGTGATTCTCTACATGACATTTTCAATACTACATGTATTTAGCTCAAAATGCTAATGATATTCAGTTATCTTCGAGATATCAGCATATTTCTCTGTTCTGCTCAATATTCGTCATGATTTGCGGTTGTGAAAGTGATTTCAATGAAACTAAAATAAGAAAAAGGGATAGAGAGTGAGATTCCTAAAATTACTTGACTGAGATCACAGATCCACATACATATTCAAATACATGCAATGAAGAGAAGAAAATTAAAATCATACTTTACCAGGACAGTCCACAAATCCGCATGATTCAGTGCAAATCTTCAAGGGTAAAAGTTGACAACAACATGCAATGAAATGAAAGCACTTTTATTGAACACAACATTCACCAGTACATATCTAGAAATCAACTTGAAGACTACTTAAGGTTTACAATCAGGATATAGTCTGAAACTTCATCTTCATTCAGTACGCTTAAGAACAAGTGCATTTACAGTGATCTGAGGAAAGGACCTTGATTATTTCAACAATCTAGTCCTCACTAGTCTCAGTAATCCAATCTCTCTTACACGAAATTGCTATAGGTCTGATTTTTGTATGATTGACCTCCTCCTTTTAAAATCAAAATGGGCTCAATATATATCTCTGGTTTTTCCCAATCTGGCACCCAAAATCCTAGGAGATCAACGGTCTGCATCTTGAAATGCAGCATCAAATGGTGAGAAATGAATCCCACCAAAAATTTGAGTAGCATACCCAGACAGGGCGCTGCTCGCTCAATAATGTTTCCACGCGCCAACCGTCTCGCATTGAAAGCCCCTCCTTCTAGTGTGTTTGACTTCTCAAGGTCTGGTGCTATCTTGTGATGTCATTATCATTTAAGACCCTGCCTTTGCGTTTACCTGCACGCCGTCACTGTGTTGGCAACTCTACATCTTCCCAGCTACTCCAAGCCACTCCAACAATCTGCAATAAACAAGCAGGAAATAAGCACCATTGTTCAATAAATCAGTAGAGAAAATAAACATTTATATTAAAATAGGTTCCAAATGCACAAACATAGCCATCAGGCTCAAAACCCATGGAAAACGCACATCAAAAATGCATATACAACGTTAAAACCAGTTAGATCAACCATCATTGACCTGAAACATGCATTCGGGCTCCAAAAATGGATTTAAAAATTCAATCGCTTCGCTTTCCTGCCCTTTTTCTTTGTTTAAATCTTTGTATCTTCCGATATACAAGCCGGACATGATACATCAGATTAATCAGATTTCAAACTATTTGAATTCTAGCTTGTATATATAACAATGCATCTTGGTTTGTATATCACAACATACGAATGCAAAAATATACAAGCGCTTAACTCTATTGTATAACTTTTCAAATCCACCCAATGTATACTTTGATGTATATTGTGCTTGTATCCCTCAATATACATTCGGACGTGATGTATCCATTTGACCAAATTTAATCCTTCGCTGAGATCCGCTTTGTATACCCATCGCCATGTATAAGTTACCCCGCATGTTTCACTGTGCATCTCAAACATGCATACAAGGTGGAATTATACAACCAATTAGCCTTATTTCATAATGTTTCAGGTCCGCCCGATGTACAAAACACTTGTATCTTTTAGATATACAATTCGGACGTGATATAAGCATTAAATCAGATTTTATTTTATTTGGATTCCAGCCCTTGTATAAGCTGTTGTATATCGCAATGTACATGTAAATATACAAGCCGGAATTATACAATGAATTAACATTGTTTCAAAAACTTTTCTAAGTCCGCGTTGTATATCAGGCCTTGTATACTACGAAACCCTCTTTTCAAATCCGTGGATATACAACGAACTTACCATATTTAAAACCCTTTTCATGTCCGCCATTGTATACTTCGTAGCATGCATCATTCGACTTGTATGTTTAACAATATACAAAGTGTGGATATACAAGCATTACTTCTCTTTTAATAACCTTTTCAAATCCACGGCTTGCATGTTGGCAATGTATAAAATGCAATGTATGTTACGAAATATACATTGTGGGGAACATACAAGCATTTTACTTTAATCTATAACATTTGGGTTCCACTGCTTGTATATAATGCAATGTATATTTCATAATATACATTGCAGAGTTATACAACGATTTAACTAATTCTGATAACTTTTCAGGTCCGTCACAATGCATAAGACACTTGTATCTCGCCAATATACAAGCCCGCCTATATACAAGGACTTAACCTTGTTTAAGAATTTTTCATGTCCTGGACTTGTATATGGACGCTTGTATATTTGCCTTGTATGTAAAAACATACAAATGCCAAACATACAACAATTTAACTCCTTTTCATGATGCTTTCAGGTCCGCGGCCTGCACATTGCAAATGTATATATCAAATGTATGTCCGATACATACAAACAAAAACATACATGCGACGGACCTAAACACTTATTCATTTCAACTCTTAACTATTTCGGGTCCACCTTGTATGTACAAATATAACATTAACAAATGCATACAAGGCAAAAAGACATACAATTAACTTTGTATATGAACCCGACTACTCATGCGACCAAGTATAAAATGACTTTTGCATACACAAACGACTTTGTATATGGAAAGCGATATACAAAGGTCTTTGTATACAAGCAAACTCGCATACAAAGGGCCTTGTATATGCAACCTGATATACAAAGAAACTTGTATATGCAAACAACAAACACTTCCCTTGTACATTTTACCAAAATGCTCATAGCTTGCAAAATATGGTGAATTTTAAGATGGTTCAAAAAGCAACCCTAGCTCATTTTTCACAAGGAATCCAACCATACTATGCATTGGTATTGAAATGCATTTTTTCTCCATTTTTAACAAGGTTTGCAATTTTAACCCCCTTTTTCCCTTTACCACCAAGCAAAACGACACACACAAGCAAAAAGCAAAAAGCCACAGTAGGGGTCCTTATTTTACTAAGGAGTAAAATGGGGCGTGTTGTGAACATCACAACAACTAGCAACCAAACAAAACAATCAAATTCAACCCATTAAAGAAAATTGAATGAAATGAATTCATAACTTTCAACTATCTTTTCTTCAAATCATCATTCAACTTAGGACTTAATGTATTCAATAAGGTGCATGAATTTTTATTTCAGTTTAAGTGGGTGCACCTGATTAATTATCCTCATCTTGAAGATTGGTTGAACAAACCAGTGACTGATATTAGCTTACATAGGTGAGGATGTTCCCTCATAGCTGATCGGATAGAGCCTTGCTGCCAGCAAGCGTCCATAGCCCCGGCAAGGTTATCGTTACAATTCTCCTAAGTAGAGCCCCACTGCTAGCGAGCGTCTATAGCCCTGGTAGAGTTACTTAGATGGCTTAATCTGGATTTTCAATATAATCCATTTTATTCATTTTTATATTTTATATTTGATAGAACTTCATAAGATATAACAATTGTCACTTCATGATGCAAGGAGTGGTCACTTGCTGACATTAAGCTGAGAATTGTAATGGTAGCAAGGGTGACCTCTGATTTTTCACCTAATATCTACACTGGTAAGTTCAACAAACCCAAGGATTTTAGGTGTGTCATTGTGAGAAACATTCCTTGAATACTCAACCCATTCTTATTGAATACAAAATTTCACAAGTTAAACAACTTTCTACATTCATGACAGTTACAACAAGCTATGCATGAATTTCAAATAATTAACCTTAATGATCTGAATTTTCCATTGCTTTCAGTGGTTGTTAATTTTCTCCTTCATACTCTAAATCAAAAGAAAGATCCCCACTGAGGAAACAAAGCAACCAAAACAAAACAAGCAAAACAAAGCCACTGTACAAACAACTACACAAAGAAAGTACACTATGATACACATGACTGTTATGATGCCACTTCAGGCCTGAAAATAGTGTTTGAGGAATTGTCCATTAACTGGTAATGGAACATCCTCACCTATTAAGGACTTGAGCCTATAGGTGTTGTCTCCTAGAATTTCTAAAATTTGAAAGGGGCCAAACTAGAGTTTGTCAAATTTACCATGATCACCCTTCCTTTCATGTGCTTTGTCCCACATCAGGATTGAATATGAAATCCTAAAAGCTTTGATTCTAGCTCTCTTATCAAACCAGCGCTCAACAATAGCCTAATGTTTAGCAAATTGTTTAATTGCTACACTTCTTTTTTCCTCTAGGTGCATCAGTTGTAGCAATCTAACTTCCTGTTTATTATCTATGCCTAGGTACTCTTGTGCAAACTGCAGTGTAGGAATCTTTAAGTTGATAGGGAGGATGGGATCCACCCCATATACTAGGTGAAAAGGTGAATTTCCTAGTGCAGCTTTATTCCTGGTTCTATCTACCCACAAGGCATATTTCAATAGAGTGTTCCATTCCCTCGGGTTCTTATCTATCATCTTTTTTATGATGTTCAATAGGTTCTTGTTTGTGGATTCTGCTAATCCATTCCCTTGGGGATAGTAGTTTGAGGAGAATTTTAAAATGACCCCATGATCAAAAGCCCAACCTGATAGTTTCATTGAAGCAAAAGCGGGTCCATTATCACATACTAAAGCATATGGAACTCCATACCTGGTCACTATATTGGTTTCTAGAAAACTAATGACATCCTCAGCATTGCATGTCTTGCTGCTGATAGCCTCAGTCCACCTGGTGCAGTAATCAGTAATAGTTAAAACATACCTGTGGCCTGAGGATGATGGAGGATTGATAGGTCCTATGAAGTCCATTCCCCATTGAGCAAAGGGGTGCATCTCCATCACTGGCTGCAAAGGTTGAGCAGCATATTTCTCTCTGTTGGCAGCAACCTGACACATATGACAACATTTGATGTGTCCAACTGTATCTTTGAAAATTGTGGGCCAATAATACCCTACCCTGATGATAGCATGAGTGGTGGCTAAGGATGATCCATGTGTAGTCCCAAATTTATCATGTAATTCTGCTAGCACCTTATCTACTTCTGATCTTTCCAGGCACCTTAGGTATATCACTCATAGTTTTTCTTGAAAAGGAATCCTCCTTTTAACATATATTTCAGCGACCTTATCTTCAGGGCTCTCCTCTATGAGGCCTGCAGTCTTGAGGGACATCTTCTAGTGATAAGGATGTGCCTGATGTCTGAGTACCACTCTCCATCATCTTTTGCATTTACAACATACTGTTGGCTCATAATACTGGGATCGATCTCTGATATCATTTGGCTCAATGCCTGTCCTCTTACCAACTTCATAGGTGTTATGTCCATATCATACTCCTGGAGGACAGTGATCCATTTAGCCCTTTTCTCACCTGGTTCACTTTGCATTAACAACATTTTGACTGCTGCATCAGGTAGTACAACAATCACCTTACTTCTCAGGATGTAGTGCCAGAACTTCTTGACTGCTCGGACCAAGGCAAGTGCCTGTCTTTCAACGTCCATATACCTGAGCTCTGCGTCTCTGAAAGGGCATCTCATGAAGGATATAGGCTTTTCTTCCTTTTCTTCATTTTTTTGCGTTAGCACTACTGCAGAGGTATGTTCTGAAGCAAATGAGTAGATGTAGAAGTCCTTGGTGTAATCAGGACTGATCAAAACTAGAGCATTTGATATGGCCTTCTTAATGTCTTCAAAAGATGCTCTTGCTTCAGGGGTCCATTCAATTTTAGCATCCTTCTTGAGCATGGCGTTCAAGGGATTGATAATCTCTACAAAGCCAGTGATAAATTTTCTAACAAAATTAATCTTACCAAAGTAAGATTTGAGCTCCGTCTTGCTTCCAGGCAGTTGTATCTTCATGATGGATTCTATTCTGTCAAGATCAATGATGATCCCGTCCTCAGTTATCAAGTGGCCTAACAATTTCCCTGTGGTCATCCCAAATATGCACTTCTTGGGATTCAAGGATATCCTGTACTGCTCGCACTTCTTCAACACCTTTCTCAGATCCTCTACATGGTTCGCTCTATCTTTGGAGAACACTGTCAAGTCATCCATGAATATTACTATGCACTTACCAATCAAGCCTCTGAAGGCTATGTCCATTGCTTGCTGAAATGTGGCTCTAGCGTTTATCAATCCAAACGGCATGCACCTGTAGGCAAAGATCCCCCATTTCGTGGTAAGTGTAGTTTTTAATCTATCAATTCTGTCCACCATCACCTGGTTGTATCCAGAGAAACCGTCCAAGAAGGACATCATCTTGGTGTCGTTCACAATCTACAGGACTTCATCTAGAGAAGGCAAAGGATAATTATCCTTTTCAGAAGCTCGATTCAAGTTCCTGAAGTCCACGCACAGTCTGATGTCACCATTCTTTTTCCTCACTAGGACCAGGTTTGCCACCCACGTGGAGTGTCTCACAGGAAATATGATCCTGGCATTGAGCAGCCTTTTAACTTCTTTGAAAATGATTGGCTCCAGTAAAGCGTTGACGGGTCTTTGCTTTTGCCGGAAAGGCTTGGTGTCTGGCTTCAAAGGGATTGTATGAGTGATGACTGATGTGTCAAAAGTTTTCAGTTCATCATACGTCCAGGCAATAACATGGATGTAATCTTTGAGGGCCTGAGTTATCCCTTTCAACTCTTCTTCTATATAGACCTTCCCAATCAGAATGTTTTTTCTTTTATCACCTTGCCCAATGTCAACTTGCGAATACTGTCCCTCATCGGCCTTTTGAAGATCTCTCTGTTTTAGCATGCTGTCCAGATCAAATGCTCTCTCTAGCTTTATCATTCCCCTAGGGATTTTGTTACTTGGCAGCTCTAGGATTTCTTCTTCCTCCCAGACATGATCTTCCAGATTCTTTTCATCAATGATCTGTGCCTCAAAAACATCTCTATTAGAAATAAAATCCAATATATGCTAATCATCATCAAATACTTGGAGATTAGTTACATTATTAGGTACTGAAGGCACTGATACTAATTCAATTGAGAATCTTTTAAAACCTGATATAGATAGTGGCTCTAGAGTACTGGTGGCCTAGGCCAAAGCATCTGCTCTGTGGTTTTGCTCTCTGGGTACATGGGTGATATTGAATGCATAAAAATCTTCTATTAAGTTCCACACCCTGTGTCTGTAATTGGACAACCTTCTGTATTTGCAAGAGTATATACCTCTCACCTATCTGACAACTAATTCTGAGTCCCCATAGACATGCAGAATTTTCACCTTCTTTCTAAGTGCAAACAGTATCCCATGAATTAGAGCTTCATACTGTGCCGCATTGTTTGTAAATGGGAATTGCAACCTGTAAGCTACCAGGTAGGATTTTCTAGATGGGTCAATGAGGTCTATTCCTACTCCAGCTCATTGTTTTGACTTGGATCTGTCAAATCAAAGGATCCATGGCCTAACTTCATCTAAAAGCTTGTCTGGTGCTTCTTTCTTTCTTTTGGCTCTGGCAGCCGCATCACTGGATATCCATTTTAGCTTTGGTGTCCCAACCTTCTTAGGCACCACCTTATTGGCTTTATAAGAAGCTGATATTTCTTCTCTTCTCTTATCATTAGGAGGAACATCCTCTAGATCAGGCAGCATATGCCTTCTCAAGATATGTAGGTACAATGAACAAGACATCTCCGAATGAGGTGCTTCATGCAACCTGCACCATCTCTCAACCAAGGCATCCTAGGGAGGCCCTTGCTACTGCGTCATATTTTGGATTTCTTTTGACAGAAACTCCTCAAACTTGGACAGATTGCTGCCACTATCCTCGTCAGATAACTCGTAATCCGACCCCACTAAACAATCACTCCCAGGGGTGATTTTCTTCTTGTTCTTATCATTAGCCCCGTTGCATACCAGAATCTCTTCTGTCATATGAATAGAACTTTCATTCTTCTGTGTGCACCCTCCTGTTCCTGCAGAAGACAAACAAAAATCAGTATCACTATCGTTATCTGTGGAACTCACCATGGGTGAATATGCGTCGCTGTATGCTTGTTCCAACTCCAACATGTCTAAACAGGCATCACAAGTTTTTTTAGAATGAGCCTCATCATGCAACCTGCACCATACATCAATCAGAATATCATGAACATGCACATTTAATAACTAACATCGTTTCACCTATCTAAATAAATGCATCTCAAATTTCTTGAAATGATCCAGTTCTATTTTATTTCCAAGATTACAATCAGGCTCTGAATTTATTTTATCATTCCAAAGGTCACCATTATGTTCATGTATGTCAAGCATCAGGATTTCTTCCATGTTGGCAGTTTGAGGTCTGATGGAGTAAACTCCAGGTTCCACATCCACATACATGATTTCATTGGTTTTGTTATATTCAATGATCATGTGTCTCATGCAAGGTTCAGCTTCGATCTTTATCTGATTTGGTATACCTTTCCAAGGCAGCCACATATGACTGAAATCGGTCGACATGTATCCGTTGATGGTTTTTGACTAGTCTCTGCTGAGTAACATTCCATATGTATTAGGTATATCAACTACCTGAATATCAATGTAGTGCTGGATTTTGGGATCCGATGCTAGCTGCATGTGAATGTGGGTCAACTCTTCTACCACTCTTACTTCTATTTTTTCCAATTGTGTTACTTTCTTTAATGATTTAGCAGGATGTAACCCTAAAGCATTGTATATGGATAGGGGCATTACATTGGTAGATGCTCCTGAGTCTACCAAGCAGTTGTGCAAATTTTTACCAAACATCCTTGTGGTAAGGAGGAAGGGAGGTGACTCACTCTTGTCTTTGTATAGGGTCATGTGGGAGGTATCTGCAGCTTGAATAGTAGCTGAGGTTGTAGGTTGGGCATTAACATCCTTGGCAGCATGATCTTTATTTCCAAATTGGCCTGGGGTATGGCTATCTTCCTTTTGAGTAGAACCATCCAATGATTTTATGAAAGCATTCTTGATAGCAGGGGTTTTAATCAACTCTAACATTGGCAGGCTGATCTTTACTTTTTTCATTTCATCAGTCAGATATGTAACCAATTTGTCAGATTCAGGAAGTGGATTTGCAGCTTTTGGTGCTATATTATGCGGTGCCAGATATTGAACATTGACCTTGGGAAGTCCAGGGTTATTACTTGCCTTGGGATCAGGTGGAGTATTGAAATTGTTTGGAGGCAATGAGGTGGTCAAAGGATCAGCAAATTTGTTTGAGTTATTCCTTAAGTTGTAGTTATGCCTACCCTGAGGTTGCTGTTGATAAGCATTGACTTCTTCATGCTCAATTGATGGCTCATTCTCATACTCAAAGGGGAAAACATAGTTAGACTCAAAAGCCATGGCTGATTCCTCACACGTTGAAGTGTAATCTTGATGTGATGATATGGTCTGCTGATAAGGACAATGCATGAAGCTTTCTAGTACTAGGGCTGAATCATACTCACAGGGGACAATTTCATTTCCCTCTGCATATGGTGGGTTACCTGAGGTACTGGCCACTTCAGCTTAGAATATGCTAGCAACAATCTTGAATTGAGGATAGTCCAACTCTGCATGAGCATTAGTGTTATGTATTCTGCACTAGTTCGTAAGTGCTGCCTCTGCAGGGTTTACTCTGGTTGTCTGTTTAGGTTCACCAAGAGGTAGATTGTCTAGGGGTGATGGCAAGGAACCATTGTTCAGCCTAGTGTTCCACACTCTAGGCTGTCTAGGAGGATTGCTGTTGCCATTATTGTTATTGTAATTGTTGTTGTACCCCCTATCAGGATAATTAGGTCTGTCATTGGCATAACCTCTATTTTGATTAGGTTGAGAGTAGAAGTTCTGATTTATTAGATGAGTGACCTCAGTGGTAAGTTTCCTTAATTGAGCTGATATTTATTTGATTTCTTTCTTCTATTCCTGAACCTTGGCCACCACATTCTCTGTCTGGGGCTTGAAAAAGGAAGACCCATTGTTATTGTTGGATTGTTCTACAGCCTGAGGCATTTGTGTTTGATATGGTAACATCTGGTTATTCCCACTTGGTGGTGGCATGACACTGAGTGGTGGTATCTGCAAAGGGGCCGGCATCACAGCTGAAGGCATCATTGCTCCATTGGTCTGTTGGTGAACAGGATATGTAGGATAACCTAGAAGTGTAGGGAAAGCAATATTTGGTGTTGGAGTGGGAGCCAATTGCTGACTGACTTTGATAGCTTCCTCAAAAGCTTGTGCTAAGGTTGTTACACTAGGATGTGTTCTTCTGATAAACATGGAAGTCAAGGGATCTAAAGCTGAGTAATAAATGCTCCTAGTAGCTTCATTTGCTACAATGTAGGGAGCAACCAGTTTAGACAGCGTCTTTTGGAATCTAGCATTAAAGTTTGCAATAGGTTCTCCTTCGCATCTCTTGATGGTGGCAAATAGCTGATAGTTCATTGAAGGATCAATAGGCACCCTGAACCTATCCTTGAAAGCTTTCTCTAAGGCATCCCGTGAACGGACTGAACCCTTACCTAGACTGCTATACTAGTTATAGGCCTCTTCCCCTAAGGAAAATGGAAACAATCTGCACACCACATCTTCATATTCAATTCTAGCCCTACAATAGGCTTCCTTGAAGGTCCTGACATGATCATCAGCAGATTGGTACGGATGGTACCTAGGAAAAAAATTATCTAGATTTTTAGGCAAGGCATGATATGCATTGAAGGCCAGAGGTGACTCTGCCGTGAAAAATGACATTGCAACTGGTAGAGGTTGGATCTAGGGTATGACAGGTTGAGGTTGGACCTAAGGTGTGACAGGTGGTCCTGTAGGTATTCGTAAGCCAATAAGAGTTATAGGAGCACACTCTGGTGAGGCTTCTGTCGCACTAGAATTAGGAGTGTGATGAATGTCCACTGTTCTGGGTCTAAATCCCCTGACAGGTAGTTCTCCAAAGAGTCCACTAGATCTGGACCTGGTATTTGGCCTGAAAGCCAGGATTTCTCAAGTTTTCAAGGCAAAATGGCAAGTTTATGGTTAGATTTTGAAACTGATGGGATGTTTAAGCAATGTATGCAGGAAACTACAATTCCCTTTGTCAATGGGCCCTGCTTCTAGCGCCAGTTTTTTTGTTGGTGATGATGTTAGTCACAACCAAGCACACAAAACAAAAGTTACACAACAACCCTTGTTTATCCTGAAAGATACAATGAATTCAAAGAATTCATGATCCCAAGTCCCCGTCGATTAGTTCATAATTTGCTGATGTTACTATGTGGTTGATGTGTATTTGTTGTTTTCCATTTTGGGGCCTTACGTAGATTAGTAGATTCTACTTCTACAACAATGCTATACAGGGAAGTTACTCTACACAGCATATATCTCCAAATGATGTGTCTAAGTTGATATTTGCATGAGTTCTACCCCTACTTGTGATTCTCTGCTTGACATTTTCAATACTACATGCATTTAGCTCAAAATATGCTAATGATATTCAGTTATCTTCAGGATATCAACATATTTTTCTGTTCTACTCAATATTCGTCATGATTTGTAGTTATGAAAGTGATTTCAATGAAATTAAAATAAGAAAAAGGGTTAGAGAGTGAGATTCCTAAAATTACTTAACTGAGATCACGGATCCACATACATATTCCCATACATGCAATGAAGAGAAGAAAACTAAAATCATACTTCACTAGGACAGTCCACAAATCCACATGATTCAGTGCAAATCTTCAAGGGTAAAAGTTGACAACAACATGCAATGAAATGAAAGCGCTTTTATTGAACATAGCATTCACCAGTACATGTCCAAAAATCAACTTGAAGACTACTTAAGGTTTACAATCAGGATATAGTCTGAAACTTCATCTTCATTCAGTACGTTTAACAACAAGTGCATTTACAGTGATCTAAGGAAAGGACATTGATTATTTCAACAACCCAGTCCTCACTAGTCTCAGCAATCCGATCTCTCTTACATGAAATTGCTATAGGTCTGATTTTTGTACAATTGACCTCCTCCTTTTAAAATCAAAATGGGCTCAATATATATCTCTAGTTTTTCCCAATCTGGCACCCAAAATCCTAGGAGATCAACGGTCTGCATCTTGAAATGCAGCATCAAATGGTGAGAAATGAATCTTGCCAAAAGTTTGAGTAGCAAACCCAGACAGGGCGCCGCTCGCTCAATAATGTTTCCACCTGCCAACTGTCTCGCATTGAAAGCCCCTCCTTCTGGTGTGTTTGGCTTCTTGGGGCCCAGTGCTATCCTGTGACATCATTGTCATTTAAGACCACACCTTTGCGTTCACCTGCATGCCGTCACTGTGTCAGCAACTCTGCATCTTCCCAGCTACTCCAAGCCACTCCAACAATCTATAATAAACAAGAAGGAAATAAGCACCATTGTTCAATAAATTAGCAAGGAAAATAAACATTTATATTAAAATAGGTTCCAAATGCACAAACACAGCCATCGGGCTCAAAAACCATGGAAAACGTGCATAAAAAATGCATATACAGCGTTAAAACCAGTCAGGTCAACCATCGTTGACCAGAAATATGCATTCAGGCTCCAAAAATGGATTTAAAAGCCCAATCGCTTCACTTTCCCGCCCTTTTTCTTTGTTTAAATCTTTGTATCTTCCGATATACAAGTCGGACATGATACATCAGATTAATCAGATTTCAAACTATTTGAATTCCGGCTTGTATACATAACAATGCATCTTGGTTTGTATATCATAACATACAAACGCAAAAATATACAAGCGCTTAACTCTATTGTATAACTTTTTAAATCCACCCAATGTATACTTCGATGTATATTGTGCTTGTATCCCTCGATATACATTCGGATGTGATGTATCTATTTAACCAAATTTAATCCTTTGCTGAGATCCGCTTTGTATACCCATCACCATGTATAAATTACCCTGCATGTTTCACTTTGCATCTCAAACATGCATACAAGGCGGAATTATACAACCAATTAGCCTTATTTCATAATGTTTTGGGTCTGCCCGATGTACAAAACACTTGTATCTTTTAGATATACAATTTGGACGTGATACAAGCATTAAATCGGATTTTATTTTATTTGGATTCCAGCCCTTGTATAAGCTGTTGTATATCGCAATGTACATGTAAATATACAAGCCAGAATTATACAATTAATTAACATTGTTTCAAAAACTTTTCTAAGTCTGCGTTGTATATCAGGCATTGTATACTACAAAACCCTCTTTTCAAATCCATGGATATACAACGAACTTACCATATTTAAAACCCTTTTCATGTCCGCCATTGTATACTTCGTAGCATGCATCATTCAACTTGTATGTTTAACAATATACAAAGTGCGGATATACAAGCATTACTTCTCTTTTAATAACCTTTTCAAATCTGTGGCTTGCATGTTGGCAATGTATAAAATGCAATGAATGTTATGAAATATACATTGCGGGGAACATACAAGCATTTTACTTTAATCTATAACGCAATGTATATTTCGTAATATACATTGCAGAGTTATACAACGATTTAACTAATTCTGATAACTTTTCGGGTTCGGCACAATGCATAAGACACTTGTATCTCGCCAATATACAAGCCCACCTATATACAAGGACTTAACCTTGTTTAAGAATTTTTTGGGTCTGGGACTTGTATATGGACACTTGTATATTTGCCTTGTATGTAAAAACATACAAATGCCAAACATACAACAATTTAACTCCTTTTCATGATGCTTTCGGGTCCGCGGCCTGCACATTGCAAATGTATATATCAAATGTATGTCGGATACATACAAACAAAAACATACATGCGATAGACCTAAACACTTATTCATTTCAACTCTTAACTATTTTGGGTCCACCTTGTATGTACAAATATAACATTAACAAATGCATACAAGGCAAAAAGACATACAATTGACTTATTACATGAATCTGACTGCTCATGCAACCAAGTATAAAATGACTTTTGCATATACAAACGACTTTGTATATGGAAAGCGATATACAAAGGTCTTTGTATACAAGCGAACTCGCATACAAAGGGACTTGTATATGCAACCCGATATACAAAGAGACTTGTATATGCAAACAGCAAACACTTCCGTTGTACATTTTACCAAAATGCTCATAGCTTGCAAAATATGGCAAATTTTAAGATGGTTCAAAAATCAACCCTAGCTCATTTTTCACAAGGAATCCAACCATACTATGCACTGGTACTGAAATGCATTTTTTCTCCATTTTTAACAAGGTTTGCAATTTTAACCCCCTTTTTTCCCTTTACCACCAAGCAAAACGACACACACAAGTAAAAAGTAAAAAGCCACAACAGGGGTCCTTATTTTACTAAGGAGTAAAATGGGGCGTGTTGTGAACATCACAACAGAACAATTTTCTTTTGTTATTCAATTTGTAAACAAAGATCTGGTTCAGGATCAACATGAGTAGTATGAAGTTTATCTTTATGAACAAACTTGATTGAATGGTGAAAGGTAGAAGGAACTGCCCCTAGTGCATGAATCCACGGTCTACCAAGAATCATGTTGTAAGATAAAGAACAAGGCATGACATGAATCAGGGTAGGTAGAGTTACATGCCCAACTTGTACAGGTAAAGTTATAGTGCCTACAGATTGTCTTCCAACATTATCAAATCCATGGATACTTATCCTATCCGATTTAATTGAAGATGTATCAACTTTAATCTTATACAATAGATTGATGCTACAAACATTAATAGCTGATTTGTTATCAATCATAACTCATTTAATTAGTTTCTTGTTTATTGTAATGAATATAATCAAAGGATCATACTGATTTTGAACTTCAAGAGATGGTAACTCATGTTGTTGAAATAAAATGTCTATTTTTGTTGCATGCATACAATCGAGAAGAGTGGTTACATCATTAGGTTTTATAGCAGGTGGTATAATCACCTTTTGTAAAGCTTCTTGGAGCATTCCATGGTATGTAGATGAAGTTTGTATAAGTTCCCAAAGAGATATCTTAGTAGGAGTAGCACAAAGCTGCTCAACAAGATCATAATCTTGACCAACCTTATGCGTTAAATGAAATGCTTGAGGAAGCATAGGTTGAGAAGCTGGTAAAGATATTAGAATGCTTGATTGTTGTTTGCTTTGTTTGTTATTCTGAGTATTGTAAGTATGAGAAACTACAGTATGACTAGGTTGTAAATTTTGATGTGTTATCTATTTAGCATAGTTATAATTGTAATCAAGAGGATGGGAAGAAGGTGAATGCCCTCTAATAGTGAGAACTAGTGTAGAAGGAGGTTGAATGACATCTAAACACAAAGTGACCACTATTTTTGGTTTCATGAGTCCTTCTTTAGTTTTAGGAACATAGATTCCATTTACAAATCTTTGAAACAATGACGGTTTAAGAGTCGTAGTGGAATGTTCAATTGAGATAAAGTCCTCAAGGGCTTCATCTAACATATTGAAGTCATCAAAACTAAACGGCTCATCATACACATGAAAAGTCTTACAAAAAGTAATCAGACATTTTAACATGCTCAAATTAACTCAAGACTTGAATGTAAAATGATTAAGCATAAACTTTGTGAAAATGTAATAGAATAACACTACACAACACACAAAGTTTTATGTCTTTGGTTAGTTGGAAGAAAGTTTGTCTTCCCAAATCCCATGGAGGTCTTAACATTAGGTCTGTCAGGAATATGAATAAAGCGCTCCTTTCCAAAATTAATTGGAATTTGGTCCATAGTCATAAAGAGTGGGGGGAAATTATGCAAGCTAAGTACCTTCATGGAACTAATAACCTTAGTTTCCTTCATCAGGAGGGGCTTCCTTAGGGCTCTATTATTTGGAATAAAATGCTGAAGTCTAGAAGTTTACTCAAACAAGGGCTTAGATGGAAACTAGGGAATGGTAATTCTATCAACTTCTGGGAAGACATTTGGATGAATGATAAGGCCCTTGATGCTCAAGGTGATTATGGAGTTGTTGTTGGCATCGCTAAATAGTTTTTGGGTCCAAATTTTGTCATTATATTCACAATAATAATGGTATCAGGCTTTAGAAAAATCTTCTAGATTGCTGTGCTCAATGCCCTGAGCTCACTCCTAGGATGCACTCTATTCAACAAATGATACTGGGGGTTAGAATCCCTCTCTTTCCTAAGGAAGATGAGTTGTATTGGTGGCTGGATAAGAAAGGTTAGTTTTCTGTTAGGTCTGCTTACCATCTGCTAATCCCTAATGTGCACAAAAATGAGCTTTGGAGGAAAGTTTGGAATCATAAGCTTATCCCTAAAATTAATATGTTTTGGTGGGTTGTTGTTCATAACAAAATTTTAACTCTAGATAATTTACAGAGGAGGGGATTCACTCTGGTGAATACGTGTTTTCTGTGCCTTGAGAAGGAGGAAACAGTCTCTCATTTATTCCTCCACTGTGATTTTGCCAATGAAATCTGGAATACTATTTTAAGGAATTTTGGCATTCAATGGGTTTGTAATCCTGATGTTAGAGAAGTCATTGCCAACTAGTGCCCTACTTTCTCTCATCCTTGGCTTGTTGAGCTTTGGAACCAAAGTCTGCCTTGTCTTGGTTGGACTTTATGGAAGGAACGTAACAACAGAATATTTAGGGATGATGCCAGGGATTCCTCTCAAGTCCTTCATTCTTTTTCAAAGATCCTTATGGAAAGTGTGATCAATTCCCACATCAAAACTATGGAAAAACCTCTTACTCAAGAAGAAGAGCAAATTGCGATAATTGGAAAATTCTAAACCAAATTCTGGCTCATGATAATTCCAAATAGCTGTAGAGATTAAATACCAGATGGATTCCCCCGAAGCCCCATTGGCTCAAATTGAACTTTGATGGGGCATCTAAGGTTGATGGTAAGGCTAGTGGTGGAAGGATTATCAGGGATGACAAAGGATGGTCGGTTGCTGCCTATGCTGGTGGGATAGGTTTTCAAAGCAATAATTATGCTGAAGCCTCTTCTCTTTTATTGGGGGTGAAATTGGCTATTTCACTTGATATTCAGCAATTGTATATACAGGGGGATTCTAAACTGATTATCGATGTTGTTGCTAACGTGTCAACTTGTGGATGGAAACTTAAAGATATTATAGTTGATATCTAGATCCTTCTGCAGTGGATCCCTAGAGTTGATATCTCTCATATATATAGAGAGGGAAACAGGGTTGTTGATGCCCTTGTTGACTATGGCCAACAATTTTCAAATTGGTGATGTTGGCGCCAATTCATTAACATTCCTTTAAACATAAGGGATTTGATTCAAAAGGAGCTGACCTGTCAATGATGACTCATCATACTAAGACAAAAAGATTGTTCCGTCATTTTTTTTGGAAGATGCTGATGTGTATCTCAAAGTACGGGTTATTATGTACTTTGTTGATCAATGTCATATCCACTTTATTACTCCCTTGTGTTGGGGCGAGTTGCTTATCTGATAATCATAGTGAATTCCTGATTATTATGTTCGAGCATGGGAAGGGTAGGCTTCAATTGGTTTTTCAAAGGCAGCTCTAATTAATGATAATTCATGCAACCTTATTATCATAATTCCTAATCAAGCTATTACTTTTACCTTTCACATTTACTCTGCAAATTTCTGGTTTTGGGGGTTCTGCGTTATTGTGTGGAAGGCTAAAATGGGAGGAGATAGGATTCGAATGGAGCCAATATCCTATTACGAATTTAAGGACAATGCTGTGGTCTGGCACTACTGTAAGGAAGGTGGTATTAGCCCTTTTCTAGAACACCTTAATGGATATGATGAAAATCTGTTTGAGTAATTTGCTTAGTCCTGGCAAAACCGTAGAGTCACTGTTGGAAGAATTAGGTTTGAGATTTCTGAGAACGTAATTGCTATGGCAACTGGTCTATCTACTAAGGGGACAAAGTTGCAAAGGAAAGCAAAAGTGGTAGATCATTCTAACTAGAAGTTGTTCCTTGGGGAAGGTGAAGAATTTGTTCCCTACCAGGGAGGGTTTGAATAGGCCAAGCTGCCAGAGTCGTGGGATGAAATGTGCTTCCTCCTCATGAAATACTTCACTTCAGAGGTTCAGTTTACCAGGTTTTACAATTACCACCTTCCTTTGCTTAATCATTTTAGGCACAATGCTCATATTAGTTTCCCTTTCTATTTACTATCTTCTCTTGAACATTTGGTCTTTAGGGCTAAAGCTAAGTCAGCTAAGAAACCTTCCAAGAAACCCGTTCCCTTGCACCAAGGTCTTATCCTCTACCTTTACAATTTTTATCTTGGTTTGGAGCCACCTAAGCCTATTCAGATCCATAGCAGTGAGACTTCTACCAACCCTGATGATACTGCAGTCTCTGAAGAGCCTTGCCCTTCCCCTACTTCTCATAAATTGAAAGGGGTTTCTTTTTCTCTATCCAATGAGGAGACCACCATGGTAACTATTACTCACACTCCGACCTCTAAAGGGAGTGTCAAAAGTAAGAAGAGGAAAATAAGGGAGATGGAAGAGGATACTGTGGGGGATGCTGTGGGGACCCCTAAAAATCTTAGCAGTACCCCTGTGGGACTTGGTAGTAAATCTAATCTATCTGCTAAAGATAAGAAGGAGGGTTTCTCTTCTGGGGTTAGGAGGTCGGGTAGGATTGTTGGTAAGCCTGCATTGAAAGCTAAACTGATTGACTATTCAGAGAGTGCTTCTGATGCCTCCACTTAGGGGGATGATGCTAAGGTCCTTGAAGTTCAAGAGATCTCTGAAGATGCTAAGGGCAAGAATGTGAATAAACTGACTGATGTTTCGGGAGGTGCTGTCGATGACTCTGAGGCAATACTGACGAAGGGGAGAGGATGATTGTGGACGAAGCTGGTGATGAGACTGAGGAAGGAGATGGCCACAGGCATGACATTGTTGTCTTGAGGGGTCGTGTGGAGAAGCTAGAGCAGTTAATAAGCAATGTGCTCAGGCGTATGATGCTTCTTAATCTTTCTATGTTGCAGGATCTTGGGACTACTGCTGCTGATGAAAAAGAGGAGAATTTCAAAAAGTTGGATGAATTTATTAAAATTCTAGCTAAAAGATGGGAGAATGTTTCTCCTTAGTTCTATTTAATATTATGTTGTTTATTCTCTGCTACTTTATATCTGCTGTCTTTAGACTGGTTATGTTGTTTATGATGTTTATGCTAGTTAAGTGGGATATGCTATAACTGTTTCGAGGCTCTTTTGTTCTGTTGCCTCTGGGGTTTCTTTTTGCTATAATGTAAGGGTTCGGCCCACTGTTTTAGCCACCTTATATAATCAAAAACACACAAAGTTGTAATTTCAAACTCTTTTAATGAAAGGATTAAAGGAAATCACTCAAATTTCAATATATGTACTTTCATAAAAGAGGGTTTTCAATGTAAATATGTTTTAGGACAATAAACTAATTTAGATATGAGTTTGTAAAGGATGCAAATTCTTTAGAGGTCGGGTTCACCAAAATGTTTAGGGTGAAAATGTGGAAGCAAGATAGAAGATTCCAAGTCTCACACTTTCACATGCCAAAACATTAGGGAAGCAAGGGATAAGTTTAGGGATAAACTACTAATGTCCAATGTTCCCTTTTCCTGTTAATTGTGTCTATGCAATTGTTTGAATCAAATTTTTGCAAGCTAGTATCTCTCTCTAACCTTAAAACCCTAATTTACAAATCAAACTGCAATAACTCAATTTCTAACATAGATGGAAATGATTATAGAGATGCAGAGTAAATAGATCAGAGATAGTGTACCCAGAAATCGAGGAGCAGTTGGATTAGGACTCTAGTGGCAATGTCTCGCAAGTTTTTGAATGTCAAGATTTTCCACACCAGCTACTTTTCAATCTCCAGAGACTTCTAGATCCCAGAAAAATCACCCAGTTGGACTAGGGTGCTAGTGGCAATGTCCCGAAAGTCTTGGAATCTCAAAATTTGAATTCTGTGAAGACTGTGTCTGCAATGTCCATCTTCCTGTCACTTCTTTTTGTCAGATCTCGACAAATACAACTTGCACATGCAAAAGGAGGAGAAAGATGGTTGTGGCTATATTGGACCTTGCCTTAGTCAAGCCTCGTTTTTGGTATTCCTACCTCAACAATAGCCCAAGATGAAATTCTGCGTGTGTGTTCATCTAACAAATGTGCATGCATAAACATAAAACCCTAGATGACTCAAGCATCAAGGAAAGATCAAAAATTTGTTCCACTCAATGAACAAACCCAACTTCACCTCAAGGATATGAAAATAATGAAGACTTGCATGAACAAGAAGGTGAATCAGCAATGTCCGTGGAGGATCTCCAAGCTTGATGTTGGAGGCTTCAACCCTTCTCCTGATCATGCAAAAAGTTTACAAACCCTAGGAAAAGAAAATGGTCTCAAGATCTTGATTCCTAATCTCCATCCATTGTCTCCATGAAAGAAAATTCAAATAATTTCAAGAGCTTCAACAAATCACTGATCTTTAATGGCAATTTTAGCAGAGTTTTGGCATAAATCTTGCATAAGGATTGTGTGTGATGAAATGATTTTCAAATGTCTTTAAATATCTAACCTTAGGAATTTCAAATTTTGAAATAAGATGTCGACATTGCGTGAAAATGAAAATTTGAAAATGAAATCCCATAATGCATGGCAATAGCTAACATCCCTCCAAAATTTAGGACCCCAGGAAATAGGGCAGGACAAGGGTGCTAGTGCCTAAGTCCAAGCCCTGATTTCCTATTCAAGACTACCTCAAGGAGGTTAGGGGATCCCAAATGCAAGTTTAATTTTCACCTTCAGTCTTCAGTTACTCCAAAATATGACATTCTTCTAGTTAGACTGATGCAGAGCATATGGGATGCAAGGAAGAGGAATCGATTCAACAAGGCTCAACCACACCTATAGGTCCAAAACCAAGTCCCTCATGGAAAAGTGGGAACAACAGAAAGGAAACTTTGTTTGCCCATGGAATGGTTGTATTGGGGTACCAAATGACTCATCCCACCCATTGGTTAAGGCAGATCACTCCCGGGACATGCACTTGCTTCACAAATCCTCTAAATGGCTTGTAGCCCTAGACAAAAGAGAATAGTCCTCTTATCTTTTTGCACAGACCTTCAAATGTCAACCTAAGACATGAATTAGATAACCATTATGCCTCCCCACAGCATACTCCAAGATGGGTATAGGTTACTTTGGAAAATGTGCTCTAAAAATGGACTGGTAATTCTGCTACAAGGGTTCAAACTCAGAAATTTCATTGTGAAATGCCAAGAACAGTCATTCATAACTTCCACATAAAAGACAATGAAGTTGATCACTTCAGTCAAATTTTAGATAACATAGGTACAGACATTTTCCAAAAGTTACGTAAAGATCTAACAGTGAAAACAAAAGTTCTGGTGTTTTTCCCAAAATGGGTAACCCTAGACAGGGTTTTTGACAGTTTTCAGAAAACTAACAATATCTAACTCAAAATAGAACCAAAATGCATGGGACAAGAAACAAATGGAAGGTGATTAAATACACTACCACTTACAATCAATTAGACATCATTTCATGTCCGTACCAGGCCGTACAACAACTAAAAATAGCAAATTTCTGATGAAATATATAGGAAACAATGGTTTTCTTTATTGAACTTTCATTTCTTCAATCACCCATGAATTCTTAGAAGGTTACAAGGCCTTTTAAAGGCATTACAACTTGACTCTTCAATTTCTAATTGATTTCTAACTTCCTATCAATGCCTAGAAGCAAAATGACCTTTCATATATTCCAAGTTTGCATCATTTGCAACTTTACAATTTTGCATCATTTACACAAATTTGAACTTAGACCTCTCCTAGTGACTTTAATAAAAGGAAAATCACTTAAATTATCTCATTACATTGTTAAATCACAAAAGTTCAATCAAATTCCTATGGGAACATCAATTTGTGAAGGTGCTCCTGCACCATACAACCAACCAACAAAGATTTCCAAGTCCCTTGGAAATGTATCAAAGATCTTTTTCTGCATCTCCTCTGACTTTATCTTCAATCTTTTTAGTTTCAATCTTCCAATCTTCAGACTAATAGGAATGATGACCAACCAACCAACAAATCAAACTATCAACTTTAGAGTTTCTTCAGGCTCCTTCTACTCCTATCAGTGGAGTACTCTTCAGGCTGCAACATCAAGTGCTTCTTCAGTCAGGTATCCATCTCTCTACTGCTTCACAACACCAACTCACCAAACGATTCATCTCACCCAACAGGAGATCTTGGTGATGCACCTACCACTCTCTCCTTAGTGGTTTCTCTCTGCACCCTTATCCAGCCTAATCTCCATTGGAGAATGGTTGTTACATCCCTATTTTCTGACTTGCTATACTTTTACTTTTTACTTGGGCATAAGTAAATTTGTTGAGATGTTATAGACTTAAAACATGATATGACATGGAATTGTATTGAATATTAATTATGAAATCATGGAAATGATTATGTTATGGTCGATTTAATAACTGTATTATAAGATTTGATTTACTAGTTGAATTTATCGAATAAAGATGCACTGATCTCTTATTGTTTGATGACAAGTGAAACAGGATTACAGGTTATCGAGTCTCAGAGAGGAGACAGAGAGTATCTTTCGAGAAGAGAGAGATAGACCTTGGATTACGAGTGGTCAACTTGCTAAACGAGTCTAGTGTTAAACGATATTGTGAACCAATGAGTCGTATGAGGTAAGTCTTGTCTTGTTAGTTACTTTTGAATCTACTTCGACGGGTAGTCAATATCTTGATTATCATCTAGTCAAGTCGATGGTGAGTCGACATAGTCGTTTGTAAAGTTAACAATGTCATAGCTGTAAAATGGTTCTGTTATTCTTCTTGAGTCACTTGAGGTTTTATTGTCACCTCTTAAACGTCAAGACATTCCCATCAAGTTAGATAACGCTAATATTGTTGACATTTAACGTCAACAGATGATCCTATTCGTGGCGGATTGTGGATCACATCTCGTAGATGAAAGAAGCGAGAAGTTGTTTTGTGCATCAAACGATTTAGAAAACTTGTGTTGCGTTACGCCCAATTCGTCGTGATTACCGTCAAAACATGTTAATCATGTGTTGTGAATTTATTTCCCTTTTGTAAATCGACGGAAGTCGAATGGGAAGTTGATTTATGCTTTAATTGTTCTTGTTGTCATTTGGAAGGATATTCTAAAATCACTTTAGTCTAAACTTGGATAACGGGAGGTATTTCCATTAGTTTGTTTGATGTCGATATTATTGTCGAAGCTTGAGTAGGGACACGCTCAAGTTCTATGGTTTTTTATGTCTTCCATTTCGAATGAGTCTTCTTCATTCTAGCTTAAGACTTTGAGTTATTATTGATCTAATCTTTATTTTTACTAAGTTGGCCTTCATTATTCTCTTGATCGACTTTAGAGACACTTTATTCTTTTATAATTGCCACCCTGCAAGAGTTGAACTCCATTTGTGAAGAACGTGGTATTGAAGCCCTTGTCTTATGTGTAGTGGAAGGGTTGTTACTTTTTCCAACTGTCATATCGCCTTATAAAACTCCATTATGGAGAGAGAGTTGGTGGATGGTTAAGAGCCAACCTTACATGCCATAAGATTTGCCATCTTATGAGGCATGGTTGACAGTTGTGGGGCTGTGACAGAGCTTCGCCATGGGAAGGTTTTAGAGCGGGTTTTTGGAGTCAGTTGGGGGCGTGGTCTTCGGGAGAATGGAGAGAAGTTTGATACAAGATAGTAAGGAATGGTTTGGAGGAAATAGGAAAAAAGAGGAATCCGTAGCTCCACCGTGAAGTTTTCTTTACCAGAGAAAAGGTTGTGAGGGAGTCGGGGGAGGAGTCGCAGGAAGGAACTAGAAAGGTCGAGCTAGCAAGAGCAATACTCTATGTATCAACAGGTTCTTACCTTCCCTCTTTGCGCAGACTCTATTCACTATTGTATCTTATGTTTTTGGCAGTGTTTGCATTGGTTCTTTCAACGTAAAGGGTAATGCAAGAATTGTTTTTATCTGTAAGCTCTATGTGAGGTTTTCCTTCTATGAAAATGTTAGTTCTGAATGAAGAGCCACTCTGCACTATGCCACCCTATAGGAGTTTGTACCTCAGTTTTACACATGTTTCGACATGGGTCTAGACTGCTTAGGAAGCCTATGGTTTGGTATTAACTAGCTGTGGTAGCGGAAGATGAAACCAGTGTAGGAGTAGGATTATAGAACGTTCCCTTGTCCTAGCACAGTAGAACCCCAAAGGCATGGTGGGTAGAATGGATTCAAACTGTGTCTTTGTTTGTTATTGAATGAAGATGTGAGTATGTGGTGCACTCTTGATAGTTAGTGTTAGTCGAAGTTCTAAGTAATTTTGGTTCCAAAAACCCTCCAAGGTTCAACTTCGACGTAAGATTTAAGCTTTGTTGGTTTGATGTTTATTTCTTTAATCTGTCCCTTAGAGTGTAAAAGATGTGACAACCCTTGGTAGATAAGAGTTTTAGATTAGATTGAATGCCAACAAATGTATTTAACTAAGTTTCTTATCCGGCATTAGTTCTCAAGTTGATGGTCAATAACTGAGAATGTTCTTCTCTAGATTCTTAAGATAGTTTTTGAATGGTTATAAATTCATTTTGGGGTTATCTTCTAATAGATCCAATGGATGAATTGTTCCCCCTCATCACTCATTTATTATTGTTTTGATTTAAATAAGTATTAGAAGAGAAAGAGGAACTTAACTTTGAGTTCAAAAGGATAGCAACTTAGAAAAGTCTTTTCATGTTATCTTTTCGTATCAAATCAATTCAACTTAGACAAGATTAATCTTGACAAGAACCTTTAGATTATCTATAACTGAGCTTTACTTGTTTATGAACTAAAAATAAACTCGTCTTGGTTTGATTTTTGATACCACAACAAACTTGAGCAACATTCTAGACTCTTATGAATCATAGGATTTGTTATATTAAGATTTTAAGGTTAATCTAGACATAACCTTGTTGTAAGGATTGAATGATCCCTTAATATTTAACAACATTGGAAAACAATCTTCTTTGTAGTCAAGAGTGATGAAACCTAGAAATGACCTCGTAGTCAGAATAAGAGCTAGGGGTTAATCCATCTAGCTTATCAAATGATTACGCTATGGGAATATATGATGTAATTCCATTGAGATGGTATAGGAGGATAAAACCTAAAAATTTGGGTTTGATAGGGATATTTTGTATACTAAACTTTAGTGATCACCAAATGATCAACATGGAAAATGGCTAATACCCTTATATGGATGTTTATTCTTACTTGGCAGAGAAGAATTTGCGAGTCTTGAGAAGTCTTGAAAATAGTAATTCTCTTATACTATTAATGTCATTAGAAGAATACCTTGCTCTAGGGATGTTCAAAAAAGAAAGGATTTTTCCTACATCAATTTAGAATAAAGAACACTTGTTTATTTGACTCTATATAGTTCAATATGAAAAAGGAGAAGAACTTTAAACATGATTTCGATGGATGACAAAGGGGGTTAGATTATCAACTAGTTAGAATCAAACTAAACTTGGAAGACTCTTAGACTTGGAGTCGAATTGTTTGACGTTATTGATATTGAGGATACCTCTTATAATTTATAGTAGTTTGTTTAGAAGTTTGAAACAACCTTTAAGTCAAAAGAAGACTGAAGGAAGTTGTCATTTAACAAAAACTATTCTTTCTAGAAATGATAGTTGATATTCCATTTTCATGGAAAAGGAAAGACAAACCCTAGGTTGACCCAGTAGGGTAATATTATATAATATACCTTTATGACTACTTTATGAATCAATGATAAAGGGGTAAGAACCCTAAATTTGTTCATTTATCTTTGGTGCTTAAACCAATTTGATTGTTTACAATTCGACCTAAGTTTTAAATGTCGATAAGTTATGGATCTCAGATGATGCAAGGATGCAAGGAGATACCCAAGTATAGAAAGTCATTTCTTAAGATCTTTGGGAACATTGATGGTGACTTGAGAATCTGTCTAAGTCAAGAAGACTAATTTTGAGTTAAATGAAACTCTTTAGTTAAACCTTAACTAACTTGGATATGGTAATTATTATATTAAGACATTGAGATCATTATTTAGATCGTGATTGAAGGGTCAAATGCCCTGACTTTGTGTAAACATTCTTACTTGCAAGAAGGGAATTAGATTCCTAGACTATATTGCTTAACCTAGGTAAGGTTATCATCTTAGTCGTAATTAATCTATCTATATTTATTATGAGACAATAAGTCGTGGACCTCATAAATTATGATGATGCAATGAGAGTTCTCATAAAGAGAGAAAGTTGAACAGGTCTATGGATTATAGACATAGAAAGAAAACATGTATGGGTCGGGAAGACTAAATTGTTCAAACGTCATAACTTCTTAAGTTAAACATAGATGACCAAGTTGAACTGTAGGAAAATGATAGTATCCAAGTCGAGTTTGAGTGGGTGAACATTACGACATCGTTCATTGTGAACGTCAATTTATATTGAAAACTATGGCCATAGTAATGCATATGTCTCTGCATGCATTGTCGGTTCACTGTATCTAGAATGCACATCCTATCGGGAATCATACTTAGCTAGAGGGTATCTAGGGTTGTATGATAGATAGAGTTGTGTAAGATACAACAGTATGTACTCAGAAAGGCAAATTACCATTGGTCACCTTGGTCTATACTTCTCGTGAAGGGAAGGGCCACTTCATGTTAGGAAGGAGTGCGGGAGACCGACGGTCTGTGGTTGGAGGTAAATCACTGGATAGATACTCTCTCTCTCTCTAGCAGAAGACATGCCGAGGCTTGTGATAAAGATGTCAAAATTTCGGATGCAGTATATTATTGAGACTTGTGTTTATTGAGACTAAGTAAAACATTATCTGATATAGGTATTTATGATTGATTTATTATTGTAAAGATTGTACTTGAGAAAGACAATATGGTTTATTGAATTTGTAATGAGATATCTTGTAATTGCTATTACTCGACTATATGTTGAATAAAAGAAAATTTTTCTATGTCTCATTTTTACCTTGTAAATTTACTTTATGGTGAAATTTTTGGTTTTTACTATGTTTCTAGAACATGGATGTTACATATGGTATCAGAGCTATCAGGTTCGACACTAGGGCTTATGAGTCCATTGTGCTAACCTGTAGTCAACATTATGCGGTTAGCTAATGTTCAAATTTTCTTGTGCCAGAATGATGTGGAGAAGAACAAAGAAAACAGCTAGGAAGTCTGTTCCCCAGCATTTGCCTAGATTAGTGGTTAAGAAGAAACCTATCAAGGAGGTTGAACCTAAAAAGCATGTTGTTTACTCTGAAGGTGCATGGCTGGAAGATTCAGAGACTTTTGATGATGTGCTTAAGCGTATTCGGCTAGAAAGAAAACAAAGTTCTGAACTGGCCAAGAATCCTACTAATTCTACTGGTGTAGTAAAACCTAGTAAACTGTAGCCAGTTACAACATGTCACTTGAACGTTGATGTGATGTTTCTGTTTTAGGAAAAAGGTGTTGGAGTACTTGTGTGTACATCCACCCTCTACGTTTGTTAAACTGGAAAATTGTAAAACGACAGTGACATATAGTCTTGTCGTATCAACAATATAAACCAGGATGTGGTTACTTCTAAATAAATTATAATGAAGATGACAATGTTTTGTAACAAGCTACTGATTGTTATGAGATAAATATATGTCTTGATGTTTTGAGTCACTTTAGATTCAGAAAAACTGTTAGATAACTTTATTATCTGGCATGAGGAAAATGAGAGCATGTTTTATTATAGAACCAAACCAAGGTGAAAGTCTAAAAGAGAATAAACCACTAGTTAATCTCTTGATCAAATTGGAGCAATCCTAACCATTTTTAGAACTAAGGAGATACCTAGTATTTTGGAAAAGAAAGCCTTTCTGCCAAAGTTGATGGAACAGTGATTGAATCAACTGAAAATCTTATTCCTCTTAGAAATTTGGGACGAGTTACCTAGAGAAGTACCTTATCTTATGATAACTTTAAGATTAATGGAATCAAAAGTCCTTATAAGAATTATTGGCTAAAAGGTTTGATTAGATCTAGTATGTTACCATGGGGTGCACTAGGTATTGTTTTGTCAAGGAGGACATAACTCTACAATGTGTATTTTGTATCATTTGCTCATTAAAACCACGATAAGGAGCAAATATATTTCACCACGTATTGGTGATCTCCTTGAATAGATGTGTAGAACATAAGTGATTGATTAGCAATCAGTATGTCACCAATCAAGACTAAAGGATGAGGGTATCCTTGAAACAACTTCTGGACAAAAATGGGCACTGTGAGTTAGCAGTGTTGTCCTTTGAACATACAAATGCCTTGTCGTATTCGTGAATCTCATGAGTAGTGTGTCTAGAGATTGTTTAGATATATTGTTCTAGTCTTCTGGAAGATGTGTGCTTATTTATTTTAAGCATGAAGGAGAACATTAATCCTTATGTGCAAGTGACTCTGTAATGATTAAGAGAAATTACAACAGCACCAATGCTATGAATTCCTGTTCCGAAGGATAGTTTGAGGGAAAATTGATGCCTCGGGAGATGGTTTAAGGGTGTAGCTTTACATGATGAGTAAATTTAGAAAGCTCTTGTGGTAAAATTTAAAAGATTCAAGGTATGAAAGGTTTTTCATTTTAAATCTCACAGACTATTGAGTTTCGGAGAAAGAAAGTGTGTTTCTAATTCTTCTGAAATAAGAAAACTGGTGTGGAAAGAAGTTCATATTCCACCATACCCAAGACATCTAGGGTTAACCAAGTACTAATAGATATAAAATCTCTTTAATTCTTGAAAGGAATAAAGAATGATGTTGCGAGATTGGTAGCATATTGTCTAGAATGCCAGAAGGAAAGAGTAGAACATCAATTCCTGTAGGATTGATGTACCCGCATGACATACCAGAATGGAAATGGCAAGTTGTTTGCATGGATATTATACGAAGTCTTTCTATGTCTGGGAAAAGACACGATGCCATTTTGAGATGATAAACTCTCGAAAGTAGCACTTTATATATACTAGGGGATTGGACTGATGGAGCATTAGTGTTAGCACACATTTTGTGCAAGATGTGTTTAGACTGCTTGGTTTCCTGAGAAGGTTATCTTAGATAGACATACGCGTGTAATGTCAAGGTATTGACAAACTTGTCCTCCACGTTAAGGACTGAAATTTAAAAAGAGTTTAATTTATTATCCTGCAAACAGATGGTTAAACTAAGGAAGTTAACCAGGATTTTAGAAGATTTGCCCCCAACATGTTGCATGGATTAACAATACGAGTAGGGAGACTACTTATCATGTGAAATTTTTTTTTGACAATACCTAACTTTTACTATTAAGATTGCTTGAATTGAAACATTGGACAGAAAGATGTCGAACTCCTATAAGCTGGGTAAGCTAGAAGATAGGATTAGCATTAGTCTAGAAATGTTATTAGAAATGAATGAAAAGATTTAACTGATCAGGAAAGATCAGAGGAAATGGATAATGAATAGAAAAGCTACGTTAATGATTAAGCATACACCAAGACAATTCTCGTTTAGGGAAGGAAAATTCTTTTAAGGGTTAAACCCCTAAAAATGTTTCCTAAAGAATGGAATGTATTCTAAACTAGTTCCTAAGTATAAAGGACCCTTCTAAACTTTAAGGTTAGAAATTTTATTGATATCTAGAATCAATCTATTATCAATTATTGCCAGGAGGCAACATGCTTTTTGTGATTTATATATGAGGAATATATTCATGTGATATATAAATGTTATAATCTATGAATGATTTAAAAATACAAGAACCTAGGAAACATTATGATCAAGCTTCTGAAAAGCTTGAAGATCGCAAGCAATGCTTGTGTAATGTAGAGGTTATGAAGTGTAAGGTCCAATGGGACCAATATGCATAGAATAGTTTTGCATGGGGAGAAATTACCATGAATTCTAGCAGAAATTTCCTCATTTACTTTATGCTAATAGCAATTAAACAATGAATATGCTTTTAAGTTGCGTTTTGATGCTTTATATGATTGAGGACGGTGAATCTTTAGGGGAAGGATATGTTACATCCCTATTTTCTGACTTGCTATACTTTTACTTTTTACTTGGGCATAAGTAAATTTGCTGAGATGTTATAGACTTAAGACAGGATATGACATGGAATTGTATTGAATATCAATTATGAAATCACGGAAATGATTATGTTATGGTCGATTTAATAACTGTATTATAAGATTTGATTTACTAGTTGAATTTATCGAATAAAGATGCACTGATCTCTTATTGTTTGATGACAAGTGAAATAGGATTACAGGTTGTCGACTCTCAGAGAGGAGAGAGAGAGTATCTTTCGAGAAGAAAGAGATAGACCTTGGATTATGAGTGGTCAATTTGCCAAATGAGTCTAGTGTTAAACGATAATGTGAACCAATGAGCCGTATGACGTAAGTCTTGTCTTGTTAGTTACTTTTGAATCTACTTTGACGGGTAGTCGATATCTTGATTATCATCTAGTCAAGTCGATGGTGAGTCAACATAGTCGTTTGTAAAGTTAACAATGTCATATCCGTAAAATGGTTGCGTTATTCTTCTTGAGTCACTTGAGGTTTTATTGTCACCTCTTAAACGTCAAGACGTTCCCATCAAGTTAGATAACGCTAATATTGTCGACGTTTAACGTCAACAGATGAACGTATTCATGGCGGATTGTGGATCACGTCTCGTAGTCGAAAGAAGCGAGAAGTCATTTTGTGTATCAAATGATTTAGAAAACTTGTGTTGCATTACGTCCAATCCGTTGTGATTTCTGTCAAAATGCGTTAATCATGTGTTGTGAATTTATTTCCCTTTTGTAAATTGACGGAAGTCGAAAGGGAAGTTGATTTATGCTTTAATTGTTCTTGTCGTCATTTGGAAGGATATTCCAAAATCACTTTAGTCTAAAGTTGGATAACGGGAGGTATTTCCGTTAGTTTGTTTGATGTCGATATTCTTGTCAAAGCTTGAGTAGGGACACGCTCAAGTTCTATGGTTTTTGACGTCTTCCATTTCCAATGAGTCTTCTTCATTCTAGCTTAAGACTTTGAGTTATTATTGATCTAATCTTTATTTTTGGTAAGTTGGCCTTCGTTATTCTCTTGATCGACTTTAGAGACACTTTATTCTCTTATAATTGCCACCCTGCAAGAGTTGAACTCCATTTGCGAAGAACGTGGTATTGAAGCCCTTGTCTTATGTGTAGAGGAAGGGTTGTTACTTTTTCCAACTATTGGATCGCCTTATAAAACTCCATTATGGAGAGAGAGTTGGCGATGGTTAAAAGCCAACCTTACATGCCATAAGATTTTCCATCTTATGAGGCATGGTCGATAGTTGTGGGGCCGTGACAGAGCTTCATCATGGGAAGGTTTTAGAGCGGGTTTTTGGAGTCATTTGGGGGCGTGGTCTTCGGGAGAATGGAGAGAAGTTTGATACAAGATAGTAAGGAACGGTTTGGAGGAAATAGGAAAAAAGAGGAATCCGCAGCTCCACCGTGAAGTTCTCTTTACCAGAGAAAAAGTTGTGAGGGAGTCGGGGGAGGAGTCGCAGGAAGGAACTAGAAAGGTCAAGCTAGCAAGAGCAATACTCTACGTATCAACAGGTTCTTACCTTCCCTCTTTGTGCAGACTCTATTCACTATTGTATCTTATGTTTTTGGCAGTGTTTGCATTGGTTCTTTCAACGTAAAGGGTAATGCAAGAATTGTTTTTATTTGTAAGCTCTATGTGAGGTTTTCCTTCTATGAAAACGTTAGTTCTGAATGAAGAGCCACTCTGCACTACGCCACCCTGTAGGAGTTTGTACCTCAATTTTACACATGTTTGGATGTGGGTCTAGACTGCTTAGGAAGCCTGTGGTTTGGTATTAACTAGCTGTGGTAGCGGAAGATGAAACCAGTGCAGGAGTAGGATTATAGAACGTTCCTCTATCCTAGCACAGTAGAACCCCGAAGGCATGGTGGGCAGAATGGATTCAAATTGTGTCTTTGTTTGTTATTGAATGAAGATGTGACTATGTGGTGCACTCTTGATAGTTAGTGTTAGTCAAAGTTCTAAGTAATTTTGGTTCCAAAAACCCTCCAAGGTTCAACTTCGACGACGTAAGATTTAAGCTTTGTTGGTTTGATGTTTATTTCTTTAATCTGTCCCTTAGAGTGTAAAAGATGTGACAACCCTTGGCAGATAAGAGTTTTAGATTGGATTGAATGCCGACAAATGTATTTAACTAAGTTTCTTATCCAGCATTAGTTCTCAAGTTGATGGTCGATAACTGAGGATGTTCTTCTCTAGATTCTTAAGATAGTTTTTGAATGGTTATAAATTCATTTTGGGGTTATCTTCTAATAGATCCAATGGATGAATTGTTTCCCCTCATCACTCATTTATTATTGTTTTGATTTAATTTAGTATTAGAAGAGAAAGAGGAACTTAACTTTGAGTTCAAAAGGATAGCAACTTAGAAAAGTCTTTTCATGTTATCTTTTTGTATCAAATCAATTCAACTTAGACAAGATTAAGCTTGGCAAGAACCTTTAGATTATCTATAACTGAGCTTTACTTGTTTATGAACTAAAAATAAACTTGTCTTGGTTTGATTTTTGATACCACAACAAACTTGAGCAACATTCTAGACTCTTGTGAATCATAGGATTTGTTATATTAAGATTTTAGGGTTAATCTAGACATAACCTTGTTGTAAGGATTGAATGGTCCCTTAATATTTAACAACATTGGAAAACAATCTTCTTTGTAGTCAAGAGTGATGAAACCTAGAAATGACCTCGTAGTCAGAATAAGAGCTAGGGGTTAATCCATCTAGCTTATCAAATGATTACGCTATGGGAATATATGATGTAATTCCATTAAGATGGTATAGGAGGATAAAACCTAAAAATTTGGGTTTGATAGGGATATTTTGTATACTAAACTTTAGTGATCACCAAATGATCAACATGGAAAAGGGCTAATACCCTTATATGGATGTTTATTCTTACTTGGCAGAGAAGAATTTGCGAGTCTTGAGAAGTCTTGAAAATAGTAATTCTCTTATACTATTAATGTCATTAGAAGAATACCTTGCTCTAGGGATGTTCAAAAAAGAAAGGATTTTTCCTACATCAATTTAGAATAAAGAACACTTGTTTATTTGACTCTATAAAGTTCAATATGAAAAAGGAGAAGAACTTTAAACATGATTTCGATGGATGACAAAGGGGGTTAGATTATCAACTAGTTAGAATCAAACTAAACTTGGAAGACTTTTAGACTTGGAGTCGAATTGTTTGACGTTATTGATATTGAGGATACCTCTTATAATTTATAGTAGTTTGTTTAGAAGTTTGAAACAACCTTTAAGTCAAAAGAAGACTGAAGGAAGTTGTCATTTAACAAAAACTATTCTTTCTAGAAATGATAGTTGATATTCCATTTTCATGGAAAAGGAAAGACAAACCCTAGGTTGACCCAGTAGGGTAATATTATATAATATACCTTTATGACTACTTTATGAATCAATGATAAAGGGGTAAGAACCCTAAATTTGTTCATTTATCTTTGGTGCTTAAACCAATTTGATTGTTTACAATTCGACTTAAGTTTTAAATGTCGATAAGTTATGGATCTCAAATGATGCAAGGATGCAAGGAGATACCCAAGTATAGAAAGTCATTTCTTAAGATCTTTGGGAACATTGATGGTGACTTGAGAATCTATCTAAGTCAAGAAGACTAGTTTTGAGTTAAATGAAACTCTTTAGTTAAACCTTAACTAACCTGGATATGGTAATTATTATATTAAGATATTGAGATCATTATTTAGATCGTGATTGAAGGGTCAAATGCACTGACTTTGTGTAAACATTCTTACTTGCAAGAAGGGAATTAGATTCCTAGACTATATTACTTAACCTAGGTAAGGTTATCATCTTAGTCGTAATTAATCTATCTATATTTATTATGAGACAATAAGTCGTGGACCTCATAAATTATGATGAGGCAATGAGAGTTCTCATAAAGAGATTATAGATAGTGAAAGAAAACATGTATGGGTCGGGAAGACTAAATTGTTTAAACGTCATAACTTCTTAAGTTAAACATAGATGACCAAGTCGAACTGTAGGAAAATGATAGTATCCAAGTCAAGTTTGAGTGGGTGAACATTAGTGGGTGAACATTACGACATCGTTCATTGCGAACGTCAATATATATTGAAAACTATGGCCATAGTAATGCATATGTCTCTGCATGCATTATCAGTTCACTGTATCTAGAATGCACATCCTATCGGGAATCATACTTAGCTAGAGGGTATCTAGGGTTGTATGATAGATAGAGTTGTGTAAGATACAACACTATGTACTCGGAAAGGCAAATTACCACTGGTCACCTTGGTCTATACTTCTTGTGAAGGGAAGGGCCACTTGCAGTTAGGAAGGAGTGCGGGAGACCGACGGTCTGTGGTTGGAGGTAAATCACTGGGTAGATACTCTCTCTCTCTCTCTCTAGCAGAAGACATGCCGAGGCTTGCGATAAAGATGTCAAAATTTCGGATGCAGTATATTATTGAGACTAAGTAAAACATTATCTGATACAGGTATTTATGATTGATTTATTATTGTAAAGATTGTACTTGAGAAAGACAATATGGTTTATTGAATTTGTAATGAGATATCTTGTAATTGTTGTTACTCGACTATATGTTGAATAAAAGAAAATTTTTCTCTGTCTCATTTTTACCTTGTAAATTTACTTTATGGTGAAATTTTTGGTTTTTACTATGTTTCTAGAACATGGATGTTACATATGGTATAAGAGCTATCAGGTTCGACACTAGGGCTTATGAGTCCACTGTGCTAACCTATAGTCAACATTATGCGGTTAGCTAATGTTCAAATTTTCTTGTGCCAGAATGACGTGGAGAAGAACAAAGAAAACAGCTAGGAAGTCTGTTCCCCAGCATTTACCTAGATTAGTGGTTAAGAAGAAACCTATTGAGGATGTTGAACTTAAAGAGTATGTTGTTTACTCTAAAGATGCATGGCTGGAGGATTCAGAGACTTTTGCTGATGCGCTTAAGTGTATTTGGCTAGAAAGAAAACAACGTTCTGAACTAGCCAAGAATCCTACTAATTCTACTGGTGTAGTAAAACCTAGTAAACTGTAGCCAGTTACAACATGTCACTTGAACGTTGATGTGATGTTTCTGTTTTAGGAAAAAGGTGTTGGAGTACTTGTGTGTACATCCACCCTCTACATTTGTTAAACTAGAAAATTGTAAAACGACAGTGACATATAGTCTTGTCGTATCAACAATATAAACTAGGATGTGGTTACTTCTAAATAAATTATAATGAAGATGACAATGTTTTGTAACAAGCTACTGATTGTTATGAGATAAATATATGTCTTGATGTTTTGAGTCACTTTAGTTTCAGAAAAACTGTTAGATAACTTAATTATCTGGCATGAGGAAAATGAGAGCATGTTTTATTATAGAACCAAACCAAGGTGAAAGTCTAAAAGAGAATAAACCACTAGTTAATCTCTTGATCAAATTGGAGCAATCCTAACCATGTTTAGAACTAAGGAGATACCTAGTATTTTGGAAAAGAAAGCCTTTCCGCCAAAGTTGATGGAACAGTGATTGAATCAACTGAAAATCTTATTCCTCTTAGAAATCTGGGATGAGTTACCTAGAGAAGTACCTTATCTTATGACAACTTTAGGATTAATGGAATCAAAAGCCCTTATAAGAATTATTGGCTAAAAGGTTTGAATAGATCTAGTATGTTACCGTGGGGTGCACTAGGTATTGTTTTGTCAAGGAGGACATAACTCTACAATGTGTATTTTGTATCATTTTCTCATTAAAACCACGATAAGGAGCAAATATCTTTCACCACATATTGGTGATCTCCTTGAATAGATGTGTAGAATAGAAGTGATTGATTAGCAATCAGTATGTCACCAATCAAGACTAAAGGATGAGGGTATTCTTGAAACAACTTCTGGACAAAAATGGGCACTGTGAGTTAGTAGTGTTGTCCTTTGAACATACAAATGCCTTGTCGTATTCGTGAATCTCATGAGTAGTGTGTCTAGAGATTGTTTAGATATATTGTTCTAGTCTTCTAGAAGATGTACTTATTTATTTTAAGCATGAAGGAGAACATTAATCCTTATGTGCAAGTGACTCTATAATGATTAAGAGAAATTACAATAGCACCAATGCTATGAATTCCTGTTCCGAAGGACAGTTTGAGGGAAAATTGATGCCTTGGGAGATGGTTTAAGGGTGTACCTTTACATGATGAGTAAATTTAGAAAGCTCTTGTGGTCGAATTTAAAAGATTCAAGGTATGAAAGGTTTTTCATTTTAAATCTCACAGACTATTGAGTTTCGGAGAAAGAATGTGTGTTTCTAATTCTTCTGAAATAAGAAAACTGGTGTGGAAAGAAGTTCATATTCCACCATACCCAGGACATCTAGGGTTAACCAAGTACTAATAGATATAAAATCTCTTTAATTCTTGAAAGGAATAAAGAATGATGTTGCGAGATTGGTAGCATATTGTCTGGAATGCCAGAAGGAAAGAGTAGAACATCAATTCCTATAGGATTGATGTACCCACATGACATACCAGAATGGAAATGGCAAGTTGTTTGCATGGATATTGTACGAAGTCTTTCTATGTCTGGGAAAAGACACGATGCCATTTTGAGATGATAAACTCTTGAAAGTAGCACTTTATATATACTAGGGGATTGGACTGATGGAGCATTAGTGTTAGCACACATTTTGTGCAAGATGTGTTTAGACTGCTTGGTTTCCTGAGAAGGTTATCTCAGATAGACATACGCGTGTAATGTCAAGGTATTGACAAAATTGTCCTCCACGTTAAGGACTGAAATTTAAAAAGAGTATAATTTATTATCCTGCGAATAGATGGTTAAACTAAGGAAGTTAACTAGGATTTTAGAAGATTTGCCCCCAACATGTTGCATGGATTAACAATACGAGTAGGGAGACTACTTATCACGTGAAATTTTTTTTTGGCAATACCTAACTTTTGCTATTAAGATTGCTTGAATTGAAACATTGGACAGAAAGATGTCGAACTCCTATAAGCTGGGTAAGCTAGAAGATAGGATTAGCATTAGTCCGAAGATGTTATTAGAAATGAATGAAAAGATTTAACTGATCAGGAAAGATCAGAGGAAATGGATAATGAATAGAAAAGCTACGTTAATGATTAAGCGTACACCAAGACAATTCTCGGTTAGGGAAGGAAAATTCTTTTAAGGGTTAAACCCCTGAAAATGTTTCCTAAAGAATGGAATGTATTCTAAACCAGTTCCTAAGTATAAAGGACCCTTCTAAACTTTCAGGTTAGAAATTTTATTGATATCTAGAATCAATCTATTATCAATTATTGCCAGGAGGCAACATGCTTTTTGTGATTTATATATGAGGAATATATTCATGTAAAATATAAATGTTATAATCTATGAATGATTTAAAAATACAAGAACCTAGGAAAGATTATGATCAAGCTTCTAAAAAGCTTGAAGATCGCAAGCAATGCTTGTGTAATGTAGAGGTTATGAAGTGTAAGGTCTAATGGGACCAATATGCATAGAATAGTTTTGCATGGGGAGAAATTACCATGAATTCTAGCAGAAATTTCCTCATTTACTTTATGCTAATAGCAATTAAACAATGAATATGCTTTTAAGTTGCATTTTGATGCTTTATATGATCAAGGACGATGAATCTTTAGGGGAAGGATATGTTACATCCCGATTTTCTGACTTACAATACTTTTACTTTTTACTTGGGCACAAGTAAATTTGTTGAGATGTTATAGACTTAAGACAGGATATGACATGGAATTGTATTGAATATCAATTATGAAATCATGGAAATGATTATGTTATGGTCAATTTAATAACTGTATTATAAGATTTGATTTACTAGTTGAATTTATCGAATAAAGATGCACTGATCTCTTATTGTTTGATGACAAGTGAAATAGGATTACAGGTTATCGAGTCTCAGAGAGGAGAGAGATAGTATCTTTCAAGAAGAGAGAGATAGACCTTGGATTACGAGTGGTCAATTTGCCAAACGAGTCTAGTGTTAAACGATAATGTGAACCAATGAGTCGTATGAGGTAAGTCTTGTCTTGTTAATTACTTTTGAATCTACTTCGACGGGTAGTCGATATCTTGATTATCATCTAGTCAAGTCGATGGTGAGTCGACATAGTCGTTTGTAAAGTTAACAATGTCATAGCCGTAAAATGGTTGCATTATTCTTCTTGAGTCACTTGAGGTTTTATTGTCACCTCTTAAATGTCAAGACGTTCCCATCAAGTTAGATAACGCTAATATTGTTGACATTTAACGTCAACAGATGAACCTATTCATGGCGGATTGTGGATCACGTCTCTTAGTCGAGAGAAGCGAGAAGTCATTTTATGCATCAAACGATTTAGAAAACTTGTGTTGCATTATGCCCAATCCGTTGTGATTGTTGTCAAAATGCGTTAATCATGTGTTGTGAATTTATTTCTCTTTTGTAAATTGACGAAAGTCGAATGGGAAGTTGATTTATGCTTTAATTGTTCTTGTCATCATTTGGAAGGATATTCCAAAATCGCTTTAGTCTAAACTTGGATAACGGGAGGTATTTCCGTTAGTTTGTTTGATGTTGATATTCTTGTCGAAGCTTGAGTAGGGACATGCTCAAGTTCTATGGTTTTTGACGTCTTCCATTTCGAATGAGTCTTCTTCATTCTAGCTTAAGACTTTGAGTTATTATTGATCTAATCTTTATTTTTGGTAAGTTGGCCTTTGTTATTCTCTTGATCGACTTTAGAGACACTTTATTCTTTTATAATTGCCACCCTGCAAGAGTTGAACTCCATTTGCGAAGAACATGGTATTGAAGCCCTTGTCTTATGTGTAGTGGATGGGTTGTTACTTTTTCCAACTGTCGTATCACCTTATAAAACTCCATTATGGAGAGAGAGTTGGCGGATGGTTAAAAGCCAACCTTACATGCCATAAGATTTGCCATCTTATGAGGCATGGTCGACAGTTATGGGGCCGTGACAGAGCTTTGCCGTGGGAAGGTTTTAGAGCGGGTTTTTGGAGTCGGTTGGGGGCGTGGTCTTCGGGAGAACGGAGAGAAGTTTGATACAAGATAGTAAGGAACGGTTTGGAGGAAATAGGAAAAAAGGGGAATCCGTAGCTCCACCGTGAAGTTTTCTTTACCAGAGAAACAGTTGTGAGGGAGTTGGGGGAGGAGTCGCAGGAAGGAACTAGAAAGGTCGAGCTAGCAAGAGCAATACTCTACGTATCAACAGGTTCTTACCTTCCCTCTTTGCGCAGACTCTATTCACTGTTGTATCTTATGTTTTTGGCAGTGTTTGCATTGGTTCTTTCAACGTAAAGGGTAATGCAAGAATTGTTTTTATCTGTAAGCTCTATGTAAGGTTTTCCTTTTATGAAAACATTAGTTCTGAATGAAGGGCCACTCTACACTAAGCCACCCTGTAGGAGTTTGTACCTCAGTTTTACACATGTTTTGACGTAGGTCTAGACTGCTTAGGAAGCCTGTGGTTTGGTATTAACTAGCTGTGGTAGCGGAAGATGAAACCAGTGCAGGAGTAGGATTATAGAACGTTCCTCTATCCTAGCACAGTAGAACCCCGAAGGCATGGTGGGCAGAATGGATTCAAACTGTGTCTTTGTTTGTTATTGAATGAAGATGTGACTACGTGGTGCACTCTTGATAGTTAGTGTTAGTCGAAGTTCTAAGTAATTTTGGTTCCAAAAACCCTCCAAGGTTCAACTTCAACGACATAAGATTTAAGCTTTGTTGGTTTGATGTTTATTTCTTTAATCTGTCCCTTAGAGTGTAAAAGATGTGACAACCCTTGGCAGATAAGAGTTTTAGATCGGATTGAATGCCGACAAATGTATTTAACTAAGTTTCTTATCCGGCATTAGTTCTCAAGTTGATGGTCGATAACTGAGAATGTTCTTCTCTAGATTCTTAAGATAGTTTTTGAATGGTAATAAATTCATTTTGGGGTTATCTTCTAATAGATCCAATGGATGAATTGTTACCCCTCATCACTCATTTATTATTGTTTTAATTTAATTTAGTATTAGAAGAGAAAGAGGAGCTTAACTTTGAGTTCAAAAGGATAGTAACTTAGAAAAGTCTTTTCATGTTATCTTTTCATATCAAATCAATTCAACTTAGACAAGATTAATCTTGACAAGAACCTTTAGATTATCTATAACTGAGCTTTACTTGTTTATGAACTAAAAATAAACTCGTCTTGGTTTGATTTTTGATACCACAACAAACTTGAGCAACATTCTAGACTCTTGTGAATCATAGTATTTGTTATATTAAGATTTTAAGGTTAATCTAGACATAACCTTGTTGTAAGGATTGAATGGTCCCTTAATATTTAACAACATTGGAAAACAATCTTCTTTGTAGTCAAGAGTGATGAAACCTAGAAATGACCTCGTAGTCAAAATAAGAGCTAGGGGTTAATCCATCTGGCTTATCAAATGATTACACTATGGGAATATATGATGTAATTCCATTAAGATGGTATAGGAGGATAAAACCTAAAAATTTGGGTTTGATAGGGATATTTTGTATACTAAACTTTAGTGATCACCAAATGATCAACATGGAAAAGGGCTAATACCCTTATATGGATGTTTATTCTTACTTGGCAGAGAAGAATTTGCGAGTCTTGAGAAGTCTTGAAAATAGTAATTCTCTTATACTATTAATGTCATTAGAAGAATACCTTGCTCTAGGGATGTTCAAAAAAGAAAGGATTTTTCCTACATCAATTTAGAATAAAGAACACTTGTTTATTTGACTCTATATAGTTCAATACAAAAAACGAGAAGAACTTTAAACATGATTTCGATGGATGACAATGGATGTTAGATTATCAACCAGTTAGAATCAAACTAACCTTGGAAGACTCTTAGACTTGGAGTCAAATTGTTTGACGTTATTGATATTGAGGATACCTCTTATAATTTATAGTAGTTTGTTTAGAAGTTTGAAACAACCTTTAAGTCAAAAGAAGACTGAAGGAAGTTGTCATTTAACAAAAACTATTCTTTCTAGAAATGATAGTTGATATTCCATTTTCATGGAAAAGGAAAGACAAACCCTAGGTTGACCCAGTAGGGTAATATTATATAATATACCTTTATGACTACTTTATGAATCAATGATAAAGGGGTAAGAACCCTAAATTTGTTCATTTATCTTTGGTGCTTAAACCAATTTGATTGTTTACAATTCAACTTAAGTTTTAAATTTTGATAAGTTATGGATCTCAGATGATGCAAGGATGCAAGGAGATACCCAAGTATAGAATGTCATTTCTTAAGATCTTTGGGAACATTGATGGTGACTTGAGAATCTGTCTAAGTCAAGAAGACTAGTTTTGAGTTAAATGAAACTCTTTAGTTAAACCTTAACTAACCTGGATATGGTAATTATTATATTAAGACATTGAGATCATTATTTAGATCGTGATTGAAGGGTCAAATGCCCTGACTTTGTGTAAACATTCTTACTTGCAAGAAGGGAATTAGATTCCTAGACTATATTGCTTAACCTAGTTAAGGTTATCATCTTAGTCATAATTAATCTATCTATATTTATTACGAGACAATAAGTCGTGGACCTCAGAAATTATGATGATGCAATGAGAGTTCTCATAAAGGGAGAAAGTTGAACAGGTCTATGGATTATAGACAGTGAAAGAAAACATGTATGGGTCGGGAAGACTAAATTGTTCAAACGTCATAACTTAAGTTAAACAGAGATGACCAAGTCGAACTGTAGGAAAATGATAGTATCCAAGTTGAGTTTGAGTGGGTGAACATTACAACATCGTTCATTGCGAACGTCAATTTATATTGAAAACTATGGCCATAGTAATGCATATGTCTCTGCATGCATTGTCGGTTCACTATATCTAGAATGCACATCCTATCGAGAATCATACTCAGCTAGAGGGTATCTAGGGTTGTATGATAGATAGAGTTGTGTAAGATACAACACTATGTATTCGGAAAGGCAAATTACCACTAGTCACCTTGGTCTATACTTCTCGTGAAGGGAATGGCCACTTCCAGTTAGGAAGGAGTGCGGAAGACCAACGGTCTGTGGTTGGAGGTAAATCACTGGATAGATACTCTCTCTCTCTAGCAGAAGACATGCCGAGGCTTGGGATAAAGATGTCAAAATTTAAGATGCAGTATATTATTAAGACTTGTGTTTATTGAGACTAAGTAAAACATTATTTGATATAGGTATTTATGGTTGATTTATTATTGTAAAGATTGTACTTTAGAAAGACAATATGGTTTATTGAATTTGTAATGAGATATCTTGTAATTGCTGTTACTCGACTATATGTTGAATAAAAGAAAATTTTTTTGTCTCATTTTTACCTTGTAAATTTACTTTATGGTGAAATTTTTGGTTTTTACTATGTTTCTAGAACATGGATGTTACAATGGTCATGATAGACCTTCTCTTGTCTACCCTCACACACAACCTCAAAAACTTCTTTTTGGCAGCTAGATGGACGAAGCACCTGCAACGAAACAACTTAGCAAACGAAATAACGGTCATCAACACAACTCTTCAGCTTTCCTTTAGTTCTTCACCTGCCTTCTCAGTGATAGGAAATAAATACACACCACCCAAATCTTTCACTAGCTCTGATACCAATTTGATGCAGAGCATATGGGATGCAAGGAAGAGGAATCGATTCAACAAGGCTCAACCACACCTATAGGTCCAAAACCAAGTCCCTCATGGAAAAGTGGGAACAATAGAAAGGAATCTTTGTTTTCCTATGGAAAGGTTGTATTGGGGTACCAAATGACTCATCCCACCCATTGGTTAAGGCAGATCAATCCCGAAACATGCACTTGCTTCACAAATCCTCTAAATGACTTGTAGCCCTAGACAAAAGAGAACAGTCCTCTTATCTTTTTGCACAGACCTTCAAATGTCAACCTAAGACATGCATTAGATACCCATTATGCCTCCCCACAACATACTCCAAGATGGGTATATGTTACTTTAGAAAATGTGCTCTAAAAATAGACTAGTAATTCTGCTACAAGGGTTCAAACTCAGAAATTTCACTGTGAAATGCCAAGAACAGTTATTCATAACTTCCACATAAAAGACAACGAAGTCGATCGCTTTAGTCAGATTTTAGATAACATAGGTACAAATATTTTCTCAAAGTTATGTAAAGATCTAACGGTGAAAACAAATGTTATGGTGTTTTTCCCAAAATGGGTAACCCTAGACAAGGTTTTTGACAGTTTTCAGAAAACTAACAATATCTAACTCAAAACAGAACCAAAATGCATGGGACAAGAAGCAAATGGAAGATGATTGAATACACTACCACTTACAATCAATTAGACATCATTTCCCATCCATACCAGGAAACAATGGTTTTCTTTATTGAACTTTCATTTCTTCAATCACCCATGAATTCTCAGAAGGTTACAAGGCCTTTTAAAGGCATTACAACTTGACTCTTTAGTTTCTAACTTCCTATCAACGCCTAGAACCAAAATGACCTTTCATATTCCAAGTTTGCATCATTTGCAACTTTACAATTTTGCATCATTTACACAAATTTGAACTTAGACCTCTCCTAGTGACTTTAATAAAAGGAAAATCACTTAAATTATCTTATTACATTGTTAAATCACCAAAGTTCAATCAAATTCCTATGGGAACATCAATTTGTGAAGGTGCTCCTGCACCATAGACCTAGGTCAGTCAAGGTTCGAGAAGCTCTAAAATAAACTAGTTTAAAAGGTCACCAAAGGAGAGGAGCTAAACCGTGGGAAATTGTATCATTCCACACAGAAGGACAATTTTTGACATAACACTATAGAATGTTGGACCTACATAACAGAAACTTAAAAGTTGATGAGATTGTACACGTGCTTAGGAAATGTCTGCAAGGACAAGATTCAAGAAAGAAGGTGGACATTACGGTCCATGTAAAATCTATTCACGGGGCGCAAAAACTAAATTGGTGAATAGAAAATAAGAGTTTCTCATTTTTTTTAATTATTAGATCTATTGTTTGCATATTTTTTAATGATAGAAGAGTGTTATATTTTTATATTAAAATATAAAAAATATAATACACGATTTATATTAAAAATAATAGGGTTTCTCCTTTTCTTTTATACTTTAAAAACGATTAAATCTGTTGTTTGTATTAAGAGTGCTACTACATTAAAATATCAAAAATATACACCAAAAAGTACCTTGAATTTTAACTTTTGCGATTTATAATTCAAAACCAGATAGATAAATAAACCGCATGGTAGAAAATCGAGGCCTAACCAACCTGGCTTAAGAAACTTGGCAGCATCACCAGAAGCTCCTGGATTCCAATTAACTCTTTCAGTCCAAGGGGCACTGCTTGAAAGGCAAAAACAATGTCGATTGGAACCTGATAGACCTTTAGTATCACAAAAATTTACAAAATCACAATACATATCAATGGAAGCCTTGTAAATAGATACAAGCAAGATAAAGAAGTGCCTATATTGTTCTACTTTTCGAGCAGATTATGACTCGTTGATGCACCTATAAGACACTTCCTTCACCATAGAAGCTGTATATCCTAGATCAACCAAAGCTACTATAAATTTTGTACGATAAATCAGGAAACAAAGAAAGATGATGATACTCAGGAAACGAAGAAAGAAGATGATAATACACAGAGCTCATAGAAAATAGTAAGGCTTACACGTACGTTGATTTCAAGAGGGCTTTGCAAATGAATCCAGCTTCAGTTTCTTTGCCTATGCTCTGAATCCACAAGAAAAAGAAAAAAAATATCTACTAAGTTTCTTCTCTTACACAGGCGTTGTTTCAGGGCCATAAAGTTCTTCCCATTCTTTTTTTCCCTTTTCACAAAAGGGGAGCTTTCATCTTTAGCATTAATAATATTAACTGAAGCGGGACTCGAACCCATGACCTGTGCATCCCCAGCACTAGTCTGAATTTGATTTGTTTGGTGGCTCGAACACGCGATCTGCATGGCCCTAGCGGCTTCCACAACCATCTAATAATCAAAGCAACAACAAATGTTGGACTTAGAAACACAAAGTACAGCAGAATGTGCAATCAAAGAATGACAAAAATTAGAGCTGAAATTATGAATAGAATACAGAGGACAATTATAGGCTTACTTGTAAGTGTTTATTTTATTTTGTGTTTAGTAAATATGTTCCTATCACCAACAATTATAGGTTAACTTGTATCAATTTTATGCTTGTGAACATATATAGCGTGGGTTCAGAAATGTTAGTGACATCCCTTCGCTACCACAGACATATGCTAGGAGTCTTGACCTGTCCTAAGAGAGCGGCATATGCAGAGCGTCTTTCAGAGAAAAGACGTAGAGTTGAGGTTATCAAGAATTCAATTTTAAAGTTCAATGCACATTGATTTTGATGTTAATTCTCTGATTGTAAATTATATAATATAACTAATCTCAATTATGGTTTGAATTTTTCTTGTGCAGGACCCTTCAAAGCCAAAGAGTGCTTCGAAGAGGCTCGATTTTCATGATCCACCAGTAGTTTAGGATGTGATAGAGACATATAGTTGTCACTTGTGGACATTTTGGAATTCATACATGGCTATTTGGCATGTATATTTTGTATAGATTTCGAGATGGCGTATGCTACATTTTGTAAAACTTTGTTTGAGTTGGCGTTTATGCCATATTTGTATATGGATATACATAATTATTCGACAATTTGATATATAGAAGTTGAGATTCGATATAGTTTGTTCCTCATGTGCACTAGATGTATTAATCATGTTTATGGATTCATTGTGTATATTTACTTATGTGAGTGTCATTGTTATTATGTTTCGATGTGTTTCTATCCAATGTTTTTTCTATGTGATGTGTTCCATTTATATTGGCTACCTTGGAATGATTATTCGACATAAACCTATTATTACGAATATGCATTATGAACTCTATTCCATGTTTTTCGATTGTTTTGGATAGAGAGAGAGAGAGAGAGAGAGACCATTACCATCTCGACTTCCACCCAATCACTATGCTCCCTTTGTATCCATGCTTTTAAGACTGTAAAACAAAAATCTCCATACTTCAAGCTGGTAAAACAAAATATGCTAGTATGACAGTTTCTGATAGTATCATTCAACAAGGATCCTGTAGCAAACAAGACTCACCCATGCCTACAGTTGGTGATGGGATATCAACGATCAACATTTTATGCTCTTTAACAATCCAAGTTTGTGTTTTGAAAGTTTAGTCATTGTTCTCTTCATTTTTTTTATTATATTAGAAGTTTTAACAAGAAACCACACACTTGCAAAAGGCCAGAGGCATATACAAGATAGCTTCAAAAAGCATAATTGTCAGGTTGTTTATCAACGAAAGCCACTCCATGCAAATATAGGATTGTATCTTGCACATTAAGACCACATATATTTACTCGCAAACATTATTATTGGTCCATGTAGCACGCTCCAATAACTTTGAAAAGAGTACTACATCTTTACAATTAAAAGGGTCAATGTTATTTCTATCAAAATTAAGTGTTGAAAAGCTTATAATACTTAAAATTAAACTTCATGCGCATCCTTGGTTTATCAAGATGGCAAGTAGCAAGTTTCTAAGTAACACTTCATGATGGCATAAGATTCCATTGCAAATGCCATTATATCTCGTTATTACCATTGAAATATATTTTAACTCAACCATAGGCAACTCTGTCTCCAAGAACAAATTGATTAGAGAAAGAAAATTGAACAATATTTAAAATAGACCAATAATTTATCATTATGGCCCATAATTGATGCTTCTGCTTTAGAGTTTATTTAATAGATATTCAAATGTTCAAGTTTTATTTTCCCTTGCAATAGCCATAAGTCCACAAAATATGGAGGGTATTTGTTAATTAATTAATTAATATAATTAATTAATTAATTATATATATATATATTAAAGATAATGCACCTGGTAAACTTTTTAACGTGATTGGTGATGCTGGCGTGACACGCCCTCCGGCTCCACACTAACACTTTTGCTCGGAGCGATGAATCGGTGAGGCCACAACATGGGGGACCTCATCCCCAAGAAGGAACACTTCAAACCCGTGAGCTCGTTGGCCCAGCAAAGGCGTAAAGCCTGCGAGCTCGTTGGCCCAGCGGGGGTTTGAACTCTAGTGGCCGCCACTACAACCGAGCGAATTAACCACTAAACCATGTCGTCATCGGCTTAATTATATAATTATATAAATAATTAATTATTAATTAATTATATAAGTAATAATTGATTATTATTAATTATTGATTATTTTTAATTAATTATTATTGATGAAAAAAATGTTTATGAGGGAGCTCTGCAATTGAGGAAGGTTACTTCCTTGACAAGTTTGCAGGCTCCTGTTGTCCATCTGTGCCTGGCAGTATTTGTACATGTGGTGTGTGTCTTGATTATTGTGCTTTTCTTTTCGCTATTTTTTTGAATTAAGTTTTCAGAGTCTGTAGATTTTCCTTGACACCCTGTGCGAGTGGTATGGATGGCTGTGTTCAAACTGACGGAGGGGAGGGATCTGTCGAGATTGAAAATGGAGGAAAGTTGGAGAATGGAGGCACTAAAACCTTCACAGAAGATTTGCAAGAGGAAACACTTGAATCATCGTCTAAAGAAGCAAGGTTTGATGTGGGAGTCTGAGGATACGGTGCAGAGGCTAGAGGGGCCAAGAGAGGAACCAGTAGAGTCGAAGCTGAAGAAGTTAAGGATTCGTTCCTTCCTAGGGTTTTAAAGATCTACCCCAATGAAGGTATGATTAATGCCCTAACAAAGGAAGAAATTAGGCTCAAGAACGTTGCTATGTTCTTTGTGTGCTTAGATTGTAACAATCTTCCTGCAAGGAGCTTTTTTGATTCATGGATATATAATATCTGGAGTAAGAAAATGGGTCTTCAAATTTCCTTTTGTAATTAAAGAGACTTGGAATTTGGAGTATAGTCCTTTCACTCATTAAGAGAAGAACATAAAACCCATAACTCTAACTTTAAAAAGAAGTTATTGGTTTTGTCAGGATAGCCATTATGTCTTCTTCTAGTCCACAAATCATGCACTTTGACTACATTATCTTGTTCATGAACTTTGTGATTATCTCACCACAAAATCTATGAACCCACATTCATATGGTTCTTTTACAATTTCCTCCATGTTATTTACAATAGGTGACACCAAACTCACTAGTCTTATAACATCCTCACGATTGATATCTTTAACTTATATTATTTCCTTATCACACATGAGGGGTTCTAACTCCCATGAGGATGAATTAATACATGTGTTCAAACATTGGGAATGCATGCCTTCCTCTTTATCAACCCCAAGAGAAAGAGGATGAATCATCAAACATCCACTCTTTATCATACATGCAACCTGAGTATGAAGTTCTCAAATTGCAGGACAAAGAAGATTGGCCTCTTCTCAATGACAAAATGTATTGACAAGGCTATATCGGTTGTTTTCATAGCTTTCCATGTATCTTAAAATGCCGATTAAAGGGAAGATGTTGACATTAATTTCAGTGGCTTGTTTAAATGTTTAAAGCAACCGATATCAATGAGGTGGTAGTTATTATAAAAACCACCCCATCATATTCTTTAGACAACATGCGATGATTACAGGAAACACACAAAATGGTTTTGTTGAAGGCTTTAGAAATTGTCAAGTGAATGCAATTAGGAAGCATAGAGCTGAATGCAACAACCTTTGCCAGCAGAACATGGATATCCATTAAGAATAATTGAAAACAACTTTTTGTCTAATATTATAAGAGCGATGGCACAACATCAGTAGTTATTATTTCTGTGGAGTTACTAAAGTGGGCAAATGATCTTGTTCAAAATAAAATTCATCCAACTTCTATCATCAGTGGATATAGGCTTGCAATGAGGGAAGCCTACAAATATATTGATGATAAATTGGTTGTCAAGGTTGAGAAATTTAGGAAGGATTCTCTTATAAACTGTGCAAAGACTAGCATGTCCTGAAAAATTCTAGCTACAAACAATGACTTATTTTCAAAAATGGTTGTTGAATTTGTAAAAACTCCTTGCAACAAGGGTGAAATGAAATATCTGATCAAGGGCATCAATATTTTGAAGGCACATGGACAGGGTTCTAAAATAGTTATCTATTGAATGGCTATGCTCTAAATAATGGTTGGGCATCTCAAGGAATGCCTACAAGAGTGGCACCAGCAAGAATTGCATGTTTGGATTTCAATCTTCATAAGACAAGAATGCAGATGGGAGTGCAAGGTCTTGTCACTAATCCAAGGCAACTTGATAGGATCCATGAAAGAGAAGTAGATATAACTAAAGAGTGTATTGAGAAGATTTTAAAAGCTGGTACAAATGTAATTTTAACAACAAAATGTGTTTTCAAACGCTATGTGTTTTCAAACACAGTGTGTTCGAACACAATTTGAACACATTGTATTTTCAAACACATTGCATTTTCAAACACAATTTGAATACATTGGGTTTTCAAACGTAATGTGTTTGAAAACACAATACGTTGGAAAACACAATGTTAAAGAATTCATCATCACAATTATTACATTGTAAGGCCATTCATTGTGGATTATGTTAATTTGATAGTATGGAAGTCCTTACATTTTCTTATTTATATTGCCTCAAAAATTGCCAAACCAAGTTGCCCTAAGTTGTCTTTTCAGGCACATGTAAATTGTCTTCTCTTTAAATAATAAACCAACCCTGTTACACAGCCTCAAAAATAGACACTATGTAGCATACCATTATATTCTAAAACATGTGCTTCTCAAAGCTCATAGAAATCCAAGGGAGGGAGTGTACGAGGCGAAGGAAGCAACTCTATTTATAGGAAGCAACAATGTGGAGTACTAGTCTGTTGAACACAATGACTACTGAGAGGGGGGGTGAATCAATATTCTACAAAACTACTTCTTTACATGATCTATAATCCAATTACCAAATTTTATTAACATGAAAGCAGAATAGCAACCATAAAGTCATAACACAGACACCAAGATTTTTACGTGGAAAACCCAGAAAGGGAAAAACCATGGTGAGTGTCAGCTCACAGCATATTATGATAATAATACTGAATTACATGAAGGCTCACTACCTTAGGACTCACTGCCCAAGGACTCACTGTCCAAGAAGTGCTCACTACAAAAAAGCTCATTGCTAAAAAGATAGAAGAGAAGAGAGAAGAAGGATTGGCTCACTGCCAAGAGAGGACTACTACAAGTGCATCTACAAAATGCTGAGATGTAGTACCAATTTTCTTAGTATACAGATTCAAAGGGCTTCATACTGTTTGCCCTTCTTTTCTGCTCTACTTTACATATACTTTTGTTTTCTGCCCTTATTATCCTTTTCTACTCTGTAAACTACCTTAGATTATGCACATATCAAATTTGTACACCTTTCCCTTGCATACATACCTCCAACACCAAAATCCATCGAATATATACCCACAATAAGATTCATCTCACAATCAGGTCGGCAACCTAGACATGAAGCGTGTATACAAGTGTTGTACCTTGTCGGCTTGTTCTTGTGCACAAACATGAATGTGGACCCAAACAAACATACAATGGTCTTCGTATAGGTTAGCATCAATCATTCAACCACTTGGATTAATTCTTCAAACAATATTCTCATTGCATATAGACTTAACTTGTCTGTCAGCTTATCCCTTAAGTACATACTTGACTAGTACAATTTTCATACCAAAACTTCCACTATGGATCATATGAGACTCTAAAAAACATATCCAACATTCATCTTTGACCTCTTAACATACCTTCAGAATCATAGGACATAATAATCCTTTATATCATAGTGAGATACTGTCAAACTGGAAGCCGATAAAGAACAACTTGTAGAATATGATCAAAGGAGCTGTCAAAGATGGCAATTGATGCTGCAAAAATTGGTTTTGGTTGGTCATAGGGTTCCTTATTTATTTTGTGGTCATGTTGAAGATGTCCCTCATATATTTTTTCATTGTTCTTTTGCTATCAATGTTTGGAATTTGTTCATGGGTAACATTATTGGATGGAATGTTGAGGATCATGTGTTTATGTTTGAATGTCTATTTGGGTCTGTCAGTAGGTTGAGTAAAAATTGCAATTTCTTTTGGATGATTTTATCTACTGAGATATTATGGTTTTTATGGAAAAAGAGGAATGAACATTGCTACCAAGGGGAGGAACAAATCCTTACTGAGTCTTTTAATAGACTCACGAAATTATTTCCATTGTTGAAAATGTCACTCTTACACTGGAGTTACCAGTGGATAGATTCATGAAAATAGTTGAAGAAGGCTCCTATCCAATAACCAAGGATGACATTAAACAAGAAAACTATTGGCCACAAGACTTGAGGCAAATAGTTAAAAAATTTCAGAAGGAATATATTGACTTTCAGAATCAACACCTCAAGGAACATGAATGGCAAAAGAAAAGAGATGAAGCCATAAGGCATATGGAGGGAATGCACCAAAACTTTGACAATTCCAGCTGGGAAAGAATATCTCCACCGATTGGACCCCTTCCGGGATGGGACTCTTTCAAAGTTAGTTGCAACAAACCAAAAGCAGATAACCAGGATAAAGGAAAAGGAAAAGAGATAGCTGAAGATGATGAACAGGCAGGAGGCCATGAAGAAGAGGAAGGGGATCAAAATGATTGACAACATTTTGATGCTTTATATTTTGGTCAAAAGACATTACTTAATATGTTATGTATTTCTGATAATACTTTAGACTTCTCCATACTCGTAACTGTTGTAATATGTTATGTAATGATGTGACCAGCTAGATCACCTTATCTTATTTACTTCACAATTCATATGTTTTCTCGTATGCATTCTTTAGTGCCTTTATCATGTATGCTTAATGCCTTACATCATTCATATATTTGATTTATACCTTGCATGTCTTCAGGTATATTATTCATGTCCCATGTGTATTTATGATATACTTTTACATCTTCTCTTTATTTATATGTTCGCTTCCTGTCTGATGTGTATTTTCAATATGTCTACTCTATGAGTACCTCTCTTATGTATGCCTGGGGTTCAAGTGTATTTATGCATAATTCATACCTTACATGTATTCCTCTAATTCATGCTTTGCGTAGATACTTCATACCTTATATGTACTCATAAGTATGCTTCATGCCTTATGTATTCATGCTTTATAAGAATGCTTCTTGCTCTACGTGTATTTATAAATCAAGAGATATTGAGGCTGATGAGGCTCAATGTGATGAAGGGAATGTTGAGAATATGGCAGAGGGTGGCTTGTTGGAAGGCCAGGTGTTTTCTATATTCCTTTTATTCTTTCGCTTTCAATGCCCTAGCTGTAGTGGACTAAATTTTCTGAAGTCATGATGGTATGTTATGTTATTTATTTGGAATTGTTTGTTCAGGTCTGCAATGATCATAGATTTGAACGGTTGGGTAGCAGAGTAATCTATTACTACATGTACGGGGGTTGTGTTGTAGGAGGAGGAGCTCGATTTTTGAGTCTCTTGATGCTCAATGCTCATAGAACGACGAAGCACAAACTTCCATTTATTAAGCAACGAAATTGCGGGCGAACTGCGACTGGGAAAGCAAAACGACAGCTTCCTTCCCCTAACAAATTAAAAATTTACATGGAAAAGAGGGACACAAATATTGAATACCAAATGAAGATCCAATTGAAAAGTGTAACTGAACAAGTTTGCACAGTCCATGGCAAGAAAGCATACAAGGAGCTCTCGGAGGAAGGCAAGAAAGAAATTGAAGAAAGAATGTGGGCTTACAACTCTGTTGATAAATAGGAGGAGAGGAGGAAGAAGATATTATTGTTGCTGGAGAGAAAGAAAGTAGACCATATCCATGTAATTTCCATGTTGTACGCTTTCCATTTTTTTGAATCCTGTTTCATTCTAACAATTCCTCTGCTGAAAGGGTGCATCTGAAGTAGTTCCTACTGGCCCTCACGATGGTCCCATGGATCTGGTAGACCAAGCACCTCCAGAGATAGTCAATCCACAGGAGACAGCTCCAAGGTGGTCTTATGATACAGAGCAGACAAAGGAGGGAAGGAAGAAAACAAGATTGAGAAGATTGAGGTCCGAGGAGGCATCCAAATTGACTAACAAGGTAATTTGGCATTCTATTACTAAATGTATATTGTGTTGAGATTGAATCAGTGGTTCGTTGCATACGAATAAGATGTGACTCTAACATTCATGCAACTTTAGGGCTGTGCTGAACAAATACCTGCTTTGAGTGATCATGTGTCACCTGAGTCCATCAACGACGTGGTCCGTACGAAAGGTAATAATGATGGCATAGCTGCAATCCATTCGTCTGGCAATGGGAAGAAAGGGAAGCAAAGACGCCATAAGAAATCAAGGTCGAAGGAGAGAAAGAAACAAGTGGATACAATATGTTCCTTTTCTACTCTTCAATGACATCATTGATTAGTTCGATCACGTGCCTCCATGGATACGTACTCTTTGTAATGTTAACTTGGATTTCAATTCAGGGCAATGTTGATGAGGGAGTGGGTGGGCCCGACCAGGGCAATGTTGATGTTGCCTCTACCTTCCAGGATACCGCTGGGGATGGGGGTAACATAGGGATGCCTTCGCAGTTGGTACTCTAATGATGCATCTCCAATCTTTCCAATCTTCATGTCTTTTATTATACTTATACATTTACCATTAACTAAATTGTGTTTCTGTTTACACACCTTTCAATTGCAGCCAACTACTGTCAACGAGGAGACGATAGATACTGAAGGTGATCCTTATGCCAAAGGAGATGATGTCGACCTACGATTGATTCCTCTCTCTGAGGTACAACTTAATGATTCCTTGCTCTTTGTATTACTGTCTAAAATTGTATTTTATCCAATGTACCAACTTATTACAATGCACAGATTTGATAATGACTGCATTCATATACTATCTTTATGTCTTTTATTATACTTATACATTTACCGTTAACTGAGTTGCGTTTCTATTTAAACACCTTTCAATTGCAGTCAACCACTGTCAACGAGGAGATGATAGATAATGAAGGTGGCCCTCATGCCAAAGAAGGTCATGTCAACCTACAATTGATTCCTCTCTGAGGTACAACTTAATGATTCCTTGCTCTGTGTATTATTGTCTGAAATTGTATTTTATCCAATGTACCAACTTATTGCAATGCACATATTTTATAATGACTGCATTCATATACTCTTTCTGGTCTGTAATAGGAGCAACGAGTGGAGAATGCTAAGGTCATAAAAGTGTAAATTCAAAAACAGAATTACAGAACCAGAAATAAGAATAGCAAGATCAAACGAATGCTCAGAATGACAAGTATATAAAACAGCACACATACAGAAGACCAAAGAGTTTAATGTGGTTCACCATTTTAGACTACATCCACAATGAAGGGCAATATTTTATTAGATCAATATATTACCGTGTATCATACATCTCTCTCTGTATATATCTCTCCTATAGAAAATAGCAGCAAAGCAGTCTGAAAGACTCTTGCAAAAAACTCCTACCAACCGTCTGAGCAGCATCTGAAACCAGCGACCCAGATAAAGTAAATCGTTACAAGCCAAGATTGGCTCTTTGCATAATGGACGGTTACAAAGAATAATATAAGACAAGAGGTATACGCCATTACATTTGGGCTTCAATAATCCACGTGCCCAATGATCTCCCACTTGAAGACCAATGGGAATGGCAATGAAGTTGCTCTAAGAGAGATCCCCTTCTTGAAATTCAGTGTCACAAAGGAACAAGACTAAGAGAAGATCTATAGAAATTAAAGTTCTCTCGAGGAACAACCTTGGTTAATGCATCCCCCAGATTGACCTTTGTGTCAATCTTTGTGACCTGCAACTTGCCTTCGTCAATAACATGGCAGATAAAGTGGTATCGAAGGTCAATATGATTGGTTCGACTATGGAAAGCTGAATTTCTAGCCAAGTGAATAGCACTTTGGCTATCACAATATAATGGAAATATTGATTTTGGACAGCGTAGTTCGGTCAACAAACGCTCAAGCTATATCATTTCTTTGGCTCCTTCTGAGAGTGCAATGTATTCAGCCTCTGTTGATGACAGAGCTACAACTTGTTGCAATCGAGAAACCCAACTAATGGCTGCCCCGGCAAATGTAAAGACATAACCAGTGGTAGACCGATGTTTGTCTAAATCTCTGGCCATATCTAAATCAACATAACCATGAAGCTGAATGTCAGTACTGTTGGTTTTTCTTCTGAATCAGCATTAGGGTTTGCCAGTTCTAATGCACAGGCAGATTCAGCCAACTAAATACAGGAGGTTGCGTGAGCTCCTCCCCTTCACTTCTGGTTCTGCCGCACCAAGGGAGGTGTCCCTATTTGATAAAACTATAATCTTGACTACCTCAATGACAGAAGGATATAACTTGACAGCAACAGGCAGAATACTCTCATTGAAGGACCAAGATTTGTGTAACAAATCACAAGATTGGCAACATTCTTGGACATATGTGTCTGGTTAGGGATGAGAGCATGCAGGGGTTTCCTACTCCTAAGCCTACAACTAACAGGTGGAAGGATGAAATGGTTTGAATTGATATTTGGAGTTATGGGACTTTCCTAGACCCATTCAACAGACAGATTCCCAAACCAGTGCCTTATCTGAGCAGCAGAGTCATATCTAAGAATGTAAATGTCTCCCCATGACAACACTAATTCATATCCAGAGGACCTGAGAAGAATGCTACTGCCTAACAGCAACATGTCCAAGAAAGAGTATTACTTATGATCATACTTAATAGATCCTATGATGCAATCTATTTTCCTTTGTATCTGATCAAAAGCCTATTTAACCACTCCTTGAGTAGATGCAATAAATCAGACACACAGTACGCATATACTGAAAAACTTGGAAGCCCTTGACAACCTTGTTTGAAAGGAAAACAAATGACATACAGGAGACAATCAAAAATAATACACACACTAGGTTTTTTCACTTAAAATTAATCTGCATAGAAAGTCACCATAGAGAAAATTATCATTTACAAGACAAGATAGACTGGTACACCAGACTAAGGACCGAGTCTGTAGCAAAAAATGCCTTTCAAAATGTGAACACCTTATGTTCAGAGTCAGAGCAGAAGGCCCAAAAAACATCCAACCTCTACAAAGTAACACAGTCAAACCTTTTATACAGAACTGTGTACATTCTGCAATTAATTACATGGCCAGAAGTCAAAAATCTCCCAGATACATCCATCAGAAATGGCGCTCAGAAGTTATTATTGCAATAGACAGGGGAGACCTCGAGCCCTGCGCCGCCATCTGGAAGTCCTCATCCATAATCGAGCAGCCTGATCGCTTGTCCCATCACCCATACCCTTGCACTGTCGCCATTGATGGCTCAACCACCCGCGGCCTACTTGAAAACTGTCGCAACGTTCAAATGGAAGTTTCCCGCCAAAATGCATTTCACCACAGGTTTAAAATAATATAGGGAGCTTAATCCCACATGCATGGTGCAGAGAGCCTTCTATTACCTTATAAGCGTGGTTGCATACATACCAAGTGTCGAGTGCTTTTGCCGCGCTCGACACACAAGCCTTCGCCAAAAGCCCATCACCCAGACCTAAGCCATCGGCCAACCCCACGGAACTCACCCCGACATCAATAGTCTGGCTGATCGCTACATTACATTCCCCTGTCGGTAAGACTAACACTATCGGTCAACATGAAAATCCTCCCGCTGACACCCTTAGTCACACCGATGAACACCTCCTGAAAGCCTCCAACTTCCATATCGGCCAGAGAAGAACCATCAGCCAAGCACAAATCCCCCTCACTGATCTCAATGGTCTCGCCGACGGCAAACTCCACATTCCCTTCATCGGCCAGAGAAAGACCATCGGATTAGCTCTCCACACTCCCACCAATAGTATGAGTCTCTCCGATGACCAGCTCGCACCCCGTTAGCGGTTACCAGTCCACCTTCCTCATCCATCGGTATGACCAAAGCCATCGGCGAACCACAAAATGCCCTCGTCGATAGCACCACTCTCTCCGATGACCTTGCTGTCACCAAGACAATCTTCCCCATCACCCGGATACCACCTCCACACCCCTTGTCGCTGAGACAAAGACCATCAAAGCAACAAAAAGCTCTTCTGCCGATCACAATAGTCTTGCCGAAGGTCCTTCCATCGGCTAGACTTCGTCACTGTCACACTGATGAGTACCTAGCACCCACTTCTCCTTTGGCAAGACTCTCTATCTGTCGGGTTGAACCATTGGTTCAACGGTTAGGTTCAAATGAGAGGTTCAACCTGATAGTTCAATGCCGATACCTACTATGTCAGCAACACAAACATAACCCTGCGAACCCATTGATGGTGAGGTTCCACACTGAGGTTCGCTGGCGAGGTTCAAACCTCAAAAACAATACTCCATCGGAAAGACTCTTGTTTATTGGCACCACAAAAAACGGCTCGGCCGACAATACTACTCACGCTGATGACCACTCCAAATCCCCATCGGCCAGACTATCAACTGTCAGCCCAACATGAAACTCCTTTGCCGATAGCACAAAGTCATGGCGATATACAAAAAGAACACCATCTACTTAATACGATCGCCAAGACACAAGCGACCTCTTGCCGATGGACAAAACATGAAGACCATCTCCTCAAGAACTAAGATGCAGATGCTGAAAAACACTGAGGGGTCCCAAAACTTGAACTCTTTTTTTTTTTGGATCTTTTGGGAAGGTGCCTGCATGAAAAATTGCTCAATTAACTGACAGTTAATTCAGGCACCAACAGTGGCCCTGTCTGAGGATGCATGCCTCTTGCAGGCATGGCAAGAACCACCGAACTTTGGGATGCAGACCAGTCCCCTATCCATTGGGCACAGAGTCATGAAGTTACAATGATCTGCATCACCAATCAAACTTGATGGCCTAAGGCCACCAAGAAAGGGAAAACCAATATTTCCCCTTATCAAACACCTTATTTTCATCTGCATGCACTGGGTCAAGCCTGAGAGTACTGCCATGATCTGACCACAAACAAACCTGGTCATTTGCAGATTCAACCTTCTGACTCAGTTTGTCACTGTCAATTTTATGCAAACAACCCTCAGCATCAGGCAACAAATGGATGCAAAATGTATCAAGCAACGCATACTCACATGGTATAGAACACAGGTTATCATCACTATGCATTACAAAATGATTTCCTAGCTGAACTGAAAATTGAAAGCACTCGAAGTCCACCACATAGCTAGGAAAATTAAGGATTTCTTCATCAGCTGGCCCAAAAGAGAAGCTTTCAAATTCACAATTGTGGACATCATGCACACAACCAATAACAGCATCAAACTGGAAAAGATCAGGCTCTGGCATCTCTTTCAAATCAGGCACATTTTTACAGTCATCTACCTAATGTATGTTGTTTCCTCTTTCATCAGGATGAGAAACAGAATCCAAGTCACAAACAGTGTCTAAATCTTCACCATACTTAGATAGATCCTCATCACCACATGTGTCAAAAATGGGTGACCCAGGTGTTGGTTTTTCTTCTGAATCAACATTAGGGTTTGCCAGTTCTAATGCACAAGCAGATTTAGCCAACAAAATATAGGAGGTTGCATGAGCTCCTCCCCTTCACTTATGGTTCTGCCGCACCAAGGGGGGTGTCCCTATTTGATTAAAGTATGACCTTGACTAGCTCAATGACAGAAGGATATAACTTGACAGCAACAGGCGGAATACTCTCATGTAAGGACCAAGATTTGCGCAACAAATCACAAGATTGGCAACATTCTTGGACATATGTGTCTGGTTAGGGATGAGAGCATGCAGGGGTTTCCTACTCCTAATCCTACAACTAACAGGTGGAAGGATGAAATGGTTTGAATTGGTGTTTGGAGTGATGGGACTTTCCTAGACCCATTGAACAGACAGATTCCCAAACCAGTGCCTTATCTGGGCAGCAGAGTCATATCTAAGAATGTAAATGTCTCCCCATGACAACACTAATTCATATCCAGAGGACCTGAGAAGAATGCTACTGCCTAACAGCAACATGTCCAAGAAAGAGTATTACTTATGATCATACTTAACAGATCCTATGATGCAATCTATTTTCCTTTGTATCTGATCAAAAGCCTATTTAACCACTCCTTGAGCAGACGCAATAAATCAGACACACAGTACGCATATACTGAAAAACTTGGAAGCCCTTGACAACCTTGTTTGAAAGGAAAACAAATGACATACAGGAGACAATCAGAAATAATACACACACCAAGTGTTTTTCATTTAAAATCAATTTGCATAGAAAGTCATCATAGAGAAAATCATCATTTACAAGCCTAAATAGACTAGTACACCAGACTAAGGACCAAGTCTGTAGCAAAAAATGCCTTTCAAAATGTGAACACCTTATGTTCAGAGTCAGAGCCGAAAGCCCAAAAAACATCCCACCTCTAAAATGAGTAACACTTCCTGCTTAAAAATAGCCAGAGGGAAGCGTACTCAGCATTAATCACAAAGCCAGAAGTCAAAAATCAGCCAGATACATCCATCAGAAAGAATGGCGCTCAGAAGTCATCAATGCAGCAGACAAGGGAGGCCTTAAGCCTTGCACCGCCATCTGGAAGTCCTCATTCATAATCGGGCAGTTTGATCGCCTATCCCATCGCCCATACCTCTGCACTATCGCCATTGATGGCTCAACTACCCGCAACCACCAAGAAAACCGTCGCAGCTTTCAAAATGGAGCTTCCCGCCAAAATGTGTTTCACTGCAGGTTCAAAATAACACAGGGAGATTAATCCCACATGCATGCCACGGAGACTCCCTCAGCACTTTAAAAGTATGGCTGCAAGCTTAATAGGTGTCGAGCGTTTTGCCGCGCTTGACACATGACCCTTCGCCAAAAGCCCATCGGCCAAACATATACCATCGGCCTACCCTGCAGATCTCCTACCGACCTCAGTTGTCTCGCTGACGCCTACTCCACATTCCCTTCATTGGCCAGAGAAAGACCATCAGGCCAGCTCGCCACACTCCCACCGATCTATCAAGTCTCTCCGATGGCAAACAAAACACACCCTCCGTCAGTAAGACCAATGCCATCGGCGAACAACAAAATGCCTATGTCGATAGAGCTAGTCACCCCGATACACATCCTTCGGCGAGACACACGCCGATGACAACTCATCGGCCAAACCTCCACTGTCGGCCCAACTACTAATTCTCCTGCCGACATACTAAGTCATCCCGATGGCAACTTGGCTTCCCATCTCCATCGGTGTGACCCATGCCGATGACTCCTCATCGGCCCAACACTCTCCATCGGCGGACCCTCCGACTGCTAGCCCGATAGCCCATGTCACACCGAAAGCACTTCCTTCGGCTAGAACTAGCACAAAGCCTTGAACCATTGAACCTTGAGAAAAGGGTTTAAGAGGATGGTTCAAATGAGAGGTTCAACTGAGAAGTTCAACGCCGATACCTACTCCGTCAGCAACACAAATGTAACCCCGTGAACCCATTGAACCGATGAACTGGTTCAACCCAACGGTTCAATGGCGAGGTTCAAACATCAAAACAATTCTCCATCGGGTTGACTCTTGTCTATCGGAGCAACAAAAAACCCCTTGGCTGACAATACTACTCACGCCAATGACCGCTCCAAATCCTTATCAACCTGACCAACTCCTTTGGTGGAACAAAAAATTCCTTCACCAATAACACAAAGTCTTGGCGATGGAAGAAGATATGACTGCTCCCTTCATGATCGCCAAAACAAATACAAACTCATGCCAATGGAGAAAACATGAAGACCACCTCCTCAAGAACTATGATGTAGATGCTGAAAAACATTAAGGGGCCCCAAAACTTAAAATTTTTTGGATTTTTTGGGAAGGTGCCTGCATGAAAATTGCTAAATTAACTGACAGTCAATTCAGGCACCAACACCAGGTACATCAGCTTGATCATAATATGCCATATGTTCATGGGCAGCAGAGCACGCATCTTCATCACCAATGGATTCACTCTGTGGAGGAGTATTAGTCTATGTGTCATAAGCAAAATAGTCATCAAACAAAGAACAATCATGCTCTGTACTAGCACTTGTTTCAATCCCTGACTACTCTTCATGATCTCCATGTGTTTGAAAGGAAGGCAATGGGTCACACATGGGACTATTTCTCTGTTTGCTTATATCTTCTCTGTCTTGAGTACAATACTCACAATTATCTCCACAGCTCCATTCCAAAAGTTGTTCATTGCTGTCCACAACCTCATTATTGTTTTCATGGTCAGACACCTCAACCTTGTAATGGGAGTCCTCATTAGTCCTTTCACTGGCATCCTCAACTGATATCTTTTCATTTTCACTTTTATCTTCACATGATGCCATGATCTCAAGGTCAAATTGAGGATCAAAAGGGCTGAGAAGAGGTTTAGCCTTCTGACTGGCAGACACAACAGGGTTACTGCTTTTTAACTAGGTCTGCCTAGCCTCTAAGAATATCAACCTATTTTTTAGCTCTTCTATTCCTTTATTCAACATTTCACCCCCTTCTTGACTGAGTATGGGATAAAACATATTTGGATTCATAAAAATTTTACTCTTAGACATCCTTTGTCTGCCTAAGAACTAAAGCTTCTCCCTTGCATCTAACTTATGCAGTAAACAACAACTATAAAGGGGAGGAAGCTAGGTACCTTTTCTCATCCAGATGCTGAAATATGAACAGCTTTGTCACATCACACACATCTATCTTTCATGTGCATTCAGATCTTTTTTGCAGAGTCGCCACCTCTCTAGAGAGGACAAAATTTTCAACAACTGAAAGCTAATCAAATATGATTTTTAGTTCATTCCACCAGCAGAGCATCATCATTCACATGAAAGACTCCCTAGTAGAGTCACCATTTTTGTTGGTGACTCGGATGGGTAAAATTTCACTAGAGATTACAGGATAACACTTTCACATTTGATCCCTAGCAGAGTCGCCATTTTTGTTGGTTTTTCTTCTGAATCAGCATTAGGGTTTGCCAGTTCTAACGCACAGGCAGATTTAGCCAACTAAATATAGGAGGTTGCGTGAGCTCCTCCCCTTCACTTCTGGTTCTGCCACACCAAGGGGGGTGTCCCTATTTGATAAAAGTATAACCTTGACTAGCTCAAGGATAGAAGGATATAACTTGACAGCAACAGGCAGAATACACTCATGCAAGGACCAAGATTTGTGTAACAAATCACAAGATTGGCAACATTCTTGGACATATGTGTCTAGTTAGGGATGAGAGCATGCAGGGGTTCCCTACTCCTAATCCTACAACTAATTGGTGGAAGGATGAAATGGTTTGAATTGATATTTGGAGTTATGGGACTTTCCTAGACCCATTGAACAAGCAGATTCCCAAACCAGTGCCTTATCTGGGTAGCAGAGTCATATCTAAGAATGTAAATTTCTCCCCATGACAACACTAATTCATATCCAGAGGACCTGAGAAGAATGCTACTGCCTAACGGCAACATGTCCAAGAAATAGTATTACTTATGATCATACTTAATAGATCCTATGATGCAATCTATTTTCCTTTGTATCTGATCAAAAGCCTATTTAACCACTCCTTGAGTAGATGCAATAAATCAGACACACAATACGCATATACTGAAAAACTTGGAAGCCCTTGACAACCTTGTTTGAAAGGAAAACAAATGACATACAGGAGACAATCAGAAATAATACACACACCAGGTGTTTTTCACTTAAAATCAATCTGCATAGAAAGTCATCATAGAGAAAATTATCATTTACAAGACAAGATAGACTGGTACACCAGACTAAGGACCGAGTCTGTAGAAAAAAATGCCTTTCAAAATGTGAACACCTTATGTTCAGAGTCAGAGCAGAAGGCCCAAAAAACATCCAACCTCTACAAAGTAACACAGTCAGACCTTTTATACAGAATTGTGTACATTCTGCAATTAATTACATGGCCAGAAGTAAAAAATCTGCCAGATACATCCATCAGAAATGGCGCTTAGAAGTTATTACTGCAACAAACAGGGGAGACCTTGATCCCTGCGCCGCCATCTGGAAGTCCTCATCCATAATCGAGCAGCCTGATTGCTTGTCCCATCGCCCATACCCTTGTACTATCGCCATTGATGGCTCAACCACCCGTGGCCTACTTGAAAACTATTGCAACGTTCAAATGGAAGTTTCCTGCCAAAATGCATTTCACCATAGGTTTAAAATAATACAGGGAGATTAATCCCACATGCATGGTGTAGAGAGCCTTCTATTACCTTAGAAGCGTGGTCGCATACATACCAAGTGTCGAGCGCTTTTGTCGCACTCGACGTACAAGCCTTCACCAAAAGCCCATCGCCCAGACCTAAGCCATCAGCCAACCCCACGGAACTCACCCCGACATCAATAGTCTGGCCGATCGCTACATTACATTCCCCTGTCGGTAAGACCAACACTATCGGCCAACATGAAAATCCTCCTGTCGACACCCTTAGTCACACCAACAAACACCTCCTGAAAGCCTCCAACTTCCACATCGGCTAGAGAAGAACCATCGGCCAAGCACAAATCCCCCTTGCCAATCTCAATGGTCTTGCCGACCACAAACTCCACATTCCCTTCATCGGCCAGAGAAAGACCATCAGGTTAGCTCTCCACACTCCCACCGATAGTATGAGTCTCTCCGATGACCAGCTCGCACCCTGTTAGCGGTTACCAGTCCAGCTTCCTCATCCATCGGTATGACCAAAGCCATCAGCGAACCACAAAATGCCCTCGCCGATAGCACCACTCTCTCTGATGACCTTGCTGTCGCCAAGACAATCTCCCCTGTCACCCCAATACCAACTCCACACCCCTTGTCGCCGAGACAAAGACCATCGGAGCAACAAAAAGCTCTTCTGCCGATCACAATAGTCTTGTCGAAGGTCCTTCCATCGGCCAGACTTCGTCACTTTCACACTGATGAGTACCTAGCACCCACTTCTCCTTTGGTGAGACTCTCTATTTGTCGGGTTGAACCATTGGTTCAACGGCTAGGTTCAAATGAGAGGTTCAACTTGATAGTTCAACGCCGATACCTACTGTGTCGGCAACACAAATATAACCCCGCGAACCCATTGATGGCGAGGTTCCACACTGAGGTTCGCCAGTGAGGTTCAAACCTCAAAAACAATACTCCATCGGCAAGACTCTTGTCTATCGGCACCACAAAAAACTGCTCAGCTGACAATTCTACTCACACCGATGACCGCTCCAAATCCCCATCGGCCAGACTATCAACTGTCGGCCCAACATGAAACTCCTTTGCCGATAGCACAAAGTCATGGCGATATACAAAAAGAACACCATCTACTTAATACAATCGCCAAGACACAAGTGACCTCTTGCCGATGGACAAAACATGAAGACCACCTCCTCAAGAACTAAGATGTAGATGCTGAAAAACACTGAGGGGTCCCAAAACTTGAACTCTTTTTTTTTTTGGATCTTTTGGGAAGGTGCTTGCATGAAAAATTGCTCAATTAACTGACAGTCAATTCAGGCACCAACAAGTACCTCCAAAACATAAATAGAAATGTGACGTACCTTTCAAGTGTCGTAGAATCCACTGAACTACCTGCCAGTGTAGTTTGCCCAGATTACTCATGAATCTGCTCACAACTGCAATTGCTTGTGCAATGTCCAGACGAGTACATACCATTGCATACATTATACTGCCAACTATAGATGTATATGGAACAGACCTCATCTGTTCTTCTTCTTCCTAATTTTTTGGACACATAGCTGAAGATAAGTGGAAATGATCAGCCAAAGGAGTAGATGCCGGTTTAGCATGAGATATATTAAATCTGTCCAACACTTTAGCAATGTAGTTTGCTTGGGACAACCAGAGTTCTCTTTTATTTCTATTTCTTAATATGTACATCTCAAGTATTCTTTTGGCTGGTCCTAGGTCTTTCATGGCAAAACAAAGAGCCAACTGTTGCTTCAGCTGAGCAATAATCTGAACACTAGTACCAACTACTAACATATCATCAACATAGAGCGAAAGTATGACAAACTCACCAATATTGAGCTTCTTGTGGTAAACACAAGGATCTAATTTGCACCGAACAAAGTTGTTATCAGTCATGAAACAGTCAAATTTTAAATACCATTGTCTTGGAGCTTGCTTCAGCCCATACAAACTCTGTTTCAACTTGCAAAATAAATGCTCCTTACTTGGTTGAGCAAATCCTTCAGGCTACTCCATGTATAAATCATCATCAATGTCTCCATGTAAAAATGTTTTTTCACATCGAGTTGCTCAAGTTCTAATTCCCAAATGGCTACCAAACCCAACACAGCATGGATTGTGCCCATTCTGACAATTGGAGAAAAGATTTTAGAAAAATCAATACCTTTTGCTGATCAAACCCCTTGATGACTAATCTGGCCTTGTATCTTTTACTTCCTCCGTCTTCGTCTTTCAAACGATAAATCCATTTGTTCTTGAGAGGATTTCAATTTGGCAGAAGATGAACCAAATCCTAGGTGTGATTAACTCTCAATGACTCCATTTCTTCGTTCATGGCTGCCATCCAATTGTGTGCATTTTCATTCTTGCAGGCTTTTTTATAAGTTGCCAGCTCTGCATAATTAGAGAGCAATAACTCGTAGTCATCAAATTTTGCAGGTCTCCTCTTCTCACGGGTAGACCTCCTCAATTGTGTACCTTGCTCTGGCTGGATATTGGAATCCAGATTTAGTCTCTGTAATAAATTCTGAACGTCATCAACCTTTGAGTGTAGAGCCCCTTGAGGAAAACTCCCTTGTCTCTATATTTGTGCACCTAGAGTGCTTTGCCCTGTCACACTATCCTGCATCATGTCTCCGATCTGTGTAGAAGAATTACCTTTGTATAGGTCTGAAGGCAGAGTAGTGGTGACTGACTCTCCTCTATGCTGCGTTTGAGTATGTTCTGGTAGCAAATGACTTAGTGAAGGCAAAGGAGACCTTTGGGAAGGCTGCGATAGAGTATTTGAGGGCAGCGTATCTCTTTTTGAAGACTCCGTATGACTTGGCAAAGGTAGCGATGGGCCAAGCAAAGCCTGCGTTGAACTTATAGTAGGCAGCATTAAACTTTGTGAGGGTAGCATTGATTATTGAAGAGGCTGCGAATGGACCTTAGAAGGTAGTGAATGTTGATTGGGATGCTGTGTTTGACATGACATAGGTTGCGTGGTATGACAGCGATTGGCTAAAGGGGGCTGTGTGGTATGTCAAATAAAGACTGCGTTGTGTCAAACAAAGGCAGTGATTCAACTTGTGGAGGCAGCGTAGCACCTGAGGAAGGCAGCAAATGAGATGTTGGAGGCTGTGTAGTAACAATGCAGGGCATACCAATTGACTAGGTGGGAATAGTGTATCCAACCGAAGGCATGGTAGTTGAAGAAATAGGAGCTCCTGACATATAAGAATGTATAGATGTAACAAGTGGTTGAGAGAAAGAGATGGTAGGTTTCTTGGCCTTACCATTATCAAACAAATCCACATCAAAATACTCTATAGGAGATGAGTTGCAAGGTTGCAAACCTGGAAAATGCTTCTCATCAAACACAACATCGCGGCTACGGATTATGGTCTTTGCAACTGGATCCCAAAGATGAAAGCCAAATTGATCTTCACCATAGCCGAGAAAAACACACCTTTTTTATTTAAAATCTAACTTAGTTCTCTGCTCTTTCAGAATGTGAACAAAAGTAGCACAGCCAAACACTTGCAAATGATGATAGGAAATTCACTTTCCAAGCCATGTTTCCTCAGGTATGTCAAAATCCAGCCTAGATGATGGAGCTCGATTGATTAAATATATAGCAGTATTACAACCCTCTGCCCAAAACTCTTTGCCCAATCTAGCATTGGAGAGCATGCATCTAGCTCTCTCAAGTATCATGCGATTGAGCGTTTCAGCTGTACTGTTCTCCTGAGGTGTATAAGGGACGGTTTTGACCCATCGAATACCATGGTTTGCACAAAAAGAATCAAACTCTGAAGAGCAATATTTTGCTCCATTGTCTATTAGTAGGCATTTAATTTTATGCCCAATCTAATTTTCAACAGAAGCCTTAAAAATTTTAAATTTTGAAAATACCTCAGATTTTCTATTCAACATATAAATCTAGATTTTTCAAGTGCAGTCATCTAGAAAGGTTACAAAATAATTTATTCCACCGAAAGAAGTTACCTGAGTCGAACCGAAAACATCAGAATGAACAAGTTCCAACGAAGTAGTTTTCTTGTCATGCCCCATTCTCACGAAACTAGTCCGACACTGTTTTCCATAAAGGCAATGTTCACATAATTCTAAATCGATGGAGTTGAGGCCTAGAAGCTGATTGCGTTGAAGCATAACTTGAAGACCTTTTTGGCTCATATGACCGAGCCTTTTGTGCCATATTTCAGACCCATTGTCCATAGCTGACAAGGCAGCTCCCACTTCACCAAAATAGTCCAAAATATAGAGATTACCTTGCTTCTTTCCTCTTGCCATTACTAAAAGTCCCTTTGTAATTGTCCATGAATCAAGAGAAAATTTAACATTGCATCCATTGCTGATAAGCTAACTAACAAAAATTAAATTTCTTTTTAACATGGGTACATATCTAACATCCATCAAAGTTAGTTTGTCTCCATTTTTCAGATTCAATATTATATCACCTTTTCCTAAAATGTCACATTCTTTATTGTCACCAAGAAACACCTTACCGAATCTGCCTTCTTGAAAATTTGTGAAAGCTTGACGGCATGAAGTGGCATGAAATGAGGCGCCAGAATCAAGGACCCACAAATTTACATTTGTATCACTAGCTGATAGAACCAAAACACCATCACTTGCAGTGTTTGCTTGATTATTTATGCTCACGTTGCCTTGAGCTTTCTTATAGTTCCAGCAGTTCTTCTTATTGTGTCCGGGTTTTCCATAAAACCAACACGCACCGGTTCTGCCCCTAGACTTTGATTGCAGACCAGATTGTGACCTTCTTCAGTTGTTGTATCTACCTCTGTCTTGGCTTCTTCCCCTATTGCTTGTACTTACAGTTGTTAGAGCATCATCAGATGATGGTTCCCGATGTTTCCTTCTCATGTCCTCACTGAGAAGAGTAGCTACAATGTCATCAAAAACCAATGTACTCTTGGCTACTATAGAAGTGCTCACAGCCATGACAACATCTTCCCAGCTATTTGGTAAGGAACACAACAACAAAATCACTTTAATCTCAGGATCTAACTTGATACCCACCGAAGCTAATTGAGTAACTAAGTTGTTGAATTCATTCAAATGATTGGACATAACCCCACCTTCTTTTATTTTTAGGTCATATAATTTCTTCATAATAAATACCTTGTTTGAAGCTGAAGCAATCGCATACATACTGGAGAGCTTTTCCCAAAGTGCTTTCGTAGTACTCTCATTTGAGACATTAAAGAATACATTGCTGGACAATGAGAGAAAAATAGTTGCCTTCACTTTCATGTCCAGTTTGTCCCAGTCTTCATCCTTCATAGTACCTTGTCCTTTGGCTTTCCCTAGTAAGGCAAGTGACAAGTCCTGTTTGATAAGAAGAGACTCCATATGGACTTTCCAAAGACCAAAGTTTTGACCTGTAAATTTCTCTATTTTCCATTTTTCTGAATCATCCATTTTGATTGCTATATAGGTTCCCAAAAAATAACTTCATAGGCTATCTCCTGGACTGAGCTTCACACAGAGCTCTGATACCAATTGTAAATTCAAAAACAAAATTATAGAACTAGAAATAAGAACAGCAAGATCAAATGAATGCTCAGAATGACAAGTATATAAAACATCACACATATAGAAGACCAAAGAGTTTAACGTGGTTCACTATTTCAGGCTACATCCACAATGAAGGGCAATATTTTATTAGATCAATACATCACCATGTATCATACATCTCTCTCTGTATATATCTCTCCTATAGAAAACAACATCAAAGCAGTTTGAAAGACTTTTGCAAAAAACTCCTACCAACCGTCTGAGCAGCATTTGAAACCAGTGACCCAGATAAAGTAAACCATTACAAGCCAAGATTGGCTCTCTGCATAATGGACAGTTACAAAGAATAATATAAGACAAGAGGTATACGCCGTTACATTTGGGCTTCAATAATCCACGTGCCCAACAAAAAGGACATGTTGGTTGACCTCCTATCACTAGACGATCAAGCCAGATGATTCGTTCACTTGGGATAACACCTACATCAGTGCATAAAGACTTGAAGAAGTGAACTAGATATTATGAAAGCATTTCCTTAGTTGCGCTAAATAGACAGCGGAGGAGAAAATGAGAGGGGCAGATAATTGAACCCCTATTTATTGCCTTTATGAACATTATATTTACTTTAATCTTTGTTGTTAACTCTATTTACTTATTAAGTTGGAACAATTTGCAAACATATTACAAATGGGTCAAAAATCATGTTTTAATTAGAAAAAAATCAATAGGCACCAATTTTTTTGAATTTTTATTTATTTTTTAGTCAAATTTTTTCTTTAATTTATAAAAATTTTCTGCATCTTTATAATGCTGAGCTTTCGTGATAAAATCCCAATTAATTGAAAAAATCTTTATCTTTTGGTTTGCCAAGTTATTCCCAAGAACGATTTTTGCTACTATGTTTGAAACAAATGAAAGTGACACAAAACCCTAACTAGCTTTCTTTTCCATAATAATATGTACAAATATTAATTTCTCAAGGGGACAAACCAAGTCAGTAACAATTGGTTACAACACTAGTATTCAAAACATAACCAGATATTGATGTCTTGATTCATATTAGTACTAAAAGCCTAGTTGTTTCAAAATTAAAACATTGTTTTCATATTGGAATTATCCATTGTCTTGTCTTATTAAATCAAAAAATTTATCTTTGTTACTTGAGTGTTCACAAATCTGCTATAATGGACAAATTCTCATTCCTTTTAGATTATGAGGAAAGAGGGCATTAAAGTGCCATGTTGGTTATTGTGTAGATGGTGTCTACATTTCACACCAAACAACTAGAGATAGTCTTAAATAACTAGATGGATGATAATATATTCTAGACTAGTGGTCCATGGGGACGCATCCTCTACCATCAGGGATCTCCCAGACATTTCAGGGATGTGTGGGGAAGTAGTGGGGACATGTTCCCTTTTTTATATCTTTTTCTTTCTTATGGTTGCAAGATGTTTTGCAAACAAAATTGTTTTCCCATGATGTTTCTTGTTTTGGAGGCATGCTTGGAGACATCAAGGGATGTCTGAATGACACCCCCTTTGTAAAATTAAAAAACAAAAGAATAGTTTCAATGATATTATAATAATCAAGTATTTGTTTTTACATTTGCATTTATATTTTAGTGTTTCATTCAATTTTCAATAATTTGTGTTTAGTGCCATAAATGTTAAGTCATTTGAATTTCTACTATTTAGAATGTTTCATGATGTTTAATGGTTTAATTATACATGTGAAACCTACCCCATCTGAGAAACTCAGAGAAACATGGTTCTAGACTCAAACTGTCACATAGACGTTGCATGCTATACAATGTCACTAGAGGGCCCATTGAAAGGCTACAAAGTAAACTAGCATTTTGATGGAATAGTCCTAGAAAATGCATGAATTTGTCACGTGTTCATATAGACATTCTTGAATGTCTATTTTAATTTTTCTTTTGTTGTTTTAAGTTGCAATTCACAATTTGTTCATACCTTTATCTCTCTTCCAAATGGAATGGCATTGGCTACCTTTAATAGAATAGAATCTTGATTTTAAATATTCACTTCCTATACAAAGTATAATATTTGTATCCCTTGTCTCTTATTATTCTGTTGACACTATGATTTGCAGTCCCAATTTTCCTGTATGGAGTCCAGCATTACTTGTCAATAGCAGGTTCCCTTGTTATTATTGTTTGATTATGAAGTCCAAAGGTCGTCGAAGACTCTCCCGCCAAAACATTTGTCTCTCGGTCTTCCTTATCCAATATGGATATTGTATTGATAAATAAGTGTATTGCTACTGATACACATTGTATTGTAACTTCATACAGAGATAATATAATTTTCCCCTGCTCCCCTGGATGTAGCCAATTTATGGTGAACCACGTAAATTGACTTGTCTTATGTGATTGCATATAGTTCATTGCTCTCTCTTTCTTTTTCTTTTGTTGTTCCATAGTTTTAACAATTGGTATTAGAGCTCGGTCAAGGAGCTGATTGGGTATTCGTGACGAATTTCTGAAGAGATGGAAGAAGTAGACAAATGGAGAATAGAGAAATTCCCAAGGCAGAACTTTGGGCTATGGAAGATTCAAGTTCACACCTTGCTGATTCAAAAAGACCTTGCTATTGTGCTGAAAGGAAAGACAACGAAACTGGAACAAATGTCTAATGACGAATGAGATGTCTTGGATCAAAAGGCAGCTACTACAATTATCCTTTCGTTGTCCAACAATGTTCTTTTCAACATTGCCTTAGAAACATTGGCAAAACAAATATGGGACAAGCTTTGTGACATGTATGAGATGGCTTCTGCAACTAATAGAGTCTTCTTGTTGAATAAGCTATTTAATTTGAAGATGAAAGAAGGAAAAGGTGTCTCAAACCATTTGAATGAATTCAACACTGTGATTAGCCAACTAGCTTCTGTAGAAATTAACTTTGAAGATGAAATGAGAGCTATGTTGCTCTTATGCTCTCTTCCCGATAGCTGGGATAGTGTGGTGATGACTATCAGCAATTTGATATTTGGAAAAAGAGGATCCAATGACAAGGAAAAGAAAAAACAACCAATGTTAAGATATGATGATTTTGCTGCTACACTTCTCAATGAAGACATGAGAAGAGGACGAAATAAAACATCCAGAGAAGCCTTGGTTTTAGGCAATAGGGGAAGATCCCAAGATCAAGGAAAACACAATAGGAGAAGATCTAAATCTGCCAAGAGATCTAAGTCAAGAGGATAGAAAGAAAGTTGTTGGTTTTGTGGAAAAGGACACACCAAGAAGGATTGTTGGTGCTACAAGAAAGCACAAAAATAGCTGAAAGAAAATGAGGTTAATATGACATATGAAGATGATGGAGGAGCTTTAGTCTTGGTAACAAGTGAAACTATAGCTAACTCATGGATATTAGACTCTGGTGCCTCCTTTCATGCAACCTCAAATCGGGATGCCTTCAAAAACTATCAAGAAGGAAAATTTGGGAAAGTTTATCTCGGTGACAATGAGCCATGTGAGATAGTTGGCAAAGGTGACATAATGTTGCAACTAAAGAATGGAAACAAGTGGCTATTGAGTGATGTAACAGATGTTCCTAAGCTAAAGAGGAACCTGATTTCTGTAGGACAGCTTGATGCTCAAGGGTGTAGCATCATCTTCTCTTCAAATACTTGGAAAGTGACCAAAGGAGCCTTAGTTGTTGGAAAAGGTAGCAAATCAGGATCTCTTTATGTGCTAGAGTGTCATGTTGAAGTGGGAGCTACGATGGTGGTAGTGGATAGCGGGACAACATATGAGTAAGAAGGGAATGAAAATTTTGCTCAAAAGAGGTCAACTTTCAGGTAAATACAATCAACAGATTTAGAGCTATGTGAGCATTGTCTTTATGGGAAACAAAGACATGCCAGCTTCTCCAAAACTAGACATGACAGGAAACTTCAAGACCCTTAGAGCTCCTGCACTCGGATGTGTTCATTCCTACGGAGGTAACCTCCATTGGAGGAGCAAACTATTTTGTAACTTTTCTAGATGATTGCACCTGTAAAGTTTGGGTCTATATGCTCAATAGAAAATTAGAAGTTTTTACAAAATTCAAAAATTTTAAGGCTGTTAAATCAAATCAGGAGAAAAATTAAATCTCTAAAAACTGATAATGGGGGGGAGTTTTGTTCCTTGGATTTTGATAGTTATTGTGCAGATAATGGCATCCAATGCATCAAGGTTGTACCATTTACACCTCAAGAAAATGGTGCAGCTGAGAGGTTGAATCATACGATTCTAGAGAGGGCTCAAAGTATGCTCTCTAATGTTGGTTTGAACAAGGAATTTTGGGTTGAGGTAGTTAACACCACGGTCTATTTGATCAATAGAAGTCCTTCTATAAAGCTAAAATTTGATATTCCAGAAGAAGAGTGGTTTGAAAGAAAGATCTCTTACAATCACCTTCGAGTCTTTGGTTGTGAAGCGTTCACTCACATTCCCAAGGAGAAGCGAACGAAATTGGATTTCAAATCCAAATGATGTATCTTCATCACTTATGGGGAAGAGTAATATGGTTTCAGGTTGTGGGATCCTATTGCAAAGCAAATTGTCCGTAGTTGTGATGTGATCTTCAATGAAAAAGTGTTCCCAGCCTTGCAAGCACAACAAACACAAGCAAAGGAGTATATACCAATTGATGATAATGGGAGTATATGTGACTTTTTTCAAAGAGATACACAGTTTTCACATCCAAATGTGGCATCAAATTCAGATGGAAATTCAAATCCAACATTGGCACCTACTCAGTCACTTAGCCTAAACAAAGATGCATAGGGAAATATAAGTTCTTTTAATACACATGATACCTCAAATTTGAATAGGCCAAGTGTGGCACTACAGAGAACTCAAAGTCTACCACAGCCTTCAGTGACAAATTCACAGTCTAGCCTGGAAGGGAGCTTGGTGCAAAGTAAACACATTACTCTATCACTCCTCAACACTGGTTCCATTTTTTAAGACATTGGCATTAGTAAGCGCTCAAGCTCATCCAATACCTATTTAGTGGGAGTTATTCCCACACAGGCTGAGGGACATATAACTCAGCGCTCAAGGTCCACCAATCACCATGTATCTTGTGAGGAATTTGGTGCAAGGGAGTCTAACGCACCACAAGACACATTGTCATCCATGTCCTCTCAACATAAAACATAACCTCCTTTGCACACAGTGACCCCACAGTCAATGCTAAATGACACGCCTACTTTGGAAAGTCCAAGTTGTTTATACCTGACACCAATGCAACATGCCAGAAATGCAATGGAACATTTAAACTTGAACATACAACATCTAAATTCTCCCACGTAGGTAGTAAGGGAGTCACTAGTATTAAGGGAGAAGAGGAATGTTCCAGTCATAATACCTGATGAATAGAGCACTTCACATGAACAGGGTAGTTTAAACAAATTACTCCATTAAGGAGGTCTACTAGGGAGAGGAAATCTCTATCCAAATTGGATGATTATCAGTTGCTCATATCTAATCAATTAGAGCCTACTACATTTTGAGAGGCTTGCAATGATAAGGATAGTGAGAAGTGGATGGCTGTAATGGAGTAAATGGATTCACTCATGACCAATCACACTTAGGACTTGGTAAAACTTCCACCCAATCGAAAATCATTGAAGATTCAGTGGGTGTATAGAATGAAAGAGGAAGAAGGAGGCACAAAATGCTACTAGGCTAGATTAGTAGTGAAGGGATATGATCAACAAAAAGGAATAGATTTCAATGAAATCTTCTCTCCGGTTGTGAAGATGACCACTGTATACACCTAAAATTGACACGATTCTATCTAAATAAATATTCTTAATATTTATTTCATCTAAATTCCTCTATCAATAAATAAATAAACAAATTTATTTATTTGATTCATATCATTCCAATAATTAAATAAAATCAATTTATTTAATTAAATCCTTAAATTCCTCCAAATCCTCCAACAAATTAAATAATACCAATTATTTAATTAGTTCTTCCAAAATCATTCTAAATTAAATAAAACCAATTATTTAATTGTTTTTTCTAATAATATCTTCTCTAAATTTAAATAAATCAAATATTTATTTAAATTATCCATTTCTTCTAAAAATTTAGTTATCTCTAAATATAATTCAATCCTTGTGCACATGCAATTGAATATTCTAAATATATAATTGAGCTAAAATATCTTCTCACACTCATGCAATATTTATCCTCTAGTTATAATCAATCAACTCTTCAATCAATTTACTTAACTGATTAATCTATTTTTGTTAATTGATTAATCTCTTCAGTTAACTCATTCTTCTATTTTATCAAATCTTCTCATGCAAAATAGAGTAGGACACTTGTCCTCTTCCTATTCGCACACATCCTCTCAAGTTTCCTCTACCGTTGATCTTCTTATTCTTTCTATACCGTTGATCTTCTCTCTCACAAGTCTATAAGTACAACCCTTTTCCTCCATTTCAATCATCCAAGCTTTTAGTACCCTTACTTTGCAGGAATCACAGTGCACCTTTGGCACCAAATTCCTCCATTGCTTGCGATCAACTTGTTATCTTGTTACCATTACCATTGTTGTGAAGCTCATCTTCATTGCAAGAACTATCATAGCCGTTCTCCATTGACATCTTGAAGAAAAAAACAAGGAAGTGCACTTTCTGAGGGCTTCATTCATTACGAAAGATCGATCGAGATAGGTGACCAATGGAAGCCACGAAGTATTAAGGTTTGCAAGGTTTTGTATTTGTTGTTTTGAATCTTGATTATTTCCTTTTCCATTGAGTTATTGGGTTATTTTATATATTTGATATTCATGCATGATTTCCCTTAACATTTTTGGTGCCCACCATGAGGCCTTGCCCCAATTTAACCTCAAAACTGAGTTTTTGTGCATTAGGTTCCATACATAGGAGGATTATGTGCATCTGATCATTTCTAACACACATCTACTATCTGTTTCAATGCATGTATTCTTTCAGTGCATCTATTCCACAAAGTTGCACTTTTGTCCTTTGTAACGACGCATTGACCGAAACTGCGCATATACTCTCTGATTATGTGCTTTTGATCTCTATTTCTACGCATTTGTAATCCCACGCATCTAATTTATGTCTATGTGCATATGATCTCTATAGCTACACATCTATTCTAACAGTGACCTTTGAGCCTTTTCTTGTGATTTTGTTAAATGCTAACACTTCTCGCAAGAATATTTTCTGGTCTACTTACAGGTTAGGGGCTAGTTTAGTCATATAGCTGCATTTGTTAACTCATCTCTAGATCTAATTAGAAAGGAAAGTAAATGGATGTTCATGCAAATCTCATGTAGCTCTAACTAGGAGGATTGTAATTTGATCTTGTTGCATCAACAACTTGAATATAGTCCCAATGCTAGGAGGATAAAATTGAACCATTGCTATCTTGCTTCTTTCAAAGTTAACAAATCACCTATGTGCCCAAGTAGCTTAACTCATCTAGTCTTTTTCATTTTAACTAGGGGAAAAGAACCATTGTCTTTCGTGTTTTTGGAATGATACTAGGCCTATGCTCTCCCCTCTTTTGGTGACCAAAATGCCAAACCTATCATTTGGCATGTGTTTCCTTTAGAGAGGCCTGCCCTTGGATATCCTTCTGTCCAAGTGGGAATGACCTTAAGTGGTAGCAAGCTAAAGCCAAGCTTTGCCTAACCACTATAAATAAATTGTGTTTGGAGCAAAAGATTCAAACAACGAGTGTTGTTAAGTTATACCGACAACCAACCTCCCCCAAAACCCTCCAAGGCGTAACCCTTGAAGACTGGGAGACTCCATAATGGAGAGTAGCACTGCCACATGTATAACCACTCAAACGGTTGCACTTACTAATTATCCATTGTTCTAGAAGCTAAAATCCCCTATAAACTAGTGCCAGAAAGGGAGATTATCACCTTCCAAAGATGCCTCACGTAACAGTGAGAATTCAGTTTATATTACCCCTACCAGCCTAGGATTTGTACTTGTTTTTAGTCAAAAAAGTCCAAAAATTACAAAAGAAATAAAAAAACCATGAAAATATTCTTTGTGTTTGCTATGTCTTTTTTTCATAGTTGAATAAAATTAGATCAAAAAGACCAACTTTCAGCCAAGAAACCAAAAACATTGAAAAAAGTGCCAAAAACATTGCAAAATCATTCAAAAACTAAGAGCTGCGCATTTGTACTACAAAGTTGTGCATATATTTCAACCTGTTGCACATATATTTCAACCTACTATGCATTTATTGTCTGTTCCTACGCTTTTGTTGTTTACCAGAGTTGCACATATATTCTGACTTGCTGCGCATTTACCTTCTGTCTCGGCACATTTGTAGCTGTGCATCCACAATAGTGAGCATTTCCTGGTCTTTTGAGAGAAAATTTTCAACCTTTCTGAGTACCCATTTCAACCTTGTTCCAATTTCAGAGATCAGATTTATTGTGCAATCGCTTCTCCTATCTGTTTTCCATAGCATACACTCTTTTTCATCGGTCGTCTCGTCCACCTCGTCCAAATCTTCCCAAAAACTGAGTCAAAAAGTATCAAACTAGGTTATGACAAGATAATTCTAGATCCTATCAAACCCAAACAATCGCTAGTAAAGTCTCCACTATCAGGATACATCATCCTTCTCTATCAGAACTTTTCACTAGTGGTGTTGGTCCAAAACTAGTCCCTTTCAAGTAAGTGGATTCCTAACATCCTTACTTGTGGCTATTGTTTTGTATCAACCGATTCATTTGAAATCATAGATCACAAAAAACCCTTTTTAAAATCTTTTCACCACAAGTATTCCCTTCACTGCAACCTTCAAACTCACCTTGTCAAAGCATCCAATCTCATAACATCCCAAACCGCACCGCATGGTCCTAACTAGATCCCAGAAACAAAAGCAACTTGAAATGGCTAGAACATCAGATAGAATTGTATCCCCACATGATAGTGATGAGGAAATCTCTCAAGATGGCATACAACAAGCACTCCAAGACAAGAAATTCCAATGTATGATGGACAAAGTCATCAACTGAGACCCTTCAAAGTTCTTCCTCTACCTAGCAAACCAAGGGCTTAAACTCCCCGTTGACTTTGACGTCAATGCATTAAAAGAACCAAGAGAGGAAAGAACTCATGAAAGGAGCACAAACGTGGAAAGCACCCTTGACAAAGACAAAGGAACAAAAACAACAGACCCCAACATACCTATAGACACACTGACAAAACAAATTCAAACTTTACAACAGCAATTCATGGACCTCCAAACAGGGACGTCCACTAAAACTTATTCATTGGAGGATATCTCGCCATATCCTTTTGACAAAAGATTGAACATGGTACCCTTCCCCTTTCAATTTGAAGTTCCTAAGTTTGACAAATACAGAGGAAAGGGTGACCCCAGGGACCATATCTAAGAATTTAATGTCACATGTCTAGAGGTAGCCCACAATGATACTTTCCTCAGGAAACTTTTTCCTCGATCACTAGGAGGACAGGCCATGGAATGGTTATCTCGACTATCCCCAGGTATCAAAAATTTTAATGAGTTAGTAAACAAGTTTGTCACACATTTATCATACAACATTGAGCATGAGGTATCTATGCTGGACCTTTGTAACATGAAATAGAAAAGTGGTGAATCCTTTTCCTACAATGGTGGAGACAACTAGCAAGCAAATGCCCTCATCATATACCAGAGAAACAAATGACAAAAATGTTTGTCCACAATCTCAACCCTAATCTTAGCTACCAAATACAAATCCAAGGTCCTACCACATTTGCAAAAGTGATTGAGATGGGATTATTTATCGAAAAAGCTATGATCGCAAAGGGTCAAATAAGATTGTTCAAAGACAACCCTAACTCTAACTATACTGCAGACAAGTCAAAATTTTGAACCAAGAACAAAAACATAGTCAACGATGCAGTGGTTGATGTCAAGCTAGCGGCCCCTAAACAACCAATTCTCAATCTCAAGGGAGCTCCAAACAACACAACACCCAACAAGCCTCCATCAAATGAGTAGAGACAATCACCATGGAATTTCTATTCTAGATGAAAGTTTACATCGTTGGGAGAATCACTTGAGTCTGCCTTGAGAAAGTTGTTAGCAAACAATGAGATCACCCTTCCCTCCACAAGCAACTATGAACCACCTATCAAACCTCCCTAGTGGAATGATACCCACTATTGTGAATACCATAGGGGAAGAGGACACAAAACTAATGATTGCATTCGTCTAAAAAATGTCATTCAAGACTTGTTAGATGAAAATCATATCAGCACAAGAGATCATCCAAATAATGAATCACATGTGGTGTACAAGAATCTGCTCCCTAACCATGACAGACAATATAACAACAACAACAACAACAACAATAATAACAACAACAATCAGCAGAACCGCAATAATGGAAACAACGATGCAAATTACACAAACGTACCATTCAAGTACACTGTTAATAGCATAACAGAGCATATCCCGTAGATCAATGTGCTCACATCCAACAAACAATTAGATCCCAACACCAAATCTGATTGCATCATCATTACCCATAGTGGAAAGACTACCTTGCACACACTTCCTCCAAGGTCGTCAGCCTCATCATCTACCCCCCACCAATACAATGTCATAGACCAACTACGGAAGACTCTGGCTAACATTTCCATACTAGAGTTGTTGCATCTATCACCAGCACACAAAGAAATTCTTGAAAGAGCCTTAGTGGAAACCACTATCCCCACCAATTTGGCCCAAGAGAAGTTTCAAGCCATGGTAGGTCACCTTACCTCATCCAACATCCTCTCATTCACTGAGAAGGATGATCTATCCATGTCACAACCCCATAACACATCTGTACATATCAAAGCTTTCATCCACAAACACTGCATCAAAAGGGTTCTCATTGATGGAAGGGCAGGTTTGAATATTTGCACATTGAAACTAGTCCTTACATTAGGGTTCTCAGAAAATACAGTGGATCCAAGGAGAAAGATTACAATCAAAGCCTATGATAAGGAAGAACGGACTACCAATGGAATTATGGTGTTACCACTAAGAGTCAGACCAGTAGTGAAATAAGTCGTGTGTCAAGTCCTTGACAAGGATCTTGCCTATAACATTCTCTTAGGCAAACCTTGGATCCACACCATGAAATCTGTACCTTCCACCTACCACCAATGCATCAAATTCCCTTACAATAGCCAAGGGATTACCATCCAAGGTGACCCCAATACCTTCCAACATTGCAACACCATCCAACCAAGACCTGAAACCATCATCCCTAACAACAGAGCTTCCACTTCCCCCATCTCCCAATGGGACCATAGCTCCCTATCTTCTACATCCAAAGTCAACAAGCAAAAAGTCAAGATCAAAGAAACTGGGGTAGGAGAATACTCCATCGAGCACAGCCTTTGTCTATCCAAAATGCCTCTATCTCCAAAATCCTTTGGACGACCTTCACCCTGCCCAAAGCCATCTGCAATGCCTAAGTCTCCTACTGCTCCCTTTGTCAAGTGGGGTACCTTGTCAGATGAAAGTGATGAAAGAGATGTGTTACAATGGCTCTACATTGATGAAAGTGACACACACAAGACCAACAACCTACACTCCCAACAGAAATCTGTGGGCATGGACAATCTATTTTACACAGAATGGGTTATGAAGGACAAGGCCCCATCAGCTTAAGAAAGGAAGGAATCACCAAACCCATTCAACCTTCTTCATCCTTATCGGCTCAAAACACAACAGGGCTAGGATACCAAGACAAAGCTAAATGCAAAGGCAAAGCTAAGGCTACCACTTGTTTTGTAGAAATGATCCATAACCTTCAAGAGGACAGTGACATAGATTCCAATAAATATGAATGGGATGAACTCTTAGAACATTCTCATGAAGACAAAGGAATTGATACCGTTCAAACCTATAGCCCCTACCATGAGGGACTAACACCTAAGCATAGACCGATAGAGTGTGATTCACCTATTCCTGAGAGCACAACTTACGAGGAAGGTTAGAGTTCGCATGAGATAAACAATCTTGAGGAAAGTACCATACCAAACCTTGTTCCTATAACTCCCCATCCTAACAACATATCCATCCTTACCATAACACCCACTGAATCAGATCAATATATCGACTCCCTCCCCTAGTACATCCTGAGCTTATCAATTGGGATCTATGAGGAACCCCTCAACTTGACATATTCCAAAATGATGATGCCTATATTGACTTCATGGAACTAAGAGACCACTTACCCGTGGGAGATCATAAAGCTGGTTGCACCATAGAACTCAATCATATAGCTTACTTAGGAGAGGGTGCCAAGCCTTCTAGTCACAAAAACATAAAAATAAAAAATGGATCTGATGGTGAAAACCACTCTGCGGTAGTATTAGATCCCAAAAAAAGTAAAAATAAAAGACACATCAAATGGTGAAAACCTCTCTAAGGCACAAAATGATGGAAGGCTTGACACTCTCCCCAACAACATGTATCAAGAAAAGTCACAGATTGTGGTAGAACTGATAGAACTAGTAGACATTGGCATAGAGGGTACTCCTAAGATCATACACTTTGCTAAATCTTTATATCTACTAGAAAAGACAAAGTTTGTACCTTTCTTCATAAGGAAATAGATCAACTTTGCTTGGTCATACATAGATATGCCCGGTCTAGATCCAAACTTGGTCTTACATCATTTGCCACTCAATCCTGGAGTAAAACTTGTAAAGCAGAAACTCAGAAAAATGCATCCTCATGTTGCACTACTAGTCAAAGAAGAACTCAAGAAGCTGCTAGATGTCGAGTTTATCAGACCAATAGACTATCCTGAGTGGATTTCAAACATTATACCTATCGCCAAACCAGATGGAAGAGTCAGAATTTGTAATGATTTCTGAGATCTTAACAAGGTCTGCTGCAAAGATGATTTCCCATTGCCTAACATTGACATCATCGTTGACTTAATAGCTAGTCATACTATACTTTCTCTTATGGATGGTTTCTCTAGATATAATCAAATTAGGATAGCACCAGAGGATCAACATAAGACACCATTCACTTGTCCATGGGGTACTCTCTATTGGTGCATCAGGCCTTTTGGGATAAAGAATGTAGGAGCAACATATCAACATGCTATGACTACTATCTTCCATGATATGATGCATGTAACAATGGAAGACTATGTGGATGACACCCTTGCCAAATCACTAACAAGGGAGTCTCATCTAGATGTATTAGAGAAAGACTTTCAGCGGTTGGAATAGTTCGAAGTTAGATTGAATCCGAAAAAGTGTGTGTTTGGGGTCACCTCTAGCAAACTCTTAGGCTTCATAGTATTAGCAAACGGGATTGAGGTAGATCCTACAAAAGTCAAGGCTATCATGGAGATGCCTCCACCAAAGAACGTTACCCAACTGCGGTCATTGCAAATAAAAATTACAAGCAATCCGCCGATTCATCTCTTAACTAGTAGACAAGTGCCAACCTTTCAGTCATCTCTTACATATAAAAACATTCCATTTAGATGGGATGATAAGTGTGAAGAAGCATTTTGCAAACTTAAGGAGTATATTATGAATCCACCTATCTTGATGCCTCCTATACAAGGCAAGCCTCTATTACTTTACATATCTGCTACACAGACAACTCTAGGCACCCTTCTAGCACAACAGGACAATGAAGGAAAGGAAAGGGCCATATACTACATCAGTCGCACATTAGTGGGGTATGAATTGCAATACTCTCAAATCGAAAGATCTTGTCTTGCTGTGGTTTTTGGTTCCCAAAAACTACGACATTACATGCTTTCCTACTCCATCAAGCTTATTGCAAAGATCAATCCCTTGAAGTACTTGTTAAGTAAAGAATCTCTCACAGGTCACGTAGCTAAATGGGTAATGCTCCTAAGTGAATATGACATTAAGTATGTAGAACAAAAAGCTATCAAAGGTCAAGTCATTGCTGACCAGTTGGCCAAGGCACCATTACAGGATATCACTCCAATGAAGTTTGAGTTTCCAGATGAATCAATCTTCACTATCACAACACAGTCATGGACACTCTATTTTGATGGCTCCTATACAAACCATGGATCGGGGGCAGGCATCTTGTTGGTCACTCCTTAGGGCGCCACAATACCTAAGTCTTATCGTCTACTTTTTCCATGCATAAACAACATAGCAGATTATGAGGCTTTGGTCATTGGTCTCAAACTAGCAGCATAATGGAAAATAAAAGAACTTCATGTCTACGGTGATTCATAACTCGTCATCAATCAGGTCAATGATGACTATCAGACAAAAGATGACAAGCTCATTCCCTACAAGCATATGGTGGATGATTTTAAAGAGTAATTTGTGATCATCTCCTTTGAGCAGATACCAAGTATTGAAAACAAAGCAGCAGATGCCATGGTAACCATTTCCTCACTCCTTGACATACCAAAGAATGAGTCACATTTTGAGTTCTTGGTGGAGACAATCATGCAACCAACTTATGACATACCTGAAACCCAATCCATTTTCCTTCTTGTTGGATTTGATTCACCCTTGTATGGTAAGATTTACACTTACCTCAAGGACAACACCTTACCACCCAACCTATCAAATAACCAATGCTGAACCTTCATTCAACAAACATCCTGTTACACTATTATCGTCGATACCCTATACCGCCGAGGTCTGGATGGTACTTTACTTAGATGTCTTAAACGTGAAGAATCTCAAACCGCCTTGCAAGAAGTGCACAAAGGAATATGCAGATCACACTCTAGTGGTTGTACTTTAGCCAAGAAACTCATGCATTTGGGATACTATTGGCTGAACATGGAGACAAACTCCTATCACTTTGTCAAGAAGTGCAAGTAATGTCAGATACATGGAAACCTTATGCATGCACCAGCTCAAGAGCTATGACCTTTAACGACACCTTGGCCCTTTTGTCAATGGGGACTTGACCTTGTGGGCAAAATCCACCCTCCCTCATCCAATGGCCACAAGTTCATCATAACTACCATCGAGTATTTCACCAAGTGGATTGAAGCTGTTCCACTCACCAATGTCATAGCAAACAGATTGCCTCCTTTATCCTCAATTACATCATTTGTTGATATGGAATTCCCTCATCCATAGTCATAGATAATAGAATACCTTTCAAAAACTAGGATGTCCAAGAGCTTTGTGACAAATTCAAAATCCAACACTGCTTCTCAACCCCATATTACCCCCAAGGCAATGGTCAAGCAGAGGCATCTAACAAAACAATCTTGAAAATCCTCAAGAAAACTGTCAACGACGCCAACCATGATTGGCACATACAACTCAATCCCGCTCTGTGGGCCTATCGAACCAGTATATGCACTCCCACAGGTGCTACCCCATACGCCCTTGTCTATGGATCAGAAGTCATTTTTCCCATCAAGGTCGAGTTACCATCTCTAAGGGTGTCATTAAAAGGTCTTATTACTGATGAAGACTATAGAGTTTCCAGATTGCAAGAGTTAGAACTGTTGGAGGAAAAACGACAAAATGACTTCAACCATCTCAAGGCATACCAACAAAGGATGTCACAAAGCTACAACAACAGAGTCCGTCCAAGGGTATTCAATGTTGGTGATCTAGTACTTAAGGAAAATCCTCGCAATCAGTAGGATTGGGAAAAGAAAGGAAAGTTTGAACCCAACTAGCTTGGTCCGTATGTAATTGTTGTTGCTTATGGATTAGGAGCATATTAGTTAGCTGCATCAGAAGGTGAGATGTTTGATGACCCAATCAACAGTATGCATCTTTTCCGGTTCTATACCTAGAGAACCCCAATGTAAGGGGGGCATACAAACATAAAAAAACTAAAAAAAATAAAAAAAATAGCAAAAAACAAAATCAAAAAATGGAAAAGTAACAAAAAAATTGTCCTCTGGTGAAAACTTGGTAAATAGTCACCTTGGATAGATACCATGATGAAAACCTAGCAAACAGGTGTCATGTGTATTTTGGCTCCCATGCAATAAAAGCAAAGTAGTGAAAACCTGGCAAACAGGTGCTCTCTATGATGCAAACTGCTTCCTCCATCTTTGGGAAACTAGGCACCTTGTGTCCATTCTTCCCATAGTTATCCAGTATCCAATTGTGTCAGTTTCACAATAAGCACCTTGCATAACCTAAACGATAACCTATCATGGCTTGATACTCTATAACCATTGTCACCTTAATACCTAAGGTTGTCAAAGTACCATATCCATAGTGTCAGCATATCTTAGCATCCATCGTCAGTATCAGGGTTCATCTCAAACTATGTTGCCTCTGCATCGTCACATAGGCAAGGCCATTTTCAAAGCGTCCCTGAGGCTCCACTTCTCATCCATTCCATCACATGTCGTCCATCCTTCTATCTATCTAAGTCCACACCGTTTCCTATCACCTAGGTCTTAGGTCCATAAGGGTTCACCTTGAACTACGTTGCCTCTACATCATCATGTAGGTAAGGCCATTTAGTAATGCACCCCCGAGGCACTAGGTCAGTCCCTTAGGGTTTGTTTCTTTGTATCCATTGTCAGTTCATCCATAATAAGCCAGATACCTCTACTTGATTGAGGGCAAATCCTTGACCTGGTTAAGGAGTTGGATTCTGCAGTGCCACTTTATTCATTGAGGACACTAATAAGGATTGTGATACCTTATGCAAGTGTAGGAAAACATGCTTTCAAAAATAAAAGTTTTGACGCAAGACACCAACCTATCCAAAACAAAGCAAAAACAAGGACCAAACCAATCTAAATGATTCTATCTAAATTATGGCAAGAAAGATACATCTAAACACAAGAATGTTTTGTTTCGATTAGTTGCATCTTAAAGGTCTTCATTTTTGTTATCATATTTCCTATGCTACTCAAGGATGCCAAAAGCTAGAGATGCTATGATGGGGGCATGATTCTTTTCTTTGATTTCTACTTGTGGGTTTATCTTTAGTAATGTGAAGCCTTGTCTAAGGACATGATCAACTCAAATGATCATCGAGGACCTTAGAAGACTAACATATGAAACAGGTGTAATCCTTGTCTATTGATACGTAAGAAATACTTAGGTCATCTTGGTTCAATTATACCTAGATGCTTGTATTAACTTGCTAAATCAAAATCCATGTAAGTGATACTCAGGTCATCTTGGTTTAATTATACCTAGATGCTTGTATTTTCTTACAACATTTCAAAAACACAAAAAAAACAAAAAAGCCTAATGATGAAATAGGTACTTCAAAATACTTGCAATATCAAGATGGAAAAACCATTCACATCCATAAAACATCCACAAAAGCATCCATATCCCATGCAGTAAAGATTCTATGTAGAGTATCAATGTTTACAGATAAAAGCTTGTGAGCCTTTAATTCACCTTTCCTCTGTTAATCAGTCTTCTATCTATCATTGTGTCATTTCTGTGTTAATTGCGTACACTTGGACATAACAAAAACATGGCATAATTTGCATATTATAAAACATGAGATAGTCATTTAACATGATCAAATCGTTTGCATACATAACAGTGCATTAGATCATCCACATACATTTACATCAGCATAACATAGTGTCAACAGAAAAATCAAAAACATAGACAAGTACATGTAGATCATCTCATAAAATACATAATCATATAGATAGCATTCACATTTGCATATTAGATCATCAGGAATCGTCTAAGTCTACATTAGATCATCATCATATCAGAGCCTAGAATCATATATAAGCATCATAGTGTAGAAACATAAACTGCATTATCATAAAGACAACACATAACATCATATCAACATCAAAGTGTGCATCCATCTAGACATCAAAAGTAAGGGGCATCCATTAGACATCACATAAGGCATGTAGACCATCAATAGCTGCATCATCATATATATAACATAAATATGGCCAAGTGTACAATATCAAAAGTCCATCATCTATGAGTCAAGTCATATAAAGTGTATAAATACATCACAAAAATAATGATACATGTCTTAGTAAATTGTGCATCATGATATAAGTACATACATATAAGGCTATCCATGAGCCATCAAAAATGTGTATACATAAGAAAAAATTGGTACAAGTGTCAGCTAGCCCTACTGGCATGGGACACTGCTCCCAGCACTGCCCTCTCCCTCTCCACCTCTAATAGCCCCAGACTGCTGTGGACCCATAGCAAACATTGTAGACCGTGAACCCCCTGCCCTCTGAGATGTGCCTGCCACAAAATGGCTCTTATAGCTGGGTGCCCTCTGGTCTACTGGCACAACCCCGTGATATAGACCCCTGTAATATTGAGTCTGGGCCTACGCTCTAGCAAGCTCACCCTGAATCTGCAAAAGATGCACCTAAGCCTGTTACACCTGAGTAACTAAAAAGGTGGTGGCCTCGTCAGTACCCAAGCCAGCTAGGGATGAATCTCTCTCCAAGGTAAGGGCTCGCACCCTTGCTAGTGTTATGTCTTGCTCAATAGTGAGACCAGATATAATCCTTACATCTGCCTCCCTCCAAGACTCCGCTACTCTAAGTTGTGCCCTAAGCTATCTAACTTGACCTTGTAGCATGGTCATGGTTTACTGCTATGGGTCAGGTTGGGTGGGAACCTGTGGAACCTGCACCTGTACCTATGCTTATTGCTGTACAACTGCCTGCTGTGGTGCCAGCATCTGTATCTGATGTGCAGCCTACTGCTGTGTTGTCTACTGCTAGGAGGATCCCTCCTCAACTCTCATCCTCTGTCTCTATCTACCTCCATCTCCACCATCCCCTCCTCCACCTCCATCACCTCCATCATCTCCATCTCCTCGTCCTCCTCTCCCCCTCCTTTGTCTCCTCCTCCTCCTACCTCCACCATCCTTGTCGTCTGAATCCACCACCTCCAGGCGAAGAGCTAACTCTCCTAGTCCTAAATACCTCAAGAATGGGTGGGCTGCAAAGCACTCCTCATAGTCAGGGGTCATCCCTACATCCACTACCTCCCTCCTCATCAACCAAACCTAGTAGGGTATCTAAAGGAAATCTTCTCTAGCCTCCTCATAGGAAGGAACTGGGTCCCATCTCAACCACTTTGTGTGTGTCCTAGAAAATAGTGCCTGCCCCTGTGGCCAACCTTGAACTCTCCCAAACTGTCTCTGCACCCGGTTGACTATCTGCCTCTCTAGAATGTGATGTGTCTATCCAATCAACCACTGAGTCTAAAAGAAATACGAGAGCTCATCATCCTTGTCATCCCATGGCTCGCAATCTATGTATGGATGCCAGATAACTCCATCCATATTATCCAGTGCATGTCTCTAATACTCAAGCTTTCCCAGCTTATACTGGGAAATAACACCTATGTAACCATATGAGTAAGGCTCCCCTCGCTACCTAGAAAACATACAAATGGGCCGAGTGATGGCTATGTACCCCATAACCAGAACTGTAACAATGAGACATCAATTTCATAAGCTACATATATTGCAGTCCCAGAAACTGAATTTTCCCTGCTTGAGTGATAAATCTTGTACCCAATCACCATAGAGGCAAATTTAACATCCGGTTCTATGATATCATTAATGGTCATTTCCCTTTTATCAAACTTGGCACTAGTAGCATCAATTACTGTTTGGTTTTTAATGGCTTTCAACATAGGTAATCCACCGGAGGAGTTTAACCCAGTTACAGTCTTGATAACATCCTTTGTGATCTTAAATGGTTTCATTAACCACAAGAATTCATCATGTATTTCACCCAGGATGTAACGAACCCATTAATTTTCATCAAAATATGGAAATTCAATTAATTGCAGGAAGTGTTTGCTTTCAAGGGCTTCATATTCAGGTCTCAGCTAGTAATTGTCATCTTTCAAATGATTCTTAAATAACTCCATCAGTTTTGCATTCCCAAATTCATCTAGCTTGCAATGAATGTATGTCCTAATGTCTTCAACATTTAAAACCCCATAAGGGACACTTGAGAAGGCACCTAATGACTCGACTTCAATAGATTTATAGAGATGCTTCTTGAATTTTGGAAGGGGCCTCTCAGTAACATTGACGAGTAAAGGTGTAGTCATTTTCAGAGATTGGGAATTTAAGAAGTTTCATATAAAATAGAAATACCTTGTTCCGTAGATTAGGGTTTTGCTTGGAGATCCTCTTTACGCATCAATTCTTGGAAATTCTCAGCTCCGAACTCGTTCACTTCTCTTCTTCTTGCTTTCTTCTGATGCAAAGTGATCTAAATGAGGAATGAATGATCCTTTTATGTTTCGCAACACCTAATTTGTCTTTTTAATAAATGTTCTTCCCTAATACATCTGGTTGCTCTATTTTTGAGTAGTCTTTCATGTATTGCTCTGTAATTTACCATATCCATCTCTTTTCTTTCAAAAATCCTTTCAAATGGTCTGAAACAATCCAAGATCTCTTTTCTTACAATGCCAGATCCATGCACTTACTTATTGGCTGGGCGAATTTGATTTGTAATGCCACTCCCCCTGAGCCAAGACTCCTAATTTAATTCCCAGAGGAATTATCAGCACCAGATTGTGGTGCTGATCCATTGTTGCCATTCATAATGGTTTCCCTAACCTATATCTTGTTTGATTCATCCTGAGTCTCATTCACATCAATTTTTTCTTTGCCTTTGTCTTGTCTTTGTTCATCCTCTTTTCTGTTTACTGGACCTCTTCTTCCATTGTTTCTATTTCTGTAGAATCTTGCAATATGACCAAATTTATTGTAGTTAAAGCACACAACTTGATTTCCTCTTGATCTGCACCAATTAGCCATGTGTCCAAACCCATTGCAAACAAATAGTAGCCATTGAAAGATTTGCTAATTCTTCTATTATTGGGGTTATTCATTTTCATATGTCTGCATTCATTTGATTTATGACCATACCTATTACACTTGAAGCATTAATGGGAGAAGAAAGGACCATTTTGATTTACTCTGCTTCTACACTGAGTAGCTCTATGACCAAATTTGTTGCAGTTGAAATAATTTCCATTGAATGATGGATATCTTTGAGCATTTGGCTGTCTTACCGAAGGTTTTCTAGATTTGTTTCTCCCATTCTTAGATTAAAAATTTCTTTATCTGGATCTGGAGCTTTCACCTTTCTCATATCCAAGACCATACTTGTCATCAGCCCTTTTCTGTCCTTCAAGTAGTGCTTCAAGTTTTGCTGAACTTATCTTGAACTTCTCCTTATATTCATTTGCAATATCTAGGTCATGTCTGAGAATGACTATTTTCCTTTCAAGTTCTCTCTCATTGTCTCTACTTTCTTGTAGGTCAGACTCTAGATGGCTAGCTATTCCATCCAATTTGCAACATTCTTCAGATCTTTCTTTTAGTTTTTGTTTCAGATCTTCTTCAATTTTCTTCCTATCTTCACTTTCTTTGGTTTGCCTCATCACCCCAGATTCCATTTCAATTTTTAGAACAACGACTTGTTTTGAGAGCTTCTCACATTCCTTTGTTTTTTCTTTCAAAGCTTCATTCAAGCCATTTTCTTTAGGTAAGATGGATAGCTACAGAAGTAGCTCCTTTTTTCTTTGTGTAGATTTCTTTAATTTATCTTTTAACATTTCAATTATGTCATCAACATCTTTAAGTTCACCTCTCAGATTACTAATTTTTGTTCTAGATTGAGCAAGCTCTTCTAGAGCTGATTGAAGATCTCTTAATGAACCCATTTGAAACTTCTTCCAAGATCTTTTGCTTAAGCTGTTAGGCTTCTCTAAGGAACCTTGCTCTGATACCAATTGTTGGATTAGGTTCGGACAACTAAGAGCGAGGAGTGAATTAGTTGTTACTTATTTAATCTTTTTCTTCCTTTAATCTTCCTTTACAACTTATAAACAAATTAATGAAATAAACATCACATAAGAAGAAACATAAATAACACACTTGACACCAAGATTTTGACATGGAAACCCAGTTAAGGGAAAAACCATGGTGGGGGTTAACCCACAAAATTAATACTCTGTTAAAAGTATTTTACAAGTGGGAATGCACATGCATTCAGGCTCACTGCATAGAGCTCACTACTCAAATGGAGGCTCACTGCCTAAGAAAATATTACAAGAGAACAACAGATATTTAAACTGATTAATAGCATCTACCTATGCATGAATTTTAGTTCCAATTAAGTACAAAAATTGATCTTACACATTTCATCTTTGTTCTGCTCTTCTTACTGATTTGCCTTCATTCGCTCTTTGGATTTCTTCTCTTTTCACATATACACCTTATTCACATGCACACACACAATCATCCAATTACATCAACTATATATATATATATCTGCAACATGATCTACAATCATTCTATCAGTCGGCTTCAACAATACTTAGAACTTTTGTGAGTGCTCTGCTCTATCAGCTAGATCTATGCATAACTTAAGGTGCGGACCAAAACTTGCTCTTGTAAATCATTACTCATATCGGCCACAATCATTGATCACCACTATTTGTCTAACAAGCAACTTTCATACATCCCGAATCAAGATCTTTTGCAAGGTCTGTTTGTTCTACTTCTTTCTATTCTGATAAACTGGAACCTAGTACTCATATGCTAACATATTTTGAATCCTTCATCACCAGAGGATAAAACTTTGGATTTAGAGTGTCTTTGTAATGTTGTTAACTACCTTAGATCTGCAACAAACCATGCCTTTCTACCGGAGAGATCCAGATCAAGATACTAGACTTTGTTACTGCTCTATTCTTAACTACCCAGACTTAGACAAATTCTAATTCTGACTTTTGGTATGAACAACTCATGTTATGCAGATGTTTGGGATGATCTTAGTTGCCATCAATGACAACACTTATCAGTTCTAAGCAGTGTCTCTTGCCAACATCAATAAGTCAATCAATCTATCCTAGGATCTGTGGTGTTACTCATTCAAAATAGGCTTGGAATATTCTTGTAAATGCATATCAAGGTGCTCACACAACAAAACTACAAACATTAGAAAGAATCAAAATGAATCCAATAATGAATTTCTTACTAAAGTTGAAGGGATGATAAACCAGATGAAATTTTTAGGAGATGATGTAAGTAATCAGCATGTGATTGAGAAAATTTTAAGAAGTTTGCCTTCCAAATTTGATAATGTTGTTTCTACCATAGAAATTTCAAAAGATCTTGCAACCATGGCAATTGATGAATTAAGTGGCATCTTATTAACAACAGAAGAAAGAATGAAAAGTAGTGAAGTATCTTTAGAACAAGCATTTGCATCTAAGGCAAACATAAGAGGAAAAAGACATAAGTTTTTTAAGGGAAATGAGCATCATTCCAAAGCTGAGCATAGAGGTGAGCCTAGTAATAACTACAAGAGCAGGGGCTATGATCGTGGATGAGGTTCTAGTTTTTCAGGAAGAAGTACTGATTTCAAAGGTAGAAGCAGAGATACTAGTAGAGACAAAAGGCATGCTCAATGTTTCCATTGTATGAGTCTGAATATTGGCAAAAGCAATTTTCTCATAGTACTGTAGAAGAAAAAAAAATTGTTTCTTTCATGTTTGAATACAAGCTCTAATGAAGAAAGTTTATGGTATATTGATTCTAGTTGTTCCTCTCACATGACATATAATGAAAATTTATTTATTAACTTGGATGAAAAGCATACTAGTAGTGTTGTTTTGGGGGACAATCAATCACATGGGGCTAAAGGAAAGGGAACAATTGAAGTAGCAAATGACAACGGTAAAATTAAGCATATTTCTGATACTTTGCTAGTTCCTGGTCTAAAAAAGAATTTCTTATCAGTTTGTTAGATACTTGAACAGAATTATCAAGTTGTTTTTGATAAGAATGAATGTGTTATTAAGGATAAGTCACAAAAATATGCAGTGGTTGCATGAGCACATATGACAGGTGATCGTATGTTTCCTCTTCATTTTTCCTCAAACAAGCAAGTTATGAGTACTATAGAGGTGCATGATAGTCAGTTGTGGCATCAAAGGTATGGACATCTCAATTTTTGTGTTTTACTTTTGTTTAAAAAGGAACATATGGTTGAAGGATTGCTATTTCTTAAGAATACACAAGACATATGTGAAGAATGTTTGTTGGGAAAACAACATAGAAATAATTTTTTGATTGGTTTGTCAAGAAGGGCAAGAAAACCACTTAAGGTCATTCATACTAATTTATGTGGTCCTATGAAAATTCTCTCACTAAATAAATCCAAGTGTTTTCTCACTTTCATAGATGATTTTTCTCGTAAAACATTGCTTTACTGCTTGGCTGATAAATCATAAGTTTTTGATAACTTTGTTGAGTTTAAACAACTAGTTGAAAAACAAAGTCGTGAATTCATTAAGATTATCAGATTAGATAATGGGGGAGAGTATAGGTCCAATGTATTTTCTGATTTCTGTAAAGAATAGTTTTTGGAGAGTTCCTTCTGTTTGCATATTGTTGTGTTGTTGAATGATCTGCAGATCATTGTATTTTTTTACTTTGCTCTTTAATACCTTCAATAGTTGCATCAAACATTATCTTTTGTTAAATATATTAATACAATTTATGTTTTACATATATATTTTTTTCTTGTGGTCATATTTTATTTATATAAATGTATAAACACTACACTTTTGTATTGCATGCAAAAATGCCTTTTATTACTTTTATGTAGGCTGTTATACAACTAGGATCAAGAGGATTGACCTTCTGTTTGAACTTTGAAGTGATGTATAATTGTAGAGATCTGGGATATGCTAGACATAATATTTATAGTTTATATTTTATAACAATCTTCCCTTAGGTTTGGAACATCTATTGATTAAAGTCTCAGGCCATAAATTTTGGTTTAACTATAAGCTTTTACCAAATGCATTATAGTTATCTTCAAATATTTTTCAAAACCCCTTCTATGTTGTTATCACTTATTAGTTGAGTGGATGCTATGATGACTAAGTGCTTTCTTGATTCTTTGGCTCTAGATATTTTAACTTGTATGAATTTTCTAAGAACATTAGATGTCATATGCCAAAATTTTGATAATGCAACCATAGACAACTAGCCCAAAATAACTCAACATTAAAAAATTCAGCAAGATTAGAAAATATAAGTATATTCAAATATAGTTTGACATAGTCATTAGGAAAAAAAAGTAAATTTGGATAGTCATTTCAATAAATAAATAGGAAGAAGTAATCTGATATGAAAATACCAAATAACTAATACTGAAAGATGTTATTTTCAGGTAGTGAAATAGTTTACAAGGGTTAAATAAGTCCTATAAAGTATGCCTACCTGGAATAAATATTTCAAAGTAGATAGACTATTTAGTTTTGCATGATACAATTTAACGCAAGACGCATAAGGATACTTCTAGAAAGCCTTTATATCATAGGTACAAAATAGCTAGTTGGTGCCAATTTTAGATAAACCATCTAGAATGGTCCATGCATACTATGTGGAACAATCAATAACTTAAAATTGCTATACAATTTTAGTATTTTTAAATTAACAAATACCAAATGCATGTCTTCCATACTATGCATGTATGGAGTTAAATTTTCATGGACCCGCTACAACTCCAACCTAGGACCTCACATACACTGTTGAACTGCTCTACCATTAAGAAATAAGACATTTAAGTGTTATAGAATGTGAATTTTTTCCAACACCCTCTCCACACTCCTGCCCAACTTGTGATCAGGGCTCTTAGTTTGACTCTGATACCATGTGAATTTTCCATGGACCAGCCAGAGCTCTAACCAAAGACCTAACAGAAATTGTTGAGCTACTCTACCACTAACCTATTCTCCCACTATGTGGTTCCAAATGTTGATTGTTTCCAACATATGGAGGCATGATAAAAATGGACTAGAATCTTACTATAAAAATAACTTGAGGATGATAGCCTTGCACTGCTAAGCATGCATATTCCTCTTCTTGCTAAAGGCAACTATATATTTCATCCAAATTTTTAATTAGAAAGTTAGGAAGTCCACCAATGACACGGGATTATTTATTCTGTACACTTGAAAATCTAATGTTTGAAACTCCTAGTTTTCAATTTTTAAAACATAAAATTCAACAAACAAAAAGTCATTTTTCTCACTATTTATGTAACTTGTTAGGGACAATCCATACAGAACAAATATTGAATTGGTAATTGCTCTGTTTATCCCCACCTATGTTTTTTAAACTAACGCGAGACATTTCTGTACTTTCTTTATGGAAAAGTCATTTTCCAATTCTGTGACTCGCAGAATTTGTTCTCATGTGCAGTCACCCTTGGCTAGAAATTTAGAACATTGTTTGGGCACATAGTTGCCAATTCTTGGTAGTCTTTCAATCTGGCCATAAATCTTTCAGTTCAAACTTCTATTCCTCTAGCCACCAGATGATTGAATGTTCAAATAGAAGATGTACAAGTTCAGATCCCAAGGGGTCAGGTATATTGATCCCATAGTCTGGAGACTCAGACTCAGTAAGCTATTTTTACCTAGACTCGGATTCGGTGGAAATACTCAAGGAAAACTTGGCAATTTAAAAATTATAGAGTATATATGCTTTTTAAAAGTTTGAATTGATTTTTTGTTTCTTTAGCAAACTCTCAGAGTCTAATAGTCAGTTCAAACTTATATTCCTCTAACCACCAGATGATTGAGTATTTAAATAGAAGATACACTATTTTAGTTCCCAAGGGGTGATCCTACAGAGATCTAGGAGCACTAGGGTGGCATCTGTACATGCAACTAAGTTTTTAGTATTTTCAGTATTTTTTTTAGAATTTTCTACATCTCAATAAATGTCATTTTCGGAGGCCTTCGAAGTGAAATTTGGGGTCAAGACTTTCATCGGTTGCTTTGAGCAGTAGCTACAAGCAAGGCTCGATGCAACTCAATCTATCTCTCTTGGATACCTTTCCAATGATTCTGAGAAGTCTGGATCCTGACTAATGGGCTAGGAGTTATGACCCTGCCAAGTTCGGGTTTTGAATTTTGAATTTTTTTGAAAATTTAAAATTTTGAATTTTTTTTGTTAGTTATTTTTTGTCACCTTCCAACTATCCATTTCAAATTCCTATTAAAATAAATTTAGATAGTTTATTAATGGTCACTAATGTAATAGTACTTTGTTTCTATTTGTGTTTCTTAGTTTTCTTTAGTTTCTTATTAAAAACTTTTTCTTTGTAATATTTAGAAACATCTTGTAAATTCCTTATAAGAGCTTTGCTCTATTCTTTAATTGATTATGAAATTACCAAAACATGGTATCAGAGTTTAGATGAATGGGAAACAATTTTTTTTTTTTAAATTCTTCTCCGCTTCGTATGTAGCCATATAGTTCCATACGGTGCCGTACCAATCTGAACCTCTACTCTAAGTTTGTGATTTTTTGTTGTTTTGAGTTGTGTTTCTGGTTCATGATTTTCTCACCTCTCTGTTCATGGGTTTAAATCTAGTCATGATTTTCGGGCAGCTTCACGTTTTTGGTCACTGATCAAGCTTTTTGTTTGTACCGGTGATTCCTAGTCATTGGTTGTCTTCTCGTCGAAGGTTTTATCTTTTTCTCTATCATGTTTTGTCACCTCTTGGAAGCATCAGGTCATGGTTAAGGTTTAAACGTGGCTTTTGTTTAGGCGTTGGTTTACTGTAGACATCTTTTAGTGGGTTTTCATTTACCTGTGGTCACATTTTTTGGTGTTTTTTGGCAGGGGTTGCAGATCCTGTTCATGGTTCCTGGTTCACAGATTTTTCAAATCCTTTAGTCATTATTTGCTGGTTGATGTTAAAAATCCTCGACTCTGTCTATAGTTAGTGGTTTAAGGTCTTACTCAACGATTTTTAGTTGCTATTACTATCTTTTGTAATTTACAATCTATTGAAAGATTTCTTCTGGGCACTATTTGAAATATTCTCTTCTGGGTGCTATCTAAAATTTCCTTTGGTCTCGTTTTTGGTGCCATGTCTTAGTACTTTGAGGTTCTTGTTTGAAAGGAGTATCTTTTAAAAACAAAACCTGGTCGTGGTCATTGTAGAGAGTATTTTCTATTGTAGGCCTTAAGCTACCGGATCAACAACCAAGTTCCTATTTCGCCCATGGTCATTTTTTTTTTTAAATTACCAAAACATGGTATCAGAGTTTAGATGAATGGGAAACAAATTTTTTTTTTTTAAATTCTTCTCCGCTTCGTATGTAGCCATATAGTTCCATACGGTGCCGTACCAATCTGAACCTCTACTCTAAGTTTGTGATTTTTTATTGTTTTGAGTTGTGTTTCTGGTTCATGATTTTCTCACCTCTCTGTTCATGGGTTTAAATCTAGTCATGATTTTTGGGTAGCTTCACGTTTTTGGTCACTGATCAAGCTTTTTGTTTGTGCCGGTGATTCCTAGTCATTGGTTGTCTTCCCGTCGAAGGTTTTATCTTTTTCTCTATCATGTTTTGTCACCTCTTGGAAGCATCGGGTCATGGTTAAGGTTTAAACGTGGCTTTTGTTTGGGCGTTGGTTTACTGTAGACATCTTTTGGTGGGTTTTCATTTACCTGTGGTCACATTTTTTGGTGTTTTTCAGCAGGGGTTGCAGATCCTGTTCATGGTTCCTGGTTCACAGATTTTTCAAATCCTTTAGTCATTGTTTGCTGGTTGATTTTAAAAATCCTCGACTCTGTCTGTAGTTAGTGGTTTAAGGTCTTACTCAATGATTTTTAGTTGCTATTACTATCTTTTGTAATTTACAATCTATTGAAAGATTTCTTCTGGGCACTATTTGAAATATTCTCTTCTGGGTGCTATCTAAAATTTCCTTTGGTCTCATTTTTGGTGCCATGTCTTAGTACTTTGAGGTTCTTGTTTGAAAGGAGTAGCTTTTAAAAACAAAATCTGGTTGTGGTCATGGTAGAGAGTATTTTCTATTGTAGGCCTTAAGCTACTGGATCAACAACCAAGTTCCTATTTCACCCATGGTCATTTTAAGGACCAGCTACTAGCTCTCACACCAGTCTGTGATTCCTATGACTAGTGCTTCAAGCACATCATTTCTCCACCTTTCACCTCGGGATTTGTACTTTGAAACCCATGCTAGAGTTTGAGCTTATTTTTTAGTCTTAGAGTTTGTGTCATCTATTTGCCTCAGAAAGCATGCTAGATGGCATTTTTGTCCAACATTATGTTGGAAGGCATACCCAAAGCCCATGTTGCAGAGCACACTAAGCAGAAGGAGTTTGTGTTCTATGCCTTTATGGCCAAACGACTTGCAGATCATGTCAAATCCTCTACCTGGTACATTGATTCAGGTGCTTCTTGATATTTCACTCATCATCGGGATTGGTTCACTTAGTACACACCATTCAAAGACTCATCTTTGGAGGAGGCAAAGAGTATACTGTTGTCGGAAAGGGCAATGTACAGATTTAGTTTGGTGGGAGAAATTTAATATTTTCTCGATGTATACTTTGTACCTGGCATGGAGTTGAATCTTCTTTCAGTTAGTCAAATTATGTGGCACTCTCATCTAGATATTGTCTTCAACATGCACACTTGCAACAATGTTGATAGAGAGACACACACCACAGTGGTTCAGGGACTTGAGGATTATGGTCTGTATAGACCTGCTAATTCTAGTGATTCTCAAGAGCACACTATGGTAGCCAGGAGTAATTCCATCAGAAAACTCTGGCATCAGCATTATGGGCACCTAATCATGCATTATCTCTCTCAGTTATCTAGAGATGATCTGGTTGGTGGCCTTCCTAAGATTCAGACTCAGCTTCATGGAGTATGCAAAGCTTGTCAGGCTGGAAAGCAGCATCAGACTCCATTTTCAGATGGTGATTCCTAGAGAGCATCCAAGGTATTGTAGTTGGTTCACACTGATGTATGTGGACCAGTGAACACTCCTTCTATTACTGGGTGCAAGTATTTTTTCTTACTTGTTGATGATTTCACCAGAAAAATGTGGGTGTATTTTTTGAAAAACAAATCAGATGTATTTGGTATATTTCAGCAGTTCAAGGCCTTAGTTGAAAAAACTCAGGCTGTCCAATATTCACTCTTAGGTCTTATAATGGGGTGGAGTTTTGTTCTTCTGACTTCTCTCGATTATGTGCTGCACATGGAATCAGATGCCAACTTACCACACCTTACACCCCTTAGCAGAATGGTGTCATTGAGCATCGAAATCATACCATTGCTGAAATGGCTCATTCTATGTTGGAGCATAGAAGTGTCCCTAAGAAGTTCTGGGCTAAAGCAGTCTACACTGCAGTTTATCTTCTGAATCAGTCTCCTACCTATGTCATCAAGAAGATGACTCCTGAAGAAGCCTAGTCTGGACGCAAGCCTAGGGTCAGCCACTTGAAAGTTTTTAGCTCTACTGCTCATGTTTGGATTCTAGATGGAAAACACACCAAGCTAGATTCCAAAAGCTAGAAACTCATGTTCACTGGTTATAGTGAAAATCATAAGGCATACAAACTGATTGATGTAGACATAGATCATCTCATATTTAGTTGTGATGTAGTGGTTGATGAGGCTATTGGGCCTTTCTATCAATCTTTTCCTTCTATTACCCCTGAGGATCAGCCTTTGAAGGCTCCCAATTTGGGTGTTCACCTTCTCCTAGCTCCACCTGATGGGAGGGATTCAATAGTTGTGCAAGCACCTCAGCCTGTTATTCCACCACCTGCCCCTCCTCACGATGATCTGGATCCTCTAGATGATTTGATTCCAGCTACCCTAGTTGATGTTGTTCCTCCTGATTCAAATGTTGGTACATCTACTCTCTGGCCTAAATGGTGAGCTAAGACCAATGGTGATCTTCATGATGATGAATTGATCGAGGGTAGATTTGCTCAGAAAAAGAGCAAGCAGTAGGATACAGTCAATTTTTCTCTAATGGCCAACCTTCACAGCATCTCAGAGCCTCAGACATATTCAAAGGCTAAATGTATACCTGAGTGGGAATAGGCTATGGAAGCTGAACATCATAGCCTTCTGAAGAACAACACTTGGGTCCTCTCTGATCTTCCACTTGGGAAGAAGCCCATTGTTTTGCAAATGGGTGTACAAAGTTAAGTACAAGGTTGACGTCCAACCCTTGATAAGTATAAGGCTTGGTTGGTAGCCAAAGGGTTCTCACAAAAAAAGGGTATTGACTATGAGGAAAATTTTGCTCCCACATCCAAGATGAGTACCATTTGTCTTGTCCTCTCTATTGCAACCTAGTTTGGATGGAAAGTCCATCAAATGGATGTCAAGAGTGCATTCCTCAATGGAGATTTGCAAGAAGAAGTTTACATGATGTAACCTCCTGGCTTCAAGGTTGCTGGTAAAGAACACCAGGTGTGCAAACTGGTGAAAGCACTCTATGGCCTTAAACAAGCTCCATGGGCATGGTACATGAAGATTGATAAGTACCTTGTGGATCATGGTTTTCAGCATAGTCCTTCTGATTCCAATTTGTATGTCAAACAATATGCTGATGATAGTCTTTTTATAGTTGTCTATGTTGATGATCTGATCATTATTGGTAGCTTGGAGTAGTTGATTGATGAGATCAAACATGATCTCAGTCAATCATTTGACATGACAGATTTGGGACTTCTACATTATTTCCTAGGTGTTGAGGTTTGGCAGATAGTTGATAGCATCTTCATCTCTCAGTCCAAGTATGCTAGAAGTTTGCTTGATAAGTTCCAGATGGCAGATTGTAAACCTACATCCACACCTATGGAGAAAGGGCTGAAACTTTTAGTCAACTCTGATTCACCTATGGAGAACGAATCAACATTCAAGTAACTAGTGGGCAGCCTCATCTATCTCACTGCCACTAGAACTGATCTTAGTTTTGCAGTGAGCTACATCTCTCGCTTCATGATAGCCCCTAAATCTAAATATTGGGTTGCAACAAAGCATGTGTTGAGATATGTGAAAGGCACTTCTGACTTTGACATTCTGTATGGAGGTGCAAAGATCCTAAGCTAATTAGTTTTACAGACTCAGATTGGATAGGCTCAATTGATGACAGGAAGTCTACTTTTGGGTAAGTATTCAATTTGGGCATAGGTGTAGTTACATGGATCAACAAGAAGCAGCAGGCAGTGGCTCTCTCCTCGACAGAAGCTGAATATCAGGGAGCTATTAAAGTAGCGTGTGAGGTAGTTTGGCTTTGAAGGATGCTTTCAGACATGAAAATGTCTCTAGTAGGGCCTTCACCCTTGTATTGTGACAATCAAGGGGTGCTGAAACTTGCCAAAAATCCAGTCTTCCATGAAAGGACAAAGCATGTTGACCTTCATTGTCATTTCATCTACTAGCTTGTCGAAGATGAATCAGTGGTGTTGCAATATGTTCCAACTGAGGACCAGATTGCAGATATCCTCACCAAGTCTCTGAGCCTGGATAAGTTTGTCAAATTTAGGGGCATCTTGGTGTAGTTGATAGAGTGACCATTAAGGGAGGGTATTAAAATAAATTTACATAGTTTATTAATGGTCACTAATGTAATATTCCTTTGTTTCTATTTCTATTTTAGTTTTCTTTAGTTTCTTATTAGAAACGTTTGCTTTGTAATATTTAGAAACATCTTGTAAATTCCTTATAAGAGCTTTGCTCATTCTTTAATTGATTATGAAATTACCAAAACAATTCCATGGATAAGATGACTTTCCAAATTCTTGGTTCATCATATATAAACTCATTTTGATGCAAATAAAGCTCTCTTGGGTTGCCTACAACTCTCCACAAGTTCTGCACATTGAGCTATTGTAAATTTTCATAATACCATAGGCTCAACGCTAGGTATTGTTTTCTAAATTCTCTACTAAATTTAGATCAAGGGGTTAGGTATGTTGATCCCATAGTCCTTGAGACTCAGACTTAGAAAGTTGTTTCTACTCAAACTTAGATTCGGTGAAAATACTCAGGCAAAACTTGGCAATTTAAAAATTATAGAGTATATATGATTTTTACAAGTTTGAATTGACTTTTTATTTCTTTGGTAGACTCACAGAGTCTAACAATCAAGACTCGCAAGTCTGCTAAAATTGCAAGCCTTGACAGTCAGACTTAGCCAAGTTTGAGAGTCTTGGCTATAGACTTGCTAAGACTAACTCTAGCCAGGATCCATTAGTTCTTGTCGATGAGTCTCAACACATTGATTGACTTGCACCGCATGTGAACTGCCACTCACAAATATTGTAGAAATGCATGAAGTGCTCTACTTTTTCAATCTACATGTTTCCAATGGAGTTAACACAATATTTTGCATCTCCACAACATTTGTACAAAAAACCTAGTTTGCATGTTGTTGTTTTGCAGCTTTAACCTTTGCAGACTTCTATTTTTACAAAGTAAACTACCATAGTTATGGGGTCCATTGAGTTACACACTATCTACTCACATTTTTTTTCCCTTTTTGACACTCGAATAGTTGAAAATCTAGAAAATTGAGACTGGTATTTCACGTATTTCCCAACACTATCTACCTGCAAATTGTAATGTCCTTTTTAGAATATAGTTTCTTATATATCTAGCTTTACAATGTATAGTTTTTATTTCTTTTCTTCCTTCTAATTTTGTATTCATGCCATTGATAAATGAATAGAAAATGAAGTTGCATGAGGTAAAGGAGAGTCAGAAAAATTGTAGTCTTTTTGGTGTAATACATTGGTCTAACAGTAGTCAATTCTCAAGATGTGAGTTTGGCCATGCGCAAGTGTATTTAACAATCAGTTAAATGTCCTATTGATTCCATCCAGTTTATGGGTTATATTTTTTTGGATGTCAATTTGATGCTCATCACTTGAGGCAAAATGCATTTTTGAATGAAATATTAATAGCATTTTCATTACTTTTCTAGCTTTAACATTCTCAAGGTAGATTTAAATGGTTAAATGAGCTTGCATGTTCATGCAATACTATCTAATACATTGGTCTAATGGTAGTCAATTATCAAGATGTGAGTTTTCCCATATGCAACTACATTAAACAATGAGATAAATGGCCTATTGATATCATCCACTTTATAACTTAGATATCCTACTCTGCAAAATTTATGTGTTGCTTCACATACATGTTGTTGGATTTGGACTCATCAATTGCAGTATTCTCCCTTGGATAGTAATCTCTGCTTTGTTTTTTGATTGATTATTTGAAAGATGAAGAGTTGGCATGATGTGACAAACAAGACATATGAAAATTTTATTCTGTGCCAAATTGTGAGAATACTATTTCAATTCACAATTGGGATCATTTAGAGCTCTATCCAAACATCATAGTAAATTCCAAAGAGGCTAAACAATTATCACTCTATCCTTATATCAGATCCTTGAACTACTACTCAGTCCCATCTGGAAATAATAGACACAAAGCAATATGGTTACTATTAAATCACATTGTATAAACCATCAGTTTCTAATTTATAGGTATAGTTGTCATTGATAACACCTAGTTCTTCTCATTTCCTCCTAACCATCTCAGACCTACAAGGATCCTTTTTGTTCATTTAGAGATACTCACTTGGTCTGACTTCCTCTACCTGCATTGCCTAAGCAAATCTTTCCTGGATTGCACTAACACACCTTTTTCTTCCCTTTTGGTGCACAAGATTTTCCTTCTCATCATCCTATTTTATCCTTGGCCTTTCACATCTCCTATAGTCTTCCACAACTCCTTCAACCTCAATATCCTCCACTAGAGCTTTTCTGGGTCTGTTGAGACATCCCAGACAAGGCAAATTTCTCTTGAATTTCATAGAAATCTCAAACATGGGCTTTCCAGGAAGTATCATTAGCATCCTTTATCATAATTGTTACACCTATCTCCATGGCACTACGAGCTTCCATGGATACTCAAAGACAACCCTACTCTAGGAATAGAATTGTTGGTGCCTGTAGAAATATTACAGGCCTTGATTCAGCCTGTGACAAAAGACAATGTATGTAGGCACCTTTACATTGATGGAGCATTTGTTTTGCCACCCTATCCTCTTATTATTCCCCCAATTACAAACTTTTATGCTAACTGATAGCCTTTGAGCATAAATTTTACCTTTTAAGGTCCGTAGGTGGATAACATATGAACTATAAGATGTTTTCTAGTCCCTATAAGATCATGCCCAGATATTGTGATTAACTTTTTTCTTATCTAGAAAAGGCATCCAAACATCTAAAGGTTTAATCGTCAGTACCATTAATATCATTATGCTCATATGCACAATTGGTGTCTGGCTTTACTGTGACCTAAAAAACAACTTTTGCCTTGAGTTTTTGTAGTGCAAGTGTTAAATTAGGCTTGTATCTTGACAACTCAGTTGGGCTCTTTGTATAAGGGTTGGCAGATGATAACATAAAATTTTATTTTCAAGAGCCATCATCACATCAAGCTCTTTCTTTATGGTACCATTTGCAGAAGTCCTATTTATTAATTATATTTGTGTGAGTTTGAGACCCTTTTACAGTTGTTTCCACCTTAGCTTGATAATTTATCTTGTTAGTTGTCCCACTTAGGCTATGAAAAAAAAATTAATTTGCCTTCCTAGTCTGAAGATTCCATCCCAACTAGTTTACCTATATCTCATTTGTTTGCACAATTGAAATCAAGTTTTTAGAATCTAATCTTAGGGGAAATCAAATTTGTCTTTAGATCTTATACATTGCATTCTTGATCATTGTGGAATTATATTATTTTATGTTCTCTTTTTAACCTTGAGTATTTGTCAACTACATTGTGATGTGACCAGTTCTAAGCTATTCATAGCAGTGACGTAGCCAGGCATATCAAAACAGCTTCTTCCCTTTTAGTCAGCCAACAATCAAACACTATAACAGGAAATATGTACAAGTAGGGTAACAAAACTACTCATCCTACAACAATCCCTTAATCATTGACAAATCAAATCTGAAAAGTAAAATACACTGAGAGAATCACAACCTCTCATTACTCACACATATTAGGAGCCATTTAATTATTACTCTGCCAAAGTAGAATATCTGGAATAGAAACTATTAGACACACTAGGATACTAAGAGGGGGGGTGAATCAGTATCTAAATAATTCTTCAAATTCAACAACTTCAGCTTATCCAGAGTAGATCAGAACTCAAGCATCACAACATTAACATGAACATGAAAGATTAACACAATGCACAACAACACATAACACCAGATATACATGGAAAACCCTAGAAGGAAAAAGTACGGTGAGGATTAATTCACAATATATGAAGCTCAAATAATAACTTTGTTTTAGGGGCTTTAACCCAAGGAAGCAACTACTCCCTAATCTAAGAACAAACTCAAAAATGATTACAGTATGACAATCTTTCAACTATCTAAAAACTGTCTTTGAAGCTCACACATAATGATTGTACTTCTGTCTCTTCACACTTTCTTTTGAAGATCTAATTAGTCGGGCACACTCTATACTTGATCACTATCTCAAATAAGTCTTCAAGATGAATCTAGACATCATCAACAACATCTGTGTTTTCTCCCATAGTCGCATATAAAATGTATTATTTTACTTTTATCTACTTGCAAGCCTTTTTAATCAATTTGTAATCATACCCTCGGCACTCAATTTGATCTATTATTTATACATGATATTACATTGATTACATAGCTTGTCGGCTAGATTAAACACGAAAAATACATTTATAAGTCGGCCATAGAACACACAATATGAAACATGTAGAAGATAGGTCTAATTAGGACAACACATTACACTAGCAGAAGACTCAAGCCTTGTGGACCCCAACACTTTCTTAACTAGGTCCAAAACATCCTTCATATCTTCAAACATCAAGGAATTAGCTCCACACACTCCGCTCATTTGAAAATAGGACAGCTTTAAGGTAAGCTCATGAAAACTTGAAGAGTAACAACCATATCAACTAGAAAACCTTGTGTGGTACTGGAAACAAGAAAGATCTTCATGAAACTCTTCCAGATGAGTCCACATGACTCATAAAACTATTAAAAACAAGGTAGATAATTGAGAGGGGGGTGAATCAGTTATCTCAAAATTTCCTTAATTTTCTTTTCTTTTGTTATCTCAATATTCAGTGTTATATCAAAACATGGAAGCATATGCAATCATAAGAATAGAAATAAAATCGACACACATAACACAAGGATTTTTACGTGGAAACCCTGTTAAGGGAAAAACCATAGGGTGACTAACCCAAGATTGTATTCTCTATTAAAATAATAGAGTACAAAATGGCACTTGCCAATTAGGGCTCACTGTCCGAGCACACTGCTCACAAGAGGCACACTGCCTACAAGAGACTCACTGTTTATAGAACTTATAGAAGATAATCAGGTGTTTGAATTGATGAGAAGCATCTACAAATGCAAGAGTTCAGTTCTAGTTAGGCACAATATACTGATCTGATGCACTTCATTCTTCCTCTGTTCAATGTTGGTATTCAGTCACATACCGGACTTGAATTGTTGTTCTCACACTTGTCCTACTTTTTTCACACCTTATTTCTTCACATATTCAACACACACACTTACATGCTGGAATCCATCTGGTATATATATCCACATCAAGCATTTTCATCAATTTTCTAGTCGGCAACAAGAACACTCAAGATATTTGCAAGTTATTGATCTGTTGGCTGAATCCATGATTGATTTGTTATGCCTATCAAAAACATAGGCATAGAAGTCATAAATCATGTCGAATAACAATGTATAATATCACATATTGCTTGATCAGGACCTTTTACACATCCTGATTGAAGTCTGATATTATGTCGGTCAGTTCTTCCTCTGTCTGCTCTGCTTGACTGGAACCCAACACTCAGATGCTCATATCTTTTTCTTTCTTTATCACCGGAGGCTAAATATTTGTAATACAGTAGTCATGATACCCCTCTTGACTTGTCCAAGTCCATAACTTATTGATTTACACCATCTGAGAGATCCGGACCTAATTGTCAGACCTTGTTACATACTCTGTTCTTGTTCACCGGACCAGAACAATCTTTAATCTGACTTTTGGTATAGGCATACTATGTACTGTAGATGTGTGGGATAGACTATGTTGCCATCAATGACAACACTTATGAAGCCACACAATGTCTCTTGCCAACAATCTCCCCCTTTGGCATTGATGGCAACACTTAGTGAAAAATGACTAAGTGTCGCAGTAACTCCCACTTGGCTGATGCTCTATCTTTTGCACTATTTTATCAGAGCTCCCCCTTAGCTGGATTCCACATTTTTCACTACTCTTCACTCCCCCTTTGACATCAATGGCAAAGGGCAGAATCTGCATACAAAAATTTTGCAAAAAATATTATATACATGGCCACATAAGTACATACAAATCATATGTTATACTTACATATGCTTAAGTATATCCGCAAAAGTTGTCTTTAGCTATACAAACTCTATGGCCCATCTCTTTTTCATCCTATCCAAAATGGAGATGTGACCACTCAACAAAAATGTATATGCTTCTGCCCTTCTTAAATATGCTAGATCACTGGTCCGGGTTGTGGCCTAAGCATCTGTCAAGGCCTCATGCATTGCCTCTAGCTTAGGGATAGTCATCCCTTTGAGTTCACCCATTCTGTTCATTATGTTCTTCTTTTCTTTGCCCAGTCTCTTTATTCCGTATATTATAACAATAGCCTGGCATTCTTGATTCATTAAAGAGGAGGAAAGAGGGTCAAAATTCTGAACTAGGCTTGACAGTTTTTCTTCTTGTTCTTTTACTTTCTCCTCAATATCTTTTGCCACTTTAGGCCAAGTCAGACAAAATTTGAATAAATCCCCACCATCTTTGAGAGCATTTTCAAGGCTCTTTATTCCAATGCCTAGGGTCCTTCTATCATTAGCAATAAGTCCTTGCACCTCAGTGAATCTTTTCTCCAAAAACTCTTTCTGGACCTTTACTTCTACTGATTTCTCTAAAGATTCAAAATGAGTGTTAACATAATTGACTAAGTTTTTCAAATTACCGGATGGTGAGGTCAAAGGATCCTTTTGATAGGTTGGCATGATCTTTTCCAATATCCCAGATGCACTCTCCAATAGCTCACAATCCTCCATATGTGATTTCAAAAGTTTCTCTTTAGCCTTGGCTTGAGTGAATGATGCAATCTTCATCATCTGTACCAGTGAGAGAGTGTCTAGATTTAGAGGCCCTTGAAACAGCTCCAGTTCATCTAACTCCACAACCTCTTTGTTCAAGAAATTCTGCACTGTCTCTATAGTGTCTCTTGTTGATGAATCAAATTTCTTTCCTTCAGAGATATTAGGGCTGTCTGGTTTGGATGTGTCATTGCAAACCATTTCTTCTTGTTCTTCTTCTTTTTCTTTGTCCTCCTTTTCTTGCATCTCCTTTTCTTCTCTTCTTCCTTCCTCTTTTTCTCCAGTGCCCAGAAGATTTGTCTTGCCAGCTGTGGGATCCAGAGGAGTGATATTACCAGTGTCTACTGCTTTATGAATTTCCTCTACCAGAATAGAGGAGTCTAAGTCCTCAGACTTATCTTCATCTATTTTCTTTAACCCTTCGACATCCTTGTCAGAAAGTTCTTCATTGATTACATTTAATCCTTCAACATCCATGGTAGAAGGTTCTTCATTTGTTTCCTCTACAATAGGAAGATTGAATCTCTTCAAGGCATTCCGGAGAATATATTTTGTTTCACTTGCTACTTGGTTTGTTTCTCCAAGCATGAGTTTATTCATTCTTGCCTTGCTCCAGAACTCATCCTTACAATTCTTGAAGATCATGCTCATTTGTTTTGAAGTGATGGAAGGATAAAGCTGAATTGCTATCTGCTCCCGAATCTCTAAGTCTTTTGCCTTTGCATTCTCTTTTCTTAACTCAAGTACCTTTCCTAGGCTCTTAGGAATTAATGATATAATTTCAATGAAATCTTTATTGTAAATGTTCAAGTACCTGATAGTAGCTTCTTCCAAAATTCTCTTGTCAACATCATTGTATTCATCATAGAACTTTGTCACCAGCTACAGGTTCCCATCCACAGTAACTGCCTTGATGATGTCATCAATGGAAAGAGTGGGCTCTTCAAAAAATTCCTCTGCCTTCTCTTCCTCATTTCTGCTAGCAGAGAACTTTCTGGATGTTCTCTTCTTCATTTTCTTGATTTCTTCATCTAATTTTGTTTCTTCATCATCCTTATGGATTGTATATGCTCTTGAGGCTTTGTTCTTCATTGTCTTTTCACTTTTTCTAGATGGCTTGACTTCTGGTTTGGTAGCCTTTGAGCTTTTAGGAGTGATAGGTGTAGAGCTCTTGGAAGATCTAGTCCGGGAGGAGGCTTGCATCGGAACATTTCCTTTCTTTGCTTCTTGTCTCTCTTTCTCTGCCTTCTCCATTTTCTCTCTGTTAGCATCTACAGCTTCCTTTGATAAGCCAAATCTTTTGGCAATGTCTTCAACTTCCTTTCTTACTTTTCTCTTTATCTCCGGTTGTCTTAACATGTATTTTTATACTTAGCTCTTCAAAGGTGCCAAACCTTTCTGCTTCAGTGTCCTTAGGCTGGCTCAGCAGATTTTGAATATGTAGCTCCAAGATTTTTTCATCGACCTCATATCCCATAGACATTATCCATACAGTTCTTGGCTCGAGTGCCTCCATTAGGCATTGATCAGTGTCAACCATGAAGCAAACTGTGTCCTTTTATTTCTCAACTATGGACTGTGGTATTCTCTCTCTGGATTGCATCATGCTTTGGAAATTCTTAAAGTAATCCTAGAGGGTTGTGTTTTGGGCTTGAGCATTACCAAGTCCATACATGTAATCTCTGATATGAATTGCAACCAGTTTATCATTTTTGCCAAACCCAACCATTTGATCCAGGTAGCTCATTCATATAATAGAAGAATAGACATAGTATTAGACAACCATATTTAAAGTAATTTTTCTTATCCTTTTTGATCTTCTACAAGTTTTCCAATAGCTGATTTAGAAGAAGGTCACACAGATCATAATCTACATCTTCCCTCAACATCTGATATCCAACATAGATTGCTATACCAGACACAGAATTCTCCCTGCTCAAATGGTAGATTTTATAGCTGATTATCATTGAAGCAAAATTGACATCTGGATTTGTGATGTCATCTATAGTCATTGCTCTTTTGTCAAATTTTGATCTGGTGGCTTCAGTTACCATTTGGCTCTTCACTATTTAAGTGCGGGTATCCCACCTGATGAATGTAGTCTGGTCACTGCCCTTATGGCATCTTTAGTGATCTTGAATGGCCTCATTAGCCATATAAAATTGTCATGCATCCTACTTAGAACATACCAGACCCAATCATCTTCTATAAAACATGGAAAATGTATGCAATGTCTGAAGTGTTTGTCCTCGATGGCCTTGAATTCAGGTTTGAGTTCAAAATTATCATCTATTAGCTATTTGTGATAAATATCCATCAATTTTGAGTCTCTAAATTCTTTAATGTTTGCATGGATATAAACCCTAACATCTTCTACATGCAATACTCCATGCAGAATGCTAGAAAACACACCCAAGGGATCAGCTTCTAGAGATTTGTAAGGGTATTTCTTGAATTTAGGTCTCGGCCTATCAGAAATATTGACAACCATTAGAGTAGCCATTTTGTAAGAGATTTGGAGAGAGATTTTTAGAATGGAAGTACCTTTTCACGCTTTAGGGTTTGAAGTAGGAGCCGGAACAAATCACTGGTTGAATTTAATTTTTAGTTGATCTTGAGTGAACTGTAGAGTCTTCTTCGCAGTGCTCTTCTTTTCTTCTTCATGAGTGAAAGTGTGTAAATGATGAGTGAAAGAACCCTTTTATCCTTGCACAAACCCTAATTTCCTTTTGTGATAAATGCACAACTTAAGTTATCTCATTGCCCTATTTTGAGAGAGATTTTCTTGAATCACTGCACGGAACTTATATTCATTTTTGGTGAGGATTGACAACGTATCTTCTTTTCTTCAATAATGTCATGGGTCCGTAGATCAAAGCATTTCAATTTTGAATCATACCAGATCTGTCTATGAAATTCTACTTTACTAGATAGCTGTCAGAACTGGATTAATTTGACCAGTTATAAATCTTGCAAAACTCCATGTGGATCTTTCACATTTTGACTGAAGGTTATTTGTAGGTTTTTTCTGAGAACCCTTTAATCTGTAGCATCAGATGTTTACTCAATGCGTCAAATTTAGGCACTAGCTGACTGGCAAGGGGAAATTGTTTTTCTTTGTGACTCCCCCTGAGCCAGAGCTCACCTTTTTAGTTTCCAGAAGGAATATCAGCACCAGATTCTGGTGTGGATCCATCCCCAATATTTTCTATACTCTTCTTTACCCAAATCTTGCTCATCTCCTTTTGAATTTTATCCACATTCACTTTACCTTTTCCCTTATCTTGTTTCTGATCATGTTCCATCGGACCTTTTCTATCTTGATTTCTGCTTCTGTAGAATTTGGCAATATGACCGGATCTATTGCAATTGTAACATACAATATTTCTTTTCTTATTTGATTGATACCCCCTTGATTTGCATTGATTAGCCATATGTCCCATTCTATTGCATGCAAAGCATCTACCATTGAATGAATTGTTTATTTGCATATTTCTGCATTCATGAGATTTGTGACCATACCTTTTGCAATTAAAACATTGTCCAGAGAAGGATGGATTATTCTGATTCATTCTCCTACTGCATTGAGTTGCTTTATGACCAAAATTGTTGCAATTGAAGCAGTATCCATTGAAGGATGGATATCTTTGGGCTTTTGGTTGCCTTACCGGAGGTCTTCTAGGCCTGTTTCTTTGATTTCCTGATCCAAAGTTCTTTTGACCGAATCCAGAGCTTTCACCTTTCTCATATCCCAAGCCACACTTATCATCTACCCTCTTTTAGCTTTCAAGAAGAACTTCAAGTTGGGCTGAGCTTATCTTGAATTTTTCTTTGTATTCATTTGTAGTTTGAAGATCTTGTTTAAGAGTGTCTATCTGATTCTCAAGTTGTTCTTCGTTCTCTCTAGCTTCTTCAAGATCAGATTCAAGATGCCTGATTATTCTGTCCATTTTGTGGCAGTCCTCTGTTTTCTCCTTGAGGGATTGTTTTAGATTATCTTCAATCTTTCTTTTTTCTTCAATTTCTTGGGTGAATCTCATAACCCTTGATTCCATTTCATGCCTTACCATAATGACATCTTTTGACAACTTCTCACATAGCTTATTTTTCTCATTCAGATCTTCATTAGTATCATTGACTTCACTCTGATTGGATAATTTTTGAAGTAGTTCCTTTCTCTTTTTCACAGAAATACTAAGTTTATCTTTTAGCTCATTTATGAATTCATCAGCTTGTTTGAGTCTTTCTCTCAAATTATTGACTTCAGAGTGGGATTGTTCAAGATCATCTAGGGAAGACTGAAGTTGTTCCTTCATACCATATGCATCCATTGAGATTCCAAGATCTTCATCAAGCTATTAGTCTTTGTTCAGAGGAACCTTGCTCTGATACCAATTGTTGAAAACAAGGCAAATAACTAAGAGGAGGGGTAAATAGTTATCTCAAAATTTCCTTAATTTTCTTTTCTTTTGTTATCTCAATCTTCAGTGTTATATCAAAACATGGAAACATATGCAATCATAAGAACATAAATAAAATCAACACACATAACACAAGGATTTTTACGTGGAAACCCTGTTAAGGGAAAAACCATGAGGTGACTAACCCAAGATTGTATTCTCTATTAAAAGAATAAAGGAGTACAAAATGGCACTTGCCAATTAGGGCTCATTGCCTGAGCACACTACTCACAAGAGGCACACTGCCTACAAGAGACTCACTGTCTACAAAACTTACAGAAGATAATCAAGTGTTTGAACTGATGAGAAGCATCTACAAATGTAAGAGTTCAGTTCCGGTTAGGCACAATATACTGATCTAATGCACTTCATTCTTCCTCTATTCAATGTTGATATTCAGTCACATACCGGACTTGAATTGTTGTTCTCACACTTATCCTCCTTTTCTTCACACCTTATTTCTTCACATCTTCAACACACACACTTACATGCTAGAATCCATGTGGTATATATATCTGCATCAAGGATTTTCATCAACTTTCTAGTCGGCAACAAGAAAACTCAAGATATTTGCAAGTTATTGATCTGTCAGCTGAATCCATGCTTGATTTGTGATGCGTATAAAAAACATAGCCATAGAAGTCATAAATCATGTTGGCTAACAATGTATAATATCATAGATTGCTTGATCAGGACCTTTTACATAACCGAATTGAAGTCTAATATTTTGTCGGTTAGTTCTTCCTCTGTCTGGTCTACCTGATTGGAACCCAACACTCAGATGCTCATATCTTTTTTTTGTTTTATCACCAGAGCATAAATTTTTGGAATACAGTAGTCATGATACCCCTCTTGACTTGTCCAAGTCCATAACTTACTGAGTTACACCATCTAAGAGATCCGGACCTGATTGTCAGACCTTGTTACATACTCTGTTCTTGTTCACCGGACCAGAACAATCTTCAATCTGACTTCTAGTATAGGCATACTATGTACTACGGATGTGTGGGATAGACTATGTTTCCATCAATGACAACACTTATGAAGCCACACAGTGTCTCTTGCCAACAGAAACATCCCCAAACACTCCTTTGCCACCATACATCAAATAATTGTGCCGCACACCTTCAATCATTAACTCTGAGAGCACACTATTATCCAGAACACACTGCAACATGCTATCAATTGAAAAATTGAGTTGAAAACCACCAAGAAGTTTGAAATAGGAAAGAAACATGAAATGTACATTTAAGAACATGTTCACAAAACCACAAGGTCAATCATTTACTTCCAAAAAAATGTAGAGTATTCCAGTGGGTCTTCAATACTACTCCATTCTGCCAGAGCACATACGAGTACTTTATTAATCATAACATTCATTGCGGAGGGAATGATGGTTTGGAACTTTGGAAACAACACATTTTCTACCCTTTGAACATAGAACCAGAACTGCATAGCCATATCTACAAACACAAAGGAATGCAGAGCATTCCATTCACCTTTCAATGTCACATTACACTATCAGAGCCTGAACTAGAACTCAATCATTTATATCTTTCATTGTGGAAGAGAAAACACTCTGAAACTTAGGATTTAGCATATTTACATCATACTCAACTTAAATCTTGAACCGCAAGACCATAGCTTTAAAATTAGAGGAATGTGGAGCATTCCATTTCCATGCTAGAAACATCTTCATAGAACCAACTCTGTCTTCAACCTGCTTCTAGAGGCCAAGTCTTCTTGGCATCACCATTTACAACTCAAGATCAGTAGGAATGATCATACAACATGCTTCAAAATAGCAACACATCCTTAGCATCAACACCACAACTTGATTCTTCTAATTCATATTGATCAGACTTCAAACTCAATTCTACTTTGATTAGGAATGTAACTTTTAGGACCTCCAATGATGAACTTTCTCTTTCTTAGTAGAATGACATCCAACCATGAACAGTCTCTTACTCTTATGATAGTGTTGACATTAGTGTATGCTATGTTGGCATCAATGTATGCTACTATGTTGACATCAATGACAACACATATGGGCAACAATATCCCCCTTTGTCATTGATGGAAACATATGCCCCCCCTTAGACTCTCTCCTCCTTTGACATCAAGGACAAAGGGATCTAATACCTTCTCATTCTCTCCCTTTCATGAATAATCATATATCTTTAAACTTTTTCTTACAAGATCCCCCTATCATTAGTCACCACTACCTACTCCCCCTGAGAGGTAGCCATCATTAGTCTAGGATAAAGATATAGCATGCACTCCCCTTGGATAGATGCACCATTTTGCATCTTAGCAAGAAGAAGGAGAGGCAATTACCCTAACCTCTACTAGAGATTCTCAAAAGTGTCCTTTGCAAGAGCCTTTCTGAAAATGTCTACAATCTGATCCTTAGTTGGAACATATTCCAACCGCACTTCCTTATCTGCAACCTTTTCTCTCAAAAAGTGATAACTGATTGCTATATGCTTGGTTCTTGAATGCATCACTAGATTCTTAGAAATATTGATAGCACTTGTATTATCACACAAAATAGGAATAGGCTCATCATACAATACCTTGATATCCTTCAAAGTTTGCTTCATCCACAACACTTGAGTGTAGCAAGAGGCTACTACAATATATTTTGCCTTTGCAGTTGATAAGGACATTGAATCTTGATTCTTGTTCTACCATGAAACCAATCTGCTTCCTAGAAAGAAATCACCACCACTTGTATATCTTCTATCATCAACACAACTAGCCTAGTTAGCATCAATGTATGCACTCAGATCAAAGTCATTACATTTGGATACCATAGACCATAGTTCAGAGTTCCTTTCAAGTATCTCAATATCCTTTTCACTGCCTTCTCATGTGTTTGCTTATGATTGACTTGATATCTGGCAACCACACATATCGCATGTATGATGTGTTGGCAAGAGACACTGCTAGGCATGTCAGATGTTGTCATTGATGGCAACTAAATCTATCTTACACATCTGAATTATATCATTTGATCACACTGGAAGTCAGATTGTAGATTTGTCTAAGTCTGGATAGACAGGAACAGAGCATATGATAGGGTTTAGCATTTTGGTCCGCATTTCTCCATAGGTAATCATGTGATACTATGGATCTGAGGGAATGATAAGGGATGTTAGGGCTACCTGAATCCAAATATTTATCCTCTAGTGATGAAGGGATTGAAATTTACAAGCATTTGAGTATTGGGTTTTGGTTAGATAGTTCAGTCTGGTGAAGAACAGACCGACTTGGTGTTTGATCCTTGTGCGGATTGAGAGAAGTAATTGGTTGAGTAATATGAGATCCAGTGGTATTGGATAACATGTGTGGTGACTTGAATACATAGGTTTTGGTTTGCATTGATGTTTCTACATGGATTCAGTCGACAGAACAGTGATCTTGAAATAGTCTTCAAGTTTTCTTGAGAGTGACTACAGTTGATGCAATTTCATGTTGCAAATATATATATTGGATGGATGGGAGCATTTTGAGGCATGAATGTGCAAAGATGATGTGAGAGGTGCAAAGTGTGGTAGTATCAAGTGTGAAGTAGAGATCTGAGCATCGAATCATGGTAGAACAATGAAATAGGGCAGCGAGAGATGAAGTGTGTGAAGTCGATATATTGAGCTTAACCGGAACTGCAATCTTGTATTGTTAGATGCTATTCTTCAGTTCAAGTACTTTAATGAACTCTTGTAATTAATCTTGTAGATAGTGAGCCTCCTTTGAGCAGTGAGCTCTGGGTAGTGTGCCCTGGTGGTGCCTACATAAGCATTCAGGTTTCAGGCATTTAAATCTGTAGGCACCTTCCCAAAAATCCAAAAAATTCTAACACTTTCGGCCTCTGTAGTTGAAAAAATGCAAAAATCTATTGTGTGCATGTCACTTTGTATATACAAGGCTGCTTGTATATACATGCAGGTCAAATGTGCTTTAGTAGGTCAGAATTTTTGATCAGCCTTCAAAAAAATGAAAAATTTGGTTGTATGCATTTCACAATGCATATCAGGCTTAGAAAAGATCCATATACACTGGGGAATCTTTCATAGATTCCCGTAATATTCAACAGATGTATCAAAAGTTTACTTGTATATTGTGTTGTATGTTCACACATACATGCACAACATACAAAGGAAAATATGCATTTCTGGTAAACAAGAGAGAATGTATATCGCATATTCCAGAGAAGATTCCTTGCTTATATGTAAAAGGGGTTTGTATGTTGGCGTTTGTATATTCGACATAAAAAAGAAATGTACATTGCAGAATTACAAAGAGGCCAACATGCATTTGCTACAGTGTAGCTAAGATACATGTGGTGGGGACCGTGGACATACAAAGTCAAATGTATGTCCGATATACAAGAGGAAATATGCAAATGGATAGGTATAAGGGCCAATAATGCACAACAGGATATACAAGCTAGACTTCAGAGTTTATCAAATCGAGCTTGGAGGATGCATGCAAAGGAAAAGTGCAAAGGGGTGATATACATTTGGTGGGGCCCACGGATGTACAAAGGTAAATGTATGTCGAAGATACATGTCAAGGCAAGATACAAACCTATGGGCCCACCAATTGCATATGTGCGATTCTAAGTTTGTAACATACAATGCATACATACAAGGCTTATATACAATGGGGATTGTATATGTCTGACATACAAAGGGTGACATGCAAGTAAAACATACATTCTCGAGATGCAAGGCCTAGACCCGATTTGAAGAGGCAAAGTGAATGTATATTGTCCTTGTATGTTGGCAGTGTATATGTGATATACAATGGTTTTATACATTTGCGATATACAAGTTAGACCGAACCTGAAAGTCAAAATTGGCAAATAAAATCTGGTGTCCATGGCTTGTATGTCAGGATGCTTGTATATGTGTGATATACAAAGGGAAAGTGCAAAGGTTAGATACAAGCCAGATTTCAAAGCAATTTCAAAATGCTTCATGAAAATTTGAAATCTGCACCTTGTATGTATGAGGTGAATGTATATGCACGTATACAAAGGAAATATGCAAGGCGGATCCGATGATGATTATGATTTGTCCTATAAGTGTTTGGGGTCTACCTTGTATGTTGAATAGTTGCATATACAAGGTTTTTAAAGGAAAAAAAGTAGGCGGTTGTATATGCATTTGAACATGCATATACAAGGGAGAAAAAGGCAAAATAGGAAAGGGAAAAGTTAGCGATGGAGGCTCAAGGTGCCTATGTGGCACATTATCACTGGCTAATGACTTTTCAGTGTATTTTGAGGCTGTTAATCTCAAGCAATGGAAGGAGGATCGACGGCTATCTTTCAAATTCGCAGCAGTGATGGATTTCTATGTATCTGTGGCTGCATTTTGAGAGGGAAAATTCAGAAACACGCAGCTGTAACACTTCCAAGAGGCCGCGGGTAGGTTGATCATTATGGCGGTTTGTAGAGTGCATGGTGGGTGGAGCGACAGGCCAACTACCAGATCTAAGATGAAAATCTTCAAACGGCGGCTTAGATCCTGAACCCACCTGCTCTTTCTTCTATTTTTGGTTGCTGCATTAATTGATTTGAGTGCCAATCTGATCATGCATTGTATCTAGCAAATTTTTAATTTGCCATGTAATTAATTTTGTTGAGTTCATAGTTTTTCTATAAAATGCAAATTGTGTTACCCATTGTGGTGGTTGAAGATTGGGGCAACTTTTGTGTAAATAACAAAAAACAAAGCATTTCCTAGCTGTTGTATCTCTGTGGAGTTTATGAGTTGCATCTGAATGTACATTGCAGACATTTTCAGTTTCAGTGTTGTTTCATATGAAAAATACATTGTGCATGTGTTTAACTGTTTGTCTCCTTTGTTATATGCATTTTCTTCTTTTGAATTTGGTTGCTAAGGGTTTCTCAAATTCTAGAATACAAATTTATGTGTTCCATGTTTAATCTGTGACTTCCATTCAAGGATTGGATTAAATTGTCTTAGGTTAAGTATGGAGAAGGTTGTATGTCAACTAGGATATTTGTAAGCAGAGGCAGTTAAATACCCATTCTTGGGCGATGTTTGTAAGGAAAGCATCAATCTAACCCCTTGAAACTTGAATCCAAAATGCAATACGTTCTTGTGTATATGTCTAGTTGACTCCTTGCCCAAAGATAGGCATCGGTCTTCCCTTGTGAAGTAGTTATGATCCAAAACCCCTTGTCTTGCATCCAAACCATCAAAACAATCATTCCATATTTCCAACCTGTTAGTTGTAGGAGTAGGATTAGGACCCCTACATACTCTCATTCTCAACTAGTTAGATATGTCCAAGAGTGTTGCCAAACTTGTGATCTATTTTTCAAACCTTGGTCCATACGTGAGAGTATTCTGCCTATTGTTGTAAAGATAAATCTTTCTATCATTAGTTGAGTCAAACATAAATCTTTAGCTATAGGGATACCCCCCTTGGTGTGGCAGAACCAGAAGTGAAGGGGAGGCAGCTCACGCAACCTCCTGTATTAGTTGGCTGAATTTGCATATGCATTGGAACTGGCAAGCCAACTACTAATTCGGAAGCAAACACCAACATGCTCGAAGGAATGTGCCTTCCCATTTTGTAATACTTTTAACAGAGTATAAAATCTTGTGGGCTAACCCCCATCATGGTTTTTCCCTTAACAGGGTTTCCACGTAAAAATCCTAGTGTTCTGTGTATTGATTATGTTTCTGCTCATGTGTTGTTGATTCATGCTTTCATGGTTATATCGTTAATCTATTAATAAGTTGCAAAGAAGATTAAATATAGAAAAAGATAAAGTTTTGAGATAATTGATTCACCCCCCCTCTCAGTTGTCTGCCCTAATTTCAACAATTGGTATCAAAGAAAGGTTCCTTGGAAGAAGTTTAACAGCTTGAGGAGGATTTGGGAAGGAGTTTCAATGGGCTCATTCAGGTATTCTGATGGTATCAATCAACAACTTCAAGTAGCCTTAGAAGATCTTGATCAGTCTAGAGCAAAAGTCAAAGAACTGCAAGAGAATCTTAAAGATGCTAAAGACTTCATTCAGACTTTAAAAAGTCAACTGGGTAAATCTAATGAAAAGAGGAAGGAGCTACTTTAGTAGCTAGCAAGTTAGAATGAAGACAATGGCATGGATGAGGATTTGAAGGAAAAGACAAAGGAATGTGAGAAGCTAGCAAAAGAAGTTGTTCTAAAATATGAGATGGAATCTGGGGTGATGAGGATAACCAAGGAATTTGAGGAAAGGAAGAAGACTGAGGAAAACCTGAATCAATCTCTAAAAGAAAGAATAGAAGAGTGATGTAGATTGGATAGAATAATTGGCCATCTAGAGTCTGATCTACAAGAAACCAGTGATAATGAGGAACAACTTGAAAGACAAATTGTCATTCTCAAATATGACCTAGAAGTTGCAAATGAATATAAAGAGAAGTTCAATATTTAAGCTCAGCTAAACTTGAGGTGTTGCTTGATAGTCAAAAGAAGGCAAATGATAAGTATGGTCTGGGATTTGAGAAAGGAGGAAGCTCTAGATCCAGTTAAAGAAATCCTGAAGCAAGAAATCAAAGAAGGAATCCCAGAAGGCCTTAGGTAAGACAGCCTAAGTAATTGTTTCAAATGCAATAAGTATGGTCATAGAGCTAATCAATGCAAAAGTAAAGTGAATCAAAATGCATTATCTTTCTCCGATCAATGCTTTAATTGAAAAAAGATAGATCATAAGGCTAAGAATTGCAGAAGTGGATCAAGGAATCCTCCTAAAGACAAACAAGCTTTCAATGGAAGATGTTTTACTTGCAACAAGTTTGGGCATATTGCAATGCAATGTAGATCTAAACTTGCTCCAACATGTAATTGTCAGAAAAATAAGATTATGTGTTTCAACTACAACAAATCCAGACATATTAATAAATTTTGCAGAAGCAAAAAGGAGAACTCACAGGAAGGTAAAGGAAGAATAGAGCAGAAGATGGACAAAGGCAAGGGCAAAGTAGATGTGAATGAGATCCAAAATGAAATGAACAAAACATGGGTGAAGAAAAGTGTAGTGAATGATGGTGATGAGTCCGCACTAGAAATTGGTGTTGATAATACCTCTGGGAATTGAAATGGGAGCTCTGGCTCAGGGGGAGCTGCATTGAAAATCTAATTCCCCCTACCAGTAAGTGGGTGCTTGAATCTGGCACGATGAATAAAGTTAAAGAAGCCTGTTGCAAATCTGTTGAAGCAAATTTTGGAAGAAAAGAAGCTAATGTGATTGATTGCAGAGCAATTGAAGATTGACTGTATGCATAAATAGTGTAACTAGATGTATTAGGGCAAATCATTTATTACAATGGCGAATTAGGTTTTATGGAGAATAAAAGGTCATTTATTCAACATTTGAACCACTTTGCATTTGAAGAGAATAAGGAGAAGAGCATCTGAGCTGAGATTTCAAGGATTTGGAGTGCGAAAAGTGAATTCAATAGCTAACCCTAACTAGCGAAATAAGGTATTCTCTGTAAAGCTCTTTGAATTTGCAATCTTTGGATATGGCTACTCTATTGGTTGTTGACATCACCGAAAGGCCCCAACCTAAATTCAAAAAGCATCCACACAAATCTGTAGAGGTCAATCCGTTAGGTGCTTTTTCTAATGTTCCGCATGGAGTGTTGCACATTGAAGATATTAGGGCTTACATTCATGCTAGCCTAGATGAGTTTGGAGATTCAAAGTTAGTAGATTTGTTCAAGAATCATCTGAGGGATGAGATTCATGGTCTTAATCCTGAGTATAAGGTGCTGCAAGTCAAACATTTCATTCAGATTATTGGGTTCATGTCCTTCAATGAGGATGAGTGGGTTCAGTATGTACTGAGTCGAATGCATGTTGAATTCATGTGGTTGATGAAACCCTTCAAGATCACCAAGGATGATATTCGGGATGTAACAAGATTGAATTCATCCAGTGGACTACCAATGTTAAAATCAGTGAAGAATTAGACTGTGATTGAAGCTACCAGATCAAAATTTGATAAGAGGGCAATGACAATAAATGATATAACTAATCCGGAAGTCAAATTTGCCTCTATGGTGACTGGGTATAAGATATACCACTCTCGTAGGGAAAACTCTGTATCTGGTACAACCATTTATGCTGCCTATCAGATGTTAAGAGAGAATGCTGACTATGACCTATGTGAGCTGCTGCAAAACTAGTTAATGGAAAATCTGAACAAGATCAAAAAGGACAAGAAGAATACATTCAAGTATGGTACATTTGTATTGTGTTTGTTCTTCTATTTCATGAATGAGTTACCTAGGAAGAAAAGCTTGTGTTGGACCAGTGATAAGCCTATTGCCATACAAATAAGAGAGCACTTGAACAATATTGGTGACTCCAATGCCCAAAGGACTACTCTTTGGGGATATTTCAAGAATTTTCAAAATTTGATGCAATCAAGGGAAAGAATCCCTACATTTGTCGTGGAAAAATACAAGGATACAATTTGCTTCATGTTGGAAATAGATCAATGCTTGATGGAAGTAGTTGAACCAAGCAATGTATGGATCATGCCCATGGGGTATGAAGTTGATGGACGAATACTAGAAATGTATGCTCAACACCTTATGAACAAACCAAAAGATACCTCAGTTGAGAGATTCGGTACCTATAGTGAACTTAGTGTGAAACTGCATGTTGAGCTCTGGAAACCTGAATCTAAGAGGAAGATCCAAAGACAAGTTGAAATATATGCTAAAAGTATTGGCATAACAAAAGAAGCTATGAGACAAAATAGGGAAAGGATAGAGAAAGCTGAGAAGGAGAAGCAGGACAAGGAACTGGGAAGTGTTCTGGTAGAATCTTTGTCTAAGCCAAGGACTACTAGGAGTTCTGGTATAACCTCTGGTGCATCACCTTCTCCTATTATAGAGAAGTCCAAAGAAAAATCTATCGGTAAGGAAGGAAAAAGGACAAAAGGTCATATGTCAGTATGGAGAAGGAAAATGAAGAAGAGATAGAGTCAGATGGTGAGGTTAAAGAGTTTAAGGCCTTGGGCACTAAGGCTACTAAAGTGTCTAAGGAGAAGCTCTCCGGAAGCATAAAGTCAGAGAAATTAGAAGCATCAAAGGTTGCCCAAGACATGCCCTCCAAAAATATAAGGGGAAACAAAAGACAAAGGACTGAGACACATGTTGAAAAATCTAACTTGTCAATTGAATACATTGTGAATGCAGTAACTGATCGTGGGAATTTGAAGCCTATAGCAGAATATTATGACAGTTTTGATGATGCTAACAAGAAAATCTTGGAGGATGTTACTGTTAAGTACCTGAATATATTCAACAGAGCACTTGTGGAGATTTTGTTAGAGATTCCTAAGAGTCTAAGAGACATCTTAGAGATGATAAAATAAACTGCCAAAGCAAAAGACTTGGAACTAAGGGAATATGTATTGTCTAGTCTGTGTCCGGTAATCTCCAAAAAGGAAGCTAATAAAATTTTCAAAGAAGTTAAAAATGAATTTAGAAGAAAGAAAAGGATGAATAAGCTGATGATTGGAGACATTGATGAAGTTGTCAGAGAAATAGAACAAATTCTTAAGAAAGCACTGGACAAGAATAAGTTTTATGTGGTTACTGAAGAACTTGATGATACATCCATTCTGAAAGATGAAGAGTTGCAGAAGAATGAGCAACAAGCTGAAGTAGATGATGTCTCTATTCTGGAAGAGGAAACATTGAATAAAGAAGATGAAGAGATGGTGAAGGAAGATAATGGTGCAGAGGATACTCAAATTCCTCTGGACCAATCTGGTGAAGAAAATACAGAAATAAATATAAATGCTCCTACTGAAGGTGACTCTAAGAAGAATAAAGAGATGAAAGAAGAAGAGGTTAAGGATAAGGAAGGTCAAGAAGAAGAAACTAATGATGGAATTGATCCCTCCATTCCGGACATTAAGGACTTTGATAAAAATGATGATGATGATGCTGAGGATACACAAAATTCTTTGAAAAAGAATACAGAAGACATTGCTGATGATGTAGAGAGAGAAGAAGCAGAGAAAAAGAATAAAAAAGATAAGCAAGACAATGTGGTTGACTCTGGAAAGGGAGAAGATACATGCCCTAATGAGCACAAAACTAAAACATCATATTGGGCAAGAGACACTGCAGAAGCAGTGAAAGAAATTTTGGAGAAAGATAAACAAGTTGCAGAAGCTCCAGATATAATACAAGGTCCAATCAATTTTGATGCTCTGTCACTGGTACAGAAGATGAAGTTGGCCTTTTTTGTACAAGCCAAGGCCATAGAAGAAATTTTGAAGTTCCATATAGAAGACAATGAGTTGCTTGGTCTTGCATCTGGTATTTTGGAGTAAATCATGCCTACATTTCAGAAGGATTCATCAGCATCCCCCTCTGATCAGTTGAAGAGTTAGATAAACTCTGTAAGTACTCACTTTGAGTCTTTTGAAAAGTTAGCAGAAGTCAAAGTCTAGAATGAGTTTAATGATAAAAGATTTAGTGAACTGAAAAGAATAATTGCCAATGATAGAATTATGTTGGATACTAGTGTAAAGAGTATTCAAAATGCCCTCACTAAAGGAGATGTGTACAAATTTTGTCTATCTTGGACAAAAGTTGTGGAGGATATTGAGAAGAAAATAAAGGAGTCGAAGCAAAAATTGTAAAATGTATCTCAATCCTTTAATCCTTTGATAGTATCTACAGCAAATCAAGAATGTCAAGTAGTTAACCTAATTAATGAAATAAAGAAATTTGTGAAAGAAAATGAAAACATTGTGGCAAGGATGTGTGAACTCCAAGGACTGATTCTCCCTAAGCTAGAAACAATGTTCAATGCATTGACAAAAGTTCAAGCTGCTGCTTTGACAAGTGATCCCACTGATCTGTAGAAGGTAGAGTCATAGGCATTCTTATTAAGTGGTCATATTACAGTTTTGGATGGCATGAAGAAAAGATGGGACAGTGAATTGGCACTGTTGACAAACATTTTTTGTGATGTGTTTAAGTTTATGTAGACAAGAGGATTGTTTGTACATATGCAGAAGTATGAATATAGAATTTTTGTGAGAATTTTTGGATCCGGACCTCGACCTTTGCCATTGATGTCAAAGGGGGAGTGGAAAGCAGTGAAAAATGAGGAATTCATCTAAGGGGGAGCATTAGAAATCACAAGTGTACATAGTAAGGGGGAGTTGTTCTAACACTTAGTCATTTTTCACTAAGTGTTGCCATCAATGCCGAAGGGGGAGATTGTTGGCAAGAGACACTGCAAGGCATGTCATATGTTGTCATTGATGACAACTAAATCTATCTTACACATCTACATTATATCATTTGATCACATCGGAAGTCAGATTGCAGATTTGTCTAAGTCTGGATAGACATGAATAGAGCATATGATAGGGTTTAGCATTTGGTCTGCATTTCTCCACAAGTAATCATGTCATGCTGTGGATCTGAGGGAATGATGAGGGATTTCAGGGCTACCTAAATCTAAATATTTAGCCTCTGGTGATGAAGGGATTGAAAGTTACAAGCATCTGAATATCAGGTTTTGGTTAGACAGTTCAGTCCGGTGAAGAACAAGCCAACTTGGTGTTTGATCCTTGTGCAGATTGAGAGAAGTAATTGGTTGAGTAATATATGAGATCCATTGGTATTGGCCGACATGTGTGGTGACTTGAATACATAGGTTTTGGTCCACATTGATGTTTGTGCATGGATTCAGCTGACAGAATAGTGATCTTGAAAAAGTCTAAGTTTTCTTGAGGTTGACTGCAGTTGATGCAATTTCATGTTGTGGATATATATATTCAATGGATGCGAGCATTTTGAGGCATGGATGTGTGAAGATGATGTGAGAGGTGTGAAGTGTGGCAGTATCAAGTGCAAAGCAGAGATCTGATCTTCAGATCATGGTAGAACAGTGAAATAGGGCAGTGAGAGATGAAGTGTGTGAAGTCAGTGTAGACACTCAAATTTGTCCATGTCTTGTAACACTTAGTCAAAAACATCACTTAGACATCATGTAGCATTTTTTCCTAAACCCACTCTTAATCACATTTATCCATTAAGCCAATTAATTAAATAAATTTTATTTATTTAATTAAAATCCCATCCTAATCCCATCCTTATCCCACTTAGCCAATTAATTAAATAAATTTTATTTATTTAATTAATTTCACATTCATAATCCCACTTTCCAATTAATTAAATAAATTTTATTTATTTAATTAATTTCTACATCATATTCCAATCATATCCTAATCCCACTATCCAATTAATTAAATAAATCTTATTTATTTAATTAATTTTCCAACTCATATCCCAACTAATTCAAATAAAATATTTGAATTAAGTCCTCACCTCTCACCACATTCCAACACTTGTCCACCTCTCAATTGAATCATGTGTGGTAGTATAACTTTTATTTAAAATCCTTCACATGTACAACTAATGGGACCTAATTTTAGTATTTGTGTACACAATCACACATGAGACCTATTCTCCTCCCTCCACTTGTCACATGACTACAACTCCCTTGAAGAGTGGGAATAACTAATCAATCTTAGCCATCCACATCAATCATTTAGCTTTTTAATCTCAACCATCCATTTGAACCAAGCCTTTCCTATAAATCAACCCCCCCACAAGCCATTTGAAGGAGGCATTGAGTTGGAGTATCCTAATGTTGTTGAAATATCTTTAGAGCCTTTGCATCTATCATCATCATGTAATGAAACAACTTGCACAATATCTGAATATAATAGTAAATATGCTGCAAATACTTGATAATAATATGCCACTTCGAGGGGGCAACCTCCTAATCCACTTCGAGGGGGATACCTCCAACAGTCTTCAATGAGAACACAATACTGAATATGATGATCTAATAAGACTCACTACCCCTATATATACCTATTTATGCCTAGGATATCACCTAGGCCGACTTAGATAGCCCTATAGAAGCCTTAGGCCGACCTAAACAACTAAATAACAATATAATAATGATAATATGACTTAATTAAGAGTTAAGATAGCCACAAGCCGACTATTCATAACCATATACACTATAGAAGTAAGGGCATAACATGCCCCCCACCTTTACAAAAGCGTTGTCCTCAATGCTAATCAATTCTGGTAGTTTCTTCATATAATCTTCATCATCCCATGTGGCAACTTCAACTAGAAGATATGTCCTTGATGTCCTCAGCTTGTTCATGTGTGTCTGGAAAATTAACTTCAGCTCCAAGATGTGTCTTCCCTTTGCATCTAGCTCTTGATGGTGATGAATGTGTTCTTCCTTTACTTGAACCTTTTGATGTGCCATAGAGGAAGAGGTGAGGAATAGTACATGGTACCCTTGCATTGGTTGAATAGCTTGATCAAGAACTTCTTCTTCATCATCTTTTTCTTTTTCTTTTGTTTCTTCTTCTTCTTCTTCTTCTTCTTCTTCTTCTTCTATCTCTTCTTCTGCTTCTTCATCATCATCATCATCATCATCATCATCATCATCATCTTCTTCTTCTTCTTCCGCTTCTTCCGCTTCTTCTGTTTCTTCTTCCGCTACTTCTGCCGCTTCTTCTGCTTCTTCTGCTTCTTCTTTCGCTTCTTCCACTGCGTCTTCCACTTCTTCTTCTGCTTCTTCTACTTCTTTTGCTTCTTCCACTTCTTCTACTTCTTCCACTTCTTCTTCCACTTCTTCCTCTTCTTTCACTTCTTCCTCTTCTTCCACTTCTTCTTCTACTTCTTCTTCTGCTTCTTCCGCTGCTTCTTCTGCTTCTTCTTCTGCTTCTTCTGCTTCTTCTTCCGCTTCTTCCTCTTCTTTCGCTTCTTCTTCCACTTCTTCTTCTTCTTCTTCATCTGGTTCTTCTTCTTCTTCTTCTTCTTCTTCGGGTTCTTCTTTTTCTTCTTCTTTTGGTTCTTCTTCTTTTTCTTCTTCTTCTGGTTCTTCTTCTTCTTTGTCTACTGCTACTGCTTCTTCTTCTTCTTCTTTGTTGCTTGAGACCTCCTTTCTTGGTTCCTTCATTAAGGCACTTAACATGCTTCGTATATATGATATATCTTCTCTTAGGTCACACATATCCCTCTTGTACTTACTTATTTCCTCATCCTTATCAGAGGATTTCCCCAGTGTGATAGCATTCTTTTTGCCTCTTGTTGCAAGGCTCGTCATGATGGAAACCAATATTTTTGAAATAAGTCACACAAATGAAATGTAAATTCTCCAAAATTTTTATTGTAACTTACTAAGGCCAAGATACCACTTGCCCAGAAAAAAATCCAAAAAATTAGCAAATTTGCTGCCTTGAGAGCGAATTTGTTGGAAACCCTAATTTTGCAATAACTCACTTATTTTTTATGCAATTCCTCTGAAATATGGACTGTATCTTATTTAATATTGTCTTCAAAAACCCTTTAAAAATCTTTAAAAAATTCGCTAAAATCTGAAAGTTATGCTCTTCCCAAAATCGCCTCGAATGATGAGAAAAAATTTTACCTCTACGGTGCCAAGATCATGCTCTGATACCACTTGTAATGAAACAACTTGCACAATATCTGAATATAATAGTAAATATGCTGCAAATACTTGATAATAATATGCCACTTTGAGGGGGCAACCTCCTAATCCACTTCGAGGGGGATACCTCCAACAATCTTCAATGAGAACACAATACTGAATATGATGATCTAATAAGACTCACTACCCCTATATATACCTATTTATGCCTAGGATATCACCTAGGCCGACTTAGATAGCCCTATAGAAGCCTTAGGCTGACCTAAACAACTAAATAACAATATAATAATGATAATATGACTTAATTAAGAGTTAAGATAGCCACAAGCTAACTATTCATAACCATATACACTATAGAAGTAAGGGCATAACACATCATCTTCCATCTATCAATCTTCCATCTATCATCTCAATCCTATGCAAATGTTATGCTACCGAATTGTGAGCAACCAACATATCAAATCAATCAAACAATTCATCTTGCATCTTTGAGGTATTGAATGATTTGGGTTTAGGTTATGCATTTCATTGTTTAATCATTTCCATTTGCAAATCCAAATTTTTTGATATACATTTTGGCAATCCCGGTGGGACCCACTTTGCTTGATTTTTTTTGCAAGTTTTTGTAGTAAAAATTTGCATTCATCTAACCCCCATTGTCGAGTTTCGCAAGTTTAATTAACTTTTTGTTGCAGATCCACTATTTTTTGGACAAAACCCTAGGTTTTACAGATTTCATCATATCTTCCAAATGGCTTTAAATTTTTCTACAATCTTTCTACATAAGTTTCTCCATGATATAAGGAAGCTACAGCAGAAAAATTGTGGGTTTATCACCATTTTTGGGGGAGTTATCATGTTTTTATGGGTTTTCATAAAATTGCAATTCTTTGTACAAATTGGTGAATTTGTCAGAAATTTTTACATTTCTGGAAAGATCTTGAAATTCTAATGGGGATCTATCTTTTACAGATTTAATTCAGAGGTCATATACAGTGCAGAAAAATTAGATCTTTGCCGACTATAGCTTTTCCATAAATCCACATTTTTGGGTATAAAACAAGGAATTTTTATGATTTCTTTACATTTTTGGAAAGCTCTCAGAAAATTAATAGGGGTCTCTTCTTTGATTTTTTAATTTTCAAACCAAAAATGTCTCGAAATAATCAAATCTAATTCGGCTATGTATCTAAAATTACAATTTTCTTTGCCTGATGAACTTATTTTTTATGCCTGCATTATAATATCATTTTTTTATGTTGTAGGTGATCATAAGGAGCTTTAGTAGCAGTAATATCAATCATATACAACAGCTTGGAAAGTGAAAATAATCCGGGTACATTCATTTCTATCTTTCATCTTTTCATTTCAATCAATCTTATTTGCAAACACATTTCGATTTGGGCATTAAATTAACAACTTGTTTGCTATCACTTCAAAAATTGGGCTAAAATGAACCATTGTCTTTCATCACATTTGGATTTGGGCTTTAAAACAATCAAGTGCTTGCATTGTCTTCCACACACTGAATTTCTAAAGTTAGTGAACCCCATGCAAGTGTGACCAAATGAATGTGTATGCTCTCTCCTCGCGTCCTAACACAAACTTGGAGATCAAAAACATTTACTTGTGTTGCTTTTGTTAAACCTTAGAGAGGCCTACCTTGGTGGGAAAAGAGGTACTCACCCCAATAGAATGACCTCAAGCGGTACTTTCATTCGGTCCACTATAAAAATTAGAGGATAAGGCGAAAGCCAAGTCTAACCGGTATTAGCGCTCACCATACAATGTTAACTTGAAAGGAGGTGTACCTTTGTGTATATTAAAACTCCTATTAGGGTTAGTTAAAGTCTTAAGTGGCTTGCTGGATGCTCATGGGGTGCCGGTCCCTTGGATTTTCACTAGAACCTCCTTGTGATAGTGGTCTTGCCTTGACTAGGACTTGTTGAAGTGTCTTCACATGCTTGCTTAACCATCATCACATTCTTCCAAACTAACAACTTGCTTATGTGTCTTGCGTGAGTGATTCATGTGTGTATATGCATAATCATTTGTTTGAATATTGCCATATCAAGCTCTAAACACCAAAACACAAACACAAGTCATCCTACACATTCTTCCAATAACATTCAAACCCAATCACTTTCATCCCAAACATAGCCTAGTCATCATCCAACCCTTCATAGCCAAGTCATTCAAACTATCCTAAACTTATCCTAGTCACATCCCTATTCCATCCAAGTCATTTCCACATCATCATCCAAATCCCTAAACAAGCACTTGCAAAAAGGACTTAAGACTCAAACACTTGGGTGATAACATGTTTACACCAGAAGACCCAAAAATCAAATTCCAAGGATTCCTCCAAAATCTTTATCAAGGATCACAACCCCTCAACCAAGACACCATTGAAACATTACAATTCTTCATCCAAAGAGCTCAACCCCATGCAAGCCAATCACCTCAACTGCAACACTTCATAGCCCAAGTCCAACACCTTTTAGCCACTAGTCAAGCTCGACAAGTACATCAATCCTTAGCCACTCCATATCAACCTAATCCATCTATCCACCAAGTTAATGCCACATCAACCTATTGACCTCCACCTCAACATTATCTAATTCCTCATTCTAACATTCCAACACACCACCAAAACCATCCACAAGGAAACCAAGTGTCCTCACAAGAACAACATGCAAGTCCAAATAGCTCTTTGTACATAAATCAAGCAAGTCCAAGTACACCTTTTCAACAAGACCACCAAGCACCATTGATAGACCTAAGTCCACCTTTCCAACAAGAATCATATCCAACTCCAAGTGGCCCTTTGTACATAAATCAAAGCCCAAGTTATTCTAGGCAAGATTTAATTACCTTTGACAAGGGAGATACCAATCTAGCCAATGCATCCTATGAGTGGCCTTCATCATCCAATCACATGCCAACACATGAGCATACTAGGCCTATCATAAGACCACCATGTGATCCTACCCCTAGTCCATTGGTCCACCAGCCTTCATCACCTTCATCCTCATGTTCTACCAATCTTCCACCATAAGATCCCTTGGACATAACCATACAACAATTGGTTCAAGAAAATTTGATTGAGCTGCCACCGATAGAACCTTTTGAACCAATCTTTAAAACCCCTTGGTATAATGAAAACCATTATTGTGCATACCATAGGTATAAGGGCCGTACAACAACCAATTGTGTCAAACTTAAGAGATTGATCACAAACCTCATAAATTGTGGTAAGATTATCCCTTCATCCAATCCAAATCCTAATCCACCCAATCTAATTAGCCCCCAACCTAATCCTAGTCCTAAGCCTACAACATCATCCGCTATTATCATCCATCCATTATATTTCCCATCCACCCATACACTTTCAAAGGATGTGATCCATTGGCCACTAGCTAGGAATAAACTACCCCTATGTCAAACACCCATTCATGAGCCTACCAATGAACTTCCAAAGGTCATGTCCAATCCTATAATCTCATCATGTGGTTTGCATATCCTTGAGCCTCTTCAAGAGCCTTCCATTAACATACCTAGCCCTTTAAGCCCATCATGTGACATACAAGCCAACAAGTCTATTCAAGAGTCTCCAACCACAAGCCTAAGTCAAGAGCCATCATGCCCTCATGTCGATAACCCTCAAGAGTCTATCAAGTCCACTCAAGAACCTTCCACTTTCACCCAAAGTTAAGAGGTGTGTCAAGAGCATAATCTTAAACATGTGGAAATATTAAACCCTAATCTTAATCAAGATCAAAGCACCTCTATGTTCCACCTATCTATGACCTACATATGGTTTTCCCTCAAGCTATTAGGCATCACCATGACCCTATTCATGAGAAAATTTACCCCTTTTATAGCCCACTTAATCCTATTTTTTCTCATTTTTATGATCAAGGTTCTATCTACAATCATGAAGACCATTATGACCCTTGTGGCTAAACTTTATCCATCTCATGATCAAGATGATATCTATGATGAAGAACCTATTCAAAAGCACCTTGATCCAATCCATAATCCCATAACCATCCATGAGCAAGATATCCCAACTACTCTTATCCATCCTCCATCTAGCCCTATCCATAATGAGCAAACATCCACTTGTAATAATGAGACATGTGCCTCTCAAGAACACATAAGCATAGAAGATTAAACAAATAGCTTGGATCTTAGTGAACACAATGCTAATTAAGATCCTAATGATCCTTCATCCCCATCTACCATCGATCCCATTTCAAGTCCACCACCATATCCAATGGGTTTATCCACATTCATCCATGAATGTTCTTCCTTAGGACAACAAAAACCTTTGTCCTCCACTTCATATTCTCCATCCAATAAAGAACTCAAGTCTAGTTCCCAAAACACATCTACTCCCATAATCAATTGCATCCTCCAAAACATGAACTACAAAGGTAAAGGCCTAGGTCTTTATGAACAAGGTATTTTGGAGCCAATCCATGTCAAAGTTCCTCCACACTTATATGGCCTTGGATACACACCCCAAGGTAAACAAGGCCAAGATGTTGGTAATCCCTTCATGCATCCTAAACCGACCACTTTCCATCACACCCCCTATCACCTACCCAAAACATATGTAGCCATTCCACCTCCATCATCCTATAAATGTCAAAAGCATGTGACCATACACATTCCACCATCCACTTTGCCTCCACTGTTACCAACTCCAAATATCCCTCCATCCACCTTGCCACCATTTCTTCCAGCACCTAACATACCTATCATTCATAAATATGCTTACATCCCTAATTATGGCCAACAAAAGCACACATTGTTTAAGCATAAACCTTCCAATCATTCCATCCACTCCACCCACCCCATGGGATTTAAAGAGGAAAAAAATTGATGCCTCTACCTATAAAGCTAACAATCCCACCAAAAATCTGAAAGGTCTTCATACTGATGCAGAGATATGCCAACTGAAGCGTGTGAACCAGTTCAAAAACCTCTTGGAGCCCACAAGACAGCCAAAAGAAACTATATCAACCAGACCTTTGAATTGTCTCACTGAAACATACCCACTCTTGCCTATCAGCAAGACAGTCCACCGTCGGTCAAGTTCAATAATCCTTCGCTGACACCTTCACCTCTCACCGATAAGCCCTCATCAGGCTGACAATGACTATCGGCACATCCCAATGCTGCTCACTCCGATGTCCAGGTCACACCAATGTGGTCTTCGTTGGATTTGCCTATCGGCATGACAATCCAACATCGGTCAAGTTAGAAACTCCTGCGCCGATACCTATCTCTCACCGAAAAGTACACAACATGAACTTCTCCTTCGGTAGGACTAGCCCACTATCTACCCAATGAATAGGTTCAACCTGAAGGTTCAAGGGCTGGGTTCAATCCTCCCCTTCGGCGAGACTTCTAACTGTCAGGTTGAACCATTGGTTCAACGGAGAGGTTCAATGTCAAGGTTCAACACCGAGGTTCAACCGGCGACTGGAAATACAACCCTTCCTTACTGTCGGCAAGACATTTCCTTTTGACTCGCTGAAGTAATTCTCTTGCCTATCGACAAGACAATAACTATCGGCCCACCATTCTTCAACGTTCACCGATACTGAATGTCACGCCGAACACTTATCACCAGCTACTCCGTCGGCGAGACTCCTATGTTCATCACCCTGATCGGTGAGACTTCCTACTGTCGGCCCACTATTGAGATCTTCCACCGATGCCTCCTTTCTCACTGATGACCTTAACTCTATCGGCGAGACCACCTATCGTCAGCGCCACCTTTCTCCCTTCTGCCGATGAAGTAACTCATGCCGATATATACTACATCGGCCAGACTTCTTCGACGTCACCCCGATCGGCGAGAACATGGACTATTGGCTAACACTCAAGATCTTTCACTGATACACCTTCTCACACCGATGTCTTCGGCCAATACTACCATCGGTTAGTCTTTCACTGTCGGGCCTTCACAATCTTCTTTCACCGATACCTTGTCTCACCTTGATGGACTTAACTCACACAGTAGTCAGTGAGACTCACCTCCATCAGACCAGCACGATTCCTCCTTGCCGATGCCTGACTCACACCGATGGGTCGAATACAGAATACCTACAGAAAACCTATTTCACACAGGCGACGGTATTCACAACTGATGTTTTCCCACCATGTGACAGCAAAACACTAAATCAACACATACTGGACATATACCCCAATGGAAATTGTAACAACGAGAAACACTGAGGGATTGCTTGAAATGGTTCTGCAACTCTAATCTTCCATACCTAGAGCGAATAAACAAAAATGGGGGATTAATCTACAAGTCCATTCCACTGATTTCCCCAAAAATCTGCCAGTGGAATGGATTTATCCAGTTAGCTCGACCACAGAAGCACAAAACTAAATTTTATACAAAACCTACACAGAATGAATTTCTACACAGTATTCAGAAATTGGAAAGAAAATAACTTGCAGAACTTCTATTCTTTCTTCATGTTCAGAAACTACATTCAACTATTCAGAGACCAGAGCCAAAACTATCACCCGTCCCCTCTACAAAAGGTTTTCCCCTTTTTATCTTTCCCAATGTGAGGGACTGACATTCTCCTCTATTTCTGGGATTTTAGTTTTTCAAAATTATAGGTGGGAACCCTTAATCTATTACAAAAGACATCTATTTTGCATAAGACAGCAAAACTCTAGTGCTTAAGACACCTTGATTAGCTTTCCCTTAATCCAAACTGTTAATAAATGTCAAGTTTGGAGTTTACCCACATGAAATGCTAATAGAGAATGTTACATTTTTGAAGATGCTATAGATAACATGAAATGTTTAATTAAATTTAGTCTTCTTCTCCTTCCTCTTGTGTATATTGGTCCTGTTGAAGAGGTGCCCCTGCACCATACTCCCCGGGAGAAGAGATCTCAAGCCCCTTTGAGATCAGAGTTTGTAGATCTGTACCATGATTTGAAATCTGGTCAGCAGTCATCCAAACTACCTCTGAATTTGGTTGTCCTTGCAAGGCCACCAAATACTCCAAGTATTCTTTGTTTCTGGTCTTTTTGATCACTCATGAGTCTAAGATGTGGTTCAACTTTGGTGGATCATGCTTAGGAATATCATCATCTGCTACCTGCAATGGTTCCTGTTCTATATCTACATTTGGCTTGTATGGAGTCAAATCACAGACATTGAAAATTGGTGACAATCCAAGATCAGGAGGAAGTTGGATTTCATATGCATTCGGTCCACACTTCTTTAAAATTTGACAGGGTCCAATCTTCCTCTGCATTAGCTTGGTATACTTACCTTTGGGGAGCCTCTCCTTCTTTAGATTTACCCAGACCAAATCTCCAGTTTCAAACTGTAAATCTCTTTTCTTCTGGTCAGCATATGTTTTGTACTTCGTTGTAGCCTGTTGGAGTTGGTGCTTGACCTGATCATGGACTTCTTTAATAGCTGAAGCAAAAGCTTCACCATCTACACTAATAGGCTCTCCTACAGGTAGATCTCTTAGCTCTAGAATACCTCTTGGATGAATTCCATACACTGTCTGAAAAGGTGACTTTCATGTACTCCTATTGATGGTGTCATTATAAGAAAATTCTGCTTGTGGGAGGATATTATCCCATTTCTCTCCATGTTGTCTGGTTAAACACCTGAGTAGGTTACCCAATGAACGGTTAACAACTTCAGTCTACCCATCTATTTGAGGATGGTAGGCTGATGAGAAAGATAAATTAGTTCCTAGCTTTCTCCAAAGAGTTCTCCAGAAGTGGCCAATAAACTTCACATCTCTATCTGATACTATGTTCAATGGTAAACCATGTATTCTCACGATCTCTTTGAAAAACAAATCAGCGACATATGAAGCATCATAAGTGGTTTTACATGGCAAGAAATGTGCCATTTTACTGAATCTGTCTACCACCACAAAAACACTATCATATCCTTTCCTTGTCCTAGGCAAACCTAGTACAAAATCCATGCTTATGCTCTCCCATGGCCTAGAAAGAATGGGTAATGGCTGATACAAACCTGCATTTGTGGATCTTCCTTTGGCTTTCTGACATATTACACATGCTTCCACAAATTTTCTCACATTTGACTATAACTTAGGCCAATAGTAATGTCTTTTTACCAGATCAAGAGTTTTATCAAGACCAAAATGTCCTGACAGAGCCCCACAATGTTTTTCCTGAATAATATTCAGTCTCATAGAACATCTGGGAATACACAGTTGTCCACCTTTGAAAAGTAATCCATCTTGGATCAGAAATTTAGAAAACTCAACATGATATTTGTCTCCAAAAGAAGTACATACCTTATAGATCTCTCCAAAGTCTTCATCATCTGCATACATTGTCTTCAACGAATCAATCCCAACACTCTCCAATTGAATTTGATTTATGGTCAGAACTCTCTTGCTCAAAGCATCTGCTACTTTGTTCTTAACCCCTTTCTTGTGCTTGAGTGTGAAAGTGAAAGCTTGCAAAGTTTCCACCCATTTCATGTGTCTATGGTTTAGTTTCTCTTGACTGTTTAAGAAACTGAGGGCCTGATTATCTGTGAACACTATGAATTCTTTGGGCATCAAGTAATGCCTCCATTTCTTAAGTGACTGGACTAGAGCATACATCTCCAAATCATAGGATGAGTATCTCTTCTTGGCATCATTTAATTTTTCACTGAAGAATGCAATAGGTCTACCTTCTTGGCTGAGTACTGCTCCAATAGCAATATGACTTGCATCACATTCTACTTGAAAAATCTTGCTGAAATCAGGAAATGCAAGAACTGGCTGTTCTGCTATCTTCTTCTTCAACATTTCAAAAGAATTATCTGCTTCCTTTGTCCATGTAAACTTGCATTTCTGTCCTCCCTTTATAGTGTCAAGCATGGGTGAATAGATATGACTAAATCCCTTTATAAACTTCCTATAAAAGGTTGCTAATCCATGAAAACTTCTAACATCATGCACAGTTTTGGGTGTTGGCCAAGACAGTATGGCACTTACCTTTTCTGGATCCATTCTCAGTTTGTTATGTGAGATAACAAATCCTAAGTAGATGATTTCTTCCTACAGAAACAAACACATTGCTAAATTTATCATTAGCTGCTCTTCATGTAACCTTTTGAGAACCAAGTCTATATGGATGAGGTGTTCTTCCCTCAAATTGCTGAAAATCAGGATGTCATCTAGATATACTATGACAAATTTACCTATGAACTTTCTCAAGACCTCATTCATCAATCTCATAAAGGTACTAGGAGAATTGGATAAACCAAAAGGCATGACCTTCCACTCATATAACCCCTCATTTGTCTTGAATGCTGTTTTCCACTCATCACCAGGTCTAATCCTAATCTGATGATAACCACTCTTTAAATCTATTTTGGTGAAGTATTTAGCTCCTCCTAAACAATCAAGTAAATCTTCTATCCTAGGGATTGGAAACCTGTACCTGATTGTTATTTTGTTGATAGCCCTTGAATCAGTGCAAAGTCTCCAAGTGCCTTCCTTCTTTGGTGCTAGTACAGCCGGTACTGCACATGGGCTTAAACTTTTGCCAATTAGGCTTGTCTACAACAACCCTTCAATTTGTCTTGCTACCTCTATATTCTGATCTGCAGTGAGCTTATATGTTGCTTTGTTGGGAAGTGTAGATCTTGGGATCAGATCTATACAATGGCTGATTTCTCTTATAGGTGGTAAGAAACTTGGCATCCCATCAAAACTAATGCCTTTGTACTTGTCCAACAGCTCTTGGATAGCTGGTTCTATGGATTTTTGTCTCTTTTCTCCCTTGACTTCTTTCTACTATTCCTTGTTTACCTTTAGGCAAGGAATTAGAGCATATGCATCTGCTCCTTCTTCTCTTATCTCTTTCATGAATTGTCTTCCTTCTACCATCATCACTTTAACCTCTTTTCCTTTTGTCTCCACCTCTGTCTCCATTAATGGTATCAATTCTATCATGTTACCATTCTTGGTGATGGAGTAGGTGTTCCTAACACCATCATGGTATGCTTTTAAATCATACTGCCATGGTCTTCCAAATAGGAGATGGCAAGCATCCATCTTGGCAATGTCAAACAATAGCTTATCCTTGTATGGGCCAATTTGAAATTCTACCCAAGCCTGTTCTTCTACAACTGTTTGCTGTCCTTGGGTAAGCCATGAAATTTTATAAGGGCAAGGATGTGGCAGTCTCCTAAGCTTAAGTTTTTCTACCATCTCAACGGATACAAAATTCTCAGAAGATCCAGAGTCAATCAAAACTTTGCATACCTTTCCTCCTGCCTTGCAAGTAGTTCTGAAGAGAGACTTCCTTTGTTGAGGTTCTTTTCCAGGCACTTTCATGGTGGTCATTGCTCTCCTAATCATTAAAGATTCTCCATTCTCAGGATACCCATAATTGCTAGGAGCATTCACACTTTGAATAGTGCTTGAGCTTGCTACACTCTGACAATTAGATTCTTGGATCAGATTGATCCTCTTTTCTCCTATTGAATTCATTGCTTTTGCTGGACATCTGCTAGCTATATGGCCTTCTTGGTTGCAATTGTAACATCTGATAGGTCCTCTGCCCTGAGATCTTCCTCTAAAAGGTGGTCTTCTGCCCCTGAAGTTTCCCCTTTGATTGTAGCTTCCTCGTTGGTTCTGACTATTATCTCCTCTGCTGGTCTCTTGGTTGGATTCACTCTGGTATCCAAATCCTCTGCCTCTAAAAGGACTTCTTCCTCCTCTCTGCTGTCTGCATCTACCTCTATGATTCTGCTCATGCCTTCTCTTTAGTTTTTCTTCCACTTTGAGTGCTAACTGATAGCACTTTTGAACTGTATCTGGATTATGCAGATTTAAGTCTTCTTGGATGTTAAGTCTCAATCCATTGAGGTATCTTGCTACCTTCTCTTCCTCATCTTCCCTTACCTTTGTTTTTACACACAACTTCATGAATTCTTCTGTGTATGAGCTGACATCTAGCTCCTTCTGCTTCAAATTATGTTTTCTCTTGTGTAATTGGATATTGTAATCCAATGGAACATAGGCCTCTTTCACCAATACCATCATTCTCTTCCATGTTGTAACTCTGTTCTTTCCCTCTTTCACCCTGTCATCTTGGATGAAATTCCACCAAGTCAGTGCAGCTCCTTTCATTTTGGACTGAGCCATTTTCACTCGGTGTTCTGGTATCTCTTCTGTCTCAAAGAAATTATTCAAGCAGTCTATCCACTCCATTACTGAATCAGGTTCCGTTTTTCCTGCAAACACAAGCAGGTCTATTTTCACATCCATGGTCCTTCTTTCCATGGACTTGAGGGCATTGAGTAAGGGTCTCTGGTCTGCAGGAACCTCTAGCTCTTCCTGCTCTGGGGTCTCCTCTTCATCCCTATCTTCATGTTCACCAGAGTTTTCTTCCCCTTTCTCCACTCTTTCCCTTAGCTTCTCTAGTTCTTCCTTCAATTCCTGATTCTGAGCTCTATCAGCTCTACTCTCTGCTATTTGCTTCTTCACCAAGGCTATCAATTCAGCATTGGTCATTTTTGCTGGAAGAGTGTTCGAGGCTTCTCCTCCTTCCAACATTTTGCTTTCTCCTTCTACTACTATATGGAACAAATAACTTCAGAAATGAAATTTTCACACTAACCTTTCCTAGAGCTTTCTCTAGCTCTGATACCACTTGATGCAGATCATATGCCCAGCTGAAGTGTATGAACCCTATCACAGACCCTTGTTAGCTTACAAAACAGCAAATTTAGAATGTATCGGCAAGACCTTTGAATTGTCTCACCGATGTGTACCCACTCTTGCCTATCAGCAAGACACTACACCATCGGTCAAGCTCTAGACTCCTTCGCTGATGCATTCACCTCTCACCGATGAATAGGTTCAATTGGAAGGTTCAAACTGAAGGATCACTGTCTCACCAAAGCTTTCCATTGGCAAGACCACAGCAATGTCTCACCGAAATATAGAAACCCACTGAACCGATGAACAAGTTCAATCCGGAGGTTCAATGGTTAGGTTCAATCGGAAGGTTCAATCGGCTAGGTTAAATTGGAAGGTTCAATGGTTAGGTTCAATCCTCCCCTTCGGTGAGACTTCTAACTGTCAGGTTGAACCATTGGTTCAACAGAGAGGTTCAATGTCAAGGTTCAACACCGAGGTTCAACCAGCGATTGGAAATACAACCCTTCCTTACTGTCGGCAAGACATTTCCTTTTGACTTGCCGAAGTAGTTCTCTTGCCTATTGACAAGACAATAACTATCAGCCCACCATTCTTCAACATTCACCGATACTGAATTTCATGCCGAACACTTATCACCAGCTACTCCGTCGGCGAGACTCCTATGTTCGTCACCCCGATCGGTGAGACTTCCTACTGTCAGTCCATTGTTGAGATCTTCCACTGATGCCTCCTTTCTCACTGATGACCTTAACTCTATCGGTGAGACCACCTATCGTCGGCGCCACCTTTCTCCCTTCTGCCGATGAAGTAACTCATGCCGATATATACTACATCGGCCAGACTTCTCCGGCGTCACCCCGATTGGCGGGAACATGGACTATCGACTAACACTCAAGATATTTCGCCGATACACCTTCTCACACTGATGTCTTCGGCCAATACTACCATCGGTTAGTCTTTCACTGTTGGGCCTTCACAATCTTCTTTCACCGATACCTTGTCTCACCCCGACGGACTTAACTCACACCGTTGTCGGTGAGACTCACCTCCATCAGACCAACACGATTCCTCCTTGCCGATGCCTAACTCACACCGATGGGTTGACTACAGAATACCTACAGAAAACCTATTTCACACAGGTGATGGTATTCACAACTGATGTTTTCCCACCATGTGACAGCAAAACACTAAATCAACACATACTAGACATATACCCCAATGGAAATTGTAACAACGAGAAACACTGAGGGATTGCTTGAAATGGTTCTACAACTCTAATCTTCCATACCTAGAGCGAATAAACAAAAATGGGGGATTAATCTACAAGTCCATTCCACTGATTTCCCCAAAAATCTGCCAGTGGAATGGATTTATCCAGTTAGCTCGACCACAGAAGCACAAAACTAAATTTTATACAAAACCTACATAGAATGAATTTCTACACAGTATTCAGAAACTGGAAAGAAAATAACTTGCAAAACTTCTATTCTTTCTTCATGTTCAGAAACTACATTCGACTATTCAGAGACCAAAGCCAAAACTATCACCCGTCCCCTCTACAAAAGGTTTTCCCCTTTTTATCTTTCCCAATGTGAGGGACTGACATTCTCCTCTGTTTCTAGGATTTTAGTTTTTCAAAATTATAGGTGGGAACCCTTAATCTATTACAAAAGACATCTATTTTGCATAAGACAGCAAAACTCTAGTGCTTAAGACTCCTTGATTAACTTTCCCTTAATCCAAACTGTTAATAAATGTCAAGTTTGGAGTTTACCCACATGAAATACTAATAGAGAATGTTACATTTTTGAAGATGCTATAGATACCATGAAATGTTTAATTAAATTTAGTCTTCTTCTCCTTCCTCTTGTGTATATTGGTCCTGTTGAAGAGGTGCCCCTGCACCACATACCTTAGGACATAAAGAATCAAACTCAAAGCAAAGTTCATCTAAGCAGCCATCCAAACCCTTACCTCCAAATGCAAAGCTCAAAAGCAAAATGGTTTGGGTCCCTAAGCAAAACCTAAGCAAGTCAAATGAGGCATCCTATTCCACATCTCAAGAATCCCAACCATCCGCTTCCATTCAAAAGTTTCAAATATCCCAAAAATCCCACAAGCAAAGAAAAAATCATAAAAATACTAAGTCTATGTGGGTTCCTAAATCACTTCATCAACCATCTCCTAAGCAAACATCTCCATTGCTTCCTACACCACCATCTCACCAAAAGCTTCAATGTTTAACACAGTGTGTGCAACCATTGGTTATGATTCCCTTCCATTCTAAAACATTCCCACATACCTCCATCTCCCCAACCTTCATCCATTACCCTACATATCTTCCCCATCACCTTCCTATGGTCCATGCTTTTGCATAAGTCTTACATAAATCCACACCATAAGCTACTAGCCTACCCTACCATAATTCCACATCATAATCCACTATCCCCCATCCTTACACAAATCTTTCATCCTAATCCACTATCTACCTACTCCATCTCCCTTCCACGCAATCCTTTACCAACATCTATGAGCATATTTGACATGGTCCATGTGAAGACATCATCCATCTCTAATGGGACACTATCACCTTTCATACCTCTAGAGAATTGAGTCCCTCCTATCCATTACGATGGTGAAAACCTGGCAAATAGGCACCATGTGTAATTGTCATCCCATCTAAAAAAAATTAAGAAAAGAAATGTAAAGAGAAATCCCTTTGTCCAACAGTGAAAACCTGGTAAACAGGTGCCTTGGATAAGTACCATGATGAAAACCTGGCAAACAAGTGTCATGTGTAGGTTGATCTTCTATGTCACTCACACGTGGGGGCACATGGTCTCATCCATCTTATCATTTTCAACTTATCATTTTCCATTATATCATGCTACATCCTACCATCCTTATCCATTACATAAACATGCCTATCCTATTGAACCCATTTATCCAGCCTTCTGCCTTTTTGATTTTGATGAAGACATAGGGGCAAAATGTTGAAACATGTTTGGATATTTCTTGATATACCTTCTTTCCAAACCAAGTCCTATCCATTGACCATTTATCCACCCAATTCAAACCAATCCATCATGTCATCCTATCATCATAAGCATCATGTAAAATCCAATCTTATCATCCCATTGTCATGAGCCTTGTCATGTAAGAATCCTAAGCATTACCACCTAGAATGGGGCATGTTATTCCTATGCAACATAGTCTTTGAAGATCACATCCTAGCTTCCTTATGACCCATCCACTATGGCATACCCTTATCATGAGCTTTCTGTCTTATAGCTTATCCCCATCCGTTTATCATGACCTTTCCACTATAGCCTACCTATCTGTTTATCATGAGGCATGCATCCATCCCTTATATGACCTATCCTCTTATCTATCCATCCAACTCTCATGAACCATCCATCCCATCCAACTCTCATGATCTTGTCATCCCATTTACTATCACCCATCCTTTTATCCATCCTACCTCCATCCTTGCACCTAGACTTGGTTTTCTCCCTTGTCATTGGCATTTAGCACAAAGGCTACTAAAATTAAAAATCCATTGACATTCCAAAACATTTCAAAAATCTAAAAAAATCAAAACATTTCAAAAACACAAAAAAAATCAAATATTCTAAAAAAATCCAAAAAAATCAAAATATCCCAAAAAAAAAATAAAAATCAAAATATTCCCCAAAATCCAACAAAATTAAATATCCAACAAAAAATCCAAGCAATAAAACCAATCACATCATCCAAAACAATCCACTCCATCAACATTCAATCAAAATCAAATCATCATCATCATTAATTCTTCCTATCAATAACATTCATTCATCTATTTCAATCAATCACTTCATCCAATCATATCAATCAAATCAATCTAAGAAATGATCTTAAATCCAAGTCACACTAATCCATATCAAGCAAGCTAATCAATCAAGGAACATTATCCAATCAAATCAACAAGTTTTTTATCCTAATCTTGTCATGAGCCCAATCAATCATCATCAATGGGATATATCGTTCCCACATCATGCTTGTGTTGATCTAGGGATATAGCTTTCCCCGTAATGACAACACTATCATCATCAATCAAACAATCAATCATTGGTTTATGACTTGACAAGGGCAATACCTTGTTTGTTTTACATCCTTTGAGCACACTGAGAACACTTGCTTATGCTTAGATTGAGTGGACATTAATCATCACACCATCACTATCATCATTCAAAATAATCCAATCATCAAAACAATCAACCCAGCAATAGTAAACATCATAACCAAAGTACATCAAGCCAACCGTCAAGACAAATCCTATCTGATGAGTGCCAAGTTGCACTCATGAAATACATCTTTTTGCCTCTCTTTTTCTCCTTCCTGAGTCCATCTTTCCCAATGTCTGCACCCAAATAAGCTAGCAAGATCATTCTATTTAATGATTAATTGAGATAGATTACTTAAGATTATAGTTTTTGATTGAGTAACTAATGTGCATGGAATTGATGGAAAAATGCAAAAACTTCTCTTTTTGAATCAACGGGTGTAGATGCCAGGAACAACAATTTTGTGCATCTCTGGAGATAGTCTTCAATGGTCTCTGGATTCAATACCAAAGTACCATGACACCTAAAGTTTTGAAGAAATGAGGAAAGCCTCTCCAGGAGCTCTGCGGAAGTCTAGAGTATCTCCGGAGCTGAAGAAAGAAGCTATAGATAATCTCTGGAGCTACAAACAGTCCTCCGGAGCCTACAGAGCAAATTGCACAATCCTTCAGAGCCTACAGAGATAAGCGGAAAGGATAGACTGCAGATTGAGGAGGTGAGGAATAAACACAGAAGGTGGAATCAATTTAGCAGTGGGGGTCAAGAAGAAGTCTGAGCCAGAAAGTGATGTGGGTCTTCTACGAGATGAAGCTACAGCAAACATTCTAAGAGCGGTAGGTTGGTTAGACTTCCTAGAAAAATTTGAGGGGTTTCAGGAAGATGTTGTGGATGAATTCCTTAGAAATTTAAGGGACAATCAGACAACTATCAGAGGAGTCCAAATCAATTTCTCCTTAGCCACTATCAGCCACATTTCTGGACCTCCCGAACAAGGTGAGAGGTTTTATCACTTGAAAACCTTATACACTGATTTAATTAAGAATTTCTCTATTTGAGGTGAACCTGCTATTCAATTGCATTTGAATAAAAATGAAGTCAAAGGAATTCTTAGGTCTACACTTCCAAACCCTTGCTAGTTTGTTGCCACCTGGCTGATGAAATATTTTACTTGTGATGGTCAATTCTCTCTAGTTTTAGGACCAATCATGAAAATGCTGATTTATCTAAGACATGGGAATGCACACCCTGAGTTTAGCATAAACATTCCCAATTTCATGTATTCTGCCATCAGGGCAACTGCAGATAGATATCAGTAAAATAAGGGTCCCATGAAACATCATGGCCTCATTTTTCTAGTAGTCAAGCACCACTTCCTATCTCAGGCCAATGGGAAAGAATTATGGCAAAAATTTCTTGAGCAGAGTCCCCAGGTCAGAGAACTAGAGATGGCACAACTAGGATGTGAGAGTTCTCCTACTCACCAAGAAGAAGAAACTGAGCTTTCAGCCTCCTCCATAGTTGTTCATAGAGGAAAGAAGTCCTCACAAGAGGTAACTTCATCTGCAACCCCTGTTCCTAACAAAAAGAAGAAAGGCAAAGAAAATGCAGAACCTGCTCCTAAACAAACCCTGTATATGACTTGATCAGTTAGGAGAAAGATGACTCTAACTGAGGAATCTTTCCCTAAGGAATTAACAGAGGGAAGGTTAGGACAGAGAATAGAGGGAACCTAGTAGGCTGAAGAACAATCTCATGATTCAGATGAGATCCCTCTAGTTAGGAAGAGGAAACAAAGAGAAATTTCCCTAGAACCATCTGTTCATCTGGATTCAAGCCCAATTTCAGAACCATCATGTGCTTTGGAGACAAAAAACATACAGACTCTTACTATTTCCTCATATTCTAAGGATGAGAGACCTACTCCAGAGGCACCTACCCCACCCTTGCTCTGGAGAAGCAAAAGGAAGAGACAGCTCTCACAGGCTGAAAAAGATATTGCCCTGCTCGCTGAGGTACTCCTGGGTTTGAGAACATGTGAGGATAAGGCTGGGCCTTCATCAGTGCCAGTAGAAGCAGAGGAACCCCATGAGGATCCTCAGGACAGGCAATCTGAAGAAGAAGAAGAGACAGGGCAAATGGCCATGGAAAACCCTGATGATTAGCAAACAGAAATAGAAGCAAAAGTAGAAACCTTCTATCATCCCTCTGACCAAGAGGATGTTGAAATTTCAAAAGAACAACAGTTATCAGAAGAAATTGAAAACCTAAAGAGACTGCTCTGGGGGAAAATTTTGATTATTACTGACCTCAAAAAGGTCAAAGTAGAGGTGGAAATGGAGCAAAAACAAATTATTGCAAATCTACAGATAGGACTCCAAAGCAAAGACAAGATCATCTAGGAGAAAGATGCAGAATTAGAGGCCTAGAAAATTGAGAAAGAAGCAGAGTTGGAGGCACAAAAAATTGAGGCAGCCAAACTGTTGGAAGAAAAAGAGAAAGAGACAGCATAGAGTGTTTCTGAGCTCACCATGGCTAAAGACAATAGCCTCACAATAATGGCAGCATTGATTGAGAAAATACATAGCCAGGATAGACACTTAACTTGGGCCAACAACAAACTCAATGACTAGGATGAATATATTCAAGAGTTGGTTGGACCAAGGGCAACCAATGAACAGGAAATCCAAACAGATGCATATGTGGGTCCAATCCCCATTGACATTCCCAAAGCCCTGTTCCATTGGGAGAAGTGTAGGGAATATGAGGCTTCCAAGCCTATGTTGCAATTACAGAGGGCAGTCACTGCCAAAACAAAGAGAATAGCAACTCTGGAAGGCAAAATCATTGAAATGGCCTCCCTTTCTTTAGAAATTCTATCTTGTTGACCTCCAAGTGCTAGCTATTCTATGTTCTTACAAGAAAGAGTCCTACAGAGGAAATTCTCTTTAGTCCTATCAGACCCGGTTGAAGATACAGAGATAGCAGAAGGATTCATGACAACTTATACAAGAAGTAATGATGAGGACAAGAACTTCCTATGTGAATTATAGCTCCATGGGTTCTGTGTTAATGATATAACTTTCATTCTTAATCATTTTGTGGGGGAATGCCAGCTTAAGGCATTTATGTCCCTAATGAGGAATCACCAGATATGGAGTGAAAGGATGGAAGATCATCTTCAAAAATATTTAAAAATAGATCTCTTCATCAGGAAGGAATGTCCCAATCCCAATGCTTTCAAGATTCAATTCAGGTCCCTTATCTATCATCTAATAGTAAGAACATAATTTTGCCATTATACCTAAAAAGTTTCCAGGAATGCTGCATCGATTTTGGTCTTTTTATGATCAATTCAGCAAGTCCAGTACTTGCTGTAGCAAAGAAGAGATGGAATATTTTGACCCCAGAGTAGAAACTGAGAGAGGTGATCACCCCTACAAACTTAAGATTATTCATTAGAAAGGCAAAGTTGATATCCAAACTGATGGATAACCATAAGCAGGAATGGATAGATGGACGGTTTAAGCCCCCTCTAATAATTGAACCACTCCCTATCTGGGCTAAACAGATAGAAGATGAGAAGTCGTAGAACTAGATGAAGCAGGTTGATGAATATAGAGGCAATGGTAATATCAACTGCACAACCTGGACCACCTATGCATAGGATTATAGCTTAACTGACAAGCTTCTTCGCTAGAATAAATCCAGAATGTGAGAAGCAGGAGGACTTGCCAAACCTTAGGTATGGGGGGACGATGAGTACCAAGTTGTACTCATGAAATACATCTTTTTGCCTCTCTTTTTCTCCTTCCTGAGTCCATCTTTCCCATGAAATAAACTAGCAAGATCGTTCTATTTAATGATTAAATGAGATAGATTACTTAATATTATAATTTCTGATTGAGTGACTAATGTGCATGGAATTGATGGAAAAATGCAGAAACTTCTCTCTTTTTGAATCAACAGGTGTAGATGCTAGGAACAATAATTTTGTGCATCTCCAGAGATAGTCTTCAATGGTCTTCAGAGACAATACCAAAGTACCATGACACCTGAAGTTTTGAAGAAATGAGGAAAGCCTCTCTAGGAGCTCTGCAAGAGTCTGGAGTATCTCCGGAGCTGAATAAAGAAGCTACAGATAATCTCCGGAGCTACAAACATATCTCCAGAGTTACAGACATATCTCCAGAGCTACAGATAGGGTCAGATATCTCTGATGCCTCCTGAGAGCAGTCCATATTTCCAGCATAAGCTGTCGACCAGGCACTCTCAGCAGTGATCATAATACCCCTCATTTCACTCAAATCATCACCTGAGTGGTTTTCACCCTTTGAGTTGTCCTTATTTATTTATTCATTGGTAATATTTCCTGAACAAGAGCCAGTTTACTGTGTTATATTTTTGGTCATACCTTTGTTTCGTAAATCGACTCTTGGTCCTTCAATTTTTATCCGTTTGTTGTCTTTGTAGACAAGGTTACTTAAGGTTTGAACCTTTGAACCCGAACCATTCTCAAAGTTCAAAGTTCAAATGGTTCAATATGTCTAAAGTGTCTCATAAAGCGAGCCGTCGTTTTGTATGTCTTATGCATCTTTGAACTTTCGGGTTGAACTATGTCTTTACAAGATCAACGGTTCATGAGTTAAGTCCCTATTTCAGTAAGTCAATCCTTTGCTTATCTATATGGTCTGATTGGCATGTTTGAACCACCATATTGAACCAACACATTGAACCACGTCTTAAAGGTTCAATGGTTCAATAGTTCAAAGATTTGGTGAGTTTGGTCCCATTTGTTCCCGTGGCTTTCTAAGTCAAACTTAGCAAGAAAATTGGAGGAAATTATGTCAAAAACTCATTATGAGACCGAGAGCTCTAATTTAGCGGAGGCTACGGATAATCATTAAACTTCATGATGGCGCATGAATACTACTTGCTATTAATAAAGAAATCAGAGTTCATGTCTTTTCAAATATTTTTGGCACGTTTTGTTCCCAGCAATAATTATTCATTCTGGTTAGTGCCATTATTAACCAAGAACAAGCCATGTTTAGCAAGTAAACATATTGTGCAACGCGGAGGAGGATAGCACCAAAAGTGTAAGGCTCTTTTTATTCAAGTTTTCACAGTGAATTCAGATATCTTGAAGGTGAGTTCTGTTTCCCATATGATATTCCTAGTTCTTATCCTGGAAAGAAGAATCTCTGGAATTTCTGTTGTTTTCAAAATTCCAAGTGTTTTATTGTAATCCTCCAACTATGTCTTTGAAATCTACGTGTCTGGGGGATGAACATGGCCCTGGCCTTACTTATTCTCAATCAAAATTTGGAGATACTGCATTGGTTCAATATGATTTAGAGGAACTCAAAGAAAGAGCTAGAAACCTTGTTCAAACCCCTACAATGAAGAAAATTGTAGAAAGCGGCTTAGTTGAGGCCGCAGCTTTTCCTCAGGCTATACTGTGCCCAGAATTGGTTCAAGAGTGTATGAATAGGTACGACCCCTAGGACAGATGTGTCAGAAATGTAAACAGGGATGTCTTATTTTATGTCAACAGACAAACCCTCATGTCTGTGATGAAGATACCGCCTAAGGAGGCATATTCTAGCCTTGACATTACTGCCTCCAATGGGTATTTCTCAGAGAAAAGATCAACTTACAAAAGTGTAATAGCAAGGAACTAGTTGCTAAAATTTCAAAAGGGCGGTTCAAGGTTGCCCAGACCACTTACCAGAGATCATTTGATAAAAGAAGTAAGGGATATTGTGGTATTGTTACACAGACTGAAGGGCAGTCAGCATGCCTATTATTGGGAGGACTGGATGTACTTTTTCATACAAGTCATCCTTCAAGAGGATCAATATTTGGATTGGGCCGAAATAGTAGCTGACTGTCTACATCAGGGTTTAAGTAATTGTCTGGGTAACAGAGATTTCTATATGTCTTCGTACCTGTTCTATTGTCTAGCATCTACAAGAGATTGGTTTGACCTACCCCATGCACCCATAGCTGAGAATAGTAAAATTTATGAATATTATTCATAGTTGCAAAGAAAGAATTGCTATGAAAATTACAAAAGGGTTAATGATGTCTTCACTGGGAAAATGACTTATGAATTGGCAGGGAACCTGGGTAAGAGAATGTCCAGTGAAGCAATGCAACTGATCAGTATCTATGGTAGCTTCTTCATCCAATTTTCTGAGTTCACTTACATCAGAGTTGGAGGATTTGATGGTGAACCTATGAAGTTACCTAGATATGTGTTTGATCATTTCGTGCTGATGGAGGTATGTAGGCAACTGGCACATGTTGATAAGAAATTTCCATCAAAAAGGGGTTGTGGTATTTCTTTTCCTATTGAACTTGGGCATTATTCATGCCATTCAAAATCTGATGCCTTGAATTTGGAGGTGAACCTCAAAAGGTTCAATTTTCAGTCCCTCACTGCCAGGTCTCAATTTGACAGTAAAAGATTTGTCCAAGAGAACCTAGATTCTAGAATAGGGCATTCACACCTTCCTAAACTGGAGGATTACTGGGAAGACTGTCCAGATGAATTTGAGGTCAAAAGAAGGCTGTGGTGTAGGTTTTCTTTGGGGAAAATGATTACACTCAATTTAAACATGGATATTTCTGATGATGGGGAACAGTTGGTTGACCCACAATTTGAAAGAGTAGAACACTTACCCATTCCAGAGGTGGACTAGAGCAAAAAGGAAGAGGACAGAATTGAAGTTAAAACTGTTCCAGTAATAAGAAGAACTGAGAAATGGTTGAGAGAAAAGAGACAGGAAGGGCTGCAGGATAAAAATGCTCAACAATTCTCTTCAATGGTTGAATCATCACCTCCCATAGACTCTTCTAATCAACCTATTGCTATCTATGGTGCAGGTGCTTCCAAGCCATCAACTAAGAGAAGCCCTACCACTAAGAGATCCAGAAGTGTCCTCACAGACATTCTGCCATCTCGTGTTACCAGGTTGAGGACTAAAGGGAAAATAAAGAAACAGGTTTCTGAAACAATAATTGTTGATTTAAATTCAGAGGAAGATCCAGAAGAATAAATGGGTGAGAAGGAGCTAAGTCCACAGAGAACAGAGGAGGTTGACACCGGGTCACAGTCAGGGACTGTTCTGGAGAATCCTGAAATATTAATGATTTCAAATGTATCCTCTAATGCAGTGAACCCTGAGAAGACAATCTCAGCCCCTGCACCAAAGTGGCTAGAGAGTTCCATCGCTGACAAGAAAAAAGTGATTCCTTTTGTTGTCTCTTTGGAGGACATGGTAAGCAAATGTTTGGGGAAAACCCTTAAGTCCAAGAAACTCAAGATGACATCTAGAATAAATATTGACCCAAACACTGGTAACTGGAGTGCTGAAATTGCTAAGCCAGTGACCGAAGAAGAGGTGCAGAATCCAACAGTGTGCGATTTCACTGTGGAGAGAGTGGATCTCGGTGCTGCCTCTACTAAGAGGATGGTCAGTCGAACAATGAAATATGAAAAGGACAAGAGGGAGTTGAAACAAACTCTACGCTCAATGGCAGAGTACATTGAGGCTATTAACAATCCTAACCCACAGCCAATCTCACAGCTTCCCCTATCTTTTGACCCAACATCACCTGTCAACTAAAGGATGTTAGATCAGGTTCATAGAAGCAAAATGGTGAGAAAAACATCTGACAGTTGGTTGAATAACATTGAACAAAAAGGGACTGAATACATTCATGAGCTCAAAAGCATATACGATCTGACTGCTACCACAATCGAGGATCTTAAAGCACAGGTTGCTGTTTGGATGAAAGATGAAGGTAAGTGGATGAATGTGATAAACTAAATAGATGAAGTTCAAAAATATGGGCTAGCTAAGTTTTTGATAGAGAAAAGCTTGACTGGTTTGGACAAGGATTTGTTATATGTGAACAAAAAGAATATTGAATAGAGGAACTCCATATCTTGGCAGGGTCGTTTTGAACTTTCAAAGTTAATTAAGGAAATAATAGAATTCACTCAATCGTTGCAACATGACTTGCAATGTATTGATATTAAATACATTAAACATGATGGAAAACCAGTGGAAGACGTCGATGCAGTGGTCCAATCTTTCAAAGATAAAATCAACTTCGTCAAAGAAAATGACAATATTTTAATTGAGGACTTCTCCAGGATTTCCAAAGTTGAATCACTACTTTACCTTTGCATCGACACACTTCCAGAACACAAAGAAAAATTTGGTAAAATGCGAAGGGAAAAGGAGGTTTGGAAGTCAAGAATGAAGCATATAGGAATTCCTAACTTCCCAAAGATTCAGGAGTTCATTGCTACTTTTCAGGAATGGAAGACCCAACGTGCTACCCAGGCCACCGATAACAAATCCGGAGATACAAACCTGTCATCCCAATCATGACCTCATTGGCTCGTTTTCTTTGTTTCAGTTCCTTTATTATGTTATTTTCAGCAAATCTTTTTTTTTTTTTTTAAATCAGTTGTTAAAAACTAAATCCCATACGGGTCAGAGTTATGTTAACTCTGGGTTTGATTTACTCAAGGACATGATTAAGACATTCATATTTATAAGTTTTTAAAATGTGGGTAAGATATAGAAGTTTAGGAAAGAAAAGAAGAGGGAAATTTTTGGATAAACTGTTCATAGTTTTGCATTATGTGATGATTGTTTGAGTAATTTTCATCTGTGAATGAGAAGAAGAAACATTTACTACTTATTTGGATCTATGCGTCTGAATGTGTGGAATTAGATTTTCTATGTGAAATCTCCTTTCATCTGGTAATTGTTCTTTATTTGGACAACTCGTCATATGTGTTTTATTATTTATTGGTTCAGCAAGTTCGTGTGACTGCATTCATATATTTAAATGTACTAAAAATAGGATTTGCGCATTCTATTGCTCATTGTTACTATATAAATCTATCGCATTCATAACATGGTTATGTATGAATGTTAGTCTGCCTTAAGTATTTTCTGGTTAAAAGTGCATGTGGATAGTTGAATAGATTAAATTCATTGAAAAATCTTAAAGGGAGTTGTACCTAAATTCAGAGGGGAACTAATCCAAAAGGTTCACCCATTTGTTGCTTAACTCATTTGTTCTTCAAAAGAGGGGTATAGAGTCAGAATAAATTATTTTCAGAAGAAGGACAAATCTGTTAACCAACAGTTTTTGGTGACTCTACTGGGGAATTCAAAACAAAATCATTAATTAAAGATTGGTCGCCTGAATATGAAGCAACAATGGTGCTTCCACATGAAAACATTATTCCTGTTCTGCAACCCAATCTTGGATTTCAAGACGAGCAGGAAGACATTATTGGCCAGTTGAATACCCTTGCTTGGCGTACTCGTCGGAATAGTGAAGATTACAGAAGAGCAAGCAGAGTATTAGAACAGGAAGAGGAATTGGCCGATAACCTAAGATTCCTGTTACTCAAGTAGAGAAGAAGGCAGGCACGGAACGCAGCAAGAAACCAAGTCCTTGAAGCACAAAGAAATCAAGAACAACATAGAAATCAATAACTGCCTATCTAGTTTCAATATTTTAAGCTGGATTCTAGACCGTATACCAGGTCTTCGAGAAGAGAGGGAGTTGAGGACCCTACCTTTCAAGCATTGCAAAATCTTAATTTTCCTTATATCCCTACTCGTGCAAGAAGAGCTAGAAGTAGACCCCCTAGTCCCCCTAAATCTTCTACTTACCCTGTTTGTCAAGCTTTAACTCTTTCAGGCACCGTTATCCCCTTAGCTATAAATTTTCTACCCATGGCTCAACCTTGGGGAGTAGCCATAGGGCCTCTGAACCTAGGGGCTAACCTAAATCCTTTACCCAAAAATGCAAGAGAAAATTTGCCTAGATTTAATGGAGATGACAAACAATCACCAAAAGAACATTTGTGTGCTTTTGCAGCAGCATGTAGTGTCTTGGGTGTACAACACCAAGATGTTGCCATAAGGCTCTTTGTGCAGACTTTGACTGACACTGCGGCACAATGGTTCTACCACTTGACTAATTCCTCTATTTCAAATTGGAATGAGATGAAGACTGCTTTTGAAAATAGGTTCAAAAGTGCAAAGGATGAACATTACCTCCTTGCACAGCTGACTTAGCTTATAAAAGAGATTCATGAACCTATGAGGGAGTTCGTGGCTAAGTTTAATAGAATTGTGAACAAAATCCCTACTACTAAAAGACCATCTGGTGAAAATCAAAAATGTTTCTTTATTAATTCTATGCCTCCTGATATTAGCTTCCATCTCAGGAGAGGTGTAATTGCTGATTTACCAACTACACAAGCCTTAGCAGTCGGATTGGAGGGTGACCTCATTATGGCCGGTAAATGGAAAAGAGAGGTCCAGATGCCAAATGCCCAGCCCTCATCATCTACAGATCCTGTAGTGCAAAGGTTGGTTAATGATATGATTGCCTTGAAGAGGCAACTACCTAAAGCTGGTGCCCCCTTCCAACAATCGTATCAAGATATAAGTAGAAGGAATTTGAATCAGTAAGCAAATACTGGTAGAGCTTTACCACTGACATCAGCACAGCCAAGACTGACTATTGAAGCTCCTCCTGGGAGGGGAAACATGTGTATTTTTCACTTGACTACCGACCATGATGGAAATTCTTGCCCAGAAATGCTCAGATACACTCAGATGACTTGTACTCAAGATATGCTAGAGGAAGCCACAGAAGAAGAAAGGAACTTTGAGGAACTTGGCGGCTCTGAAATACACTTCCTGGAATACGAGTCTAATTCAGAAAGGGAAGGTGAAATATTGGTAACCCTTGAAGATCCTTCATGTGCTGTGCTCACTAGGAGTCAGAGGAATATGAGACCCTCTAATACTCAAGAAGTACCTGGCAAAGGTAAGGAGCCTTTAACTAGAACTCATGGTGCTAATTTGAAGGCTCAGGAAAATAGATTGGTACATAGAAATGATCTAGATGCTTCTTTTGATATTGTAGATTTCTGTAAGTCTGCAAAAATTCAAATTTCTCCTATTGAGTATCTCAAGTTGAAACCTACTGAACTTGACAAATTATTCAAACATATTAAAGGTAGTCCTACACAAACTAAATTTGAGAACCAATTAGAGGTTGATACTGAATCCCCCATTGCTAGACTATTTGCTTCCTCATCTGAGTCATCCTTGTCTACTCCTAAAACAACTCCCAATTGATCAACCAATGCTCCTTATACTAATTTGAAACCCAATCCTTTCTATGTGTCCTTGTTTATCAATGGTCATAAACTTAGTAACTGCATTATAGATTCAGGAGCCTCTAATAATATTATGCCTTCCTCTGTGGCTAAAGCCCTAGGCTTATCACTCACAAAAACATTTGGTAGATGTTATTCTATGGATGGAAAATAGGTTTCCTTGCTTGGGCAGATTAAAGATGCATGAGTTGCTCTTGCAGCTTACCCTGACAAAAAGGTCAAATTGACTATTTTGGTAGCAGATATTCCTGCCAGTTATGGAATACTTTTGAGTAGGACATTTTGCAAGGATTTGGGTGGACAAATCAAACTGGATTGGTCAGAGGCCACAATCCTGGTGGGAAAGCAGAAAGTGAAGCTGGAACCTGAGCCCAATTGCAAGTTCACTGTCTATCCCTCTGATGATCCCAAGGCACATATTTTGTTTGAAGAATGTAAATTTGGCAACTATTTTCTCTCCTCTGAACAGAGCTGTGAGGTAGAACCCAAAGAAAAATTAATGCAAAGGTCTGTACATTCTGATGATCTATGGGTTATGGAATTTGATGGCAGTTGTGCTACTGCTGGTTCAGGGGCTGGAGTTGTGTTGATCTCACCTGAAGGTGAAATTTTTTCTTATTCTTTTAAGCTAGAGTTCAAAAACACCAATAATACTGCAGAATATGAAGCTTTACTACTTGGATTATTCGAAGCTAAAGGAAAGGGTGTGAAGGTACTTAAGGTGAAGGGTGATGCTGAACTAATTGTGAAACAGGTAAGGGGGATATTTTCTATTAAGAATGAGAGACTAAGGCATTACAGAAATAGGGTATGGGATGAGGTTGAATATTTTGATACCTTCTCTATTGAAACAATTCCCAGAGATCAAAACTCCCGAGCAGATTCTTTAGCAGTATCAGCTTCTCTCCTTTTACCACATCTAGATTTCAAAAAAGATTCTTACAGAATAGAAATGATATATCATCCTAATGTCCCTAACAATGCCGAGAGCTGGCAAGTTTTTGAAAGTGATAATCAGATCAGAAAGTTTTTAGAAAATGCTGAAATGTTCCTGGGGACCTATTTTGAAGGTTCCGAAATAGAGTGTAAATAATTCAATCCTGACCTTGGGATTAATCCAAGAGATGACATGATTCAGTTAAAGGGAAACAAAATCCCTAAAGGGCTGGTCTCTTTAGAACATCTATTTTCTCAAAGAGATGAATATGTTAAAGGCAAACCTCCCTGTATTACTGATAAAGTAGAGGATTATGAGAAGATAAATATTGGAGATGAAGCTAATCCTAAATGGGTATCCATTGGTAAGTGCTGCTCTTCAGAGGAGAAAAACAAATTGATCAAATTGCTAATCAAATATAAGGACGTTTTCGCCTGGTGCTATGATGATCTCAAAAATTTTAGACATGGATAGTTTCAACATCATATTCCTTTAAAACCAAATGCAACTCCATTCAGGCAAAAGCTGAGGAATTATAACCCGAAAGTTGCTGAAGCCATTTTTAAGGAGATTGATAAGATGTTGAAAGCTAGAATTATCTATCCGATCCATCACTCCACTTGGGTGGCAAATATTGTTCCAGTACGAAAGAAGAATGGAGAAATAAGGATCTGTGTTGACTTCAGGAACTTAAATCAAGCTAGCCTGAAAGATAACTATCCATTACCTGTGATGGACCACATCTTACAGATAGTTGCTGGGTCTGAAATGATGTCTATGCTGGATGGTTTCTCAGGTTACAATCAGATAGGTGTGGCAGCAGAAGATCAACATAAGACTGCTTTCACTACACCTCGAGGAACTTTTGCCTATAATCGAATGCCCTTTGGCTTGATTAATGCGGGAGCAACTTTTCAGTGGGCAATGGATTCATCTTTTAAAGACCTGAAGAACAGAATTATTATTATTTACCTTGATGATTTGACTATTTTTTTCCAAGAATAGAGAAGATCACTTGAGAGATCTAGAGTCTATCTTGCAAAGGTGTTGAAGCCATGGCATCTCACTCAATCCCAAGAAGTTAGTTTTCTGTGTGACTGAGGGAAAATTGTTGGGACACCTAGTCTCAAAAGACAGAATCAGATTTGATCCAGAGAGGATCAGGGAAATTCAATAGCTTAGTCTCCCTTCAAATAGGACTGGAGTCAAGTCCTTCTTTGGTCAAATCAATTTTCTCAGAAGGTTCATTCCAACTTTGCTGAGATTACAAAACACATTGTTGGAATGATCAGTGAGAAACAACCATTCAGGTGGAATGAAGTCACTAAGAAGGCATTTGAGGACATCAAGGAAGCAATTGCAAACACTCCCACTGTGGTAAATCCTAACTTTCAAAAGGATTTTATTATTTACTGTTATGCTTCGGAACACACCATGTCAGGTATTTTGTTACAGAAAAATGAATTGGATGAAGAGGTTCCCATAGCTTTTATGAGCATTCCTCTTAAAAAGCATGAGCTGAAATATTCTTTGGTTGAAAAACAAGCTTTTGCAGTGGTTAAAGCTGTTAAACAATTTAGATATTATATACTTCATTCCCATTCAGTTGTATTTGTTCCAAATTTAGCTGTGAAAAGTATTTTGACTCAGCAAGAAGTGGGATTAAACAATAGAGCAACGTGGGTTGCTAAAATTCAGGAATATGATCTGGAAGTTAAGCCCACTAAGCTGATCAGGGGTCAAGGTTTATGTAAGTTGATTGCTGAGAACAAAGAACAAGAAGGAGAAGGACTCCCCACAGTTTTATTGGTAAGCTTGCAGGACCCATGGTTTCTGGATGTGGCACATTATCTTACATATGGGGATTGTCCTAATCACCTAACTCCTAAAGAGAAAAGAAACCTAAAGCTAAAATCTATAAAATATGTTATTTGGGGGGATGTCCTTTATAAGAAAGGATTAGATGGAACTTTCCTGAGGTGTGTAGATAAAGAGCAGCAGAATAAGCTCTTAGAAGTTTTCCATAATGAAGCATGTGTTGGACATTTTTCTTCTTCAGTTACAGCTTTCAAGATTCTCAGAAATTGTTACTACTGGCCAGGGATGTTTAAGGATGCATATAGATGGGTGGCCAATTGTGAAAAATGTAAAATGTTCTCAGGGAGGCCACAACTTGCAACTCTACCTTTGAGGCCTGTTGTTATTGAAGAACCCTTTAAACAATGGGGATTGGATTTTATTGGGCCTATCTCACCCCCCTCAAGTGCAGGGCATACCCACATCTTAACAGCAACAGATTATTTTACAAAATGGGTTGAGGCAGCCCCTGTAAAAAGAACAACTTCAGAGGTGGTTTGTAATTTTCTCAAGGAAAATATTTTGGTACGATTTGGTGTGCCCCAGAAGATTGTAGCAGACAATGCTACCAGTTTCTCTTCAGTTGAACTGACTTTTTTCTATTATGAACATAGTATTTCTCTCTCCCATTCATCAGATTACTATCCCCAAGGGAATGGACAGGCTGAGTCCAGTAACAAAAACCTGATTGCTATCATGAAGAAATTGGTGAATGACAACCCCAGAGATTGGCATAAGAGGTTGTATGAAGCACTCTGGGCCAATAGAATAACTCTGAAAAGAGCAATTGGGATGGCACCTTTTGAATTAGTTTATGGGATAGGTGCCCAATTATCTTTACCTCTAGAGCTATCTATAGCCAAGTTGCAAAGTGTAATTGAGGATCAGTATTTCCAAGATTCCCTGGAGAAGAGGATTATGTATTTAACTAAGATTGAAGAAGAGAGAAATGAGTTGGTTGACCGAATTACTGTGCATCAAGCTAGAGTTAAAGAAATTTTTGATAGGAAAACAAGACCTAGGAAGTTTATGGAAGGAGATGAAGTATTACTGTGAGATAGAAGAAGAGAACCAAAGGGTGCACATAGCAAATTTGACTCGCTTTGGAAAGGACCTTTCAAGATTCACCAGGTATTGGGTCCAAATTCTTTTAAATTGGAATATCCTAATGGAACTATTTTACCCCTGTCCTATAATGGATAGGATCTCAAGCTGTATCGTCTATAAACAAGGTCCCCTATTTTGTACATAGTCTTCCCTTTGTTTAGTTTTGTGTTTTCCTTTCCCGTTTTTGTTTTTGTCCTGTTCTGTTTCCTTTCTTCTCTATTTTCCTTTTTCTGCGAAACCAGAGCTTCTGAGTTCTCTGCATTTTTCCAGAAAATGTAGTCCCCAGTCAGAGCTAATGTTACCCTTTGAGTCGCCCTTATTTATTTATTCATTGGTAATATTTCCTGAACAAGAGCTGGTTTACAATGTTATATTTTTGGTCATACCTTTGTTTCGTAAATCGACTCTTGGTCCTTCAATTTTTATCCGTTTGTTGTCTTTGTAGACAAGGTTACTTAAGGTTTGAACCTTTGAACCCAAACCATTCTCAAAGTTCAAAGTTCAAATGGTTCAATATGTCTAAAGTGTCTCATAAAGTGAGCCGTTGTTTTGTATGTCTTATGCGTCTTTGAACTTTCGGGTTAAACTATGTCTTTACAAGTTCAACGGTTCATGAGTTAAGTCCCTATTTCAGTAAGTCAATCCTTTGCTTATCTATATGGTCTGATTGGCATGTTTGAACCACCATATTGAACCAACACATTGAACCACATCTTAAAGGTTCAATGGTTCAATAGTTCAAAGATTTGGTGAGTTTGGTCCTGTTTGTTCCCGCGGCTTTCTAAGTCAAACTTAGCAGGAAAGTTGGAGGAAATTATGTCAGAAACTCATTATGAGACTGAGAGCTCTAATTTAGCGGAGGCTACGGATAATCATTATACTTCATGATGGCGCGTGAATACTACTTACTATTAATGAAGAAATCAGAGTTCAAGTCTTTTCAAATATTTTTGGCATGTTTTGTTCTGACCAATAATTATTCATTCTGGTTAGTGCTATTATTAACCAAGAACAAGCCAAGTTTAGCAAGTAAACATACTGTGCAACGCAGAGGAGGATAGCACCGGAAGTGTAAGGCTCTTTTTATTCAAGTTTTCGCAGTGAATTCAGATATCTTGAAGGTGAGTTCTATTTCCCATATGCTATTCCTAGTTCTTATGCTGGAAAGAAGAATCTCTGGAATTTTTGTTGTTTTCAAAATTCCAAGTGTTTTATTGTAATCCTCCAACTATGTCTTTGAAATCTACGTGTTTGGGGGATGAACATGGTCCTGGCCTTACTTATTCTCACTTGGAATTTGGAGATACTGCATTGGTTCAATATGATTTAGAGGAATTCAAAGAAAGAGCTAGAAACCCTGTTCAAACCCCTACAATGAAAAAAATTGTAGAAAGTGGCTTAGTTGAGGCCGCAGCTTTTCCTCAGGATATATTGTGCCCAGAATTGGTTCAAGAGTGTATGAATAGGTACGACCCCCAGGACAGATGTGTCAGAAATGTAAACGGGGATGTGTTATTTTATGTCAACAGACAAACCCTCATGTCTATGATGAAGATACCACCTAAGGAGGCATATTCCAGCCTTGACATTATTGCCTCCAATGGGTATTTCTCAGAGAAGAGATCAACTTACAAAAGTGTAATAGCGAGGAACTAGTTGCTAAAATTTTAGAAGGGCGGTTCAAGGTTGCCCAGACCACTTACCAGAGATCATTTGATAAAAGAAGTAAGGGATATTGTGGTATTGTTACATAGACTGAAGGACAGTCAGCATGCCTATTATTGGGAGGACTGGATGTACTTTTTCATACAAGTCATCCTTCAAGAGGATCAATATTTGGATTGGGCCGAAATAGTAGCTAACTATCTACATCAGGGTTTAAGTAATTGTCTGGGTAACACAGATTTCTACATGTCTTCGTACCTGTTCTATTGTCTAGCATCTACAAGAGATTGGTTTGACCTACCCCATGCACCCATAGCTGAGAATAGTAAAATTTATGAATATTATTCATAGTTGCAAAGAAAGAATTGCTATGAAAATTACAAAAGGGTTAATGATGTCTTCACTAGGACAATGACTTATGAATTGGCAGGGAACTCGGGTAAGAGAATGTCCAGTGAAGTAATGCAACTGATCAATATCTATGGTAGCTTTTTCATCCAATTTTCTAAGTTCACTTACATCAGAGTTGGAGGATGTGATGGTGAACCTATGAAGTTACCTAGATATGTGTTTGATCGTTTTGTGCTGATGGAGGTATGTAGGCAACTTGCACATGTTGATAAGAAATTTCCATCAAAAAGGGGTTGTGGTATTTCTTTTCCTATTGAACTTGTGCATTATTCATGCCATTCAAAATCTAATGCCTTGAATTTGGAGGTGAACCTCAAAAGGTTCAATTTTCACTCCTTCACTGCCAGGTCTCAATTTGACAGTAAAAGATTTGTCTGAGAGAACCTAGATTCTGGAACAGGGCATTCACACCTTCCTAAACTGGAGGATTACTGGGAAGACTGTCCAGATGAATTTGAGGTCAGAAGAAGGCTGTGGAGTAGGTTTTCTTTGGGGCAAATAATTACACTCAATTTAAACATGGATATTTCTAGTATTTCTGATGATGGGGAACTTTTGGTTGACCCACAATTTGAAAGAGTAGAACACTTACCCATTCCAGAGGTGGACTAGAGCAAAAAGGAAGAGGATAGAATTGAAGTTAAAACTCTTCCAGTAATAAGAAGAACTGAGAAATGGTTGAGAGAAAAGAGATAGGAAGGGCTGTAGGATAATAATGCTCAACAATTCTCTTCAATGGTTAAATCATCACCTCCCATAGACTCTACTAATCAACCTATTGCTATCTATGGTGCAGGTGCTTCCAAGTCATCAACTAAGAGAAGCCCTGCCACTAAGAGATCTAGAAGTGTCCTCACAGATATTCTGCCATCTCATGTTACCAGGTTGAGGACTAAAGGGAAAAGAAAGAAATAGGTTTCTGAAACAATAATTGTTAATTTAAATTCAGAGGAAGATCTAGAAGAACAAATCGGTGACAAGGAGCTAAGTCCCCAGAGAACAGAGGAGGTTGACACCGGGTCACAATTAGGGACTATTTTGGAGAGTCCTAAAATATTAATGATTTCAAATGTATCCTCTGATGCAGTGAACCCTGAGAAGACAATCTCAGCCCCTGCACCAAAGTGGCTAGAGAGTTCCATCGCTGACAAGGAAAAAGTGATTCCTTTTGTTGTCCCTTTGGAGGACATGGTAAGCAAATGTTTGGGGAAAACCCCCAAGTCCAAGAAACTCAAGACGACATCTAGAATAAATATTGACCCAAACACTGGTAACTGGAGTGCTGAAATTGCTAAGCCAGTGACCGAAGAAGAGGTGCAGAATCCAACAGTGCATGATTTCATTGTGGAGAGAGTGGATCTCGGTGCTACCTCCAGAGCTGCAGATGTCCACCACCTTGAAGCTTCTACTAAGAGGATGGTTAGTCGAACAATGAAAGATGAAAAGGACAAGAGGGAGTTGAAACAAACTCTACGCTCAATGGCAGAGTACATTGAGGCTATTAACAATCCTAACCCATAGCTGATCTCACAGCTTCCCTTGTCTTTTGACCCAACATCGCCTGTCAACCAAAGGATGTTAGATCAGGTTCATAGAAGCAAAATGGTGACAAAAACATTTGATAGTTGGTTGAATAACATTGAACAAAAAGGGACTGAATACATTCATGAGCTCAAAAGCATATACGATTTGACTGCTACCACAATCGAGGATCTTAAAGCACAGGTTGCTATCTGGACGAAAGATGAAGGTAAGTGGATGAATGTGATAAACCAAATAGATGAAGTTCAAAAATATGGGCTGGCTAAGTTTTTGACAGAGAAAAGCCTGACTGGTTTGGACGAGGATTTGTTATATGTGAACAAAAAGAATATTGAATGGAGGAACTCCATATCCCAGCAAGGTCGTTTTGAACTTTCAGAGTTAATTAAGGAAATAATAGAATTCACTCAATTGTTGCAACATGAATTGCAATGTATTGATATTAAATACATTAAAGATGATGGAAAACCAGTGGAAGACGTCGATGTAGTGGTCCAATCTTTCAAAGATAAAATCAGCTTCGTCAGAGAAAATGACAATATTTTAATTGAGGACTTCTCCAGGATTTCCAAAGTTGAATCACTACTTTACCTCTGCATCGACACACTTCCAGAACACAAATGAAAATTTGGTAAAATGCGAAGGGAAAATGAGGTTTGGAAGTCAAGAATGAAGCATATATGAATTCCTAACTTCCCAAAGATTTAGGAGTTCGTTGCTATTTTTCAGGAATGGAAGACCCAACGTGCTGTCCAGGCCACCGATAACAAATCTAGAGATACAAACCTGTCATCCCAGTCATGACCTCATTGGCTCGTTTTCTTTGTTTCTGTTCCTCTTTTATGTTAATTTCAGCAAATCTTGTTTTTTTTAAAAAATTAGTTGTTAAAAACTAAATCCGGTACAGGTCAGAGTTATGTTAACTCTGGGTTTGATTTACTCAAGGACATGATTAAGACATTCATATTTATAAGTTTTTAAAATGTGGGTAAGATATAGAAGTTTAGGAAAGAAAAGAAGAGGGAAATTTTTGGCTAAACTGTTCATAGTTTTGCATTATGTGATGATTGTCTGAGTAATTTTCATCTGTAAATGAGAAGAAGAAACATTTACTGCTTATTTGGATCTATGCATCTGAATGTGTGGAATTAGATTTTCTGTGTGAAATCTCCTTTCATCTGGTAATTGTTCTTTATTTGGACAACTCGTCATATGTGTTTTATGTTTTATTGGTTCAACAAGTTCATGTGAATGCATCCATATATTTAAATGTACCAAAAATAGGATCTATGCATTCTATTGCTCATTGTTACTATATAAATCTATCACATTCATAACATGGTTATGTATGAATGTTAGTCTTCCTTAAGCATTTTTTGGTTAAAAGTGCATGTGGATAGTTGAATAGATTAAATTCATTGAAAATCTTAAAGGGAGCTATACCTAAATTCAGAGGGGAACTAATCCAAAAGGTTCACCCATTTGTTGCTTAACTCATTTGTTCTTCAAAAGAGGGGTATAGAGTCAGAATAAATTATTTTTAGAATAAGGACAAATCTGTTAACCAACAGTGGTGAAGGGTCATCTTTAGTTAAACTGCTGGAGTTTTATCTTTTCAAAGTTTTTGCATGAGTTATAGATGGAACTGATTCAATATCCTTATTTTTAGGGCCTCGATGCCCAAATGTATTAAGACTCAAACTTAGACTTATGAGTGGACTTCTGTTCCACTCAAGTCTACTTTTATTGCATGATTATTTTCCATAGTTAGATAGTTAGTATAATAAATAGATGGATGTCATCTCATACAAGACTGGTAGATAAAATTAGTGATATGTCATCACCCATTTTCATATATACTTATAGAAATAGTAGAAGAAAAATACAATGATTGATTTATTCTGATTCTCAATAATCTCCGTTCGGTGATATCAATATCTTTCATGAATGCAAAGCATATGGAATTGGTTTGAATTTAGTTGTGATCTTATTTTGTGTTGATTCTCTACTGTAGCCTTAAGCTCCAAGGGTGTGGAGTAAGGGCCACTCTCACCACCAAGGCAAGAGGCTAGTACCACTGTTTTATTACTTTAGATTTTGTTATGAAAAATATTTACTGATTTTATTAGGTAGATGCATGTTACTATTTTTAAGATTGCTTTGAGTAAGTTTCCTGTTTAATTTTATCTTCAGCATTCATTAAATTCATTCAGCAAGTAGATAGATTAATCTCTTCAAATTTGTAGAAGCTGTTAGGATTGGCTAGAAACTGGTAACTGTAGAATCCCTAGTTGCAGATAGCTGAGGACACATCCCCTAGATTTTTGACATCTAAAAATAGATTTAATGATGAGGTACAATGACACCTTATCACTATCAATCATCAACATTAACACCAAAGCAAATCAACTCAATCACATCAACTCCAATTAGAACAAATCCAATCACTTCAGCAAATCAAAAGTAGCTCAATCCACCACATATCATCACATCGTCAACATTTCATCAATCCCAATCAATCCATTTTCATCATCTCATCAATAAAACACAAATTAGAACTACATCTCATTTCCATTGTTAAGTGCCTTGATCCCGTGGATATAGGGTATGTAGGCAGTCTGGAGTATGAAGGAAGTGCCCAGATTCAGGCATAGGTGATTTTCCTTTTTCTCCTCTCATAATTTCTTCTATCATTTATCTTCTATATCATTAATAAACAACTTCTTCCAATTAATCTATCATTCAATCAATCCATTTCCTTCAATCAAATCATCCATTCATATCAATTCAATTTACTCCAATCAATCATCACTTCTTCCAATCTTCATTCATCATTTCATCATCCTCAAATCATTCCAAACAATGATCCAAATGCATATCATCCTTCATCCATACCAATCAAGTTAATCAATCAAGACAAGTTATCCCAACGCAATCCATGGTCTTGATCCTAGCCTTGTTGTAAGCCAAATCAATCGGCCAATCAGTCAACCAACTCAGCAAACAACCTTGTGTTCATCTAGGGATATAGCTTTTCCTGCCATGACAACACTCTCAACTATCATTAATCAAATAATCAATCAATGGTTTATAGCTTGACAGGGGCAATACCTTATTTGTTTTTGAATCATTTGTGCATGCTTGCTTGTGTGTATTAACATTTATCTTGCATTTGTATCAAATTGGTATAAATCTAGCTAATATTGATATCTTGTATCTATACAAGGTTGTATTATGCTGGGGCATGAGACACAACGTCACCCTGGTCCTTATAACTTGGTGCATAATGTCTAGTGCTATATCAAGCATCATGGTTGCTCACATTCATTGCAGCATAATGTATCCTTCATTTCTTCTATCCAACACCTTATCTTCTTAACCAATTCATTTTCTTTCAAGAGCCTACCCGTGTTTGTCCAACCCACCTATCCTCTCGAGGGGGCATCATTCCATCATCATCCTATCATTTCCTCATCCTATCCTACATCATCATCTTATCTTTTCATCTCACCCATTTTCCTCTATCCATACCTTAGATTCTTTGAAATGATGTTACTCAACACAAATCTTATCATCTCGAACATCATCTCAAAGAGGGGCAAAATGTAGACACCCGAATTTGTCCATGTCTTGTAACACCTAGTCAAAAACATCACTTAGACATCATGTAGCATTTTGTCCTAAACCCACTCTTAATCCCATTTATCCATTAAGCCAATTAATTAAATAAATTTTATTTATTTAATTAATTTCACATTCATAATCCCACTTTCTAATTAATTAAATAAATTTTATTTATTTAATTAATTTCTACATCATATCCCAATCATATCCTAATCCCACTATCCAATTAATTAAATAAATCTTATTTATTTAATCAATTTTCCAACTCATATCCCAACTAATTCAAATAAAATATTTGAATTAAGTCCTCTCCTCTCACCACATTCCAACACTTGTCCATCTCTCAATTGAATCATGTGTGGTAGTACAACTTTTATTTAAAATCCTTCACATGTACAACTAATGGGACCTAATTTTAGTATCTGTGTACACAATCACACATGAGACCTATTCTCCTCCCTCCACTTGTCACATGACTACAACTCCCTTGAAGAGTGGGAATAATTAATCAATCCTAGCCGTCTAAATCAATCATTTATCTTTTTAATCTCAACCATCCATTTGAACCAAGCCTTTCCTATAAATCAACCCCCTCACAAGCCATTTGAAGGAGGCATTGAGTTGGAGTATCCTTATGTTGTTGAAATATCTTTAGAGCCTTTGCATCTATCATCATCATCTTCCATCTATCAATCTTCCATCTATCATCTCAATCCTATGCAAATGTTATGCTGCCGAATTGTGAGCAACCAACATATCAAATCAATCAAACAATTTGTCTTGCATCTTTGAGGTATTGAATGATTTGGGTTTAGGTTATGCATTTCATTGTTTTATCATTTCCATTTGCAAATCCAATTTTTTTGATAAACAGTTAGTATATTGAGCTTAACTAGAACTGCAATCTTGCATTGTGAGATGCTATTCTTCAGTTCAAGTACTTCAGTGAACTCTTGTAATTAATCTTGTAGGCAGTGAGCCTCCTTTGAGTGGTGAGCTCTGGGCAGTGTGCCTGAAGGCATGTGCCTTCCCATTTTGTAATATGTTTAACAGAGTATAAAATCTTGTGGGCTAACCCCCACTGTGGTTTTTCCCTTAACCAGGTTTCCACGTAAAAATCCTAGTGTTCTATGTGCTGATTATGTTTTTGCTCGTGTTGTTGATTCATGCTTTCATGGTTATTACATTAATCTATTAATAAGTTGCAAAGAAGATTAAATACAGAAAAAGATAAAGTTTTGAGACAACCGATTCACCCCTCCCCCCTCTCAGTTGTCTACCCTAATTTTAACCTGATGTTAGGTCTAGATGCAGTCAAATACAACAATGCTCCAGTCATAGACCTATAAATAGTCTGATTCACCTCCAGAGACTCATCATCTTTGCTTAAGTGGCATCCAGTGACCATGTGAGTTCTCATTGGTTTTGAATCCTCCATACCAAACTTCTTCAATAATTCTTTGAGATACTTAGCTTGAGAAATAAAGATACCATCATTTAGTTGGGCAATTTGAAGACCAAGGAAGAATGACATCTCACCAATCATAGACATCTCAAATTCTTTTTGCATCTCCTTTGCAAAATTCTTACACATGTCATCATATCCACCAAAGATTATGTCATCAACATAAACAACAACTATCAGTATGCTAGCTCCTTCCTCCTTGATGTAAAGATTTCTATCTGTAGTACCTTTCTTGAAGCCCTGCTGAAGTAAGTACTTATCCAATCTAGCATACCATGCTCTAGGAGCTTGCTTGATCCCATACAAAGCCTTCTTGAGTCTACATACCATGTCTGGATCTTCTGATATCTAAAAACTATCTGGTTGCTCAATGTAAACCTCTTCCTCTCGATCACCATTCAAAAATGCTGACTTGACATCCATCTGATATACCTTGAAATTCTTGTGAGCAGCAAGAGCAAGGAACATTCTGATTGCCTACATCCTTGTTATCGGAGCATAAGTCTCCTCAAAATCAATGCCTTCTACTTGAGTGTACCCTTTGCACACTAGTCTTGCTTTGTTCCTCACAACTTCACCATCCTCATTTAGTTTGTTCTGGAATACCCACTTTGTTCCTATAATATTCTTATTGGCTAGTTTGGGAACCAATTCCCATGTCTGATTCTTCTCAATCTGATCCAATTCTTCTTCCATTGCTTTTATCCACTCATCATCCTTGTTGGCTTCAACAAGGGTCTTAGGTTCCACCTTTGATAATAAACACAAGTTTGCTTGTTCATGTGTCTTGGCAAACCTTCTCCTTGTCTGCACACCTTCATTTTTGTCTCCAATGATCTGTTCTGCTAAGTGGTTCTTCTGGAAATACTTTGCTAGGGTCTTAGGTATCTGTTCCTTTTCTTCTAGTACTTCTTGTATTTCTTCATATTCAATGCAAGGAAATATATCAAATCCGGTATCCTCTGAATCCAGTGTGAACTGATACAAGTCTTAATCTACTTTGACATTTGTGCTTTCAATCATCTTTCCCAACCTTTTGTTGTAGCATCTATAGGCCTTGCTTTTGGTTGAGTAACCAAGAAAGATTCCTTCATCACATCTTGAATCAAAATTTCCTAGATCTTCTTTGTCTCTTCTAATATAATATTATCTACCAAAGATCCTAAAGTATTTGACAGAGGGAGGTCTTCCATACTACAATTCATAAGGGGTCTTAGTGCTATTGACCCTTAATTGTACTATGTTAGTTAGATAGACAACAGTGTGAATTGCTTCCTTCCAGCATACATCAAGAAGATTTGCATCTTTCAACATTGTCCTAGACATTTCTTACACAGTCCTATTCTTCCTTTCTACTACCCCATTTTGCTGAGGCATTCTAGAAGTAGACAAGTGCCTTCTAATGCCATGATCTTCACAAAAATTTTCAAATTCATTTGAAGTAAACTCACCTCCTCTATCTGACCTTAAGCATTTGATCTTAACATCCATTTCATTTTCAACTAAGGCTTTGAAAACTTTAAACTTATCAAGAGCATCCAATTTTTCTCTTAAGAAAGTAACCCGAGTCATTCTAGAATAATAATCAATGAGTAACATAAAGTACCTTTCACCTTGTTGACTTTTTACTCTTGTAGGTCCACATAGGTGTGTGCGAATCAGCTCCAATGGCTTTGAAGAAGAGTACTTGCTTTTAAAACTTGTTTTTGTCTGCTTTCCCATCTGACATTCCATGCATACAAAGTTTGCAGGCTTGATTATCTTAGGCATATCTCTCACTACATGAGTAGAGTTGATTCTTACCATCTTATCAAAGTTGTTATGTCCCATTCTTTTGTGCCCAACCAACACTCACTGGATTGAGTCAACAAACATGTTCTTCCATTTGCTTCTTTCAAGTGATAAATATCACCACATGTCTTGATACCTTCTGCAACAAGCTTTTTGGTTCCTTCCTTCCTGATTTCACAACCATTAGCATGAAAAGTAAGATTGTAACCTTTCCTATACATCTAACTGACAATGAGAAGATTGTGTTGTAATCCTTTGACATAGAGAACATCCTCAGTCCTATTCTTTCCATCAATAGATATGACACCATTTCAATAGATTTGTGCTGACTCATCACCTCCAAAATTAATAGCTCCACCATCCCACTTCTTCAGATTGATAAACTTTTCTTTGTCACTAGTCATATGGTGTGAACAACCACTGTCAATAACCGAAGCTTTGGTTTCTTCGTTTGCATGAAAAGAAGTCCATACAACCATTGGTTTCTCATTTTTTTTAACTGTTGGCATGGTATTAATTTTTCCACATTTTCTAACATCATCCTTTTTGTCACCAACACTCATGGCCAAGAAAAGTGTTTCATTATTTGAATCATCATGATCCTCATCTTCTAAAGAACAACTATCTTCTATGGAAAAAAAACTTCTTTTGAATTTACTATTTCTGTTACTTCTCATTTTTAAGAGGACATTTGGAAGCAAGTGACCAACCTTTCCACAATTGAAACATTTGAAGGGTAAATTACCTTTGTATTTGTTAGAGCCTTTCTTCAGAGTTCTTACAAAATTTGCTTCAGCATCATCAGGGTTTTCATCTTCATCAGTAGTTTCTTCTTTTACCTTTTTACTAACTTTGAAAGAAGCTTCTTTATTTGGAACATCACTTTCAAACTCTCTCATTTCAAAAGCAATAAGATGTTGCAAGTATGGGCCTAACCGGTGTTGTCATTGATGTCAACATACTCCTGTTGCATTGATGATAAGGATTGGATGAGTTGTATGCTGAGGATATTGAGAAAATTAGTCTTATCAGGAACAAAGAAGAACAATGAAGACAATAAGGTAAAGATCCCAGCTAAGATGAAGATCAGAGGATGCACTTCAAAGGGTTTGTAGATATGTGTCTTAAGACAATTCAGTAAAGGTTTGAGAAGTCCGCATGAAGATCTGAAGAAGTTATGGCCACTTGAGTAAAACTGGTTCTGGCAGATGTTCAGAGGTGACAGAGTGACATAGAAAGGTTCGGTGAGATCCGGAAATGCAATATCTTGTTCTGTGGATTTGGTGGAGTGTTTAAGAAGTTAATTTGAATTGACAACTCAATTGGTTTGTGGTCTGGAGGTCCGCAAGCATCTATTCCAATATAACAGTAATGACAAACTGTGTCCTTGAGCTTCCAGATGAAGGAGAGAAAGATTTTAGTAAGCAGAAGTAGTGTGGATGTTCTTGGTGTTTCAAGCAAGCTTGTGGAGGTCATTGGATTGTGTCCAGTTCGTGTTGATGGTTCGCATTGAAGATTGAGCTCATAATTCAAGAATTACTTCCGAATGATGTTGTTCTTCCTAAGTTTGGCCGACTGGATAAGTTACACATCCTGCAGATGATCTTGAAGATGTTCTATAAAGCATGACATGTTCCTAAAAGAAGATTGAAGTCTCAAATCTATGTAGCAGGCAGTGTGTTGATCTGCATGAAGTCTTTTGTAATTATTCAAGGTGTATTTTCTCTATAATGTATGCCGACTTGGATGATTATCTCAAAGTCAAATGTCTTGTATAAATAAGAAGTTGTAAAGTCATTTCAAATGTATCTAGGTGTAGATGAGAGTGGTAGAGAGGAGAAGTGTGAAAAGCAGAGCAGAAGTATTGGGCTTAAATGGAATTGACTCAAGCATGGTGAAGATGCTATTCTTCAGTTCAAGTATGTAATATTTATTGTTCTATAGATAGTGTGTCTCCTGTAGGTAGTGGGCCTCTTGTGAGCAGTGTGCTCGGGCAATGATCCCTAATTGGCATGTGCCATTTTGTTTCTTTTATTCTTCTAACAGAGAATACAATCTTGGGTTAGTCACCTCGTGGTTTTTCCCTTAACCGGGTTTTCCATGTCAAAATCTTGGTGTCATATGTGTTAATGTGTTTTTACTCTTGAATGATTGCATTATATTTCCATGTTTAATTTATGATTATGCTACTGAATTACAAGAAGTGTTTAAGTAATTAATGTATACACCTAAAATTGGCTCGAGTCGAATTAAGTACATATTTTAATATTTATCTTAATTCTTAATTTCTTCTGTCAATTAAATAAATATTATAAATTTATTTAATTGGCTCATTATCCCATAATTAAATAAAGCCATTTTATTTAATTAAATTCCCTAAATTCTTCTTATATCTCACATCAATTAAAATCCACTTCATCAAATCCACCTCATCAAATCCACCTCATCAATCCACCTCATCACTTCCACCTCACCATGTTGCACATATAATTAAATATTCCTAATATTTAATTAGCTAATTTCCTCAATTTTCCAAAATAAATCATTAAATCAATTTTCCTTCACAAATGGAATATTTAATTCAATGTTCCCCACTAGCCTTCACAAATGGAATATTTAATTCAAATGTTCCCCATTATTCTCCACTCTTCCCAACAATTGAATTTTTAATTCAAATGTTCCCCATTATCCTCCACTCTTCCCAACAATTAAATTTTTAATTCAAATGTTCCCCACTCCTATCCTCCAATTGAATATTTAATTCAATTGTCATAATCCACTATTTTCAAATAAAAGATTTTTAATTCACCCATTATGAATTAAAGATTCACAAATAATGAGGACCATTGATCTCATCATTGGATCCTCACCCTCCATTCTATTTTAAGAAATTCTATAAATAGAACCCTCTTCTAAGCCATAAAGGGGGATTTATTATTGGCATCAAATTTATACTCAAATTTCTCTCATCCCACTCTCCAAGTATCCTCCATTATTGTGCATTGAAGCTCATCTTCAATCACACTAGGTATTAATAGCCATTCTTCCTTTGGCATCTTCAAACAAGCAAGCAAGCTAAAAAGAGCTTCTGAGGGCTTCAATCAAGATCAAAGCAAGATAGGCAACAATGGAAAATGATAGGTAAATGGGTTTTGTAAGTATTTCTACTTCTTTGTTTTGATTCCTCTTTACTTTCAACCTCTATTGTGTTTGGGTTTGATTGTGTTTTATTCATTTGAATCTAACATTCTCCATTTCCTCCCTCACATTTTGGTGCCCACCGTGGGGCCCTTGCCTCTCTACTAATAAAAAAAATGAGTGTTTCAGTTGCAGGTTTCGCGTAGGTTTTCTTTTTACAGGTCCGTGCAGGAGAAAAGGTGAAGAATAGGTTTTCGGTGACAGTTTTGCGCAACACACTCCCCAGTTCTCCTACAGCTGCGCATATGATTAATTTCCGCATTTAACCTCTACAGTTGTGCATTCACCATCCGTAGTGGCGCATGCGTTCATTTTGTGCATTCATGCTCCAAAGTTGCACATATATTCTCTGTAGTTGCGCATATGATCATTTTGCACATTTAACCTATACAGTTGCGCATTCACCATCTGCAGTTGCGCATACATCCATTTTGCACATTCACGCTGCAAAGTTGCACATTCATACTCCCCAGTGGCGCATCCAATCCTGACTGCAGAAACCAGACCTAATTTGCGCATATACTCTATACGGTTGCACATATGTCAGATTTGCGCATTCACTTTGTTACGTTGCATAGTTATCCTCTATTTTTGCGCATATAATAATCTTGCGCATATACCTCATCATATTGCGCATTCATCCTCTTTTTTTACACATTCATTTAACAGTTGCATACACTCCCTGTTTCTATGCATTCAGGCTGCAGTGTTGTGCATCTGTTTCCTGCTTTGCTGTTGTATGGTTTTTGATCTTTGCATGTTGAGCTAACATCAGTTTTGCAGGGGTAGTGGCTGGATTAGTTCATCTAGTTATTTTACTAATCTCATTTAGGCTAACTAGGGGAGAAGTAACCAAAGTGCATTTCATGACAAAACTACACCTAGTCCCTAAGTAGGAAGGAAGTAATTGGAACTAAATTGCTATCTTGCATTATGAATTTACTTTATAGTTTAATCATTGCTATCTTCTACAAAATGGGAAAAGAACAATGCTATGATTAATCACTTTCAAAGTTAACAACCAAGAAATGAACATTGCTATGATTAATCACTTTCAAATTTAACAACCAGGAAAAGAACATTGCTATGATTAATCACTTTTCAAGTTAACTATCATGTGAGTGCACAAATTAGCGTAGCCCATCTAGTTTTTGTACTTTTAACTAGGTTGGATTTACCATTGTTCTCTATGCTTGTGAATGACAATAGGCTTATGCTCTCCCCTTAATTGGGTGATCAAAGTGCCAGACTTGTCATTCTATTTGTCAAACCTTTAGGGGGCCTGCCCTTGGATGCACACCTGTCCAAGTGGGAATGACCCTGAGTGGTAACATGCTAAAGCCAAGCCCTACCAAGCCACTTAAAATAAATTGTGCTTGGGGTGAAAACCTCAAGCAACGAGTGCTGCTATGTTACACCAATGACCAACCTCCCCCAAAACCCTCAAAGGCGCAACCCTTTGAGGCTGGGAGACTCCATAACAAAGAGTAGTGCCGCCGCATGTGTAACCACTCGAACGGTTGCCCTATCTAAGAACCAAGTGTATAGCAAACACAAAACCCCTATTTGTTGATGCAAAGGGCAGAGCCCTTGAAGCGACCTCGATTCTTGTGGCTTTAAGTAGAGATAGCAGGGACAATCCTAAGGTTCGGTGTGGGTACGAGCCTAAGGAAACCTGGATCTGGTATGCATGAGAAGTGAGTGCCGTGGAGGGGAGCTGGTGCTACCAGATCTTGAAGCTACACGCTTTTAGTTTGCACAGCTAGAGGATTCAACAAATATTGTCTCATCTTGCCTAAGTTGTACTTGTGTTTTGAGTCATAATAGTCCCAAAAATACAAAAAAATATAAAAAGATAAAAATCATGAAAAACATTTATGTGTGCTATGCTTTTTTGCCATAATTGAATATTAACCTCAGCAGAAACACCAAATTTATCAAAAAAAACCAAAAACACTAAGAAAAATCCTGAAAAAGATCCAAAAAAGTCAAAACTTCTGAGAAAATACAAACAAAAGCTAGATTTGCGCATATATATTGACATTTTGTGTATTTGAACCGACTTGTTGCGCATATATACTCTGTTGTTGCGCATACAAAAACCAGTGTTGCGCATTCATATCGACTTATTGCGCATTTACATCCTGTATTTGCGCATTTAAAATAGAGAGCAAAAAAAATCACATCTTCCAAAAAAGCCAAAATTGTCAATACTTTGCAAAAGCCAGTTCAACCTGTTCTAGTTTTCAAATCTGATTAAAGACCGTGCAAAATCATCATTTGTCGCCCTTTTTCGCACCATAGTTGCTTATTCATCCAAAATTTCACCACTTTCTCCCAAGTTTCCAAACAAGGTTATAGTCAAATTCTTCTTGATCAAAATCAAATCTTAAACAAGACCTAGTGAGCCTCCAAGTATCAAGGATTACTTATCCTTCTCTATCAGAACTCTACTAGTGGATGGACGAAGGCTAGTCAACATCAAGTAACGGATTCCTAACATCCTAGCTTTTGACTATCGCATTCATATATCTACCTTGTTTGATGACACCTAGATCTAAGAGGAAACTTGCTAAAACCTTGTTCCATCCTAGCACCTTGCTCAAAATCTCCCAAGTCTCACTCCATCCCATCTCTTTACCACCTTGCATGGTCTTGACAAGATTACAAAAACAAAATTAGTTAGAAATGGCAGAGAAAAATATTTTTGACGGTCATAACAATGACGAAGAACCTTCCGTGGAAGAGATCCTCCAAATGCAGCATGACCCAAAATGTCAACGATTACTTGAAGGGGTGCTTGCCCAAGATCCATCAAAATACTTTTTATATCTAGCAAGCATAGGAGACAAATTCCCTAAGGATTACGATGTGGAAGCTCTCAAAGAAACTGATGAAGAGAGAATCCCTGAAGGAAGTAGACGAGGTGAAATACCCGCAGAAAAGAGCAAAGCAACAATTGACTCTTTGGATGCTCTCACTCTAATGGACCAGAAATTTGAAGCCTTCAAACAAGAAGTTTTAGACATAAAAGCAGGAACATCGACCAAAAACTACACCCTAGATGATATTTCACCATATCCTTTTGATAGGTCCTTAATCATGATTCCCTTCCCCTCAAGATTCAAGGTGCCTAAATTTGATAAGTATCGAGGGAAAGGTGATCCAAAAGATCATATCAGAGAGTTCAATGCTGCGTGTCTAGAGGTCACACATAATGACACTTACCTTATGTGACTATTCCCACGGAGCTTGGGAGGACAAGCCATGGATTGGTTCTTTAGACTACCACCTAGTATTAAGACATTTAATGAACTTCTTAACCAATTTGTCACCCACTTCTCATACAATATTGAAAACGACATCTCAATATTGGATCTCTATAACACCAAACAGAAAGGAGGAGAATTTTTTGTTGCCTTCTTATAGAGATGGAGATAACTGGCAAGCAAGTGCCCACACCAAATACCAGAGAAACAAATGCTAGAGATGTTTGTCCACAATCTGCAAACGGACTTAAGTTACCAGATCCAAATCCAATGTCCTACATCTTTTATCAAGGTCATCGAAATGGGCCTCATCATAGAGAAAGCTCTCATCACGAAGGGCCAAATCAAACTCTACAAAGACTCTCCCAATACCAACACCAACAATGATAAACCTAGGTTTTGGACCAAAAATAAAAACATTGTAAATGACGGGGTAGTAGATGCCAAGAATGTGGCACCTAAACAACCGATTTTTAACCTATAAATGCCCCAAAACAACCCCACGTAGAATAAACCAACAAATAATCAATCTAGATTCACCAACTTCTGACCAAAAAGAATGTTCACGCCTTTGGATGAACCACTAGAGATAGCTCTATGAAAAGTGCTCGCCAGCAATCTCATAACACTCCCCTCAACACGGGAGTAGGAGCCAAAGGTCAAACCCCACTGGTGGAATGACAATGATTTCTGTGAATACCATTAGAACAGGGGGCACAAGACAAATGATTGTATTACTCTCAAACATACAATCTAAGACCTGATAGAGCAAAACAAGATATTTGTTAAAGGTCACACCTCCAATAACGACCATCAGGCATTCAAGGATCCTCTTCCCAATTACGAACAAGTAGGATCTTTTAATAGAAAAAATAATGGCTCTAACAATGCGAACTACACAAACGTCAGTTACGACTACGTTGTTAACCATATCCAGGAAAGTGGCTCACATATCAATGTGATCACTATAAACAACGACCCAGAATGTAACGTTACTACCTGTAGTAACAGAGTTACCCTTAGGGGAGCCTCCGCTCCTCTAACCAATCAATACAATATTGTGGATCAACTCCACAAAACACCGGCACACATCTCCATGCTAGAACTTCTGCGTCTGTCTCCTTCTCATAGGTCCATACTCGGCAAAGCCTTAGCAGAAGCCTCCGTTCCCACGAACCTAGCTGAGGAGCAATTCCAAAACATGGTTGGTAACATCACCTCACCACACTCCTTATCATTTACTGAGAAGGATGATATGTCCATCACTCAACCACATAATGCCTCCCTTCACATTGAAGCTTTCATACACAAGCATAAGATCAAAAGAGTCTTGATCGATGGATGGGCTGGTTTGAATATCTACACATTGAAGCTAGTCCTTACATTGGGGTTTTTGGAGAAGGCTATAGATCTGAAAAGAAAAATCACCATAAAAGCCTATGATGAGGAAGAAAGAATGTCTAAGGGAATTGTTACTCTACCAATCAGAGTGGGCCCCGTAGTGAAAGATGTGGCTTGTGAAGTCCTTGACATGGAGTTAGCATACAACATTCTTCTGGGACAACCATGGATACACGCTTTAAAAGCGGTACCTTCTACATACCATCAATGCATCAAGTTCACACATGAAGGACAAGAGATCACCATCCCAGGTGATCCTAACCCCTATCAATACTGCAACTCTGTTCAGTCCAAACTAAATGTTGTAATCCCTAACAACTGTGCTTCTGCATCCTCATCATCTCATGTTGATCCAGCTACACTGGCTTCTTCTTCAGGGGCACCTCCACCTAAACTCCAACTCAAAGATAAAGGTTTGGGTGAGTACACGGTATCTCAATCCCTCTGCTTGGCACAATTGCCCCTATCTCCTCGATCCTATGGGAGACCTATCTTAAAAACACCCACAGCAAAGAAGCCAACCAAAGGACCATTTGTGAAATGGGGAAGCCTAGAAGATGAAAGTGATGAAAAGGATGTCCTACAATGGCTATACAAAGATGAAGCTAGCTCCTCAATGCCACATGATCATCCCACTATACCAACAGAATAGTATGGGCAAGGCTACCAAATACTACAGAAAATGGGATATGAAGGACACAGTCCACTTGGATCAAGAAAGGATGGCATCACTAAACCCATCCAACCTCATACCTTAAAAGCCCGAGACACTACAGGGCTAGGTTACACTAGAGCACCAAGAAATAACAAAAATAAGGAAAAACAAATAGAAGTAGCCACTAACAATATGGTTGAACAGATTCAGAGGATGCAACTGGGGAGTGACACAGATTCTAATGAGTATGAATGGGATAGCCTCTCTGAGCTATCTTGTGACAAAAAGGATTTTGACGTTGTCCATGAGTATGACCCAACCCCTGCGAATGAGATACAAAGTCTAAGAGCTAGACCGCTAGAGTCCATTTCGCATAATGACAATAGTGACAATCGTGAGGAAAGAATGATACCTTCCTTGACAGATCCCCTACTAGAGAGTACCATCGCAGACTTTGTTCATTCCCTCAACAATTCTATCCTTACTATCAACTCTATTGAATCCAACCAACCTCATGACCCCTTGCCTCTCATACACCCCGAACTTATAGACTGGGACCTCGAAGGCACCACCCCTGAGCTTGATACTTTTGAAAATGACGACGCCATCATAGATTTTCTTGAGCTTAGGGACCATCTACCCGCAGGAGACCACAGGGCTGGCTATACTATTGAACTCAATGAGCAGGCCTATTTTGGAGAGAGAGCCAAGCCTTTCAGTCACAAAAATAACCAAATAAAAGAACGATCCAATGGTGAAAACTACTCCGCAATAGTGTTAGATCATCAAAAAAGTAAAAATAAAGACGCATCCAACGGTGAAAACCTCTCTGAGGTGCCCAAGGATGGAAGGCTTGACTCCCTCCCCAATCTTACACATCAGGAAAGATCATCGATCTTGATAGAACCGGCAGAAGTAGTCAATCTCAACATAGGAGATAATCCTAGAATGGTTCACATGGCAAAGGCTCTAACCAAGCAGGAAAAACTAGCATTCACAGATTTCTTCAGAAGAAAATAGATCAACTTTGCATGGACCTACGCCGACATGCCAGGACTTGATCCAGATTTGATAGGGAGGACTCTAGGCTGCCTGCTTCTGCATCCTATAGGTGTACAAGACTGTTTGACAACACTAGCCTCCCTACCAATTCAAAGTGCTAATAGACATCTTTCTACACAAAAATGTTAGCTAAATCCCTCAACTCTTTGCAGAGATAGAAAATTCTATTTCTCTGCTTGGTGTGGGACACATACCTTATCCTCACTGCTTCCAAGATACTGCCTAAATGGCATACAATTTTTCTGAGCCCGTTGTCTACCCTTCTCTCTCTATTCAAGGGTCTAGACTGCCAGGTGCTCACTTTCTTTCTCTCTATTTCCCACCCCTGCAAGTCTATTTTCCTACTTGTCTATCTAGCTGGACTCCTTACTGAGCTCGCCTAGAACAAGTATGCATTGCCTCTAGTCGACAATCTGACCAACCCACAAAAGAAAAACAAACAAAAAGTATGGCTTTGCTTGATAACCTCCATACTGTATAGAGGAGCTCGAGGAACATCAATGCAGAGTCATGGTTTGCAAAGAAAACAAAATTGCAGAAAAAGAAATGACTAATCTACTTCAGGATAGCAAACTAAAAATAGAATAGAAATACACAAATGGTCGAACTGCTGTATTTTATTTTTATTCAAAAAACTCTGATTACATCAAAATGCTTCACACATCAAAATTCCATTCTTTGATTCTTCTGCTGAACTCTCTATAGAAAGAATGCAATATCATATATACTTGCTCATGTCTATTACAGGACGGTTCAGTTACCAGACCTGTTCATTTTCTAATTGTCGGTTCAGTTTTGCAGCTTCTTGGCTGTTACTTTTCTTACCGCTTTCCTTTTTTATCTCCGTCTCCAAATCATGCCTATCGGTCAGATTTTCATCATTTCTGTCGATCATATAACCATCAGTGTAGCTTTCTATTTGCTCACCGACCATGTTGCACATGCTGACACCAACTTCACCATTCCATAATGATAAACTGTTGAACCATTGAACTTCAACAGTGAGGTTCAATAGCGGGGTTCAACGTTGAGGTTCAACCTCCAACAAAGTGACTGATGATTTCAACTCCACCATTCAATATGAATGAACCCGTTGAACCATTGAACTTCAATAGCGAGGTGCAATAGTGGGGTTCAATGTTGAGGTTCAATGGCGAGGTTCAATCGTTGAACAAAATGATCAATGATTCCAACTCTACCAATCAGAATTATAACTTGTTGAACCATTGAACCTTGGCGTGAGGTTCAACAGCGAGGTTCAACCTTCAAACATACATTCTTTCGCTGTGACTTCTGCTAACTCTTCCTGATGAACACACTTGTCGCTGTGACTTAAAACTATTGGCCTAGCCTTAATCTCTTCCGCCGATGGACCATTTCTCTCCGACGGCTAAAGTATTCATCGCTCAGACATTACATTGTCGGCGTAGCTTTTCCTTGGTTTACCGATATTCCTTGTTACTTCGATGGACCTAACAACCACCTGCGGTGAGACCACATTCTATCGACAAACTTCAAATTTGTCCCGCCGATATCTTCAGTCATGCCGATGTTCTTTCTATCGGCGTAACTTCACAATTCGCTATAACTTTTAAAGGCTTCGCCAATGGGTTCTCTCACACCAAAATGCATTCTCCATCGGCCAGACTTTCCTCTTCCTACACCGATGGTTCCATGTAGAATAGCATAAAGTACTTCCCGCTCTGCCCTACTTTGAAAATTCAAAACATCACACCAAAATGCAAACATATATACACATGGGCTCCAAGCCCTTGGTGCTCCTGCACCATACTCCCCCTATGCGGAAAGAAGCTATGTCACCTCCAGTGACAATGAGGCAAAATCAATGCCCCTTCTTTTGAATTCTGACTCTGCAACCCAGGTAGCTTCTGCTTCAGGCAACTACTTCCATTTGACCAAATGCTCCATGTAGACACCATGTCTGGTTTGCTTCTATACTCTTGAATCCAGTATTCTTTCTGCCTGTAGTTTGGGTTTTAGTGGCAAAGTCACATCTTTGACTGTCTGTTCCTTCTCTAAAATGGATCCATTTGTTGCTGACTGAGGACCCCTGTATTGCACCAGGTCTTGGACATTAAACACTGGTGAGATTGCCAAATCTTCTGGCAATTCAATTCTATAGGCATTATTTCCATACTTGTTCAGGATTCTGCAAGGACCAATTCTCCTCATCTGTAGTTTGGTTGGCATTTCTTTCTGCATTCTGTCTTTGTTCAAGTGCACCATAACCAGATCACCAACCTCAAACTGAATATCCCTTCTGTGGGCATCTACTCTGTCCTTGATCTTCTGTGTGTTCTCTGTCAAAGTTTTCTTCACCTACTCATGCACTTCTTTCATGGATTGTGTAAAATCCTCTGCATGTCCAATTCTATTCTCCATGTTTCCCATATTCTTGAGCTCACATACACCTCTAGGATGCATTCCATAGACTATTTCGAATGGACTCTTACTAGTAGTCCTATTCACACTGTCATTATAGGCAAATTCTGCCTGATGAATGACAAGATCCCAACTCTGTCCATATTCTTTGGTTATACACCTTAACAGGTTGCCTAATGTCCTGTTTACCACCTCTGTCTGACCATCTGGCTGTGGGTGATATGCTGAACTGAATGACAAATTTGTTCCCAATCTCTGCCACAATGTTTTCTAGAAATGCCCCATGAATTTAGCATCTCTGTCAGACACAATACTTGCTGGTAGTCCATGAATCCTTATCACTTCTCTGAAAAACAAGTGTGCTATATGACTGGCATCATGAGTCACTTTACAAGGAATGAAATGACTCATCTTGTTAAACCTGTCCACAACTACATATATGCTATCATAACCAGTCTTAGTCTTAGGTAAACCAACTACAAAATCCATACTTACACATTCCCATGGCCTGGAAGGAATGGGTAAGGGTTGGTACAGTCCTGCATTTGAAGTGGTTCCCTTGGCCTTCTGACATACGATACACTGCTCTACATACCTTCTGATGTCTCTGTGCATCCTTGGCCAATAATAGAACCTTTGGACTAGCTCCAGTGTTTTGTTCAGACCAAAATGGCCACTCAGACTGCCATTGTGCTTCTCCTGTATGAGATTTTCTCTCATAGATCCTCTTGGCACACATAATTGTCCACCTTTGAATAGCAATCCCTGCTGTAAGGTGAAATCTGCAAACTCACTATGAAAGTGATTCTCAAAATCTTGACATACCTTGAATGCCTCAACAAAATCTTCATCATCACTATAGAGATCCCTGAAGTCTTCAACTCCAATGCTTTTCAATTGCACTTCCTGCACTGTGAGAAATCTTCTACTTAAAGCATCTGCAACTTTGTTCAGCTACCCCTTCTTATGCTTAATTGTAAAAGTATAAGATTGCAGGTACTCCATCCATTTGATATGCATGCTGCTTAACTTATCCTGTGAGTTTAGAAAACTCAGAGCTTGGTTATCTGTGTAGACAACAAATTCTTTAGGCAGGAGATAATGTCTCCACTTCCTCAATGCTTGGACTAGAGCATACAACTCTAAGTCATACGAAGAGTACTTACTCTTTGCTTCATTCAGCCTCTCACTGAAAAAGGCTACAGGTATGTTTTCCTGGTTTAGCACTGCTCCTACAGCTATATTACTTGCATCACATTCAATAGTAAATAGCTTATCAAAACTGGGCAACAACAAAACAAGTTGTGTTGCTACCTCTTTCATCAACCTTTCAAAACTTCTATCTACAGCTGGTGTCCATCTGAATTTTGCTTTCATTCCACCCTTAATTGTATCCAACATGGGTGCACATATTCCACTAAAATTTTTGACAAACTTTCTGTAAAAATGGGCTAAGCCATGGAAACTTCTCACCTCTGTGGCTGCTTTGGGAGTAGGCCAGCTCAATATGGCTTCTACTTTGGACTTGTCCATCTTCAATTCTCCCTGGGACACCACAAAACCAAGGTATACCAATTCCTGCTTCATGAATTCACATTTCTCCAAATTGATGGTTAGTTGTTCATCATGTAATTTTTGCAAAACAGTATTTACATGTTCTAGATGTTCTTCCTTGGTCTGACTAAAAATTAGAATATCATTTAGAAAAACAACAACAAATTTACCAATGTAATCCTTTAGGACTTCATTCATGAGCCTCATAAAGGTACTGGGTGCATTCGATAGACCAAATGGCATAACAAGCCACTCATACAGTCCTTCTGTGGTCTTGAAGGCTGTCTTCCACTCGTCACCTTCCCTGATTCTTATTTGGTGGTAACCACTCTTTAGGTCTATCTTGGTGAAATACTTTGCTTTTCCAATATAGTCCATGAGATCTTCAATTCTGGGAATTGGGAATCTATACCTTATAGTTATTTTGTTTATGGCTCTGGCATTTGTGCACAATCTCCATGATCCTCCTTTCTTGGGTGCCAACACTGTGGGCACTGCACAAGGACTAATACTCTTCCTGATCAATCCTTGATCCAGCAACTCCTGCACTTGCCTGGAAATCTCTTTGTGCTGATCTGGAGTCATCTTGTAAGGTGCCTTGTTTGGCAAAGATGCCCCTAGAATCAGGTCTATTTGATGGCTTATTGCTCTCTATGGAGGCAATGTGGCTGGTGCACCTCTTTGGGAATCTCTGTCTTCTTATCCTGCTGTCCTTCTTTTGGTTTTACTATGATGGCATAACCAATACCATCCTCCTTAAGAGTACTCAGAAACTCTTTTCCACTCACAACCAAGATATTAGGACTCTTTGTTTGAATTGCATCTTCATCCTCCAATGACTGAATCTTATAGGTGACACCATCCTTCTGAAAAGAGTAGGCATTCTTCTCACCATCATGTACTGCCTTTCGGTCATACTGCCATGGTCTACCCAATAAGAGATGACATGCATCCATGGGTAGTATATCACATAATACCTTATCCTTATAGCCACCTATACTAAACTCTACCCAACTTTGTTCATTCACTACCACATGTTGACCTTTATTCAACCATGTGACTCTATATGGGTTTGCATGAGTAATTCTTTTCAAATTCAATTTCTTAACCACCTCATCAGAAATAATATTATCAGTAGATCCTGAGTTTATGATAATTTTACATACCTTATTCAAAATCTTGCATTTGATTCTGAATAGTACTCTCCTCTGGCTTGGTTCAGACTTTACTGGTTCCTTCATCAAGGTTCTCCTTATCATCAGGTTCTCTCCATCTTCTGAGTTTAGACTAACCTCAGGTGACTGGCTGGTGGATGCATTTTCTTGGACATAGTGATTTCTCTTATCACCTCCTTGAGAAGAGGATGTGGCCTTTTCTGGGCACCTATACACTAGATGACCTAGATTTCCACAGTTATAACACTTCATGGTGGTGAAATAGGATCCTCTGCCTGATCCTCCTAACCTTCCTATGTTAGATCCTCTTCCTCTGTGGTTTCCTCTACCACTCGACTCCCCACTCTGCTCTGTGAGTTTGGATTTTGCTTGAGATCTATTGTCAGGATTCCTTCCACCAAAACCTCCTCTGTGTCCTCTGTTATCTCTGCCTCTTCCTCTTCCTCTGCTATTTGAGTCTTATTTCCTCTTATTCTTTTCCTCCACTTTCAGTGCCAGCTGATAGCATTTGTGCACTGTTGTAGGACACAACAAACTAATTTCTTCTTGTATATTCCACTTCAGAGCGTTAAGGTACCTTGCTACCTTTATGCTTTCATCCTCCATTACTTTGGACCTTAAGCATAGCTTTTGGGATTCTTCAGTGTATGCACTGACATCTGATTCCTTCTGTCTCAGATTCTGTCTCTTCCTATGCAGCTATATTTCATAATCTTCTGGCATATATGCTTCTTTGATTTTAGCTACCATTCCCTTCCAAGTAGCTATGGGCTTCTTATCTTCTTTTGCTCTTTCAGTCTACACAAATTTCCACCAGGTTAAGGTAGCTCCCCTGAGTCTGGATTTGGCCACCTTTACTTTATGTGCCTCGCTTACACCATCACATTCAAAGTGATTTTCAAGTCCTTCTATCCACTCCATGACCAAATCTGGGTCCATTTTCCCACTGAAAAGTGGTACTCCTTCCAATGTTTTACCACTCATTGCTTTCAAATCTTTCAAGAATGGTTCTTCTTCCAACTTAGTATCAGGTGTGGGCTCTTCATCTTCTATAGACACACCTTTTTCCTTGTTTACTTTTTGCCTGACTTCTTCAGTCTTCTCCATCATTATACCCAGTCTACTTTCCATTGCTACCAATCTTTCCTGTAGAAGTCTATTCTCCTCTTCTTGATCCTCAACCTTTTTTGCTAACTCTGCATTAGTCACCATTTTCTTGGATGAACCTACAGACTCACTTGAACTCAGTGATGACATACAACTCTTCTATTCCTATCTAGGAATAACCCAAATCTTACTACTCTGATACCAATTTGATAGGGAGGACTCTAGGCTGCCTGCTTCTGCATCCTGTAGGTGTACAAGACTGTTTGACAACACTAGCCTCCCTACTAATTCAAAGTGCTAACAGACATCTTTCTACACAAAAATGTCAGCTAAATCCCTCAACTCTTTGTAGAGATGGAAAATTTTATTTCTCTGCTTGGTGTGGGACACATACCTTATCCTCACTACTTCCAAGATACTGCCTAAATGGCATACAATTTTTCTAAGCCCGTTGTCTACCCTTCTCTCTCTATTCAAGGGTCTGGACTGCCAGGTGCTCACTTTCTTTCTCTCTATTTCCCACCCCTGCAAGTCTATTTTCCTACTTGTCTATCTAGCCGGACTCCTTGCTGAGCTCGCCTAGAACAAGTATGTATTGCCTCTTGTCGACAATCTGACCAACCCACAAAAGAAAAATAAACAAAAAGTATGGCTCTGCTTGATGACCTCCATACTGTATAGAGGAACTCGAGGAACATCAATGCAGAGTCATGGTTTGCAAAGAAAACAAAATTGTAGAAAAAGAAATGACTAATCTACTTCAGGATAGCAAACTGAAAATAGAACAGAAATACACAAATGGTTGAACTGCTGTATTTTATTTTTATTCAAAAAACTCTAATTACATCTAAATGCTTCACACATCAAAATTACATTCTTTGATTCTTCTACTGAACTCTCTACAGAAAGAATGCAATATCATATATACTTGCTCATGTCCGTTACAGGACAGTTCAGTTACTAGACCTGTTCATTTTCTAACTGTCGGTTCAGTTCTGCAGCTTCTTGGCTGTTACTTTTCTTACCGCTTTCCTTTTTAATCTCCGTCGCCAAATCATGCCTATCAGTTAGATTTTCATCATTTTTGCCGATCATATAACCATCGGTGTAGCTTTCTATTCACTCACCGATCATGTTGCACATGCCGACACCAACTTCACCATTCCATAATGATAAACTGTTGAACCATTGAACTTCAACAGCGAGGTTCAATAGCGGGGTTCAACGTTGAGGTTCAACCTCCAACAAAGTGATCGATGATTTCAACTCCACCATTCAATATGAATGAACTCATTGAACCATTGAACTTCAACAGCGAGGTTCAATAGTGGGGTTCAACGTTGAGGTTCAATGGCGAGGTTTAATTGTTGAACAAAATGATCAACGATTCCAACTGTACCAATCAAAATTATAACCTGTTGAACCATTGAACCTTGGCGTGAGGTTCAATGGCAGGGTTCAATGGCGAGGTTCAACCTTCAAACATACATTCTTTCGTTGTGACTTCCGCTGACTCTTCCTGATGAACACACTCATCGCTGTGACTTAAAACTATCAGCCTAGCCTTAATCTCTTCTGCCGATGGACCATTTCTCTCTGATGGCTAAAGTATTCATCGCTCAGACATTATATTGTCAGCGTAGCTTTTCCTTGGTTTGCCGATATTCATTGTTACTCTGATGGGCCTAACAACCACCTGCGGTGAGACCACATTCTATCGGCAAACTTCAAATTTGTCCCGCCGATATCTTCGGTCATGCCGATGTTCTTTCTATCGGCGTAACTTCACCGTTTGCTATAACTTTTAAAGGCTTCACCGATGGGTTCTCTCACACTGAAATGCATTCTCCATCGGCTAGACTTTCCTCTTCCTACGCCAATGGTTCCATGTAGAATAGCATAAAGTACTTCCCGCTCTGCCCTACTTTGAAAATTCAAAACATCACACCAAAATGCAAACATATATACACATGGGCTCCAAGCCCTTGGTGCTCCTACACCAAGATCTCATCATGCATCACTTATCTTTAGCTCCAGGAGCTAAGCCTGTTAAACAAAAGCTCAGAAAGATGCATCCGTAGGTGGCCCTCATGGTGAAGGAAGAACTCAAGAAACTACTAGATGTCGAGTTTATCAAGCCCATAGATTATCCTGAATGGGTTTCAAATATCGTACTAGTGGCTAAACTAGACGGCAGGGTTAGAATTTGTAGTGACTTCAGGGACTTAAACAAAGCTTGTCCGAAGGATGATTTCCCCTTACCCAACATCGACATGATCGTAGATCTCACAGTAGGTCATACTATGCTATCACTCATGGATGGTTTCTCAGGATACAACTAGATAAAGATTGCACCAAAAGACCAGCACAAGACTGCATTCACATGTCCTTGGGGCACCTACTATCGGTGCATCATGCCATTTGGTCTGAAAAATGCTGGGGCCACATACCAAAGAGCCATGACAACGATCTTCCATGATATGATGCATACTATAATGGAAGACTATGTCGATGACATTCTAGCAAAGTCTCTCACAAGAGAAGGGCATCTAGCAGTACTGGACAAGATATTTAACAGACTGGAGAAATTCAATGTGCGACTTAATCCAAAAAAGTGTGTGTTTGGGGTTACATCAGGAAAACTACTGGGCTACTAGTATCAGCAAATGGTATCAAAGTTGATCCCGCTAAGGTGAAAGCCATAATGGAGATGCCACCTCCTAAAAACTTGACTCAATTGAGATCCCTACAGGGCAAACTACAGTCTATTAGATGGTTCATTTCCCAACTGGCAGATAAGTGCCACCCATTCTCTCATCTACTGCACAAAAATGTATCATTCAAATGGAATGAGTCATATGAGCAGGCTTTTCAACAGCTAAAAGAATACCTAATGAAGCCACCAGTATTAATGCCACCAATTCAAGGCAAGCCTCTGTTACTATATATCTCAGCTACACCAACGGCTCTAGGAGCTCTCCTTGCTCAACAGAACTATGATGGAAAGGAGCAGGCTATCTACTACATTAGTCGAACACTCATTAGATACAAGTTGCAATACACACCAAAAGAAAGAGCATATCTAGCTGTTGTCTTTGCCTCACAAAAATGGAGACACTACATGCTGTCACACTCTGTTAAACTGGTGGCAAAGATTGACCCACTAAAATACTTACTCAACAAGGTGGCCTTAATAGGTAGATTATCAAAATGGGTCATGCTTCTCAGTGAGTTTGACATAGAATATGTGGATAGAAAAGCAATAAAAGGATAAGTGCTTGCAGATCAACTAGCAGAGGCACCTTTAACAGATGACAACCCCCTGAGCTTTGAATTTCCAGATGAGTCTATCTTCCACGTCAGCATAGCAAACTAGAAAATGTACTTTGATGGCTCCTACACTCAGCATGGATCAGGGGCAGGTATCCTGTTGATCACGCCCAATGGCGATACTATTCCAAAGTCATACAGATTAATGTTCCCTTGCACTAACAATGTAGCAGAATATGAGGCTCTGGTCATCGGTATCAAGCTAGTAGTTGAGTGGAACATCAAGGAGCTTCAAGTCTATGGTGACTCCCAACTGGTCATCAACCAAGTAAATGATGACTACCAAACGAAGGATGAGAAACTGATTCCTTATAAATGCATGGTAGATGACTTCAAGGAGTATTTTGTCCAGATATCATTTGAACAAATACCAAGGATCAAGAATAAAGCTACAGATGCCATGGCTACAATCGCATCTCTTCTCGATATTTTAGGCAATCAAACATAATATGAGTTCTTAGTAGAGCTAGTCTCTCATCCTGCTTATGACACTCCAGATTCCCGTATCATATGCCGCATCGTAGGAACTGATTCCCCTCTCTATGGTAAAATATTTGCCTATCTAAAAGAGAATACACTTCCACCCAACCTCTCCCGTAACCAGAAAAAAACCTTCATCCGACAGGCATCCTGATATGCCATTGTTGCTAACACCCTGCATCGTCGAGGTCTCGATGGTACTCTCCTTAGGTGTTTAGATAGAGAGGAATATCAAACTGCTCTAAGAAAAATACATGATGGAATATGCAGAGCTGATTCTAGTGGCCTTATCTTAGCCAAAAAACTCATACGCATGGGATACTATTGGCCAACAATGGAACAAGACTCCTATCAGTTTGCAAAGAAATGTGCAAAATGCCAAATCCATGGGAACCTGATACATGCACCAGCGCAAGAGCTATAGCCATTGACGATGCCTCAGCCTTTCTGTTAGTGGGGACTTGACTTAGTGGGCAAGATCCACCCTCCTTCCTCAAGCAGCCATAAATTCATTATCACTACCACGGAGTATTTTACGAAGTGGATTGAAGCTATGCCTCTAGCCAACATCACAGGCAAACAGATTGCCTCATTCATCCTGAACTATATCATTTGTCGCTATGGTCTCCCTTCGTCCATTATCATGGATAATGGACAACCTTTCAAAAACCAAGACGTCAAGGAACTATGCGACAAATTCCATATCCAACACCAATTCTCCACCCCTTACTACCCAGAAGGTAACGGCCAAGCTGAGGCATCAAATAAAACCATTCTAAAAATCCTAAAAAAGACTGTCAATGATGCTGGCCATGACTGGCATGTCCAACTGAATCCCATGTTGTGGGCCTACCGCACAAGCATCTGCACACCCACAGGTGCAACCCCATACGCCCTCATCTATGGAGCTGAAGCCATCTTGCCCATTGAAGTCAAGATCCCATCTTTTTGCGTGTCCTTAAAAGGCCTCATATCAGATGAAGAGTACAGAGTAACCAAACTCCAAGAGTTAGAACTGCTGGAAGAAAGAAGGCAACATATCTTTAACCACCTGAAAGCATATCAACAAAGAATGTCCAAAAGCTATAATCACAAGGTCAAGCCCTGAGTCTTCCAAGTTGGTGATCTCGTCCTCAGAGAGAACCCCCAAAATCAGCCAGATAGAGAAAAGAAAGGAAAGTTCGAACCCAACTGGTTAGGGCCTTATGTCGTCATTGCAACCTATGGATCAGGGGCATATCAATTGGCCACATCAAAAGGTGAACTCTTCGAGGATCCTATCAACAGCATGCATCTGCGCAAGTTCTATACCTGAAAACCCCGATGTAAGGGAGTCCTGAAAAAATCCAAAAAATTGAAAAAAGTGATTAAAAACAAAACAAAAATATCAAAAAATGGAAAAACAAAAGGATTGGTACCATGATGAAAACCTAGCAAACAGGTGTCATGTGTACTCTTGGCTACGCGTGCAAATAAAAGTAAGTGGTGAAAACCTGGTAAATAGGCGCTATCTGCGACAAACCACTCCCTCCATCTATGACGACTTCATTTGACTCTTGTCCCCATCACACCGAACTAGTCCCTCCATGGTCCCATTCCTGAACTACGTCACCTCTAAGCTATCACGTAGGCAAGGCCATTATCCATGCGCCCCTGAGGCTCCGCTGTCCCGTCCGTCCCATATCTAGTCTTTCTATCCAAGTCCACTTCTGCATATTCACCATCACCTAGGTCTTAGGTCCATCAGGGTTCAGCCTGAACTACATTGCCTCTGCTTCGTCACGTAGGCAAGGCCATTTAGCAATGAGCCCCCGAGGCCCTAGGTCAGTCCCTTAGGGTTTGTCTCTCCACATCTGTCATCATCTCACCCATAATAGATCGATCTTGGTCTAAACTGGGGGCAACTCCTTGACCTAGTTGCGGATTTCAGTTCTTGAATGCCATCGTTCTGAAAGGAGATACCAATAAGGATTGTGATATCTTCTGCTAGACAAACAAGAGCAACAAAGTCTGCTTCCAAACAAAAATCCCTCATCATCTTCAATTGATACACGGGTGTGCATCCAGAAACTCTCAACCTAATTGAGCTACCATTTGTCGATGTCTTCCGAGACCTCTTTGATGTGCACCATTCAAACATGAGATAAAGACCTAGAGGAAGCTAAAATGGACCTGGGAGGTTCTTTACCTCGAAAAAGATGCATATGAATCTCCTCATTTCTATATTCCAATTTACGCATAAATTCATAGCTTTCTCTGTCCTCTATGCACTCTTTACAGATCTCTGGTTGTGTTCTTAGAGTATGGATTTTACTCATCTTACACTCCTGATCATCAACATTTAAGTCCTCCTCTGTTATTGGCACTCCCTTGCAGCTTCCATAAATATCATTTGCTTTAGAATTACATCCAAACAAAAATCTTGACAAAAAACATCAACCTGTCCAAGGCAAAACAGAGCACCATACTGAAACACTAAAACTAAATCTCATATCAATTATGGCAAAAAGACACATCTAAATGCAAGAATGTTTTGTGTTGGTTTGATTCAGAGTCTTGATTTATGCTATCATGCCTTTCTATGCTACTCGAGGATGCCCAAAAGCTAGAGATGCTATGATGGGGGCATGATTATTTTCTTTGTCTGCTGCTTGTGGATAAAACTTTAGTAATGTGATGACTTTTGTCTAATGACATGATCGACAAAAGATCATCGAGGACTCTGAGGTCTAAACATGAAAAAGGGCAATCCTTGTCTGGTGAAATGCAAGAAGTACTCAGGTCATCTAGATTCAAGTTTGACTAGATGCTTGTATCAACTTGCTATATCAAAATCCATGTAAGACATACTCAGGTCATCCCGGTCTAATTATACCCAGATGCTTGTATTTTCTTACAACATTTCAAAAAAGTGAAAAATACAAAAAAAAAATGCCTGATGATGAAAGCAAAAAGACTTACGAAGATGACAAATCTGTATCTGCATCTGTCTCCTATCCAGCAACTCCATATCAACCGCACAATAATGCAAACCCTGCAGTATATCACAAACAAAAGCCAGTATTTCTCCATGTCTTCTTCTATTCCATTCGTCTCTACCATCTCTGTGTCGATTGAGTACATCTGGACATCTGGACATATCAAACACATAGTATATAAAATGCATATCACATCACATAAGATAGCCATTTGCATGATTACATCATTTGCATACACAATGAGATCAATTTCCATACATGTTAAATCATCCATATACATTATGCATCCATACATCATATCAAGAGAAAATAAAAAACATAGATCACATACATATCAAACTACATAATCATATCCATACACATTAGCATTTGCATAACTCAAAAGCATTCTAAAACATCCATCTAGTATGCATCACATATAAACCATCATAAATAGCGTGCATTCATAGCATATAAACATCCACGCATCACACATATAGCCCATACATATAGGAAACAACAACAACATCACATAAACATATGTCCACATGTACAATATATCAAAATCTCTGTCCAATCCCAGAGCCATATCATAAATGTATAAAACATATAAATGGTGATACATGTCTCAAAACATAATAAGTACATATATCGGCTATCTTAGCCATCTATCAAAAATGTGCTACAATGCGATCAAAACCTGGTACAAGTATCTAGGTCTGTCTAACCCTGCTGTCGCAGAACACTGCTCCCAGCACTAGGCTCTCCTTGATCCACCCCTGATGGTGGTGGGCCCCTCACTGAACCCACGAACCGAGACCCACCTGCTCGCTATGCTGCCTCTGACTGGCTCCGAAAGGTCACGGCCCTCTAACTCGCTGGCACGGCACTGTGATATAAACCCTGGTAATACTGAGTCTGTGCCTGAGCTCTAGTCAGATCACCCTACAACTGTGCTACCTGGGCCTGAGTCTACTTCACCTGTGCTACCAAAAAGCTAGAGGTCGCATCAGTACCCATAGCCATCAAGGCTGCATCCCACTTTGCTCTCATAGCCCACACACTAGCTAGGGCTCCATCTCTCTCCTGGCTCAACTTAGATATCTGAGTCGCATCTGCCTCTCGCCATAACTCAGCCGCTCTCAGATGAGCCCTTAGCTGCCTAATCTGGGTCTATAATGACACCAGAACCTGCTACTGCACATCAGGCTATGGAGCCTGCTCAGCCTATACCACCTGCTGTGCTGGCACCTGCTGAGGTGGTGGCATCTGTCCCGACACTGCCACTGATACCTGTGCCTGAGTCTGTGCCTATCCTGCAACTGCCTGCTGCCCTATTTGGCCCTCTCCTAACCTCTGCCACTGTCTCGACTGGCCTCCTCCTCCTCCGTCCCCACCTCCTCCTCCTCTGTCACCACCTCCTCCTCCATCTCCTCCCCATCTCCTCCTATGTCCTCCCCTCCCTCTGCCACCTCCACCCCCGTCATCTGAATCACCCTCATCTATATGAGGTGCTACCTCTCCAAGACCTGAATAGTGAGGAAACGGATGTGCTGCAAACCACTCCTCATAGTCTGGCGTCATGCCAGCATCAACTATATCCCTCCACATCGGCCAGGCTACATACGGAATCTACTGAAAATTGGCCAATGCCTCCTCATAAGAAGCCACAAGACCCCACCTATACCGCTCAGCGTAGGTCCTGGAAAAACGGGCCTCTCCCTGCGGTCTCCCCTGCACCCGACCGAACTATCACTACATGCGGCTGACAATCTGTCACTCCAAAATAAACTGAGTCTGACCAATCAACCACCTCGTCTGAAAATAATATGGGAGCTCAGCTGCCTCGTCATCCCATACCTCGCAGTCAATGTACAAATGCCAGACAACTACATCCACCCCATCAAAGGCATGCCTCTAGTACTCAAGCCTCCCCAGCCTGTGCTAGGAAATCACACCTGCATACCCATAGCTGTAGGGCTCACCCCTCTGCCTCTAAAAAACACAGATCAGACGTGTGATGGCAATGTGCTCCCATAGGAAAAAATGTAAGAGCGACACGCCTGTCGCTAAGCCAGAGCCTCGGTGGTAAACTTGTTGGCAAGAGACACTATATGGATTCATGGTTGTTGTCATTGATGGCAACAAAGGTCATCCCACATATCCGCAAGTCATGATGTGCCTCTACCGGAAGTCAGAATAAAGAATGTTGTGGTCCGGTGAAGAAGAACAGAGCATGTGGCAAGGTCCGACAGATTGGTCCGGACCTCTCAGAGGAAGTGTCTTGGTGCAGTGCGGATTTGGGGAAGTCAAGAGGACTACCTTGAGTGGTATATTCCAAGGATTTAGCCTCCGGTGATGGACGAGGAAAAAGATATGAATGGTTGAGTACCGGATTCCTGAGAGACAGTGAAAACAGAGGAAGAACTGACTGGCAGAGTATCAGACTGCTTTCCGGATGTGTTACTGTTGATGACAGAGGTTGTGAAGGCATGAATCATGTTTGGCCGACATGATTAATGATATCTACAAGTATATGCTTGATCCGCATTGCTTGGTGAGGAAGGATTCCGCCGACAGAACAAAAGTTTGTAAGAAACTGGACTGTTCCGGATGCCGACTAGAAAGGTGATGAAATTACTTGTGCGGATATATATAGAGGATGGATTTAGTTGTGAAGTGTGTGTGGATGTGGAGAGATATGCGAATAAGTCCAGAGAAAGAGCAGAGGTAGCAAAAAGGATCCGGTATGTGAAAGATAGCAGAATAAAGAACAGAGGAAAGATGAAGTGCAGCAGATCAGTGTACTGAGCCTAACTGGAACTGAACTCCAGCATATGCAGATGCTTCCAATCAGTTCAAGACTGTGATTCTCATCACTTTGTAGACAGTGTGTCTTCTTGTAGGCAGTGGGCCTCTTGTGAGCAGTGTGCTCGGGCAGTGAGCCCTAATTGGCAAGTGCCATTTTTGTAATCTCCTATTCTTCTAACAGAGAATAATTCTTGGGTTAATCACCCCATGGTTTTCTCCCTTAACAGGGTTTCCACGTCAAAAATACTGTGTCATGTGTTTCTTATTTCATGGTTAATGTTTTTGTGTTTGATTTTATGTTGCATCAATTAAAAGGAAAGTTTAATAAGGGAAATAATTAGGATAACTGATTCACCCCCCCTCTCAGTTATCAACAATTGGTATCAGAGCTAAGTTCCTCCTAATAGAGCCTAACAGCTTGAGGAAGATCTGGGATTTCAAATGGATGCATATGGTTTAAGGGAGCAACTCAAGACTGCTCTTGAGGATCTTGAACAGTCAAATTCTGAAGTCAGTGAATTAAACGAAAGACTCAAACAGGCTGATGAATTCATGAGAGAATTAAAAGACAAATTAAGTCTCTCTATGAAAAAGAGAAAGGAGCTGCTTCAACAGTTGGCAAGGCAAAGTGAAGAAAGCAATACAAATGAAGAATTGACTGAGCAAACCAAGTTATGTGAAAAGTTATCAAAAGAAGTCATTATGTTAAGACATGAAATGGAATCAGGAACTATAAAGTTTACTCAAGAGATTGAAGAAAAAAGAAAGGCTGAAGACAATCTAAGACAATCTCTTAAAGAAAAATCAGAAGAATGCCACCAGATGGACAGGATTATCAGACATCTTGAATCTGATCTTGAAGATGCCAAAGATAATGAAAGAAAACTTGAGGATCAAATTGCCTCTCTCAAAAGAGACCTTCAAACAGCAAATGAATATAAAGAGAAATTCAAGATAAGTTCTGCTCAACTTGAAGTTCTTCTTGGAAGTCAAAAGAGGACAGATGACAAGTATGGCTTGGGATATGAGAAAGGAGAAAGCTCCGGATCCGGTCAGAAGAATCTTGGATCAGAAAATCCAAGGAACAGGCCTAGAAGACCTCCGGTAAGACAGCCAAATGCTCAAAGATATCCATCCTTCAATGGATACTGCCACAGCTGCGACCACTTTGGTCACAAAGCTAATCAGTGCAGAATAAGAATGAATCAGATTAATTCATCCTTCTCTGGACAGTGCTTCAACTGCAAAAGGTATGGACACAAATCCCATGAATGCAGAAGTATGCAAGTAAACAAATCATTCAAAGGTAGATGCTTCACATGCAATAGAGTAGGTCATATTGCTAATCAATGCAGATCAAGAGGATATCAGTCAAATATGCAAAGAAATGTTATTTGCCAAATCTGCAATAGGTCCGGTCATAATGCTAAAGTCTGCAGAAACAAGAATCAGGATAAAAGAGGTCCGGTGTATAATCAGAATCAAGACAAGGGTAAACAAAAGATGAATGCGGATGAGGTTAGGAATCAGATGAGCAAGATTTGGGTGAAGAAAAGTTCAGAGAATGTAGAGGTTGGATCCGCACCAGACTCTGGTGCTGATATCTCTTCCGGAAATTAAAAAGTGAGCTCAGGCTCAGGGGGAGACTCAAAGAAAATCTTGTTCCCCCAGCCAAACAAGTGGTGCCGGATGTGGCACAAGATGCGGATCAAAGGGTTTGTAGATATGAGTCTTGAGATACTTCAGTCAAGTTTTCAGAGGTCCGCATGGAGTTATGAAGAAGCTGTGATCGATCAAATAAGACCTGTTCAGGGAGATGCTCCGGTATGATAAAGGATTACAAAAAGGTCCGGAAAGATCCGGAAATGCACTATCTTGTTCTACGGATTGGACAGAGTGTTTGGGATGTTCTTGCAATATGTTACCTCGATTCATTCATGACTGAAAGATCCGGATGATATCCTCAGATCAGGACTAATCCGGGACACTCCAAGCTATCCAGACAAGGCAAACCGGAATGATGTAGGTGAAGCATTTATTGCAGACAGATATTAGGGTTCGCGGAGCAATTTAAGAGATTTCTCAAAGGTTATTTGCTCATTCTGCACTCGAGAAGAAGCGAAAAGTGGAGCTCTGCAACAAGGTTCATCAAGCACACCAAGGATCTCCTGCCGAAGTTATTGCATAAAGAAATCAATCCAACCACTCCGTGCAAACCGAAGGCGCATAAGGTATTCTCCGTTTTTCATTACCTCACTGCAAATCTTTGAAGAATGGCTACTCCAAACATAGTTAAGATCTCTGATAGACCTCGCCCCTCATTCAAGAAACATCCCTACAAATCATTGGAGGTAGACCCACTAGGAGCCTTCTCTAGTGTTCCTCACGGAGTTTTACACACCGAAGACATTAGGGTTTACATACATGCAAACATTGAGGAATTTGGGGAATTCAAATTAAGAGACCTCTATCACAAGCAGCTGATTGACAATGCTTTTGAGCTTAAACCAGAGTATAAGGATATTCAGAAGAAACAATTTGAGCAATTTATTCATTTCCCCTGCTTTGAAGAAGATGAATGGGTCCGGTATGTACTGAGCAGGATGCATGACAACTTTCTATGGCTAGATAGACCCTGCAAGATCACAAAAGAGGCAATTAGAGCAGTAACTGGTCTATACTCTTCCGGAGGGGTACCTATCCTCAAATCTGTCAAGAACAACATTGTAACTGAGGCCACCGGATCAAAATTTGACAAGAGGGCAATGACCATTGAAGATATTTCGGATCCGGATATCAAATATGCATCAATGATAATAGGATACAAGATCTATCACTCCAGCAGGGAGAATTCTGTATCCGGAACTGCAGTATACACTGCCTTTGAAATGCTAAGAAAGAATGCAGAATATGACCTCTGCGAACTACTGCTAAGCCAATTAATGGAAAATATACAGAAAATCAAGAAGGATAAGAAGAATTCCTTCAAGTATGGTACTCTTATTGTATGTCTATTCTTCTACTTCATGAATGAGCTACCTGGAACAAGTGGATGGGTATGGCAGAATGACAAACCTGTTGCAGTCCAGATAAGAGACTATTTGCATGGACTTGGGGATGCAAAAGCGAGAAATACAGCTCTATGGGGATACTTCAAAAACTTTCAGAGCATGATGCAAGCAAGAGAGAGAATTCCCCAGTCTCTCATTGAGAAATACAAGGACTCAGTGTGCTTTATGGTTGACACTGATCAGTGCCTAATGGAGGCAGTGGAGCCAAGGACTGTCTGGATCATGCCCATGGGGTATGAAGTTGATGAACAGATAGTGGAGCTGCATGTTCAACACATGCTAAGTCAGCCCAAAGATCCTAAGGCAGAAAGGTTTGGAACCTTTGAGGAGCTGAGTGTAAAAATACATGTAGAACTCAGGGAACCTGAGATTAAAAGAAAGGTAAGAAAAGAAGTAGAGCACATTGCTCAAGGCCTAGGTATCTCAAAGGAGGCACTTGATGCCAGCCGGGAAAAGAGGAGGAAGGCCGAGGAAGAAGAGAAAAGCAAAGAAAGTGCTCCGGTTGAAGCTCCCACCCGGACCAGATCATCAAAGAGACCTGCACCTCCCACAACCAAAAGTTCAAAACCGGAAGTTCAGGCATCCGGTAAGAGATCCAAGACAAAAGCCACAAGGGCTTATGGAAGCCAAAAGGATGAAGAGGAAACAGAATCAGATGAGGGAGTAAGAGAAGTAAAGAAACAGAAGAAGAAAGGATCCGGTAAGCCCTCCACAGGCCAAGACAAGGATGAAATGGCAGAGGTATCTGTTGAGAAGCCCACTCTGTCTCTAGAGAGCATAATCAAGTCGGTCACGGTGGATGGAAACCTTCAACCAATGACTGAATCATATGATGACTTCAGTGAGGCCGACCAAAAGACTCTGCAGGAGGCCACAGTAAAATATCTTAACATATATAATAAGGCTTTCATTGAAATAATATCTCTTATTCCTAAAAGCCTAGAAAAGGAAATGGAAGTAAGAAAGAATAATGCTCATGCTAAAGATCTTGAGATCCGGGAGCAGATAGCTATTCAGCTATATCCTCAAATTGATCCCAAGACAATGAACATTATCTTCAAAGACTGCAAAGATGAGTTCAGAAGCAAAGCCAGGATGAATCAACTCATGCTTGGCGAGACTGACAAAGTGGCCCAAGAAACAGAAGAGATCCTCCGGAAGGCCTTCAAAAGGTTCAATCTTCCGGTTGTAGAGGATTTAGGTACAGAAACAGCTGAGGACTTGGGACCCTCTGCTCCAGAAGAAGTGGCTCATGAACAAACTAGCATCTCTCCTCCGGTTTCCCCTACAGTCTCCGGATCCAAAGAAGAAGAGCAACTACAGGAGAAGGAAGCAGTGGTGAAAGACAAAGAGGTTGACAGTTCTAAGACTGCAGAAGAAAAGAAACATCTGTCTCCGGCAAGAGACACTGCACAAACTGTTCAACAATTTTTGAGCAAAGAAACTCTAGAGATTGATGAACCGGAGCTTCTAAAAGGCCCATTTGATTTTGACTCTCTCTCTCCGGTACAAACAATGAAGATAGCTTCATTTGCAAATGCCAAGGCAAATGAAAAGCTCCTGAAGTCTCATATGGAAGACTGTGAGTTGATAGAGGCTGCTTCCGGAGTACTTGTAAAGATCATGCCATCAATCCAGATAGATCCGACAGCCTCCTCTTCCGGTAATCTAAAAACCTTAGTCAGCAGTGTTGATACACATTTTGATTCTTTAGAAAAATCAGCTGAAGAAAAGGTCCGGAAGGAATTTTTGGATAAAAGATTTTCAGAGATATTAGAATTAATCTCTAAAGATAGGAAGATTGTAAGCATTGGAATAAAGAGCTTAGAGAATGCTCTTAAGGATGGCGGTGACATCTATAAATTTTGTATATCCTGGTCAAAGGCAACAGCAGCATTTGACAAGAAAATAAAAGAGGAACAGGATAAGCTACAAAGCTTATCTCAAAGTTTTGATCCTCTCTCTTCCTCTATAATAAATCAAGAATGTCAGACCATTGCAGTCTTGAATGAAATAAAAAATCTTGAGAAGGAAAGGAAGAACATCACCAACCGGATGGGAGAACTTAGAAGGATTATAATCCCTAAGTTGGAAACCATGCATGAGGCCATCAGTGATGCTCAGACCACCGCCCAAACAAAAGATCCGACAGATCTCAAGCGGGCAGAAGCATTTGCATTTTTGCTAAGTGGTCACATTTCAATTTTGGATAGAATGAAGCAAAGTTGGGCTACAGAAATGATCCAATTGCAGACATCCTTTGCAGACATTCTTCAATACATGTGAGTATGTAAATATGCGGCTATATAGAGAAAATTTTTGAAAATTTTGGTGTGCGGACCCTACCCTTTGCCATTGATGTCAAAGGGGGAGTGAGGAGCAGTGAAAAATGAGGAATCCAACTAAGGGGGAGTTCCAGAAATTGTATATAAAGACAGAGCATCAGCAAAGGGGGAGCATAGTGAAAACACTTAGTCATTTTTCACTAAGTGTTGCCATCAATGCCAAAGGGGGAGATTGTTGGCAAGAGACACTATATGGATTCATGGTTGTTGTCATTGATGGCAACAAAGGTCATCCCACATATCCACAAGTCATGATGTGCCTCTACCGGAAGTCAGAATAAAGAATGTTGTGGTCCGGTGAAGAAGAACAGAGCATGTGGCAAGGTCCGACAGATTGGTCCAGACCTCTCAGAGGAAGTGTCTTGGTGCAGTGCGGATTTGGGGAAGTCAAGAGGACTACCTTGAGTGGTATATTCCAAGGATTTAGCCTCCGGTGATGGACGAGGAAAAAGATATGAATGGTTGAGTACCGGATTCCTGAGAGACAGTGAAAATAGAGGAAGAACTGACTGGCAGAGTATCAGACTGCTTTCCGGATGTGTTACTGTTGATGACAGAGGTTGTGAAGGCATGAATCATGTTTGGCCGACATGATTAATGATATCTACAAGTATATGCTTGATCCGCATTGCTTGGTGAGGAAGGATTCCGCCGACAGAACAAAAGTTTGTAAGAAACTGGACTGTTCCGGATGCCGACTAGAAAGGTGATGAAATTACTTGTGCGGATATATATAGAGGATGGATTCAGTTGTGAAGTGTGTGTGGATGTGGAGAGATATGCGAATAAGTCCAGAGAAAGAGCAGAGGTAGCAAAAAGGATCCGGTATGTGAAAGATAGCAGAATAAAGAACAGAGGAAAGATGAAGTGCAGCAGATCAGTGTACTGAGCCTAACCGGAACTGAACTCCAGCATATGCAGATGCTTCCAATCAGTTCAAGACTGTGATTCTCATCACTTTGTAGACAGTGTGTCTTCTTGTAGGCAGTGGGCCTCTTGTGAGCAGTGTGCTCGGGCAGTGAGCCCTAATTGGCAAGTGCCATTTTTGTAATCTCCTATTCTTCTAACAGAGAATAATTCTTGGGTTAATCACCCCGTGGTTTTCTCCCTTAACAGGGTTTCCACGTCAAAAATACTGTGTCATGTGTTTCTTATTTCATGGTTAATGTTTTTGTGTTTGATTTTATGTTGCATCAATTAAAAGGAAAGTTCAATAAGGGAAATAATTAGGATAACTGATTCACCCCCCCTCTCAGTTATCAACAAAACTACCTGATGTAGGTCTCTGTATAAGTGTGCAAGCACGCACACACCCCATGCATACCGGGTCCTATCGGTAACCATGCTCTCCAGCACCTGTCCCCAGCCAATGGGGAAGCCGTGTGCTCTCCTATCGGGGCATACTATGCGTCCGATCAATCCAGCCACTATGCCTGGGAAGTAGTCATAGCAGTCATACATGTCCTACCACGAGATCTCCTCCCCTACCAACTTGGGATCATCAAACACCCGCCTGTACTCCTCTAGCCCAGTGCCATGCTGTGACTTGTACTCAACCAGCTCTCCCTGGATAGGGAGGTGCAGAATCTGATAAACATCCCCCAAAGTGATAGCCATCTTCCTTGTTAGAAAATGGAAGGTCCCATCCTCACTGTGGAATCACTCCATGGCTACTGTCACCATCGCCTAGTTCATGCGAACCTCAAGCATGAAGAGCACGTGATATAATCCCATCGCAGCTAGTGCCTCTCGATCCATATCAGTCAACATGTACCACTGCAACAACGGCATCGGGAATAACTCTCGCGATGTCAACACATCCCGAATATCCTCCTGCAACCAAGAAACACATACTATCAGCAAAAACTCCAAATCCATATCAACAACCTACTCCAAGCAATCAAGCTATCCTATCAATGACTCAACATATCAAATTAATCAAAAAGCATATCATCTCTCAACTAGATTCTCAGCAATCTTGGAGATCGCTCATCAATTGACGCATCGATCAGGATGCCAATTGGGTTAATTTCGTTAAGTCAACTGATTTGCCTAAAAGTGCAAATGCACAAATCCATGGGGCAAATGCACAATTTCATAACAAAAGCACAATTTCCCCATGAATGCGCAACTCCATGACACGTATGCGCCATTCTGGCACATGCGCAACCTATTGGATCAAATGCGCAATGACATAACTCAAATGCGCAATAATCAACATATGTGCAAACTCATAGTGAATATGCGCAACATGTTAGAACAAATGCGTAAGACACACAAATGCACACATTAAGGACACAAAAGTGCAAAACAAGCAAATGCGCAATTCCGCAGCATAAATGTGCAATCCCGCAACAAATGCACAATTTAGGAGCGCATATGTGCAAAACTAGGGTTTTTGCACATTCATTTTAGTTGGTTTTCATGACCATTAATACGCCCAAAAATTGACTTTCGACAAGTTTTGAAGAACTACATACTGGGGGTCCTGCCTCTGCTGGCCGATCAAACAGTCGAATCCACTCAAACCGATGCTGCTCGCGCGGAATATCCATCTCTCTGGCTGCCATGCTCTCCTAAGCTCTCTAGAAGACAAATCACCTATGGCCAAGTGTACAAATGAATAGTTTGTGTGGACCCAACTCCTATATATAGAAAATGGCCCATATTGGATTGTATGACTCTTTGATTGCTTCCCAGGACTGTTTCTCCAAACCATAACCTATTTTTCTCCATCCTAACCCATTTCTTCGCCTTCTTCTTCGTGAGATTGTCCGTCTCATGCCCCACCGTCTTTCTCCCGTCCAATCTCCCGAGGGGGCATCCTGTCGTTAAACTTGTACTAGGGGCAAACTGGGGCATGTATCACTGTCGAAAATTCTTATTCTTTGAAACAATGTGATAAAACACATTGCTTCAAAGAGGGGCAAAATGTATACACCTAAAATTGGCTTGAGTCGAATTAAGTAAATATTTTAATATTTATCTTAATTCTTAATTTCTTCTGTTAATTAAATAAATATTATAAATTTATTTAATTGGCTCATTATCCCATAATTAAATGAGTGTGAATTGGATGAATTGGACAACTAATTCACCCCCCCTCTCAGTTGTCTTCCTTGATTCTAACATAAGAGTCCCAAACATTTCATCTAAAGAGTATTTATCCAGGTTAGTAGTCTCCTCAATAGTAGATACTTTGGAACTATAAGATTTGGGAAGAGATCTCAGTACCTTTTTCACAATCTCATCTTCTTTTATTCCCCCACCAAGACCATTGATACCATTGATTACTTCATTCACCCGGAGCATGAAACCAATAATATTTTCAGCTTCTGACATCTTTAGGGATTTAAATCTATTCTTGAGTATTTGCATCTTAGCTTGCTTTACTTTCTTATCTCCTTCATAAATAGTTTCAAGTTTATTCCAAACCTCTTGGGCTGAGCTACAACCTATCACTTTTGAAAGTTCTAAATCAGTTAATCCACTCATGATAGAAAACTTGGCCTTGGCATTATTAGCATACTTCTTGATTTCATTTGCATTTGTTGGAATAGAATTAGGGATAGTATAACCTTTCTTGACAAAATCCCAAACTCCACAGCCTAGTGAATTGATGTAGCCTTCCATCCTTACTTTCCAAAAAGCATAATTTGTTCCATCGAACCTAGGAATCTTGTTGGATCCTCCTGATGCCATCTCGGACCTTCCTCAAGTGATTAAGCTTCTTTCTGAGGAACTTGGCTCTAATACCAATTGTTAGACACACCAAGATACTGAGAGGGGGGTGAATCAGTATCTAAATAATTCTTCAAATTCAACAACTTCAACTTATCCAGATCAGATCAGAACTTAAGCATCACAACATTAACATGACCATGAAATATTAACACAATGCACAACAACACATAACACTAGACATACATGGAAAACCCTAGAAGGGAAAAACCATGGTGAGGATTAACTCACAATATATGAAGCTCAAATAATAACTTTGTTTTAGGGGCTTTAACCCAAGGAAGATGCTACTCCCTAAGTAACTTTGATTTAGGGTCACTCCCAAGGAAGCTTCTACTCCCTGATGACTTTGTTTTAGGGGCTTAACCCAAGAAAGCAACTACTCCCTAATCTGAGAACAAACTCATAAATGATTACAATATGACAACCTTTCAATTGTCTAAAAACCGCCTTTGAAGCTCACACATGATGATTGCACTTATGTCTCTTCACACTTTCTTTTGAAGATCTCATCCATTAGGCACACTCTGTACTTGATCACTATCTCAAATAAGTCTTCAAGATGAATCCGTACATCATCAACAACATTTGCTCTTTCTCCCATAGTCACATATATAAATGTATTATTCTACTTTTATCTACTTACGAACCTTTTTAATCAATTTGCAATCATACCATTGACACTCAATTTGATCTACTATATACATGATATTACATTGATTACATAGCTTGTCGGCTAGATTAAACATGGAAAATACATTTATAGGTCAGCCATACAATACACAATATGAAACGTGTAGAAGATAGGTCTAATTAGGACAACACGTTACACCAGAAGAAGACTCAAGCCTTGTGAACCCCAACACTTTCTTAACCAGGTCAAAAACATCCTTCATAGCTTTAGACATCAAGGAATTACCTCCGCACACTCTGCTCATTTGAAAATAAGACAACTTTAAGGTAAGCTCATGAAAACTTGAAGTGTAATGACCATATCAACTAGAAAACATTGTGTAGTACTGGAAACAAGAAATATCTTCATGAAACTCTTCCAAATGAGTCCACATGACTCATGATACAACATCTCCAAACACTCCTTTGCCACTGCACATCAAAGAATTGTGTCTCACACCTTCAATCATTAACTCTAAGAGCACACTGTTATCTGGAACACATTGCAACATGCTGCCAATTGAAAAACTGAGTTGCAGACCACCAAGAAGCTTGAAATCGGAAAGAAACATGAAATGCACATTCAAGAACATGTTCACAAAACCACAAGGTCAATCATTTACTTCTAGAGGAATGCAGAGCATTCTAGTGGGTCTTCAATACTACTCATTCTGCCAGAGCACATACCAATACTTTATCAATCATAACTTGCATTGCAGAGAGAATGATGGTCTGAAACTTTGGAAACTAGACATTTTCCACACTCTGAACATAGATCCAGAACCGCATAGCCATATCTTCAAATGTGTAGGAATGCAAACCATTCCATTCATCTTTCAACATCACATTATATTGTTAGAGCCTAAACCAGAACTCGGTCACTTATATCTTTCACTGCGGAAGAGCAAACACTATGAAATTTAGGATTTAGCATATTTACATCATACTCAACTTAACTCTTGAAATGCAAGACCATAGCTTCAAAATTAAAGGAATGCGGAGCTGAGAGGAACCTCCTACAACAATATAATGAAAAATGCACGAAATAACAGAAATAGTAGAAACACAAAAGGAATTTATTGATCGCAGGCCACTTCAAGGGGGCAACCTCCTTTGAGCAAGCTCAATACAATAAATTCATGGATGCCTTCATTGGCCTCAACATGTACTTATATACTAAGTCTAATCTAAACAACTATTACTTCCCATGAATGTGGGATAATACAAATATGCTCATGGGACGACTTACAAAGCATATGCGTCCAAATGTAATATACTAACAAAGTAAAGAGAAGGGTTAAACATGGGTTCCTAACATCCCCTCCCTCTTAAAAAAAGCTTTGTCCTCAAAGATTAAGATGTGGAAATTGTTGCTGAATCTGAAGGAGTGGTTCCCATGTAGCATCCTCTGGTTGCATTCTGTGCCACTAAATTAATACATTTGTGATGGATCGGGATCAAAGCTGACAGGTGTGTCTGTTGAGGATTACCTCCAGCTCCAAAATGATGGATCCTTAGTTATCCTATTCTAGTAAAATAGTTTGTGCTCTGACATTGGTGCCAAGAACTTTCTTTAGAAAAGAGACATGAAATACTAGATGAATGCGGGAAGAAGGAGGAAGCTCCAATTTATAAGCAACTGACCCAATCTTCTGAAGAACCTTATATGGCCCATAGAACTTCAGAGCTAGCTTATGACACCCTTTGAGTTTCAGGCATGATTGCTTGTATGGCTGTAGATGAAGAAAAACCATATCACCTACTTGAAAAGTGTGCTCAGAACGATGCTAATCAGCTTGTTGTTTCATTTGATTTCTTGTCATGTGAAGATTGTCTTGCAGGATGCGAAGAATGTGATCCTAAGTTTAGAGAATCGTGTCGACTACTTGAATTGGTGAACTGTTGGGGGTGTATGGAAGGAGTACTGGCGGTACCTGACCATAGATTGCTTCATATGAGTCATTTTAGACGCAGTGTGGTAGGAGGTATTGTACCACCATTCAGTGAGAGGGAACCACTTTGCCCACTGATGTTGTTGTTCTAAGGTGAAGCAACGAAGATAAGTTTCTAAACATTTGTTGATAATTTCAGTCTGACCATCTATTTGTGGGTGATACCCAGAACTCATCTTCATTTTGGTGCCAGTGTGTCAAAATAGTTCTGTCCAAAAATGACTGGTGAAAGTTGCATCATGATCTGAGACAATGGAAGAAGGGATGCCATGAAGACATAAGATTTGGTCCATGAAAATTTGTGCGACTAAGGAGGTTGTATAGGGATGGCTGAGGGCACAAAAATGACTATATTTGGAGAGGCGATCGACCACAACCAAGATCACTATCTTTCCTCCAAATTTAGGGAACCCCTTAATGAAATCCATATAAATATCTGTCCAAATCTGTGTAGGGATGGGCAAGGGTTCAAGCAATCCAGGAAGGAGTGTCGTTTCACCCTTGTTGCATTGGCAGGTATCACATTCAGCCACCATATGTTGAATTACCCTTTTCATTGCCTTCCAAAATAAGTTATGTCATGCCCACTCATAGGTTTTGAGGAACCTAGAGTGCCCTACCGATGAAGAAGCATGGAGTTCATAGAAAACAACCTGCTGAAGATTTGTGCTCTGGGGAAGCACCAGACGACCCTTGTATTGTAGAGAAGCACCATCCCAAGAGTAATACGGTACAACAGAGGGGTTAGTGGCCAACTATTGAATGATTTGAGATAATGAAGAGTCATTGATATAGCCCTGCTAGATAGATTCCAACCAATTTGGAACAATCATAGAAATAACTGAAAGGGAAGCTTGGTCATCAAATGTGTGAGAAAGAGCATCCACCACAATATTGTCCTTATCCTTCTTGTAAGTGATCTCATAGTCATAACCCATGAGTTTTTTGACCCATTTCTATTGTACTGGGGAGGAGACCTGTTGTTCCAGGAAATATTTCAAACTCTAGTGATCAGTCTTGATGCAAAAGTGATTCCCTAGTAGGTATTGTTGCAAGTATGAGGTGAACCAGTGTTGTCATTGATGTCAACATACTCATATTGCATTGACAAGAAGGATTGGATGAGCTGTGTGCTGAGGATATTAAGAAAATTAGCCTCAGTCAGGAACAGTGAAGAACAGTGATGAGAAGAAGGCAAATGTATTGTATAGGTTGAGAACCGGAGGATGCGGATTAAAGGGTTTGCAGATATGAGTCTTGAGATGTTTGAGTTAAGTTTTCAGAGGTCTGCATGAAGACCTGAAGAAGTTATGGCTGTCTGTGTGGAACCGGTTCCGGCAAGTGCTTAGAGGTGACAGAGGATCACAGAAGGGTCTGGTGAGGTCTGGAACTGTATAATCCTAATCTGCGGATTGGAAGGAGTCTTTGGGATGTCCTTGTGATGTGCCATCTCGAGTTGTGTATAATTTGGAGGTCCGGAAGTACCTCTTGCATTATGACAATGGCGACAGACAGTGTTCTTGAAGTTCCGAATAAGGAGGATAAGAGATTCCAGTAAGGAAAGAAAGTGCAGATGTACCTGGTCATTCAGGCAGGCCTGTGAAGGTTCTTGGATCATGTTGAGGTTGTGTTGTTGGTTCGCATTGATAGAAGAGCCCAGAATTGAAGATATTCTTCCGGATGAAGTTCTTGCTCTGTTTAGCCGACCGGATGAGTTGTTCATCCTGTGAATGTTCTTGTGGTGGCCGACCGGATGTGTTATTCATCTTGCGGATACTCTTATGGTTGTTTGCTGAATTAGATGTTTGTTCCTAAGTCGATGTCTTGTATAAATAACGGTTTGTGAGTTCATTTTGAAGTGTGGATTGTGTGGATGAGTATGGCATAGTGAAGAGAAGTGCGAAAGGCAGAGCAGAGGTTTTTGGGCTTAAATGGAACTGATCCAGACATGGTAGAGATGTCATTCTCCAGTTCAAGATTGTGATTCTTATCACTTTGTAGACAGTGTGTCTCCTTGTAGGCAGTGGGCCTCTTTGTGAGCAGTGTGCTCGGGCAGTGAGCCCTAATTGGCAAGTGCCATTCTTTTTCTTATTCTTCTAACAGAGAATAATCCTTGGGTTAATCACCTCGTGGTTTTTCCCTTAACCGGGTTTTCCACGTCAAAATCTTGGTGTTCAATGTGTTGATGTTTATCTGCTCTTGTGTTTATGTATTATGCTTTCATGGATGATTATTTGATATGCTATTAACTAACAATGAAGAATCAAGTGTTTGAAAGAACAAGAAGTTTTATACAACTGATTCACCCCCCCCTCTCAGTTGTATGCCTTAAATCCAACAATTGGTATCAGAGCCAAGTTCCTCTGAAAGGAGCTTAACCGCTTGAGGAGATCCAGGATGTCGTCATACAAGAAGGATAGTCCGAAGTTCGATGGAACCAACTTCACTCTCTGGAAAGGTCACATGAAGTGTCACTTGGAATGTATGGGAAAAGCATACTTGGCTATGGTCTCAAAACCATATGTACCTCCACAAGGTGGTCCGACAACTCTGAATGAAATCACAGATGCTGAAAATAATCTACGGACCAAGGAAGCCCTACTAAGCGCATTGAATGATTCAGATCTCTCAAATGTTATTGACCTACCAACTGCATATGAGATCCTGACTAAACTGGAACTTCTGTATGAAGGAGATGAGTTTGTCAAAAGTGCAAGGTTGCAAAGTCTGAAAGGGAAATTTGAAAGATTGAAGATGAGAGATGATGAAAACATCACTACATTTATGCCAAGAGTGAATGAGCTGGTATGTGGAATTAGAAATGCTGGTGGAACTCTAGATGAAAATGAGATTGTCTGCAAAATCCTAAGATCCCTTCCTGCTGCCTACAAAATCAAGGTTGCTTCCATTGATGAATTCAGAGCCCACACAACTGTCACAAGAGAACAACTGGCTGGCAAACTAGCTGCATCTGAAATGACCAAGTTTGGAGATGATCCTCCCAAGACTGAATCTGCTTTCAAAGCCAGTACCTATGTGAAAGGCAAACAGAGATTTGATCCGGGAGAAAACTCATCAAGGAAGATGTCATGGTATGATCAAGCAAGAAGAGACATGGAAGACGAAGAAGCAGAAACAGCTCAACTTGAAGCCCTCATTGCAAAGAGACTGCCAAGAGGATCCGGTAAGTATGAAGGAAAACTACCCTTTGAGTGTTTCAACTACAATAAGATTGGTCATTTTGCTTCAAGATGTCCGGAAAGATCTGCAAGGTCTAATACTAACAGACAAAGGTTTCAAAAGAACTGCTATTATGTTCATGAAGAAGATGACAATGAAGGAGTAACAGATGATGAATCCGAACTAGGAAGCAAATCTGGAAATGAATGGGTGTTTATTGCCATCAAGGAAGAAGATTCAATATCCTCTGAATCTGTCAATCACAAGGTTGTGGAAAGAGCTTTGGCTGCTCAAGTGGAAGAAAAGGATGATTGGGTTATTGATAGTGGGTGTTCTCACCATATGACTGGTGACAAGAATAAGTTCTTAGATTTGGAAAGGTATGAAGGAGGAATGATAAAGTTTGGTGACAATTCTGCTGGCAGAATCAGAGGTAGGGGAACTATTTCCTTTGATGGAAAGAGCAAAACAGGTAATGTACTATATGTTGAAGGATTGAAGCACAATCTTCTCAGTGTTGGTCAGTTAGTGGACAAAGGCTATGATCTCCGGTTCAAGAATAGAAAATGCAGAATCTTTACAAGCTCCGGAACTGAAATTGCATCCGGTGCTCAAACAAAAGGTAATATCTTTCATCTGGTTGGTTCAAACAAAAGTTATCTGTTTGCTCAAGTTGATCAGAGTTGGTTATGGCATAGAAGAATGTGTCATGTGAATTTTGATAACATCATCAAGATAAGCAATATTCAGGTTGTAAGAGACCTTCCAAAATTGGTGAAACCTACAAATAGTTTGTGCAAAGAATGTCAGCTAGGTAAACAGAGCAGAGTCTCTTTCAAAAGCAAAGATCAGTCCTCTACCGGATTGTTGGAATTAGTACATACTAATCTCTGTGGTCCGACAAGAATCAAGAGTTTGCAAGGTGATAGATATTTCATGTTGTTAATTGATGACCATTCCCGGATGATGTGGGTTACCTTCCTAAAAGAGAAATCAGAAGCCCTTGAAAAGTTCAAAATCTTCAAAGCTATGGTAAAGAATCAAACCGGATTGAAACTTAAATGTCTAAGGTCTGATAGAGGTGGTGAATTTACATCTGGTGAGTTCATTGACTTTTGTGAGAAGCAGGGTATAAGGAGACAATTGTCTGCTCCTAAGACTCCACAGCAGAATGGAGTAGTTGAAAGAAAGAACCGGACCATCCAGGAAGCTACCAGGACAATGATGTTGGAAGCAAATGTTCCTCAGATGTTCTGGAAAGAAGCTATCAGCACTACAGTCTACACTCTAAATTGAGTTCAAATCAGAAACAATACCGGTAAGACCCCCTACGAACTTTGGTTTGGCATCACTCCTACTGTGAAATATTTCAGAGTATTTGGTAGCAAGTGTTATATCAAAAGAGATTAAGATCTAGGAAAGTTTGATGCTAGAAGTGATGAAGGAATTTTCTTGGGTTACTCCACTCAAAGCAAAGCATACCGGTGTTACAATAAGAGACTGAGGAAGATGATAGAAAGAACTAATGTGAAAGTTGATGAAGGAATTAAGAAGCCCTCAAGATTTTATGAATTTGATGAAGATGACCAAGACGGTGTTCAGATTCAAGGAACTCAATCCTCTCCGGTAAGACAGAGTCAGCCTGATCCGGTAAATCAAGAAGAAGAGATAGGTTTGAATGAGCCTGATCAAGAAGCAGCAGTGCAGGATACTCCCAAAATTCCTAGGTATGTAACACTAAACCACTCTCAAGATCAGATCATAGGTGACAGAAGCAAAGGTGTGCAAACTAGAAGGAATGTTGCTCAAAATCAGGATGAATGTTGTCTGATTTCAAAGATTGAACCTAAAATAGTAAATGAAGCCTGCAATGATGAAAACTGGACTAAAGCAATGAAAGATGAATTAATGCAAATTGAGAAAAATCATACTTGGGATCTTGTTCCCAGACCTAGAGACAGGAATGTGATTGGAACCAAATGGGTCTTCCGGAACAAACTGAATGAAGCTGGTAAAGTTATCAGAAACAAAGCTAGATTGGTCTGCAAAGGCTACTCTCAAATAGAAGGAATTGATTTTGAAGAGACCTTTGCTCCGGTGGCAAGAATTGAAGCAGTCAGATTATTTCTTGCATTTGCTGCCTTCAAAGACTTCAAGGTATATCAGATGGATGTCAAGTCTGCCTTCCTAAATGGTGATCTGGAAGAAGAAGTTTACATTGAACAACCGGATGGATTTCAATTATCTGACAATGATGGTAGGGTCTGTAAGTTAAAGAAAGCATTGTATGGATTAAAACAAGCTCCAAGAGCATGGTATGAAAGGTTGGATAAGCATCTTGTGCAGATTGGGTTCAGCAAAGGTACTGCTGACAGTAACTTATATTTCAAAATTGATCATGAAAACATTTTGATTGTTGAAGTGTTTGTAGATGATATCATTTTTGGAGGAAGAGATAGTATGTGCAAAACTTTTGCAAATCAGATGAAAAGTGAGTTTGAAATGTCCATGCTTGGTGAAATGAATTTCTTCTTGGGTTTGCAAATTACTCAAACAAAGAAAGGAATCTTCATCTCTCAGACCAAATATGTGAAAGAATTGTTGAGGAAATTTGGTATGGAAGATGCAAAGCCAATGAACACTCCCATGGCAATCGAATGTAAGTTGAGCAAAGATGATGACTCCCCAAAGGTAGATCAGACAAAGTATAGATCAATGATTGGTGGATTGTTGTATCTCACTTAGACTAGACCAGATATAATGCAGGCTGTTGGTCTTGTGGCAAGATTCTAGGCTGATCCTAGAGAATCTCATGTTATGGCAATCAAAAGAATTTTTAGGTACCTGAAAGGAATAGTTGAGTATGGTCTATGGTACCCTAGAGATCCGGATTTCTCTCTTCATGCTTACACAGATGCAGATTGGGCAGGAGATGTGGATGACCGGAAGAGCACTAGTGGTGGAGCATTCTTTTTGGGGAAGAGATTGGTTTCTTGGCTAAGCAAGAAACAAGATGCAATATCTCTGTCTACAACTGAAGCAGAATACATTGCAGCAGCAGGTAGTTGCACTCAAATCTTATGGATGAAGCAGATGCTAAGAGACATTAAAGTTGAATATGAGGAGCCTATCACAATTTTCTGTGATAATTCAAGTGCAATTAATATTTCTAAGAATCCGGTATTGCATTCTAAGACTAAGCACATATCTATCAAGTTTCACTTTTTGAGAGAATAAGTGAACAAGGAAGAAGTCAGATTGGAGTATGTTCCCTCAAAGGATTAGATTGCAGATATCTTTACTAAACCTCTTCCCAAGGACTCTTTTGAATATCTCTGGGAGAAGTTAGGGGTCATGGCCCCTCCGGTGATGAACTAGGATGCACTGATGTGCATCAGTCCGGTGGATATCACAGTCATATCTTGTGATCCGGATTGATGATGGGGAGCTGCAACTAAGGGGGAGCAGCTGGTATGATTTTGATGTATTAGAATTGCAAGTATGAGCCCTTTGCCATTGATGTCAAAGGGGGAGAGAAGACATGTGAAAAACAAGTGGCTGATGATCAAAGGGGGAGCAGTAAATGAGGAGAAGACATGTTGCTGATAGGGGGAGCTGTGACAGAAAGGAGAAGTTCTTGTCTTGATGGTTTTTCGCATCATATGTTGCCATCAATGACAAAGGGGGAGATTGTTGCAAGTATGAGGTGAACCAGTGTTGTCATTGATGTCAACATACTCATATTGCATTGACAAGAAGGATTGGATGAGCTGTGTGCTGAGGATATTGAGAAAATTAGCCTCAGTCAGGAACAATGAAGAACAGTGATGAGAAGAAGGCAAATGTATTGTATAGGTTGAGAACCGGAGGATGCAGATTAAAGGGTTTGCAGATATGAGTCTTGAGATGTTTGAGTTAAGTTTTCAGAGGTCCGCATGAAGACCTGAAGAAGTTATGGCTGTCTGTGTGGAACCGGTTCCGGCAAGTGCTCAGAGGTGACAGAGGATCACAGAAAGGTCCGGTGAGGTCCGGAACTGTATAATCCTAATTTGCGGATTGGAAGGAGTCTTTGGGATGTCCTTGTGATGTGCCATCTCGAGTTGTGTATAATTTGGAGGTCCGGAAGTACCTCTTGCATTATGACAGTGGCGACAGACAGTGTTCTTGAAGTTTCGGATAAGGAGGATAAGAGATTCCAGTAAGGAAAGAAAGTGCAGATGTACCTGGTCATTCAGGCAGGCCTGTGAAGGTTCTTGGATCATGTTGAGGTTGTGTTGTTGGTCCGCATTGATAGTAGAGCCCGGTATTGAAGATATTCTTCCGGATGAAGTTCTTGCTCTGTTTAGTCGACCAGATGAGTTGTTCATCCTGCGAATGTTCTTGTGGTGGCCGACCGGATGTGTTATTCATCTTGCGGATACTCTTATGGTTGTTTGCCGACTTAGATGTTTGTTCCTAAGTCGATGTCTTGTATAAATAATGGTTTGTGAGTTCATTTTGAAGTGTGGATTGTGTGGATGAGTATGGCATAGTGAAGAGAAGTGCGAAAGGCAGAGCAGAGGTTTTTGGGCTTAAATGGAACTGATCCAGACATGGTAGAGATGTCATTCTCCAGTTCAAGATTGTGATTCTTATCACTTTGTAGACAGTGTGTCTCCTTGTAGGCAGTGGGCCTCTTTGTGAGCAGTGTGCTCGGGTAGTGAGCCCTAATTAGCAAGTGCCATTCTTTTTCTTATTCTTCTAATAGAGAATAATCCTTAGGTTAATCACCCCGTGGTTTTTCCCTTAACCGGGTTTTCCACGTCAAAATCTTGGTGTTCAATGTGTTGATGTTTATCTGCTCTTGTGTTTATGTATTATGCTTTCATGGATGATTAATTGATATGTTGTTAACTAACAACGAAGAATCAAGTGTTTGAAAGAACAAGAAGTTTTATACAACTGATTCACCCCCCCTCTCAGTTGTATGCCTTAAATCCAACAGGTATATCTGCCACTTCTGTATTGCATGCAAAATAGCCATCATTTCCTTCTCATATGTAGAGAGTACTACATTCTTGCCAAAAAGGGCTTTGCTAGTGAACGCAATGGGATGTTCCTCTTGAAGCAGAACATCACCAATTCCATTGCCACAAGCATCACTCTCAATGGTGAAGGTCTTGGAAAAATCTGGCATAGCTAGAACAAGTGTAGTACACATAGCTTGTTTCAATTTTTCAAATGCACACTTAGCACCATGTGTCCAGATAAAAGCATCCTTTTTTAACATAGCTATTAATGGAGCTACAATTTTCCCATAATCCTTGACAAACTTGCGATAGTAGCCAATCAACCCTAAAAAACCATGGAGGCTCTTGAGTGTCTTAGGATGTGGCCAATTTTTCATGGCATCTATTTTTGTAGGATCTACTCAAAACCCTTGGGCTGAAACAATATGCTCGAGATACTCCACTTCCTCCTGGCCAAAAACACATTTAGACTATTTTGCACAGAGATGATGATAAGAGAGAAGTTACAATACAAGATCCAGATGTTGGAGATGCTTAGCCCATGTTTTACTATAGATGAGGATATCATCAAAGAAGACCAGAATGAATTTCCGCAGGTAGGGCCAGAATATTTTATTCATCAATGCCTAGAATGTTGAAGGAGAATTAGTGAGGCCAAAGGGCATGACCAAAAATTCATAGTGGCCATCATGCGTGTGGAAAGCCATTTTAGGGATATCATCCTCATGAACCTGAATTCGGTGATACCCAGAACGAAGATCCAACTTGGAGAAAAAATGAGCACCATGAAGCTCATCCACAACATGAATCAAAAACTTATCCTTGATTGTGATGTGATTAAGTGCTTGGAAGTCAATGTAGAGGTGCCATTGTAGACACCCAAAATTGTCCCAAATTTGTCCATGTCCTACAACACCTTGTTAAAACATCATTTAGACATCATGACATCATGTAGCATTTTGTCCTAAACCCACTCTTAATCCCATTAATTAAATAAATTTTATTTATTTAATTAAAATCTCATCTTAATCCCATCCTTATCCTACTTAGCCAATTAATTAAATAAATTTTATTTATTTAATTAATATCTAACTCATATCCCAACTAATTCAAATATTTTATTTGAATTAAGTTCCCCACTATCCAATTAATTAAATAAATTTTATTTATTTAATTAATATCCAACTCATATCCCAACTAATTCAAATATTTTATTTGAATTAAGTTCTCATCATAAGCCGACTTTCCAATTAATTAAATAAATTTTATTTATTTAATTAATTTATCTTATCATTAAGCCGACATGTGTGCCTCTTTCATTTAAAAAGATAAGTGGTACTACAGCCTTTTATTTAATATCTTTCATATGTAGTACTTTTTATGTACACAAGCACACATGAGCCCTATTCTCCTTGACACTTGTCAAATGACTACAACTCCCTTGAAGAGTGGGATAACCGAATCAATCCTAGCAATCCACATCAATCAATTAGCTTTTTAGTCTCAGCCGTCCATTGGAAACAAGCCTTTCCTATAAATCAAACCCCCCACAAGCCATTAGCATGCATTGAGCTTCAAGTAACATTATTCTGTCAGATTTTCTAAGATGCATTGAGCCTCAAGTACCCTTATTCTATTGAAATATCATTAGAGCCTTTGCATCCTTCATCTATCATTCATTCTAGCATCTTCATCTTAATGTTATGCTGCAGAATCGAGCAACCAACACAACAAATTGATCAATCAAGCTCATCTTGCATCTTCGAGGTATTGAATTATTTGGGTTTAGGTTATGCATTTCAATTGTTTGATTATTTCCATTTACAAATCCAAATTTTTCGATATACAGCCATGACCCATCTTTTTTCTGGACAAGAAGGACTGGTGAAGAAAAGGAACTGGTACTAGGGCAAATAATACCTTGCTTCAGTAAGTATCAAATGAGCATCTCAATCTCTATCTTTTAGTGAAATGGGTAGTGGTAGGGCCTGATGTTGGAAGGAATGCTTCCAGGAAGGAGTTGAATGCGGTGGTCCTCTGGTCATGAAGGTGGCAATCCCACTGGTTCAACAAAGACACATGCATACCTATCCAAAATTTGTTGTAGATCTGAAGGAGTATTAGAGACTGCTGATGGTTGCATCTGAATGGAATGAAGCTGATTGATGATACCATGTGAATTCTTCTTAAGAAGATTTTCCATGCGATGTGAACTTATGATGCTGAGAGACCCCAGTTGTAAGCCCTTCAATGTGTGTTTTTGCCCATTGCCTGAAAACTGCATCTAAAGTTTAGCAAAATCCCATAAGATGGGTCCAAGTGTGCATAACCATTGGGCACCCAAAACCACATCACATCTGCCTAAGGGCAAGGAAAACATGTCAGAGCATAGGTTATAATCTCCCATAGAGATACGCACATTGTGACACTTCCCTTTACAAGGTAATGTGCCCCCATTGGCAATCATGACTTCAAAGCTGGAGCGAGGATGGACAAAACAATCAGCCTATTTGGCGATCCAAGGGTCAATGAAGTTATGAGTGCTACCAGAATCAATGAGTATTGTAAGAGGGAGCTTCTTGAAGAAACTCTTGACCTGCATGGTTTGTGGGGTGGTAACTTTTGCTAAAGCATGGAGAGAGATTTCTGGGTGGTCTTCTTGAGAAGCAGGGTCAACAAGTGACTGCTGAGTGTCGACCTCAACATCCACTGTATCCTAAGCATCCACATAAACTTCAGTTTCAGGTGGAGAATCCACATTGAGCTTTTTCTCAACACATCTATGTCCCTGAGTGAATTTCTCATCACAATTATAACAAAGCCCTTTTTCTCTATGTGCTGGCATCTTTGCTTCAGTCAAATGCTTGATAGGAGTTGTTCTAGGAGCTGGCATTGTTTGAGGTCATTGGGAAGCCGTATTTCTGAATGGAACAAAATTGAATTTGGATCATTATTGAGCTATGATCTTGTCCTCTGCCAACTTAGCCAACCCTAGGGCTTCCATCATTGTGTTGGGATGAAATATTTTAACCTCAGAGTGAATTGCATCCTTCAGACCACTGACAAAACAACTCCTAAAGAATTCATCAGATAATCCCTCTGTGTGATAGGCCAGTTTTTCAAATTCTATTTGATATTCTCACATAGTACCTATTTAGTGTAGTTTAGTGAGTGCTTCTGTGAAGTCATCAAAAGCACTAGGGCCACATCGTTGCAAAATGAGTTTGCAGAAATTTGTTCATTTTGGCTCTTCATGAGCCTTGATGTACCAACGAAACCATTAAAGGGTTTCATGTTCCAAATGAAAGGATGTAAGTGGGACTTTGTTGACATCAAAAGTATTATGCAGACTGGAATATTGTTCTACCCGGTATATCCATCCAATCGGATCATCACCATTGAAGCGAGGAAAATCAAGCTTCGGCCCATGAAAATTGCTAGAAGATGAAAACCCAATGTCTGCAGAAGACTCTAGTTGCTGTCTATTATTCATGGCTAAATGCTGAAGATTGAGGCCAAGAATGTTTTCATCCAAATCTTGGAGTTTGGTCTTGAGGGCTTTAAGTTCATCCTCCATGTTTTTGCTCCTTCGTGGGTGACAACCATAATCTAGAGATTTTTTATTTTTTTAATTTTTTTGCGAATGGGTAGAAAAACAAAAACAAAAACTTTTTTAGTAAAGGAAATTTTGGATTTGGGAAAAACTCTGATGAGTAATTGGGGTTTGACTAGGTTTTGGACACTTTCTAAGGGAAGGGGGGGAAGAAAATGGGGATTTCAAAAGCGGGGTGAAAGAATGGGAAAATCTGTCCAAGAGAGACAAAGAAGCAGAAATATGAAATGAACACTGTGGCAAAATTTGAAAGCTATTGGGTGAGAATCAAAGAAGTTATGGAAAACCCTAAAAATAGACAAATGTAGGATTTCTAGCTTCGATAAGTGGAATTTGGGATAGGGTCCTCAAGGAAGGAAATATGCAAAATGAAATTTTAGGGGTTCCAATGAAGGTTGAAAGGAAACAGAGCTCAAGAAAGGAAGATATTGAGAAAAAATGGATTTTTTTTCTGGAAACGATTTGCAAACTACTCTAGATGGATTCAATCTATGATTTGCCTGTTGTCAATAGATATGGGCCCCAAGTATGTTCGGCTTCCTAAAGGTTTAAGGGAGTCACTCGGCCACCAATCTTGTCTAACAACTTGTGTATTGGGGTAGTACCCCTCACTCCATGGCTCAGGTAAAACTGATAACCACTTTTCCACAAATGACAGCTCTTGGTTTACCTCACGGATGGGAACTAGTCAATCAGGTAGGGGCCGTTACCCTTTTCATTGGCAGGTCCTCTCAATGGGCCAGCTACTTTGGGGTTCCTATGGTACTCCTCATAATGAGTTTTAGGGATATGCCCAGGCACTTCCCACAGTTAAGTGGATAGGGATATTCCCTGATTCGAACCTGTAATTGAAATGAACAATACAAATGTGAAAAAGAAAGAACTATTGCAATAATCACAGTGCCTAGAGGCCACTGTAGAGAAAACAAATTTAGCATAAATTCCACCCAGTGAGCCCAAGAAAGCACTCTGATACTAGATGAGAAGAATCTCCTACAACAATATAATGAAAAATGCATGAAATAATAGAAATAGCATAAATGCAGAAGGAATTTATTGATCGCAAGCCACTTTGAGGGGCAACCTCCTTTGAGCAAGCTCAATACAATAAATTTGTGGATGCCTTTATTGGCCTCAACACGTACTTATATACTAAGCCTAATCTAAACAACTATTACTTCCCATGAATGTGGGATAATACAATATGCTCACAAGACAACTTACAAAGCATATGCGTCCAAATGTAATATACTAACAAAGTAAAGAGAAGGGTTAAACATGGGTTCCTAACAAGAGCATTCCATTTTCATGCTAGAAACATCTTCATAGAACCAACATTGTCTTCAGCCTACTTCCGGAGGCCAAGTCTTCTTGGCATCACCATATATAGCTCAGGATCAGTAGGAATGATCATACAACATGCTTCAAAATAGTAACACATCCTCAACATCAACAACACAACTTGATTCTTCTAATTCATATTGATTAGGCTTCAAACTCAACTCTACTTTGATTAGGAATGTAACTTTTAGGACTTCCAATGATGAGCTTTCTTTTAGGACCTCCAATGATGAGCTTTCTCTTAGGACCTCCAATGATGAGCTTTCTTTTTCTTAGGAGCATGACATCCAACCATGAACAGTCTCTTAATCTTATGATAGTGTTGACATCAGTGTATGCTATGTTGGTATCAATGTATGTTGCTTTGTTGACATCAATGACAACACATATGGCCAATAGAAACTATGCCGCATCAACTGTGTAGAGAAAACCTTACTAGTTAGTGCGGTGCAATTTCTAGTCATGTTCCTTTAATGTAGATTATTATTGAAATTTCATTCAATTTGAAGCAACATTAAACTTTGACTTGGTTCTACATTAACATGGGTTTGTAGGTTGTCATTAAATGTGGTTTATCAAGTATATGGTTAGCAAAGTATTGTGTTCTAGTATAGCTACTATGTTAAAATTCTTTACTACAAGAAACAAACATATCAAGGTATGACTCCATCAGTGTGTAGAAGTTTTAAAAATTTAACTGTTTGGCTATTATGTTTTAATCACCCAACACTTACTCTAGTTTTGCATTATCTGCAACTTATTGGTAGAGCTTTTAACTAGAAAAGATACTGAAGTTTTACTTCCAATTTATGTTTCAGTGTAGCTCATCTATGGAGTATTAAAGTGGTTTGAACTTTTATGCATATATTGTTTCAACAATACATCATTATGTAATATCAACTTTTTCCAATCAACAATGCGTTAACATCAATTCATGAGACATTAGGGCTCATGTTTCACTAGTGGTTGATTCCTAAAGATGGGTCCTCAAGATTGGCTCCATATTAAGACACAACTGATTTTGGAAAAATGATATTATATTATAATTCTTATTCAAATTTATTGGTTTGTAACTTTTAACTCCAATCTAGCTTATTTTTTGAGTATGGTGTTCCCACAGATTTATTTTATTCTTCACTTACCCATACATTGGTCAATGCTTCTTCACATATTGGTGATCTTCAACAGATTAGTATTTTTCCATTCTCCTATAAGATGATGAAAATAGAACTGATTCAACATAAAACATGTTTTTGTTAACATGAAATCTAATTTTGTTGCCATGATTCTACCAAAGCTTCTATTACCCTCATGTACGAAGTCATCAATCACTAGATTGGTTCGACAAATAAATCCACTTCTCCAGACTCCTCCCTGCAAGATAAGGATTGTAGCATAGCAAAAGGGATTGCAAGTATAGTGCACCTCTAAGAAAATACAATTGGCAGATGCAAAACCAGACCCTACAACCTTCACCTGCATCCCTGCAACAATGAACAAATACAAGCCCGTTTATGCTTTGTCATGCCAACATTTGGTAGGGATTTCTGCTCTAAAGTGGCCCTTGTTTTGACATGAAAATATTTTTTTAATTTTTTTTTAAATTAATTCTTTTGAACTTGAAAACCAAAAAAATCTATTAATTAATTAGGAAAAATATATTTAATACTTTAATAAAATAAAATTTCCTTGCAAATATATATATTAATAAATTAAATTTTCTTTTACAAATACATATGTATTAATCTTCATCTAGATTTTTTAAAATTGAAAAGAGGTCTTGACATTTAGTTAGGGCCCTACAATTATTGACACAATATGCTATGCATTTTAGCTTCCCAAGGGTTACTGGAAAAACACCTAAGTCAAGTATGAGGTTTTTTAAATTTGATTGATAGATCTACCAAAGAAGCCAATTTTTTGATAATCAGGGGATAAATAGTAGACTCACACAACCATTAAATATTGTGGGTAAAAGGTTAATTTTTGGGCAGGCGAGTACTGACATCAAAGTTTTCACAGAAAAGAATGGCCTGAAAAGACTTACCTATTTAGCTTTAAAGTAATAAAATTTTCCAAGTTTAGTTAAAATCCAATAATGCTGATGAGTGCTTTGTTGCAGATGACAAATGAAACAGATGATTCTAAGCTGAAACCCGCTGCTTTCCTCATTTGTAACTCTCTTTTTTGACACTACCTATGATTACACTGTAAATGCCAAAGAGTAGCAGAAGCTGCTGCCATAATTATTTGCTTGAAGAAAAACACAATGAATGCTGGCTGAAATTTTATGGCATTTTAGAATGCCGAACAAATTTGCACAAAAGATTAAAGATCTAAAAGGGATGTCTTAGGGTTTTTTAGAAAAAACAAGGAAATTTAGGACCGCCATGTACGTGTCGATCAATTTTTCCAACCATTGCCTACATATGCATTTTTTAAACATGAAAAGACTTTTTAGGTCTATTTTCTAATGTGAAACAACTTTTCTAATTTTGATTGGACTTGAAAATTCACAAGAAAAATTCCATTTTTTAATAAACATGAGACTACTTTTCATGTTTTTTTAATGAAAATGCAACTATCTATTAAAATAAGAAAACACTTTCATAACAAATAAGCGGGTGGTAACAAGGCACACCCTGAGAGTCAAATGGGTCAAGCCTAGAAAGTTCTAGATCAAAGTATCAAAAGGGTATACACAACCCTTATAAAAACATAACATAAAGAAAACACAAATCAAGCTGCCAATGCCACCCTTGTGGATGGTGGATCTCTATCATCCGGCTTCCCCCAAATTTCTACGAGGTCTAGCTTGACTTCAGGCAGTGCCTATCCATCATCATTCTCCTGTTCTTCATTTGGTACATTTGGCTCCTTGTGTTTAGATGAGATAGCCAAATTCAACCTTGGAAAAACTTTTGCATTGTCCCAACTAGTATTAGCTGGATTAGAAGTACCAGGAGCATTCCAACCTGCAATATCAAGAGTAGGCCAACTAACATTATCTCCGATGGGCCAACCCGCATTGTCCCCTATAGCACTAGAAGTACACCTAGAGGCCCATCCACACTGACGTGGAGAGGCCGAGTGTCTATGATGGTGAGCTCCATGACTCTGAGCAGGCTTGGAGCGGGGCCGAGAGTCTCTGGCCAAACCACTCCTTCGTCTGTGACCCTACGAAGGTGAACAGCTCTAACAGAGGAAGGAGAGGGAGGAACCCATGCCATTGTACAAGGAGCATTCCCCCAATGATCCAATAACTCTTGTAAGTGAGCCACTTCCAAGGCAACTTTATTAGCTTGCACTTGTATCTGCAGAAGAACATTAGAACATATAATTGTTTTAATGTAAAGAGAAACATATGTTCCAATTTTACATTCTAAAAATATACAAGAATTATGATCTTTCCATAATGTAAAAAGAATCTCCATCTTGAAAATATGCCAAATCTAAGTAAATCATTCAGGAAACCTAGGAGAATCACCCAGAAGGATAATTTGTCAAGATAAAGGCTCAGGTTTGAAAGGCCGAAAGAAATCATGAATCCATAACCAGAATTTCTGGGCTTTGGTGCAATACCAAAAGAGATGCTGAATCGTCTCAAGTTGTCCACAAAAAGGACATCGGGGATCCTGAACCCCAAGATGAAAAAGCCTAGTACCAATAGGCAGGTCTTGAAAAAGAATGCACCAAGAAAAATGAGCTAACTTGGGCTCAAGAATGGTAGACCAAACTATTTGGAATTTGGTATGCCAAAGAGCCATAGAGCTATGAATAAGCCATCACTTATTAAGTGTGTCAACCATAGGCAAATGGGTTGAAAGCCATCTGTAAGCCATCCGTGGCTTGAAGTGGTGCATTGGTGTTTCTAGATACCATTTCCAGTCCTTCCACCATAGTTTGTTGGATTGAATTCCAACCTTGTGAAGCATTTCTGGTGGAATAGCTGAGATGACTCTACCATATGTAGTCTGATCAGTTCTTGAAAGGCAAAATTTTACTCGAAATGGATCCCAAGCCTAGAGACTCATTGTTGGTCAATGAAACATATCCTATAAGGTATGAACACCTTTTTTATGAAATTTCAAAACCTTTAAGCCAGGGAATTTGGCCAAAGGTTGGTCAGTAATGGCTAGGAGAGGTGACCACCATATATTAAGGTGATTGAAGGAAAGACCAGCACGAAATCCATCACCAAACTAGCATAGCCAAGGTTTAACTTTCTCTCAGGCTTTCCAAATGCTTTTAACCACAAATGTACCTAATATCTGAATTGGTTCTCTCATGACAAGGAGAGTAGGAAATCCAATTCCTTTCCAAGCAAGTTTGTGCAAAGGGTGTCCCATTTCAATGTTGTGCTAGAGTAAAACTTTCCATACCTCACTTCCACTGAGAGCATGAATGATCCACTTGACAACCAAAGTAGTTCCTTGGCATTGAGTAGAAAGAATACCAAGACCTCCAGAATCTCTGGGAAGGCAGCAAAACTCCCATGCAACACGGTGAAACCCATGGTGAGTCTTAGAAGAGGTCTAAAGAAAATCCCTCAAGAGTTTTTCCAACTTGGCATATGAAGCTTTTGAAGGAGCCCAACAAGAAGAGTAGTAAACATGGGTTGCAGCCAAGATCTTAGAACAAACCTAGAATTTACCAGCCAGAGACAGTGGCTTAGTAATCCAGACTGCAAGTTTTTGTTCTACACAGGTAAGAACAACTTGCCAAAGAGTAGCAAAAGTGCCCTAGAAGGCAAAAGGAATACCAAGGAATCTAAAAATTTCACCATGGCTAACCCAGTGCCAACCATATTGCTGGAGCCATTGAGGAATGGGAAGAATTGACTATCTATAGCATAAAGTTTTATGCCACTGAATGGATGAACTTGAGGCAAGGCAAAAGGTATCCAGACAATCAAGAGCATTTTTGACTGAATTTTCTTCCTCTAGTAAGGTTAAAAAAGAGTCATCAGCAAAATGACCATTAACCAGCTGGCTAGAAGAATTAGGCAGAGAGATTCCATGCACAAGTCTATTGGACACTGAATGAGCAAGAAGGTATCCAAAACCTTCTCTTGCAAGAACATACAGGCTTGGAGCAAGAGGGCATCCTTGTTGGATTGATCAAAAAAGGCCAAAAGTATGAGACTGGTGACCATTGATGGTGATACATGCAGAAGCATCCAAGAAGAGCATGTTAATAGATTGGATAAAAGAAGTTCCAAACCCTAATGCTACAAGCATTGCAAGAATAAAGTGCCATTCAATGCGATCATAGGCCTTAGCAAAATCAATTTTTAGAAAGATTGCTTTTTGATTTGATTTTTCTTGCCCTTTCCATCCCCTCCTAGACTACAATAATATTATCTAAAATATATCTAGATTTAATAAAGCTAATCTGTTCAGGGCAGACAATCAAAGGAAGCAGGTTGCAGAGTTTGAACGAAAGGGGTTTAGCAATGGTTTTGTAGGAGACATTGAGGAGTGTAATGGGTCACCAGTTGCAAATATCCTCCAAATCACCAGCTTTAGGTATGAACTTAATGTTTCCTTGATTTATAATATTTCCTAAAGAGTTTATTGAAAAGCTTCAAGATGAACATTATGTAAATCATTGCCTAAGCAATCCCAAAGGGCTTTGTAAAACTCACAAGAAAAGCCATCAATTCCAGGAGCTTTGCCATCAACCATAGAATAGACCACTTCCTTAAGGTGTTCAATGGTCAATAATTGATCACAAAAGCACATCTGGGCTGAGAAGAGCTTTTTTGGGACAACTGCAAGACAATCCTATAGAGCAGTCTATCGCTCAGGAGTATAATCTTAGGCTGTGAAAATTTTTTCATAATGTCTTACAAAAGCCTTGAGAATGTCAGGAAAATCTGTATGAACAGTATTATCCTCTTTGATTTGCTTAATACCATGTGAGGAATGTCTAGCTCGAAGAGAAAAAAAGAATTCCTTAGAAACACGGTCTCCAATTTTTAGCTAGTGCATCATGGCTTTAAGTTGAGCTCCTCTGGCAGCATGACAATCAGCCATTTGTTTTTGATGTTTTAAATCGGCAACGTGGATTTTTCTAAAAGGAGAAAAAGGGTCAGAAGATAAAGCCTCTGAGGAAAATTTCAAAGCAGTAACATTAGCCTCATAAGCTCTTCTCTTAAAAATGGCCAGCTAACGACCATAGATGTAAAAAAACCTCGCAGTGCGGGTGATAGCATTAGTCCACCACTTTATCCAGCCAGTAGAATGCAAAGGGCGGCATTCTAAATTCCAAATAGTTACAATGTGTTCCAGGGTAGGTTGATGAGCTAGCAAGGAGGTGTTCAGAAAAAAACTGAGATTTCATGGCACGTGGCTGAGTGAGTTTCCACTCAATGGCAAACTGAATTGGAAAGTGGTCAGACAACATCACATCCACTAACAGCTGCACAAGAAGGGTGGATGACGTGGAAAAATTTAAAAAATATTTTTCTGAGATCATAGCACGATCAAGGCATTTAAAGACCCTCTTAGTTCCAGTTTGAAAATTGCACCAAGTATGCCAGAAAGGACTGGATTGATGGCGGAAAACATTGGGATCAAAAAACACAATTTATTGAGCATATGGAACCACACCTCTCTTTCACCAGCTGGCCAGCGAAAAGACAAAACTCCATCTTTGTCATTAGCTGTTTCAACCATATTAAATCCCCACAAATAAGCCACATGGCCACTGGCAATGAATTCATAATCCACCGCCATAGAGCAGATCTTTCTGATGCATCATTTAAAACATAGATATGATTATTAATGTTAAGAAGCATCTAGACTAAATGGTTGGTGGGGTCCACCCCATCATCCACCACCGAATCATGATATCGAGGGGACAAAAGGGTAGCAACACCACCTTTGCTAACTTCATGAGTGGTGGAAAACAATTTACTGGCTGGCCAAATACAACGGCAAGCCAAAGACAAGAGAAAGCCTGTAACTTTAACTTCTTGCAGGCACAGAACATGAAGAGAAGCATAGTGATGGAGAGCATCACAAACAGAGTACTTCCTAGCAAGGTCAGTGAGACCTCAAATATTCCAAGAGAGAAAATTCATTTAAAATCCTCCACCATCTCCCAAAAATCCAGGCTTTCAATGGAAGCAAATCTATTCTGAAGAAAGTCGGTGGAGTTTGACCCAAATTGGAGAGGAGGAATTTGTTGTTTTTTAACCTCCTGAACAATTTCACCCTCCTCAAGAAGCTCTCGGCTATGAGAGATCTATTGAGATGATACAAATGGATTGGCACATGCTCATGCCCTGGGCAGTGACCTTTGCTGTGAAGGCAGCACAATAGGACTTCTAAATTTGTCCTTCCTATTGGTGCCTGCATAAAATTCAGATTTCAAGAATTTACATCCGTAGGCACTTTCATGAAAAATCAAAATAAAAATTCTCTATGTCCCTCGGCCTCCAGTTGTATGCATGTATCTTTGTATGTGCATCGTTGTTGTATGTATGTTTGTACATGCAAGTTCATATGTACATTGGCGGGCCCAAAAGAAGAGTTAAATCGGCTTCAGAAATGGTAAAAAATTATTTGTATGCATCGTGGTATGCATATCGGGTTTGTATTTGGCATTCGGATGCATTTCTGGAGGTAAAATGTGGATGTATATCGTAGATTCCTGGAATATTTTGTGGTTGTATGTCGAATATTCCAGGTTAGATTCCGCAGTTGTATGTAAGGCATTACATGTGTATTTTGTTGTGTATTCAATATACAATGGGTGAGATACAATGCAAATCTCAAAAAAGGTTCAAATCAGGCTAAAATGGTGGTTGGGTCTACAGATATGTGCAAGACAGATTGTATGTATATTCAACATACAAGGTAGACATACAAAGGGTCTTGTACATGTATCGACATCTCATTCCATGGTCCTGCCGATAGACCGATGAGTTTGTATGTTCGAATATACAAGGTGAAATGTACAAGGCCAACATACATTCACCACATGTAAAGGTTTCATCAGCCAGATAATAACCATCAGCGGTTCAATTTGAAGTCTCCTCGATGGCCAATACAAGCAGATATACAAATCTTGATACATATACAAAAGGTAAAAGATACATCGGCGGCAACATACAAGGCAATGTGCAAAGAAGGTTAGATACAAAGGTTTTTCCTTGTATGTCAAGTTGTTTGTATATGTGACATACATTTGCATACACAAGTGAAATATACAAGCGGACAGGTATAAAGCAGACGCAGCCAAGGAGTAAGTTAACTACATTTGTGAAAATGGTGAAGTCCATGCATTATATATTGGGGTTGTATGTTCCCAATATACAATCAAACATACAATGTGAAGATACAAAGAAACATACAAGTAGGTCAACGACAGTCAACGTCAGCGATGGGGTTTGCATGGTTGTATGTTCTGGATTGTATGAATGTGTGCACATACAAAAGGTGATGCAAAGAGAAAGATACAAGACCCAAACCCGATAGCAATTGTAATGAGCTTCATAATAGTTTAAGGTCTGCAGCTTGTATATGGCGCATTGTATATGCAATATACAAAGCGATGTATAAGGAGTTAGATACAAGCCAGACCTGAATGTGATTTCAGTTTGTTCTATAAAGATTTGGGGTCCGCGCCTTGTATGCAGGTGATTATATGTATATACAATCTTAGAAACAAGCATATACAAAGGCCGATATGCAAAGGAATTTTCGGCGTGACAAGGTGCATCGGCCGCTATGTATCTAGTCATTCTGACGGCTAATGGGGATGCATTTCTTAGCAATGGAGAACCAATCACAGGCTCCCACGTGTCCAAGTCAGTTGTATGTATATACAATTGCATATACAAGATTCAAAGGGCGACAAAGGCAAAAATAGGTGAAAAGGGCAAAATGAAAAGGGGGAAAAGTCAGCGATGGAGGAAAAGGCTACCTACGTGGCATGATCTCATTGGCCGATGACTTTTCAACATGAATTAAGGCCATTGATCTTGGCAATGAGGATGGAATCAACAGCCTTGTTTCAAACTTTCAGAAGAGTGAGGGTTTTCTACATTCACAGCTGCATTCCAGGCAGGAAAGCATTGTGAAGCACGAAGTAGCAAGTAGGTTGGTCATAATGGCAGAAATTATAGAGGGATGATCGATGATTGATAGGCCAACCACCATTTTTAATGGGAAAATCTTCAAGCGGCATCTTACATCCCGAGTTTACCACTCCTTCCCACTTCTTCTTTCTGGTACATTGAATGTGTTGGGTGCCATTCTCATGGTGCAATGTATCTGGCATTTTTGAAAAGACCATTGTAATTATTGTTGAGTACATGTTCTAGGTATATCAGGACTGTGTTACTCATTTTGTTGTTGTTGAAGACTTGGGCAATTTCTTGGGAAAAATAGTGAAAAACAGAGCATTTCTTGGTTGTTCTGTCGCTTTTGGAATTTATGAGTTACATTTTGAATGTAGGTTGTACATTTTTTAGTTTCTTGTCGATTTTATATGAGAAATTCTTCTTTGCATGTGTTTAGCTGTTTGTCTCCATTTGCTGTATGCATCCCTTCTTTTGAATTTGGTTGCTAAGGGTTTCTAAGATTCTAGGATATAGTTTTTCTGTATTACATGCTTAATCTGTGACTTCTATTCAAGGAGTGGATTAAACTATTTTAGGTTAAGTATGAAGAAGATTGTATGGCAGCAGGGATGTTTGTAAGTATAGATAGTTGAATACTCATCCTTGGGTGGTATTTGTAAGGCAAATACCAATCCTAACCCCTTGAAACTTGAATGCCAGTGCAAATCATTCACTTGTATATGTCTAGTTGACTCCTTGCCCTGAGATAGGCACTAGTCTACTTCTTGTGTAGTAGTTATGATCTAAAACCCCCTGTCTTACATCCAAAACATAAAAACAAATCCTTTTATAATTCCCACCTGTTAGTTGTAGGAGTAGGATTAGGACCCCTGCATACTCTCATCCATAACTAGTCAGATATGTCTAAGAACATTACCAACCTTGTGATTTATTACACAAATCTTGGTCCTAAAATGAGAGTATTCTGCCTGTTGTTGTAAAGCTAAATCTTTCTGTTGGGAGTGAGTCAAATGTTAAATCTTTAGCTATAGGGATACCCCCCTTGGTGCAGTAGAACCAGAAGTGAAGGAGAGGCAGCTCACGTAACCTCCTGTATCTGTTGGAGAACCAACACTTCCCACCATTTACAGAAAGCTTTGAAACATCCTTAGCTGACTCAGCAGCTTTAAGAGCATCCACAGAGGCTTTCGCTTTGTGTTTGTGATTGGTAACAGTGGCCCAAGTGTCCATTAGCTTAGAAACCACCTCCTTGGACACAGTATCCACTGGACATGCCTGAATAGTCTCCATGGGTGAAACTCAGGTTTGAGGCATAACAAGAGGGCAATCCCTAATTTTATGCTCAACTGACTGGCAACGATAACAAGTATTGGAAAAATTAAAGTATGTGACTTTTTGAGTATGCCGAAGGGGGCCAATTTGAATGTCAATAAATTCCTTGAGGTCTTTTGAAAGATCCACCTCAACATAGATGCATTTTTGAGGGCACACTTGAAAGAACCTATCTGGTTCAACACAAATGACTCTTCCTAGAGAAGAAGCAATGTCATGCAATAAATGTAAGCATGGAAAAGGCAAGCTAGGAAATTCAATCCACATAGGAACCTGGTGTTTGGTATCATCAGAAGCCACAAAATCACGGGTCCACTGTTGGAAGACCAACAGGGAAGACCGAACATACCAAGGACCATGGTTCAAAATTTCTTGAACACGGCTAACTTCTGCAAAGAGGAAAAGGAAAATGCCTTTGATCATATTCTGGACCATATCAAGGTATACCCCATGAGGGACCCAAGCCTTTTGGACCCATTCTTTGAGCATAGATTTAGGGGGAGTTCTCCCTACAAAGTAACCAATGAGAGTATGCTGCTCTAACCATAAATAAGCAGTATCAAATTCTTGCGATGGTAAGATAACATCAGCAGGAGAGTTTGAGGGCTTACCTTGTGAAACACCTTCAAAACAAACTTTTGGGGATGCTTGGTTGGTGGAGGAGCCATTGTGCAGAGCCGAGAAACCACCAACACTGGCAACAAGTGCTGAGTTAGAAGTGGTAGGAGGCATTTAAATGGCCAAAAGTCATAATAAATGTGGGTGTACAAAAAGAAGGCTATAATTCCTGCGCCTAGAGCGTGGTATGGCACTTAGAAAGAACAAGGGTGGTTAGCTTCAAAGAAACCCTAGCAGAGCTAAAACTTCATTTTCGATTTTCTTATTTAAAAAATACAAAGTAAGTTACCTACATAATCATGTTGTTTTTCAATATAAAACAACCTTTTTTTGTTGATTAAGATTGGAATTCTACAAGGAAAAAACCTTTTTGAAGATGGGACCACTTCCCAAATGTGTTTTCCAACATAAAACTTTTTTAATGTTATTGGACTTAGAAATTGACAAGGAAAAAAATTGTCAATTAAATATCATGGCAATAGATAAGACTTATTCAATAAAATAAGTGATATTTAAGTATCTACAATTAATTTTTCATGGTGGTAAGTCTTATGACTCATCAAATAATCTTAAGGATATTATCTGTCAAAAATAAATGTATTAGGCAATCTACGGTCTCCCCAGAGAAACATAATTATGGAAGCCATAATCAATTGGTTCAGATCTAGGCTTAGTGGACCACACAAGACTCATCTCATAACTCAAGATTGAATGAGATGGGAATAAAAACACAACATTTTTACCTAAGTTGATTGTCTCCAATTTATCACCATTGGGGAAAACCTGTACCTACACACTCAATGAAAATATTAGGTGTATCTACACAACACAAGATAGTTGAAGCACAATACATAACAATCAACATGTCAATAGATCCAATAGATGATATCAACATCTACATATAACTAAAAATCATCTAACACTAGCATGATTTCAAATATAAAGATATGTACTAATCATCAAAATGTTGAATTCAATCATATAAGTGTAATCACATATACTAGTGAAAAAAATGAAGTTAAAATATTGCAGAGCTCAAGCATATAAATTCACACATATGAATCCAAAGTACAACATCTATACACCTTAATGGCAATACAAGACATAATTGGCAAGTACGATATTAATAACAAAGCTCAACTGAGCACCAGAATAAGGCACAAATACCTAGGGTCTTTACATCACTAGGATGAGGCAAGGAATAACACAAGTGGGCATTACATCCTCCCCCTAGAGATGGACTTACTCTTGGAAGTCACCAAGAGTAGGATAAAGGCACAACATCAAACTTACTTCACAACATACAAGGGAAGCAACATAACACACAAAAAAAAGAGATGAAATGATCACAAGAACACACATGCATAATAGAGCTACTCAATAGAATCTAAAGCATGGTAAGATGAATGTTATTAGAGCATCATTCTTTACACAAAAATATATCCATGATTACAATTCACCATATAAGAGAATTGCATAATCATAATTAATTTCCACATGTACACAATAATACACACATTCTAATGTCAAATGTAAACCAAGTAAACAACTCATTATAACACATTTCACTCATCCACATCATAGAGATAACAACACATGGTTCACACATAGGTCCATGAGGACTCCATGACCACATAATAGTACCAAGTAACCAAGAACCAGTTCCAAGTAATTGAGATCAAAGAACCAAATGGAAGAATGGTCTCAGGGCCATGCACACATGGGGACCCCTCCATGTCTCTCCATAACTAACTTGTCTCTTGTTTGTATAAGGGGATTAACCTCCAAGAGGTAGTCACAAAAATAATATACATCACTAGGAGAGTAAATGGATGATGATTGTCCCATACCAATCACATTTACCTCCATCCTCAAAAGTTTCCTATGTCTACTTCCTTCTATACACTTTGCTAAAGGTTGTTATCCATAGGCATGGTAGGAAGAACATTACAACACAAGGACCAACACTTGTAAATAGAAATAATTTAGTTTAGCCACCACAAATAAAAAAACCAAAAGAAAAGAAACTTCAATTCCAACAACAAGGTATATGAATGATAGCAATTTCAATAATAAATCAAATGTGACCTTAAGAGTCACATGGATAAAGAATATTGAAGATCTATGGCTAAACTAATCACAAAAAAATATAAATAATCATTGTTGGTCCATACAAGCAAGATTAAGAAAAAGATCACTAATAGATGAAAGAAATGTTCACAATCCTCAAAAGCACATTACAACACTACGTGACTAAAATAAGTCAAATAAGTCACTAGTAAGGAAGGAGAGAATTCATAGTCAAATAATATGATGGGAACTCTCATATACTACCTTCCCTACCCCTTGGGTAGTCATATCTATATGATGTCAACCATCCCGACCAAAAAATACACTGAGGTTACGCTAAGGTCCCACTCATGTGCTCTCACTATGAAACATGAAGCACTCATCTCAATAGTATAGCATAAAGACACTAATAGATCAATAGATACAAATATGAAATAAATCTAATATGTACCATCACGTCTACTAATGCGATGACATATCCTACATTATGTCAGAACATTAGTGAAGCTATGGTCTCTTATCCAAAAATACATGGTGTTCCTTCATGTTAATTAATAACATGGACTTCATGTTAATTAATAATAAGATGGACATCATGTCCATAACACACCATGATACACTCCACTAGCATTGAAACATTAGGAGGCATGCTAATGTCCAAAATAGTACAATAACATCACCCCATCATATGCATGAGAGTAAAGAAAATCACCTTACCATTACTTTGCATAAGTCAAATTGCCAAGCAATTAATATTCTAACACGTTAAAAAATTAAAACCATTTCCATAATGGTTTCCCCAATGAAACACATGACTACAATATAGGATACCAGAAGTAAGAGCAAACCTACACCAAGTATCATGGCCTTGAGTGAAAAACCATACCCATAGGAAACCATATCCAAGATCACATGCCAAATGTCAATAGTGCCATTGGCATAAAAATGCAAGATAGGCTAGCACTATGGACCACTCAAAGGTCCAAACAATAAGGATAAGTAGGAGGTACACTCACATAGAAAGTTATGGTTACCAAGAGTCGCCCCATGCTCATGCCACAACATAGCACCATAGCTTCCTAGTTTTTCACATCACTACTTAACTCCACACATGTTGATGTCGTCAATCCAATGATTGACACTCAATAGGACCTACAAACATGCAACCATACAAGTACAAATCCACAATACTCACATCTATGCATACAATCCAATGATGGATGCCCAATAGCACAAGCCCATGTATACGCAAATCATGTGCAGGGTATTCACAACACATCACATATACACTCATAATATGGTAATCACATTCACAAAGGAACGCAAAATATAATTCCCTTTCCCCATTCATTACTTAGTGCTCAAAACAACCTTCTTATAAAACATTATGGAATAAAATTGTCACAAGGTTTTATAAGTAGTTCATCTAAACATCAATTAGAATTAACCTTTCCAAGATACAAATGGAATTCAATCATAATTTCACAAATAGGAGCATAACAATGCATTGAAACAAGTTCACCAATGCACTAGTATTCACACACTGGATCATAATCAAAATTAAAGCAACAATATTCCAACTCACAATGTCATGCATCACAAGTCATGCATGACACGGAGTTCCCTATCATCTAACATCATACTAAGAATATACCAGAGTATGGTAAGGATACTCATTCAATAACATAATTCATTAAATAATGGTACATTTTAAGAAGAGTTCAATTGGAGACTTAAGTCTTTACCCAAAAATTCTATCATATCAATGCCAAACACATATTTCACATGATAGTATGCATAATTTGCAATGATATTCACACATGATTAAAAGTATAACATGCAAATTTTGCCTCATAGAAAATCACACTCAAATGGTCAACATCATATACACAATTAATCACATAACATGCCTAAGGATATTTATACAATTAGGGATTCCCATCCTAACTAGCAATATCTCCTTCAATCCAACAATTAATTTTCACATCCCAACATGCACACCAAGAAAAATGATAAGCACATAGTTACTGTCACAAAACACATGATTCACTATTGCTACCATCTAAAAACACATATCATTCTTCATGAATTCCATGCATATGATGTGAACATAACACTTTCATCAATTTTCCATATGTGTCATTCACCAAGAAGGTATACAAAACTCCTTTCAATGAACCTACTAGCACTAACATATCTTAATTTTTCAGAATGAGTTCAATGTAAACACTCAAGCATCAAGAAGGTCCATCACATACATAGGCTAAAAATACTACATATTATCTATAAGGATCCAACTATCCCCCACAAATGGTATATTGAAATACACAACCACATGGAAGGTATACCAAGGGACAATCACAAGTCGCATACTACACACAACCAAAGATCTAACATGCCTTATGCAAAACTATACAAGGGATATCTAAAGCAACATTGATAAAGTTCTAGGCCTTATAAACTACTTCTAGAACCAACCAAAACCCAATCCATTCACATGGGCAAGAGCATAAAGAAAATCAATCACATCATGTAAGCTTTAAGAAACATAGGCCTAACAACCATGAAATTTGATCATGTTTGCTTGAAGTCACCATAGGTCAAAATAGAAAACATCATCATAAAGCTCAAGTTCACCATAATAACTAATGGTTTGAATATTACTTGTTCTCATAAGTAGCCTTATAAACAAAGACTCAATTAATAAGCAAAAATTATAATATAAATCTAAGGATAGTATCATCACATAAACATGTGGTACAAAAAATATCTAAAAATGTGATTATCCACATAACAAAAGCTAGCAAAGTCTCCACATACAACAACCAACTATTGCTTTCCCATAGATGGATCAAAAGTATTTCTATCTTGACCACTAGCTATGAGAGGATTATGTGGAAAAAATGAGCAATATGTCCAACGTAACCATAGACAAAGCATGGTCTGTCAACAAGAGGTTGTGTGGACCATGGTCTACCTGACTACCAATAGCTTAGGAAGCCACAGCTAGGATGACCACCTATAGCCTACGAATGAGACAAATGATCCCTAAGATGCTACCCCCAAGGACGACCACTAGGCATACCTCTTGGAGGTGCCTACTGAGGTTAAGGAACACCCTCCAACCAACCTTAAGGACCGAGCCCATCATTGAAAGCTCTATGCTTAACCCCTAGAGATCCCTCATGAAGCCCAAGCCTATACACCTACTATGAACCCCCCATGGTAGTTGAACACCACCAATAAAGGCTACAAACATGGTCACACCATCATAATGTCCACCAATGGCATGACACTCCCTTGGTGTGACTACATTGGGCAAGGTAGAATATGCTCAAGTACCTACCTCAGGGCATCAAATATTTGAGACCCCAATTCAACTAACATCCAAGGAGATTGTTAACCAGTCAAGCCACCACCATTTGACTTAAGGGTCCTTGGGGAACAAGGAACATGTGGAATTATCCTTCACAAAATAGTTGCATGGATTAGAATAAGAATAACCATTTGTCTCTAGTCACACTCACTAGAGACGTACATGTAACAAACACACATGAAACTAGCAAATACATAATTAGCATGACACTAGAAAACAAACAACCCAAAGCTCCCAATACTGCAACATGGGCTTTGATACCAAATGTTCCCTAGGATTTTACCCAAGACATTAGCAGACAAAAAATAGATGAACTATTTTATGTTGCAAATGTTACATCAACATACCACATTGCACCCTACTTGCATAAGGTACCATGACATCACATGAGGCAAAAATCACCAATGCACCAAGCATGGTGACACGCGTTGAATTCTTAACAAAAACATGGGTCAAAATCACCATGGCAAGCTCAAAACACAATTCCTGGGGGAAATGTAGATCTTACAAGAATAATTGGAGCTTTGGAAAAACTTTGGCATTTCTTTGTAGCTTGCAAACTGAGATATTACCTCTAATCCTTGCAAATCCATAGTACTCTAAAACTTCAAAGATCACATGCAAATTTGTAGCTTCTACAAATTGCACATGGTTGTATTACATTCCACCTCATAAGAGCTTGAAAAGAATAATTACAATCTTACAAATAAGGACTCCAACGTCCCAAATTATACATTTTCGTCAAATTGCATAAATATGAAATGCTACAGGACTAAAGGATGAAACTCCTTTTTGCATGCCTCTTGAGCTCCTACAAAGGATATATGGTGGTTCAACAACACTCAACCATGTGGAACCCTTAGGCCCACCCCTTTGAACTAGGAGGCAACTAAATAGGTAGTCCAACAACACTCACACAAATCACCTATGAGGCTCCACCATCTTCTAAAGAGATGGACTCCCTCTATGGTCATGGATTTCAAATCCTTTACAAAAATTGTGACTATGTAGGATGTGGTTGTGGTGTAAAACAACAAGGAATCATAGTCCCCTTAGAAGATGTTTTTTATGAGACCCCTTAGAAGATGTTACACATAACTCTTCGGGTCGTATTAGATATCATCCTTTGAAACCCATCAAAGCCTACCATCATCCTACTCTTAATGTTAATACAATATCAACAAGTATAGGACTAAATATGATGTATCCTGAGATGATTGACATAGATTGTCCTCTATGAAATATCCCTTTGAATCAGGTAAGTACTTCTCCCTCATTTAGCCACACTCGATGTAGCACCTATTCTAGTTGCTCTCAAGGGTGGCCTCCTCGTAGATATATCTATTGTTGAGAGTTGTGTTGTTTTCCCCGTGTGTAGTGTTAAATATTGTTTAGGTCACCTTGGATGACCCTTGATACTCTTGTAAGGTCAAGGATACAAGGAGACTGCCTCCATTGTGGTAATTCTTTTATTAGTTTCTCTATTCTTCTATTTTCCTCTCTCTTATTGTAATTGTTGTGTGTGGTGCCTTAGGGGTATAACGTTGTGGAGGATGTCTTGGGGCCAACTTCCCACATTGTGAACCTAAGTAACTTTTGTCTCCTCTCTCACTTTTAGTGTTTTCATTCTTTAGTGGCTCTACTAGTCAGTGGGTGATGAAAACAAATAAATACTGATAAGAACCACGTGTCCCTACAGCAAGAAAGAAAAAATGGACCTAATCCATAAATGAAGATGGGGTTGATAACTGACGCTTGACTACTAGAATCACCTCATGTTGTGAAATTTCTTGTAACAAACCTTTGCAATACTCTAATATGCTTCTATGCACTTTGGATTGTTTTGTATCTCACCTTGTCATTACACTTGGTTCTGAACCTGCAAGTGTAGCCTTGGTCTATTAAGTGATATGATAAATGATTTCTGTATAAGTTTCATGAATTGATTTGGTTGTTATTCTAGAATAGATTTTGTAACCAAAGCTTATATATTGTTGATATAATGTTAGCAAATGATATCAATGTGTTTGTGGGAACATTTGGCGATTGCATTTACATGTCACTTTGGGGCATGTGCTTTGTGAAATCTCTTGTTCCCTTGCATCTTTTCACTTTACCTTAAATGTGATTGATATCGGCAAGTGGGATTAACCACTTTAAGGTGAGGGCATATATCATGATAAATGCTTAGATATTTTAGATATTATTGATAAAGCATGTTTGTGTATGCTTCCTTTTCACCGTAAGGCGTCTGCAGATGTAGGTGGGTTGTGTACTTTGTTTTATTTTGCATATACCTCCTTTTCACTATAAGGCATCTACAGATGTAGGTGGGGTTGTATACTTTGTACACGCACTTCCTTTTCACTGTAAGGCATCTGCGGATGCATGTGGCATTGCATTTTGAAAGCCTTTTTGTGGAAGGCAGGATTGTGTTTTTCCCTTGAGCGGTTGCACATCCTTTTGAAAGTCCTCTGCAGAGGCTGGGTTGAATCTTGAGTTATTCACCCTTAAGCATGTCTTTGGTAGTTGTGGTAGCATATCTCAACTATTAGGTGTGTTTGGCGTGTCTTAGATAGTGGAGCGTAGCAATGAGCTCCTCCGTATTGCCTGTGTTTTCTATGTTTTAGACATATAGTGTGTTGATGACATACTCTATGGTGCTCGTGTATTTCGTGTGTTTTCTATCTTCCTTGTGTTTTTTATGTGTTTTAAGTGGTCTAAAGGCACATAGCGATGAGCTCCCCCCATGCCATGTGTTTTGTGTGTTTTTGTGGTATAAAGGTGCATAGTGATGAGCTCCCCCCATGCTATGTGTTTTGTGTGCCTAGTTAGGGTTATATATATATATATATAGATATGTGTGTGTGTGTGTGTTTAATCATGTCTTCTCTTTGTGTATGCCTTGTGTATTGCATGACTGTATTCATGTCTTCTTCATGTATTGTGTGCTTCCTTACTGTATTCATTGTGTCTTATGTGACTGGCATGTGTTTTCTTATGATTGCCTAAGTTTGGGGGCTATAAATGGTCTTCCAAACTTAGGGTGTGTTTGCACTCTTGTGTTTGATGTCCTTTGGTCATACTTTAATGCATGTATTGATCATAAGATCATACACACATTAAATTGTGGGCTAAATGTTATGGAGTAAAAAGTGGACACATGCCTTTTTACCTCCTAGTTTAGCTCCTAGGTCCCCGTGATAACATTATACATGCTAAATATTCATTCCAATGTAAAATCCCCTGAAACCAATGCAAATTGGGAACAAGGGGCCCATAAGTTACCTTACCCCAGACCAAAAAGGTGACTCAAGACTTGGGTGCCAATGCCCAAGTCCTCCTTGATTGGTTGGGGCAAATTTTAACGCATGTTGGCATAGGACCTTTAAAAAAGTTTACCTTTGTCATCTCTTTTGATTTAATTCATGAATGTTAATGGGAAAGCATATATAAGTGAGTTTTTGAATTCAATTTGAGTTATATGGATATAGAGAACTTATGATCTTGGAGCAAAGAGCATTCAAAGCATTTATTGTGTTTATATTGTGTTGTTGCAGAATTGGAATCATCATCCATCTCCTTATGAGTTGAAGGATCTTCATTCTCCTATAGGGCTTCACCTCTAAGGTGATATTATTGTTATTTGAATCATTATATCATCATTTTTTTAGCCTCTACCCTGCAAGGGCACACACTCTCTTTAACAACGGTGTTGGGAAGCTTGAATGCTATCCCAAGATTTGACTGAGGCAAATCCCTAAACACCACAACCCCCAAACCCCTTTTCTTCTTGTGTGAATGTTACATGTGCGAAATCTGGAAAGGTGAAGGTATATGAAGATTAAGGGAAATGGTTTTGGGATCCAATAGTATTTTAGGAATATTCCTCTATGAAAAACTTGGGCACCTGTGAAATAGTCTTTCGGCCTGAACAAATTGCAGAACTAGGTTCTAAGCAATATTTGGAACATTTTCTCAATTCTGACTTTTGATAGATTCTCACTTCAATGACTTGGGCACCCATGAATTAGTCCTTTGACATCCCTACTTCCAAAATCAGGTTCTCTATTCACTGATCTCAATGCTTCTTTCAGATTTTCTATATCTATCACCATTTGTGAGTTATGCTCCGATCATCATAGAACTAGGGTTTTATGCATTCTTGACCTAGGGTTTGATAAAAGGCTTGAATAAATCAAATCTTTCCATAGCACTCTTGAGCATAAGATTTGTAGTTGAGTCCACCTCTATTTGGTAGTGATTTGGCTCGATCTTGTCCTTGAATGTTATTGTGGAAGAGGGTTTGATCTAGTGTGCATGATAGTCTTCTTCATTCTCTTCTTCACACTTAACAAGGTTGTTAAATTGTTCACACATAATTTAACAATCCACATACATACAACTCCTACTAAATGAAATGTCATATGCATCCAAAAAAGGTGGACATGGTCAAAACATGAAGGTAAAATAATTAAAAGCATGAAACTAAAAGAGGGATACCTCCAATCTAAGCTCACTCCAATGGAATTTGTTTGCTTGATATTGTCCATACACAAAAATAAAAAAAACAACTAAAAATATCTTTAAATCCTCACATCCAAGAATACAAATAAAGAAAAAACTCAACCTTCTAAGAAAATTTTGTAGCCACCAACACATCCATCTAGCATGAGGAAGAAGGAGAGCAAAATGCAAGCAAGAGGTAAATTTCCTATATACTAATGTTAGATCTCTAACATCTTAGGAATGGATACTTGGACACCCATGTAGGTGGTTGAGAGATATTATTATTTTATTATTTTTCCTTGTAACTTGAAATATTAGTTGTAGTGGCATTAAGAAGGGAGGCAACTTATGGTAGTGGTGATTACAAATTGATTTGACTTTAATTACACCACTTTCCTAGTCCTAGGCACTAAGAGAGAGAGTGGAGCATATTTTTATGATGGGTGGGGTCCACACCTATTTGATTAACCTAATAAAATAATTGTATAGCATATACATGCATAGGGTACTAATAAGAACCCCTGATTTCATTCCTACCCCTTAAATTTATCTTTTGCTACCCCCTTTGCATACACTAGTATAATTAAAACATCTCCCTATTTTCACCAAGTATTCTATGTTGGGACCTAAAATTTTATACCAAATTTTGCAAGAAATTTTGGGTTCCCATATGAAAAAAATCAATTTCAACACTCATAAGTACACCTGAAAATATGTCCATGAAGCCTACTTTGGAGAGTTGTGTTTTGAAGCGTGTTCATTTTCTTAAAAAATCACTTTGTAGCATGCTTACCCATCATACGTGAATGCACATGTCTTATTTCACCCTCCTATGACAAGTTTTGACTAAGTTTCGAGGAATCAAGTTGAGGGGTTCTAGTAAAGTTTGTTGTCTGCACAGTGTAAAATCAGCCCGAGAAGCTAACTTTGGAGGCCAATAAATAACAGCTAGATAATGTTCATAATGAAAAAATTGGTGTTCTTGATTCACCTTATCAAAATCTACTTCTATGTCCAGTTTGAAGGCTCCAACACATCATTTGCTATTTTTTCAAAATTAAAAGCAAATGTATTTAGCCCCGATTTCACAGTTTCACCTCCAGAGAGGTCAACTTTGGCCCTAAATATTTTGTGATTAGAGATTATTGGTGAAAAAATATCTTGTACATGCACTCATTGAGCCTAAATGAACTAAACTCTCCAGTTACAACTTCCCAGGAAGAGATTTAATGGTTTTTTAAAATTGCAAGTTGGTGAGCTCGAATCAGGTTTTGACAGGGGCAGTTTTCCAGAAGGTTAATTTGGAGGCTAATATCTAGCAATCAGGTCATGTTCATGACAAACCAATTGGTGTCTCAAATTCTTCCTATATTAGTGTGCCTTCATGCCAATTCTCAAGATGCCAACACTTCGTTTGCTATTTTTCTAAAATCAAATCCAAATGGGTTTAACATAGTTTTTGACTGCATTCCCAGGCAGCTTCAAAAAGGTCAACTTTAGCACTTGATATTTTGCGAAGGAAGAGGAATGATGAAAAATCCTTTTGCACACATGTTCATTTAAGATAAATGACCTAATCTCCGGGATGGTAGCTCCTCAAAATCAGCTTTGATATTTTTTCAAAGAGGCAAGTTCATAATTGTTGTTCTTCTTTTATTTGCCTTTACTCTCCTTTGGCTCTCTCTCATTCCTTCTTCCCCTTTCAAGTTTTCTTTTCTCTTCTCACTTTTGCATTCGTATATTTGGTGGTCTTCTTTCCTTTCTTCTCTTGTTCCCCTTTCCCCTTGTTTGCATTTTTGCATTTATTTCCTTCTTCCTTTGATTTTGTTTGTCTATTTATACTAGTTAATATTACAATCACTTTACTATAATTATAAATAATAATATATATGCAAATTCCAATATATATATATATATATATATATATATATATATATATATATATATATATATATATATATATATATATATATATATATATAATTTATTTGTTACATTTTTTCTTTTTGATTTTTTTGATCTTTTCTTTTAGTGGAATTTCTTTTCTTTTTAATCTCCCACCCTTTTTAGGCTTTGCTTATCTTTACCTTTATTTCATTCTTTTATTTACTCCATTTCTTTGGTTAATTGATTTTAATTCTTTTTCCTCTTTCTCTTTTACTTTTATTTTATTTTCTGTGGTCTCCTTCCTCTCTTTCGTCCACCTCCTCTCTTGTTTTTTGATCATACTTCTTTCTATTTTGCTACCCTCTTGCTCTTACTCTCTCCTCTATCCCCTTCCCTTTTAATTTCTCTCTAAGGTCTTCCTTTGTTGCTTGTTTTTCCCCTCATTTCTCATGCCTCCACTCAACCCCTTACCTTTCCTTAACCTTGGGTTACTCTCCTTACTCAACCCCTCTCTCCCTTTTTAAGGAATTCAATCTGCAAATTTATCTCATTTGGTTCTCTTCTTTTGTCCTGATGATGGATCACGGAGTGTGATTCGAAACATTGATGCAAAAAAGCATAACACAGTTTTTCAAGAAACACTTTTACTCATACTATGGACGGTGGAAATATCATGTCTACTAAGTTGGCAAGTTTCAATTGAGTTTAAACAGGCATAAAAACATGCTGAGTGATCTACTTTGATTGCAAGCAGATTTTAATCCTAATAACTTCATGCCGAACCGTTTGTTGTATTGAATTCTTGGGTTAAAAATCTACAAGTTTATGCGTTTTCGTAGCTCTGGGAGAAGTTTTGATCAGTTTTTTAAGGCTAATTCTAAAGGCTAGTTAGCTTCTTTTGACCACTATGCAAGGTGTCAGAAAATGGAATTAAAAGAACTGGGAATACTTTTTAGCTTTTTGTCGTGATTTAACAATTTTCTACGATGGACACAGTTTCGGCAAGAGTCTCACCAATGAACAAAAGATATTAAAAAAAAAACTCATCGGCAAGACATCATACAGGTCTCACCAATGGAAAACTCATCGGCAAGAGAAATAAAGTTGGAGTGAAAATCTCAAGTCACACCGATCTTATACCTCTTACCGATGGAGCCCCGTGAGATGAAAGGTTTATTCAAAGGAGAATAAATATTTACAAAAGGTTGTAAATAAAATAAATGAGGTGTGATAAAAAATGAATTACATATTTTCATCCAAGGGGTTATAAGGTGAAAATTATTGGGAATACTTTACTCTGAAGTGAAACACTTGTCTGAAAGAATTAATTAAGTAGGTAATTATTTTACCTAGAAGATATTCTTTGGAAAAGTATATGATGGCCCGTGAAGACATTTCACCCGAATAAAATCAAACAAGTATGAAAATACATATGGCAAAATATTTGCAAACTAAATAAGTAATTGTTTTACCTAAAATATTTTGCAATGAGGTATTTTCACAAGGCAGTTAAAAGGGAAAAAGTAATAAAGACTATGAAATGTCTTAATTTTCACCAAAGTCATAGAGAAGTTTAATTAATTTTATCTATGAGGATACAATTAATTAAATAAAGAATCAAAATACATGCAGAATGAAGGCAAACCCTAACAAGGGTATTATTTTAATACAACATCATAATGTTACCCTAATGAGTGAAATATTTTAACTCTGAAGATTGAGTGAGCATGACCACAAGAGATTAATATTGACAAAATTATTCACCAGATGAAGGGAAATAATTAAATTTTAAAGGACTGAAGGCTAATGTTTTATATTTTGCATTAATAAAAATTGTTATCCCTCATGGAAATGGAGAGACGCACAGGATGGCAAGCAAAGGGTCACAACCCTAAAAAATACATAGCGTGTATATAAAGATGAAATCAAAGGAGAGGAATGGTCATCAGTAGATCAGAAAAACATCATGATCAGAAATAAGAGTTAAATAACTAAACATATTGATCAGTTGCCAAAATAGAACATTACGCTGTATATTGTAAAACTTTTAAAATTGTATAATGGAAAAGAATGCATAAATTGATGATTTAATATTGGTGTCTATTGTTTGTTGAGCTGAACAATTATTTGGTTGTCTCCACATGGTTATTTCTCTGTTATTTGCACCTGAGTTTCCAAGTTGATATTTTAGTTTCATCGAGACACATTTGTTGTTTTTGTGTAATCCAATTAATTGGTTTCTATTAAAGAATTAAAATCCTTTTGATTGATTACAGTAACTTGGAAGTAACATTTGGATCAATAAGAAGAACCCTATAATTGACAAGATTGCCATACTGTCTCCAACTTGATATTGTCTTGTTATTCAAATTGATGATCTACTCCATTTGTCAATACACACTTGCTGTCATTATGTGATTCTATTGATTGGTTCCTTCAAGTAAGGATTAAAATCCTTTCAATAAGTCACAATAACTTGGTAGGATCGAGTGGATCAATAAGTAGAGTCTATCAGTCACATTCTTGCACGTTTATAAAATGTATAAACAAACACAAGTGCCAAACAATCAGAATTGTAACCAGTAAGTAAATCATATATCATATACACCTTGACTCCATTAGCCCAATAGAAATAGGCACTGGTCATACCAATTCCACTCTAGGATCCCATAAAATCTTATTCAAACAATTACATCTCAGATCTTAGTATTAGGAGTAGAAGTACTTCACAAGCTTTCATCTATTCTACACTTTATGCCATTGTGGGTAGATCCCTAAATTCATTTGAGTCATACATTCCTTTTATCTACTTTAGCTTTCAAGGTTCACCTGTTGGCAAGAGACACTGTGTGGCTTCATGGGTGTTGTCATTGATGGCAACAAAGACCATCCCACACATCCGTAGGACATGGTATGTCTATACCAGAAGTCAGATGGAAGAGTATCTAGGTCCGGTAAACAAGAATAGAGAATGCAGTAAGGTCCAACAGTCAGGTCCGGATCTCTCAGAGGAAGTATCTCTATAAAGTGTGGACTTGGGAAAGTCAAGAGGAGTACCTTGACTGATAGATTCCAGAGATTGAGCCTCCAGTGATGAAAGAATGGAGAGATATGAGCACCTAAGTATTGGGTTCCTGTTTGACAGAGTAGACAGAGGAAGAATTGACCGGCAGAGCATCAAACCTTAATCCGGATGAGATATTGATGGTGATCAAGGTTCTTAAGGTATCACTCATGATTGGCTGACATGATTGAAGACTTATATAACTATCTTTTTGATATGCATCACTTAGTAAGCATGGATTCATCTGACATACTAGAGTTTGGAAATATCTTGAGTTTTTCGAATGCCGACTAGAAAGATGATTGAATTCATTGATGCAGATATATACACTAGATTGATTTTGGTATGAGTAAGTGTGTGGTGTCTTGTGTACTGTGAAGAAAAGTAGAAAATAGTGTGGGAACAAAGATAGAGGTCTGATATGTGACAGAACAGTAGCACTAAGGCAGAGGAAGAATGAAGTGTAGTAGATCAGTATATTGAGCTTAACCGGAATTGAACCTAAGCACATGTGGATGCTTCTCATCAATTCAAGTATCTAGTTTCCTTCTATAAACTATTGTAGGTAGTGAGCCTCTTGTGAGCAGTGTGCTCGAGTAGTGAACCCTAATTGGCAAGTGCCATTTTGTACTACCTTATTCTTTTAACAAAGAATACAATCTTGGGTTAGTCAGCCCATGGTTTTTCCCTTAACAGGGTTTTCCACGTAAAAATCCTTGTGTTATGTGTGTTGATTTCATTCCTACTTTCATGTTCATTTATGCTTATAAGTTTTGATACTACACTAATTGTCTAAGAAGAAAAGTAAGTTAAATAATTAAGATAACTGATTCACCCCCTCTCAGTTATCAACAATTCGTATCAGAGCTAAGTTCCTCCTAACAGCTTGAGGAAGATCTGGGAATCTCAATGGATATGTATGGTATGAGGGAGCAACTTTAGTCTGCCCTAGATGATCTTGAGAAATCTCATTCTGAAGTCAATACCCTAAAGGAAAGATTCAAACAAGCTAATGACTTCATAAATGAACTCAGAGAAAAATTAAGTATCTCTATGAGAAAGGGAAAGGAACTACTTCAAAAATTAGCAAATCAAAGTGAAGCTAATGATAATAATGAAGAATTGAATGAGAAAAACAATTAATGTGAGAAGCTATCAAAAGAAGTCATTATGGTGAGACATGAAATGGAATCAGGGGTTATGAAATTCACCCAAGAAATTGAAGAGAAAAGAAAAATTAAAGATAATCTAAATCAATCTCTCAAGGAGAAGTTAGAAGAATACCACAAAATGGACAGAATAATCAGGCATCTGGAATATGATCTTGAAGATGCTAGAGATAATGAAGAACAACTTGAGAATCAGATAGATACTCTTAAAAGGGATCTCCAAACAACAAATGAATACAAAGAGAAATTCAAGATAAGCTCTGCTCAACTTGAAGTTCTTCTTGAAAGTCAAAAGAGGGTAGATGACAAGCATGGTTTGGGATTTGAGAAACGTGAAAGCTCCGGATCCAGTCAGAAGAATTTTGGATCAGGAAATCAAAGGAACAGACCTAGAGACCTCCTGTAAGGCAACCTAATGCTCAAAGATATCCATCATTTAATGGATATTGCCACAACTGCAATAACTTTAGTCATAAAGCAAATCAGTATAGAAGGAGAATGAATTAGACTAATTCATCCTTCTCCAGACAGTGTTTCAACTGCAAAAGGTATGGTCACAAATCTCATGAATGTAGAAATATGCAAATGAACAATTCATTCAATGGTAGATGCTTTGCATGCAATAGAATGGGACATATGGCTAATCAATGCAGATCAAGAGGATATTAGTCAAAAATGCAAAAAAATGTTGTTTGCCACAATTGCAATAGATCCTGTCATATTGCCAAATTCTGTAGAAGCAAGAATTAGGATAAAAGGGGTCCGGTGCATCATAATCAGAATCAAGACAAAGGAAAAGGAAAAGTGAATGTGGATGAAGTTCAAAGGGAGATGAACAAGATTTGGGTAAAGAGAAGTATAGAAAATGTTGAGGATGGATTTGCACCAGAATCTAGTGCTGATATTCCTTCTGAAAATTAAATAAAGAGCTCTGGTTCAGGGGGAGACACAAGGGAAAAATAATTTCCCCAGCCAGTCAATTAGTGCCTAAAATTGGGACATGGTAAGTTACAGATTAAAGGGTTCTCATAGAAATATCTAAAGAAACCTTGTAAAAGATATGGAAGATCCACAAAAAGATTTGAAGAGTCTAATCTTCCCAGATTGATCCGGTTTAACAGTCTTCCAGTAAAAGTAGGATTTTCATAGTTTGATCCAGTGTGATTCTAAATTGAAACATCTTGATCTGCGGATAAATGGGATGACTTGAGGAAAGGATAGTCATTGTAATTCATCTCTAACATCAACTCTAAGTGCATCTCAGTGATCCGGTTAAGATTTTATTTCTTAGAACAAGGAAAACAAGGCAACCAGAATGACTTAAGTTGCACATTTATTGCAATGAGGAATTAGGGTTTGCGCAGAAATATAAGGGTTCTCTTATTGAACATTTTCTCATTCTACATTTGAGAAAAATAGAAAAGGAGCTCTGTAACAAAATTGCCTCAAACATCTCAATGATCAACCACAGAAGTCGATTCATCCAGCAATCTGATCGGGCTCATATTGTGAACCCTAGAAGCGTAAAACGTATTTTCCACTTTTTAATATCTCATTCTGAATCTTTGAAAGATGGCTACTCCAAATGTGGTAAAGATCACTGATAGGCCACACCCTAAATTCAAGAAACATCCCTATAAATCCCTAGAAGTTGATCCCCTAGGTGCCTTTTCAAGCATTCCGCATGGGGTTTTACATGTAGAAGATGTTAGGGCATATATTCATGCAACCATTGAGGAATTTGGGGAATCCAATTTAATGGATATCTTGTTGATAACTGAGAGGGGGGGGTGAATCAGTTATCCTAATTATTTCTTCTTTTAAACTTTCTTATTAATCAAAGCATCATTGAATCAAATAAACAAACATTACCATGAAATGAGAAACACATGACACATTATTTTTGACGTGGAAACCCGGTTAAGGGAAAAAACCACGGGGTGATTAACCCAAAGATTACTCTCTATTAGAAGAATAAGGAATTACAAAAATGGCACTTGCCAATTAGGGCTCACTGCCTGAGCACACTGCTCACAAAGAGGCACACTGCCTACAAGGAGACACACTGTCTACAAAAGAATGTTTATACAATACTTGAACTGATTGGAAGCATCTACATATGCTGGAGTTCAGTTCTGGCTAGGCTCAGTATACTGATCTGCTGCATTTCATCTTCCCTCTGCTCTTTATTCTGCTTTCCTTTCACATATCGGATCTTTCTTATTACTTCTGCTCTGCTCTGTACTTATTCACATATATGACATCTCTCTCCATACCTTCTCACAACAAAATCCATCCTCTATTTATATCTGCACTAGTGATTTCATTATCTTTCTAGTCGGCACCCGGAATAGTCTATCTTCTCACAAACTCTGTTCTGTCGGCTGAATCCTTGCATATCAAGTAATGCGGATCAAGCATATACTTGTAGATGTCATTAATCATGTCGGCCAAACATGATTGATGCCTTCCTAACCTTTACCATCAATAGTAGCACATCCGAATAATAGTCTGATAATCTGTCTGTCAGTTCTTTCTCTGTTCTCACTGTCTTTCAGGAATCCGGTACTCAACTGTTCATATCTTCTTCCTTGTCCATTATCAAAGGCTAAATCCTTGGAATATACTACTCAAGGTAGTCCTCTTGACTTCCCCAAATCCGTATTGCACCAAGACACTTCCTTTGAGAGATCCGGACCAATCTGTCGGACCTTGCCACATGCTCTGTTCTTGTTCACCGGACCACAACAATCTTTATTCAGACTTCCGATAGGGACACATCATGACTTGCGGATATGTAGGATGACATTTGTTGCCATCAATGACAACAACCATGAATCCATATAGTGTCTCTTGCCAACAATCTCCCCCTTTGACATTGATGGCAACACTTAGTGAAAAAATGACTAAGTGTTTACACTATGCTCCCCCTTGGCTGATGCTCTAACTTTATATAGAATTTCTAGAACTCCCCCTTAGTTGGATTCCTCATTTTTCACTGCTCCTCACTCCCCCTTTGACATCAATGGCAAAGGGTAGGGTTCGTACACCAAAATTTTCAAAAATTTACTATGCATAGCCGCATATTTACATACTCACATAAATTGAAGAATGTCTGCAAAGGATGTCTTCAATTGGACCAGTTCTGTAGCCCAAATTTGCTTCATTCTGTCCAAAATGGAAATGTGACCACTTAACAGAAATGCAAAGGCTTCTGCCCTTTTGAGATCTGTCAGATCATTTGTTTGGGCGGTAGTCTGAGCATCACTGATGGCCTCATGCATAGTTTCTAACTTAGGGATTATAATCCTTCTAAGTTCTCCCATCCGGTTAGTTATATTCTTCCTTTCCTTCTCAAAGTTCTTTATTGCATTTGTGATTGCAATAGTTTGACATTCTTGATTTACTATGGAGGAAGAAAGAGGATCAAAACTTTGAGACAAACTTTGTAGTTTGTCTTGTTCCGCTTTTATTTTCTTATCAATTTCTACTGTTGCCTTTGACCAGGAGATACAAAATTTGTAAATGTCACCGCCATCTTTAAGAGCATTTTCTAAGCTCTTTATTCCAATACTCATATTTCTCCTATCATTAGAGATTAATCCTAGTACTTCTGAAAATCTTTTGTCCAAAAATTCCTTCTGGACCTTTTCTTCAGCTAATTTTTCTAGAGAATCAAAATGTGTATCAACACTGCTGACTAAGGTTTTGAGATTACCGGAAGAGGAGGCTGTCGGATCTATCTGGACTGATGGCATAATCTTTTCAAGCACTCCGGAAGTAGCCTCTATCAACTCACAGTCTTCCATATGAGACTTTAGGAGTTTTTCATTTGCCTAAGCATTTGCAAATGTAGCTATCTTCATTGTCTGTAACGGAGAGAGGGAGTCAAAGTTGAATGGACCTTTTAGAAGCTCCGGTTCATCAATCTCTATTGTTTCTTGGCTCAGAAACTTTTGAACAGTTTGTGCAGTGTCTCTTGCCGGAGACAGATGTTTCTTCTCTTCTGCAGTTTTGTCCTTTGGAGTCTTTACATTCTTCCCACTTCCAGTTGTGGTTTTCTCTGTTGGAATCTTCTCTTTCTCTGCATCCTTAGTGCTATCAACCTCTTTTTCTTTTACTGCTACTTCTTTCTCCTGTAATTTCTCTTCTTCTTGGGATCTGGAGACTGTAGGAGAAGCCGAAGAAGAGATGTTAGTCTGTTCAAGGGGCACTTCTTCTGGAGCAGATGATTCCAAGTCCACAGCTGTTTCTGCACCTAAGTCCTCTACAACAGGAAGATTAAACCTTTTGAAGGCCTTCCAGAGGATCTCTTCTGTCTCTATGGCCACCTTGTCAGTCTCACCAAGCATGAGTTGATTCATTCTTGCTTTACTCCTGAACTCATCTTTGTAGTCTTTGAATATTATGTTCATTGTCTTGGGATCAATTTGAGGATATAGCTGAATAGCTATCTGTTCCCGGATCTCAAGATCTTTTGCCTGAGCATTATTCTTTCTTATTTCTAATTCTTTTTCTAGGCTTTTAGGAATTAGAGATATGATCTCAATGAAAGCCTTATTGTATATGTTCAGATACTTGACTGTGGCTTCCTGCAGAATCTTTTGGTCAGCCTCATTGTAGTCATCATAGAATTCAGTCATTGGTTGAAGGTTTCCATCCACCGTGACTGACTTGATTACACTCTCTAGAGATAGGGTGGGCTTTTCAACAAATACCTCTGCCATTTCTTCCTTGTCTTGGCCTGTGGAGGGTTTATCAGATCCTTTCTTCTTCTGCTTCTTTATTTCTTTTACTTCCTCATCTGACTCAGTTTCCTCTTCATCCTTTTGGCTTTTATAAGCTCTTGAGGCTTTTGTCTTAGATCTTTTACCGGATGCCTGGACTTCTAGTTTTGAGCTTTTGGTTTTGACAGGTGTAGATCCTTTTGATGATCTGGTCTGGGTTGAGGTTTCCACTGGAGCACTTTTCTTGCTTTTCTTTTCTGCCTCTTTCTTTTCTTCCTCAGCCTTTCTTTTCTTTTCCCGATTGGCATCAAGTGCCTCCTTTGGAATGCCTAGGCCTTGAGCAATATGCTTTACTTCTTTTCTCACTTTCCTCTTTATCTCAAGTTCCCTGAGTTCCACATGGATCTTCACACTCAGCTCCTCAAAGGTTCTGAACCTTTCTACCTTTGGATCTTTGGGCTAACTAAGCATGTGTTGAACATGCAGTTCTACAATCTGTTTATCAACCTCATACCCCATGGGCATGATCCAGATAGTCCTTGGCTCCACTGCCTCCATTAGGCACTGATCAGTATCCACCATAAAGAAAACTGAGTCTTTGTATTTTTTAACAAGAGACTAGGGAATTCTTTCTCTTGCTTGCATCGTGCTCTGGAAGTTTCTGAAGTATGTCCATAGGGCTGTATTTCTTGCTTTGGCATCCCCAAGCCCATGTAAATAATCTCTTATCTGGACTGCAACAGGTTTGTCATTTTGCCATGCCCATCCACTTGATCTGGGCAGCTCATTCATGAAGTAGAAAAATAGACATAATATAAGAGTACCATACTTAAAAGAATTCTTTTTGTCCTTCTTGATTTTCTGTATATTTTCCATTAATTAGCTTAAGAGAAGTTCACAGAGATCATAATCTGCATTCTTCCTTAGCATTTCATAGGCAGTATATACTGTAGTTCCGGATACAGAATTCTCCCTGCTGGAGTGATAGATCTTGTATCCTATTATCATGGATGCATACTTGATATTCGGATCAAAAATATCTTCAATGGTCATTGCTCTCTTATCAAATTTTGATCCGGTGGCCTCAGTTACAATGTTATTTTTGACAGATTTGAGGATAGGTATCCCTCCGGAAGAGTATAGACCAATTACTGCCCTAATTGCCTCTTTTGTGATCTTGCAAGGTCTATCCAGCCATAGGAAGTTGTCATGCATCCTGCTCAATACATACCGGACCCATTCATCTTCTTCAAAGCAGGGGAAATGAATGAATTGATCAAACTATTTCTTCTGGATACCCTTATACTCTGGTTTAAGCTCAAAAGCATTGTCTATCAGTTGTTTGTGATAGAGATCTCTCAATTTGAATTCCCTGAACTCCTCAATGCTTGCATGTATGTAAACCCTAACGTCTTCTGTATGTAAAACGTCATGAGGAACACTAGAGAATGCTCCTAAGGGATCTACCTCCAATGACTTGTATGGATGTTTCTTAAATTCAGGTCGGGGCCTATCTGAGATTTTTACTATATTTGGAGTAGCCATTTCTCAAAAGATTTGTAGCAAGATATCGAAAATAGAAAATACCTTATGCGTCTTCAGTTACACGGAGTGGTTGGATTGATTTCTGTATGTAATGACTTCAGCAGGAGATCTTTGGTGAGCTTGATGAATCTTCTTGCAGAGCTCCACTTTTCGCTTCTTCTTGAGTGTAGAATGAGCAAGTGATTTTATGAGAAATCCCTTATATTGCTCTGCAAACCCTAATATCTGATGGCAATAAATGCTCGACCTGCATTATTCTGGTTTGCCTTATCCGGATAGCTTGAAGTACCAGATCAGTCCTGATCTATGAACATCATGTGGATCTTCCAATCATGAACAAATCAAGATGACACATTACAAGAATATCCCAAACACTCTGTCCAATCCGCAGAATAAGACAATGCACTTCCGGATCTCTCCGGACCCTTTTGTAATCCTCTGTCATTCCGGAGCATCTCCCGAAACAGGTCTTACTTGATCGATCACAACTTCTTTACATCTTCATGCGGACCTCTAAAATCTTATCTGGATCATCTCAAGACATGTATCTTTAAACCCTTTACTCCGCATCTTGTGCCACATCCAGCACCACTTGATTGGCTGGGGGAACAGGATTTTCTTTGAGTCTCCCCCTGAGCTAGAGCTCACTTTTTAATTTCTGGAAGAAATATCAGCACCAGAGTCTGGTGCGGATCCAACCTCTACATTCTCTAAACTTTTCTTCACCCAAATCTTGTTCATCTGATTCCTAACTTCATCCACATTCATCTTTTGTTTACCCTTGTCTTGATTCTGATTATATACTGGACCTCTTTTGTCCTGATTCTTGCTTCTGCAGACTTTTGCATTATGACCGGACCTATTACAGATTTGGCAAATAACATTTTTTTGCATATTTGACTGATAACCTCTTGATATGCATTGATTAGCCATATGACCTACTCTATTGCATGCAAAGCATCTACCATTGAATGATTTGTTTATTTGCATATTTCTGCATTCATGAGACTTGTGTCCATATCTTTTGTAGTTAAAGCACTGTCCGGAGAAGGATGAATTAGTCTGATTCATTCTCTTCCTGCACTGATTAGCTTTGTGACCAAAGTGATTGCAGCTGTGGAAGTATCCATTGAAGGATGGATATCTTTGAGCATTGGGCTATCTTACCGGAGGTCTTCTAGGCCTATTCCTTGGATTTTCTGATCCAAAATTCTTTTGACCAGATCCAGAGCTTTCTCCTTTCTCATATCCCAAACCATACTTGTCATCTGTCCTCTTTTGACTTCCAAGAAGTACTTCAAGTTGGGCAGAACTTATCTTGAATTTTTCTTTATATTCATTTGCTGTTTGAAGATCTCTTTTGAGAGAGACAATTTGATCCTCAAGTTTTTCTTCATTATCTTTGGCATCTTCAAGATCAAATTCAAGATGTCTGATAATCCTGTCCATCTGGTGGCATTCTTCTGATTTCTCTTTAAGAGATTGTCTTAGATTGTCTTCAGCTTTTCTTTTTTCTTCAATCTCTTGAGTAAACTTTATAGTTCCTGATTCCATTTCATGTCTTAACATAATGACTTCTTTTGATAACTTTTCACATAACTTGGTTTTCTCAGTCAATTATTCATTTGTATTGCTTTCTTCACTTTGTCTTGCCAATTGTTGGAGCAGCTCCTTTCTCTTTTTCATAGAGAGACTTAATTTGTCCTTTAGTTCTCTCATGAATTCATCAGCCTATTTGAGTCTTTCCTTTAATTCATTGACTTCAGAGTTTGACTGTTCAAGATCCTCAAGGGCAGTCTTGAGTTGCTCCCTTAAACCATATGCATCCATTTGAACTCCCAGATCTTCCTCAAGTTGTTAGGCTCTATTAGGAGGAACTTAGCTCTGATACCAATTGTTGATAACTGAGAGGGGGGGTGAATCAGTTATCCTAATTATTTCTTCTTTTGAACTTTCTTATTAATCAAAGCATCATTGAATCAAACAAACAAACATTACCATGAAATGAGAAACACATGACACAGTATTTTTGACGTGGAAACCTGGTTAAGGGAAAAAACCACGGGGTGATTAACCCAAAGATTATTCTCTGTTAGAAGAATAAGGAATTACAAAAATGGCACTTGCCAATTAAGGCTCACTGCCCGAGCACACTGCTCACAAAGAGGCACACTGCCTACAAGGAGACACACTGTCTACAAAAGAATGTTTATACAATACTTGAACTGATTGGAAGCATCTACATATGCTGGAGTTCAGTTCTGGTTAGGCTCAGTATACTGATCTGCTGCATTTCATCTTCCCTCTGCTCTTTATTCTGCTTTCCTTTCACATACCAGATCTTTCTTATTACTTCTGCTCTGCTCTGCACTTACTCACATATATGACATCTCTCTCCATACCTTCTCACAACAAAATCCATCCTCTATTTATATCCGCACTAGTGATTTCATTATCTTTCTAGTCGGCACTCGGAATAGTCTATCTTCTCACAAACTCTGTTCTGTCGGCTGAATCCTTGCATATCAAGTAATACGGATCAAGCATATACTTGTAGATGTCATTAATCATGTCAGCCAAACATGATTGATGCCTTCCTAACCTTTACCATCAACAGTAGTACATCCAAAAAATAGTCTGATACTCTGTCTATCAGTTCTTTCTCTGTTCTCACTGTCTTTCAGGAATCCGGTACTCAACTGTTCATATCTTCTTCCTTGTCCATTATCTGAAGCTAAATCCTTGGAATATACTACTCAAGGTAGTCCTCTTGACTTCTCCAAATCTGCATTGCACCAAGACACTTTCTCTAAGAGATCTGGACCAATCTGTCAGACCTTGCCACATGCTCTGTTCTTGTTCACCGGACCACAACAATCTTTATTCAGACTTCCGGTAGGGACACATCATGACTTGCAGATATGTGGGATGACCTTTGTTGCCATCAATGACAATAACCATGAATCCATATAGTGTCTCTTGCCAACATATCTATCATAAATAATTAATAGATGATTCTTTTAAACTCAAACCTCAGTACAAGGCTATCTGGGACAAGCATTTCGGTCAGTGCATCCATTTCTCCTATTTTGCAGAAGATAAGTGAGTCCGGTATGTTTTGAGCAAAGTGCATGATAACTTCATATGTTTGAATAGACCACTTAAGATCACAAAAGATGCTATTAGGGAAGTAACCGGTTTGCACTCATCCAGAGGGTTACCTGTTCTCAAATTGGTCAAAAACCAAACTGTGAGTGAGGCTACCAGATCAAAATTTGACAAGAGAGCAATGATAATAGAAGACATCACTGATCCAGATGTCAAGTTTGCCTCCATGATAACTGGTTACAAGATATATCACTCCAGCAGGGAAAATTCAATACCCAGAAGTACAATTTACACTACTTATCAGATGTTAAGAGAGAATGCAGATTATGATCTTTGTGAGCTCCTTCTGAACCAACTTTTAGAGAATCTGTAGAAGATAAAGAAGGATAAGAAGAATTCTTTCAAATATGGTGGCTTGACACTCTGCCTATTCTTTTACTACATGAATGAGCTACTTGGATCCAATGGATGGGTATGGGAAAATAACAGACCAGTTGCAATTCAAATCATAGATTACTTGTATGGGCTTGGTGATGCCAAGGCACAAAACACAGCACTGTGGGGTTACTTCAAAAACTCCCAAAGCACGATGTAGGCTAGAGAGAGAATTCCTCAATCCCTAGTTGAAAAATACAAGGATATAGTGTGCTTTATGGTAGACATTGACCAATGTCTGATGGAGGCAGTAGAACCAAGAATAGTATGGATCATGCCAATGGGGTATGAGGTTGATGAGAAAATCCTAGAACTGCATATCCAACATATGCTGAGCCAACCCAAAGATCCTAAGGTAGAAAGGTTTTGAACCTACCAAGAGCTGAGTGTAAAAGTTCATGTTGAACTTAGACAACCTGAAATCAAGAGAAAAGTGAGAAGGGAAGTAGAATAATTCGCTAAGAGGCATGGAATATCAAAGGAGGCACTTGATGCCAATAGAGAGAAGATGGAAAGGGTAGAGAAAGAAAAGGAAGAAGCACAGAAAGAAAGTGCTCTAGTGGAAGCCTCCTCCCGGACCAGATCCTCTAAGAGCTCTGCACCTACCACTACTAAGAGCTCAAAGGCATCAAAACTGGAAGCCCAGACATCTAGAAAAGGAGAAAAGAGAACAAAGAAAAAGGCAACAGGGTCCTATACAAGTCAGAAGAATGAAGAAGAGAAAGAATCTGATGAGGAGATCAAGAAAATGAAGAAGAAGAAGAAATCATCCAGTGAACCCTCTACCGGTCAAGGCAAGGAAGAGAAGGAAGAAGAATTTGTTGAAAAGCCTACTCTATGCATTGATGATATCATCAAATTAGTCACTGTGGATGGGAGCTTGAAACCAATGACTAAACTCTATGATGAATACAATGAAGCTGGCCAGAAGATCTTGCAAGAAGCCATGGTCAAGTATCTAAATATCTATAATAAGGCATTTATTGAAATCATATCTCTCATTCCCAAAAGCCTAGAGAAGGAACTAGATATAATGAAGAATAATGCTAAGGCAAAGGATCTTGAGATCCAGGAACATATAGCTATTCAGCTCTATCCTTCAATCACTCTGAAGCAAATGGATATGATGTTCAAAGATTGCAAGGATGAGTTCTAGAGAAAAGCTAGAATGAATCAGCTTATACTTGGAGAGACTGACAAAGTGGCAAAAGAAACTAAAGATATCATCCAGAATGCATATAAAAGATTGAACATTCCTATCATAGAGGACATAAGTGATGAACCTTCTAATGCTGAAGGACTAAGTGTATCAAAGGAAGATCCTACAGAGAAGATTGTAGAAGAACCAAAGGAGATAGGTGAAGAGGAAGTCCAAGAAGAAGTAAATATCTCTCATACGGATTCCCCAATAGTCTCTGAATCTAAAGAAGAAGAAAGAATAGAGGAGAAAGAAGAAGTGAAGGGAAGAAAAGAAGGTCAAACTGAGAAGACCACAAGTGACAGTGCTGAGGCTGCAGAAGGAAAGAAGACTCTGTCTCTGGCAAAAGACACTGCAAAAACTATTAAAGATTTCTTGACTAAAGAAATGATGGAGATTGATGAACTGGAGCTACTTCAAGGACCATTCAATTTTGATTCTCTCTCCCCGGTTCAAACAATGAAGATAGCATCCTTTGCTCAAGTAAAGTCAAAAGAAAAACTTCTGAAGTCTCACATGGAAGACTGTGAGCTGATAGAAATTGCATCTGGTGTATTGGAGAAGATCATGCCATCCTTCTAGAAGGATCTCTCAGCCTCCTCATCTGGTAATCTAAAATCTCTTATGAATTCTGTTAATACACATTTTGATTCTTTAGAGAAGTCAGCTGAAGAAAAGGTCCGAAAGGAGTTTTTGGGAAAAAGGTTCTCAGAGATATAAGGATTTATAACCAATGATAGGAGAAATATGGATATTGGGATAAAGAGCTTAGAAAATGCTCTTAAAGATGGTGGAGAAGTATATAAATTTTGTTTATCCTGGTCTAAAGTGACAAAGGATATTGAGAAGAAAGTGAAAGAACAAGAGGATAAACTGTCAAGCCTCTCTCAAAATTTTGATCCTCTCACCATATCCATAATAAAATAGGAATGTCAGACTATTACAGTCATAAATGAGATAAAGAAGCTTGAGAAGGAGAGGAAGAAGATAATAAGTAGGATGGGTGAACTTAGAGGGATGATTATCCCTAAATTAGAGGCCATGCATGAGGCCCTAACTGATGCTTAGACCACAGCCCGAACCAGTGATCCAACAGATCTAAAAAGGGCAGAAGCCTTTGCATTCCTATTGAGTGGTCACATATCAATTTTGGACAGGATGAAGCAGAGTTGGGAAACAAAATTTGTCTAGTTAAAGTCAACTTTTGTAGATATATTTCAATATATGTAAGTATAAAATGTATATATACTTATGCGGCTAAGTATAGTTGGATTTTTTTTTGGGATTTTTGGTGTGCAAAATTTACCCTTTGCCATTGATGTCAAAGGGGGAGTGAGTAGTAGTGAAAAATGTGGAATCTAGCTAAGGAGGAGCTCCAATAAAATGTACAATAGAACAGAGCATTAGCCAAGGGGGAGTGTAGTGTGACACTTGGTCATTTTTCACTAAGTGTTACCATCAATTCCAAAGGGAGAGATTGTTGGCAAGAGACACTGTGTGGCTTCATGGGTGTTGTCATTGATGGCAACAAAGACCATCCCACACATCCGTAGGACATGGTATGTCTATACCAAAAGTCAGATGGAAGAGTATCTAGGTCTAGTAAACAAGAACATAGCATGTAGCAAGGTCCGACAGTCAGATCTAGATCTCTCAGAGGAAGTATCTCTATAAAGTGCGGACTTAGGAAATTCAAGAGGAGTACCTTGACTAATAGATTCCAGAGATTGAGCCTCTGATGATGAATGAATGGAGAGATATGAGCACCTAAGTATTGGGTTCCTTTTTGGCAAAGTAGACAGAGGAAGAACTAACCGGCAGAGCATCAGACCTTAATCCAGATGAGATATTGATGGTGATCAAGGTTCTTAAGGTATCATTCATGATTGGCTGACATGATTGAAGACTTATATAACTATCTTTTTGATACGCATCACTTAGTAAGCATGGATTCAGCTGACAGACTAGAGTTTGGAAGTATCTTGAGTTTTCTGGATGCCAACTAGAAAGATGATTGAATTCATTGATGCAGATATATATACTAGATTGATTTCGGTATGAGTAAGTGTGTGGTGTCTTGTGTACTGTGAAGAAAAGTAGAAAATAGTGTGGGAACAAAGATAGAGGTCTGATATGTGACAGAACAGTAGCACTAAGGCAGAGGAAGAATGAAGTGTAGTAGATCAGTATATTGAGCTTAACCGGAATTGAACCTAAGCACATGTGGATGCTTCTCATCAATTCAAGTATCTAGTTTCCTTCTATAAACTATTGTAGGTAGTGAGCCTCTTGTGAGCAGTGTGCTCGAGTAGTGAACCCTAATTGGCAAGTGCCATTTTGTACTACCTTATTCTTTTAACAAAGAATACAATCTTGGGTTAGTCACCCTGTGGTTTTTCCCTTAACAGGGTTTTCCACATAAAAATCCTTGTGTTATGTGTGTTGATTTCATTCCTTCTTTCATGTTCATTTATGCTTATAAGTTTTGATACTGCACTAATTGTCTAAGAAGAAAAGAAAGTTAAATAATTAAGATAATTGATTCACCCCCTATCAGTTATCAACATCACCCGCCTAGGTTTAGCAGAGCTTGAAGTGTAGGGAGTCATCAACCATTTAGGTTGTAAGGGTAAAATGGTGATCAATCAAATGAAATAAACATGACCCAAACATCAACAGAATAGTGAAACAAGAAAGATTCAATAAACAAAGCAATGAACAAACACAGTGCAAACCTCTCCCGTTTCTAAACTTCTGTTGTTCGCCTATCACAAATCGTCCTTTCGCAGATGAAGTGAGCCCTCAGAGAGTGCACTCTTTTTAGCTGTTCGTAGGAAGTCGATGGTGAATGGATATGGTGATATGCAATGAAGATGAGCTCCAATGCAAGTATGTGATCTCAAGCTTGTAGATGACAAAAGGGTGCCAAAGGCGCGCTGGTGATATTTCTGCAGAGTAACGATGTCAAAAGCCTGGATGATTAGAATGGAGGGATGAAGCTTCATTTATAGACTTGGAAGAATGGGAATCAACAGTTGAGAGGAGATATGAAGATCAATGGCTGAGGATGGTTGAGGAATGTGCAACCAGTAGAAATGTGACAAGTGTCCCAGCTCCATCATGAAAGGGGGGATGTGACAAAACTGATTGGAGAGTTAACTTCATTGACTGGTCTGTTTACAGACTTGATTGATCAGTTAGAAGAATAAATCGTGGGACTGACTGAATTGATTGAGGATTTGACTCAATTGACAGGTTAGTTAACTTTTTTGATTGATTAGTTAACTAATCTCTGATTTGAGAAGAAATAGGCCATGTGGGTGAGGGAAAATAAGATAATTAAATATTAAATATATTTAATTACATGTGCAACCTGATGAGGTGGACAAGGTGAGGTGGATTTTTAGAATTTAGAACTTAGGATAGAGGAATTTGGATTGATTAAATAATTTATGATTATTTAATCATGTAGGACATTTAGAAGATTTTTAATTAAATAAATAGATTTTATTTAATTATGGAATAGTGAATCGATTAAATAAATTTGGAATATTTATTTAATTAATAGAAGAATGGAATAAATATTTAGAATATTTATTTAGGATGATTCGTGTCATTTTTAGGCGTATACATTTTGTCCCTCTTTAATGCAATGTAGTTTACAGCGTTGCCTCAAAGAATTCGATGGTCTGAATGATGATACATGCCCCAGTTTGCCCCTGGTGCAGGTTTAATGACGATAGGATGCCCCCTCGGGAGATTGGACGGGAAAAGAGCGAAAAATTCAGAGACGGACAATCTCACGAAGACGAAGGGGTTAGGATAGGTTGGAGGAAAAGGGACATGGTCAGGGATGCGGGAAGAAAACGGGAAGAAAAACAGGCACGGAAAGTAGTCACAGTCATCACCTAGCCAGAATTAGGGTTTGGAGGCTATAAATAGGAGCTGGGTCCACAAGAATAGTCATTTGTACACTTGTTTACTCTGGATTGGATTGAGAGAGCTTAGAGCAACTTGGAGCAGCATGGCAGCCAGAGCAGCAGACATTCCACGCGAGGAGCACCGGTTCGAGCGAGTCCGTCGATTCGGGCGGCCAGCAGAGGCAGGACCCCCGGTATGTGTTTCAAAAAATTTCTCCTAGGGTCGATTTAGGATGCAATAAATGCTCGTAGAAAATAGGTAAAGTGTATGCACTGAAACTCAGAATGGCGCATATGCCTCGCGAAGCAGCTCTTTTGTCGTTGCGCGGCGCATATGCCAGTTTTGGCGGCGCATACATGAAAGCTGCGCATTTGTGCAATTTAGCTGCGCATTTGCAATTTAGCGGCGCATGTGTATTTAAGCCACGCATATGTGGAAAGTAGTGGCGCATTTTCTGGATCAGCGCATATGTCAATTTTAGTGGCACTTGCATAATATGCCGGCGCATATGCCTAATTTGGCGGCGCATCCGTTGGATCTGCGCATACGTGTAATTTGGCGGCGTATTTGTGTGAAGCGGCACATACGCTGATTTTAGTGGCGCATATACCGAAAAACGGCACATTTACCACCTGTAGTGGTGCATTTGCTGTGAATAGTTCGCCAAATTGACTCGATTAGCGTCCTGTTTGACGCGGTAATCGATAAGCTATCTCTGAGATTATAGAAATCTAGTCAAGAGATGTAGTGTGCTGTTTTGATCAATTTGAAATGCTAAGTTTAGTTGATATAGTTCAGTAGGTATGTTGAGTATGGTATATGTCGCTTGAGATTGACGCTTTGCCGTGCTTGCTTGCAGGAGGAGATTCTGGACACACTGCAGTCGAGGGAGACGTTTCCTATACCCTTATTGTAGAGATACATGTTGACGGAGACAGACAGAGTGGTGCTTGGTGCCATGGGTTTGGATTACGTATGTTTCATGCCCGAGGTGCGGGTGAACTGTGGACTGCTGACAGCTACCGTGGAGAGATTCCACAGTGAGGAAGGGACCTTCCACTTCCCGACGGGAGAGATGATGGTGACCTTGGAGGACATCTACCAGATACTACACTTGCCGGTGGTAGGCGAGCTAGTGGAGTATGATGCACAGCAGGACGTGGGACTCGCCGAGTGTCAGCGGGTATTTGATGATCCCGAGCTAGCTGGGCAGGTTATCCTGTGGCAGGATATATATGACTATTATGACTACTTCCCTAGGATTGTGGCAGGACTGATCGGGGGCGTTGTATGCTCGGACAGGAGATCACATGGGTTCCCCATTGGATGGGGCAGGATCATGGAGCAGATGCTGACTGAGGGCACCCGATATGCATGGGGAGTTTGCGTACTGGCCTATACCACCACAGCATGAGTCTATCAGCTGGGGTGTTGCTGTTACAGTTCTGGCTGTGGGAGCACATAGCGGTGACGAAGCTGATATGTGTCTTCGCGAGGCAGTGAAGATAGCCATACAGTTATGGCTACGCTGGAGTGATTTCCCAGCACAGGCTGGGGAAGCTAGAGTACTGGAGACACACCCTGGATGGAGTAGATGTGGTCGTTTGGTGACCATATCTGGACTGCGAGCCCTGGGATGACGAGGGAGATGAGCTGCCATACTACTTTCAGACCAGGTGGTTGATAGGTTGGATACGACATATCTTGGAGAGATAGATGGTGGGCAGGGTGCAGCGACAGTTTGGGCAGAGACAGGGTATGCCACAAGGGCAGGCCATGTTCGCATGGACGCACGCAGAGAGGGTCCGATGGGGGCCGATGGCTTCTTATGAGGAGGCTCTGGCAGAGTTTCAGCAGACGCCGTATGTGGCCTGAGACATGCGGAGAGAGATAGCAGATGTGGGGGTGACACAGGAGTACGAGGATTGGATTACTGCACATCCTTTCCTGAGATATTCAGGACTCGACATGCTGGTGCCTCGTATTGATGAGGCAGACTCAAAGGAGGAGGGAGAGGCTGGCCCAGGGCAGAGGGCAGTTAGAGGAGGACGAGGATGGCAGGGTGGCAGGGTCGGAGAGAGGCCGAGACAGCGGAGGAGGATAGCTTAGGCTAAGCAGGCAGTGCTAGGGTAGGCAGGGGCACAGCAGCAGATACCGCAGTAGGCACAGATGCCACCACCCCAGCAGGTACCACAGCAGCAGGTGCCCCTAGCCACAGGGGCCAGGACAGGCAGAGGCAGCACAGGGGCTGGTACAGGGAGAGGTTCATGAGAGGACCATAGCCAGCCTGAGGGGACAGGTGCGAGAGCTGCAGGCACAGCTGAGGAGAGTAGAGCGGAGGCGAGAGACAGATGCAGCGGTGATTGCGGGGTTGACCCGCGAGAGAGACATGGTAGACGCACGAGTACGGATTATCCGTGTAGAGCGGGATACTGCTGTGGCCGCTATGGGGATAGATGCAGCGAGTTCTTTCTTGGTTGGGCAGGTGCAGCAGGCACATGCACAGGTTGGCCAGTTGCAGACGCAGTTGGCACAGGCACAGACAGATCTAGCCAGAGCTTAGTCCCAGGCGCAGTATTACCGAGGGTTGTACCATGGTGTCGTGGCATCGAGCCAAAGGGCAGGGAGTTTCAGGAGTCAGTCTGGGATGACTCATAGAGCAGGTCCATCACAGTCAGGGGCCTCCGTGATGGGTCCTCAGCAGTCAGGAGCTGGCAGTGGTGGCCCACAGTAGTAGGGATAGACAGAGACTGGATTGTGGACATTTTGGGACATGTATCACCATCCATTTTGGATGCATATTGTATATGACACTTTTATTCCAGAGATATATGACGATTTTGTACATTTGGACCTCTTTTGTATGATAGTATATATGATGATGCAGCTTTGTGTATCGATTGCATGTGCTATGTGATGAAGATGTACTTCTAGTATATGATGTGATGCATGTGCATAGTTAGATGGTCTATCTGATGCTATATGAGATGCTTTATGAGATGCTGCTATATGATGTCTATGTGATTAATGTTTTCAAATAAATGCAAAATGTAATATGATTTCTATGTGATGAGGCAACTGTGTTATGGGACGTCTATATGATCTAATGCAAATGTATGTATATGTGTTATGATTTTGATGTGATGATGCAACTGTGTTATGGGACGTCTCTATGAGCTAATGCAAATGTATGTATATGTGTTATTATTTCTATGTGATTATCTATGCTTTGAGATGTGATGTGGTGCAAATGTATTGATGATCTAATGCATTGGATGGTGTATTCTACGAACCTAAGCATGTGCATGACTAGTCCTACGAGTGCTATGATATGCTCCTATATGCTTTGCTTTTGTGAAGGCCAAATGTACTTGATCGACACAAGAATGACATGATAGACAGGTAGAAGAATGGGTGTGATAAGATGACTTAGAAACTTTACTTGATATCATTACTCTGCATAGTTTGGATAATGAGGATTGCATGGATGTGTATGTGGATATAGGATGGATGCTTTGCTTTTTATAGTGCTTTATTTCATCATTGGGCAATTTGTTTTTGATACATTTTCTGAAATGTTGTAAGTGAATACAAGCATCTAGGTATAATTGAACCGAGATGACCTGTGTATCACTTACATGGATTGTGATTTAGCAAGTTAATAGAAGCATCTAGTCAAAATGGAATCTAGATGACCTGAGTACTTCCTGCGTTTCAACAAGCAAGGATTGCCCCCGTTCATGTTAGACCTTTGATGTCCTCGATGATCTTTTGCTGATCATGTCTTTAGACAAGGCTTCACATTACTAAAGTTTAATCCACAAACAACAAACGAAGAAAGTAATCATGCCCCCATCATAGCCTCTCTAGCTTTTGGCATCCTTGAGTAGCATAGGAAGGTATGATAGCAAAAATCAGGACTCGAACTGTTAACCATGTTTCTGATCTACAAAGCATATTTGCGTTGATATGTGTTTATTTCTTGCCTTAATTTGCATAAAATCATTTAGAAGACCTTGGGTATTTGCTTTGCGTTGGATAGGTTAAGATGCTTATAGTCAAGATTTTTTGCTTGAGGTGCGGGTTCTGCTTGCATTTGCTTGCTTGGCGAGAAGATTGCTCAATCCTTATTGGGGAGACGGACCCTAATGGGCTGACCTAGTGCCTCAGGGGCTCATTGCTAAATGGCCTTGCCTACGTGACGATGCAGAGGCAATGTAGTTCGGGGTAAACCCTAATGGACCATGGATGGACTAGAAGAAAGACGACAAGAATGAAGAAAAGAAAAGGGGATGAATGGGACCGTGGAAGAAATGGAAGCCTTGGGGGCGGATTAGAATAATGGCCTTGCCTGCGTGATGACATAGAGGCAACCTAATTCACGGACTCGGACCATGGACACCGACGAGAGACACTATACTAGGCTCACATTGAGGAGACGGTATGGGACAAAACCTTGGTTGACAAGGCCACAAGGAAAGTACCAAGCCATGATAGGTAACTGTCAGGTGTTTATTGTGCGGTAGATATGGGTTGAATGGGGCAAATGGAGAAAGAATGGACTCAAGGGGATTGGATTCCCAAAGATGGAGAAGGCGGTTTATCACAAGTAAACGCCTGTTTACCAGGTTTTCATCACTTGCTTTTATTTGCACGAGAAGCTAGAAAGTAAACATGACGCCTGTTTGCCAGGTTTTCATCACGATACCTATCCAAGGCGCCTATTTGCCAGGTTTTCACCAAAGGACGATTTTTTTGCATGCTTTCTATTTTTTTCCGATTTTTCCCTTTTCAATTTTTTTTTTTTTGATTTTTTTGATTTTTTTGTGTTCCCTTGCATTGGGATTCTCCTAGGTATAGAACCGGCAAAGATGCATGCTATTGATTGGATCATCTAACAATTCACCCTCTGATGTGGCCAACTGATATGCCCCCGATCCGTAAGCAGCTACAATCACATAGGGCCCAAGCCAGTTAGGCTCGAACTTACCTTTCTTTTCTCTGTCCTGCTGATTACGAGGGTTCTCTTTTAGAACGAGGTCCCCAACCTTGAAGCATCTTGGTCTAACCTTGTGGTTGTAGCTTCTTGACATCATCTGTTGATAGGCTTTGAGATGGTCAAAGGCTTTCTGGCGCCTTTCCTCTAGCAGCTCTAGTTCTTGTAGCCTGGAGACTCTGTATTCTTCATCTGATATGAGACCTTTCAACGACACCCTGAGGGATGGGAGTTCGACCTCAATGGGAAGGATGGCTTCGGAACCATAGACAAGGGCGTAGGGTGTAGCACCTGTGGGAGTGCGTATACTGGTTCTGTAGGCCCATAGAGCAGGATTGACTTGGACGTGCCAATCGCGACCAGCTTCATTGACAGTCTTCTTTAGGATTTTCAAAATGGTTTTATTTGATGCCTCCGCTTGGCCGTTACCTTGGGGGTAGTATGGGGTGGAGAAATGATGTTGGATTTTGAAACGCTCACAAAGTTCCTGGACATCCTGACTTTTGAAAGGTCTCCCATTATCTGTTATGATGGATGAAGGGATGCCGTATCGGCAGATAATGTAATTCAGAATGAACGAGGAAATTTGCTTTCCTATGACGGTGGTTAGGGGAACGGCTTCGATCCACTTTGTGAAGTACTCAGTAGCGGTTATGATGAATTTGTGGCCGTTGGAAGAGGGTGGATGAATCTTTCACACAAGGTCAAGCCCCCACTGGCAAAAGGGCCAGGGCGTCGTTAAAGGTCTCAACTTCTGAGCAGGTGCATGAATCAGGTTCCCATGTATCTGGCACTGTTTGCACTTTATGACGAACTGATAGGAATCCATTTCCATATTGGGCCAGTAATAACCCAAACGCATGAGTTTCTTAGCTAAGGAAGGACCGCTGGAGTGTGTTCCATAGATCCCTTCGTGTACATCTCGCAAGGCCGTTATGGATTCTTTTTGTTCTAGACAACGGAATAAAGTACCATCCAGACCACGTCGGTAAAGGGTATTAGCAATGATAGTGTAACGGGAGGCTTGTCAGATGAAAGTTCGCTTCTGGTTGGAAGAGAGGTTGGGTGGAAGAATATTGTCCTTGAGGTAAGTGTAGGTCTTACCATACCAAGGTGAATCAAATCCTACTAGGAGGCAAATGGAGTGGGTTTCGAGGAGATCATAAGCCGGTTGCCGAATGGTTTCTACTAGGAACTCATACTGTGACTCGTGTTCAGGTATTTCAAGAAGAGAGGCTATGGTAGCCATGGCATCCGCTGCCTTGTTCTCAATCCTAGGTATTTGTTCAAAGGAGATGGTCCCAAAGTGTTCTTTGAGGTCGTCGACCATCCGCTTGTATGGGATGAGCTTCTCATCTTTGGTGTGATATTCATCGTTGACTTGATTGATGATAAGCTGAGAATCGCCGTAGACACATAGTGCTTGGATTTTCCACTCAGTGGCCATCTTGAGACCAATTACCAAGGCTTCATACTCCACTATGTTATTGGTGCATGGAAATAACAACCTGTAGGACTTCGAAATTGTGTCGCCTTGGGCAGTGATAAACAGGATACCTGCCCCCGATCCATGGTTGGTGTAAGACCCGTCGAAGTAGAGTTTCCAAGGAGATGTTGACAGAGTGAATAAAGACTCATCGGGAAACTCAAACTGCATTGGTGAAGTGTCCTGTAATGGTGCCTCGGCCAGTTGGTCAGCTATGATTTGCCCTTTGATGGCTTTTCTATCCACATATTCTATATCATATTCACTAAGAAGCATAACCCACTTTGCTAGTCAACCTGTGAGAGCTGCTTTGCCGAGAAGATACTTTAGTGGGTTGATTTTGGCAATGAGTTTGATAGGATGTGCCAACATGTAGTGTCAGAGTTTTTGTGAAGCAAAAACTACCGCAAGGCATGATCGTTCTACCTGTGAGTATTGTAACTCGTAGCCCACTAAGGTTTGACTGATGTAGTATACAGCTCTTTCCTTGTTCTCATAGTCTTGCTGCGCTAGGAGAGCCCCAAGAGCAGTAGGTGTAGCAGAAATGTAGAGAATCAAAGGTTTTCCTTGGATCAGAGGCATGAGTATAGGAGGGTTCATAAGGTACTCCTTTAGTTTGTTGAATGCCTCTTCGCACCGCTCATCCCATTTAAATGGAATATTCTTATGTAGGAGGTGACTGAAAGGTTGGCACTTGTCTGCCAACTGTGAGATGAACCTGCGGATGGCCTGCAGCTTGCCCTGTAATGATCTCAACTGTGTTAGAGTCTTGGGTGGTGGCATGTCCATTATTGCTTTGACTTTGGCCGAGTCTACCTCTATGCCGTTTGCTGACATGATGAAGCCTAGCAGCTTGCCCGATGTTACCCCAAACACACACTTCTTCGGGTTCAATTTAACTTGGAATTGATCCAACCGTTGGAAGACTTTCTCTAGGATATCCAGGTGTGAGTCCCTCATGAGAGATTTTGCTAAGATATCGTCAACATAATCCTCCATGGTCACATGCATCATGTCATGGAATATGGTTGTCATGGCCCGCTGGTATGTAGCACCTGCGTTTTTCAGCCCAAAAGGCATGAAATTCTAGCAAAAGGTACCCCATGGACAAGTGAAAGCTGTTTTGTGCTGATCCTCTGGTGCTATTTTGTTCTGGTTGTACCCTGAGAATCCATCCATGAGTGACAGCATTGTATGTCCTACTGTGAGGTCGACTATGATATCGATGTTAGGTAATGGAAAGTCATCCTTGCAGCATGCTTTGTTTAATTCTCTAAAATCGTTGCATAGTCGAACCCTACCATCTGGTTTAGATACTGGCACGATGTTTGATATCCATTCAGGGTAATCTATGGCTCTGATGAACCCCACATCTAGCAATTTCTTGAGTTCTTCCTTGACCAAAAGGGCTATATGGGGATGCATCTTTCTCAGTTTCTGCTTTACGAGCTTCACCCCTGGATCCAATGGTAGATGATGCAGAATCAAGTTAGGGTCTAGACCTGGCATGTCAGCATATGACCAAGCAAAGCTGCCTCTCTTCTTCTTAAAGAATGGTACAAACCTAGTTTTTTCAGGTCGTGTGAGGGATTTTGCGACGTGGATGATCTTGGGCTGCTCTTCGGTGCCAATATTCATTGGCTTTGTTGGCTCCACCACAATCTATGACCATTCCTGGTACATGTCACTAGGGAGGGTGTCAAGCATTCCATCGTCAGGTGCCACAGTTGGGTTTTCACCGTCGGATACGTCCTTTCTTTTTACTATTTTATGATCTGACACTGCTGCACGGCAGTTTTCACCGTCAGATCCATTTTTGATTTTAATATTTTTGTGACTAGAAGGCTTGGCACCCTCCCCAAAGTAAGCCATAGTATTGAGTTCGATAGCAAAACCAGCTTTATGATCTCCTTTTGGTAAGTGATCCCTAAGGTCCATATAGTCAATGTAAGCATCATCATTCTAGAACATATCTAATTGAGGGGTTCCTTGCAGATCCCAGTCAATAAGCTTAGGGTGTAAGAGGGGAAGGGAGTTGGATGAGAGGTCTGATTTGTTAATGTTGTGAATGGAAATATTATGGGCACTGGTGGGGGTAGTGTTCTGGGTGGTACTCTCCTCCAGGTTGTTTATCCTCCAGGTTGTTTATCGCAATGGAATCAAAACTTTCCTCAACAGTTATAATCTCGGGGAGGGGCAAATCAGACTCCAGTGGTCTGTCCCGTTGCGTCTGTCCCTCATGGTAGGGGCTGAGAGTTTGGATGGTGTCAATCTCCTTGTCATCGTAGGAGTGCTCTGTTAGCTCGTCCCACTCATACTCATTCGACTCATCTGAATCTACGTCACTATCCACTTGGAGTGTTTGAATTGTCTCCACTAGGCAAGCATTTTCTTTGGCTTTACCTTTACCTTTGTACCCTAGGCCAGTTGTGTTTCTAGCTGAAGAGGATGAAGAAGGTTGGATAGGTTCAACGATTCCTTCTTTTCTGAGGCCTATGGGGCCTTGTCCTTCATATCCCATCCTGTGCAAGATAGTTTCACCCCATCCATAGAGTTCTGTAGGGAGTCTAGGCAGCTCTTGGGATGTGTTTTCCTCTTCAGCGTCAAGCCACTGCAGGAGATCTCGCTCCTCTGTCTCATCAGATAAGGTCCCCCATTTTACAAAGGGATTTGCGGGAGTTGTAGGAGGAGCAGATGGCTTTAGAAAATGCCTAGGTTGATGCGTGGGTTTGCCAAAGGAGCGAGGAGACAAAGGCATGGTGGCAAGGTTGAGGCTGTGCTCAATGGAGTACTCCCCCACACCATTTTCTTTTATGGTAAGTTTCAGTGGTTTGGGCCTCGAGGAGGAAGCTTCGGCAGTATGGTCTTGTGGCGGAGTAGGGGAAATGTAGGCTCAGTTATTGGGAATGACGCATTCAGATTTTGCTTGGAATGAATTGCAATGTTGGTAGGGGTCAGGGTCGCCTTGTATGGTGACCTGCTTGCCATCATGTGGGAACTTTATGCATTGATGGTAGGTGGAGGGGACAACCTTCATGGCCTGGATCCATGGTCTCCCTAGTAGAATATTGTAAGCAAGCTCCCGATCAAGGACTTGGCACACCACATCTTTAATTACTGGTCCCACTTGAATGGGTAGGACAACCGTGCCCTTTGTGGTTCGTTCCTCTTCATCATAGGCTTTGATAGTAATTTTTCGTCTTGGATCTACTGCCTGTTCAGAGAACCCCAATGCAAGGACTAGCTTCAACATGCAAATATTTAGACCGGCGCCCCCATCAATGAGAACCCTCTTGATGCGGTGCTTGTGCACGAATGCGACAATGTGTAGAGGAGTGTTGTGGGGTTGAGATATGGAAAGGTCATCTTGCTCTGTAAACGAGATGGAAGTGGAGGATGTCAAATTACCCACCATGGTTTGAAACTTTTCTTGGGCTAGGTTAGTGGGGACAGTAGTTTCCACTAAGGCTTTCTCAAGAATCTCCTTATGAGAAGGAGATAGACGCAAGAGCTCCAATATAGAAATGTGAGCTAGCATTTTTTGCAATTGGTCGATGACATTATATGGGCGGGAGTTGGACGGAGATGGTGATGACCTTGGAGGGGTGGTATTGAACGTGACCTTACCACTGCGGGTAATTATACTACAACCAGTTCTATGAGGTCCTAGTTGTTGGTTGGGGGATATGACGTTGACTTGCGGAACATGCTCAGAAATGCAGTTAATGGTGTACTCAAATGGAACGCTTGCATAGTTAGCATTACTCGACCCACTGTTCTGGTTTGGCCTATTGCGATTGTTGTCATTATTGTTATGGCCATTGGAGTTGTTGCCGTTGTGACCATCGTTGCTGTTGTGGCCATTGTTGTGATTATTGTTATACGGCCGGTTGTGGTTTAGAAGAGGATCCCAGTAGGCCACATGAGATTCATTGGAGGTATGCTGTTGTGTCCCTCCCTGATTCTGATCCAGTATATCCTGTATGACATTCTTGAGGTGGATGCAATTGTTAGTCGTGTGCCCCCGTCCTCGATGATACTCACAATAATCTGTGTCCTTCCAATAGGGAGGTTTGACGATAGGCTCATAGTCACTTGTTGGCAGTAGAGAAATTTCATTGTTAGCCAACAACTTCCTGAGAGCAAACTCTTGAGATTCCCCCAATGGCATGAATTTTCTCCTTGGATTTGAATTGAACCAAGGTCTAGGTTCCCGAGGGGGTGGCTTGTTGGGCGCACCGGTATTTGCTTCTCCCTTAAGAGTGAATATAGGTTGTTGCTTAGGGGCTGCCGCCTTGGCATCCACTACTCCATCGTTGACCACATTCTTGTTCTTGGTCCAAAACTTTGATTTATCTGTTGTATAATTGGAAGGAGGTGTGTCCCTGTAGAGCTTGAGAGTTCCTTTAGTGATCATAGCTTTTTCAATGAAGAGGCCCATTTCAATGACTTTGGCAAATGAGGTAGGGCATTGTATCTGAATCTGATAGCTAAGATCAGTGTTTAGGTTGTGGACAAACATTTCCAATAGCTGCTTCTTAGGCATGTCGTAGGAACACTTACTAGCTAGCTGTCTCCATCATTGTAGGAAGGCGGCGAATGACTCACCACCCTTCTATTTGGTATTGCATAGATCTAGCATAGATACCTCGTGTTCTATGTTGTAAGAGAAGTGCGTTATAAATTTATTGACAAGTTCATCAAAAGTTTTGATTCCTGGTGGGAGACGCGAGAACCACTCCATAGCTTGACTACCTAAAGATCACGGGAATAGTCTCATTAAGTAGGTCTCATTGTGAGCTACTTCTAAACATGCTGTAGTGAATTCCCTGATATGATCTCTAGGGTCCCCCTTCCCTTTATATTTGTCAAATTTCGGAACTCCGAACTGATAGGGGAATGGTTTCATGATCAAATTTCTGTCAAAGGGGTACAGTGCTATATCTTCCAAAGAGTAGTTCTTAGAACTTGTACCAGTCTTAAGGTTGGAGATCTCAAGCTTTAGACTTTCAATTTGTTGTCTCACGTCTGCCATAGGAGTGGTTGGATCTACGGGTTGCTTTCCTCTCTCATTTGTATGAGGGACCGTGTCATTTGTACCTCTCTCATGCACATGTGGGGCTGTGTCATTTGTGCCCCTCTAATGATCATTATCTGCATTTTCCATGATGGAGCTAATGTCAAAGTCTGCGGGGAGTTTGATTCCGAGACTAGCAAGATGATGGAAATACTAATGGGGGTCTTCAAGGATCATCTTCTCTACGACGCGTTGGAATTTTCTATCTTGAATGTGCGCCACTAATTCTTCATGAGAAATCTCTTCTTCACCATCACGTGGTGGGAGAGTGTGATCAGATGAGTCGGCCATTTCGATTTGCTTGTTGTACTGGGATCGAGTAAGAACCATGCAAGGTGACGCGGGATGGAGGGGGTGAGGACTAGAAATTCTGGCAAGGTGCCGACCGAGACTATTATGAATGGCATACCTAGGATAAGACTTGGACAAAGGATTCTCTCGCTCAATGACTTCAAGTAAGACGGTTGACACAAGACTCTAGCCACTAGCAAGGGTAGTCGATACCAGTCTTACTGTGTAGGGCTTAGTCGTTCAACAAGACTACTAGCAAAGGTACTGTGACCTACTAGGCTTACGTGAATGCACTAATGAAACGAAAAAGAACTTATGCTGAATCGATATGGGATAGGCTGACTTTGGGACAAGAGTGATTTGGACAGAAAGTGAGTGCGACAATGGACGAAAAAGAAAGAGTTGGGTGAAACGGATGGAGAATGACTGCAAGGTTGATTCTGATCTCAGAAAGTGAAACTAGGCTGAAATGGGTGCTCTGATCAGGTGAAAATTTCTCCTCAAAAATAGGGCAAGTGCTCACTGTCGCGTATGCGCAGAAATAGATGCGCAGCAGAAAAGGACAAATGCGCAGCAAGTCGCAGTAAATGCGCCGGTCTGGTGAACTATATATGCGTAGGAACAGTGCATGTATGCGCAGCAAAAAGGCATATGCGCAGTAAGTCGCTACAAAAGCGCAGTAAGTCTCTGTGTATGCGCAGTAGAAATGTGTAAATGCGCAGCTTTGAATTTTTTGCAAAATTTTCAGTTTTTCTCCTGTTTTTGGTATTTTTTGGCTAGAAAAGGTCTTCCTGATCTGATATTATGAATTCAATAGCAAGAAAACATAGCAAGCACAAAGAATATTTTGTAGTTTTTCATTGTTTTTGTAAATTTTCTGACTCTATTTTGGACAAAAGCAAGCACAAAATCCTAGGCGAGAAATGGATTATAAGGGATTTGGGCCACTAAAACAAGAGGTATTTAATTCGGGCAACTGTTCAAGTGGTTACACGTGCGGCGGTGCTACTCTCTGTTATGGAGTCTCCCAGCCTCACAGGGTTGCGCCTGAGAGGGTTTTGGGGGAGGTTGGCCGTCAGTGTAACATAACAGCACTTGTTGCAGGAAGTTTTCACCTCAAGCACTATTTATTTTAAGTGGCTTGGTAGGGCTTGGTGTTAGCCTGTTACCACTCAGGGTCGTTCCCACTTGGACAAGCATGCATCCAAGGGCAGGCCCCTCCTAAAGGTTAAACAAATAGAATGACAAGTCTGGCACTCTGATCACCCAGAAGAGGGGAGAGCATAAGCCTATTGTCATTCACAAGCACAGAATACACTGATTAATCCACCCTAGTTAAAAGTGAAAAAACTAAATGGGCTAATCTACTCAAACAGAACTTTGAAGTGATTCAGCAATATAGCAGTGGTTTAGTTTTAAATCCCAGAAAGCAGTAGTGAGTTCAATTCTTAAACCGCATAGCACGAGTTTGTTAACTTTAAAATTTAGGTCTCACGATATAGCAATGGTTCATTTTAACTTCAGAAAGCAGTAGTGAGTTCAATTCTTAAACCGCGTAGCACGAGTTTGTTAACTTTGAAATTCAGGTCTCACGACATAGCAATGGTTCATTTTAACTTCAGAAAGCAGTAGTGAGTTCAATTCTTAAACCGCGTAGCACGAGTTTGTTAACTTTGAAATTCAGGTCTCACAACATAGCAATGGTTCATTTTAACTTCAGAAAGCAGTAGTGAGTTCAATTTTAACCTTTTGATAGCAATAACTTGGAAGGTGTTTGCAATGCAAGCAAGAAATAAATCCAGTTACTTCCTCCCTAATTAGAACTAGATGAAGATTTGAATGAACATTACTTTTTACTATCCCTTTGAAAATGAAATGTGAACTAATTAGATGCAACTACATGGAACTAAACCTGCACCTATCCTACAAAAATGCTCTAGCAAACACCTGCGGAAAGGTTAGCGTTAGCAACTTCCCTTAGAAAAGTATTAAAACTTTAGCCTGTTACAAATGCGCAGCTTCAATGATTAGACGCGCAGAAATGATCAACAGAAGCGCAACAATAATGAATGCGCCGTAGTATTGAACATATGCACAGTTAAAAGGAACATATGCACAATATTAACGTATGCGCAGTAACAGTCTGCAGAAGCGCAGGAAAAAAGCACATATGCGTAGGAATAGTAAAAGCACCGTAACAGTGCACAGAAGTGCAGTGAAAATACACAGATGCGCAGAAGAAACAAAAGCACCGTAACAGTGTTTATATGCGCCGTGGAAATGAACAGATGTGCCGAAGAAATCTATGCATGACTCTGCGTGACCTGTATGGAACCTGCCTTCAAAAAGCTCAGAAATGGTAAAATAAAGAGGCAAATGGCCCCACGGTGGGCGCCAAAAATGTAAGGGTAAAATGGTGATCAATCAAATGAAATAAACATGACCCAAACATCAACAGAATAGTGAAACAAGAAAGATTCAATAAACAAAGCAATGAACAAACACAGTGCAAACCTCTCCCATTTCTAAACTTCTGTTGTTCACCTATCACAAATCGTCCTTTTGCAGATGAAGTGAGCCCTTAGAGAGTGCACTCTTTTTAGCTGTTCGTAGGAAGTCGATGGTGAATGGCTATGGTGATATGCAATGAAGATGAGCTCCAATGCAAGTATGTGATCTCAAGCTTGTAGATGACAAAAGGGTGCCAAAGGCGCGCTGGTGATATTTCTGCAGAGTAACGATGTCAAAAGCCTGGATGATTAGAATGGAGGGATGAAGCTTCATTTATAGACTTGGAAGAATGAGAATCAACGGTTGAGAGGAGATATGAAGATCAATGGCTGAGGATGGTTGAGGAATGTGCAACCAGTAGAAATGTGACAAGTGTCCCAGCTCCATCATGAAAGGGGGGATGTGACAAAACTGATTGGAGAGTTAACTCCATTGACTGGTCTATTAACAGACTTGATTGATCAGTTAGAAGAATAAATCATGGGACTGACTGAATTGATTGAGGATTTGACTCAATTGACAGGTTAGTTAACTTTTTTGATTGATTAGTTAACTAATCTCTGATTTGAGAAGAAATAGGCCATGTGGGTGAGGGAAAATAAGATAATTAAATATTAAATATATTTAATTACATGTGCAACCTGATGAGGTGGACAAGGTGAGGTGGATTTTTGGAATTTAGAACTTAGGATAGAGGAATTTGGATTGATTAAATAATTTATGGTTATTTAATCATGTAGGACATTTAGAAGATCTTTAATTAAATAAATAGATTTTATTTAATTATGGAATAGTGAATCGATTAAATAAATTTGGAATATTTATTTAATTAATAGAAGAATGGAATAAATATTTAGAATATTTATTTAGGATGATTCGTGTCATTTTTAGGTGTATACAAGGTTATCTCTATTAGTTGGTTCAAAAGCATTGCAAGTCTAATCATAGAGCTTGGCATCTTCTTAGGGCTTGAAACCTACATTTTTGAGACCTAACACTATGTACATTTTTTGTTACATTTTTATATCCTTTTATTATTTATACTCTATCAACCAAGGGAACTTCCCACACCTACATCTAACTCAAGACTATATTTGACTGTCATCCCATGCATTAAAGCCTCAACATAGAATGTTGGAGCAACCAAGATTTGAATGCAAAATCCAAGATTACTTCCACAATGAATATGAACAAAACAAAGCCAAAATGTTTATCATAAAAAGTGAATTAAAAATTACAATGAGCTCCTTGAATAAGTAGGACAAGAAGGAAGTAGGAATGTAGGAATAGACAACTGACTAACCTTCCAACAAGGTGACACATTTGGAAACACTTGGGATAAGTGTGAGGACATGTGTGTAATGTCCCTATGAAGTGAGACAAAAATGTAAAAGTCCCTAAGTGTAGAATTAACTAGTGTGAATAGGACTTTCCAAGATGAGTTAAAAGATAACTAGTTATGTAATGTCCTTATTTACACCAACATGCCTCACCTTAAGTGTAACTTAGGGAGAATAGAAAAATAAAGATGGGTCCCAACTATGAAGCCATATTAGGTACCCATGTACAAACAATTTTCTCATCAATAGAGTAAAGGAGAAAACCTAGTGGGAAATAAAACTCCTCTCCAAAAGAGAAAAGATGCTCAAAAAAATTGTACAAGTGAAGGAGAAAGAAGGAATTAACATGACCCCCAAGGACTACTTCTAGCACTAATGTACAATAAATGTTCCCCCCATAGGAGAGAGAACGAGAGAAGGTCTATGCGACCCCCAAAAGGTGAGAATGAAAAAACTCCATGTGAGAAAATACTCCTTCCCAAAATTAAGATGAGAAGCAAAACCATGTTGACTCCCCTCAAATTGCCTCTTGCAGTGCTAGTAGATGCTTGACACTAGATGCTAAAGATGATCCACAATTGCTAAACAACATTTCTCGCCTTGGGAATAAATAGACCTATAGATGTGTGCAAGATATCTTCACATTCCAAATAGGAACATGTAGGAAGAAGGATAAATGTCTCTGAATTCTACACATGATCCAAAGACCTAGACGATGCCCAAGATGATGTTTTCAAATGCTACTCAAATATCTCCAAGACAATGTTAAACTTTTATAAATGTTGATATGATAAATCAGGTACCATAAAAGATTCAAGTATAGTAACCATGGATGTATGGTGCTCACCATAGGCAAGACAAATAGACTAATGAGAATCTAGTACTTTTGCAGATGATGTCAAAATGGATGATGACTGAGTTAGATATGTGGACTCATTTATATCTATAGAATTTATCACTATAGAAGTAACTGTAGGTGGAGAAAGAACAATCATATCTAAAGAAGATGATGGTGATACAACTCCATCGAAGCTATCATCAAATAGAAGACATATGTCCTCAACCATGTGTTCCAAATCTACAATGCGAGAGCATAAGTATGAAAAAGGTGCATAGGATAAAAAGGCAATTTGATGATCATTTAGAGTCCTAATCACACCCATGAAGATATGAATTATATACCTCTCAACAATTTCTCTCTTGGTGACATGTCCTACAATGCTTTCCCCCTTTTTATTCCTCCCCTACCTTCAAATTAACTTCCCAAGGTCTTCCGTGCCTTCTAAATGATAGTCCAAACTGCTTTGAGTGGGTCGCCCATATGACCTGTAGGATTTATTAGGTGACTAAAACCTATGTTCATATCTCTCGAGAACCTACCCTACTAATATGGGTAATTTAATTCCCATAATAGGTGACTCTATCATCTTTTGTGATGCATGATTTCTTCCAATTTAGCCCAATTTAACTCCATTTTTAGCTTTTGATTGTGAGTCCCTTCATGTGTAACTAAATATTGACCTCCCCTAACTATTTCTAGACTCTCAATCACTCTATTGTTAGCTCCCAATCATTCTATTATTATTTCCCAATTAGTGTCTTGTGATCTTCTCTCCAACTTTTTTTTTCTTCCAATCAGAGCTAGATCACTCTTTAATCAATCCTTATTAACTCCCCAATCATGACCACCTTTGGTGTGGATTCTAAACCTAAAAATACACCCTTTCTTTATTCAATTAAGGATGCAAATTCATTATTGCATTCTTGGTTGCTCAAGCTTTTGCAAAGTTTCCCCCATTAGCATTCTTATGCTCTATGTGGGATCTTGTGTGCTTTTTTATTTTCTGCAATAGCTTCAAAGCTCATTCTAATTGATTTTTTGTAATAGCATGCTTATTATAAATTCATTCCCCTTTGATTTTCATAGCTTCTAGGTTCAATCAAATTGCTTTTACATCCCCATTTTTGTCCCTATTTCCAAGAGGAGGACCCAACTACTATAGAGGAAGAGATAGTTGCCACAGGACTTCTAAGGACTTATGTCAACCACTACCACCTAATTCATACAGGTATTTCATGCTTTCTTAGTAATTTCAATAACAAATCTTTCTCTTGGGGAAGTAAAACTTTCATTTGTCTTTCTCTTGATAGGTAGTATAAATTGCATTCTTAGAATAGATTTTCTTTTAAATTGCTTAGATTAGCTTTATTTGCCTTCTTAGATTAACTTTACTTTCATTGTAATTAGAATAATTATAAAATTCAATAGATTACAAGTCAAAATTGAACCACAAAAATACAAAAAAAGTAGATTAGATTGCATACAAAATGCCATTTAGTTGCATACATTTTCCCTTTCATAGTAATTAATTCATTCAAAATTAGAAAAGAAACTCAAAAGTTGTTTTCATTCATATAGGATTAATTGCATTTAGGAACTCATAGAAAATAACAAAAAGTATTTTAAAAAACACAATAAACCAAGTGATCAAATAAACCCTCAATTTCATCACGAGGTCAACAATCAAAGAAAAACATTCAAAATGAAAACTCTCCCCTTTTGTCTAGAATTCAATGTGCCTAGGCATAAGGGAAGATTGGATTAAATTCGTAATTGACAAGATTAGGGAGATCATCCCTCAACCAATTCCCACAAAAGAAATAACCCAAGAGCAATACCTCATCTTGAGGATTATTCAACAAGAAACCGAATAAAGAAGACAAGACAAAGAACATCAACAAAGACTCATTCAACAAGTTATTCAAAATGAAAAAAAGAAGTTAAATCACCTCCATATCATAAACAAGCAAGCCTAGCTTAGAGCAAGTGACCTTTTGGGTCATATAATAATCACAACCACCACACCCATTGATTATTTATGCCAACATCACAACTTTCATAACAACTTCCACCAACCACATACATCCACACATCACACAATCAACCTAATTCCAATTCATGACATTCTACTTCCCCACAAATAGAACAACCCCTCAGTTTTGCCTCCACTCAACTAGCTTCTTCCATGAGAGAAGGAGTGGTTGGGAAGGTGCCAACTGTAAGGATATGGTTCATGTGCCACATTAGAGTCTAACTCACCTGCATTGTGTCTATGTCACATTCTAAGTAATGCATATTTTGGTGAACTTGACATGAAGGACAAATAATTTAGGATAAGTCTTTTTCATCTCCTTTGTTACTTTTCCCATTTTCATCTCCATCTGACTTCTTATTTTTATCTTGCTCTCTCTCTCTCTCTATTCCATTTATTTTGTACTATTTATGACACCCCAAAATTTGATAGAATTGGATAAAACTCAAGGGAGCATTCCTTCAAGTGAACCACTAACACCTTCATTTGATAGATATGTGCCGCCAGATCCTTTGACATCCATCTCTAACCATTTCAACTATGAGGATTTGAACTATGACAATGACAGATAAGAACCTCATCACTCCTTAACATTTGAAAATCCCACATGGGAGAAAGACTTAGTAATATGACCTAGAATTCTAGCCAAGGCAAAACATGCTGAGTGCTCATATAATCTAAGATACATCAATCAGACCATCCTATGACAAGTTACACTGAAATGGCCACCCAAATAGACAATGAAGTGAGTCATCTAGAAATACATTTCCAAGAAGATAGGGAAGCTCAAGAAGCTTTACATGTTGCATGTCAAGTTGAACACTTAGAAAACATCTTAGAAAAATAATCAAACAAAGAAAATCAACAATTAAACCACCTTAGGGTGGACAAGTTCAAAGAATAGAGGCTGCAACCCCTACATATCTTTTAGCCACCTTGGTCTAATAGATCGGGATGGTATAAGATGGAGGAGTAGAAAAACCACCTCAAAACTAAACAAAATAAAGAATTATAGCACGAAGGGATCCAATTATGATAGAGTTGAAAAAAACTAGGGTGCAACTCAAACCCCCTATACTTAAACTTCTATTCATCAAATCCTAGCAATAACACAATGCAACAAATTCAAAAACCTAGTGGAGCCTATCCAATGCAAAATTATTATGCCCATCAAATGTACTAACAAATGCAACCCATATATCTATCCATGCATAGATATTAGATGAACGTTTAACAACAAGTCCCATCCATGGGAATCATGTTTTCAACACCAACATCTCAAAGCGCATTCTCTAGAACTTACCTAGAATACATAAAGGAACCTTTAGATTATAACATTCACAACGTCTTATTTCCACATCCTCTCCCTGATCTACCAAAATTAAAAGGGGGAGAGACCCAAACTCACACATCAAAGCCTACACTATAGCTATAAGAGAACTCCTCCCTTTGGATGGAGTTGTGGCTAGAATTTTCCCTAAAACCCTGAAAGGAATCACCTTAGATTGGTACTATCACCTCCTAGAGGCTTCAATACATTCCTTATGTTAGCTCATAGGTAATTTTGTGATGGAATTTGACATGAAAAAGCTAATCAAAATAGGGATACAAGAGCTCCTGACAATGAAACAAGATATGAATGAATTAGTGGCACACTTTGTCACATGGTGGAGGAAAGTCCTCTCATTAACCAATTCCTTGAATATGGATCATAGAGAATTATGTGACCTCTTTTTACATTCCCTTAATATGGATACTAGAGAGGAGGTGCAAAATTTTCCATATCAAGCTGCAATTGATAGTAGACAAATAACTTATGGAACAAATGGATGATTAACAACTTAGATGAATGATAACCATGAAAGAAATCCTTCTACAATCAAGATCTTGAAAAATAATCACAACACAACTACAGATGGGGTAATTGACATACCCCCACCAAAGAATAAAACCAACATGGGATAGAATGATGGAAGGGATTATTTCCCTCAAAATGTCAATGCCATAGATTATACTTGAAATAACAATTATTACCAAAGGGATAATCAAAAAGGAGGGAATCAAAATTGAAATGAAAATAGATATGAGCCATATCGTGGATTTTTTGAATATAATCATTTTTTCTCCTTCCATAGGATGAGAGGACATAGCATTGAATCATGCCATGAATACAATAGGTTCATATTAAGATTTCCAAAAGATTAACAACACTTATTCATTAAAATATTCCTCAACCCATAGTAGGTGATGAAAATAATGCTAAAAATGTTAGGCAAACAACCACCAGACCATAGAAAGCAGACATGACAATATTTCAAGATCCATTCCCTACCCATTGTAGTAGAAAAGCAAATAATCAAAATCTAACAGTTTTAGGATCCAATAGCACACCAAACGCTACTAAGACAAACATCTGTGGTTAGTTGGGACCAAAAGAAGAAACAAAAATGTTGAGGTTGGTAGAAATAATCTATAATGAAGAAATCATAAAGCCCAATATCAAGAAAGAGGTCAAGTTCCATCGAAAAGCAATCTCGATGATGAAACCCACACCACCACTATTGGACCATACAATCTAATATAAAATCTCAAGAAACCTTATGCCAAAATCTCTTTCATAGATCTTCTTAGAAATTCACCATCACATCGTGCTACCCTTCTAAAGAAATAGGGTTGAAATACCTTGATTAAATTACTCCTCCACCAGTGAATAGATCAATCAAGTGGATTTTGACATCAACCCACTTAATGTAGAACTTAAAGATCTTGGCTTCTTTTTCAACTTAAAACAGATTCCTATTGAAGACAAATTGACTAAAAGAGGAGATCCAACCTTATATCTACTTGTATGGATTTACAATACCTACATCAAGAGACCATTGATAGATGATGGAGCGATGGTAAACATAGTCCCATTGTCCCTCCTCAAAAGGATGGGATATGGGGATACAAACATAACAACATGTCAAGATACCTTGAGAGGATATGACAATTTAAAAGTAGCAATGATCAAAAAATTCATGCTCCCCATCTCCTTAGGATCTAAAATGGTCCTGACAATGTTCTATGTCATTGGCAAGGATATCAGTTACAACTTGTTGTTAGGAAGACCCCAAATTCATAGAGCAAAGGAAGTACCCTCAAGCTTATTTCAAGAAGTTCAGTTTCTACACCTTGGGAATATATACATCAGAAAAGGAGACCCTAAGCCATTTAGCATGCTCAAAACTCATATGACTAAGAAATTGATAGGCATTTCGATTGATTATGAATTATCTACAAATAAAACTGCCATACTTGACCTAACTCCTCAATCCATACATTTAAGAAAGAAAGAAGAACAAATTGAAACCATCAATGACACGAAGATAAAAATAATAGAAAGAGGGAAGTCATCAAAACAAGGGTTAGTTGTCTCAAAGGAAACAACAACTAAGATAATGGAGTTGTTAGAAAAGGATGGTCCCATACAATTTCCTCTTGATGTTTGTACTATCAATGCATTCACCAATCCAGAAAAAGAAGAAACAATTCAACCAAGTCAAGAAAAGTGACAAAAAATTCCTCCTATCCCATAATGGCCTATACTTTAAACTCAATTTCAAATGAGAACAATCTCTCTAACTAAGATAGATCCAAGTGCCTTTGTTGACGTTAAAGAGGAATCCTCAGAGAGTTGCACTCCTTTGACACCACCAAAGGAAACCTTGTCAAGTAAGTTGTATCCAACTTTGGTCTCAATAGTGACTAGTTCATACATGCCCCTTTCACCCCTTGATGAGAGTTACACTCCTTTGACACCACCAACAGAAAACTCATCAAGTGAGTCGTATACTCCTTGATCTTGATAGTGAGTAGTTTGTACATGCCCCTTTCACCCCTTGATGAGAGCTACACTCCTTAGAAATCTCCAATGCAAATTGACTCTACAAATCATTGACATGCTTACTTAATCAACAATGAGTCCACAAATGATCTTGAAGTCTCATCTAAATATTTTGGAAATCCCATCTCACATAAACCGCCTTCAACTCCAACTTCAATATAATCGAATGACATGTGGGAACCCTCACAAGTCTAAATTGAGATGATTGAAAGATTTCTAGATGAAGATGAGGTGAGTGTGGGAGAATTTCAAAAAGAAAAGAGGTGGTAAAAAACCATTGGGATAGAAGACCCTACCTTCCTTGATTTTCTAGAAAAGCACATAAGGTTTTCCATGGACCTTCGACCAAAGCCAAACAAAAATATGAGTATAAGTTTTATCCCTCCACAAGGGCAAAGAGAGACTCAAAGGCCCTTTGATTTATTCCAATTTTTACAAAGCGTTCAAGAGAAAATTGAAGTCAAAGTTCACATGCAAGATAAGTTTGAATTGTTTACAAAATTATTAAAAAATGATGGGACCTTGTACTAGACCCCTCTCACCACTAGGCATATCAGTCCTCTCGTATCACACTACCTCAGATCAACACAATAATACCTGAAGAAAATGTAACTCCAACTAGACCTTTCAAGGTGGGAGAGATAGTCCTTAGAAAAGGTAGCACTAAAAACAAAAAGCATAGGAAAAGATGAAAATTCAAAGAAGATTGGATAGCGATATACATGGTTAAGGAAGATGTTGAAAACAATGCTTACCTCTTGTGCACCATGGAAGGCGAATAATTCAATGAAATGATTAATGCCTTTCATCTGAAGAAATATTATATTTGAAAAATCCATAAAAATCATAAAAGCATAAAAATACAAAAAAATTCAAAAAATTCAAAAAATCCATAAAAAGTACAAAACTTGAGAAAAATTCAAAACCATGCATTTTCATTATATTCACCATGCATTTATTAATGATATGCTCTTGTATGATTTTTTTCATAGCAGATAGTCTAAAGGTTGTCTAGTATAGGTTGTCCCTTCTATGTCTTAGAAATTCCCAGCATCATCACCATCTATCATTACCCCCTTACATTACTAACAAGTTAAAAATAAAGTCAAGTTCTTAGCTTTATACTAATCACGGTCTTAACAAACATGCTATCAAGTCTAGGCAAAGTGAGTAATTAAACCTACAGTACCCAATACAAGATTGCAAGTAAGCCTTCTCTAATCCTTCTTAGTCAAGGGGAAGTCCTACAGGATAGTGAAACCTCTTGGTGGTACCCAACCCCTTATTCTTTCTACCTAAAAATGTCAAGGGGATCAAAACTCTTCAAAGCAATAAAAAAAGAGAGTAAAAAAAAAGAGAGATCATATAAGAGTCAAAATAAAAAAAGAGTGCAAAAAAAACAGAATAAAAAAAAGAGAAAAAAAAAGAAAAAATGAAAAGAGAGAATTGCTAATTTTTGTACTCTTGGGTAGAGATAAGTCTAAGCTCGAAGCTACGAGGGTGGAATCCATTGGAGAAAATAAAAAAGAGAGGTAAAAAGCACACACACTCACTAGTTGGGCAAAGTTGAGAGTCTAGCTATCTTTTAGGGCCATATTTTGTTTTGGATCCTTTTATTTACCCCAGGTCTAACTTGTTAGCCATCTCTAATCTAATTCTAAAATGTGCTAATAAAATTTGTTGCATTTTTGAGTTGAAAGTTGGTCAAAGTGTTTTGTCTAAAGAAGGGTCAATGCTTAGCCTTCTGTAAAGCTACATTAAAAAAATATTCCATCTCCTTCCCATTCCCACTTGATTCCCTAATAAAATTCCATCTCAAATTCTTGTAGGTTACCCTAAAACAGGTCAACTTGTAATCCCCTAGGTCAAAAATCCTACTTAAGAGCAATCATAGTGTCTATTCCATTTGCATACATATCAATTAGAAACAAGCAATTTAATTCATGTCATAACTCATGGAATCTATAAAAATATAAATGATAGAAAAATCTATTGTATTTTCAAATGTGTTTTGTATCCATACATGTTTACATTGCATCTCATTTCATATCAAAGAAGACAAAAATATATATCATTGTCATAGTATTAACATCCATGTGTGATCATCATAGGTATATATCTGCATTAACATAAATAAAGTTCTAACCATCCGAGTGCACAAGAGATAAAATAAAGTACAAGATATTAACTACACCATATAGAAATCAACCAATGAAGGTCATAGCAATAAGTGCATATCAATGTTGGAGCACATATCACTCCACCAATGATGTTTGAAAAGATGAAACAATGTACTCACATGTGCAAATCTCCCCATGCAAGGGGGCAAGTCAAAAGTTAAATAAAAAGTAGGTCTCTTAAAGATCTCAAGGATGGCTCTAACTAGTGAAACCATCTGGGCTCCTTCTCCATGATCTCCTCTGACTATCCACTACATTTGAAACTCTATGAGCCCTATGAGCATGAGAAGGAACTTGACTATGAATGTGTAAATGTGGTGGTCCTATAGTTTGAATTTGTGAAAGAGTAGAAGTCCATCTATGAACCCCTAGGCTAGCCATCTCTTGAAGCAAGGCATTCTCAACCTCTAGTGCAATAATTTTGTCCCTTTGAAGCAACCTCCTAGCCAACATGATAAGTAGGGGCTAGAATAACTGTGTGCTGACTAGCTGAATAGGGCACATGAGCATCAACTAATAGAGACTCTCTAGTTTGTATAGTGAAAGGGATCAACACATCTAATGAAGCATTTGAAAGAGTTTTCTCCATAGTCAATGGTTCCCATGCCAAATCATCAAGAAAAGAGAACATTAGTTCAAGAGTTAGAGCTGAAATATTTTGAAAGAAGTGAGTGTGATACTGAATGGAGTAAGTTAGTGTGGTACTTATGAGAATCTCCTAGCTTCCACATGAGGGTTTAGCAAGTCTCATATCCTCCTTTTCTAGCTCTAAGAGAGGATCATGTCTATGTCTAGGTAGGGTCTCCACTGGCACTACTTTCTCATCTTCAAGAATCTCCTCCTCTTCTCCTAATTCTACCTCACCATGCTCCTCCTCAAGATCATAGTTGTCATTTTTAGAGTTAGTAGTCTCCTCCTCCTTCATAGCAATAAGTCTTTGAGATTGATGGGCTCTCCTCTATCTAGTACCTTTCTCTCAAAATGGTCTTATGATCAAGACACTAGGAACTAATGGAACCCATAAGAGTTCCCTACACTATGCATCCACCATCGCTTGCACTAATCTATAACAAGGGCAAACTGAGGTAAGTCCTCTGGATAATCATCTCCCAATTGGTGAAGTACTCATGTAATGTGGTTATTCTCAACTAAACTATCTCTATTTGTCAAATGGCTCACCTCTCAACAATAAGCTCAAATAGCACTATCACCTAGCCATAACCTCTACATAGTTGTATAGGGGTTTGAAATGAAACATGAATATGTAAGCATAGCCATAGCTTGTATGGAAGTACCAAAAACCCAGTTGGCCCCATCATGTAGCTCTTAATAACATAGGATTTGAAAGGCATCTTCCTTTGAAATGATATAACATGCTCAAGGATCTAGGTCATAATAAATGAAGGTTGGCTAAAGGAAAGTGCCCCCCATTGTGAGATCTAATAAAAATCCTAGTGGACCAACACAAGAATGTTGCCCCCCAAGAAAAGACTATCCCTCGCTCAATTTGTTGAATGATTGTGCCTAAAACCACTTGATTATAGGATCCTTCTTGTCTTTTGATGGGCAAGAGGTAATTAGGCCAATGAAAACCTTCCACAAGAGTAAAATATTAAGTTTGGGGACCAAAGTAAGATGAATCCCATGCTAATCTCTAGGACAAGTCTCTCCCATGATGGTAGCCCAAGTCGGTCTCTCTCATACTCACTCTCAAGAAGTACAAGTTTCTCTCCTCTAATAGGAAATCCTAGAATATGATAGACATCATAGAGAGGGATATTCCACTCTTTGGAAATATAAGGAAATCAAAACATGTTCTAATCAACATCTTGTAAGTCAAGATGACACAACATATATGGGAGGATGGGTGAACAATCAAAATCTGAGCCACTCTAGCTAGCCCTGTCTTTCGCAAAATGAAATGATCAACAACTAATAAAACCTCAAGGGCCTCCATGTACCAAGCCTACTTATGAGTATCATTCCATCGAATATAGGTATCCTACCAAGTAAAAAAATCCCAAGTCAGATCATCGAAAACTCTAAAAATTATAAAAAAAAGAAAATAAAAAATCATAAAAAAGTCATAAAACTCACAAAATCCTAAAAATCAAATACATTCTCAAAAATTTGTAATAAACAAAGAAGTTAGTGTCAAAATTAGAATAAATTGATCAAATTCAAGCATCAAAGAACATCATTTTTATGTCAGTTCTTGTCTACAAACCTTCTAGCCAGGTCACCCATATTACTAGATTAGATCTCTCAAGTGACGTAAGATGAAGTGGCCCAAGATCTCTTAGGTGACCTACCCTACAATTACAGGTGACCCTATGCCACATCTTTGCATATCATAGTAGGCCCTGAAAACAAGAAAATTAAGAAAAAATAGACAAACAAAAACTTGGAAAATGATAAACACCTAAAACCTAGACAAATGTGATAGGAAAACACAAAGACAATAAAGATTTTCAAATGAAATCAATAAAAGAAAACCTAGTGTTTTAAGAGAGGATTTTTTCTCATTTCTCATACTTGGGGATTTGTGAGAGGTTGATTGGTAGACATTTTGTTGATCTCCTCATCATTTTCTTATTCACTTGCATAGTTTCATCGCCATTTTCTCACTTTCTCTTAATTTTCCCTCTTCCTTCTCCTCTCTCCTCCTTAGATTAGTTTGCATTAATGAAGTTTGTTTGCTTAGTTTAGCTTTTGTAGTGAATTATTTATCATCATTTTATGTGTCTTCATCACTGCAAGTCTTCACGGCAATGCGAGGCAACTTAGTATACTTTAAACTCACACATTGATGTTACAATTCCTCATCTTCCTTTCAATGCTTACTACCAATTTATCATAAAATCAAGATAATACTTGTCATTTAAGGTCTAGATGCAAGACAACAATAAAGGTAAACACCAAGTTTGTGAATGGTACCTACCTTTCATGTAGACTACTATAAATGAGGGGGCAAATATGTAAGTACAAAAAAGGTGCACAAGCTGACACAATAGTCTAATGATAATTTACAATCCTGATTTTTGACCTATTTTATCATCTCAGAATCAAATAGCCCATCCTCCAAAGACTTGCAAATTTATGTCAAAATTCATTTGAGTCCTCTTGGATAGGTTCCTTGTGTCCCATTATGTAGGTTTGCCTTTGGAATTTCTAAAAAAGGTTGAAAATTGACTAAGTTTGGGGCCGTCAAAGTTTTTGGGCCCTTCAAAAACAAATTGGAGATTTCCCTTATTCTTGGAACAAGGGAAATCCTCGATGGGTTCCTGTTTCCTTCAGAAACTTCGATGGCATTTTTTGGTTCCCCTTTATTGACGAGTTCCTAGTTGTCAGGAACCCTATGATAAAGTGGAACAAGATGGTGCAAAACTAAAGAAGAGAGAAGGGAAGCAACATTAGAGTTTTCAATAATCTTAGGAACTATGGAAAGCCATGACCCATGTTTCCCCTTGTTGGTGAGTTCTCGGTCATTTGAAACTCTCTGAAAAGGTGGAATGGCCTAATAAAGGGGGACTAAGTATTGGCCAAACCAGTCGAAGACCGGCTAGACCGGTGAAGCCAAGGAAAGATAAAAAAATGCAAAGGTAGGAAGTGATGAATTATGGATGGGGGAAAATCTTGATGAGTTAGAACTCGTCAGAGTTTTCAATTAAAAATTTGATGGAGTTCCCATTCTCAATCAAATCCTTGATGGAGGCAAAAACAAAGGCGAATGGAGGACCAAGAAAATGGCTAAGGAAAAAACAAAGGGGGAGTGAAGAAGGAAGCAAAAGAGGTAGAGTGAAGCCATTGCGTAGTTCTCAGTTAATGGGAAATTGCCAACGAAACAGAACAAGAAGAAAAGATAGTCCAAGTAATTGTTGATGGTGAGTTCCAAGTGACCTGGAAATTGCTAACCATGGTCCTGAAAGTTATTTTTAAGTACCAAAACACATAAATGAATATTTTAAAGTGTTGTAAAAGTGGGAAACACATATTTTTTGGCATGTTCATTGTATGCAAGTGATTGTTCAATGCCTAAAAATGTCATTAATGAAAATTTGAGTAGATATACAAGTGGATGGAATAGTAATATTGATTTTAATACTACAAGTACTCAAAGTGGTTGAAACAATGAATTTCTAGCAACCAAAATTTGATTGCAGGTCTTTCACATTGAAGATTTGGTACCCTAAGCATGTGAAACACTCTAGACTTGTAGGCTTTCTGACATGGCCCATAGGGGCGTGATGTTTGTAGGCATAGGCGACTGGGTAAAATGTGTTAACAATCTTCCCCATGTCCAAGGCTACAATAGTGATTTGTAAAGATATATATTCATGTAGAAAAGATGTCTTTAGGGTTTTTGGTCTTTTGAAGCCAAGTCCTGTATCAACTATAAATTTTTGCCTCCATGATCAATACAAACACTAATTTGTGCCTTTTCTTATACTCTTGCACTATGTATTGTTGAATGATTTGGATTTGGTTGTGAATCTTTGGTTCTTTGCATTTCTAGTTCCTTATTAACCTCTATATGAGTTTCATGAGTATTGTGCATATATATGTCAGTTGTTTTAATATCATTTTGTGCATGCTAGGTTGATTCAAAAATTATTCAAGCTAAATCTAGTGTATCACTTTTAATTTTTCAGTATTTCTCCTTTTCCCTTTTTTCTTGGTGATTGTTAGAATAGTTTTAGTTTTAGTTTATTTCTCTGGGTCTTAAGATTAGAAAGAGGAACTAGCCTTCTCTAGAGGTTTGATCTCATCTGCAAGGTCCCACACCTTGAGACCATTCCTATTGTGTCATTGGAATGTCTGGATAGAAAGTCCAAACAAGGTGTAATTTCAAGTGACAATAGTTTTTAGCATGCTGAGTGGGACTGGTTTGATGATCCATACATCATCCATTGAAGAGTTTTGGTGATCCATTCAGGGCAATTTCTTCAACACCATGGTGACTCTACCGATCAATCTATTGGTGTAGGTAGTTCAAGTGCTTAATGATTATCAAAGATAAAGATTTAGGTGATGTTTGATCTTTTCTTTCTTTTGAATCTTTCCAATCACCTGGTGACTCTTCTGGTATGAGCTTATTTCTCCAAGAAGAAAACCTAGTTACTCTTATATTTGAATGGTTTTATGGCTTCTTTGAATGTTTTGGTATGTCAAACTATTGTGGAAGTTATGTCTCTTCTCCTCCACTTTGTCAAAATATAGTCTTTACACCTCCCTATCACCCATATTAGACTGAAAATGATCCTAGTTTTATGCCAAATAGACCTGCTATAACAAGGTACTAGAATTCTCATAATGTTTGCCTCCCTCCCACCCTTGCCCAATCTTCTTGGAAACCTATTCACATTTATAATCAACCTCAAGAATCCTATTTTTCTCCAAAATAGCATAACTACCCTCTTGGTTAGCCCCATAATGTTGAAACCATGGATATTGGTAGTCTCAAAGATACTCTGCTAGACATACGAAGAAAGTTAGATGCGGTTGACAGAGAACAAGATTATAACTAACAATAGGAGGAGCTTGTTTATCAAGATTACTTTTACCGGTAGGAGATGGAGGCATAAGAAAGGTATGAGGAAGAATGTCTCACTATGTAGGTTGCAACTAAAGAAGATAAAATGAGGTAGTTGCTTGTCCAGATTAAGAGGATGGAAGCCCAGTCCACCTCCTCTATTCCTAGTTTCAGACAACCTCCTCATACAACTGTGAGTTAGCTTGTGACAGAGAAGGCTTCTAGATTTAAAATCCCAAGTTTCAAGCAATGGAAGCCTTTTGAACCTTCAAGGTAGCCTCTTGGATTTAAGACCCCAAGTATTAGAGGTCTTCATCTTCTGCAAAAACTTGTTCCTATGAAACGTTAGCCTATTACTCCTCAGGAAAAACCATCTCAAAAGCCTGCCCTTCTTCTTGAAGTTCAAGGAACACTTCAAGCCCCCATTCTATGTTAGCCTTCTTTTCCTAACACCATTTCACTTTACAAAAGTGAGCCTATTGTTTGGAAAGATAGTTGGTTGGATGAGACAATGAAGGAAGTGTCTAAAGAAAATGAAGAACAACCTACTGATAATCAGAGTTATGCACATGAGGGGAATGTTGAATCTATTGGCAAGAGACCCTGGTAGGCATGATAAGTGTTGTCATTGATGGAAACTAAGTCTCTACTACACATCCACATTGCATAATTTGCCCATACCAGAAATCGGATTGAAGATTTGTCTAAGTCCGGGAAGTCAAGAACAGAGTGTGTGACAGGGTCTGGTATCTTGGTCTAGATATCCTTGGGGGTAGATTAGAGTTTGTTGCGGATTTGAGTGAGTCATAAGCATTGTCAGGATAATCTAAATCCAGAGTTTTGGCCTCCGGTGTGAAGGATTCAATAGTTATTAGCATCTGAGTATCAGGTTAATAGTTTGACAGAGCTGGCAAAAGAAGAACAGGCTGACCTTGTAATTGGTATTGGTTCCAAATGTATGGAAGTTGTTGGTTGGACAAGTTGTGATGATTAGTGATAGTAGCCGACCTGATTAATGATTTGTGAGTGCAAGATGTGGTTTGAGTTACAAGTTTACATGAATTTAGCCGATAGAGCAGAACTTTCAATAAAGTTCTAAATGTTCTTGAAGCCGACTGAAAAGTGGTTGAAGATCTGGATGGGGATATATATATATATATAGCTGATGGATTTGAATGATTTGTGTGTGTGTGTGATGTGACTATGGAATAAGTGTGAAAAGAGCAGTGATCTAAAGTTTAGATGTTAGTAGAAAAGTAAAACAAGGCAGAGTAAGGATGAAGTGTATCAAGTCAGTATTTTGTGCTTAATCGAAACTAAACCCTTGCATTGGTAGATGCTATTATCAGTTCAAATTCATTGTAATCTTCTTTTTGTAGGTAGTGACTCTTCTTTTGAGCAGTGAGCTCTAGGCAGTGAGCCCGAATGCATGTGCATTCTCCTTTGTAATACTTTTAACAGAGTATAATATTTGTGGGTTAAACCCCACCGTGGTTTTTCCCTTAACGGGTTTCCACATCAAAAATCTTGGTGTCATATGTGTTATTTATGTTTCTGCTCATGTGTTATTGATTGATGCTAAAATATTTATATCATTAATTTGATTATAAGTTGTAAAAGAAGATTTAAGGAAGAAAAGTTTAAATTGTGTGACAACTGATTCAACCCCCCCTCTAAGTTGTCCAGACCAATTCCAACAGAATCAAAATCAAGGCTGAGTCCTCTGGATTATGGTTCATTTGAAGGATTCTCTTAGGCCCTTGATATGATTAACGAGAATAAGATGAAAAGATTGCACGGTAAGAATCTTCAAATAAAGAGGTATCTTGCATAGGAATAAAAAGAAGGAAATAAGGAGTATCTTGATGGTGTTTCCTTGATGTCTCTTGAAGTTGAATAGCACTTACAAAAGAAAGATGAAGACTTCATTTCTCCTCCCGAGGAGGAAATTGTCAAGGAAATTCTCACAAAGGCTACAGGGAGTGGTAGCATTGACGTCTTTGATAAGCTTCCTTATTTTGTTGACGAGGATGAAGAAAGCATGCCAATACATGCGCCAACAATATATTTATAGCAGCATGAAGACATAAAGGCTATGGCAAGTTGCTGGCCCATGAAGAAAATCATGATAATAAATTCCTCATTCATGACGAAAAGCATGAGGGCTACCCTATCTTAGGGAAATGAGAGATTCATGGAGCAAACCTATATGATGAACTCCCACATTTTGTGGACGGTGGTGTTATGGAGATAAGCATGAAGGAGAACAAATTGAAGATTTGTTCTTGGTTATTTAGCAAGGATATCAACTTCTTAGTGAAGAAGATTTCACCATTGAGCACATCTAGGGCTTCTTTTCAAATCCTATTTTAGATGACCACCATGAGCAACATAAATATGAAAAGAAGATAGTTTTATTTCCAAATGAGCCATAGGAACCAGAACATTCCCATCAATAGAAAAATAATGTGGAATCAAAACATAGGACTGAGGTTCAGGTTGTCAATTTGCATGTTGTTTCAAGAGGACGTCTTATCAGACATGTGGCCTGGCTAGAGATTGACTGAAAGGAGTCACCACTTGTCATGCTTACTCTTGAGCATTAAGTTGAGCATCAAGAAGAGTAGAATCAAACCAACTATCCATTTTAGAACAAATATTGTCATAATCAACTCAAGTGGGTGAGTGAGTTCATCTCCATCCTTGTAGTGGCATTTCATCAATATGTTGTATGCCCACTCTTTTTCCACCTCTCATTGGCTTCCCATAAGGATGAAAAACATGTTAAATTGATAAGGAAATGCAATTATTTTGAAAAACTCGTTAATGGCTTTGTTTGAGTCTTCTTATGGGTTGCTAGTTTAGGTTTATATTAGGTTTGTGTAGGTCCCCTTCCTCTAAGTGTTGTCGCACATGTTGCATTATCATTAGGAGAATGCATGCTTTGTTGCTTTGTGTTTTGCCTTGTGCTGTTTGTTGTTGGAGGCAATGTTCAGTTTTGTGGTCTGGTCCAAATCTCTTTTAGATGCTTGATACATGTTCCCCTTTTGACTCATGTGCCCAATGGATTATTTAAGGCCACTAGATTCATGTGTTTAGTAGGCAAACACCCCCAAGAGGTTGCCAAAATTTTGACCTATTTAAGCCTCTTAGACTCAAATAGCCCATCCTCCAAAGAATTGCAACTTTATGTAAAAAATCATCTAAATCTTCCTAGATAGGTTCCTTATGTCCCATTATGTAGGTTTGCCTTTGGAATTTTTGAAAAAGGTTGAAAATTGACTAAGTTTGAGATCGTCGGAGTTTTTGGGACCTTTAAGAACAAATAAGAGATTTCCTTTATTCCTAGAACAAAGGAAATCCCTTGCGGGTTCCCATTCCCTTCAAAAACTCTGATGGGCTTTTTTGGTTCCCCTTTATTGGCGAGTTCTTGATTGTCGGGAACTCCCTGATAAAGTGGAATAGGCTGACGCAAAACTAAAGAGGGTCATCCCACAATAATGGGTTACACGTTTTGGCCAAACTTGGCATTGAAATCAACATTTTGAACTAAATCTTCACTTTCTGAAACCTATAGCCGCTAAACTGTTAGGAATTTGAAGATGATACGAACTAGTGATTTGTGAGATTTTGTTTGTAGATTCTAAATATATTTAAAAAAAAAAATTTGGAGTTAAATTGTAATTTTTTTTGCATCTCCTTTGATAACTAGTTTTTAATAGTAAACAACATTTTTTTAAAGTCATGTGTATTCTGTAGCACATAAATTTTTTTCTACAAAGGATAAAATTCTGATTATTTTGAATTTAGATTGGTAACACCAATATATAGGGCATGCATTTGGTTTAATAATGTTTTGTTGAATATTTTTTTTAATTAAGTTTTGAAGTCAAACCAATTATAATTTAGACATAGGCGTATTCTATAAAACATAACTTTTTCTATATGTATCAAAATTCAATTTTTTTTTGTTGAAACAAGGACATCAATACCTAGGGCATAGATATTTTTTAGAATTTTTTTTCACTAATTTACTAATTTTTCATGTGTGTAGAACAAAGAACTTGATGTTCAGTGAAAAACCTAGATTCACAAGAAATAAAAAATAAATATAATAATCAAATTAAATATATTTAAAATTATACTTTTTCGGAAGCTTATAATAAGGACTACATACTTACAAAACATAAATTTTAAATGAATTCATTTGATCTGTGTAGAGGAGACTCCATTATAGGTATGGTTTAAAACTAGCGGGGTTCTATCAAAGGGTGTTTGAATCTAAGGGGGTTTGATCAAACCCTCTTCAATTAAAATCATTTAAATGGAACCTTTAAAGGATTAAATCATTATATTTTCTAAAAATATGTGATTTCAGCAAAAATCAGGATGTCCGAGAAAGTGTAACCCATTATTGTGGCAGCACCCAAGAAGAGAGAAAGGAAGCGTTGTCAAAGTTTTCCATAGTTCTAGGAAATATGGAAAACCCCAACAGGTCCCCAAGTTTTCCCTTTTCAGTGAGTTCTTGGTCATCGAGAACTCCCCAATAAGGTAGAACGACCCGACAAGGGGTAACTAAGAACCAAACAAGCTAGTCGAAGACCGACTAGACTGGTGAAGCCAAGGAAAGAAAATACAAATGTAGGAAGTAGTGAGTTTGGGTGGGGGGAAATCCTGATTGAATGGAACTCGTTGGAGTTTTCCCTTGTTCTTGGAACAAGGGAAAACTCTAACAGAGTTCCCATTCCCACTCAAATCCCTAACGGAGGCAAAAACAAAGGCCGATGGAGAATCAAGAAAATGGCTAAGGCAAAAACAAAGGGGGAGTGAAGAGGGAAGCATAAGAGGTAGAGAGAAGCCATTGGATAGTTCCCAGTCAGTGGGAAACTAATGAAGGAATGGAATAAGAGGAAAAGAAAGCCTAGGTAGCTGTCGTCAAGTTCCAAGTGACCAGGAAATTACCGACCAAGGTCTTGAAAGTCATTTTTAAGGGACAAAACACAAAAATGAATATTTTAAAGTGTTGTAAAAGAGGAAAACACATCTTTTTTGGCATGTTCACCTGTATGCAAGTGATTGTTCAATGTACAAAAATGACATTAATGTATATTTGAGTAGATATGCAGGTGGATGGAATAGTGATATAGATTTTAATGTTGCAAGTACTCAAAGTGGTTGAAATAGTGAATTTCTAGTGACCAAAATCTGATTGTAGGTCTTTCACATTGAAGATTTGGAACCCTAAGCATGGGTGACACTCCAGACTTGTAGGTTTTCTGATACGGCCCATAGGGGCATGATGTTTACAAGCATGGGTGATTGGGCAAAACATGTTTACCAACCTTCCCCATGTCCAAGGCTGTAATAGTGATTTGTAATGCTATACATGCATGTAAAATAGATGTATGTAGGGTTGTTGGTATTTTGAATCCAAGCCCTATATCAACTATAAATTTTTTCCTTTGTGATCAATAAAAACACTAATTTGTGCCTTGTCTTATACTCTTGCATTGTGTATTATTGAATGATTTGCATTTGGTTGTGAATCTTTGGTTCCTCGCATTTCCAGTTTCTTCTTAACCTTTGCATGAGTTTCATGATTACTGTGCATATATATGTCAACTATTTTAATACCATTTTGTGAATGTTGGTTTGATCCAAAAACTATTCAACCTAAATCTGGTGCATCACCTTTGATTTTTAGTTTTTCTTCTTTTCCCCTTTTCCTTGGTGATTGTTAGAATAGGTTTAGTTTCAGTTTATTTCTTTGAGCCTTAAGCTTAGAAAGAGGAACCAAACTTCTCTAGAGGTTTGATCTCATATGCAAGGTCCCACACCTTGAGATCATTCCCATTATGTCATTGGAATGTTTGGACAATAGGTCCAAATAGGGTGCAATTTCAAGTGACAACACTAATCATGCCCATGAAGGTGTGAATTATATACCTCTCAGTAGTTTCTCTCTTGGTGACATGTCCCCCATTTGTTTCCCCTTTTTTATTCCTCCCCTACCTTCAAAATGACTTCCTAAGGATGTGTGTGCCTTCTAGCTAACAATCCAAACCTCTTTGAGTGGGTCACCCATATGACCTATAGGATCTCTCGAGTGACACTACAACTTAAGTCTAAATATCTTAGGAAACCTACCCTGCTAATATGGGTGATCTACTTCCTATAACAGGGGACCCTATCATCTTTTTACATGCCATATTTCTTCTAGTTTATCCTAGTTTAACTCCATTTTTGGGTTTTGATTGTCAGTCCCTTCATGCATAACTAACTATTGACTTTCCCTAACTATACCTAGACTCTCAATCACTCTATTGTTAGATCCCAATCATTCTATTATCTTCCAATTACTCTTCTATGATCTCCTATCTAGCTTTTATTTTCTTCAATCAATCCTTGTTAACTCTCCAATCAACACCAACTTTGGTGTGGATTCTAAACCCATAAATACCCCCCTCCTTTATTCATTTGAGGAGGAAAATTCATTATTGCATTCTTGGTTGCTCAAGATTTTGTAAAGTTTCTCCCATTAGCATTCTTATGCTTTATGCAAGACCTTGTGTGCCTTTTTGTTTTCTATAATAGCATCAAAGCGCAATCCAATTGCTTTTTTGCAATAGCATTCTTATGCTAAATCCATTCCCTTTTAATTTTCATAGCTTCTAAGCTTAATCCAATTACTTTTACATCCCCAATTTTGTCCATATTGCCAAAAGGAGGACCTTGCTACTATAGAGGAAGAGACAGTTACCACAAGACCTCTCAGGACTTATGGTAGGCACTGCCACCCAATTTGTATAGTTATTTCATGCTTTCTTCATAATTTAGATAACAAATCTTGCTCTTGGGGAAGTAAAACATTCATTTGTCTTTTTCTTGATATGTAGTATAAATTACTTTCTTAGGATATATATGATTTTAAATTGCTTAGATTACCTTTATTTTCTTAGATTAGCTTTACTTTCATTGTACTTAGAATAATTACAAAATTCAATAGTTTACAAGTCAAAATTGAACCATGCAAATACAAAAAAAAAGTAGATCAAATTGCATATAAAAAGTCAGTTAGTTGCATACATTTTCCCTGTCATAGTAATTAATTCATTCAAAAAATAGAAAAGGAAATCAAAAGTTGTTTTCATTCATATAGGATCAATTGCATTTAGGAAATCATAGAAAATACCAAAAAAAATTCAAAAAAACATGAAAACCAAGTGAGATCAAACAAACCCTGAATTTCATCATGAGGTTAACAATCAAAACAAAACATTCAAAACAAAAAACCTCCCACTTTTCTCTAACATTCAATGTGTTCAGGCATAAGGGAAGATTGGGTTAAATCTATCATTGATGAAATTAGGAATATTGTCCCTCAACCAATTCCCATAGAAGAAACAACCTAAGAGCAAGAACTCATCTTGAGGCTTATTCAATAAGAAATAGAATGTTACATCCCCAATTTTTGCCTTGCTATACTTTTTACTTTTTACTTGGACATAAGTAAATTTATTATGATGTTTAGATTAATGACAAGGAAAGATATGGATTATATTGAATGTCATTTATAAAATTATAGAAAATATTATGTTATTATCGATTTAATAATTGCAATATGAGATTTGATTTAGTATTTGAATTATTTGAATAATGATGCATTGATCATATATTGTTTGGTTACAAGTTGAAACAGGAATACAAATTCTCAGATGACTCTTAGAGAAGAGAAAGAGCATCTTTCGAGGAGAGAGATATAGACCTTGGGATACGAGTGGTTTATTTGCCAAATCGAGTATAAGTGTAACGAAAACGTGAACCAATATGTCGTAAGAGGTAAGTCTTGTCTTGTTAGTTTTCTTTTGAACCTAATCGACAGGAAGTCAATATTATTTACAAATCTTTCTAAGTCATAGTAAGTCATCTTAAGTCATAAGTAATGTTAACGATGTCATTTGAACATGAATTGAGACCATTTACATCTAATGTAAAAGTTACGACATAATTATTGTAATGGGTGGTGTTTTTATTTTTGGGTCACTTAGTGTTTATTTGTCGACCCTTGAACGTCAAAGTGAATTCCGTCAAGTTAGATTTGTCTACCTATGAAAATGAGACCTAAAATGGATGCAAATTACACCTAAAGTGCATCCAATCTCATGTCCAAGGGACCTCAAGACTGGACTAAATCACTACTATGTTTTTATACTAAATCATGCACCCTATCTAAGCAAACTAGTCATGATATGTCCTAAATGGATAATAAACTAAGCTAAGCTAGTTGAATTGCACTAAGCGTTATAGATGTGAGCACTCAAATTGACAGAGTAACTTTGCATATGATGGCTTGTTCCAAATGGGAGGTGGAGGCCTCAATTTATATATTTTTGGAGATGGGATTGGAGGGTTAGGATCAATGGTTGAGATTGCTTGAGGATCCTCAAGTAAGGAGAATTGGAAAAATGGAGTGATTGGATTGGATGAGAAGGTTGCCCCAAGATTCAAGGGATGATCAATGGATGAGAATGCAAGTTTGAATGGATGGATGGCCAGGATTAAGTAGGTGTATGACATGTAAGGACTCATTTATGAAAAGGTAAGGCTTAGATTTTGTGAGGAATTTTAAATTCCATGGAGAGGACAAGTGGAATTTAAAATTAGAAGAATAGTGTTCAAATAGTGCCACATGGAATTTTAAATTGAGATGAATAGTAACACATGGAGTGGGGTGGAAGAAAGTGGACTAATGTACTCAATTTGGAAGATTTGCCCATGCTTCCAAAGTACCATTTGTCATGTACATGTGTGTACATTAGATGACAAGTGGACTTCTAGAAACATGGGGGTTTGTAATGAGGAATTAATCAAAATTAATTAATGTGCACATGGATTATAAGAAAATAATTATGATTACAAAAAGTAATCAAAAGTGCACAAAATAGGGAATTAAATAAATATGATAATTTATTTAATTTTGGGATGAACTATAGTCCAAAATATTTAATTTTCAAACTATAGTAGAAGAATTGATTTTTATGACATGATAAAGATGCAGAATAAATTAAATAAATAATTAAAAAATATTTAATTAATAATCAGATTAGATGAAGTGATCCAGGTGGATTAAGGTTGAATGCGTGAGTGGATGAAGTTGGTTGTGACCATTTTCAAGTGTCTACAAGATTGACGTGTTTTAATGAAGGAATGTGATGGGGAGGTAAACTCAACCCATTCACAATATCTGTAAATCATTATTTTATTGGTATTATTCTTATTGATTAAATCATAACCATCAAATGAGATCGATGTTACCTAAGCCTTATTTGATATAAGCAAATAGATATATTTATAAACCAAATTAGGATAATACCTCATGCTATTTAATAAAACTTATCCATCGAATAACCTTGGGTATATTAATTATAACACCCACATTAATTCGTGTGATGAGATTTGGATCACTTAAGTGATCAATAATAATGACCATCGACGGTTATTCTTGTGTCGACCCCTTTTAAGAGGGAGTGTGGTATTATGGTTGCACTCATTGAATTTTTCCTTATTCTGTGCCTTAATCAAAACATGTATATATCTCTGTTGATTAAATGGGATCGGTTGTAAACCAAATGGGGGAGTGGTCTGTTACAATTCTAAATTACCTTTCAATTGAGGGAGTGGTAGAAACCAATTCATAATGAGCTTTGAAGAGTCATTAAATCCCACAACTCTTTATCAGTGAAGGCATATAAGATTCGCGGTAGGTAGAGAAGGAAAACACACATGGAGATCAGGGCAAAAGAGAGAGAAGGGATCGCTACCATAACACAAAGGTGTAGGCACCATCATACAGGCAGACTGAACATTATACTCAGCTATAGATAACTCATTGATCCATCGCCAGGTATCACTTAGTATTTGTGTGATGATAACAATATAATTGTATTGATTCATAACGTCTATGGGTTGCATATTTAGGAGAATTGATATTATCTTTTAATATGTCTATGATATTCGATTCTTAAACAAAAAAATATATAATGATTGTTTTCATTATGTTTTAAACCTTTTGGAGTAAATGATATCGCCATTATAAGCTAGCTGGCCAACGCTCCCAAAGGCTAAATAGCCTGAGATGAGGATCATTGTATTGTGTCGAAGTCTATTTATTAAATGACAAAACTGTAGAAATGATATTTTGTTCATTATATTCCAATACACCATAGAGGGTCTTCTTGTTAAGTAGTCAATTATATAGAAAATATAGTCAAATTAAAGAGAAGATTCGGTATTAAGATAAAATGAGAGTTGGTTATGAGATATTTTATACTGCTCTCATACATTTTAAGTGCTATGAAGAACTATGATAGGTTTTTAAACATAGATGAGAAAGATACTTAAATATTTGAGGTGGTTAATGGAAGTACGAAACCATTTTTGTTAAGTTTACGAATGTCAAATATGGTTGCTTTTCCAAGAGAACTTAGAAAACTTACTAAACTTAGGAAGCCACCTTTTATAAATCAAGTGATAACTCAATGGAAATGTTATGATACAGAGATTGAAGTCCATAGGACTATCCTTATTATGTATTCTATAAATTCATGAGAATAACTTTGTAGTAAACCATTATGATGTGATTAAATTAAGTTTAATTAGATGGGATCTTGATTGGATTCATATTCGAGTTTATATATATTGTGACGATTGATGTCATCACGTATAGGTAAGTTGAGAATATTCATACTTTTCGTATGAGGAGTAATACCTATTATAGAACGATAGTATGCTTAATTTCATTATAGTCAAACTATGGGTTGTTTATTAACCTAGTCTCATATATATGAGTTTCAAATAATTTGAAATGTCATTTTATTCAAGAGTTAATATGAGAAACCTAGAGTCAAATTTGGAAACAAATGATTAGATAAGACATATAGATTTGTCTAAGTTTGAGAAAAACAAATATCATGTCAAAATGATTCATCTGATGTATAAACATAGTTGATAACGATAAACTACTGGAATATGATAGTATCCAAGTCGAGTAGGGGTGGGTGAACACAATGACCACGTTCATTATGAGCGTTATTGAAAATAAAAACTTTGGCCAAAGTAATGCATTTGTTTTCTGCATTCATTGTCAGTTCACTGTATCTAAATTGCTCATCCTATCGGAAATCATACTTAGTTAGAGGGTATCTAGGGTTGTATGGTTGATAGAGTTTAGTAGAATACAACACTATGTACTTGAAAAAAGCAAATCCCCACTGGTCACCTTTGGTCTATATTCCTCGTGAAGGGTAGGGCCACTTCCTATGTGGAAGATGTGTGGGAGACCACCGATCTGTGGATGGAGGTAAATCACTAGAAAGATACTCTCTCTCTAAGTAGAGGATATGCCAGGATTTGTGATAAAGATGTTAGATATTCAGCAGCAGTATTTCTTTCAAATTGTCTATGTAATTGATTTACATTGTAAACTTTGTCTTTGAGAAAGACTTCATGATGTATTGTTCTTTGTAAAGGAAAAATCTTGTAATTATTGATATTTGTTTATGAGTTAAATAAAAGAAAATTTTTCTCTATCTCATTTTTATCTTGTTGAATTACTCTATGGTAAAATTTCCCAATTTTACTATGTTTTAAAGAACGTGGATGTTACATATGGTATCAGAGCTACCAGGTTCAGCACTAGGGCTTATGAGATCACTATGCTTGCCTATAGTCAACATTATACAGTTAGCTAATGTTTGAAAATTTTTTGTGCCAGGATGGTATGTCTTAAGAAGACAACAAGAAAGTTTTTCAATACGAGCCAATGTTTCCTCAAAGCAAAGAGAGAACGTGAGGCCATTATCAAAACCTTTGAGGGAACCAATGATGAGAGTGACATTTGGTTAAGTGATACAGAAACTCTAGCGATTGCCTTAAATCGAATCAAGGAAGTGAGAAGGGAGTACTTGGAAAGAGTTAAAGATGAGGAAACAATTATGATTAGGCGAGATTCCCGCACACCCCCAACTATTGAGATCATAGAAGTTAGGTCCAATAGTGAGTCAGAGGGTTATACACCTCGAGACTATGTATCAGAAAATGAGTCTGAAGGATATACTCCTCTTGAGCATGATTTTTGAAGTCATTTCTTGTATAAATGAAGAATACTCTTTACTTTTGAAATGAAATAAATAAAAAAGAGTTTTTTTGTGCCAAACTATTGTTTAAATTGAGTTTATTATGTTTAGATTTAATGGGAGGCATTATAATCTTGAACTAATGGACAACTCAATATTCTCAGGTGTGAGAAATCGATAAACATGGTTCGGACAAGGACTAACCAAGGAGAAAGTGAAGAGGAAAACCACCTGCCAAATAATAAGCTGGACCAAATCATAACCATTCTTTTCCATAACCAAGAAAATATTGGGTGATTTGGAAAAGAAGGAGGATGATAAAGGAAATTCTGAGGGAGGAGGTGAAAACTCTCATGGTGAAAGTGGAGAAAATCATGAAGAGTGTAGTAAGAGTACAAAACCTAATAAAGAGGCAAGAGATAGACTGACCTCAGAGCTCTCTAAAGACATGAAGAAGGTCACTCCACCAAAGTTTGATGGGACAGTAATGAGAGATGCTACAGAAGCTTGGTTAATAGAAATGGAAAAATATTTTGAGATAAGTAATTACTCGGAAGTGACCAAGGCAGTATGGGGAGCATTCCAATTGGCAGGAGAAGCATCCACTTGGTGGATGAAAAAGAAGATGGAATTGAATTTAAGCTCTCTAAGGGTAACTTGGGATGAGTTTGTGGAGCTCTTTCGCAAGAGATGGTTACCACAACTCTATTTTGATCAGAAACTAACTAGTTTTTAGAATCTTCGACAAGGAGATATGACAATGGTGGAATATGGAGAAAAATTCACCCAACTCTTGAAATATGTTCCACAATATCAAAAGGCTGAGAGATTAAGGATCAGGAAATTCATCATGGGTCTAAATGCTCAAATCGGAGAAGTGGATGTACATGGTCCCACAACAATGGATCAAGTGTATGAGAAAGCGATCAAGCAAGAGCAAAAGTTGAAATCCATCTCGGCTTATCAGGATAGAAACTACAAGAGGTTTAATGGAACTCCTAACAACCAACCTTACAAGAAAAGATATGAAAAGAACTATGATAACGAGAGAAAAGATAAAGGATTTTAGAAGAACAAGGGTGGATCTAGTAATGCAAAGAAGAATGGCAACTACAAAAGAAATGAGGATAACAATGGGAAGACTTCAGACAAGAAAGGACCCATTAGAGGATGCTTTACTTGTGGGGGTGACCATTATGCAAATCATTGCCCTAACAAAGGTCAAAATGGTCAACAAAGAGGTACTGCATTACCTACCCAGCAAGAGGCATTTCAATAAAGGATTCATTTAGCACTCAACAATTGACAAGCAGAGGATCAAATCACACCTATTGAGATGACAGGTACTTTGTTTGGAGTCCCTATATCTATTTTGATTGATACAGGAGCCATGGAAAATTTTGTTTCACCTAGAATTTTGAATAAGTTTCCTAGAAAAGCTAGATACATGTCTAAACCTTAGTCACTAGAATATGCTAACCAATCTAAGGGTCAAATAGAGCAATGTTTGTTTGAAGCCAAAATTGACCTCCCTAGTTTCTCAACTAAAGCAAACTTGTATGTCGGTCCCTTAGGTTCCTATGATGTAATTCTAGGAATGAGTTGGTTATGGAAGCATAGAGCTAAGGTTGACTATTTTTCAAAAATAGCTGAATGCTTAGATGATTTGGGAAATCAAACCCAATTCCAAGGGATTCAAAGAGAAGTTAAAATTAGACCTATCTCTGCCAAGCAATTGAAAAGGGTTAGACAGAAAGGTTGTCAGTTGTTTGCAGTCAAAAAGGAACAAGTGGAGGAAGGGATAGAAAACCCTAGTTCATCTTTTGGAGAAAAGTATCATTTTCTTTAGGAATTTCAGGATGTGTTTCCATAAGAACATCTAGGACTACCTCCCAAAAGGGTTTTTGATTTTGCAATTAATATTAAACTAGGATCTGAGCCTATATCAAAAGCACCCTACTGTATGACAACTATGGAGTTAATGGAGTTAAAAGCCTAATTACAAGAATTGTTGGCAAAAGGTTTAATCAGACCCAGTGTTTCACCTTGGGGTGCCCTGGTTATTTTTGTTAAGAAGAAGGATGGAACCCTTTGATTGTGTATAGATTACCATATGCTCAATAAATCAACGGTAAAGAACAAATATCCATTGCCACGTATTGATGATCTTTTTGATCAGATGCATGGAAATGTTGTATTTTCAAATATTGATTTATGATTAGGGTATCATCAGTTAAGACTGAAGGATGAGGATATTCATAAGATAACTTTTAGAACCAGATATGGGCACTATGAGTTCACGGTGTTGCCATTCAGTTTGACAAATGCACCTGTTGCATTCATGAATCTCATGAATAGTGTATTCAGAGATTGTTTAGACAAGTTTGTTTTAGTCTTCCTGGATGATATACTCATTTATTCTAAGAATGAAGAAGAACATCAACGGCACCTGCAAATAGTTTTGCAACGATTAAGAGAACATAAGTTATATGGAAAACTATCAAAGTGTGCATTCTTTCAGAAGGAGATTCAATATCTAGGTCATATTATTTCTGCTGATGGAATATTTATTGATCCTGCAAAAATCATAGCTATTCTGGATTGGCCTGTACCCAAAAATGTGCATGAGGTGCATAGTTTCACGGGCCTGGCTAGCTATTATAGGAAGTTTGTTTTAAATTTCTCCAGTAGTGCTAGTCCAATCACTTCCCTGCAGAGGAAATGAAAGAGATTTGAATGGATAGACAAATGTCAGGATGCATTTGATCTCTTAAAGGAAAAGTTAACTACAACTCCAATCTTGAAAGTTCCTGACCCCGAAGGACAATTTGAGGTAATTACAGATGCCTCGGGAGAAGGATTAGGAGGAGTGCTCATGCAAGATGGAAGAGTCGTAGCATATGAATCAAGGAAATTAAAATCCTATGAGAAAAATTATGCCCCACATGATTTATTATTGGCAACAGTAACTCATGCCTTACAGATGTGGAGACACTATTTGTTGGGGAAGACTTTTGTACTTAAGTCAGACCATCAAAATCTTAGGTGTATTTTCTCTCAATTGCATTTGAATGCTTGACAAAGAAAATGGTTAGAATTGATATATGACTATGACTTTGAGTAAAACTACATCAAAGGAAAAGAGAATAGTTTAGCTAATGCTTTGAGTCGTAGAAGACATATAGCTTCTATTATTATTATTCATGGAAATTTCAAGGATTTGGTGTTGCAAAATTTATCTAGTGATGAGTTTTATGAGCAGGTTAAGTAGGCTCTAAAAGATAATCCTAGCGATCTAAGGTATGAAGGTTTTCTATTTGAGACTGATGGACTATTGAGGTATAAGGGTAGAATGTATGTTCTTGATTCAACTGGCTTAAGGGATCTAGTATGGAAAGAAGTTCATACTACACCATATTTGGGACATCTAGGAGTAACCAAACTTCTAGCGGATGTTAAACCTCTTTATTTCTGGAAAGGAATGAAGAATGATGCTGCAAGATTTGTGGCAAGATGTTTAGAATGTCAGAGGGTAAAAGCAAAGCATCAACACCCCATAGGATTGTTGTACCCCCATGATGTTCCAGGATGGAAATGACAAGTTATTAGTATGGATTTTGTTCAAGGTCTTCCTATGTCAAGGAATAGACATGATGCCATTTTAGTGGTGGTTGATAAACTCACAAAAGTAGCACATTTCATACTAGGGAAATTAACTGATGGAGCACCTATGTTAGCTCACAAATTTGTGCAAGAGGTGTTTAGATTGCATGGCTTCCCTGAAAAGATTATCTCAAATAGAGATGCGCATGTAATATCAAGGTTTTGGAAAAACTTTGTTTTTTGTGCGAGGGACTAAACTCAATGTAAGTATAGCTTATCATCCTTAAACGGATGGACAAACTAAGAGAGTAAACTAGGTTTTAAAAGATTTGTTATGCATGTATTGCATGGATCAGCAATATAAGTGGGAAGAATACTTATCGCTTGTGGAATTTGCTTATAACAATTCCTATCATTCTGCTATTAAGATGGCACCATTTGAAGCATTGTATGGAAGAAGATGTCGAACTCCTATAAGCTAGGATAAGCTAGAAGATAGGATTAGCATTGGACCAGAAATGCTAGCTGAAATGGAAGAGAAAGTTAAGCTGATCAGAAAAAGATTGGCAGAAGTCAATGATAGGCAAAAGAGCTATGCGGATGCAAAGCATGTTCCGAGGCAATTCTCTATTGGAGAAAAATTTCTTTTGAGGGTCAAACCTCAGAAAATTTCTATTAAGTTTGGGAAGTCTTCTAAGGTAGCCCCTTGTTATGTGGGACCCTTTGAAGTGCTTGAAGTAGTCAATCTGGTTGGCTATAGAATTGCTCTACCACCGGCCTTGTCTAGAATGCACAATGTTTTTCATGTTTCTTATTTGAAGAAATATGTTGCAGGTGATAACCATATTTTGAATTGGAATTCTTTATAGATGTAGGATCTAGGAGTGGTCACGATCGAGCCACTCAAGGTGTTAGAAACGCACAAGCTCCGCTTGCGTAACAGAGAAGTCTTGTAGTGCAAGGTCCAATGGGACCAATATACTGAGGAAATTGCTACATGGGAGGATTACCATGAATTTTATCAAAAGTTTCCTCATTTATTTAATGATGTTACCAGTTGAAAATAATGAACTTGCTTTTTAGTTACTTTTTGATACTTTATATCATCGGGGATGATGAATCTTTAGGGGAAGGATATGTTACATTCACAATTTTTGCCTTGCTCTACTTTTTACTTTTTACTTGGACATAAGTAAATTTATTATGATGTTTAGATTAATGACAAGGAAAGACATGGATTATATTGAATGTCATTTATGAAATTATAGAAAAGATTATGTTATTATCAATTTAATAATTGCAATATGAGATTTGATTTATTATTTGAATTATTTGAATAATGATGCACTGATCATATATTGTTTGGTTACAAGTTGAAATAGGAATATAGATTCTCATATGACTCTTAGATAAGAGAGAGAGTATCTTTCGAGGAGAGAGATATAAACCTCAGGTTACGAGTGGTTTATTTGCCAAATCGAGTATAAGTGTTTAACGAAAATGTGAACCAATGTGTCATAAGAGGTAAGTCTTGTCTTGTTAGTTTGCTTTTGAACCTAATCAATAGGAAGTTGATATTATTTACAAATATTTCTAAGTCGTAGTAAGTCGTCTTAAGTCATAAGTAACGTTAACGATGTCATTTGAACATGAATCGAGACCATTTACGTCTAACGTAAAAGTTACGACATAATTATCGTAATGGGTGGTGTTTTTATTTTTGGGTCACTTAGTGTTTATTTGTCGACCCTTGAACACCAAAGTGAATTCTGTCAAGTTAGATTGATGTGTTTTAATGAAGGAATGTGATGTGGAGGTAAACTCGACCCATTCGCAATATCCATAAATCATTATTTTATTGCTATTATTCTTATTGATTAACTCATAACCATCAAATGAGATCAATGTTACGTAAGCCTTATTTGATATAAGAAAATAGATATATTTATAAACCAAATGAGGACAATAGCTCATGCTATTTAATAAAACTTATCCATTGAATAACCTTGGGTATATTAATTATAACACTCACATTAATTCGTGTGATAGGATTTGGATCACTTAAGTGATCAATAATAATGACCATCGAAGGTTATTCTTGTGTCAACCTCTTTTAAGAGGGAGTGTGGTATTATGGTTGCACTCATTGAATTTTTCCTTATTCTATGCCTTAATCAAAACATGTGTATATCTCTGTTGATTAAATGGGATCGGTTGTAAACCAAATGGGGGAGTGGTTTGTTGCAATTCCAAATTACCTTTTAATTTGGTAGAAACTGAGTCATAATGAGCTTTAAAGAGTCATTAAAACCCACGACTCTTTATGAGTGAAGGCATATAGAATTCGCGGTAGGTAGAGAAGGAAAACACACATAGAGATCAGGGGAAAATAGAGAGAAGGGGTCGCTGCCATAACACAGAGGTGTATGCGCCATCATACAAGCAGACTGAACATTAGACTCAGTTGCAGATAACTCATTAAGCCATCACCAGGTATCACTTAGTATCTGTGTGATGATAACAATAGAATTGTATTGATTCATAACGTCTATGGGTTGCATATTTAGGAGAATCGATATTATCTTTTAATATGTCTATGATATTTGATTCTTAAATAGCAAACTATATAATGATTGTTTTCATTATGTTTTAAACCTTTTGGAGTAAATGATATTGCCATTATAAGCTAGTTGGCCGACGCTCCCAAAGGCTAAATAGCCTGAGATGAGGATCATTGTATTGTGTTAAATTCTATTTATTAAATGACAAAACTGTAGAAATGATATTTTGTTCATTATATTCCAATACATCGTAGAGGGTCTTCTTTTTAAGTAGTCGATTATATAGAAAATACAGTCGAATTAAAAAGAAGGTTTGATATTAAGATAGACCGAGAGTTGGTTATGAGATATTTTATACTGCTCTCATACATTTTAAGTGCCATGAAGAACTATGATAGGTTTTTAAACATAGATGAGAAAGATACTTAAATCTTTGAGGTGGTTAATGGAAGTACGATACCATTCTTGTTAAGTTTACGAATGTCAAATATGGTTGCTTTTCCAAGAGAACTTAGAAAACTTACTAAACTTAGGAAGCCACCTTTTATAAATCGAGTGATAACTCAATGGAAATGTTATGATAGAGACATTGAAGTCCATAGGACTATCCTTATTATGTATTCTGTAAATGAGAATAACTCTGTAGTAAACCATTATGATACGATTAAATTAAGTTTAATTAGATGGGATCTTGATTGGATTCATATTCAAGTTTATATATATTGTGACAATTGATGTCATCACGTATAGGTAAGTTGAGAATATTCATACTTTTTGTATGAGGAGTAATACCTATTTTAGAATGATAGTATGGTTAATTTTGTTATAGTCAAACTATGGGTTGTTTATTAACCTAGTCTCATATATATGAGTTTCGAATAATTTGAAATGTCATTTTATTCAAGAGTTATTATGAGAAACCTAGAGTCAAATTTGGAAACAAATGATTAGATAAGACATATAGATTTGTCTAAGTTTGAGAAAAATAAATATCATGTCAAAATGATATATCTAATGTATAAACATAGTTGATAAGGGTAAACTGCTAGAATACGACAGTGTCCAAGTCGAGTAGGGGTGGGTGAACACAACGACCATGTTCATTATGAGCGTTATTGAAAATAAAAACTTTTGACAAAGTAATGCATTTGTTTTCTGCATTCATTGTCAGTTCAGTGTATCTGGACTACTCATCCTATCAGAAATCATACTTAGTTAGAGCATATCTAGGGTTGTATGGTTGATAGAGTTGAGTAGGATACAACACTATGTACTCGGAAAAGGCAAATTACCACTAGTCACCTTTGGTCTATATTCCTCGTGAAGGGTAGGGCCACTTCCTATGTGGAAGATGTGTGGGAGACTGTCGATCTGTGGATGAAGGTAAATCACTAGGAAGATACTCTCTCTCTCTCCAAGCAGAAGATATGCCAGGACTTGTGATAAAGATGTCAGATATTCAGTAGTAGTATTTATTCCAAATTGTCTATGTAATTGATTTACATTGTAAACTTTGTCTTTGAGAAAGACTTCATGATCTATTGTTCTTTGTAAAGGAAAAATCTTTTAATTATTGATATTTGTTTATGAGTTAAATAAAAGAAAAATTTTCTCTATCTCATTTTTATCTTGTTGAATTACTCTATGGTAAATTTTTCCGGTTTTACTACGTTTTAAAGAACGTGAATGTTACATAGAACAAAGAAGATAAAATGAAGAACATCAACAAAGACTCATTCAACAAGTCATTCAAAAAAACAAAGGAGGTTAAATTGCCTCCATATCATAAACCAACATAACAAGCTTAGAGCTAGGCTTAGAGAAAGTGCCCCTTCGAGTCATATAATAATCACAACCACCACACCCATTAAACATTTATGCCAATATCACAACTTTAATAATGAATTCCAATAACCACATACATCTAAACATCACACAATCAACCCAACTATGATCCACAACATTCTGCTTCCCTACTAACAAAACAACTCCCCAATTATTCCTCCACTTGACTAGCTCCTACCATGAGAGCAGGAGTGAATAGGTAGGTGCTAGCTGCAAGGACACAGTTCATGTGGTACATTAGGATCTAACTCACTTACATTGTGTCTAGGTCACATTCTAAGTAACATAAGGACTCTACACACAAGGATGATATGTATGATAGAAATGTGTCCCAATGAGATGGATCTAGAAAATTGATATCAATATTCTACTACAAAGAATCATTGGAAGCCATAGATGAATCACAAGATTCAAATGTAGCAATAGGTGATGATGGAAGAGATGATATGTCAATTCAAGTCATCAAGCGACATTGGTCATCCACAAATAATGGCGTTATCTCACAAGATGTCTGAGTGAGACCATATGATGATTGTGTTGGTGCTGGATTAGAATGATCAAGTAAAGAAATATTATGATCTCAAAGAAGTTACTTCATTTCATCATTTTATCTTAGAATACAATCATCTTTAGTATGCCTTTTATTCTCATGATAACCACATTTGATTTTCCATTTATTATGAGGATTATGAAGAATACTGAAATGGAAAGGATTTAGTGTGAGAGACATGATCCCAAAACCAATAAATATAAATGCAGAATCACAAGATTAGCCCCATGGATTCAATCAATGAAGCCCCAAGAAATTTATAGTGATGTGGCACCTTATATTTAGTGCATTTGTAATTTCCATCAAGTGAATTTGATGACATATAATTACAAAATCTTAAAATAGAGGCATGTAATGAAAGTACAGTTTTGAAAAATTGTCAATAAAAAATAATAACACTAGTGCATAGTGCTAAAAAATTTAGGCAGTTTCAAAAAATAGGACCCAAAAAGGAGTTCATATGTGCCTAAACGAGCCCTCTAAAGTTCCAAAAATGGGAACTACGTAGGGTTACCCTTGATAATCTGTGATTTAAAAAAATATGTACATCAAATTTAAAAAATTATCACACCATGATGTAGAGCACAAAAAATTACCCTAAATAAAAATCAAATGAAAAATGTTTCTATATGGCTGAGAATGAGGCTCCTGAAATTGAGTAACAAATATAAACAAGCCAATGGTGAGATGCCGAGAAATTTTGGAGAGAATTGATGATGCCATGTTGATGTCATGTTGACATTAGCATCTGGAATATTCAAGATCTTTAGAAAATATTCCCTTCAACCAGCATATGCCAAAACCACCATCTGAATTTTTAAAACTACTTCCGTACACAAGAAATCATTGGTTTTAAATGCAAAACCACCTTTTTGCAGTGGAAAATTATTGATTGGAGAAAATGTGGTTGTAGTCAGTGATGCCAGAGATGTAGTGGGTGAGCATAGGTCATCAGTGGCAATAGCCTGTGGTGGTGGTGATAGGCTTTGCTGTTGCCATTGCTAGAAATACAAACTTGTGGATAAAACCTCATAATAAACTAGTGCAGAAAATAAAAGAATGCTGCAAACAACCCTTTATCTACTAGATAAAAAACTACATGGAAACCATAGCTACAAGGGTGATGCCATGATGATGTCACTAGTACCCTACACAAAAAATTAAAAAGACAAAAAACCATTGGTTAATATTAAAATATGCCAAGTACAAAATCATAGAACCTCTAGTTAAAATGGTAAGCTGATGTAGTTGACATAGATAGTATGATCATGTGATGATATGATGTAAGGATCCCTATAGGTGGTACAAAGTTTTGTACAGCTTCTAATGCAGCCCTCCCAAAAACTCATAATTGTTTTCTCAAAAATACCAAGTGCTTTATATCAAAATTTGTCTCTCAAGCCTTTTGAGCATAATGGCAAGGTTCATTTGGCTCAAAGACATACTGTATGAAAGTGCTTAGTTGAAACCCCCTAATTTGAGAAGGTGCTTGTAGATTTAGACCTCTAATACCATGTTGGAGCAACCAAGATCTGAATGCAAAATCCAAGATTACTTCCATAATGAATATGAGCACAACAAAGCCAAAATATTTATCATAAAAAGTGAATTAAAAATTACAATAAGGGCAAGGAGGAAGTAGGAAGGTAGGAATAGACAATTGACTAACCTTCCAAAAATGGTGACACGTGTGGAAACAAAAGGTAAAAGTCTCTAAGTGTGGACTTAACTAGTGTGATTAGGACTTTCCTAGATCAACTAAAAGCTAACTAGTTATGTAATGCCCTTATTTATTTACTAACATAGAAAACCTAGATGGCTATGACAAATATTTCATCCTATAGAAATACTTGATTTTATAAGTACATACACATATCAATCCCAAAACCCTTGTCACACCAACTCTAGCAATGAATCTTCGTAATAACAAATATCTCAATTATATTATACATATTAATCTAAATTATAATGGAAGGGTTTTAGGGATTCTTAGTGATTATTTTGGGTAGGGTCGTTGCATTATCAAAAGGTGTCTAAGTAGTTTTAGGAAACTTGGTTAGGATTGTATTGAACATGCATGACCTTGGTGTGGTCATTGTTTCCTTTGCTAATTGAATTAGACTTGGGATTAAGAAAGTGTCCTTGGGATTATGAGGCTATGACACAATACATGACTATGTGCTATAGAAAAAAGAAAGTTTCACCACCATGAAAAAACTAGAATAGTGAATGGAATTTCCTCAAATTGACCTATGCAATGTGATCTATAGATGATTTATAATGCCACTTAAAAATACCCCACCCTCTTTTCCACATGCTTCCTAACCCCAATACCTACCTATATCATATTAATTAAATTATCACCTTTCTCTCTAATATTGAAGGGATATATTGGGTTAAATTTTGGTTATTTAAAACCTTCAATATGCACACATGTGATAAGGTATTTCTTTAGAGGTGAATCCCTTGGGGGTCCACATTAGTTGGTCACTCCATTTTAGAGAAATATACTTAGGAATGTGTTCCCACTCTTCACATTGGTCAAAGATGCTATTAGTAATGGTTGTTATTCATGGAGAATTAACTAATTGATCATGGGAGGCATTAGTTTTTTCCATACCATGGGTTTTGGTAGTTTTGGTTTGGAAAACCATTCATGATATTCCTTCTCTAGTTCTCTATAAATTGGATGCCTTGAATAGTTGTTTTATGGGTCATTTATAGGTTGAGCACTATTATACTAACAGAATATTGTCAGATTGAATAGAGAAAGTTGGATGTATTGATGTAACACTTATATATTATTAATATAAGCATGTCCTCTCTTTGATGGTTGAGTTTTTTTCCAAAAGGGTTTCTCCACATACATCCAATGTTATGTGTTTATTTATATGTGATTTCTCATTTGAATTTGTTGTTTTGAATTCCTGCATGATTCTCCAAGTTCTATTTTAGATTTATAATGGTTTATCACATAATCTAAATTAGATTTGAACATTTAATTTTATACTCACTACATTTGTTCACTTGTTTAATCAACATTATGGAATTGGGGGTGTTGGAAATATGTAGCCATATAGACTAATTCTTCATAACACAATAAGAGAATTAATGTGCAATAAACCAGAAATTCACATGCAAAAGAAATAGAAAATCATTCCATCAATGGTGACAAAAGATATACCTTGGGAAAACCCTCATAGAGGGAAAAATCCAACCTCCAAAAGTATGCATCTATCATGTATTATTTAGCAATAAACAACAAATACATATGCAGAGATAACCTCTAAAACATCAAGCTCTCTCTACCTGCAATCCATGTGAACAAGCATGTAACCACACATCCCATGCCATGCTTCAAACCCTCACATAGCCAACCTACAAGAGAAGCTACAAACCCATCCAAAGGAGATAAGCCCTCACTCAACCTCTTACCTCAGCAACTACCCATGTGTTTTCTTTTATAGGCATAAGCTCACACAAATACAACATGTGGTATTGTAATACCATTTTCTCTAAAACCATGTGTCTACAAAACCATTGACCCCAAATTTAATTATTGGTACTAAGTTTTCCCAAATAATCAATAATTACAAATAAAGTAATCAACCCAATGTTAATACAACGATTACAAGTTACATCCAAATAAATATCCAATGTGGCTAAACACATCACATGATGCACCACAAATAAATATTTATTTTACATAATAAAATAATATCAATGTTATGCAAGGTGTACAACACACCTACTCCAATATTCTCCCACTTGTTGTATACATTGCATAAGGGATCAACATGTAAACTCAAAACATCAAGGGAAACTATCCATGTCCCCAACATGTACCATATAACCATCCATGTGATCCATGTGCTCTAAGATACCTTCAATAATAATCAAGGTATCCACCATCTCAAACAAGAATCCCCTCAACCTCCATCTAGCCAACAATGAAGAATAAGATCCTCCAAAGAGATGCCACACTAAACTATCACATAGAAGCAAGAAACCTGCATCAACTGATATCCAAACACAAGCACCAAATCCAATGGTAACAAATAGGCTCGAGTAGCTAACAAGTATCAATCATAGCTGAAATAGCAACCACAGCTAGTTGCTAATGCATCAACTAACCATACCTCCAAACCAAGCTATACAAAAGATAACAAGTAGACCTTATGCCAACAACATATCCAACTCAAATCATAATGATAACAAGTCCATGTATATACTCAATCCTGCATAAAGAAGTTCTCCAAGGCAACAACACAAAGCATGTGATAAAAAACCTCAAGACCCTCCATACCACAACATAATGAGAAAATCCAATGAAGGAATCATTTACATCCTCAAACTCCCACTGCATGAGTAAATGTCAAATCTAAAAATAGATCAAGGCATCCAAAGATCCACTAATAGAACACACATAGAAGATGTGGCATAATCCTTTATTACATAGTGTCAAAGAACACACACATAGATATGCAAAATCTGCAAACTAAATAGCTACAACATAATTCTCCTCAAGTCCATATCTCTCCCAAATCCTCCACATCATAAGAGAAGAAGTCAAAGAGACTCAAAAGCTCCATACACAACTCAAATCCAATGTCATGTGAACATAAATATCCAGGAAGAAGAATAAGACCAATCAAGAGAGAACCTGCAAATCATAACCATGTCCTTCTATCCACACTAATTTGCTATAGCTGTGAAAAGTATGATCTCCTTTACAACCCAAAAACAAGAAGCTTCCTCAACATCTAATAACAAGATGCAAGCCTCTCAAACCAAAAGGTAGATCAAACTCATAACCATCTCAAATACCAAGAATAAGCCCAAAGCCACCAACCATCTCCATTACACACAATGATCTCATAACAACTTGGGATCAAACATAATGAGATAACTAATCATATCCATGCATCTACTCATCAAACAAGTGCTCACAACCATAATCCATAGCTCAAGACTCGAGCATGAGAAGATAAGATACAAATAAAGAATACATCTAAAAATTAGGTCCAGACATACCTATCAAATCATTCACCACCGAGTAGACCAAGAGTGGGGATGAGATTGTTCCTCCAAGATGCACCAAGCCTTGAAGGCTCTCTCCAGGAACAATCTCCTCAACATGTCCATGTTGAACTCACATCCAACCAAGGTGTAGGCTCCTCAGTCTTGCTGCTAAAATCCCCATGAAAGAGTAACCATCTCAACACATGTCTCTAATCCCAAGAGAAATCAAGCCTCACCTAAGTCTCCAAGTATCCATGAGTACCTCCATGATCAATCCACACTAAAATCCAAATGCAAAACTGCACCATCATGAAGCTCCCAAGCACATGATCAATGTACCCAATACCAAGAGAACCATCAAGATCATAGTTAAATCTCCCACTGCACATTTGCATAACCTAGGAATGTATCATGACATCATGATCTAATCATCTCCTCAAAGGAAGATCACATGCACTAATGCACACATCCTATCTCAAGAGAACCTGTATCATGTCAACACTCTAATCCAGAATCAAGAGTAAACCAAGACACAATACCAATCATCCTGTAAGAAAGGATCACCTGTCAAGAGTCCTCCATGGTACCAAGATGTCAACATCTCCAAAACACATGAAGATAACAATATCCTGCCAAAGCTCCTACTAAAGTGTGATACCGAGCTATACATGGCAACGACATAAACATCAAACCATCATTGTCAAAAAGCTATCAATGACATTGTGATAACTATCTCCTACATGAAGATCATCCATGGCCCCAACACAATGAAAGAATCTACTGTAACGACACAACTCCCAAAAGGTTGAGTAAACCATAATCTCCAAACCAAGAAGATGAACAAAATGTATAAACCAAACATCAATCCAAAACCACCAAAACTGCACCTGTAAAACAATAATATCATGCCAAAGTCCCAACCAAACAAGGAACATCCATGGCACCATGATCAACACCCAATATACCTACACCAAACTCCCATCAAGTCTCACACAACTATACCATATAGCCAACAAACATAGGTCCCATATCATGACTGTATTGAGTAATACTATCTCTCTCTATCTCATAATGACAAGCAAAATTAATGCAACATGTGACTAACCCAAGCCACAAATCAGAATCTGCATCAACACTGAAACATCTATGGGCATAGACAACCCACATCCAAGTCATATATGCAACCTGTAAGCATAGACAACCTACAACACTACACAACCTATAGATCTCATAATGCAACATGCAAACTCAACAATACATATGTGATGCTATCAAAAAAGGATAATAAGAGATAAACATGTAAGTCTGTAATGACTCAAACACCAAATCATCCTAGATTCAATTTGCCATCAACTCACAAATGCACCAAAAGTCAAAGGAACCAAAATGAGCTCAAACTGATACAAACTAAACAAACCTCATAATATCATCTCCAAACCTACTCCACTACATAGTGCTCAGAAATACCTTTCCAACTCCTATAAGAAGTCCAAAATCTGACTCCGTATGCACCTGTTATGCCTAGTCAAAGCACAAAACAAACATCTGGCTTCCAACTGAAAAAAAAAAATCAAAATGGAAAAATCACGAACAATCTCTATCACCATTGTGTAGTATGTGTAAAGAGCTTTCCGTCAACTATAAGAAGTCTAAAATCAGACACCGTGGGATGGAGTTATGCCCCCTGGAAAAAATCTGCCCAACTAGGCTTATAGGGCAAAACCTGGTGGCTGCTAGGTGGTGGCCCGGTGGCCTGCTGGTGACAGTGGTGCGCCAGTGGCACCCTTGTGGCGTGCATGTGGTAGAGGTGGTAAACTTCAAATTTGATTTAAAACGGTTTAAAAATTACACGTTTGAAATGTTTTAAGTTTTAAATTTTAATAAAATTTATTTTGAACCCCACAGAGGGGGGTAACCCTGGCCCCGCTGGACCAAGGGCCCATGACCGGGGGCCTAAATCCCACCAACCATAGAAACCCCTGCTAGCCAGGGGGTCTAGCTACCATCCACTGGCCTGCCAGGTCATGCGGCAGGCTTCGACCTCTGCTAGTGTAGGAGGGGGTATGACCCCCCTGCTAGCTAAATAAAATCAAATAAACTTTGCAGACCGACGAAGGAATATATATTTTTTGAATTAATTTTTTTTTCTGCAAACCGTACCGTCATAGGTAATTCAAGCATCTATGACGATGTCATACGAAATCTAAAAGATTCCTTGCGAGATTCCCTCATGGATGAAATTGGACAAATTTTTCTTGTCTATGAACATAGGCAAATTATATGTTTTTCTTCACCTGCGAGACCTCTTGAATCCAATGGCAGGGTATATTTTTTCCTAGGAGGTTTCCTACAAAAGTTGACCTCCAAAACCCTCCATAGAAAGAGCCCAAATCAAAAACCCACAAACCAAATTTCCATCAAACCCTAGATCTACAACAACCCAAGTTTGCAAACAGCCTTGTAACCTTGATATTGCCTCCATTCCTTCTTGCAAAGCCATGTATTCCACTATACACAAAAAATCCACTCATAGCTAGGGTTATCAAACAAAGATTTCCTCCCAAATCATGGCAACCAAGCTCTGATACCAAATGTTGGAAATATGCAGCCATAGAGACTAATTCCTCATAACCCAATAAGAGATTTAATGTACAATAAACTAGAAATCCACATGCAAAAGAAATAGACAATCATACCATCAATGGTGACACAAGATATACCCTGGGAAAACCCTCATAGAGAGAAAAACCCAGCCTCCAAAAGCATGCATCTCTCATGTATTATTCAACAATAAACAACAAATACATATGCATAGATAACCTCTGAAACATCAAGCTCTCTCTCTACCTGCAATCCATGTGAACAAGCATGTAACCACATATCCCATGCCATGCTTCAAACCCTCACACAACCAACCTACAAGAGAAGCTACAAACCCAGCCAAATGCAATAAGCCCTCACTCAACCTCTTACCTCAACAACTACCCATGTGTTTTCTTTATAGACATAAGCTCACACAAATATGACATGTGGTATTGTAATACCATTTTCCCCAAAACCATGTGTCTACAAAACCATTGACCCCACATTTGATTATTGGTACTGAGTTTTCCCAAATAATCAAATAGTTAAAAATAAAGTAATCAACCCAATGTTAATACAACGATTACAAGTTACATCCAAATAAATATCCAATGTGGCTAAACACATCACATGATTCATCACAAATAAATATTTATTTTACATAATAAAATAATATCAATGTTATGCAAGGTGTATAACACACCTACTCCAACAGGGGGGAAGATTTATATACCACTCTAGGGTTTTCCCTTGATTGAAGCTACTAGTAACCTCATAGCTACATTATCTTGGGCTACTTCATGATGTGAATGCCGATTGGTATATCTTGTAGATGTTCAATAGGGGTTGCAACATTCTCTTTGATGTAAGATGTAAGAGCCTTTTGGGTAGATGGAGAGATAGGATTACAAGTAGTTGATGCAACTAAAGGATTACCATTGTTCCATGGCACAATTGGGTCCCAAAAATACAGGTCCAAAATCCTAGAGCATCTCTCCTCCTCCCAAGCTAGGGGTGTCATCAAGAAGGCGAGAAAGAGGCTCATCAACAAATTGAGGATGGTTATAGGCCAACAAATGAGAGTGGATTTTCTCTCCTACATTTCAATCCTAACTTAAACTCGAGAGGGTGTTCTTGAGCTTTGACAAACTAGATGAATAACTAAAAATTGGTGGCTAAACCCAACCCATTGACTTGGTCACAAACATTGTCACTAAACCAAGAACAACCAACCACCCACATACCTCATTATAGATAATTACTACACCCTGTAGATGCACCCATAAATGATAACAACATAATATCCCTTAAGATGAATGCACTTAAGTTCACATTCATAACCAACAAGGCACAAACATGCATGAACACAATTGACACATTATTTAAACAATTTTAGGACCCTCAAAATGATTCACTAGTTATAAAATAGAACCATGAACAACAAGTAAAACCTATGCTAATTCTACTCCTACTCCTACAACTATCTAGAATAGAGGATTAAGTTTGAGATTGATGGCCCTTCACCAAACTGGACCAGTGTCTACTCCAATGGGCAACTGAGTCATGAACAACAAAGAAGAGGGAATGGATCTAATAAAAATTAAAAGAACTAGGCATGCATATATATACCTATCTCATATCAAATCCCATATGACAAACATACTTAATTATCTAGAAAAGACATGTAATAATCCATCTACAACAAAAAAATGACCCAACACAAAGGCTTGTATTGATTTAAATGATGTCATACATTATCAAAACTTTGTTGCAGTCATACTAGCAAGTGTGGCAAGAGAGAGTGAGTAACTGGTTTCAAACACCCCCCTGAACTATCACATTCTTCCATGGAGACATATCATCACATGAAGATTTATATTACAAAATCTTTCCTACTCTATATTAGAAATATTCGCTGTGTTTGTAGCTCTAACTGGCATGATTTGAAGCTTGAAATCCTTCTTGAGTATTTGCACTTCCAAAAAGGTTCATCAACCACCATGTTTTTCATATAAAATAATGCATATATAGAATTTTTCCTTCACAAAGTCTGAGCGGGAAGACTCAAAATGCCCACTTGTAGCAATTAATTCATCTACAAACTTCCCACCTAATTGTACCTAATTCATTCATGTACTCAACAACTCAACCTGAGTGTTCATGGTGCCTAGGAGTAGTTTCTAAAATCAAATGTGAAGCAGTGCTTCAGAAAAACACTTTTTAACATTTTAAAACCATTTAAAATACCCACCCATTACTTTGTTTAATTCCTCTTGACTTTATCCTTCTTTTACTCTCTTTTGTGACTTTCGGCAATTCAGGCCTTTTAGGAACTTCAAAACTATTCATGCTTTGTTTTACTTCTCACTTGGCTATCGTTTCAACAAATTGGGCCATCCATGAACTCGTCGGTGGGTTTATACTCAGAATACTTTTAGAGGGGGGAACAGTCAAAGGGTATTTTGATGGATTTGGGTGAAAATTATGCAGGTTTAGGAACCAAAAAATCTAGGTCCTAATAGTGGCTCTGGCTAGGGACGTGTGCCAAACTTGGCACAATGAGAACCAACAATCTTTGGGCAGACCAAAATGATAAAAAACACAAGGGAAACAATTTATTTACACGGGAAACACACAACAAGGGCATATATACAAGACAACTCACAGTCATAGGCATTAAGGCACAAAAGGGATAATGATTGTAAACAAAATTTTAACACAAGGTAGGGTGAGCTTGAAAAAGGTAACTGAAACTACTTACCTCTGTCAAAGACAAGCTGGTTGAAGGAGTTGATCTCCCTCAAAACAAATCTGCATTCACCACCCAGCTACAACAAAAGGTAGCTACCACATGCCTGCACCAATATGCAACCATTGCCTAGAAAATGAAGGCAAGATTCACCATAAACAACATTGCATGGAAACCATAAATAATAGGTGTTTGACCTAATCCACATCATATCATGCTTGTTCTTAGGAGAAAGGGGTGAGACATAAAAATTTAGATCAAAATTAAAAGGCATGCATAAGATAGACACCCATCATCAAATTTGACATTTTCATAGCTGTTGATCTCTTCATGCAAATTGAGGGTAAAGGAGAACACCTCCAATTCACATGGTGAAGAAAAATATACTTTGCTACAAACTTGGTATGCACAGGGAAATAATTCAATTGGCACATCAAATTGAAAAGCCTCAAGAACAAGTACACCATCAAGCTAAACAAGTATATATTGATCTTTAACCTAGCATTCAGACTGTTGCTCAACATCATTTTCCTCTCCATGTTGGGCCCATACTAATGCAAGAGCATGCGGGTGCACACGTGATCAGCATCAACCAAAAGCAATTTTAGTTTGTTTCTTCCAATTTTGGTGTGTGGTGGTCATTATTTGGCATCTCTTAGCTTTGGGAACACTTCATGTAATCAGATTTGCAAGAATTGAGTTTTTGCCAAGTTGCAATTTCGACACACAACATGTTGATTTCACAGAAACAATTATTTTGGGAGATCCTTGAGGTTTGGAGACAAATCCTCTTACATATATGTTTTTGAGGGCATTTCTCCAAATGTGTAAAAAGAATCAAAGTCATATCTTTCACCATTTGGGAGATTTTATTGCCAGAAGTTTGTGTCATGGTTTTATAGAAAGTTTAAAATTTCAAGATTCTTGAAGGTTGGAGCAAAATCTTTTTGCAGGAGATTTTAGGGGGTCATCATACACATATGGGAAAGCATTCAGGTAACAACAAAGAACTTTGAGTTTTTTGCCTTTTCAACACCCCATCCCGCACATCCTGTTGCAGTCGCACAATAGATTTTTCCTTAGTTGATTTGAGTAGATTCATGAGGTATTTCAATTGATTTCTATGGGCCATTTTATGCAATTAAAATGTTGATTCTAGCATATAAGATGTCTAATCTTTGGAGGCAAATTTTAATGTATAAACATCAAGGAAAGACAAACTTTTATCTATTTAATAAACAATTATTTTGGAGTGAGATTCCATGATTTATTGGCTGCCTTAATGGTGCCTAATTTAGCCTTCAACACCCTTTAGGAAAAAAATTAAATTGATAAAACAAAAGGCAATAATTTGCCAAGCAAGGTGTGGGGGAAAAGGAAAGATTTCAACACCATATTGAAGACTTAGAAGTTACATGTAGATTTCATCACCAAGTTTAGGCATGTAAAACACCTCCTCTAAAGGCATACAAACAGAAAAAAATTCCAAGCACCTAAGATTTAATATGCAGAAATGAGACACTAAAGAAAAGGCAAAACACTTCTTTTGAGGCTTTAACAAAAGTGCAGATTGGAAGGAAGGGAGCTACAACATAAGAAGATGAAAAAGGAAGAGAGGGAGGCATGGAAGGTAATGGAGCTACCTGTTAAGGCAATTAAAAAATTTAGAAATTAATGTAGATTGAGAGGTGTATGGGACACCTCTTATGGATAATTTTAGAGGCTTAAAAATAACAGATTGGTGTTGCAAATTGGATAGGGTTTGAAGAGCAGAGAAGCTGCCATGTTTATGTAGATTTGAGAGGCAGGAATATGAAGAAGGAGAGTTACTCATATGGAGGCTAGATACTGTGCATAGAAGAGGGATTTTTAATAGCAAATGGATGCCATTAGAGAGGTGGTAGAGCTTCTCCAAAATAGAGAAAGGGGGTAGGTTTTTTGTTGTATTTGAGAGGCCTGAAAGGCCAAGAGAAGTCATGAAGATTGAGTGCCTGTTTGAAGGGTGTAGATTGAGGAAGAGAGTATTGTTGGAATGAGAGCATGATAGGCCATTGAAGGCCAAATTTGTAAATTTTGTTATAGATTATTGTATTTGTTATCTTGAATTTGAATTTCAATAAAATCATGAGTTCATTTGCATTTGATTCAAGCAATTATGTGTGAGTTTTGTGTAATGTGGTGGAGTAGGTTACAAGATTGGGCTGCCTAGTAAGGTACCCTGGTCTTGTTTGCACCACATACAAATGACCCAAACTCAGGCACACCACCATAATCCCCAACAATAGAAACTTGGCCTTCAAAAAGGAAATCTTCATAATCACAAATGTCATCAACAAGTTCTTGGACAATACGCAACCAACATACATCATTTCCACAAGTGTTGATACAACTATCAACATTTGATGTAGGAGCATCCAGGTGGACTGGCAATTGGCATTGACCAAAAAAATTTGTAGTTTGTTTTGTTTCCATTTTGGTTTGTTTTGGTGTTCTTGACATCTCTCAACATCAGGAAGCAACGAGTGTGATCAAAATTGCAAAACTTGAATTTTCACCTGTTCGTTGTTTTAGAGGCCTCGTAGGCAGTTTTACGGAAACAATTGTTTCTAGAGATCCATAAGAGATGGGTAAAAATACTTTCAGGAGAATATTTTTTATTGCATTTTTCCTAAAGTGAAAAAAGAACCAAATCCAAATTCTCAACCGTTTGGAAGATTTTAATGCCAGAAGTTTATGTCGATGGTTTTACGGGAATTTTAAATTCTTAATATTTTTAAAAGCTGGAGTAAAATACTTTTACTTGGGAAGATTAAAGAGGCCATCACACACATCTTGACAAGTTTTCATTTAAAAAGGAGCTTATGGGCAAGAGTTATGCAAAAAGTTAGTTTTTCAGCACCCTAGCACACATAGTCAAAGTCATGTATTTGCAATTTTTTTCCAAACAGTGTATGCAACCTCACAAGGTAATGTTTGGTGGATTTTATTTATCTCATATTCATATTTTTAAGAAAACTAAAAAGTTGAAATGGGAAGTGGCGGAGGATTTTCTATTGTTGCCATAATTTCACCTTTTCATTATATAATCTCTCCCTGGAAAAACAAAAAGAAAATTAATTAATCAGGAGAATATTCAAGAAAATAAAATATGGCTATATTGAATGCACATTAAAAATAAATATTAAAGGATGTAATTTATTGGTAAGGTATTTCCCAGCTAAGGAAGTTGAATGGTTTTGAAACTTTTCAATTCTCATCTCTATAGTGATAAAAAAAACTATGGTTGCAAAGAGGTTCGCTACCAAAAGAAAAAAAATATAGAAGATAGAGAGAGGAAGTGGTGCCAGAGGAAGAGTGCTAGAGTGGGTTTTTAGATTGGAGAAGAGATTTCTCAAAGGAAGAATTGGTTAACTGTCAAACAAAAAAAGTGTGAAGTCATTGAAGTTCGCTGCCTAGAAAAAGAAAACAGAGTGTAAAAAAATTGTTGAATTGGCTACACAAGGAGGAAGTAGCTACATAAAGTCACTGCCATATGAGTTGGAATGAAAATGAACAAAATTTCATTACTGACAGAAGAGAATTTTTTGGAATGAGTGTGTAGAACAACACGGAAAGGAGAAGTGTGGTTGTTGTGGGTAGATAAAGAGAATTTATTGTGCATGTGGCACAAACATCTATAGGAATGAAGCACAATATGCAGAAAAAGAGTGGGAGTGAAGATTTAAATTGGAGATTAAAGTGTGTAGATATGTGTGAGTTGAGAAAGGTCATTTGAAGGCCATGTTTTTGTAATTTTGGTCACAAACTTATGGTGTGTTGATTTGAATTAATAAAATCAATTTTTGTTGCAATCTTGTATTGTTTTGGGTAGAGTGTTGCCCATGTGAATTTGTGTATTTACTTTTTTGTGAGTTTGTGTGAATTGATTGTGTTTTGTCAAGAGGGCAGTACCCTCTTACACCAAGTGGTATCAGAGCTTGAAGGTCCTGAGAGTGTAGAAGATACACCAGGACGTGTGGGTAGAGGCAATGGTAGAGAAGGGCTCATGTGGGCTATTGCAAGTATGAGAGAGAAGTCCTAAGCAGTGAGAGTTAGTAACCACGGAAGAGGTATCCTTACAGGTTGCATGGTAAGTGAATGTGGATGTAAAAGATTGCAGCAGTGAGTAGGATGAAAATACATGTGTGGAAGCCAATCATATGGGATGGCTAGAGAAGGTCCATGAGGAAGGGATTCTTTAGAGAGATGACTGAAAGGATTGAGAGGATTGACATGATGTTGGAAAAATGTGACAAATTGGAAGCTATGCAGTGTGACAAATCCAAGAGGGATGAGGTTGCAATGAAGACATGTCATGAAGATAGCATGAAAGAGAGATGAAAAGAAGAAAGAAGAAGTGACAATAGATATGAGGAATGAAGAAGAGGAGATTCTTGTGCAAAAGGATCAAGAGGGAAGAGAGGAGATTGCAACCAAGGTTACAAAGGATGAGGAAAAGAGTTGCAGCCCTTTGGTGAAAGGGGCATGGAAAGGAAAGCATATGGGAGCATTTCATACATTCCAAAAGACAAAAAAAATAGAAAAGAGAAGAAACTAGGAGAGAAAATAATGAAAGAGAAGAGAATGTTTAGTTGTAGCATGCTATTTTTAAAGAAGAGAAGAGGTAAAACATGAAATTGCAGTGGTGAAGGATCGATGGGAAGACATGGGATATGCAGGACAACGAGGTGATGAAGGGATAATTCATGAAGAGATGAGAAGAGTGGAGGCATTAGAGATTGCATCAGAGATATGTCTTTTGAAAGGTATGGATGAAGAAGATGGAATGGATGTAGCAGCAATAGAAACATATCCTTTGGAGGATACAAAGATAGAAGCAGAAGGAAACAAACTTGTAGCTGAAGAGCAGAAAGTTGCAGCAGATGTAGAAGTAGAAATAATAAAGCTAGAAGGCCCCAGGTTTGACAAGCAAGTGGATGAAGAAGAGAATGATCTCCTATGGAAAGATGAGATGAAGAAAATAAACCAGATGCTAGAAGGAGATTGGATAGGAGACCATGAAGAGTCGAATGATGCAGTGGGAAAATGAAAGCAAAGGAATTGGAATATCGAAAAGAAATGAGGTACAATTTGATAATTTTGAGTTTGATTTGTTTTAAATGATGAATATAGTAGAGGATAAAGGACAAGAAGAAAAGAGTAGATACATGGAAGCTTTTCTTTTTCATGAGGGTGCTCCAGATTTGTTTGTTGAAGAGGAACATAATTTTCTTGAAGAAGAAAGCGGGAGGATAGAAGAATTGGTTAGTTTGAGTGAACACTTGAAGCAGATGAATGGGGCAACTAAGAGTGAAGAGGTAATTCCTAATTTTTCTAAACTGTGTGAAGAGGAATTTGATGGGGATTTGTTTGTTACTGAGGTGGATAAGAAGTTGCAAAATGATGGGATGAAAACAAATGAAGATGCAAATTTGTATGCATCATGTTATTATGAAGAAGTTGTTGAAGATGCTACAGTTGGGAAACTTGGTATAATAATTGATGACATGGGAATGATGATGGGAGTAGATGGGGTAGATGAAAACCTCACAGCGAAGGATGAGATGATGAAGGTTGCAGCTGAAGGTGATGAAGGAAATACTAAAGCAGTGAAGAAAGAGGTAAATTTGTTTGCATTTTGTGATATTATTTTGCATTCATTTGTAATGTTGAGGGTGGAGGAGTATGGAGAAGAGAAGATGGGAATTGTTGATTTTCATGAAGATGTAGGGGCATATTTGTATGTAAATGCTATAGATTGTGATGAGTATGATGAGGGAATTTGGTGGAGGTGGTCAGATTGTGGTGAGTCAAAACCCACAAAAGAAGAGAAGAGTAGTGAGTTTGTTTGGTGGAGGTGGCCAGTTGATGATGGTGGGTTGGATCTCATGAAGGAGGATAGGAATGGAGAGAATCATTAGAGGAGGAGGACGGTACATGGTTGCAAGTCCACGAGAGGAAAGAGGAAGAGAGTGCAAATTTGTTGGAGGAGCGTGAAGTTTGTTCCAGTGAGAAGTTGGAAAAAGAGGAAAAAGAAATAACTTTTTGGTGCACACATTTCAGTAATGGAGTTCATTGCAGATTGCTTGCAATATGAAAGAATGGTCCTACCATTCAACTCCACATTTGTGAGTGTATGCTCACAAACTTCCTACCCAGCGTATCTGATGCAAGAGCATCCAGGCGGACTGGTAATCGACATTGGCCAAAAAAAATTGTAGTTTGTTTTGTTTTAGTTTTGGTTTATTTTTGTGTTCTTGATATCTCTCAGCATTAGGAAGCAACGTGTGTGATCAAAATTGCAAAATTTGAGTTTTCACCGGTTCACTGTTTTAGAGGCCCCGTAGGTAGTTTTATGGAAATAATTTTTTCTGGAGATCCATAAAGATGGGTAAAAATCCTTTCAAGAGAAGATTTTTGATTGCATTTTTCCTAAAGTGAAAAAAGAATCATAGCCAAATTCTCAACTGTTTGGGAGATTTTAATGCTAGAAGTTTATGTTGACGGTTTTACGGGAATTTTAAATTCTCAATATTTTTAAAATCTGGAGTAAAATACTTTTAAGGGAAGCTTAAAGAGGTCATTACACACATCTTGACAATTTTTCATGCAAAAAAGAGCTTCTGAGTAAGAGTTATACAAAAAGTTAGTTTTTTCGGCACCTTGGCACACAGAGTCGAAGTCGCATATTTGGATTTTTTTTCCAAACAGTGTACATGCAGCCTCACAAGGTAATGTTTGGTGGATTTTATTTATCTCATATTCATCTTTTAAAGAAAACTAAAAAATCAAAATGGCAGTGGCAGAGGATTTTCTATTCTTGTTGTAATTTCACCTTTTCACTATATAATCATTCCCTAGCAAAACAAAAAGAAAATCAATTAATGGGCAGAATATTCAATAAAATAAAATATGGCTGATTGCATATTGAATATACATTAAAAAAATATTAAAGGATGTAATTTATTGGTACAAGGCATTTCCCAACTAAGGAAGTTGAATGGTTTTGAAACCTTTCAATTCTCATCTCTATGGTGATAAAAAAACCAACGTATGGCTACAAAGAGGTTCATTGCCAAAAGAAAAAAATATAGAAGGTAGAGAGAGGGAAGTGGTGCCAGAGGAAAAGTGCTAGAGTGGATTTTTAGATTGGAGAAGAGATTTCTCAAAGGAAGAACTGGTTTGATGTCAAACAAAAAAGTGCGAAGTCATTGAAGTTCGCTACCCAGAAAAAGCAAACAGAGTGTAAAGAAATTGTTGAATTGGCTACATGAGGAGGAAATAGATATAGAAAGTTGCTGCCATATGAGTTGGAATGAAAATGAACAAAATTGCATTACAGATAGAAGTGAATTGCTTGGAATGGGTGTGTAGAACAACAAAGAAAGGAGAAGTGTGGTTGTTGTGGGTAGATAAATGGAATTTATTGTGCATGTGGCACAAACATCTATAGGAATGAAGCACAATATGCAGCAAAAGAGTGGGAGTGAACATTCATATTAGAGATTGAAGTGTGTAGATATGTGTGAGCTGAGAAAGGTCATTTGAAGGCCATGTTTTTGTTATCTTGGTCAGACTTATGGTGTGTTGTTTTCAATTAATAAAATCAATTTTTGTTGCAATCTTGTATTGTTTTGGGCAGAGTGTTGCCCATGTGAATGTGTGTATTTAATTTTTTGTGAATCGATTGTGTTTTGTCAAGAGGGGAGTACCCTCTTGCACCAACATTTGACCCACAAACATGATTCAACTCAAGATTCAAACCACCAACACACAAATCAGAACTATGAGACACCTCAAATGAAAAACTACGTCCTTCCAATTGTCTCACTATTTGAAACTCATCAATGCAATCTATCATGTCACATCCACTATTGCAAACAAATTAGTGACATATTTCTTCCTCCACATTAATTTTTTTATCATTTCCTCATGGCCAATTTGAAGCACAATCTACATAGGGAAGACAACATACCTTGCACCAAAGAAACATGTTCTCATATGCATCCACATGATCAACATCTTCACATTCATCAAGGGAAAATTCATCAAACTGAAAATCCATGACTGCACCAACATCTATCTCTAATAGATTATCATTGCCTAGTGCAACCACATCCATATCAATCTCATGCGAACAAACACTAACTACTTCCTCTTCAACAATAGGAAAAAAAGAAGGTAATACATCAAACAAGAAACTAATTTCTTGCTCACTCTCTATTTCATTTTCCTATGTACAATCTTCATAATCAGCCTCATCAACTGATTCAACTAGCTAATCATTAGTGCACATTGCATCTTCTTTGTTCAACACACCATATACCTCAACATCAAGATGGAATCATTGTTAGTTTCATCATTTTCATCTTCAACTGATGAACAATCTAACTCAAGTTGGGTGCATACGCTACTTTCATCATCAGTTCATCATTGTCATAAATTGTTGTGTTAGGGGAAAATTGGATCTAAATCAATAATCAATAATATCAAATATCAAGATACTCAAAACTTCAATGAAATGGTGAACAAAAGAGATTCAATTAAAAAATGAACAATACAAAGCAAACCTCCTTTAATTCATAGCTTCCATTGATCGTCTATCACAAATGATCTTGTCTATGAATATGGCCCTCAGAAGGTGCACTTCCTTGCTATGATTCCAAGATGTTCAAATGGGAATGGCTATGATAGTTTTTCCATGAAGATGAGCTTCACAACAATGATGATAGTATGGTAACAAGTGTGATCACAAGCAATGAAGGAATTGGTGCCAAAGGCGCACTATAATTCCTGTAGAGTAACAATACTTAAAGCTTGGATGAATGAAATGGAGGAATAGGGTTCAATTTATAGACTTGAGAGAATGAAGATCAATGGTATAGAAAGAATGAGAAGATCAACAATTGAGAATAATTGAGGAACGTGCAACGAATAAGAAGAAGCATGTGTCTTGCTTTCTTTTGAATGAGAGGATTTGCTAAGAATAGAAGAATGAGTTAAAGCAATTAAAAGAATATAATAATCATTAAAACAAGAAGGGATTTGCATGAGAATAAGAAGATACTTTGCTTTATTAAATATTAAGAATATTTAATTGCATGTGCATAAAGATTGAATTATATTTAGAGATAACTCAATTTAGAAGAAATAGACAACTTAAATAAATATTTGATTTATTTAAATTTAGAGAAGATATTATTGGAAGAAATAATTAAATAATTGGAATTATTTAATTTAGAAGATAAGAAAAGAAATTAAATAAATAAATTTATTTAATTGTTGCGCATGATTTTGGAAGAATAAATAAAATATTTGATTGTATTTTATTCTTGGAGATTGAGAGTATTTAAATAAATTTTATTTGATTTATTCAAATTTGGAGGAATGATTTGATTTAATTAAATAATTAAGAATTATTTATTGTTTGGAGCAATTTAAATTAAATAAAGGCATTTATTTAATTGTTGGGAGAATATGAATCAAATAAATAAATTTGTTTATTTATTTATTGATAGAGGAATAAAGATGGAATAACTATTAAGAATATTTATTTAGACCGAGTCGTGTCATTTTTAGGCGTATACATTTTGCCCCTCTTTGAGGAAATGCAGTTTATGGCATTGCTTCAAAGAATAAATAGTCTGATAATGATACATGCCCCAGTTTGCCCTCGGTACAGGTTATGATGATAGGATGCCCCCTCGAGAGATTAGATGAGAGGAAGGCAGAAGGACGAGAGATGGACAATCTCATGAAGATGAAGCGAAAACTTGGTTAGGTTTGAAGAAAATAGGATGCGTTTCAAAGAAACAAGAAGGAAACTGGAAGAAACGGGTGCGGGAAGTAGTCGTAGTCACCACACAGCTAGATTAGGGTTTGCATGCTATATATAGGAGATAGGTCCACAAGACAATTCATTTGCACACTTGTCTTTGTTGGATTTTCTTTGGTGAGCTTAGGAGAGCATAGAGCACAGAGTAGTTAGCACAAGGATGGACATTCCATGGGAGGAGCATCGATTTGAGCGCATCCATCGATTCGACCAACCAACAGAGGCAGGACCCCCGATATGTATCTTGAAAAATTTCCCCTAGGGTCAAGTTTGATAGCAATAAATGCTAGGAGAAAAATAGGATAGACAAATGCACTGAAATGCAGAGTGGCGCATATGCCAAGCACAACTGTGCATAGGTAGTTCTACAGCGCATTTAGGAAAAGAAACGATGCATATATGAAAGCAGCGCATGCACAGGTTTAGTCGGTGCATGAAGAATTCTGCAGTGCATTTACGGTATGTAGTGGCTCTTTTGCCAGAAGAGTGCATTTACGGTATAGGATGGCGCATGCATGGATTCTTGCAGTGCTTTTGCCAGAAGTGGCGCATGTGTCAAGAAATTGCACATTTGCTAGGAAAAGGTGCATATACCACCTGTTATGGTGCATATGATATAGATAAGAAGACTACTAAGCAAAATTGATTCGATTAGCATCCTGTTTGATGCGTCAATCGATAAGCTATCTCTGAGATTGTAGGAATCTAGTCAAGAGATGTAGTGTGCTCATTTTGACCAATTTGAAATGCTAAATTAGTTGATATGTTTCTATAGATATGTTGAGTATGGTACTTGCAGCTTTAGGTTGATGCCTTGCTTTGCATGCTTGCAGGAGGATATACGAGAGACGCTTCAGTCGAGGGAGCAGTTCCCTATGCCCATGTTGCAAAGATACATGTTGACTGAGATGGATAGAGAGGTGCTCAGTGCCATGGGACTTGATTATGTTTTCTTTATGCCTGAGGTTTGGGCGAACCGCGGGTTGCTGACTGCTGCAGTGGAGAGGTTCCACAGTGAGGACGGGACCTTCCACCTCCCTACCGGCGAGATGACCATTACTTTGGAGGAGGTGTACAAGATTCTCCATTTGCCTATTTAGGGTGAGCTTGTGGAGTATGATCCACAGAGGGATGCAGAACTTGCCAAGTGTAGGTGAGTGTTCGATGACCCCGAGCTAGTCGGGCAAGTCATCTCTTGGCAGGATATTTATGACTGTTACGACTACTTCCCAGGGATTGTAGTAGGACTGATCGGAGGTGTTGTATGCCCCGATAGGAGATCACACAGGTTCCGCATTGGATGGGGTTGGATCATGGAGAGTATGACTACAGAGGGCACCTGGTATACTTGGCGTGTCTGTGTTCTTGCACACCTATACCACGGCATGCATCAGGTGGTATACCATAGAGGTGTGAGCTTATCTGCAGGCATGTTGTTGCTACAGTTTTGGTTATGGGAGCACATAGCGATCACGAGACTGATTTGTGTGTTCAACAGACAGAGAGGAGAGCCATACAACTATGGCTATGCAGGAGTGATTTCCTAGCATAGACTGGGGAAGCTCGAGTACTGGCGGCATGCTTTGGATGGAATAGACATTATCGTTTGGAGGCCATACCTAGATTGCGAGCCATGGGAGGATGAGGCAGATGAGATACCCTACTTCTATTAGACGTGGTGGTTGATAGGGTGGACACGATTTATCTTGGAGCAGCAGATTGTCAGCTGAGTACAGAGACAGTTTGGGAGGAGGCAGGGCATGCCATAGGGGCAGGTCCTATTTGTGAGGACTCATGCTGAGAGGCTTAGATGGGGACCGATGACATCTTATGAGGAGGCACTGGTAAAGTTCTGGCAGATGCCTTACATCCCCTGGGATTACGTCACCTAGGATATGAGGAGGGGGATTGCTGATGCTGGGATGACCTAGGATTACAAGGATTGGTTCACTGCCCACCCATTTCTGAGATATTCAGGGCCTGGGGAGATGGTGCCTCGGATAGACGAGGCAGATTTAGACAATAAGGGCCAGGTTGGCTAGAGGAGGAGGGGGAGGAGGAGGAGGAGAGGTGGATGGGGAGGTGGTAGAGATGGGGGAGATGATGAAGGAGGGGGAGGTGGTGGAGATGATGGAGGCAGGCCTAGATAGAGGTGAAGAGCTGGGGAGGGACCTTCCCACGCTCAGCAAGCAATGCCACCATAGGTTGTACAACAGGCACCACAGAAGGCACTGCAGGTACAGATGCCACCACCTCGACAGGTGGCACAGCAGAAGGGACCCCAACCATAGGGACATGGAGAGGCACAGGCACAATAGGGTCTAGCACAAGTAGACATCCAGGAGAGGCCCATAGCCACTCTGAGAAGACAAGTTAGACAGTTGTGGGCACAGCTCAGGACTACTGATGCCCAAAGAGAGACAAACACAGAGGTCATTGCGGGGATTACCAGAGAGAGATATGGCAGAGGCATAGATACGAGTTATCCGAGTAGAGTGGGATACTGTAGTGGCAACCCTAGGGACAGATGCGACAAGTAGTTTCTTGTTTGGGCAGGTGCACCAGACACAGGCACATCTAGCGCAGGCATAGACACAGCTAGCGTAGGTGCAAGGTGAGATTGCTAGAGCGCAAGCTCAGGCACAATATTATCAGGGTTTATATCATGGTGCCGTGCCAGCTGGTCAGAGGGCTTTGAGCTACAGGAGCCAATCTATGGCTCCCCAGAGAGAAGGTGGATTGAGGTCGGGAGCCTCCGTGATGGGCCCACAGCAGTCTGAGGCCAGCGGAGGAGGAGGAGGAGGAAACACTACTAGTAGCAGTGGTCCACAGCAGTAGGGATAGTAGAGATTTGGCAGATTTTGGATCCTACACACTTTTTTGATGGCGCAGATAGCCGGATATACTTATGTACCACATTTTTGTATTTTGAGACATGTATCACCATCCTTGGGATGTATTTATTGTATATGACATTGACTCAGAGATGGACCACTTTGATATTGTACATTTGGACACATTTTTGATATTTATATGATGATGCAGCTATTTTGATGCTCTCTATATGTATGAGTTTATGATGCATTTCTATTGTATGATGTGATGCATGTGTTTATCTAATGAAAACTTAGATGTTTACTTGATGCTATGTGATGTTATCTAATGCAGATTTTTCATATGATGCTATGTGATGCTATATGATCTAATGCAGACTTAGATGTTGTTAACTTGATATGTCTCTAATGTGTGTGAGTACAAATGGTATCTATATGACTATGCATTTTATGTGATGCACTTATCTATGTTTTTAATTTTTTTTTTGTTTGACACTATGCGATGATTGTATATGGATGACTTGATGCAATTACTATGTGTGCAACTGATATAATCATGTAAATGACTATCTCATATGATAAGATATGCACCTATATGTTATGTTTTTGTGATGTCCAAATGTACTCTATCGACACAGAAATGATAGAATGATAGATAGAAGATTGAAAGAATGACTTGATAGAAAGATTCCCAAGCTTGACTTTGTATTGTTACTCTGCATTGTTTTGGATCTTTTATTGCATGGAAAACGGATGTATGGATGTATAATGGATGCTTTGATTTTGACATCTTGATGGTGCAAGTATTTTGAAGTGCTTATTTCATCATTGGGCGATTTTTTTTGGTACTTTTTCTGAATGTTTGTAAGTTAATACAAGCATCTATGTATAATTGAACCAAGATGACCTGAGCATTGCTTATAGGGATTTTGATTTAGCAAGTTAATACAAGCATCGAGTTATAATTGCACCGAGATGACCTGAGTATTTCTTGCATATCAATAGTCAAGGATTGCCCCCGTTCATGTTAGACCTTTGATGTCCTCGATGATCTTTTGCCAAACATGTCATTTAGACAAGGCTTCACATTACTAAATTTTAATCCACAAACAAAAAAAAATTAATCATGCCCCCATCATAGCATCTCTATCTTTTGGCAACCTTGAGTAGCATAGAAAGGTATGATAGCAAAAAATCAAGACTCTGTATTTTAACCATGTTTCTAATCCACAAAACATTTTTACATTTTAGATGTGTTTGTTTCTTGCCATAATTTGGGTAAAAATCATTTAGAAGGCCTTAGGAGTTTGTTTGCTTTGCTTTGGATAGGTTAATGTCTTGCATCAGGATTTCTGCTTGAAAGCAAGCTTTTTCTTGCACTTTCTTGCCTAGTGAGAAGATTCCACAATCTTTTTTGGTTAGATGGACCCTAAGGGACTGACCTAGTGCCTCGAGGGCTCATTGCTAAATGGCCTTGCCTATGTAATGACGCAGAGGCAACGTAGTTCAGGGTAAACCCTAATGGACCATGGATGGACTAGAAGAAAGACGACAAGAAAGAGAACAGATGGGACCATGGGAGCCTTGGGGGCGCATTTGAGAAATGGCCTTGCCTATGTGACAACGCAGAGTCAATGTAGTTCATGGACTTGGACCATGGACACTAACGAGAGACACTATGTTAGGCTGATACTATGGATAGGATATGGGATAAAACCTTGGTTGACAAGGCAACAAAGAGATAGAGTATCAAGCCATGATAGGTTATTGTTAGGTTTTTATTATGGGGATATGGATCAAATCAGACACGAGGAGGAATGGACACAAGGTGATTGGTTTCCCAAAGATGGAGGAGTTTATCACAAGTAACACCTATTTACTAGGTTTTTACCACTTGCTTTTATTTGCATGAAAGCTAGAAAGTAGACATGATGCTTGTTTGCCAGGATTTCATCATGATACCTATCTAAGGCGCCTGTTTGCTAGGTTTTCACCAAAGGACAATTTTTTTGTATTTGTCTAATTTTTTTGCATTTTTATTTTTTTATTTTTTTATTTTTATTTTATTTTATTTTTTTGTATTTTTTCTAATTTTTTTATTTTTTGTATTTTATGCCCCCCTTACATTGGGGTTCTCCTAGGTATAGAACTGACGAAGATGCATGTTGTTGATTGGGTCATCCAACAACTCACCCTATGATGTTGCTAACTGATATGCCCCCGATCCATAAGCAGCTACGATCACATAAGGCCCAAGCCAGTTGGGTTTGAACTTACCTTTCTTTTCCCTATCCTATTGATTGTGGGGATTCTCCTTAAGTACTAGATCTCCAACCTTGAAGATTCTTAGGTGAACTCTGTGGTTATAGCTTCTTGACATTATTTGTTGATATGCTTTGAGATGATCAAAGGCTTTTTGTCTCCTTTCCTATAGCAACTCTAGTTCTTGCAATCTGGAGACTCTATATTCTTCATCTGATATGAGACCTTTTAACGACACCCTAAGAGATGGTAACTCAACCTCAATGGGGAGGATATCTTCTGAGCCATAGACAAGGGCGTAAGGGGTAGCACCTATGGGAGTGTGTATATTGATTCTATAGGCCCACAGAGCGGGATTGAGTTGGATGTGCCAATCATGACCAGCATCATTGACTGTCTTCTTGAGGAGTTTCAAGATGGTCTTGTTGGATGCTTCAGCTTGAACGTTGCCTTGGGGGTAATAGGGTGTAGAGAAATGGTGTTGGATTTTGAATCGGTCACAGAGTTCTTGGACATCCTAGTTTTTGAAGGGTCTTCCATTATCCATGATAATGGATGAGGGAATTTCGTATCTACAGATGAGGTAATTCAGGATAAATGAGGAGATTTGTTTACTTGTGACGGTGGTGAGGGGGACGGCTTCAATCCACTTGGTAAAGTACTCAGTGGTAGTTATGATGAATTTATGTCCATTGGATGAGGGTGGATGGATCTTTCCCACAAGGTCAAGTCCCCATTGGCAAAAGGGCCAAGGTGTCGTTAAAGGTCTCAACTCTTGAGCTGGTGCATGTATCAGGTTTTCATGTATTTGGCACTACTTGCACTTCTTCACAAATTGATATGAATCTATTTCCATGTTTAGCCAGTAATAACCAAAACACTTGAGTTTCTTAGCTAAGGAAGGACCGCTAGAGTGTGTTCTACAAATCCCTTCGTGTACGTCTTGTAAGGAGGTTAGGGATTCTTCCCACTCTAAACAATGGAGTAAAGTACCATCTAGACCACGTTGGTATAGGGTGTGGCAATAATGGTATAACGAGAGGTTTGGCATATAAAGGTTTGTCATTGGCTTGAAGATAAGTCAAATGGGAGGGTGTTGTCCTTGAGGTAAGTGTAAACCTTGCCATACCAAGGTGAATCAGATCCAACTAAAAGGCATATGGAATGGGTTTCAAGAAGATCATAAGCTGGTTGTCAAATAGTTTCCACTAAGAACTCGTACCGTGACTCATTCTCTGGTATCTCAAGAAGAGAGGCAATGGTTGCCATGGCATCTATTGCTTTGTTCTCAATGCGAGGTAGTTGTTCAAAAGAAATGGTCACAAAGTATCCCTTAAAGTCATCCACCATCCTTTTGTATGGGACAAGCTTCTCATCTTTGGTTTTGTAATCATCATTGACCTGATTTATCACTAGTATGTAGCTCTTTGATTTTCCAATCTGTTGCCATCTTGAGACCAATGACCAAGGCTTCATTTTCTGCTATTATTGGTACATGGGAATAATAGACGGTAAGACTTCAGTATGGTGTCACCATGAGGAGTTACAAACAAGATTCCTGCCCCCGATCCATGGTTTCTGTAGGACCCATCAAAGTATAGGTTCCAAGAATGTGTTGAGCTATTGAATAAAGATTCATCCAGAAACTCAAATTGCATTGGTGTGGTGTCCTGTAGTGGTGTATCTGCTAGCTGGTCAGTAATGACTTGTCCCTTGATAGCTTTTCTATCTACATACTCAATGTCGTATTCACTTAGGAGCATTACCCATTTGGCTAGGCGACCTATTAGAGCTGCTTTGCATAGTAGGTACTTCAGTGGATCTATTTTTGCAATAAGTTTGACTGGATGTGCAAGCATATAATGTCAGAGTTTTTGGGAAGCAAAAACTACTGCAAGACATGATCTTTCTATCTAAGAATATTGCAACTCATAGCCCACCAATGTGCGACTGATATAGTAGACGGCTCTTTCTTTATTCTCATAATCTTGTTGTGCTAGAAGAGCCCCAAGAGCTGTAGGTGTAGTAGATATGTAGAGTATCAATGGTTTCCCTTGGATAGGAGGCATGAGAATAGGTGGATTCATAAGATACTCTTTCAGTTTGTTGAATGCCTCTTCGCATTTCTCATCCCATGTAAATAGAATGTTCTTATGTAGGAGATGACTGAATGGTTGACACTTGTCTGCCAGTTGTGCTATGAATCTATGGATTGCTTGCAGTTTGCCTTATAGAGATCTTAGTTGAGTAAGAGTCCTGGGTGGTGGCATTTCCATAATAGCCTTGACTTTAGCGGGGTCTACCTCTATTCCATTTGCTGATACAATAAAACCTAGTAGTTTACCAGAGGTGACTCCAAACACACATTTCTTTGGGTTCAACCTGACTTTGAATTGTTCTAATATCTAAAAGACTTTCTCTAACACATCCAGGTGTGATTCTCTTGTGAGTGACTTTGCTAGGATATCATCTACATAATCTTCCATGGTGATGTGCATCATATCATGAAATATAGTGGTCATAGCACGATGATATGTGGCTCCTGCATTCTTTAGCCCAAATGGCATGACATTCTAGTAGAAAGTGCCCAATGGACAAGTAAAAGTTGTCTTATGCTAGTCTTCTAGTGCTATCCTGAGAAGCCATCTATGAGAGATAACATGGTATGCCCTGCTGTTAAGTCGACTATGATAAATATTTGGTAATAGAAAATCATCCTTGCGGCAAGCTTTGTTTAGATCTCTAAAGTCATTGCATAGTCTGACTTGGCCATCTGGTTTGGACACTGGTACTATGTTGGAGACCCATTTCGGATAGTCTATAGCTCTGATGAACCCTACATCCAGTAGTTTCTTGAGTTCTTCTTTTACAAGCAATGCTATGTGTAGATGCATCTTTCTAAGCTTTTGTTTCACTAGTTTCACTCCTGGATCTAATGGGAGATGATGTAGAATCAAATCTGGATCTAACCCTGGCATATCTGCGTATGACCAAGTAAAATTGACTTTCTTTTTCTTGAAGAATGGTACAAACTTAGTCTTCTCTGGTGGGGTTAGAGATTTAGCAAAGTGAATGATCTTAGGTTGTTCCAATGTTAATCAGCTCTGTGGGTTCCACAACAATCTGAGACTTCTCCCGGTGCATGTCATTGGGGAGGGTGTCAATCCTTCCATCGTTAGGTGCCATAGTTGGGTTTTCACCTTCAGATGCATCCTTTCTTTTTACTATTTTGGGATCTGACACTATCGTAGAGCGGTTTTCACTGTCAGATCTAGTTTTTATTTTGATATTTTTGTGACTGGAAGGCTTGGCACCCTCTCCAAAATAAGCCACGGTATTAAGTTCAATAGCAAAACCAACTTTATGATCCCCTTTGGGTAGGTGGTCCCTAAGTTCCATATAGTCAATATAGGCATCATCATTTTGGAACATATCTAGTTGCGAGGTTCCTCGTAGATCCCAGTCAATAAGCTTAGGATGCATAAGGGGGAGGGAGTCAGAGGATAGATTTGATTCGTTGATAGTCTAAATGGATATGCTAGGAGTATTGGGAGGGAGAGTGTTTGGGATGGTACTTTCCTCCAAGTTGTTTATTGCGATAGAACTCGAACCTTCCTCGAAAGTCGTATTATTAGAGATAGGCAAATCAGACTCTAATGGCCTATGTGGTAGCATTTGTCCCTCACGGTAGGGGCTATAAGTTTGAATGGTATCGATCTCTTTGTCATTGTATGTGTTGATGGTGTTTTTAGCACGCAACAACGCAGGTGTGATTGTTGATTTCACACCTCTCTTGAAAAGTATCTTACCCTAAGTAAGACTACTCCAAGGATAATACAGCTAGGTCTTAGATTGCTTGGAATCTCTCAATGGTCACATTCTAGCTGTACCTGCAAGGGGTCTTACAAGCAATCTGCAAATCTTCAGGTTTGGAGCAACAAATACACATAAACCCTATTATGATTTTTAACTGATTGACAAGGTAAGATGCTACTGAAACTTTCTATCTAACAACTAACAGTGATTTTAAAAGAAAGTACAAAAGATGTAGGGTTTAGAAGGATCCTAAGTGACATTCACAATGTTAAGGTTATTTTTTAGTAGACAAACATTCTAAACTTTGAACCAGCTTCCTGAGTTACCAAACAAAAATGGATGTTACAGTGCTGCAGAAAATGGTGCTATCTTCAATGGAGGTCGACAGATTTTTAGACCGCATACATTTGTTAAATACCCGATGATCGGCGCAACTTAACTTATGAAATGCAATTGAACCTTAGCACAAATATTCAGCCCAGACTAACTTTACACAGCTATTTACCATCGGCAAACAACTAAAAGTATGGACTTAGAATGCTCATCAAATACTTCAGCAAACCATTAACATTATAAAAGCACAACTAATCTAACTATGGGAGAGCAAGAAGCAAACCATGAAAACTACAATGAATCAACACAAGATGCAAATTCTCAGAATAACTACAGAAACTTACTTTGTATTACTTCAAATGGCACAGAGTCAACAATTTGGCATCAAAATCTCTCTTACAAAAAGTGGAAATGGTAGCCCTTTATATAGAAAGCAGCATACCCTAGCCTTCAAATGAATAGTGGAGATTAACTCAACACCGATGGTCCAGATTACATGGCATTTAATGAGATGCATCAGTTTGTTACATTTTTGGATTTGCCTTTGTCTTGTAGGAAAATGACAAAATACAAGTTGCAAATACATTGAATCTGGACAAAATGGATACCCATTTCGTTATACATGATGAAAAGTCAATTTTAAGGCCTAATAAAGCCAAAATAGAGTCACATGACACTTGAAAACTTGAGCTGATGTGGATCCACGGGATTCCAAGTGCTGACTGGATCAAAAAGGAGTATTTGGCACTTTATTGGTGAAGATATATCCAATTAGATGCTTGCTAGATTGATTCTTGATGACTGGCCTACTGGGACAACTGTATGCATGTCTTGGTGATTCGATCCAAGGTCATTTGAGTGGCATTTTGGGGAAAATATCAAAAATATAATTTTTGGTATTTTCTACATCGTAGTAAATTGCATTTTCAGAGGCCTTCAGAGCAGAATGGGGGCTCAAAACCTATCGACAGTTTGGCATTAAGCCTAAGCACCCAGGAAGCTCAAACTAGACAACCGGTTTATCTTTCCAATGAGTCCAAAAAGTTTAAATTCTGATAAAATAGCTAGGAGTTATGACCCCCGGACTGGATCACTAGGACATTGGACTGGATCTGCAGGAACAACAGTGATTTGGCATGATCTTCTATGTCTTTTAGCTCTTGAGACTCATCTTTATCATCTTAGACATTATACTGACTTCCTTTTGCATGTGCAGCGGCAATTTGGTTGATAGAATGTTGATTCTGCATCTCTGGATCAGTACTGCATATCTGCGTGTACATCCTTCCAAGACGGCTCCAGTTGGCTCCTTTGTGCTCTCCAAGACCTACAATTCACAATGCAAAGCATCAATTTCATCTTAACAAGTCATTTTTCATCAATTTGGATCAAAACATGTCCATTTGCAGTCACAAATCAGTCAAAAACAACTCATTGTCAATGTCACCTTCTTATAAACAACCTCTTAAATCTAGTGATTTTTGCATGATTTTCTGCATTTTTCATCATTTTTGAGTACCCATTTGGCCAATATATTGATCTAGGAAGTTTTTTCAGTCATTGGGATCCATTTGCAGACTTTAATTTCATGTTTTTCTAGCATTTTCTGTAAAAAGCAGGATTTTTAGGGTTGTTTGACCTTTCATGTGCAGTAGCATTAATTGTCGTAAAACATGCCAAAAATCCACACAAACTTGATAAAATGTTCATCATGATATGACAAATAGATATGCAATTCAAACCCATCAAGAAAATCCCATTTGCACTTTAAAAAACCTAATTTTTGGCCCAAAATACAAAAAAGCGCTGATTTGGGGGGTCACTGACTTAGCGGGGATTTTGGGGTTGTCTGACCTCAGCGCGGATTTTGGGTTTGTCCGACCTCAGCACGGATTTTGGGTCCATCTGACCTCAGCGTGGATTTTGGGTCTGTCCGACCTCAGCGCGGATTTTGGGTTCATCCGACCTTTGATGGCTTGCAAGTCAGTCGGAGGTCATTTTAGCGCAAGTCGGTTGACCATGATTTTAGCGCTAGCTTTGATAGATGCCGCCGGCGGGGATTTTGGTCCCGACCGACTTAAGAGTGGTTTGAAGGAAGGCAGTTGGAGGTCATTTTTAGTGCTAAGGTCAGAGGCGATGATTTTCGCGCAGAAGTTTGCGAGCGGGTTTTTTAGCGCCGAAAGTCGGTAGTAACTGTTTTTAGCGCAAAGTCAGTTGATTCAATATTTAGCGCTAAGGTCGGTAGAGGCTGTTTTTAGCGCTTTTTACAGTTGGGGTCATTTTTAGCGCTAGATTTTGAATTGGCCAAGGTGAAAGTCAGGATGTTTGAGATAGGTTCCAGATCCGTAGGATTTCATATGCAGATTCTAGAATTTTGAGGTTCCACCAGATTTTAGACTTAGCCATTTTTCAGGGTTTCAGGACCGTGTATCATGGTGAAAGCATATGGACCCCTTAGTGAAATCTAGTGGAATTTGACATGATTTTGTAACTCTAAGACCTGGAAACTAGGAATTTCAATATGAAACATCCTGTAGAAGCACTTTCAAGGATAACATCCAGTGACATAGGACTTTTTGAGCAAAGTGCAGTAACACCCAATTCCAATGCAAAAGGCAACAAATGGCTATTTTTTAAGCACAAGACCACTCAAGACACTTCCAAATCAATCATGAAAAATATCAAGTGACTCCAAACATGCAAAAATACTGAAATTTGAAGCAAATCATGCACTCTCAGCACAAATCCACCTTCTCATTATCATAAGTGGCAAATGTTGAGACTCCAAGCCAAAGCAAAAGAGGGGGTCTCCATTTGGCAAAATAGGGCGTGTGTGCAAGGCACAATAGTAGGAATGCTCTGTTAGCTCATCCCACTTATATTCATTAGAATCTGTGTCACTATCTAGTTGAAGTGTATGGATCATTTCTACTAGGCAAGCATTTTCTTTAGCTTTGCCCTTATCCTTATATCCTAGACCCTTTGTATTTCTAGCCGGTGAGGATGAAAAAGGTTAAATGGGTTCTATTATTCCTTCTCTTCTTAGGCCGATGGGGCCTTTTCCTTCATAACCCATTTTGTGTAGGATAGATTCATCTCACCCATAGATTTCTGTTGGGAGCCTAGGTGGTTCTTGTTGTATGTTCTCTTCTTCTTCTATGTAAAGCCATTGTAGGACATCTCTTTCCTCTGTTTCATTTGATAAGGTCCCCCTTTTTACAAAGGGAGCTATGGGAGGTATAGGAGGAGAAGATGGCTTTGGAAAATGCTTGGGTCGCCCAAAGGATCTAGGAGATAAAGGCATCTTGGCTAGATTGAGGCTGTGCTCTATGGAGTATTCCCCTACTCCTTTTTCTTTGATGGTAATTTTCTACTCTTTGGGCCTTAATGAGGAAGCTTCAGAGGTAGAATCATGCTGTGGGGTAGGGGATGTAGATGCTCTATTGTTTGGTATGATGCAATCAGGTTTTGAAAGGACAAAGTTACAATGATGGAAGGGGTCAGGGTCGCCTTGGATGGTGACTTGCTTGCCATTATGCAGGAATTTTATGCATTGGTGATAAGTAGAGGGAACAACTTTCATGGCATGAATCCATGGTCTACCTAGCAGAATATTATAGGTGAGCTCCCTATCTAGGACTTAGCACACAACATCTTTTATTATCGGTCCCACTTGTATGGGTAACACCATTGTTCCTTTTGTAGTTCTCTCCTCTTCATCATAGGCTTTGATAGTAATTTTCTTCCTTGGATCAACCACATTTTTTAGAGAACCCCAATGTAAGGACTAGCTTTAACGTGCAAATATTTAAACCGGCTCCCCCATCAATGAGAACCCTCTTGATGCAATGCTTGTGGATGACGGCGACAATGTGAAGAGGGGTGTTATGGGGTTGAGACACTGAGAGGTCATCTTGTTTGGTAAATGATATGGTACTTGAGGAGGTCAGATTACCTACCATGGCCTGAAACTTCTCTTGGGCCAAGTTAGTAGGGACAGTGGTTTCCACTAAGGCTTTATTGAGAATCTCCTTGTGGGAAGGAGATAGACACAACAACTCTAAGATAGAAATGTGGGCTGGAGTCTTCCAAAGTTGGTCTATGACACTATACTGATGGAAGTTGGACTAAGAAGGTGACGACCTTGGAGGGATGGTAATCAATGTGACGTTACCACTGCGGGTAATGATACTACAATCATTGCGGTTAGGCTCTAATTATTGGTTGGGCGTGACCACATTGATCTATGGGACATGCTCTGATATGCAATTGATGGTATAGTCAAATGGCACACTTGTGTAGTTGGCATTGCTATTCCCATTGTTTTGATTTTGCCTATTGCGGTTGTTGTTGTTACCGTTGTTGTTGTTGTTGTTGTTACCATTGTTGTTGTTGCAATTGTTGTTATTGTCATTGTTGTTATTGTTGTTGTACGGCCTGTCATGATTGAGAAGTGGATCCCTGTAAGCCACATGTGTCTCATTGGAGGTATGTTGTTGGGTTCCTCCTTGATTTTGATCAAGCACATCTTGAATAACATGTTTGAGATGGATACAATTGTTGGTTGTATGTCCCCTTCCTCTATGATACTCACAATAGTCGGTGTCTTTCCAATAGTGAGTTTAATTTGAGGCTCATAGTCACTTGTTGCAGTAGAGAGATTTCATTGTTAGCCAGTAGCTTCCTTAATGTGGATTCCTGGGACTCACCCAGCGGTGTGAACTTTCATCTTGGATTTGAGTTGAACCATGGTCTTGGCTCCTGAGAGAATGTTTTGTTGGGTGTAACATTACTTGCTTCTCCTTTGAGAGTGAATATCGGTTGTTGCTTGGGAGCCGCCACCTTGGCATCAGCTACTCCATCGTTGATGACATTTTTGTTTTTAGTCCAAAACTTTTATTTGTCAGTCGTATAATTGGAGGTAGGTGTGTCCTTGTATAACTTGATTTGCCCCTTGGCAATCATAGATTTTTTGATGAACAATCCCTTTTCAGTGACCTTCGAGAATGAAGAAGGGCATTGGATTTGTATTTGATAGCTAAGATCAGAGTTGAGGTTATGGACAAACATCTCCATTAATTGCTTCTCTGGTACATCATATGAGCACTTGCTTGCTAGTTGTCTCCATCTTTGTAAAAAGGTGGCGAATGATTCACCACTCTTTTGCTTGGTGTTGCATAAATCAAGCATAGAGACTTTGTGTTCAATATTGTACGAGAAGTGTGTGATAAATTTATTGACTAACTCATTATAAGATTTGATGCCCAGTGGGAGCCATGAAAACCACTCCATGGCTTGACTACCTAGTGATCTAGGGAATAGTCTCATTAAGTAAGTCTCATTGTGAGCTACTTCCATGCATGCTGCGTTGAATTCCCTAATGTGATCTCTAGGGTCCCCTTTCCCTTTGTATTTGTCAAATTTAAGAACTTCGAATCGAAAGGGAAATGGTGTCATGTTCAAACTTTTATCAAATGGATACGGTGCAATATATTCTAAGGAGTAGGTTTTAGTGTTTGTACCCATCTTGAGATCCGACATTTGTTGCTTTAGATCCTCGAGTTGTTTCCTCATTTCTTCCATAGGAGCGCTTGGGTCTATGGATTTCTTTCCTTTTTCATTATTATCCTCTGCATTTGGGTCTATGGCTTTCTTTCCCATTTCTTCATGATTATTCTCCACATTTTCTTGGATTGTGCTTATATTGAAATCTGCGGGGAGTTTAATTCCAAGATTTGCAAGATAATAAAAATACTTGTGAGGATCATCATGGAGCACTTTCTCTAACAAGCGTTGGAATTTCTGATCTTGGAGGCTTCCTTGATAATCTTTGTGTGAGATTTCCTCATCACTATCATGAGGAGTGACAATGTGGTTGGATTATTCGGCCATTTCAAGTTGCTTTTTGTATTGAGATCTAGTAAGAACCATGCAAGGTGATGAGGGATGAGGTGGGATGAAACTAGAGATTTTGGCAAGATGCTGATAGAGACTGTTGTGAATAGGATACTTATGACAAGATTTGAACAAGGGACTTTCTCGATCAATGATTCCAAGTAAGACGACCGATACAAGACGGTAGCCACCAGTAAGGGTACTCAATACCTATCTTACTGTGTAGGGACTAGTCGTGCACCAAGACCACTAGCAAAGTTTTGTGACCTACTAAAGTTACTTGAATCCAAAGTGATAGGAAAAAGGGACCTATACTGACCTGATATGGGATACTTTGACTTTGGACTAGGAAAATTTGATAGAAGGTGAATGGGATGACCAACGAAAGAGGGACTTTGACATGAAATGGATGGAAAAATGACTGCAAGGTATGACTTGATCTTAGATTTTGGAACTAGACTGAAATGGGTACCTAGAACTGGTAAAAAAAAATTCTCAAAAATTGTGCAAGTGCTCACTGTCACGCATGCGCTACAGAAATTGGTAAATGAACCGTAAGTTGGGACAAATGCACCACACTGGTAAAAGGTATGTGCACTATAACAGACAGTAAAAATGTTGCAGGTCAGAACAGATGCACCGTAGGTCAGCACAAATGCGCAGCAACAGAGGATGGATGCGCCGCTCTGGCTTTCTCAATTTTTTTTTGCAATTTTTTGGAAATTTTCTGATGTTTTTGGTACTTTGGTTGCGAGAAGGTCCTTTTGATCTAATTTTCTGAAATTATGGCAAGAAGACACAACAAACACAAAGAATATTTTTATGGTTTTTTTAATTTTTTTGTGATTTTTTTGACTCTTTTTGGACTAAAAGGAAAAATAAGTACAAATCCTAGGCTTCAAATGGATTACAAGGGTTTTTGGCCACTAGAACAAAGGTGTTTAATGAAGGCAACCGTTCGAGTGGTTATACACACGGCAGCACTACTCTCTGTTATGGAGTCTCCCAGTCTACAAGGGTTGCACCTTGGAGGGTTTTGGGGGAGGTTGGCTGTCGGTATAACACAACTTCACTTGTTGTTTAGTGGCTTTGAAGGGCTTGGCATCTAGCCTATTACCACTTAGGGTTGTTCCTACTTGGATGAACAGTATCCAAGAGCAGGCCCCTCTAAAGAAAAAACACATGCGAAAATGTTATGTCTGGCATTTTGGTCACCCAAGATAGGGGAGAGCATAGGCCTGGTATCATTCTCAAAACATAAAATATAGTGGTTCTTTTTCCCCTAGTTAAAATGAGAAAAACTAGATGAGCTATCTACTTGGGCAAGCACAGAACTTTGAAGTGATAACAAAATAGCAATGGTCCAATTTTAACCAAGATAGCAATGATGAGTTCAATTTTATCCATGTAGCATGAATTGTTAACTTTGAAGTGATGGTTGATCAAGATAGCAATGGTTTAGTTTTACCCAGATAGCAATGATGAGTTCAATTTAATCCACGTAGCATGAATTGTTAACTTTGAAGTGATAGTCAATCGAGATAGCAATGGTTCAGTTTTACCCAGATAGCAATGATGAGTTCAATTTTTATCCAGATAGCAATGAGTTGTTAACTTTGAAAAGATAGCAATAACAATGATTCAATTACCACTTTACTAGTTAAAACTATGTGAGATTTGCATGAGCATCCTTTTTACTTTCCCGTTTAGAAATCAAAGTGTGAGCTAATAAGTGCAACTATATGAATCTAAACCAGTACCTAGCCTACAAAACAAATCAAGAGAGTTCCTGCAAAAGACGTCAGTGTTAGCAAAAATTTCAAGGAACTCTAAAAAATCACGACCTAAACCAGATGTGTCGCTTCAAAGTCTGAATGCACAGAAACAGAGAACAGAAGTGCCATAGTACATATGCGCTAAGACAGAGGTCAAAAGCACTGGAAAACAAAGTATATGCACTGATCTGATGTATGCACTATCTCACAAGGTAAATGCACTAGAACAATGTATGTATGCGCTGCAGGAACGTATGCGCCATGATAGGTAACAGATGTGTCAGAATAGAGACTGTATGTGCTATGAAAATGTATGCACCATGACAGGTAACAGATGCATGTTAGGATGTATCAGATGCACTGTTTCCTCCTATGTACGGCTTTCTAAAACACAAAAACTCAATTTTTGGGTTAAATTTGGGGGTAGGCCCCACGGTGGGCGCCAAAAATGTTAAGAGAAAATTGGATCTAAATGAATAATCAATAATATCAAATATTAAGATACCCAAAACTTCAATGAAATGGTGAACAAAAGAGATTCAATTAAACAATGAATAATACAAAGCAAACCTCCTTTAATTCATAGCTTCCATTGATCACCTATCACAAATGATCTTATCTATGAATATGGCCCTCAGAAGGTGCACTTCCTTGCTATGATTCCAATATGTTCAAATGGGAATGGCTACGATAGTTTCGCCATGAAGATGAGCTTCACAACAATGATGATAGTATGGTAACAAGTGTGATCACAAGCAATGAAGGAAATGGTGCCAAAGGCACGCTATAATTCCTACAAAGTAACAATACTTAAAGTTTGGATGAATGAAATGGAGGAATAGGGTTCAATTTATAGACTTGAGATAATGAAGATCAACAATATAGAAAGAATGAGAAGATCAACGGTTGAGAATAGTTGAGGAACGTGCAACGAATAAGAAGAAGACATGTGTCTTGCTTTCTTTTGCATGAGAGGATTTGATAAGAATAGAAGAATGAGTTAAAGCAATTAAAAGAATATAATAATCAGTTAAGTGATTTAAAACAAGAAGAAGGGATTTGCATGAGAATAAGAAGATACTTTGTTTTATTAAATATTAGGAATATTTAATTGCATGTGCATAAAGATTGAATTATATTGAGAGATAACTCAATTTAGAAGAAATAGACAACTTAAATAAATATTTGATTTATTTAAATTTAGAGAAGATATTATTGGAAGAAATAATTAAATAATTGGAATTATTTAATTTAGAAGATAAGAAAGCAAATTAAATAAATAAATTTATTTAATTGTTGCGCATGATTTTGGAAGAATAAATAAAATATTTGATTGTATTTTATTCTTGGAGATTGAGAGGATTTAAATAAATTTTATTTGATTTATTCAAATTTGGAAGAATGATTTGATTTAATTAAATAATTAAGAATTATTTAATTGTTTGGAGGAATTTAAATTAAATAAAGGCATTTATTTAATTGTTGGGGGAATATGAATCAAATAAATAAATTTGTTTATTTATTTATTGATAGAGGAATAAAGATGGAATAAATATTAAGAATATTTATTTAGACCGAGTCATGTTATTTTTAGGTGTATACATGTTGCATTACCATCCACTTCAATCCTCCTAACCACATAGTCAAACTGATCCAAAGTTTCAGCCATACTATCATCTTCATGATTTAAACCACCAGTCTAAACAAAAGGAGCTTTGCAAGCACATCCACTTCAACATTGAGAGGTGGAACTATTATCACCCAGAATTGCACCCTGCTTGAAGCTTGTTCAAGTATTCCAATGACACAATGGGACCGATCTTAAGGTGTGGGACCCTATAGATGAGATCAAACCTCTAGAGAAGGTTGGTTCCTCTTTCTGAGCTTAAGGCTCAAAGGAAAAAAAACTAAATCTAATGCTAATGATCATAAGGGAGAGAAGAAGAAGAAATTGAAATTGAAAGGGAGGTGATGCACCAAATATAGTACTTGGTTGGGACTAACATAACACAACAATGATCTCAAATATTGATATAGATTCAATATACTTATAACTTTAACATAGGTTTGAAGTAGAAAACTGTAACTATAGGAGGGACAAAACATCCACAGAATAAGCCTATAGATTTTAGGTAAACACAATGTAGAAGTACAAAGTGAGGCAAAATATCAGTCTATTATATTGATTATGAAGGCTAAATAGCCATTACAAAGGAAGAAAAGCTCAATACAAATCATAAAAGACATAGAATGACAACCTTCCCCTCATAGCTAAACTAGACATGAAGACAAGAGAGGTCCCAAAGAGGACACAATCCATTAGATTCATACAGTTCTGGGAAATATCATAATGTCGTGATCAAACATCAAGTGCTTCAACCTGAATAAGGATCCAGCGACAAAAACAACAGAAATACATCTCAAATACATGCTTATATAGCTGTTCAGATCACACTGTAGTAACCATGGACATGGGGAAGAGTGGTCAACAAGGAAAACTAGTCGCCCATGCTGCAATAACTTCATATTTGCATCCTTGGTGCATGCCCACATGGCTTTGCCTTGAAAATCTATTGAAGAACATATGCCCATGCCTTGGGTACAAGAATTTAATGCAAACAAATCTACAGTGGCATAAGGGGGTGAGAAATCCATTTTCCACAAGAAATCAGGCTTTGAAGAAGCATTAATGGCAGCTAGGAAGGTCGTTGAGTAGTCCCATTGTGTCCTGAATAGTAGAAAGAGCTAGGAAGGAAAAATAGGTCGGGCCCCGATCAATCAAGCTTCCTTCAATCAGGCCTTTGAAAGGTGAAGAAGGAAACCCCAATCTCCAAAGTGTGAAAGGGGCAATAAGGAAACCATTGGGCTTCGGAGACTAGGTCTTCACCATGCATCGTTCTTTTTAAAAGAAGAACTGGTTGATCCCCAACTTTGAAATACTTAGAAGAAATTATGAAGTTCATTGGGGATTGAGCCTTGACCTTCTTCCTTCTTTTGGGAAAGAAGTAGAAGAAACTCCCAACCACCGATGTCTGAATGACTTAGGAAAATTGAGAAACTCGGCGGACTTCAGCGATCAGGCCTTCCGCCTTCCAACTTTGAAAAAGGAGGAAGAGAGAACTCCTGCTTGCCTCTGCCCATAACACTTAGAACTTTTGGAAACCTTGGTGGACTTCAGCAATCAGACCTCCTGCCAACTAGCTGCTCAGAAGAAGAGGGAAGAGAAACCTCCTGAACTACGATGCTCAAAACACTTAGGTGAATTTACAAGTAACTAAGGTGGAGTTTGGAGCTGACAAGAATGGCATAGTGAAGAAGGGAACCCCAAACTTTGAAACTCTGAAAAAGGTAGAAACTACAAGGAAAACACTTAGGATTTTGGACTTAGCCTTTTAGGGGGCTTTTTCCTTGCACTTCAAAAGGGCAAACACTGAAATTTCATGGATCCTTGGGCTATTTGGTCCAAAGGCAAAATAGGAAAACATGAACAATAACATTGAAAGTTCTAATAATTGAGTAGCGTTGGCCCATTGAAAAGCCTCTTTCATACTTCTTGGTTTATACTCAAGGGAAAGCCGGCCTATGTACCAAAGTAAAAGATAACACAATACAAGGTTATGAACACATTTGTATCTGGTCTACATTCATCTAGGAGATTATTAGTTGTAGCAACAAACCTATTATGAAATTGCAAAACTAGTTCACCATCTAGTTGTCTAAGACCTTCTAAATACTAGGCAGGGGAGTCAAGATCATAGACATGTGCATCTAACTCATTGAAATCAACAACAAAGTCAACTTGTTCATCATCAAATGCTACTGTTGTAACCACCTATGTACTTGTAAATGCAAAGTGATTGTAGGACTTCTTGGTACCTAAATCAAGCATGCATAAGTGGCTCACCAAGTCAAAAGGCTCTTGTTCAAATGGGTCAGAGGAATCCATAACTGGTATATCATTTTGAAATTCATATCATGCACCATTCTTTGTGCACTCAAATGAGGCATCACTATAACAATCACGATCATATTCATGAACATAAACTCTAGGGCTTGGATCATAGGATTGGAGATGAATAGGGCATGCCTTAGAGTACTTCACAGATCTAAAATCCATGACTAAAAAGCATGCATCATGTTGAAATAGAATTATAGAAATGTTTTGGATAATTTATTCACAAAATAACTCTTGCTTGATGATGGAGCATTGCTAGTCAGATTTCAAAACCCACTTATAGAAAACTCAAACAAAGAGATATACAGAAATAATGACAGGAATTTCAAAGTATTTCCTTCACAATATTAAATACAAAATGGCAGGAGGTTTAATAAAATGCAGATTCTATTACTATAATCAAAGCATTACAAAGTCTATCAAAATGGCCTGTAACAATCGACCTCTTCTAACAGTATAAAAATTGTTTATTTCCTAAACTCTACACTATCTTCTGCCTTCTTGTCAATTTTACTTTTCTTCCTCCTCTCTCTTCTACAGTACCTTCGACCTCCTCCTTTATGCAACAGTCGGTCATTCTAGCTATCAATTCATCTTCAAAAAAATTAGGGCCTTTTATGCTGTAACCATCACTCCAGAGAACTCTTTCATCCTTTACCACAGTTGGCCTCTATCTATTCATCTTCCCTCTTTCAACTAACCACTGCATGCTAATATTATTTGTTGTCATGCGTCATATGTCATAAAACTGTTGGCTAAAATCATTAACTCCATCGAGGGTGGCCATATGCTCTGTATCCGTTCATACCTAGCAACCATTCAAATTCTTAATTGTCACTCTCCATCTGTCATAGTGAGCATGAACATCTTCGATAGTTACAATTTTCTCTGCAGTTGTTTGATACTTGCATCCTTTCAAATTCTTTAACTTGCAATAAATCATTGATTATGCAGAAACAAAGTGACAGATTTAAATCCCTTTGTCAAATGATTCCTGGCCCTCTGGCGACATGAGCTTTCAGAGCTAACCAAGTTTACATAATGTAAGAGGCTGTGACATGAGCTTCAACTTTATCAGATTATAGCTTTACAAATATAGGAGTTAACAAGATAAAGATAGAAGACAAAGAGTCCCCACCTACAAAAGCAAACAAAAAGAACAAAAATAGCAAAAAGAAGAAAAACTAAAACTATAGGGCAAGATGCCCCTACATCAAACTCCCTGGGTGGAAAGAATTCATGAGCTCCCACTCATGAGTTTTGCAACTGAATGACCCTTCTTGATGATCTCCTCCTTAGTGAGCCATGAAGTATCCTCAACCGGATGATTGCTCCATTTCACAAGATACTTGTACAATAGTCATGCTTACGGGTCTTCTTCAACAATTGTTTATCTAGAATGCATTCAATCTATGGTGGAGTAGTGACTGTCCTAGATTGCTCTTCATGAGATGAATCAGCTGCTTTAGCTTCATCTGCCTCTTTATCCCCTTTATATGGATATAAATCTACTACATTAAAAATGGGAGATATATTCAACTCTGCAGGCAGTGATATCTCATAAGCATTGGGAGAAAACTTCTGAAGTATTTGGCATGGACCAATCTTCTTCATCTGAATTTTATTATATGTTCCTGTAGGAAATCTCTCCTTTCAAAGATGTGCCAATACAAGGTCTCCAACCTAAAACTGCAACTCTCTTTTCTTCTGATTAGCATGCTTTCTGTATTGCAGATTGTTGTCCTCGATGTTATGCTTCACCTTTTCTTGAATGTCATGAATGACTTGAACAAATTCTTCCCCATATGCACTCCTCCTTTCCATTCCAACAAGATCATGAAGTTCAAATACACCTCTTGGGTGCATACCATACACCACATAGAAAGGACTGAAACCTATGCTTTTATTTGGGGAATCATTATATGCAAATTCAACTTGTGCTAACATGAGATCCCAACTTCCAGGTGAACTACCAACAAGACATCTTAACAAATTGCCAAGTCTTCTATTAACAACTTCAGTTTGACCATCCGTTTGTGGATGATAAGTAGAACTAAAATTCAGATTTGTACCCAACTTCCTCCATAGAGTCCTCCAAAAATGACCCACAAACTTAGTATCCCTATTAGAAATTATGCTTCTTGGAATACCATTCAGCCTTACAACTTCTTTAAAGAACAAATTAGCAATGTTAGTGGCATCACTAGTCTTCTTACATGGTATAAAATGCACCATTTTCAAAAATCTATCTAATACAACAAAGATTAAATCATTACCCTTTATGTACAAGGCAAACCCAACACAAAATCCATACTCACCGAATCCCAAGGCCTAGTTGGAACTGGTAATGGATGATAGAGCCCAACATTTTGACTTCTTCCCTTAGCATGTTGAAAAATTCTACACCTTTCCACATATCTTTTCACATCTGCCTTCATCTTGGGCCAATAATAATGAGTGCTCAGCTATAGAAAAGTTTTATCCTATCCAAAGTGACCAACAAGACTACCACTATGTTTTTCCTTCAACAAATTATCTCTCATGGAGCCTCTAGGGATACACAACTTGTTTTCCTTAAACAACAAACCTTCTTGAATCATGTAATCAGTCCATGGCTCTTTATTCCAAAAAATAGGATCATTTCAAGCTGCAAATGCTTCTCTAAAATTTGCATCTTCTGCATACAACTCTCTCAAACTTTCAAACCCCACAATGTTAGTTTGAATTTCACACAACAATAAATGCTTCCTACTTAAGGCATCATAAACTTTATTCATTTGACCATTTTTATGCTTCAAAACAAAGTTAAAACTTTGAATATACTCAACCCATTTAGCATGCCTTTGATTCAATTTATGTTGGTTGTTAATAAACTGCAAAGCATGGTTATTCGTATACACAATGAACTCCTTAGGTAATAGATAATGTCTTCATTTCTTGAGGGACTGAACCAAAGCATAAAACTCCAAATCATAAGAAGAATACTTTCTTTTTGCCTCATTTAATTTCTCACTAAAGTATGCAACCGGTTTCCTTCTTGACTTAGGACTGCCCCAATAGCCAAACCACTAGCATCACACTCTACTTGAAAGACTTTATCAAAATCAGGCAAAGTAAGTATGGGCTGTTCACTTACCTTCTTTTTGATAAATCTAAAATTTTCTTCAGCCTCCTTGGTCCAAACAAATGGTCTTTTATTCCCCTTAATAGTCTCCAAAATAGGTGCTACAACATGACTAAAATTTCTTATAAACTTTCTATAAAAACTGGAAAGACCATGAAAACTCCTTACCTCCATGACACTTCTTGGTGATGGCCAATCAAGTATGGCTTGGACCTTCTTCTTATCCATCTTTAGCCCTTCTTTTGACACCACAAAGCCCAAGTAAACTAGCTTGGTCTGCATAAACACACACTTCTTCAAATTGATCTGCAACTTTTCTTCAGGTAACCTTCTCACAACCCGCCTCAAATGCTCTATATGCTCCTCTTTGGACCTGCTAAACACCAAAATGTCATCCAAATATACAACCACAAGTTTACCAATAAATGGTTTTAAAACCTCATTCATTAACCGCATAAAAGTACTAGGAGCATTAGACAATCCAAAAGGCATAACCAATCACTCATACAACCCATCACTAGTCTTAAATGTTGTTTTCCATTCATCCCCCAGTCTGATTCTTATTTGGTGATAACCGCTTTTCAAATCTATCTTATAAAAATACATAGAACCACTCAAACAATCCATTAAATCTTCAATTCTAGGTATGGGAAACCTATATCTTATTGTGATTTTATTTATTTCCCTTGAATCAGTACACATGCACCATTCCCCTCCTTTCTTTGGAACCAACACTGTAGGAACAACACAAGGGCTTAGACTTTCCCTTATCAATCCCTTCTTCAAAAGGTCCTCCACTTGCTTTCTTATCTCCTCATTTTCCATAGGTGTTAACTTATATGTAGCCTTACTTGGAATGCTAGCACCCGGAATCAAATCCATGTGATGGCTAATGCTTCTAGTAGGAGGTAATTCATTAGGCAAATCATTTGCAACAATGTCCATATTCTCATTCAAAATGTCTTGCATTTCAATAGGCAAATCCTCCAACTTTGTAGAAGTCATTACACATCTAGGTTTAGGAACCAAAGCATAACCAATTTCTTCATTTTTCAAATCATTCAAAAACTCTTTACTACTTACCATCATTACATTACTACTACTGCTAATGTTGTCCTCTTCTTTTTCCTTTATGGGCAGCAAGGTATGCTTCTCTCCATCCTTCTCAATGGTATAAGTATTCTCCTTTCCATCATGCACCGATTTCCTGTCAAATTTCTATGGTCTTTCAAGCAAAACATGGCACACATCCATAGGCATTATATCACACAAAACACAACCTTTATAACTGCCAATCTAAAAATTGACATAGGCCTGCTCACTAACCAATATTTGATGGCCTTTTTGTAACCAAGTCACTTTATATGGAGTAGGGTGTTTGATCCTTTTAAGATTCAACTTTTCTAGCATCTCATTTGCAACAATATTATTAGTGCTACTACTATCTATAATGAGCTTACAACATTTACCTTGTGACTTACACTTGGTTTTGAACAATGCTCTCCTTTGAATTGGCTCTTGACTCTGTTTTTGTGGCTTCAACAACACCCTCTTAAGCATTAAAGACTCACCTGATTATGCTTCATCCTTGTGATGCACTAGAGATCCCACATTCTCTTGATCAGCATGAACAACTTGATTGCTTCTCTCAAATTTTAAGTGTCTTCCTTGTGATGATTCAAAGCATTCCCAACTCTTATGCCCATATTGGGTGCACTTGAAACATTTTCCTGCAAATCCTCTTCCTCTACCTTGTGAACCACCTCTTCCATAAGATCTTCCTCCTCTATTTTGATAACCACCTCTATCATTGTTGGTTGTCCCATTGGAACTTCCAGCCTCTTCACCTTGGTGATGTTGTTGTCCCCTACTTGTTTGTTGTCCTCTTCCTCTAAAACCTCTTCCTCTCTTCTTCTCTTGCTGACTTTACTTCCTTTGTAGCTTCTCCTCTGCCTTTAAGGCAAGTTGATTAGCCTCTTCCAGGCTCTTCAGGGACAAGAGACTCATTTTGTCTTGCAAACTATACTTGAGACCATTCACATATCGGGCTATCTTCTCCACATCTTCTTCAGCATGCCCAGACCTGATTATTAACTTGTAAAATTCCTCCATATAATCTTTCACAGACATATCTTTCTGCTTCAAATTATGTAATCTCTTAAATACATTTTATTGATAATCACTGGGAATAAATTTGGCCTTCAACTTAGCAACCATTCGATCCCAAGAGTTGATCTTTTCCTTATTTCTCTTTCTCCTCTCTGTTTGGACAAAGCCCCACCATATGGCCGCATGGCCCTTCAATCTAGTGTAGGCAAAATTCACTCTTCTTTCCTCTGCTACACCCTCATATTCAAAATATTTATCTAATTCATTGATCCAGTCTATCAAGTCTTCACCATTGAGGCTTCTGACATAAGTTTGCACCTCTATCTTGGGTTTAGAACCCAAAATCATGACTGACTTCAACAATCTTTCACCAAATTCTTCTTCTTGATCTACCTATCCTGCCTCATTCTCTTCTCTCTGTTGTTCTTCTTCCACATCACTTACATCCACAACATCAGGGTTTCCCCTCCTCTATGCCCTCTCAAGAGCTTCCATCCTCACAACCAAATTCTACAACAACTCAGGGTCACCATGGTCTCTTCGGCCTCTGCTTCAACCTCCTCCTCTGCCCAATCTTCTTAGAGACATATTGACTACTTACCAATATCCAATCACAACCTCAAACTTTGATACCAATCTGATGGAGCCTTGTTACTCACAGTTCAAAACCCACTTACAGAAAACTCAAACAAAGAGATATGCAAAAATAATGATAGAAATTTCAAAGTATTTCCTTCACAATATTAAATACAAAATGATAGGAGGTTTAATAAAATGCAGATTCTATTACTATAATCAAAGCATTACAAAGTCTATCAAAATGGCCAACAACAATCAACCTCTTCTAACAGTATAAAAACTAGTTATTTCCTAAACTCTACACTATCTTCTACCTTCTTATCAATTTTACTTTTCTTCCCTCCTCTCTCTTCTATAGCACCTTCGAGCTCCTCCTTTATGCAACAGTCAGTCGTTCTAGCTATCAATTCATCTTCAAAAAAATTAGGGCCTTTTATGTTGTAACCGTCGCTCCAGAGAACTCTTTCATCCTTTACCACCATTGGCCTCTATCTATTCATCTTCCCTCTTCCAAATGACCATTGCATGCTAATATTCTTTTTTGTCATAAAACTGTTGGCAGAAATCATTAACTCCATCGAGGGTGGCCATATGCTTTGTATTCGTTCATACTTAGTGCCCATTCAAATTCTTAATTTTCACTCTCCATCTGTCACAGTGAGCATGAACATCTTCGATAGTTACAATTTTCTTTGTAGTTGTTCGATACCTACATCCTTTCAAATTCTTTAACTGCTAAGAAATCATCGATTATGCAGAAACAAAGTGACATATTTAAATCCCTTTGTCAAATGATTCTTGGCGCTCTAGTGATAGGAGCTTTCAAAGCTAACCAAGTTTACATAATGTAAGAGGCTGCAATAGGAGCTTCAACTTTATCAGATTATAGATTTACAAAGATAAGAGTTAACAAGATAAAGAAAAAAGACAGAGAGTCCCCACCTACAAAAGCAAACAAAAAGAAGAAAAACTAAAACTATAGGGCAAGATGCCCCTGCATCACTTGACAAGAGGGAAGAATAAATAACTTCAAATACCTAAACTTTCTACTACACTGAATGAATGAGATGTGTTTCACAACTAGCAAGCATTGACAACAATAAAAACACTGAATTGTATTGCAGAGTCACCACCTCACTAAATAAGGAAATCCTTGGAGCAAAATAACCACCAAGACTGAAACATTTCTAGGTCATCCAACCAATAGGGTCTTCAATTTATTTTCAACCCAACAACATGCATGAGTTGGTAGCTCACCAAATTATACCAATAAGAATGTTTCCATGGCAACAGTGCCATTCTTTTGGCGTAAGTTGTCGGCTAAGCAAACTTACCCAAACACAATGCACAATTTCAAATCTATGTTACTGAGGTGTTAAAATGTTTCCAGTTGCTTGCACCTAGCAATGGCTAATGTAATTCATCCCTAGTAAAGGTGCCAAATGTTAGGTCTCAAAAATGCAGGTCCAAAATCCTAGAGCATTTCTCCTCCTCCCAAGCCAGGGGTGTTGTCAATAAGGTGAGAAAGAGGCTCATCAATAGATTGAGGATGGTAATAGGACAACAAATGAGAGTGGATTTTATCTCCTACACTTCAATATTAACTTAAAATCAGGAGGGTGTTCCCTGAGGTTTGACAAACTAGATGAACAACTAAAAATTGGTGGCTAAACCTAACCCATTGACTTGGTACCAAACATTGTCACTAAACCAAGAACAACCAGCCACCCACATACCTCAATATAGATAATTACTACACTTTGCAGATGCACCCATAAATGATAGTTTAACAAAAAAATATCCCTTAAGATGAATCCACTTAACTTCACATACACAACCAACAGGGTGCAAGCATGCATGAACATGATTCACAAATGATTTAAACAATTTTAGGTTACTCAAAATGACTCGTTGGTTATAAAATAGAACCATCAACAACATGTAAAACCTAAACTAACTATACTCCTACTCCTACAACTATCCAAAATAGAGGATTAATTTGAATGAGATTGATGGCCCTTCACCAAACTAGACCGGTACCTACTCCAATGGGCAACTGAGTCACAAACAACAAAGAGGAGGGAATGGATCTAATAAGCATTGACAAAACTTGACATGCATAAATACCTATCTCAAATCAAATCCCACATGACAAACATACTTAATTATCTAGAAAAGACATGCAATAATCCATATGCAACAAAAGAATGACTCAATGCAAAGGCTTGTATTGATTTAAATGTTGTCATACATTATCAAAATAATGTTACAATCATACTAGCAAGTGTGGCAAGAGAGAGTGAGTAACTAGGTTCAAACACCCCTTGAACTATCACATTCTTCTATGGAGACATATCATCACATGAAGATTCACATTACAAAATCTTTTCTACATTGTATCAGAAATATTTTCCTGCATTTGTAGCTATAACTAGTATGATTTGAAGCTTGAAATCCTTCTTGAGCATTTACACTTCCAAAATGGTTTAGCGACCACCACATTTTTCATATAAAATAATGCATATATAGCATTCTTCCTTCACAAATTCTAAGCGAGAAGACCCTAAATTCCCACCTACATAAATTAATTCATCCACCAACTCCCCACCTAACTGTACCTGATCCATTCGTGTCTTCAAAAACTTGACCTAAATGTTTATGATGCCTGGTAGTAGTTGCTAAAATCAAACGTGAAGTAGTGTTTTAGAAAAAAATGTGTTTTAACATTTTGAAACCATTTAAAATACTCACCCATTACTTTGTTTATTTATAACCAAAAATAGAGATTTAAAACTCATAGCATAATAGTCAATAGAAATTATGGTAAGAAAACATAATATGCATTAGAAAAATTCATACATACAAATAAGAGTCATAATTTCAAGAATAACAATCTCTTATATTAATGTTTTGATAGTATTGAATAGCCACATATGATGAAATGTGACTATCTCTAGACATATATACATAGAGATTCCTCTTACTTGATTATAAAAGAGTAAGAAAATGTATTACATTTAAATCTCAGAAGCTCATCTACATAAAATAGAATATAAACTATAGAAAATCACATAGGCCTCTATATATAGAAAATGTCTAACACATAAGATTTCCACAAAAAAAAATGAAATTCAAATTTGAAACTCTTAAGAGGAAGGATCCAATTATAAGTTGAATGATTAAATAGACACAAATTGAGCAAGGCTAGCATCTTGAATGCCACTATTGGTAGATGAAGTACCTTGAAGTGGATAGAAGGTACTCAGTCTAGTGAATTTTAACTCTCTTCCATGTATATGCCAACACCGATAAGGTTATTTGTCAAGCTACAAATGGTATAAGAGAAGTGGTTGTTGGGCATGAATGTTGCATGATACCTACAAGTTGAAACTTGAAACATGTACGATCCTAAAATCCTACTCAATGTGTACCCCTAAAAGCATAATTGCATTAAAATTCTCAAGAGAGGCTATAGACATCAAAATTTAACTATTGATTGTCATCACTACAAAGAATGGCCAAGGAACAACCTCATTACTCACAAATTGTCGAATGAGATCCATCATGGAAAGATTAAATGTTTCACATTGCTCCTATGAAAAAATATTATGCCTTTCTCCATGAACTCCCAAAAACACACCATGTAGCACCTATAGGGAGCCCTCATGGACAAAACAAAAAGAAAAGAACAAGGTAAACCCTGCTGCTAATAAAAGATACTTAGCACAAAAGAGATGGGGCCACCCTATTGCTATGAACCAATGACATGTGTGGATATCAAAAACTATATTTTTTGCACAACAAATCCCCATGTAAACTTGGATGAAGGATGACATGGCACAATCAGACAAAATTCAAAAGCTAAAGCTTCAAAACATAAAAATTACCTTACATGCACCACAAAACTACAAAATACTAAGGGAAAATGATCCACCATTGTTGCAAGCCATGTTGAACCACAATTTAGATAAGGTAGATAAAATCTACCACATGAAGTAAATAATTCACTACAAGGTGCTCCAATCAAAACATTTAGCATGAAAGATAACCATTAGTGGTCAAATTAGGAAAAATGATCTACTTGGAAAATATAAAATTGATTTGAATTAGGAGGACAAGGTTGTGGGTATGACTATGTCCAATGGATAGGATTTTCCACACAATGTAGTCCAAGGTAAAATATTGATTACAAAATGAATAGGTTTAGACCACTTAAAGTTGGGGTAGGAAAAGGATTGGTAGGTTCAAATTTTGATCAACTTATGCATTGAATATGTTGGTGCTCAAAAAATGTAGGCCCTCTCCTCTAGCACCATGACCTAGAGTGAGACAAGGGGAACAAGGTATCTCAAGTAGGGAGAGTAAAACATCAACAAAGAGATGGTGGTTTTGGACCAAGATATAGGATTAGAAAAGATCCTCTTCTTCTTCAAGCTCTGTAGAACATCAGGGGGTATTTGTTAGTGTAGGTTTTTTATTTTTCTTAGTTTAGGAGGTATTTATTTTTCCTACACATATTATTAATCTTTCTTAGGTTATTTCTAGGCATGGTTATTATGAAAACACATGGCATAATCCATCGGTTACATGTGTCTCTCTCACCAACATTTGGGTAGTTGAGCCTCATAGCCTCTTTTGGATTTATTTTCCACCTCTCATAACAATTTACTTGTCTTTATTTGAGTAGCTGCAACCATGTATTTTGACATTTACCAAGTAGGTAAAACTCTCGCCTATTTTGGGTAGTTGGAGTTATTACTCCTCTTGGATGTATATGCCTCTATTTTGCTATATATACAACACTCACCTCTCGCTTTTGCTAGTTAGTGAGAGTAATGTGAGCATTGCCTAAATTATCTTGTAGTCTTGTCTCTTGAGTTCTCTCTTTCAAGATAATATTTCCATTCTTCTATTTTGATCTTTGATCATCTATCAATTGGAGTGTGTGTGAAATACAATCGACAATAGATCATGGTTCAAATTCTTACTTCTCAGAGAATCTAACATGGTATCAAAGCTTTGTTGTCTAGTATAACTCATTTTATTATTCTATTATTTGAGAGATTTAAGACTAATCATTGTTAATATTTTTCTTAAAACCCTACTATACTCTTCTCTTGCGTCTTTGGATGATTTGGAGAATCAGAATAGTTTAGAAGAAAAATAAGCATTTGGTAATACTCTAGTTTACATATATGTTCTTGTCAAATCTAGGTGATTGCATCTTTTTGGTAATCTTGGTGACATTTTCATCCATGCCATAGTGTCAGGGAGGCTTGAGAAAGTCAAGATTGGCTTTCATTTCACCGAAATCAGGGATCAAAGGACCCAATTACAAACAGGGGTTTGAAGCATGCTTCCAGAAGGTAGCTATCATTTCAAAGCACTTTCAGCTCAAATGAACCTTTCCATCATTCTCAAAAGGCCCAAAAATATAAAAATCAACTTTCAAATCATCAAAATCAGAGTCAGGGGCCTCTAAGGCATTTTTTTGTGTCCTAGGCTACATGAATCACTGTACAATACGACCCATACATATTTTTTTAATAAAAACTAAATTAAAGTTTTGCATAGTGTATAGAAGCACTATAGCGGTGGCACTACTCCTAGTATGACCTATGCAGTGTTATTGCACAGTCATGCGACTAGCAGGTCACTGTTTGTCCCTACTGCCATTCGCAACCACCTTTCCATCACCAATGATAGCCAAATCCAACAGACCACCAGTGTCACCTCCTCCCAGCGCCACTCCACCAAAAAAGCCACTATTTTAGGAGACAAGTGATTTTCCATAGTTTTTTGGTAGTTTTCATTTGAAGTTGGTGATTTTTTCTTGTACGGACAGTTCTAGCGAATTCTAATGGCGGTATTGGAATATATGACCATGGAGAATATCCGATGGCATCTCATAATATTTTAGTGATTATTTTAATCATGATTTCATACTGACATTAGCATCCTTTTGGAAAATTCAACCCCCTCGCCATGACAATTTTTAATTTTTCAGTCAAACTTTGAAGGCTAATAACTTGAGTGTACGAACTCCTTTTTCAGTGCAATTTTTTTATTTGAGGTACAATTTCATGATCTATGTATTGGTCAAGTTATTTTTCTAATTTGAGGCTCCATTTTTATAAATTGAAGATTATTTTAGAGTTTGTTGTGTAGTTCTCATTTTGAGACCTTCCGAGGGCCATAACTTATGCAAATGGACTCCTTTTTAGTCTTTTTTTAGTGTATATTTTTCTACATACTTTACATTGGTGTTTTCATATTGATATCATATTGTACTAGAATTATATTTTTAGTATTCTAGCCATTTCTGGGCCTTGTAAGAGTCTAAAAATTTGATACTTGCATTGTAAATTACACTAATTATAAAGTGCCAAATATTGAGGGGTTTTTTCTCTCTATTTTGCAGGGGGACTATTCCTTTGTGGGTGGAATTCTTTGTATATTGAAACTTCATTAGGCTTCATTTGTCACGACCCATATTTTCATCCACCTAAGCTACGCTTAGGGGGTGTTAGTGTAGGTTATTTATTTTCCTTATGTTAGGGGATATTTATTTTTCTTACACATATTATTAAGCTTTCTTAGGTTATTTAGGAATGGTTATTATGAGAACACATGGCATAATCCATCAGTTACATGTGTCGTTCTCACCCACTTTTGGGTAGTTGAGTCTCACACCCACTTTTGGATTTATTTTCCACCTCTCATAACCATTTGTTTATCTTTATCTAAGTAGGTGCAACCATGTATTTTGGCATTTATGAAGTAGGTAAAAATCTTTCCTATTCTGGCTAGTTGGAATTATTACTCCTCTTGGATGTATATGCCCCTATTTTTCTATTTATACAACATTCAACTCTTACATCTACTATTCAATTAGAGTAATGTGAGCATTGCCTAAATTATCTTATAGTCGTGTCTCTTGAATTCTCTCTTTCAGGATAATCTCTCCATTCTACTATTTTGATCTTCAATCATCTATCAATTGGCGTGCATGTGATCTATTATTGACAATAGATCTTGATTTAGATTCATTCTTTTTGTAGAATTTGATAGTATTCCCTCAAGGTCTTTACATAGGGCAACAATTTGAACAAGGCTTTGAATACCATGCCCTAATGGTAGTCAGGAACAAGCTTACTAGACCTCATCAACAACATATTGCAAGAAAGCATATAAGTGCACCTAAAATATAATCAATTTAAATTATTAAATATGAATCCCCTTAAGTCACTTACATACTTATATCTTGCAATCTCATCATCACAACCCTCTAAATATCTATTTGACATGAGCTCACTAGAGATCTACAGTCATGAAGCAATGTATTATAATGATGAGTTGAGCTCCTACATGCACAAACCTCTTAACATTTCATACAAGTATTAATCCCTTAAGATATGAAAAAAGTAATAATGCTGGTTTGTGTAGGTAGGCAGAGTAGAAGACTAAACTAATACTACAACTAACATGGGAGGTGATTAAAATGAGATGTGTTTGATCCTTCACCAATTTTATTGGTGCCTACTCCATTGGGAAATAGAGTCATGAACTGTGAGGAGGAAGGAGATATGTCAGCAAAGCATAACTAGAACCAAATTATGTATATACATACAAATCAATAATAACATAACATGCAAATGGATATACTTAATAATCCATCTCAGAAGTGCAAGAAGCCACATGGAACAAAGGAAAGACCATCACAAAATCTTTGTAACAAATTAAAAAGTTGTCACACATAAATATCTAACCTTGGTTACATTCATATCAGCAAATGTCGCAAGAGAGGATGATCAACTAGGTTCAAGCATCCCCTTAAATCATTATATTAAACTATCATGGAGACATACCATTACATGAACTGTGTTCATTCAAAACCCTTCCTATGATTTAAAAAATGTATTCTTAAGTGCAGACCAGACATGTAATGTTTGATTCCCTAAAACTAGCTTGAAACACTTCCAGTCAAGAAATTGGTTCAATGACCAACCCTTTTTACATCTATTTTACATGTATATATAGCATTACAATCCATTCTTATTGCTTGGATGGGAATCCTAGAGTGACATGATTTTATAGTTGCCCATGTCTACTTGCATCACTTTCACATGGCTCACACCTGTACAAACATATCAAATTAGACCATTGAACCATGGCTTTGTACACAAATCATGTCCATATGGGGTTCACATATACCTGAAGGTGTTTGAAATTCTTCATATGCTTGATTGCATCCATTGGAGACCATTAATTGAATTCTTGGATCATGTAGGGGAGTTGTTGAGGTAGGTAAAGCTTTCTAAAGAATTATAGGAATTCAACATGAAACCAAATGAAGTGAATGTAGGAATGTAGGAAAGAACCCAACATCTAGACATTTAGAAGTAAGGGAAATGTGTGAAGGAAATTTAGAAGTTCTACAAATGGAAGGAGATAAGTGAGTGAAGGATGTAGGATAATGAGATAAGACCAGATGTGAGAAATGGAGGTAAGGGATAGAGGAAGTCTGAATAATTGAAGATTTTTCATAAAAGGGATAGAAGGAGTCTGGAGGAACATGACATGCTCAAAGGAAGAAGTATCTGGTATGTGAAGGAACTTTTGTGAAATGGAAAGGAAGAAATGTAGAATTAAGATGAGGTACCAGAGGTGAACTTGTCCAGTTTGCCAAGGAATCTTTGCAAAAAATATGAAAGGTAAAATAGATAATCATGGAAAAAGGATGAAGGTCCAGAAGTATGCTAATAGGAGGAAAATGGAAGAAGTCTGTCGAGTTTATACCAAATGCAAAGTGAATGGATTCAAGAGAAAGGATGAAGGAATGAAGGTTGTAAAAAAAATGAAGAGAACAATAGGACTAAATGTTGGGGCTTCAAAGTATAAGTCTAGAAGTCTATCAATTTTTTGCAAATTACGAGAAACCAAAGTGATAGAAGAAGTGGAGGGCCTAATATAATTCTGTGGGATTTCTATGTGGGAAAGAATGTTAGGACATGATGTTTGGAAGGTAGAATACATTTGGTAGTCTAGCGAGATAAATTGAAAACTAGAATAAATGGGTGGAATGAAAAGATTAAGGACTAATAGAGTTCTATGAAACTTTGACATGGGGAAGGAGGCAAGAACAAGATGGGAGGTGAAGAGGAAATGTTTGGAAGTACCTAGAAAGTTTGCAAACTGGAATAAATATCTAGTAGTCCATTAAAACTCTGTAACATCACAAAAACACTAAAAATAACTTAAAACTCTCAATACGTAGAATTTTTTTAGATTTTTCAAAAACTCTAGCATATGACAGGGACATGGGAGAGGTAAGGTATAACTCCAAGACAAAATATGACCAAGTAGAACCCATTGAAGAAAATCTCAGACCAGTTATCAATGATGGGTAATACACTTCTAAGACAACAAAGGGTCACTAGACTTAGGATTTTATAAATTTTGAGACTAGCCAAATGGGACTTCAATAGAATAGACCAAGTTAAACATCAAAATATCACACTTAGGATAAGTCCCAAAGTAATTGTAAAACAAATGGAAAAAAAGGGTGAAATATATGCACTTTTCTCCTCTACAAATTGAAATGGATATTAAAAAGTTAGATGTCTCATAATCAATCATAAAAAATTCCCAATTTAGTTCACAAATAGATAGGGTGTGGTTAAGTAGTTATTATCTATATCAACAATGTGTGTGTTAAACTTAATAAAAAGTTAGCATACATATGTAGCACTTGCACTATTAGGAGGTGCAATGTTTGCACCAATAGGAAAATGAAGGTTTTCTTTTATGGTGTGAGACCACCTTTTTGGTGTGGAACAACATGTCTAGGACTAAAAATTTGGGCTTGAAAGCCCACAAGGAAAATCTTATCGACTAATTATTTGGGAAATATAATAGAATGCTATATTAATATGGTTTGAAATTTATATAAAACTAAACTTTAATTTAAACTTGTATAGGAGTTTAAAATGCACTAATATATGGGTAAATGCAAGAAGTTGTGTCCACTTAAGGTGGAAGTTTCGGAGTTAGAAAAAAATCCGAAATCGGGTTAACCAAAACGGGATCCCGCTTTTTGCTTCGGAATCCCAAGCCAAAAGCGGGATCCCGTTTTCAAGAAACGGGATCCCGTTTTGAGTTTCATAAAAGGTTAATATTTTAACCTTTATAAAACGGGATCCCATTTCAAAACAGGATCCCGTTTCAAAAACGGGATCCCGTTTCATAAAGGTTAAAATATTAACCTTCTATGAAACGGGATCCCGTTTTAAAACGGGATCTCGTTATTTAAAATTTGAATTTTAAGCTCAGGTTTTGCTTTATAACCCGGTTCGGGAAATGCTTTGGGGACCCGAACCTGACCTCTGGACCAAGTTTGACCTGCAACTTGAAGGTCCTGTCAATGTCACAACAAAATAGTGACTTTGGGCATATATCTGAAGGTCTATTTTGCAGAATATTTTGACGAAATTAAAACCCATTATAGATGAGATAGTGTAGATTCTAAATATGTAATTTTTTTTACAATTGGATTATTTTTTCTATTTTTTAATCAATTTCTGATGAAATAGGTCCATAAACTTGAATTATTAGGGTTTTTAGTATTTTAATAACTTTTTATTAACATATTTTTTTGTAAAAAAAATTGTAGGAAAACGTACTTTAGACAATTCTTTTCAATTTAAAAAAAAAAAATTTCAAAAAATGTTAAGTTTAAGTCATCTTATGCGTGACGTACACGATGATTTTTTAAAAGACCAAAAATGGCCAATAAAAATTTAATAAAAAAAAATATATTCAATAAAAAATTACAAAAAAATATGGAAAACGTGCTTCAGTGAGTTACAAATCTTTTCCCAAAAGGATTTTGAAAAATATGATTATTTAGGTCAAAATATGGATGACGTACATGTATATGGTATAGTAAAAAAAAAGTGACTTTTAAACAGTGGTTTTTAGAAACACCTATTCAAAATCACTTTCTATCATCTGGGTATTGAAAAAAATTACATATTTGGAAACTAGATTCTGAGTACTACATTTCATATTTAGTGACTTTTTCCAAGATTCCACCGTTAAGTGTTTCAAATTTTTAGGTCAAATGTGACAAATTCTGAAAATCAGGGAAAACACTTCCACTTTTTGGCCAATAAGTGGACACAACTTCTTGCACACACCCATATTTCCTTTGTCTAGTGCCCCTTTGCTTGATTTTTAATGGGATCCAAATTCCCATGGAGGCCAAGCCAAAATTGCAACATCCATTTTTGGGATTTTGTAATGAGTTTTGAGGGCAGTAATGGTGCCCAATTGGAATATCACACCTAAAAATGATTTAGTTTTTTTCTCTCTATTTGTAGCTGTTATTAATAGTTTAGGTGCATATTGTGGAAGATTAAGAGCAACATGGTGATTTTAGGGGAAAACATGTACAAATAATTTACCTAAGAGATTGACTAGTTATTTCTTGCTAAATCAAAGACATACATGGGCATTTTACAATAGGTGTGTGGAGGTGATGGGTGGCCTAGCTCTGATAAATTCCTGTGACTGCAACTTACTATCTCTCCAGTCCATGCCTAGCAACCTATGGAAGACAATTCTAAAGAGGATGATGCTCTCTCTGGTTGGGAACTGATAGATGATACTACCCCCATTGATGTATGGGATAATAATCCTGATAATCAAGATCCGCCTGCTACTGGCGTTGCTTTAGCTACTCAGTTTTTTGGGGCTTGGCCCTTTTATGCTTTCATTTATGTTTTGGACTTCAGTCCCACTAGACTTTGGCGATGTGAATTTTTACCTCCCAATCCTTTTTTGTGAATAGTGTACTTTCTTTTATATTATATATAGAATAAATGGAATATTCATTAAAAAACTCACAAGCAAAACATCTATTTTATAATAGGAGATCATTTTTCAGATGTGTTTTTCGAAATAAAACAATATTTTTAATGTTGATTGGACTTGGATGCTCACAAGGAAACACTTTGTTTTTAGCATGAGTCCACTTTCCACATGTATTTCCAATGTGAAACTTTTTCTAATATTGATTGGAGTTGAGGCCCACAAGAAAGAAACCTATCAACAAAATATCTTGACAAGAGATTATGACTTATTACGTAAAATAAGCGATAATTAAGTATCTAGACAATTAATATTGCATGGTGGCAAGTCTCATGACTAGTTTAATGATTTTAAGGATATCATATGTCAAAAATTAATATATTAGACAATTTGTGGTTTCCCCAAAGAAACATAGTTATGGAACTATAGGTTTGTAGAAAAAAGTTTGAAATGAATTAACAATGATCTGTCTTTTTAGATGGAGATTGGTAGGTGGATAATTATGAAGTAAATTAAGAGATAATTAAGTATCTAGACAATTAATGTTGCATGGTCGTAAGTCTCATGACTCATTGAATAATTTAAGGATATCATATGTCAAAAATGAATGTATTAGATAGTTTGTGGTCCCCTCAAAGAAACATTGTTATGTAAATGCAAGTTTGTACAAAGAAGTTTGAAATGAATTAATAATGATCGGTTGTTTTATTTGGAAATTGGTAGGTGGATAATATTTAAATAGGAAATGAGAACATATTTATTTTGCAAAAACAGACTGATGAAGATATAATCGCAGTCTATTATGAAGTGGGTAGTCTACAATGACATTCATATCAAGTACGAAAGCAATTTGAAAATGGACAATCTAAATACCTTATGTGGAAAGAAGTTAAACAAAAAAATAAACTTTTTAATCAAGATCCACCGACAACCAAAAAAAAGTAAATTCCATTAACCCTTATAACTTATTTAACATGTTACTTTTTACTCATGTGGAAGGAAGTCAAACAAAAACATTCATATCAAGTACGAAAACAATTTGAGAATGGACAATCTAAGTACCTTATGTGGAAGGAAGTTAAACAAAAAGAAAACTTTTTAATCAAGATCCACCGACACCAAAAAAAAAGGTAAATTTAACATGTTAGTTTTTACTCATGTGGAAAGAAAATAAAAACATTCATATCAAGTACCAAAACAATTTGAGAATAGACAATATAACTACCTTGTGGAAGAAAGTTAAACAAAAACAAAAAAAAAAAAATTCATTAACCCAAAAGATAAATTTCATTAACCCATAAACTGTTTAGTTTTTCGTTGATCATGCACAAGTTAGTCCGTGTTTTTTTTTTAAACACTTCCTTCCTTGCTTTTTATTTTCTTGGCAATTGGCTTTTTATGCTGCTTATTTCCTGTGTATGTTTTAAAACTTGTTCGGAATATGCAGACATATTCTGACATCCTCGAAAATTGATTAACATGCATTTAATACTGTAAAAGAGCCCGACGAACAAGATCAAAATTAAGTTAATTTATATCGAAACGATAATGGAGAAAATACATCTGTATAAACACAGTGCGCCCCACTTTAGGTCGCTTTCTGTATGTGAGCTGGATTCAAAGACCGTTCATCTTGTTTTCACTATGAATTCCATTTCCCTGGGCAATGCCGTTGGTGCGAGGGTAACCCATTTCCATTTCGCTTTCACCCACTTGCTTTCCCTTTGCAGGAGTTGATGTTGATTTCTTGCCGACACTCTTCCAGTCTTTATAAATGGCGTACAAAATCAGCTGCATCGCTCCCAGTACACTTCCAACTCCATTCGGAATCTGTACAACGCCTAATGTAATTAAAAAACAAACCAATTTCTAATACTCTTTTAGCACAAATACATTTAAATATATCACTTACTGTTACGAATGGATCGCCGCCGGTAAGACAAACACAAACCATGACGTGCCGCACAGAAATACAAATAAAGACAGAAAGAAGGGCATATACTCCACGCTCTTCGTCTTGATCACCATCCTCTGCAAAAACAAATTAAATCTCTATAAAATGTTCCAAACTCTTATTAAAAATATGACACAGACGTATATCTGAAGTCTCTCCAACCAATGCTGTCATAAATGGCAGATATTTGCAGGTTAAAAGTAAGTTGGGTGTCCATCAAATCAATTCTGTTGCAAAATAGTGATGTTATTCAACGTAGTAGTTTCCATTCATTTATTTTCATTTATTTGAAAGTAACATATTTTAAATTTTTTCATCAACCATACATGATATGAATGCATGCAGGAATCATGATTTATAAATCATATACTTTTTATTTTTTTAAACTGTAAAAACAAAAGTTCAAATGATGGTTAGGTACAGTCATCCACCATATATATATGGGCTACTTTTTGTAAGTTCATACAAATATCTACCACTTTAATATGAATTCAAATGTAAAATTATTATTGACAAATAATGTTTAATCCTAGTCCTAGTTTTAAAAATAGATTTGTCTGAAAAGAGTTTGGAATGCATTATCTAGAGTTTGGAATGCATGTACTACTATACTTAAACCTCATCCATTTTAATGGTTAAACAATCAATAGCAATTTTACACCTACATAGGAAATGAAAGGTCTTACCATTACAGAAAGCGGAGATGCGTACATACAGATAGAACAGATGGTGGCCGCTAAACCACATAACAACTTTCTTCCACTTCCATGCAGTGCAAATAATGATACGACAGCAATTATTCCAAACACCGTCAACACAATCACCAGAAATCCAAATATCTTCACCTATTTCATCAAATCAATCTCAATAATCAACACCAACAAATTAACTAAAAAAATTATGGAATGTGATCAAAAACTTGATGTAAAAACCACTACACGGTTAAAAAAATCTAGAAGCACTTACATCATAAAAAATAATTCCCAATGAGGATAAAATTGTAGCTTAATGAAAACTTACCCTGTATTTTTTGTCTCGGACAAAGAAAAGAAATACAATAACGTAGCACAATTCGATGACAACTCCGGTTCCATTGATTGTGCTCACAAGGATGTTGTTAGGCGATACAAATGGCAGACCATACCATGCAGACAGCAAGCAATTCATAAGCGTAGAAACATATGGAATCCCAGAAAACTGATCTGTTGATTTCAGCTTTAAAATCTTCCAGAACGTAATCCTGCAGCCAGAAACAACACATAAACAAGAACGTCAAGGATGAGTGATCTGCATTGATGTCCTGAAAAGAGGAAAAAAAGGTAACAACTATTTAGCTTCACAATAACTTACAGGGGCACCAAAAACAGAATAAGTGCAGTGATGTTTCCTACACAAGCAGCACACAAATAAATCAGAATCCAAATGGCCGCCGATCAGTTGCTAACCAGGTGAATGGAAACAAAGAGTAAAGAGTATACAAACCGAAGATGCCGAATAAGAAATGCACATCAAACATTCTGACAGTGTTTCCTTCACTACTAAGTTTTGCAGTTGAATAGATTTGAAATGTGAATTGTGAGTGAGTGAGTGAACCAGATTTATATAAATTATCATTGCAGAACATGAGCCTCTGCGAGGGCTCCACGTTTTATGCAGGACGGTGAGAAGATCGTCCAAAATTTGGTTTGTAACGTGGAAGAGGTGTGGTCGCTAGGTAATGACTTGTCAATTGATTTGGATGAGTTTTGTTTTTAATATCTTCCGGCCATAATGCCCCGTCTACAGAATGAATTGCCGAGTTATTTAGTCAAAAAGCAAATAAAAAGGAATTGATATTATGGGCTGCGGGACCGCAATGGTGTATTTGCTGGAATGTCTGTCTTCCAGGAAGGGAGTGTAGGAATCCACTAGAATCATATCTTTTGGTAGACGATTCCCGTCTTACCACGCAAGACGACCTTTTTCTTTTGCTCTGTGCCTAAATTCCTAGATTCCTGACACCAGCGACTTTTTCAGGCAGTTTATCGACCGAACCATAAAAAAATCGTTTTGTAAGAGGTAACTGTAGATGTCTTTTCTCTCAAGGTACCTAACTGGTGTCACAATTCCTTTTGAAAAGGAAAATAATGTTTCCTTAAAGGATTTAATTTGATTAAATAAATGCAATCAATATAATCACTCTAAATTAAGAATCTTAAATACATTTATTTTTAAAAAATGAGAAATATGGGTTTTGAGCTATTTTATTTATGTAAGAGTTATTAGTCCATGTCAAATGTAGGAGACTTTAGTTTTCACCTCACTAAAATAGAATTAGTTGCCCTCGTGAATCGTGCATGCAAGGAAATATTGATTTCTGGACTATAGTCTTTGTGTTTTCCCCTGGCACTGCAAGCACTTTCCTGTGCAACCATTGGGTATGAATTTTTCCTGGGGTTTTTTATTGCGGACTGCAAACACTTTCCTATGCAACCATCGGGTATGAATTTTTTTGGGGGTTTTTTATTGCAAACTGAATTTTTCCTGGGGATTTTTATTGCGGACTGCAAGCACTTTCCTGTGCAACCTGTTGGCATAATAGTCATAGTAACAATGGTATTACATTGTTAAATTTGCATTTATAGGTTAGTTTATGCATATTAAATAAATGTTAGTTTGTGGGAGTTACATTTCCGTATGGAGGTTATGTAGGTAGTTATAAAATAGTTAAAGGGAAGAGGCTTTTATAAAGCCAATGTAATGCAATGTGAAAATTATCTGAAAACAATAATTTATTATTCTATATTTTATGTTTTGCTGTGTTAAAATGGTTTGATCTGGTTATCTGAATTTGTGTTTACCATATTTTAAACATGGTATCAAAGCACTAGATGATCTTGCCACTGTGAATAGAAACATAGCATGGCGTAATGTTGATTTGGTCCCATGGAGCACCATCCATTAATGTGCAGAGAACGGATTTAGAGCGTAGGAGAAAGGACGCAACCATGATATGTGTGGAGATATCTTGAAGAAATTAAAAACAATCGATTGCCTGGATGCAATGCATAAAGACATGTTTGTATGAGGGAAATTTTGTTTGTATAGAGGAGATCAACCTTGTTTATTTACATGTATGTCAAGTGCGGAAGTTTGGTGAAACGACCACGGTGAGTTTAAAAACTAGCTGAAATTTATTAGTGCAGGAGCATCCAGTGGTGTAAGGGCAATCTTGCATCACCCAAAAAGAAGTTGATTCAAAATCATTGTAGTTGTTTTCATTTCATTCCATAATTAGTGTTTTTGGTTCCATAATCTTTTGAATAATGATGTAGGACTTTCAGTTTTTCCAAATTGCTAAAAATAGCAACCTACCTATTTTGGAAAGTTTAACTGCCATTTTAGGAAAGTTTGCATTTGGGCACAGATTGAAGCAAAAACTTACATAAATTTTCATAACTGAAATATAAGACCTTCGGCGAAGGAATCAGGCAAAGATCATTTGTGAGCTGAAAGATATTAAAGTTTCTGTTTTCTGAAAAGCCCCTGAAATTTTCCAAAATGAGATATGAGGCACTAAAACATTCCATAACATCCCAAAAATTTGATGGAAATCCGTTTAAAATTTTTTGATGTGATAGTTCACATCATGAGCTTTCTGGTGCTTAAAACAGTTCATCAATCAGACACCCAGATCAAAAGTTATGCTTCCCGGAAGTTAGCCTACTTTTGGAGGGAGTTGCAAATTTTGAAATTTAGCTGGAGGCCACCAAAAAATGCTATTTATGACTATTTTGGGAACCCTGGGTAGTAGTGGAGTTAAGGGGGAAAGTGTAGAGTCAAGAATAGGCGGGAAAACAGAAACCCTAGCTGATTTGGGGTTACAGAAGGCAGATGATTCTAGAGTCCAATGATAGGAAGCTGTAATGTGTTGCAGCGTGTGGAGGGTTGATTCCTCTAATTGAATTTGAGCTTCTGTAATGTAATAAGTTATCCAAATCAATAAAAGAAAGTTCTATTTTATGTGTGCAATTTCTGTTGTTGTGTGTTTTATGATTTAACCCCTTCATCATTTATATATATGATACAGTTTACATGTTTTGGTTGGTGTGAAATAAGGGGTAGAACAAAATCGAAAGTGGCATGGGGCATGTAATTGTTTGCTAGGTGTTAAAATAGTTATAGAAGGCGTGCCATTACTTATGCCACGTATGAAACATGAGCCAATGTGAGAAGAAGGCATTTGATTTTAAGGTTTTGGTTGAGCATTATTCTATGTGCAGCCTTCCCTACTCAAGTACTGTTCATATATTCATTGCTTTTGAGGAGATTATGTGCACAAAGATTTTAAGATTGAAGAATTTTTTAGGTTTTAAAATCAGATAAAAAAAAAATTTTAGGGAAAGGCAATTATTTGGAAGTGTGAAGGTATAAGGTAAGAAAAAGTTGCTTTTGGTTTCTATTTTGAAGTGGCACGTGAATATTTTAAAGTGGTGGTCAGAAATTCAAAGAGGGATCTTAAATTTTGACAAAGTGTGATAATTTTGTTATGGTCAAATATAACGAAGGTGGTTGTGAAATTCTAGAGTTTTTTTTTATTTGGAGCAATAAGGTAAAAATTGTTGAAGGCTTAATTTGATGAATGTTTAATAATATCTTGGAGATATAAGGTTGATTAGTGTATGGGTCTATTATTGGTTCAAATTGACATTATCATCTTTTAATCATGAATGCACATATGTCAAATATCACTTACGCTTTCAGGGACATCTTTTCTATTCATGATGAGGCCTCCAAAAACTCGTCCAAGACATCAGTTGGTTAAAGTGTAACCGCATCATATTGGAGGCAGGTGGCATCGGAGGATGGAGGATTTTCCATCATCTCAAGTTAGCTTTCGCTTTGAGATGATGCTTTGCATGAGAAGCGTTTTTGGTTTTGGTTTTTTTGCTTTTCTTTGTTGATGCTGACGGATTTGAAGAATGTATGTTTTGTGAAGATTTTGTTTTGGAGATAGGTTTGGGATTTAGTGTTGAGCTCAATATGGATTGTTGTCCAGTGAGCTTCAGAGTATATGATCGAGAATTATACCCTTTCGCGGTCACTAGACAATGATAGAGATCTATCGTATCTCTTAGGGATTGTTGTCGAATAATTCAAGACTCTATGATTTGAGAGTCCGGGACTAAAGAGCTCAAGAACACAACTCGAAGCTATGCCTTTCCAAGGGTAGACATGACAGCATGATGGAGCCCCCCACTTGGTTCAAAATTTGTTCTTTAGGAAAAGATCTTCTATAAAATATGTATTCATATTATGTAATCAACTTTGTTGAGTATATTAGCATTCAGACGGGTCCCTTGGTACTATTGTAGGAACAATGTAATAAGGGGGGAATGTTGGCATAATAGTCATAGTAACAATGGTATTACATTGTTAAATTTGCATTTATAGGTTAGTTTATTCATATTAAATAAATGTTAGTTTGTGGGAGTTACATTCACGTATGGAGGTTATGTAGGTAGTTATAAAATAGTTAAAGGGAAGAGGCTTTTATAAAGCCAATGTAATGCAATGTGAAAATCATCTGAAGACAATAATATATTATTCTATGTTTTATGTTTTGCTGTGTTAAAATGGTTTGATCTGTTTATTTGAATTTGTGCTCACCATATTTTAAACACAACCATTGGGTGTGAATTTTTTATGGGGTTTTTAATTACAGAGAGAGGAATGATATGCATGGGTTTGGACGTGTCAGTTTTGAGTGCAGGAGGTTTTTGCAAGATAGGTGTGGGTACACATGTCTGTGTGCAAGGCTCGTCAAGAACAAGTGTCTTGACCTACTGCACTGGGCGCCTTCCAAAAATTGAACAAAAAACCTTTATTTCTGCCATAGATTTATGAGAATGTTTTGTTTTCATTGTTTACGGTTGGCCGAAGACATGTCGGCATTTGTCTAGTGAGTCAGGGTTTTCTAGGTTATATTATGTTTGGTCATGTTGGTGAGTCAATATAGCTAATTACTACACCTTGTAGATGCACCCATAAATGATAACAAAAAACTATCCCTTAATATGAATCCACTTAATTTCATATACACAACCAACAGGGCGCAAGCATGCATGAACATGATTCACAAATGATTTAAACAATTTTAGGTTGCCCAAAATGATTCCCTAGTGATAAAATAGAACCATGAACAACATGTAAAACCTAAACTAATTATACTCCTACTCCTACAACTATCCAAAATAGAGGATTAATTTGAATGAGATTGATGGCCCTTCACCAGACTAAACCGATACCTACTCCAATGGGCAACTAAGTCACGAACAACAAAGAGGGGGGAATGGATCTAATAAGCATCGACAGAACTAAACATGCATATATACCTATCTCAGATCAAATCCCACATGACAAACATACTTAATTATCTAGAAAAGACATGCAATAATCCATCTGCACAAAAGAATGACTCAACACAAAGGCTTGTATTGATTTAAATATTGTCATACATTATCAAAACTCTATTCCAATCATACTAGCAAGTTTGGCAAGAGAGAGTGAGTAACTGGGTTCAAACACCCCTTAAACTATCACATTCTTCTATGCAGACACATCATCACATGAAGATTTACATTACAAAATCTTTTCTACACTCTATCAAAAATATTCCCCCATGTTTGTGGCTCTAACTGGCATGATTTGAACCTTGAAATCCTTCCTGAGCATTTGCACTTCCAAAATGGTTCAGTGATCACCCCATTTTTCATATAAAACAATGCATATAAAGCATTTTTCCTTCACAAATTCTGAGTGGGAAGACCCTAAACGCCCACCTACAGAAATTAATTCATTTACCAACTCCCCACCTATCTATACCTGATCCATTCATGTCTTCAACAACTTGACCTAAGTGTTTATGATGCCTGGGAGTAGTTGCTAAAATCAAATGTGAAGCAGTGCTTCAAAAAAAATGTGTTTTAACATTTTGAAACCATTTAAAATACTCACCCATTACTTTGTTTAATTCCTCTTGACTTTATCCTTATTTTACTCCCTTTTGTGACTTTCAACGATTCAAGCCTTTTAGGAACTTCAGAACTATTCATGCTTTATTTTACTTCTCACTTGGCTATCATTTTAGTGAATTGGGCCATCCTACATGAACTTATCGATAGGTTTATACTTAGAATACTTTTAGAGGGGGGAATATTCAAAGGGTATTTCGATGGACTTGGGAGAAAATTATGCAGGTTTGGGAACTGGAAAATTTGGGTCCTAACAACACAAAGGGTTGTTGGCATAGTTGAGCCTTAACTATTGAGTTTGATTAAGTTATAGGTATAGTAGGATTTTAAATTGGGGTAGTTTGAGGCTAAATTTGATTTGGATACGGTATTCCTTTTGGAGGTAGAGGGCCTATAAGGATCTGAGGAAAAGTGGTTGAGACAAACCTAGTAATAATAGTTACTCTTAGAGACTTTAGAGCTCCATTCATTTGCATGTAGAATTTCCAAGTGAATTAGATGAGAGTAGTTATTCAAAAAGCATGTAAATAAGGTTGTACCAATAATATTAGCTAAGGTGAGACTCATGTCCCACTAAGCATGCCAAAAATGTTTGATGGCCTAAATATTTGTTTAGAATAAATTCATTATGCAAGGCTACCAAGCATGGAAAGCCTTACAGATGTGGGAAAGGCCAATGAGTCAATCTCCAAGATTATAAGGTCGTCTCCTTATCTATTTTAACTTAATCCTAATTATTGGGGTGAAAGGGTAATGGAATCCAAGAAATAAAATAACATAAAGGAAGGAGGCTCATGCTGAATAGATATCCTTTTATAACCAAAAATAGAGATTTACAACAAATAGCATAATAGTCAATAGAAATTATGGTAAGAAAACATAATATACATTAGACAAATTCATACACAAACAAGAGTCAGAATTTCAAGAATAACAATCTCTTATATTAATGTTTTGATAGTATTGAATAACCACATATGATGAAATGTCATTATCTCTAGACATATATACATAGAAATTTCTCTTACTTGATTATAAAAGAGTAAGAAAATGTATTACATTTAAATCTCAGAAGCTCATCTACATAAAATAGAATATAAACTATAGAAAATCATATAGGCCTCTATATATAGAATCTGTCTAACACAAGAGAAATTACCACCAAAAAAATGAAATTCAAATTTGAAGCTCTCAAGAGGAAGGATCCAATTATAAGTTGAATGATAAAATAAACACAAATTGAGCAAGGCCAGCATCTTGAATGCCTCTATTGGTAGATGAAGTACCTTGAATTAAATGGAAGGTACTCAGTCTAGTGAATTCTAACTCTCTTCTATGTATATGCCAACACCGATAAGGTGAATGGTCAAGCTACAAATGGTACAAGAGAAGTGGTTGTTGGGCATGAATGTTGTATGATACCTACAACTTGAAACTTGAAATGTATGATCCTAAAATCCTACTCAATGTGTACCCCTAAAAGTAGAATTGCATTAAAATTATCAAGAGAGGCTATAGACATCAAAATTTAACTATTGAGTATCATCACTACTAAGAATGGCTAGGGAATAGCCTCATTACTCTCAAATCTCTGAATGAGATCCATCATGGAAAAATTAAATGATTCACATTGCTCCTAGGGAAAAATATTATGCCTTTCTCCATGAACTCCCAAGAACACACCATGTACAACACCTATAGGGAGCCCCCATGGACAAAACAAAAAGAAAAGAACAAGGTAAACCCTGTTGCTAATAAAAGATACTTAGCACAAAAGCGATGGGGCCACCCTATTTCTATGAACCAATGACATGTGTGGATATCAAAAACTATATGTTTTGCACAAAAAACCCCCATGTAAACTTGGATGAAGGATGACATGGAACGATCAGAATAAATTCACAAGCTAAACCTTCAAAACATATAAAATTACCTCACATGCACCACAAAACTACAAAATACTAAGGGAAAATGATCCGCCATTGTTGCAAGCCATGTTGAACCACACTTTAGATAAGGTAGAGGAAATCTACCACATGAAGTGAAGAATTCACTACAAGGTGCTCCAATCAAAACATTTAGCATGCAAGATAACCATTAGTAGTCAAATTAGGCAAAAGGATCTACATGGAAAAGATAAAATTGATTTGAATTAGGAGGACAAGGTCGTGGGTATGACTATGTCCAATGGATTGGATTTTGCACACAATGTAGTCCAGGGTAAAATATTGACTGCAAAATGAATAGGTTTAGACCACTTAAAGTTGGGGTAGGAAAAGGATTGGTAGGTTCAAATTTTGATCAACTTATGCATTGAATATTTTGGTGCTAAAAAAATGTAGGCCCTCCTCTCTAGCACCATGACCTAGAGTGAGACAAGGGGAACAAGGTATTTCAAATAGGGAGAGTGACACATCAGCAAAGAGAGGGTGGTTTTGGACCAAGATATAGGATTAGGGTAGATCCTCTTCTTATTCAGACTCTACATAACCTAGGGGGTATTTGTTAGTGTAGGTTTTTTATTTTCCTTAGTTCATGAGGTATTTATTTTTCCTACACATATTATTAATCTTTCTTAGGTTATTTATAGGCATGGTTATTATGAGAACATATGGCATAATCCATCGGTTACATGTGCCGCTCTCACCCACATTTGGGTAGTTGAGCCTCACACCCTCTTTTGGATTTATTTTCCACCTCTTATAACCATTTATTTGTCTTTATTTGAGTAGGTACAACCATGTATTTTGACATTTACCAAGTAGGTAAAACTCTTGCCTATTCTAGGTAGTTGGAGTTATTAATCCTCTTGGATGTATATGCCTCTATATTTCTATATATACAACACTCACCTCTCACTTTTTCTAGTTAGTGAGAGTAATGTGAGCATTTCCTAAATTCTCTTGTAGTCTTGTCTCTCAAATTCTCTCTTTCAAGATAATCTTTCCATTCTGCTATTTTGATCTTCGATCATCTATCAATTGGAGTGTGTGTGAAATACAATCGACAATAGATCATGGTTGATATTCTCACTTCTCAAAGAATCTAACATGGTATCAAAGCTTTGTTTTCTAATATAACTCATTTTATTATTCTATTATTTGAGATATTTAAGACTAATCATTGCTAATATTTTTCTTAAAAACCTATTACACTATTCTCTTGCATCTTTGGATGATTTTGAGAATCAAAGTAGTTTAGAAGAAAAATAAGCATTTGGTAATACTCTAGTTTACATATATGTTCTTGTGAAATCTAGGTGATTGCATCTTTTTGGTAATCTTGGTGACATTTTCATCCAATCAGGGAGGCTTGAGAAAGTCAAGATTGGCTTTCATTTCACCAAAACCAGGGATCAGAGGACCCAATTACAAACAGGGGTTTGAAGCATGGTAACAGAAGGCAGCTATCATTTCAAAGCACTTTCAGCCTAAATGAACATTTCCATCATTCTCAAAAGGCCCAAAAATATAAAAATCAACTGTCAAATCATTGAAATCAGAGTTAGGGGCCTCTAAGGCAATTTTTTGCCTACTAGGTTGCATGAATCACTGTACAGTACAACCCATATGGAATTTTTTAAATAAAAAATAAATTAAAGTTTTGCATAGTGTACAGAGAAATTGTAGTGGTGGCACTACTCCTAGCACGACCTACACAGTGTTGTTGCACCGTCACACCACTAGTAGGCCACTACTTGTCCCTACTGCCATTCACAACCACCTTTCCATTACCAACAATAGCTAAATCCAACAGACCACCAGTGTCACATCCTCCCAACACCACTCCACCAAACAAAACCACTATTTTAGGAGAAAGGTGATTTTGCATATTTTTTTGGTAGTTTTCATTTGAAGCTAGCGATTTTTTCTTGTACGGGTAATTCTGGCGAATTCTAATGGCGGTATCGGAATATTATGACCATGGAAAATATCTAATGGAATCTCATAATATTTTAGTGATGATTTCATCATGAATTAATGCTGACATTAGCATCCTTTTGGAAAATTCAACCCCCTCGCCATGACAATTTTTAATTTTGCAGTCAAACAAGTTGAAGGCTAATAACTTGAGCTTACGAACTCCTTTTTTAGTGCGATTTTTTTTATTTGGGTTAGAATTTCATGATCTATGTAGTGGCCAAGTTATTTTTCTAATTGATACTCCATTTTTTTAAAATTGAAGATTATTTTAGAGTTTGTTGTTTAGTTCTCATTTTGAAACCTTCCAAGGGCCATAACTTATGCAAATGGACTCCTTTTTGAGTCTTTTTTTAGAGTGTATATTTTTCTACATACTTTACATTGGTGCTCTCATATTGTACTAGAATTATATTTTTAGTATTTTGGCCATTTTTGGGCCTTGTAAGAGTCTAAAAATCTTATACTTGTATTGTAAATTGCACTAATTATAAAGTGCCACATATTGTACTCTCTGAGGGGTTTTCCTCTCTCTATTTTATAGGGGGGGCTATTCTTTTGTGGGGGGAATTTTTTGTATATTGAAACTTCATTAGGCTTAATTTGTCACGACTCACATTTTCATCCACCTAAGTTGCGCTTAGGGGGGTGTTAGTGTAGGTTATTTATTTTCCTTATGTTAGGGGATATTTATTTTTCCTACACATATTATTAAGCTTTTTTAGTTTATTTAGGAATGGTTATTATGAGAACACATGGCATAATCCACCAGTTACATGTGTCGCTCTCACCTACTTTTGGGTAGTTGAGTCTCACACCTACATTTGTCTCTATATATGTAGGTGCAACCATGTATTTTGGCATTTACCAAGCAGGTAAAACTCCTGCCTATTCTAGCTAGTTGGAGTTATTACTCCTCTTGCATGTATATGCCCCTATTTTTCTCTATATACAACACTCACCTCTCACTTATACTATTCAATGAAAGTAATATGACCATTGCCTAAATTCTCTTATAGTCATGTCTCTTGAATTCTCTCTTTTAGGATAATCTCTCCATTCTACTATTTTGGTCTTCAATCATCTATCAATTGGAGTGCATGTGATCTACGATTGACAATAGATCTTGATTTAGATTCTTGCTTTTTTGTAGAATCTGATAGTATTCCCTTGAGGTCTTTACATAGGGCAATAATTTGAAAAAGGCTTTGAATACCATGCCCTAATGGTAGTCAGGAACAAGCTTACTAGACGACATCAACAACATATTACAAGCAAGCATATAAGTGCACCTAAAATATAATCAATTTAAATTATTAAATATGAATCCCCTTAAGTCACTTACATAAATGTTAGAAATTTAAGTAATATGACCATTGCCTAAATTCTCTTATAGTCATGTCTCTTGAATTCTCTCTTTTAGGATAATCTCTCCATTCTACTATTTTGGTCTTCAATCATCTATCAATTGGAGTGCATGTGATCTACGATTGACAATTGATCTTGATTTAGATTCTTGCTTTTTTGTAGAATCTGATAGTATTCCCTTGAGGTCTTTACATAGGGCAATAATTTGAACAAGGCTTTGAATACCATGCCCTAATGGTAGTCAGGAACAAGCTTACTAGACCTCATCAACAACATATTACAAGCAAGCATATAAGTGCACCTAAAATATAATCAATTTAAATTATTAAATATGAATCCCCTTAAGTCACTTACATAAATGTTAGAAATGAAGGTGCAAACCACACAATAAAAATATGATTTAAACCTTATTTATGTCCTCTAAACAATGTAGAATCAATGGAGATTGCAACATAAATATAACCCACTACACAAAAATAACATGCATTAAGAATTGAACACATAACACAGTATGTAACATGGAGAAAACCCATTTAGGTAAAAAACTCCACTAAGAAAAGAGGCTCCAAGTTTTATTATCTTCAAATATGAGATTACAATACATGCACTTCCTCGTCTTCAGTCTTCAATCCAACAATGCCTGTTACTCTCAACTCTAATAAAAACATAGTACAAATATCAGGTTATAAAAGGGGGTTGCCTTCTAGGGAAAGAAAAATGAAATAATATCGACCATCAGATCTGTGACCTAATGACGAATGGTCCAAATTTACAATGATAAAATTTGGCTCTGGGGGTGCTACCCCTGAGCCCCTGCCAGGGTGCGCGGCCCCCTAGACCCCCCGCTGGGGGGATGACCCTCAGACCTGGAAAGCCCCCTATGACCCCCTATCATAAACAAATTAGCATCGGCGACCAGATATAAACATGTGGCTGAAACAAGATCACTGCTGGTGAAACCTTACATCCCTTATGAATGATTTACAAACAATATTTAGGAGTAATTAATTACATAGTATTTACAAGGTTGATGACATCTTAATCCAACATCATCATCAAACCCCTCTAAATATCTATCTGACATGAGCTCACTAGAGATCTACAATCATGAGGCAATGGATTATAATGATGAGTCAAGCTTCTACATGTACAAACCTATTAACATTTCATACAAGTATGAGTCCCTTAAGATATGGAAAGGCAATGATGTTTGTTTGTGTAGGTAGGCAGAGTAGAAGACTAAACTAATCCCACAACTAACACGAGAGGAAATTAAAATGAGATGTGTTTGATCCTTCACCAATTTGATTAGTGCCTACTCCATTGGGAAATAGAGTCATGAACTATGAGGAGGAAGGAGATATGTCCACAAAGCATAACTAGAACCAAACTATGCATATACATACAAATCAATAATAACATTACATGCAAATGGATATACTTAATAATCCATCTCAGAAGTGCAAGAATCCACATGGAACAAAGGAAAGACCATCATAAAAGATTTGTAAAAAATGAAAATGTTGCCATCATCCTCCCTATTTGTACCAAAATAGGATCTTTGGAATAGCGTATGGACAACCATCAAAGCATAAAGGATATAGAATTTTTGTCACATGTTGTAATTGCAGCTTCCCTTGTAGACATGTATGCAAAGTGTGGAAGCATAGACAAGGCACGTGGATTGTTTGATAGAACACCACAAAGAGATGTCCTCTCATGGGATGCAATGATTGCAAGATATGCAAAAAATGGATTTGTTGAAAAGACTTTAGAAATTTTCAAGTAAATGCAATTGGCACATGTAAAGCCAAATTCCACAACATTTGCCAGCATCCTCCCTATCTCTACCAAAATAGGATCTTTGGAACAATGTATGGACAACCATCAAAGCATAAGGATATAGGAATTTTGTTACATGTAATTGTAGCTGCCCTTGTAGACATGTATGCAAAGTGTGGAAGCATAGACAAGGCACGTGGACTGTTTGATACAACACTAGAAAGAGATGTCCTCTCATGGAATGCAATGGTTACAAGACATGCAAAAAATGGATTTGTTAAAAAGACTTTAGAAACATTCAAGCAAATGCAATTGGCACATGTAAAGCCAAATTCCACAACCTTCGCCAGCATCCTCCCTATCTCTACCAAAATGCAGTTGCCCTTATAGACATGTATACAAAGTGGGGAAGCATAGACAAGGTACATGAACTATTTGACATGTCATTTCACGGAATGCAATGATTACAAGATATGCAAAAAAAGGTTTTTTTTATAAGGCTTTATAAACTTTCAAGAAAATATGATTGGCAGGTGTAAAGAAAAATTCCACAACCTTACCCAGTATCTTCCTTGCCTATGCCAAAATGGACATGTTAGATTCAGGGCAAACAACTGAGAGGGGGGGGGGGTGAATCAATTGTTAAAACTTTCTTTCCAATTATACACTTAAAATCTTCTTAGCATATCAATATGCCAATCATGGAGACATAATGCATTCAATCAAGAACAGAAACACATCAACACATAAGACACCAAGATTTTGACATGGAAAACCTGGTTAAGGGAAAAACGACAGGGTGATTAACCCAAGATTGTATTCTCTGTTAGAAGAATAGAAAGAACAAAATGGCACATACCAATTAGGGCTCACTGCCCTAGCACAATGCTCATAAGAGGCTCACTACCTACAAGAGACTCACTGTCTACAAAAAAATAAGTATCACATACTTGAACTAGAGAATAGCATCTTCACCATGTCTGAATCAGTTCCATTTAAGCCCAATACCTCTACCCTACCTTTTGCTCCGCTCTTCGCTACCACACTCACATCTCCACAAGACACACTTTGAAATGACTTCACAATCCCTTATTTATACAAGGCATCAACTTAGGAATGATCATCTAAGTCGGCAAACATCAACAAGAACATCCACAGGATGTGTAATTCATCCGGTCGGCTAGTCTCAGGAAGAACACTAACATCCAGAGGTTGTTCTTCAATTACGAGCTCTATCTCCAATGCGGACCATCAACATGATCTCGACATGCTCCAAAGACCTCCACAAGATTGCCTGAATCACTAAGAACATCCGCACTTCATCTGCTTACTGAAATTCTTCTCTCTTTCATCCGGAACCTCGAGAACACAATCTGTCACCACTGTCACCAAGGAATGGATACTTCCGAACCTTCAAACAATGAACCACTCGAGTTGACACTTCCCAAAGACCTCCTCAACATTCCCTCAAATCCACATAATAGGATAATGCATTTCCAGAACTCACCGGACCTATCTATGTCACTCTGTCACCTTTGCCTTCCTACCGAAACCAGTTTTACTTGAACAGCCATAACTTCTTTAGATCTTCATGTGGACCTCTAAAATCTTTACTGGACCACCTTAAGACACATATCTACAAACCCTTTAAACCACATCCTTTGATCCTCATCCTATCTTAAACTTTTGCCTTACTATCATCACTCTTCTTTCTGTTCCTGATTAGGACTAATTTTTTCAATATCCTTAGCAACCGGATCAGCCAATCCTTATCATTAATGCAACAGGAGTATGTTGGCATCAATGACAACACCGGTTAGGCCCATACTTGCAACAAACTCCCCCTTTGTCATTGATGGCAACATATGATGTGAAAAACTATTTTGACCATCAAGACAAGAACTTCTCCTTACTATCACAACTCCCCCTATCAGCAACAACCATTCACATGTCTTCTCTCCCTTTACTACTCCCCCTTTGATCAGCAACTACTTGTTTTTCACATGTCTTCTCTCCCCCTTTGACATCAATGGCAAAGGGCACATACTTGCAAATCCACCACTTCAGAGTCATACTAGCTACTCCCCCTGAGTAGCAGCTCCCCATCATCAATCTGGACCAAAAGATATGACTGTGATATCCATTGAACTTATGCACATCAGTGCACCTTAGTTCATCACCGGAGGGGCAATAACCCCTAACTTCTCCCTGAGATACTCAAAAGAGTCCTTAGGTAGAGGTTTAGTAAAGATGTCTGCAATATGATCCTTGGAAGGTACAAACTCCAATCTGACTTCATTCTTGTTCACTTGCTCTCTCAAAAAGTGAAACTTGATGGATATATGTTTAGTCTTTGAATGCAACACTAGATTCTTAGATATGTTTATTGCACTTGAATTATCACAGAAAATTGTGATAGGCTCCTCATACTCCACTCTGATGTCTCTTAACATCTACTTCATCCACAAAACTTGAGTGCAACTACCTACTATTGCAATATATTCTACTTCTGCAGTGGACAGAGATATTGCCTCTTGTTTCTTGCTCAACCAAGAAACCAATCTCTTCCCCAAAAAGAATGCTCCACCACTGGTACTCTTCCGGTCATCCACATCTCCTGTCCAATCCACATCTGTATATGCATGAAGAGAGAAATCATGGTCTCTGGGATACCACAATCCATACTCAACTGTCCCTTTTAGATATCTAAAAATTCTCTTGATTGCCATGACATGAGATTCTCTAGGATCAGCTTGGAATCTAGCAACAAGACCAACAAACTGCATAAAGTTTGGTCTAGTTTGAGTGAGATACAACAATCCTCCAATCATTGACCTATACTTTTCTAATCAGCCTTGGGAGAGTCATCATCTTTGCTCAACTTACATCCGGTTGCCATGGGAGTATTCATTGGCTTTGAATCTTCCATCCTAAATTTCTTCAAAAATTCTTTCACATATTTCATCTGAGAAATGAAGATTCCTTTCTTTGTTTGAATGATTTATAGACCCAAAAAGAAATTCATTTCCCCAAGCATGGACATCTCAAATTCACTTTTCATTTGATTTGCAAAGGTTTTACACATACTATCTCTTCCTCCAAAAATGATATTATCAACAAACACTTCAATAATCAAGATGTTTTCATGATCAATTTTGAAATACATATTACTGTCAGCAGTACCTATGTTGAAACCAATCTTCAAAAGATGCTTATCCAATGTTTCATACCAGTCTCTTGGAGCTTGCTTCAATCCATATAATGCTTTCTTCAACTTACAAACCATATCATCCTAATCAGACAATTGAAATCCATCCAGTTGCTCAATGTAAACTTATTCTTCCAAGTCACCATTCAAGAAGGTAGACTTGACATCCATCTAATACACTTTGAAATCCTTGAAGGCAGCAAAGGCAACAAATAATCTGACTACTTCAATTCTTGCCACCAGAGCAAAAGCTTCTTCAAAATCAACTCCTATTTGAGAATAACCCTTGTAGACCAATCTGGCTTTATTTCTGATTACTTCACCAACTTCATTCAGTTTGTTCCGGAAGACCCATTTTGTTCCAATGACATTTTTGTTTCTAGGTCTGGGAACAAGATCCCAAGTGTGATTTTTCTCAATTTGCATCATCTCTTCCTCCATTGCTTTAGTCCAGTTTACATCATTGCAAGCTTCATTCACTGTCTTAGGTTCAATCTTTGAAATCAGACAATACTCATCTGAATCTTGAGCAATTCTTCTTCTTGTTTGTACACCTTTGCTTTTGTCACCTATGATCTGATCTTCAGAGTGGTTCAGTCTCACATACCTAGGCACTTTGGGAGTTTCTTGCACTTCTGCTTCTTGATCAGGCTCATTGAAACTCATCTCTTCTTCCTAATTTACCAGATTAGTTTGAATCTGAATCGCAGAAGGGGCTTGGACTCCTTGAATTAGAACACCATTCTGATCATCTTCATCATATTCATAAAACCTTGAGGTTTTTTCAATTCCTTCATCAACCTTCACATTTGTACTTTCTATAATCTTTCTCAGTTTCTTGTTATAACACTAGTATGCTTTGCTTTGAGTAGAATAACCCAAGAATATTCCTTCATCACTTCTAACAAAAAAACTTGCCTAGATCTTCATCTCTTTTGATGTAACATTTGCTACCAAAGAATCTAAAATACCTCACAGTAGGAGTGATGCCAAACCAAAGTTCATAAGGAGTCTTACCGGTATTGCTTCTGATTTGAACTCGATTGAGAGTATAGACTGTAGTGCTGACAACTTATCTCCAATAGACTTGAGGAACATTTTCTTCCATCATCATTGTCCTCTATGCTTCCTGGATGGTCTGGTTCTTTCTCTCCACTACTCCAATCTGCTATGGAGTCCTAGGAGCAGACAACTGTCTCTTTATTCCATGTTTCTCATAGAATTCTATGAACTCACCGGATGTGAATTCTCCACCTCTATCAAACCTCAGACACTTTAATTTTAATCTAGTTTTATTCTCTACCATAGCTTTGAATATTTTGAATTTCTCAAAAACTTCTGATTTCTCTTTTAGAAAAGTTACCCACATCATCTGGGAGTAGTCATCAATTAGTAACATGAAGTATCTATCACCTTGCACACTCCCGATTCTTGCTGGACCACATAAAATAGTATGAACTAAGTCTAATAATCCGGTAGAAGACTGTTCCTTTCTTTTAAATGAGACTCTGCTTTGTTTCCCCAACTGACATTCTTTACACAAGCTATTTGTAGGTTTCACCAATTTTGGAAGATCTCTTACAACCTGAGTGTTACTTATCTTGATGATATTATCAAAATTTACATGACACATCCTCCTATGCCATAGCCAACTCTGATCAATTTGCACAAATAGATAAATTTTACCAGTACCAACTAAATGGAAGATATTACCTTTTGTCTAAGTACCGGATGCAATCTCTGTTCCAGAACTTTCAAAGATTTTACCTTTTCCATTCTTGAATTGGAGATCATAGCCCTTGTCCATCAACTGTATGACTCTAAGAAGATTGTGCTTCAATCCTTCAACATACAGTACATTACCGGTTTTGTTCCTTCCATCAAAAGAAATAGTTCCTCTTCCTCTGATTCTACCAGCAGAATTATCACCAAACTTTATTACTCCTCCTTCATACCTTTCCAAATCTATGAACTTATTTTTGTCACCTGTCATATGGTGAGAACAACCACTATCAATGACCCAATCATCCTTTTCTTCAACTTGGGCAGCCAGAGCTCTTTCTACAATTTTATGATTGATAGATTCAGAGGACGTTGGTGTTGATAACTGAGAGGGGGGGTGAATCAGTTATCTTAATTGCTTCAGCTTTTTGAACTTCCTTAACAGTTAATGCAATATTAAATCAAATGAATAAACATAACCATGAAATGGAAAAAATACCAATACACATGGCACAATGATTTTGACGTGGAAAACCTGGTTAAGGGAAAAAACCACGAGGTGATTAACCCAAGATATTATTCTCTGTTAGAAGAATAGAAGATACAAAATGACACTTGTCAATTTGGGGCTCACTACCCGAGCACACTGCTCACAAGAGGCTCACTGCCTACAAGAGACTCACTGTCTACAAGAAAGGAAGATAACACAATGTTTGAACTGATGAGAAGCATCCACACATGCTAAGATTTAGTTCCGGTTGAGCTCAATAAACTGATCTGCTGTACTTCATTCTTACTTTCTTTTGGTTTAGCTGTCCTGTCACATTCCGAACTTGTCTTACTGCCTTCACACTACTCTCCTTCTTTTCTTCACACAATTACTCATTCACACCACATGCCTTCATATCTAAATTCATCTAGTATATATATCCGCATAAGTAATCTCACCACCTTTCTAGTCGGCATCCGGAATAGTCAATATTTTCCCAAGCTTTAATTTGTCAGCTGGATCCTTGCTTACCAAGTGATGCGGATCTAGGAGATGCTTGTAGAAGTCATCAATCATGTCGGCCAATCATGAATGATACCTCAAGAAACTTAGTCATCAGCAATATCTCTTCTGGATTTGGGTCTGACACTCTACCGGTACAATTCTTCCTCTGTCTACTCTACCAAATAGGAACCCAACACTCAAGTGCTCATATCTCTTCATCCTTCCATCACCGAAGGCTAAATCCTTGGAATCTATTATTCAAGGTACTCCTCTTGACTTCCTGAAATCCACACTTCACTGAGATACTTCCTCTGAGAGATCCGAACCTAACTGTCGGACCTTGCTAACTGCTCTGTTCTTGCTTACCGGATCATAACACTTCTTCAATCTGACTTCCGGTAGAGACACATCATGTCTTGTGGATGTGTGCGATGACTTTTGTTTCCATCAATGACAACATACATGAATCCATATAGTGTCTCTTGCCAACAATCTCCCCCTTTGGCATTGATGGCAACACTTAGTGAAAAATGACTAAGTGTCACACTATACTCCCTCTTGGCTGATGCTCTATTTTTATATACATTTTTTGGAGCTCTCCCTTAGCTGGATTCCTCATTTTTCACTGATCCTCACTCCCCCTTTGACATCAATGGCAAAGGGTAGGGTCTGCACACCAAAATTCTCAAATAAGTCAACTATACTTAGCCGCATAAATATATATATAGCATACTTACATATACTGGAGTATGTCTGCAAAAGTTGTCTTCAATTGGACAAATTTTGTTGCCCAACTTTGCTTCATTCTGTCCAAAATTGAGATGTGACCACTCAACAAGAATGCAAACGCGTCTGCCCTTTTTAAATCTATCAGATCACTAGTCCAAGCTGTGATCTGAGCTTCTTTTATGGCCTCATGCATAGCCCCTAACTTAGGGATAATTATCCCTCTTAGTTCACCCAACCTACTTATTCTATTTTTCTTTTCCTTCTCAAGCTTCTTGATTTCATTCAAGACTGCAATAGTCTAACATTTGTGATTTATTATGGAAGAGGAGAGAGGATCAAAATTCTTAAGAGAGTTTTGTCAGTTTGTCCTATTCTTTCACTTTCTTCTCAATATCCAATGTTACTTTGGACCATGATAAACAAAATTTGTACATTTCCCCACCATCTTTAAGAGCATTTTCTAAGCTTTTGATCCCAATATTCATATTCCTCCTATCGTTAGTTAATAACCCTTGTACCTTTGATAATCTTTTTGCCAAAAATTCCTTCTAGACCTTATCTTCTGCTGACTTCTCTAGGGAATCAAAATGTGTGATAACACTATTGACTAGAGATTTGAGATTACCGAATGAGGAGGCTGAGGGATCCTTCTGAAAAGATGGCATGACCTTTTCTAATACTCCGGATGCAACTTCAATTATCACAGTCTTCCATGCGAGACTTAGGAGTTTTTCTTTTGCCTTTGCATTAGCAAATGAATCTATCTTCATTGTTTGTACCATGGAAAGAGAATCAAAATCAAATGGTCCTTGTAGAAGTTCCGGTTCATCAATCTCCATTGTCTCTTTGTTTAAGAATTCTTTGACAGTTTCTATAGTGTCCCTTGCCAGAGACAGATTCTTCTTCTCTTCTATAGTCTTAGAGCTGTCTCTTGGAGCTTTCTCTCCTTCTACACTCTTACCACTAACAGCTGTGGTCTTCTCTATTGAACTCTTCTTTCCTTCTGCAACCTTAGTACTGTCATCTTCTTTTTCTTTATCCTCTATTCTTTCTTCTCCTTTGGATCCAGAGTCAGTAGGGGAAACCGGAGGAGTGATATTTGTTTGTTCATGGGCCACCTCTTCCAGAGCAGAGGATTCCAAGTCCTTATCTTTTTCTTCACCAGTGTCCATTACTTCTTCTGTCATTGCCTCAGTAGATTCTTTTTCAACACTTGTAGCCAAGGGATCAACACCCAAGTCCTCTATAATAGGAATGTTGAATCTTGTGTATGCATTCTGGAGGATCTCTTCTGTCTCTTTTGCTATTTTGTCAGTTTCTCCGAGCATAAGTTGATTCATTCTTGCTTTGCTCCAGAACTCATCCTTGCAATCTTTGAAAATCATATTCATTTGCTTTGAATCAATTGAAGGATAAAGTTGAATGGCTATCTGTTCTTGGATCTCAAGATCTTTTGCCATAGCATTATTCTTTCTTATTTCTAATTCTTTCTCTAGGCTTTTGGGAATAAGAGATATAATTTCAATAAAAGCTTTATTGTAGATATTCAGATACTTGACTACTACTTGTTGCAAGATCTTTTGGTCAGTCTCATTATAATCATCATAGAATTCAACCATTGGTTGAAGGTTTCCATCCATAGTAACTGATTTGACGACATCATCTAATGATAGAGTGGGCTTTTCAACAAACTCTTCTGCCTCTGCCTCCTTGGTTTCACTGGATACTTTCCTTTTCTTTTTCATCTTCTTGATTTCTTTATCAGATTCTGTCTCTTCTTCATCTTTCTGGCTTATATACGACCTTGTTGCCTTTTTCGTTATTCTCTTTTCACTTTTACCAAATGATTTTTCTTCCAGTTTTGATGCCTTGGTGCTTTTAGCAGTGATAGGTGCAGAGCTCCTAGAAGATCTGGTCTGCGAGGAGGATTCTACCAGAACACTTTGCTTTTCTGCCTCTTTCTTCTCTTTCTCAGTCCTTTCCTTCTTTTCCCTGTTGGCATCAAGTGCCTCTTTTGAGATGCCAAAGCTTTTGGTAATATTTTCTACTTCTTTTCTTACCTTTATTTTCATCTCTGGTTGCCTTAGCTCAACATGGATCTTCACACTCAATTCTTCAAAGGTTCCAAAACTTTTTGCCTTGGGATCCTTTGGTTGACTCAGCATGTGCTGAACATGTAGCTCTACAATTTTCTCATCCACCTCATACCCCATTGGCATGATCCACACTGTTCTTGGTTCCACTGCCTCCATTAGGCACTGATCAGTCTCTACCATAAAGCATACTATGTCTTTGTATTTCTCAACTAGAGATTGGGGAATTCTCTCTCTAGCTTGCATCATGTTGTGGAAGTTTTTGAAGAAACCCTAGAGAGCTATGTTTTTTGCTTTGTCATCACCAAGTCCATGCAAATAATCCCTGATTTGTATGGCAAATGGTCTGTCATTCTGCCATACCCATCCACTGGATTCAGGTAGCTCATTCATAAAGTAGAAGAATAAACACAATATTAACCCACCATACTTAAATGAATTATTTTTATCTCTCTTTATTTTTTTGCAGATTCTCCAAGAGTTGGTTTAGAAGGAGCTGACAAAGGTCATAGTCTGAATTCTTTCTTAAAATTTCATAAGCAATGTAGATAGCAGTTCCAGGTACTAAATTCTCCCTGCTAGAATGATATATCTTATATCCGATGATCATGGAGGCAAACTTGATATCCAGATCAGTGATATCTTCTATTGTCATTGCTCTTTTGTCAAACCTAGATCTAGTAGCCTCACTTACAGTCTGATTCTTGATAGATTTGAGAGTAGGTATCCCACCGGATGAGTGCAAACTGGTAACTTCCCTAATGGCATCTTTTGTGATCTTGAATGGTCCATTCAACCACATGAAGTTGTCATGTATTCTGCTCAATACATACCGGACCCATTCATCCTCAGCAAAATAGGGGAAATGTATACACTATGCAAAGTGCTTGTCTCGGAGGGCCTTGTATTAGGGTTCAAGCTCAAATGAATCATGTATTAGTTGTTTGTGGTAGATATCCCTCAATTTGAACTCTCTAAATTCTTCAATGTTTGCATGAATGTAAACCCTAATATCTTCTGTATGCAAGACACCATGCGGAACACTAGAAAATGCTCCGAGGGGATCTACTTCTAAGGATTTGTAGGGATGTTTCTTGAATTTGGGGTGAGGCCTATCAGTGATCTTCACAATATTCAGAGTAGCCATTATTCAAGGATTTACAAAGAGATATTTAATAATAGAAAATACCTCTTGCGCTTATAAGGTTCGCGGAGTGAACTTGAATGATTTGCTGATTGAATCAACTCTAACGGTTGGTCTTTGATAAGTTTGAAGGAATTTTTTGCAGAGCTCTCCTTTCTTTCTTTTTGAATGCAAATGTGCAAATGACGAGCACATGAACCCTTTTGATTGCGAGAAAAACCCTAAATTCATACTGCAATAAATGCGCGACTTAAGTTATTCTGGTTGCTCTATTCTCCTTATTCTGAAATAGATCTCTTCCAGATTACTAAGATATGCTTAGAATTATTCTTGATGAATATTGTCAATCTATCTTTATTTCACTAATCATTTGATCTATCCGCAGATCAAGATACCTCAATTTGGGATCATATCAGATCAAATTGTGATGATCTTGTTTTACCGGATGACTGTTACACCGGATCAATCTAGAAGGATTAGATTTTTCAAAATTTCTCGTGGATCTTCCAAATCTTGATCAGGGCTTATTTAGATGTTTCTCTGAAAACCCTTTAATCCGCAACCTTTCATATGCCACTTTTAAGCACCAATTAATTGGCTGGGGGAATTGGCTTAACTTATGTTGCTCCCCTTGAGCCAGAGCTCATCTATTTAGTTTTCGGAAGGAGTATCAACGCCAAATTCTGGTGCAGATCCATCCCCTACATTCTCTATACTTTTCTTCACCCAAATCTTATTCATCTCACTTTGAACTTCATCCGCATTCACTTTTCTTTTGCCTTTGTCTTGATTCTGATTATGATGCACCAGACCCCTTTTGTCCTAATTCTTGTTTCTACAGAATTTGGCAATATGACCAGATCTATTGCAATTGTAGAAAACAATTTTTCTTTACATATTTGATTGATATCCTCTTGATCTGCATTGATTAGCCATATGTCCAATTCTATTGCATGCAAAGCATTTACCATTAAATGAATTGTTCATTTGCATATATCTACACTCATGGGATTTGTGACCATACCTTTTGCAATTAAAACACTATCCGAAGGAGGATGTAATAGTTTGATTCATTCTTCTCCTACACTGATTTGCTTTATGACCAAAGTTATTGCAGTTGTGGCAGTATCCATTGAAGGATGGATATCTTTGAGCATTTGATTGTCTTACCAGAGGTCTTCTAGGCCTGTTTCTTAGATTTTCTGATCTAGAGTTCTTCTAATAGAATTCAGAGCTTTCACCTTTTTCATACCCCAAGCCATACTTGTCATCTACCCTCTTTTGGCTTTCAAGAAGAAATTCAAGTTGAGCAGAGCTTACCTTGAATTTCTCTTTATATTCATTTGTTGTTTGAAGATCCCTTTTGAAAGTGTCAATCTGATTTTCAAGTTGTTCTTCTTTTTCTTTAGCTTCTTCAAGATCAGATTCTAGATGCCTAATTCTTCTATCCATATTGTGGCAGTCTTCAGATTTCTCCTTGAGAGATTGTCTTAGGTTATCTTCAAATTTTCTTTTCTCTTCAATTTCTTGGGTGAATTTCATGACTCCTGATTCCATTTCATGTCTTATCATAATGGTCTCTTTCAATAACTTTTCACATAGCTTGATTTTCTCCTTCAGATCTTCATTTGTATCATTTGCTTCATCTTGACTTGCCAATTGCTGAAGTAGATCCTTTCTTTTTTTCATAGAGAGACTTAGTTTCCCTCTTAGTTCACTTATGAAATCATCAGCCTGTTTGAGTCTTTCTTTCAATTCATTGACTTTAGAATTAGATTGCTCAAGGTCATCTAGGGTAGACTGAAGTTGTTGCCTCATACCATACATATCCATTTGAATTCCTAGATCTTCCTCAATCTATTAGGCTCTGTTTGGAGGAACTTAGCTATGATACCAATTATTGATAACTGAGAGGGGGGGTGAATCAATTATCTTAATTGCTTCAGCTTTTTGAACTTCCTTAATAGTTAATGCAATATTAAATCAAATGAATAAACATAACCATGAAATGGAAATAACACCAATACACATGACACAATGATTTTGACGTGGAAAACCCGGTTAAGGGAAAAAACCATGGGATGATTAACCCAAGATATTATTCTCTGTTAGAAGAATAGAAGATACAAAATGGCACTTGCCAATTTGGGGCTCACTGCCTGAGCACACTGCTCATAAGAGGCTCACTGCCTACAAGAGACTCACTGTCTACAAGAAAGGAAGATAACACAATGTTTGAACTGATGAGAAGTATCCACACATGCTAAGATTTAGTTCCAGTTGAATTCAATAAACTGATCTGCTACACTTCATTCTTACTTTCTTTTGGTTCAGCTGTCCTGTCACATTCTGGACCTGTCTTACTGCCTTCACACTACTCTTTTACTTTTCTTCACACAATTACTCATTCACACCACACGCCTTCATATCTAAATTCATCTGGTATATATATCCACACAAGTAATCTCACCACCTTTCTAGTCGGCATCCAAAATAGTCAATATTTTCCCAAACTTTGATCTGTCGGCTGGATCCTTGCTTACCAAGTGATGCAGATCTAGGAGATGCTTGTAGAAGTCATCAATCATGTCGGCCAATCATGAATGATACCTCAAGAAACTTAGTCATCAGCAATATCTCTTCCGAATTTGGGTCGGACACTCTGCCAAATAGGAACCCAACACTCAAGTGCTCATATCTCTTCATCCTTCCATCACTGGAGGCTAAATCCTTGGAATCTATTAGTCAAGGTACTCCTCTTGACTTCCCCAAATCTGTACTTCACTGAGATACTTCCTCTAAGAGATCCGGACCTAACTGTCAGACCTTGCTGACTGCTCTGTTCTTGCTTACCAGATCATAACACTTCTTCAATCTAACTTTCGGTAGAGACTCATCATGTCTTGCGGATGTGTGGGATAACCTTTGTTGCCATCAGTGACAACATACATGAATCCATATAGTGTCTCTTGCCAACAGTTGGTTCTTCTTCCTTAATGGCAATGAACACCCAATCACTTCTAGATTTGTTTCCTATCTCTGATTCATCATCTGTTACTCCTTCATTATCATCTTCCTCACAAACATAGTAACAGTTCTTTTGGAACCTTGATTTGTTAGGATTTGACCTTGAAAATCTTTTCAGACATTTTGAGGCAAAATGATCAATCTTGTGGCAATTGAAACATTTAAAAGGCAATTTCCCTTCATACTTACTGGATCCTCTTGGCAGTCTTTTTGCAATAAGGGCTTCAAGCTGGGTAGTTTCTGCTTCTTCTTCTTCCATGTCTTTTCTTACTTTTTCATACCATGATAGTTTCCTTGAAGAGTTCTCTCCTAGATCAAACCTTTGTTTACCTTTTACAAAGGCACTAGCTTTGAATGCAGATTCAGTCTTGGGGGGATCATCTCCAAAGTCGGTCATTTCAAATGCAGCTAATTTACTAGCCAATTGATCTCTTGTGACAGTTGTATGGGCTCTGAATTCTTCAGTGGCAGCAACCTTGATCTTATAAGAAGCAAGAAGGGATCTGAGAATTTTGCCAACAATCTCATCTTCATCCAAGACTCCACCGGCATTTCTAATTCCACAAACAAGCTCATTTACTCTTGGCATAAAGGTAGTGATATTTTCATTTTCTCTCATCTTTAGGTTTTCAAATTTTCCTTTCAGATTTTGTAACCTTGCACATTCGACATACTTGTCTCCTTCAAGAAGAAGTTCTAGTTTTTCCCAAATCTCAAAAGCAGTTGGTAGGTCAACAACATTTGAAAGCTTTGAATCGGATAATGCGCTTAGAAGAGCTTCTATAGTCCGCAGATTGTTTTCAGGATCTGTGATTTTAGTTGGGGATTTTGGGCCACCTTGTGGAGGAGTATACTTTATTGAAGCCATGTTCTAGGACTGCACCCCCATACATTTCAAGTGACATTTCATGCGACTTTTCCAAAGATTGAAATTGCTTCCATCAAATTTTGGACTATCCTTCTTGTAGGATGACATCCTAGATCTTGTCAAGTGGTTAAGCTCTTTTAGAGGAACTTAGCTCTGATACTAATTGTTAGATTCAGGGAAAACAACTGAGAGGGGGGATGAATCAGTTGTTAAAACTTTCTTTCCAATTATACACTTAAAATCTTCTTAGCATATCAATATGTCAATCATGGAAACATAATGCATTCAATCAAGAGTAGAAACACATCAACACATAAGACACCAAGATTTTGACGTGGAAAACCCGGTTAAGGAAAAAACCATGGGGTGATTAGCCCAAGATTGTATTCTCTATTAGAAGAATAGAAAGAACAAAATGGCACATGCCAATTAGGGCTCACTACCTAAGCACACTGCTCACAAGAGGCTCACTGCCTATAAGAGACTCACTGTCTACAAAAGAATAAGTATCACATAATTGAACTGGAGAATAGCATCTTCACCATGCCTGAATCAATTCCATTTAAGCCCAATACCTCTGCCCTGCCTTTTTCTCCCCTCTTCACTACCACACTCACATCTCCACAAGACACACTTTGAAATGACTTCACAATCCCTTATTTATACAAGGCATCAACTTAGGATTGATCATCTAAGTCGACAAACATCAACAAGAACATCCGTAGGATGTGTAATTCATCCGATCAGCCAGTCTCAGGAAGAATACTAACATCCAGAGGTTATTCTTCAATTGCGAGCTCCAGCTCCAATGCGGACCATCAACATGATCTGGACATGCTCCAAAGACCTCCACAAGATTGCCTGAATCACCAAGAACATCTGTACTTCATCTGTTTACTGAAATTCTTCTCTCTTTCATTCAGAACCTCAAGAACATAGTTTGTCACCACTGTCACCAAGGAATGGATACTTCTAGACCTTCAAACCATGAACCACTTGAGTTGACACTTCCCAAAGACCTCCTCAACATTCCCTCAAATCCACAAAATAGGATAATGCATTTCCGGATCTCACCAGACCTATCTATGTCACTTTGTCACCTCTGCATTCCTGCCATAACCAGTTTTACTTGAACGGCCACAACTTATTCAGATCTTCATGCAGACCTCTGAAATCTTTACTGGACCACCTTAAGACACATATCTACAAACCCTTTAAACTGTATCCTCTGATCCTCATCCTATCTTGAACTTTTACCTTACTGTCATCATTGTTCTTCTCTGTTCCTAATTAGGACTAATTTTTTCAATATCCTCAGCAAGCGGATCCACCAATCTTTATCATTAATGCAATAGGAGTATGTTGACATCAATGACAACACCGGTTAGGCCCATACTTAGAACAGGACATCCATCAAAGGATAAAAGATATGGGAATTTTGTTAGATGTTGTAGTTGCAACTGCCCTCAGAAACATGTATGCAAAGTGTGGAAGCATAGACAAGGCACGCGAACTGTTGGGCATGATGCCTCAAAGAAATGTCACCTCATGGAATGCAATGATTGTAAGATATGAACAAAATGGATTTTTTTGATAAGGCTTTAGAAACTTTCAAGCAAATGCAATTGGCGGGTGTAAAGTCAAATTCCAAAACCTTAGAAATGGTATCTTTGGAACATGGTATAGGCATCCATCAAAGCATAAAGGATATAGAAATTTTGTCAAAAGTTGTAGTTGCAACTACCTTGCAAGACATTTATGGAAAGTGTGGAAGCATAGACAAGGTACGTGAACTATTTGACATGATGCCTTGAAATGAAATGCCATTTCATGGCGTGCAATGATTGCAAGATATTCAAAAAATAAAATAAAATTTAAAGCTTTATAAACTTTCAAGAAAATATGATTGGCGGGTGTAAAGCAAAATTTCGCAACCTTAGCCAGTATCCTCCTTGCCTATGCCAAAATGGACATCCATCAAAGGATAAAAGATATGGGAATTTTGTTAGATGTTGTAGTTGCAACTGCCCTCAGAGACATGTATGCAAAGTGTGGACGCATAGACAAGGCATGAGAACTGTTTGGCATGATGCCTCAAAGAAATGTCACCTTAGGGAATGCAATGATTGTAAGATATGAACAAAACATATTTTTTGAGAAGGCTTTAGAAACTTTCAAGAAAATGCAATTGGCAGGTGTAAAGCCAAATTCCAAAACCTTAGAAATGGTATCTTTGGAACATGATAGAGACATCCATCAAAGCATAAAGGATATAGGAATTTTGTCAAATGTTGTAGTTGTAACTACCCTACAAGACATGTATGCAAAGTGTGGAAGCATATACAATGAACGTAAATTGTTTGACACGATGCCTCAAAGAGATGTTGTCTCATGGAATACAATGATTGCAAGTTATGCATGAAATGGATTTTTCATAAGGCTTTAAAAACTCTCAAACAAATTAACAAAATAAAATTTCAACCAAATGCAATTGGCACATCTAAAACCAAATTGCACAACCTTATCCGACATCATCCTTGCCTATGCCAAAATGGGATTTGGGGAACATGGTGTGGACAACCATCAAAGCATAAAGGATATAGGAATTTTGTCACATGTATTGCATTTGCAGCTACCCTTGTAGACATGTATGGAAAGTGTGGAAGCATAGACAAGGCACATGAACTGTTTGAAATGATGCCTCAAAGAAATGCACAGTCTCATAGAATGTAATGACTGCAAGATATGCACAAAATGAATTATTTGAAAATGATTTATAAACTTTTGAGGAAATGCAATTGGCACGTGTAAAACCAAATTCCTGTAACGATAATTGATCATCGTATTAAATATTTAATATAAATTGTCATATACATAATTTCATGAACATAACATCTAGTCTATATACAAAGCCATATAGGCATGTCCAAACAAAGACATACATGCATATACAAAAATATACATCGGTAACATACAAAAGTATGTATACAAAGCCATCTAGGCATACAAAAAATGTCCCAAAATTTAGTTTCCTATGGACTTTGATCAAATAATCAGTGGCCTTTTCTTGGCCATGAGGATGGAGAGCCAATCAGTGACTCATCCTCTCTTTCCTGTCGAGTAGACCTCCTCAATAGAGATTTGTACAGTTCCACATGTTAATACAATCAAGCAATATGCACATTAATATAGAAAACATTAAATATATAACATCACATATGTAATTGATCACTTACCGCTATCCGATGATCACTCTCGGTCATCTTTTGTCTCTCTTCATTTGTAGTTGGATGAGTTGGAGTTGTGACCTCCTAGAGAAGCATCAAGAAGCAAAATTGACTAAACATAAATATCATTTATGTACATCAAATGACGTGAGATAAAACAAGAACTACAAAATGACATTTTCATGTTATTGGCTCATACCTTGGTCAAAGGATTTGAAGACATCATGGTTGTAGCAATGCCTACTTGCGCTGACTCAAAAAGATGAGGAGTCTCCATATTCAGCATCTAAAAATAGAGTTCAAGATTATTCGACCAAAATAAATACATAACACTATTTAAATGCATAATGATTAGAAATGGTTAAATTTACCTCCATATAAATGGTTTTGCGTCCAGGGGACCAAGGAAACCATGGAGGTGCTGGTGACGCTCCCTGTTGAAATCATCAAATTGTCACAAAATAATATTACCATTGATATATGTACAATAATTACGATCATTTGATAAATTACATACCTTCTGACTTGGCCTCCTCTCATAACCTGCCAATGGACAGCTAATGGAGGCAGGATGAAGACTCTAACCTTGGAATTTCATTGCGCAGATAATTACATACAAATTATTTTTTACTAATAATATAGATAGTCATATAAAATTAATTACAAATTTCAAATGAGAATGTATTAAATCAAGATGAAACTTGTAAAAAATTACCTGAGAGTCAATACCAAATGTATGTTGTAAGACATTATCAGTGAGAACAATATCATCCAATATGGATGTGTCCATCATTGGATGTTTCCCCTGCAACATAACATCCTGCCGAGAGTCCTGCCGTGAGTCCTACATCCCATAATCGCATAGGTTCCCACATGAACTGCACAAATGTGGGGACAAATGATACCTACTACTCTCACCCTCATCGGCATGGGTAAGATCATCGGTGTGCTATGCTAGAGACTGCATGAGAGTAGTCAATGAATGTAATGTCTCCACCTCAACACTCTCCTTCAAAGTCAAAGGGAGTGACATGCATTATGGCCTCAACAGGGGTCTACGTACACGGTTTTGGTCTCACTGAGCCCCATCTCTATCTTGGGCAGAGCCACCACCTCTACTCTAAAACTCTCGAATGTCAAAATAATTGGGAATCTTCTTGAGGATGAACTCACAATGGAGTTTCCTCAAGAAATATTGTGGCACCTCATTATTGTTGCATGGGTGTTCATCGAAGACCATGTATAATCTATCCCAAAAGTTTTGGGATATATCTTGATTAACACACCATTTGCAAGATTCTACTAATCTTTTGCCAGTTTTAGGATTAATAAAGTGTGTAGATAATTCAGATTTTATAAATTTTTCATTCTTCACTTGTTCATAAGATAATTTGTTGGCATAGTATTGCCAACACCTCTCCCTATAATCTTGAAATTTAGTGATTTGTTTTGTCACCAATTCGGTGTGCGAAACAATCTCCTCTAATGACTTTACAAGCACTCTCCTACAATCGGTGCTTGCACTTGGATTGTTTAACATTTCAATAAGGGTTTTAAGATGTCTTTTATTTTCTTCTATTTTTCCTAAGTAGTTTTCTTGACTATCTCTTACATTGTGAGGATGTGAAGGTGGGTTTTGAGGGTTTGGAGAGTTTTGGGGGTTTTTTTGACCCTCCTTAGCTGGATTTGTGTTTTCTCCTGCCTCATTAACTATAAATCTAATATAAAAAACTAATCAAACATTACAAAAATTAATCAAACCTTACCTTCTTCGGCTGCTAGACCCTCCATATTTGCTTAACGACATCTTTAGGAGCAAGTTTGGTGAGGTGGCATCGTGAAAACATCGATTTCTCTCTTGCACTTGCTTGGTTTCACCTTCCTTGAACGTGCTCACACTATGATTTCTATTTTTTCTCCACACTCACACTCTTGACAGTGGGTAATGAATAAATAAGAGGTTTTTTACACTTTAAAGCATATGAAAATGCGCTCATGTTTTTCTTTGCATAGGACCAAAAAGTCCCATGTGGTGACTTTTCAGTCCCCCATCTTTGTGCATATACCCTCATATCTATTCTTTTGCACTAGTTTTCTGGGTTAATCATCTTTTCAGATTCTAACAGACAATAGGACTAAATGTTGGGGCTTCAAAGTATAAGTCTAGAAGTCTATCAAATTTTTGCAAATTACAAGAAACCAAAGTGATAGAAGAAGTGGAGGGCCTGATAGAATTCTATGGGATTTCTATGTGGGAAAGAATGTTAGGACATGATGTTTGGAAGTGAAGACTACATTTGGTAGTCTAGCGAGATAAATTGCAAACTAGAATAAATGGGTGGAATGAAAAGATAAAGACTAATAGAGTTCTGTGTAACTTTTACATGGGGAAGGAGGCAAGAACAAGATGGGAGGTGAAGAGGAAATGTTTGGAAATACCCATAAAGTTTGTAAACTGGAATAAATATCTAGTAGTCCACTAAAACTCTGTAACATCGTAAAAACACTAAAAATAACTTAAAACTCTCAACAAGTAGAATTTTTTTAGATTTTTCAAAAACTCTAGCATATGATAGGGACATGGGAGAGGTAAGGTATAACTCTAAGACAAAATATGACCAAATAGAACCCATTGAAGAAAATCTTAGACCAGTTATCAATGATGAGTAATACACTTCTAAGACAACAAAGCGGCACTAGGCTTAGGATTTTACAAATTTTGAGACTAACCAAATGGGAATCCAATAGAATAGACCAAGTTAAACATCAAAATATCACATTTAGGATAAGGCCCAAAGTAATTGTAAAACAAATAGAAAAAAGGGTGAAATATATGCACTTTTCTCCTCTACAAATTGAAATGGATATTAAAAAGTTAGATGTCTCATCAATAGTCATCTAAAATTCCCAATTTAGTTTGTAAATAGATATGGTTTGGTTACTTGTAGTTTTTATCTCTATCAACAATGTGTGTGTTAAACTTAATAAAAAGTTAGCATACATATGTAGCACTTGCACTATTAGGAGGTGCAATGTTTGCACCAATAGGAAAATGAAGGTTTTCTTATGGTGTGAGACCACCTTTCTGGTGTGGAACAACATGTCTAGGACTAAAAATTTGGGCTTGAAAGCCCACAAGGAAAATCTTATCGACTAATTATTTGGGAAATATAATAGAATGTTATATTAATATGGTTTGAAATTTATATAAAACTGAACTTTAATTTAAACTTGTATAGAAGTTTAAAATGCATTAATATATTTCCTTGTGTCTAGTGCCCCTTTGCTTGATTTTTAATGGGATCCAAATTCCCATGGAGGCCAAGCCAAAATTGCAACATCCATTTTTGGGATTTGTAATGATTTTTGAGGGCAGTAATGGTGCCCAATTAGAATATTATGTCTAAAAATGATTTATTTTTTTTCTCTCTATTTGCAGCTATTATTAGTTTAGTATAGGTGCATATTGTGGAAGATTAAGAGCAACATGGTGATTTCAGGGGAAAACATGTACAAAGAATTTACCTAAAAGATTGACTAGTTATTTCTTGCCAAATTAAAGACATACATGGGGATTTTACAATAGGTGCATGGAGGTATTGGGTGGCCTAGCTCTGATAAATTCCTGTGACTGCAACTTGCTATCTCTCCAGTCCATGCCTGGCAGCCCGTGGAAGACAATTCTGAAGAGGATGATGCTCTCTCTGGTTAGGAGTCGATAGATGATACTACCCCCATTGATGTATGGGAAAATAATCCTGATGATCAAGATCTACCTGCTACTGGCGTTGCTTTAGCTACTCAATTTTTTGGGGCTTGGCCCTTTTATGCTTTCATCTATGTTTTGGACTTAAGTGCCACTAGAATTTGGGGATGTGACTTTTTACCTCCCAATCCTTTTTTGTTAATATTGTACTTTCTTTTATATTATAGATAGAATAAATGGAATATTCATTAAAAAACCCATAAGAAAAACATCTATTTTATAATAGGAGATCATTTTTCAGATGTATTTTTCAAAATAAAACAATATTTTTAATGTTGATTGGACTTGGATGCTCACAAGGAAACACTTTTTTTTAACATGAGTCCACTTTCCACATCATTTTCCAATTTGAAACTTTTCTAATATTGATTGGAGTTGAGGCCCGCAAGAAAAAATCCTATCAACAAAATATCTTGACAAGAGATTATGACTTATTAAATAAAATAAGTGATAATTAAGTATCTAGACAATTAATATTGCATGGTGGTAAGTCTCATGACTGGTCTAATGATTTTAAGGACATCATATGTCAAAAATCAATATATTAGACAATTTGTGGTCTCCACAAAGAAACATAGATATGGAACTATATGTTTCTAGAAAAGAGTTTGAAATGAATTAACAATGATCTATCTTTTTAGATGGAGATTGCTAGGTGGATAATTATGAAGTAAATTAAGAGATAATTAAGTACCTAGACAATTATTGTTGCATGGTCATAAGTCTCATGACTCGTTGAATAACTTTAAGTATATCATATGTCAAAAATGAATGTATTAGATAGTATGTGGTCCCCTCAAAGAAACATTGTTATGTAAATGCAAGTTTGTACAAAAAAGTTTGAAATGAATTAATAATGATCGGTCGTTTTATTTGGAAATTGGTAGGTGGATAATATTTAAATAGGAAATGAGAACATATTTATTTTGCAAAAAGGGACTAATGAAGATATAATGGTAGTATATTATGAAGTGGGTAGTCCACAATGACATTCATATCAAGTACCAAAACAATTTGAGAATGGACAATCTAAATACCTTATGTGGAAGGAAGAAACAAAAAAGTAGATTTTGTAATCAAGATCTGCCGACACCCCAAAACAAAACCAAAAAAGTAAATTTCAAATTAACCCTTATAACTTATTTAACATGTTACTTTTTACTCATATGTGGAAGGAAGAAACAAAAAAATAGATTTTTTAATCAAGATCCACCGACACCCCAAAAACAAAAAAAAAAAAAGAGTAAATTTCAAATTAACCCTTATAACTTATTTAACATGTTACTTTTTACTCATATGGAAAGAAGTTAAATAAAAACATTCATATCAAGTACCAAAACAATTTGAGAATGGACAATCTAACTACCTTATGTGGAAGGAAGTTAAACAAAAAAATAAACTTTTTAATCAAGATCCACGGACACCCAAAAAAAAAAAAAAAAAAGATAAATTTCATTAACCCTTATAACTTATTTAGCATGTTACTTTTTATTCATGTGGAAAGAAGTTAAACAAAAACATTCATATCAAGTATGAACACAATTTGAGAATGGACAATCTAACTACATTATGTAAAAGGAAGTTAAACAAAAAATAAACTTTTTAATCAAAGATTTTAAAAAAAAATTCATTAACTCACCCATAAACTGTTTTTGTTTAATAAGCATTATTAAAATCTTTCTTTTTTCTTTCATTCATTCGTTGATCATGCACAAATTTGTCCGTGTTTATGAAATATGCAAACATTTTCTGACATCCTCAAAAATTGATTAACATGCCGAACAAGATCAAAATTAAGTTATTTTATATCGAAACGATAATCGAGAAAATACATCTGTATAAACAGAGAGAGCACACAGTGCGCCCCACTTTAGGTCGCTTTCTGTTTGTGAGCTGCATTCAAAGACCGTTCATCTTGTTTTCACTTAGAATTCCATTTCCCTGGGCAATGCCGTTGGTGAGAGGGTAACCCATTTCTATTTCGCTTTCACCCACTTGCTTTCCCTTTGCAGGACTTGATGTTGATTTCTTGCCAACACTCTTCCAGTCTTTATAAATGGCGTACAAAATTATCTGCATCGCTCCCAGTACACTTCCACCTCCATTCGGAATCTGTACAACGCCCAACAATTAAAAAATAAACCAATTTGTAATACTCGTTTACCACAAATACAAATATAGTAGGTATCACTTACTGTTACGAATGGATCGCCGCCGGTAAGACCAAACACAAACCACGACGTGCCGCACAGAAATACAAATAAAGACAGAAAGAAGGGCATATATTCTACGCTCTTCGTCTTGATCACCATCCTCTGCAAAAACAAATTAAATCTCTATAAAATGTTCCAAACTCTTAATAAAAAAGACAGAGACTTATATCTTAACAGTCTATCCAACCAAAGCTTTCAGATATTTGCAGGTTAAAAGTAGTTGGGTATCAACCAATTTTTGTTGCAAACATAGTGATGTTACTGATTGCAGTCAGTACTTCACATTCATTTGAAAGCAATGACATTTTAACTTTTTCACCGACCATACATGATATAAATGCATGCATGAACCATGTTATGTTATTCATATACTTTTTTTTTTAAAAATGTACAAAAATATCATCCATTTCAATGATTAGGCAGCCAATAGTAATTTTGCCCCCTATTCACAACAAAAAGGCGTAAATATTTGTCCTATTTTTATTAGCCAAAATTGACTTTTAGTAGTTAAGTGGATGATATTTTAATAATCACCTATCTGATACAACTATTCTGACATCAATGAAGAGGTTTTAAAAATAGATTTGTCTGAAGAGAGCTTGGAATGCATTCTATAGAGCTCAGAATGTATGTACCACTCTACTTAAACATCATCAATTTCAATGGCCAAACAATCAATAGCAATTTCACACCTACACCGTCCTTTGACAGGAAATGAAAGATCTTACCATAATGGAAAGCGGAGATGTGTACATACAGATAGAGCAGATGGTGGCCACTAAACCACATAAACTTTATTCAAAAAGCAAATAAAAGGAATTGAAATAATGGGCCGTGGGACCGCAATGGTGTATTTGCTGGAATGTCTGTCTTCCAGGAAGGGAGTGTACAATTCCACTAGAATCATATCTTTTCGTAGACGACTCCCGTCTTACCACGCAAGACGACCTTTTTCTTTTGGTCCTGTGCCTAAATTCCTAGATTCCTCACACAAACCTGTTTTTCATTTTGTTTGGATAATATCTATTTCCATCTTTAACGTTTCAATCGGATTCAGTTCGAATCATGTATGAAGCCAAATAACAGAAGAGCTGGAGACGGAGGACTCCACTCAAAACAAAGTGCGGAACCCGCACATTGTTTTCAACATTGGCCGAGTTTGGATATCTTGTTCAGGCAGTTTGTCGACCCAACCATCAAAAAAATCGTGGTGTAAGAGGTAAATGTGGATGTCATGTCCTCAGATTTCGCGTCAAATGTTTGTTTGTATTTATTTTGGCAAGCGTGAATTCGTATGGATGATTTATTATAATCGATTTAAATATTTTCTCTCAAGGTAACCAGTGTCACGTCCTTTTGAAAAGGAAAATAATGTTTCCTTGAAAAAGGATTTAATTTGATTAAATAAATGCAATCAATATAATCACTCTAAATTAATTATCTTAAATATATTTATTTTATTTTTTTGAGAAATATGGGTTTTGAGCTATTTTATTTATGTAAAAGTTGTTTTATTTTACTTTAAATTTTATTTTAATTTTTTTTTTGATTTGGTAAACTTGGGTTTTTCGCTTGATCTAAGCTCAGAGATTCTTTATGAGGGGATCTCTTCCTAGTGGTTTTATCGCCAAGACCAGTACTGGGGCCTCAGTGCCCAAGGTATTATCACCTCATTCAAACCCCTAAACTCAACAGCCCAACAGAGGCCAACAACTTGTAAGCACAATAGCCCAACGAAGGCACACATCCTACGAACATGTTAGCCCAATGGAGGCACAAGACCTGTGAGTTCAACAATCTAGCAAGGGTTTGAACCTTGGTGGCCACCACACTATGTCCTTATTGGCTACTTTAGAACTATTTTATTTACTATATACACATTAAGAATTGTTTTATTTTATTTTACTTTTTATATAACTTTTACTTTTATTTTTGGAAAAGGTGGTTGGTTTTTTGTTTGTTTATTTTGAAAAGTGTAGTAAATATTATATACTTATATGTTATTTTTTTATAGTTTCATTTGTAGGTATTAATATATATTTTAAAATTTTGATGTCTTTATACTTAAAAAATAAATAATAACTTTTCTACTAAATATTGGAAGTAGGTGAAGAAAATGTGTAACCAAGTGGTCGACGAAGTTTCTTTTCAAGAAGATCTATGTAGATGGTTTAAGTGATGTCTTGGAATTTGGTGTGTTAGGTCGAGGTTTATTGCGACAAAATGGTTCTCTCTAGATATGCATCAGTGTGATTATGGGCCCTTGGATGCCCTTTCTACAAGTTTGTAATGAAAAATGGAAGCTTCACGACACAAGAAAATGAGTCAATCCATTGCCTTCCTCAAAGGAGTAGCTGGTACTAGTGCACGACCTAAAGGGCACCCAACTATATCTACTAATCTATCACACCCCCAATTTTGACTATGATTTACTTTTTACTTGCATATAATTAGTAGTTAATTATGCATGAATTAATGATTAAATCATGTTATGTGAAAATGTCAAGATAAATCAATGATATCACGAGTTTATGTTTATATGATTAGAATTTAGACATGTGATTATAAGATGTCATGTTTATTTATTCATAAGGTTTATGGATTGACTAACGATGCACTAATCCCAGTTTGGTGATTGCAAGTTGTAACCAGGAAATAGGATTTCCACCCTCCGAGAAAGAGAGGGAGAGCATCATCAGAGAGAAGAGAATAGATGTATGGATAAGAACATATAATTGTTTGTCATCTAAGTCTTGTGCTTTCACAGTTTAGTGAACCTCCATCAGTTATGGTAAGTTATGTTTGACCAATTGGTCTAAGTTTGGTTCTGACTTGACAAATCGTTGATTGTCAACTAGATTCATTAAGCTGAGGTTTTTGTCAAAAACTAAGTCAAGTTAGAACATAACCATCGACAAGGAAATGGTCAATAATCATTATTTCTTTATAAAATGAATATAAAATTATATCACTAGAACAAATAAATACTAGTAGTTAAACTACTTTATTATCAGTAATTCCTGATTGGAATTCTATTATGTTAATTTATCTATTTTGACGTTTAAGCAATTGTGAGAGGGGGAGAATACCTTGACCCCATTCTCATATCATATCGTGTGTTAGAGACAACGTAAGTATACATTGTATATACCTATATTTCATTGTTAAATATCTTTTTAATATGAACTTTGAGTTTAAACCAATTGTATGTAGTCGATGAGCATTTTAAGGAACGTGGTGTTGTTGCAAATTTAATGCAAAACCACTTCATGTAATTTTATGGGCACTCCACTCCTTTCCTCCACGTTGGTTATGGAGAGAAAGGAGGAGTTTTTGAACAGTTTAGGATGGTCTTTATGATCAGTAACTCCATCATTTCTTGCATGCCACTTTAGAGTGTAAATAGGCATAGATGCGGGAAGAATATCCATGGTTATGGAGAGTAAAGCCTTTTAAAAGGCTATATTAATGAGGGATACAAAGGGGGCTAGATGTTTTTTTTTTCACATATCATGATTTGGTAATAGGATCTTGGAAAGAAAATGAAAACACAGAAGACTCTAATAATTACCGCAAGAGATATAGGATGAAGAGGAACTCAAGCCATGGGAGATAGTGAGTATAGTTTTTGAAAAACACAAAACTTAATCTTGAGTAAAGATTATGTGATCAGGGAGAGGCGAAAGACTTTGTTAAGTTCACAAAGCTTTGTTCTCATCAAGAATCTATAGGGAAAGAGAGACAAACGTAGAGGAAGGTATAAAGATAGTTCGGGTAGCAGTGGGAATAAGTAAGAAACTAGCTCAGGATTTGGGAAATCGTCAACACTTTGAGGTAATGATATCTCTTGTAAGTAATTAATTCCATTATTAAACTGTAATATTCCCATTTTGTATGAACATACAGAGATATGATTTCTTATAGGAAAGTAAATAGAGTTATACAAAGTAGTGATATTATGGGCATATCAACTTTGTAAACATAGATATGTATGAAATAGAGAAACACTATCTTGTCAAAGCTATGAAACCACACACAAAATGCTTGTGATAATGGAGTTCAAATTTATGAGAGAGAGAAACAGTAAAAAAAAGTCATTGAATAGCAGTATAAAACTGCAGAGCATAAACAATTAAATGTTATAATTTACAACAGGAATACTATGGAGGATAACTTTTTCATGCCATCATTTTGTATCATCAAAGCCATAGAGAAAATCTATTGTAAACTTTGTTGCTTTGATAGACATAGGATTATGGAAAAATGTTATGAATAACATTGTTTACACAAAGGTTTACGGTCTGTAGAAAGTTGTCACTTAAGTTTGTATACTCGAGCAAACATAGGTTTCTTTTAGCTATCAAAACACCAAATCTGTGTAGAAATCTAGCATATAAAATGCAGAGACTGAACTTTATGAGAACTCATATATAAACCTAGGAGTCGAGATGAGTAAGATTAAAGAAAGTTTAGACAGTGATAGGTTCACATTTCATAATGATTTATATGTATAAGTTTTAATGTTTATAATCAAAAGTTATGGTGATAGATATTCACTTATATATAATATATATAAATGATATTGATATAATTGAAAACACGTAAGTATAGTGATATAATATCACATATGCATTATACAAATAGTGATAAACATTATCATGATATACAAAGGATGTTAAATATGTGTTCATAACCTATCCTATATCGAAAGTCGATGGACTTAAGAAGACCAAGAGGTCAAAAATATTATATTATTATTTTAGACTCAAACCTATTTAGGTTGAAAGATTGAACTTAGTCAAAAGATTAGTTATGATAATGATAGTATTCATTAAGATCTTATATGAATGAGGATATACCTTGTGTACTATGTTTATATATGTTATGAGAAATGTGAATTCAAACAATGCCCAAGTGGTCAAGAGAAGACTAGAGGTTATTGTTTCCATGTTATATTATTATAATTTTTTAATTTTAGAAAACAAGAGTATTTGATATTCTAGTGTGTTGGGATAGAGAAGTTAAATCTCTAGATTCGACCCAAAAGGGTTAAGAAAACTTGAAAACTCTTAAATAGGTTATAACATTGAATTAGTCTATTGTTTATTAAGATCGACAGTGAATGGTCGAGAAACCATAGATCAAGACAAGTATAATTTAGGAAGAGTCTAAGAAGCACTTATGATAAAACAAATGATTTCATGATAGAGTCAAAAACTTGATATATTACATAAGAGTGCTCAATCTTTGGGTCATTGAGAAAAATGACAAGATGCCATAGACCCTAGTATTTGGAAGTATGCAAAGAGGGACTCTTTGAAAGATTAAAGTCACCTAAACCCATATATTATGTTTATCCTAGATTAAGGATTAATTCTAAGTCAGATTGACTAGGATTTGAGTTTAGTCAAGACAATTCATGTCTAGAGATTCTAATCAAGCAAGTCAAACTATAAGATGTTGTAGTTTCCAAGTTGAGTTAGAGGTGTGTTCAAACACACGACTATGTTTATTGCAAATGTCTATTTATAGAGAAACTTTGGCCAAAGTGATGCATTTGTCTCAACATGCATTAGTCAGTTGATGAAGGGGGTAAATCACAAAAAACACAATAACACCAATTGCACATAGAAAATAAGGAATGTTCTTGTATTGATTTGGACAAAACATTACATTACAGAAGCTCAAATACAATCAGAGGATCAATCCTCCACAGGCTACAATACATTACAGCTTCCTATCTCTAGACTCTGGAACCTTCTGCCTTTTGTAGCCCCAAATCTACTAGGGTTTTTGTTTCCCACCTTTTCTTGACTCTACACTTTCTCCCTTATCTCTACTTCCAAAAAATGGTTAAGCCCCTTTTTGGTGGCCTCTAGCCAAATTTTGAATTTTGCATCTCACTTCAAAAATAAGTCAACTTCTGAGAGCCATAACTTTTGATCCAGGTGTCCGATTGACGAACTGTTTGAAGCACAGGAAAGCTCGTGGAGTTCTCTACACGCTAAGAATCTGCTCTACTGACTTTGCCTATTTTTAGGGCCACACAGGGCTGTTTAGTGCCTCAAACTTGACTGTGAAACTTTTTCAAGGGTTTTTCAGGAAACAAAAACTTTAATATATGTCAGCCCACAAATGATCTTTGCCTGATTCCTTTGCCAAAGGTCTTATTTTTTAATTACAAAGTTTCCAGTAAATTTTTGCTTCCATATGTGTCCAAATGCAAGTTCTTTCCAAAAATAACAGTTTGCTATTTTAAGCAGTTTGGAAAAACTGAAGGCTCTACATCATTATTCAAGCGATTATGGAACCAAAAATACTAATTTTGAAAAGAAATGAAAACAACAATAACAATTTTAAATCATCATCTTTTTTTGGGTGATGAAAGATTACCCTTACACCACTAGATGCTCCTGCATCAGAAACCTAAGGTAATTTGAGAAGTGACCTTGTCACATCTCAAGTGTTTGTTTAAGGAAAACCCAAATGTTCAACCTCTGCCTTAGACAACCAAGAAGAATCTTCAACAGGCCTTCCTTTCCACTTCACCAGATATTCCTCATATTGCTTATTCTGAGTACTTCTTCCCACATGGCTATCCAAGATCTCTTTTATCTCCTCCTTTGAAGTAGATGCCGAAATACTCCACTTCCATCTGTCCATTAGTCTGTGGATGGTGTGCAGAACTGAACTTCAAATATGTCTTCAACTTCTTCCACAATGTCCTCTAGAAATAACCAACAAACTTGGTATCTCGATCTGTAACTATGCTCTTAGGTAGACCGTGTAGTCTTACCACCTCTCTAAAAAATAACTCTGTAATATGAGCGACATCATTAGTATTCTTACAAGGAATGAAATGTGCCATTTTTGAGAATCTTTCCACCATCACAACAATGGAATCATGTCATCTTTGCATCCTTGGTAAACCAAGAACAAAATCCATAGTAATATCGTCCCATGGCCTCTCTGGTACAGGTAATGGCTGATATAGCCCTATATTCTGACTTGTTCCTTTTGCCATTTGACACACTCTAGAACTCTACACAAATTTCCTCACGTCCTGCTACAACTGTGGCCAATAATAATGCTCACCAATAATAGAAATGGTCTTATCTCGACCAAAGTGGCCAGCTAATCCCCCACTATGTGTCTCCTTAATCAGGTTCTCTCTCATGGAACTCCTCAGAATGCACAACTGGCTTCCCCTAAACAACATGCCATCTTCGATTATGAAATCCAACCATTTTGTCTTGTCCAAATAACAAGTTCCAGACAAGCTTTCTAGGCCTCTGCAAAATCTAGATCTTTAGGATACAAACTTTTGAGCTCATCGAACCCAACAACTTCTATCTTCATTTCTGTCAACAAATTTTTTCCTTCTACTTAAGGCATCTACAACTCTGTTTGACTTCCCACTCCTATGCATCAAAACAAAAGTATATCTCTACAAAAACTCAACCCATTTTAAGTGCCTCTGGTTCAACTTCCCTTGACTATTAAGATATTGTAAATCCTGATGATCAGTATATAAAACAAACTCTTTTGGAAACAAATAATCTCTCCATTTCTTCAAAGCTTGAACTATAGTATAAAACTCCTGATCATAAACATAATAATTTTTCTTGGCATCATTAAACTTCTCACTAAAATAGGCAATGGACTTACCTTCTTGACTCAAAACAGCTCCTATAGCACTACCACTAGCATTACAATCTACCTATAATACCTTATTGAAATTGGGAAGTGCCAAAATAGGTTGCTATGTGACGTTCTGCTTTAATGTATCAAAGCTCTTGGCTACTTCTTGTTGGAATTAGTCTAGACAACTAAGAGGGGGGTGAATCAATTGTCCCACAAATTAACCTTTTTCTTCTTTTAAACTTCTTTATCAACTTTCAATTAGATTAGTGATGTAAACATTAAAGCATGAATTAACAACACATGAGCAGAAGTAAATTGAACACACATAACACCAAAAGTTTTACGTGGAAACCCGGTTAAGGGAAAACCACAGTGGAGGTTAACCCACAAGATTTGTACCCTGTTAAAAGTACTTGGAAGAAATGAAAAGGCACTTGCCTTAGGGCTCATTTCCTAGAGCTCACTGCTCAAGGAGGCTCACTGCCTATAGGAGGCTCACTGCCTACAAGAATTTGTTAGACTTAGGGCACACAACTAAGAGGGGGGGTGAATCAGTTGTGAAAAACTTTCTTCCAATTAAACACTTAATTCCACTTTACAATTCAACAGCATAATAATAAATCAATATAAAGCAATAAATCAAGAGTAGAAACACATCAACACATGAGACACCAAGATTTTGACATGGAAAACCAGGTTAAGGCAAAAACGATGGGGTGATTAACCCAAGATTGTATTCTCTGTTAGAAGAATAGAAAGAACAAAATGGCAATGCCAATTAGGGCTCATTGCCCAAGCACACTACTCACAAGAGGCTCACTGCCTACAAGAGACACACTGTTTACAAAGAAATAAGGATCACATACATGAACTAGAGAATAGCATCTTCACCATGCTTGACTTAGTTCCATTTAAGCCCAATACTTCTGCTCTGCCTTTCGCTCTCCTCTTTGCTACCACACACTCATTTCCACAAGGACAACTTTGAAATGACTTCACAATCCCTTCTTTATACAAGACATCAACTTAGGAATGATCATCTAAGTCAGCAAACATCAACAAGAACATCCGCAGGATGTGTAACTCATCCGGTCGGCCAGTCTCAAGAAGAACACCATCATCCGGAAGTTATTCTTTAATTGCGAGCTCCAACTTCAATGCAAACCACCAACATGAACTGGACATGATCCAAAGACTTCCACAAGCTTGCATGAATCACCACGAACATCCGTACTTCATTTGCTTACTGAAATCCATCTCTCCTACATCTGGAACCTCAAGAACACAAACTGTCATTACTGTCACCAAGGAATAGATTCTTGCGGACCTTCAAACCATGAACAAATCAAGTTGACACACCACAAAGACTTCCCCAACACTTCCTCAAATCCACAGAACATGACAATTCATTTCCAGATCTCACCGGACCTTTCTGTAACACTATGTCACCTCTGAACACTTACCAAAACCAGTTTTACTTGAGAATCCACAATTTCTTCAGCTCTTCATGCAAACCTCTAAAATCTCTATTGGACCACCTTAAGACACATATCTACAAACCCTTTAATCCACATCCTCTGATCCTCTTCCTATCTTGGATTCTTGCCTTACTGTTATCACTGTTCTTCACTGTTCCTGATTGAGGCTAATTTTCTCAATATCCTCAGCACACAGCTCATCCAATTCTTATCATTAATACAACAGGAGTATGTTGACATCAATGACGACACTGGTTAGGCCCATACTTGCAACAACATTTATGTTTAATACAGGAAGAATGAACTGTGAAATAACATTTTCTTTATGCCTAGTTCAGTTCCTTTGAAAGTTTACAAAGCTTCGGCTCTGCCCCAAACACTTCCTCACCATCTCTTCATACTTTACTACTCTTGTTCCTCTGCTCCTCTTCTTCTCTACTCTGCCTCTATAACTTTCTTATGATTTAATCATTTTCGCACAAGGACACATTTCCACAACTCATTCGCAAGTATTTATACACTTCATCAACCTTGGAATGAACATCAAGGTTGGCACTACAAACAATAATGTGAATCACTAAACTGTCGGCCAAATATATCTGATACATGAATCTTCTTCCAACAACATGCCATGCTCCAAATAATTTATCTTAGATCATCTGCAACATGCTTGAAACATTCAGTCGACCAAGATTGGGAAGAACAGCAACACCAAGAAGGAAATCTTCACCAATGAGATCAAACTTCAATGTGGACCTCCAACATAGTAGTCACACGATCCAAAGACCTCCACAAGCACATTAAATTTAACAAAAACATCTGCACTCCTCCAAATTATTAGAATCACTCAAGCATCTTCATCTGGAACCTCAAGAACAATGTTTGTCATGACTGTCGCACTAGAAAGATTGCTTGCGGACCTCTAAACCATGAACTACTTGATTTGATAATACACACTGACTTCCCAAACATGCCTCTAGATCTATAGATCATAATATTTCAATGCAGAGCAATCCAGACCAAATCTCTCACTCTATCACTTCTAAACAACTGCCAAAACCTGGTTCTACTCAAATGGCCATAGCTTCTTCAAATCTTCATGCGGACCTCTCAGATCTTAACTAAAGCTACTTTAGACAATCCTCTACATATCCATATGATCCACATACATTGATCTTCATTAATTTTCTCAATATCTTCAACATTCCAGTCTTCTAAACAGGCAACAAAATGGAATACAGTTGACACCAATGACAACAAGGATATGTTGACATTAATGACAACACCAATTAGGCACATATTTGCAACAATCTCCCCCTTTGTCATTGATGGTAACATATGATGTGGAAAACTAATTCAACCATCAAGACAAGAACATCTCCCCCTTTCTCTTATCACTTCTGCAACTACTTTCTTCACTGCTCCCCCTTCCATTAGCAACTAGTTTTTCACATGACTTCTCTCCCCCTTTGACATCAATGGCAAAGGGCACATATTTGCAATCTTTTCTCCCCCTTTTGTTTCAGACTGATTTCCAAAATTTGCATACTAACTACTCCTCCTAAGTAGTATCTCCTTGACACCAATCCAGATCACAAGATATGACTGTGAATTCCACCAGACTGATGCACCCTAATGCATCTTAGTTTTGAGTAGGAGGAACAATAACCCCTAACTTATTTCTAAGATACTCAAAAGTATCTTTAGGCAAAGGCTTGGTGAATATATTCACAATCTGATCCTTTGAAGAAATAAAATCTATTTTGACTTCATTCTCACTTACTTTTTCTCTCAAGAAATGAAACTTGATGGATATGTGCTTAGTCTTTGAATGCAGCACCACATTTTTTGAGATATTTATTGAACTTGAATTATCAAAGAAAATTGTAACAGGTTCTTCAAACACAATTTTGATATCCTTCAACATTTACTTCATCCACAAGACTTGAGTACAATTGTTTGCTGTTGCTATATACTCTACCTCTGTAGTAGATAGAGATATTGCCTCCTACTTTTTGCTCAACCAAGAAACCAATCTCCTTCCCAAGAAGAATGAACCACCACTAGTACTCTTCCTATCATCCACATCTTCTGCCCAATCAGCATCTGTATATGCATGAAGAGTGAAGTCATTATCCTTTGGATACCATAAGCCATAATCAGATGTTCCTTTTAGATATCTAAAAATTCTTGCTACAACATGGGATTCCCTAGGATCAACTTGAAATCTACCAACAAGTCCAACTGCATTCATAATGTCAGGTCTGGTTTGAGTCAAATAAAGTAGTCCCCCAATCATTGATCTATACCTTTTATGATCTACCTTAGGTGAATTATTATCTTTACTCAACTTGCATCTGGTTACCATAGGAGTACTTACTAGTTTTGAGTCCTCCATTCCAAACTTTTTCAATAATTCTCTCACATATTTAGACTGAGATATGAAGATGCCTTTATCTGACTGGGTGATTTGTAGACCTAAGAAGAAATTCATCTCACCAAACATGTGCATTTCAAATTCACTTTGCATTTGATCATCAAATTTCTTACACATGCTTCCATTTCCACCAAAACTATTAGCAGTGCCTTTGCTAAATCCTATCTTTAGCAGATACTTATCCAATCTTGCATATCAGGCTCTTGGGGCTTGTTTAAGTCCATTAAAAGCTTTTCTCAATCTGCAGACCATATCTTTTTGATCAAACAACTGGAATCCTTCCAGTTGCTCAATGTAGACTTCTTCTAGCTCTCCATTTAGGAGTGCTGACTTGACATCCATCTGGTATACTTTAAAATCTTTGAAAGCAACAAATGCAAAAAATAATCTGGCTTCTTCTATTCTTGCTACCAGAGAAAAAGTTTCTTCAAAATCAATTCCTTCCACTTGAGCAAATCCTTTGCATACCAACCTTTCTTTGTTTCTTACAACTTCACCATCTTCATTTAGTTTATTCTAGAAAACCCATTTAGTTCCAATTGTTGGGAATTAAGGTGTCTCAACCTTGTAAATTCCTTGCATTTATTATTGTAATGTAATTTATTTACTTAGCCTATGTTGTAATTTTGTTGCACCTCTTGTTTTGTCATCTAGTGTGAAGTGGCAAGATGAGTTGTCACTCCACTTGTAAAGTGATTAGGATGGTCAACTCACTACATGTAGAGATAGGTGTCCCTTTTGTGTGGTAGAGGTTTTCTACCATGTGTCGGCACCTTGACTAGTGTGTAAGGGAATATTGACTGAAACGGTCATGATAGATTTCTATGACAGTTTTATGACATGTAAGAGTCAGAAATAGAAGGTTCTATGACAGGTGAAGACATGTGTCACAAGGAATCTTGGAAGAAGGCATCTTTGGGTGCCCCAAGGAGGGTTTTGTCATGTTCTAAGAGAATATTCTATTTATAGCCTGTTTATGATAGATTCTCTTACAGCTGTAAGTTATGAAAGCTATGACAGATTCTATGATAGTCGGTTGGTGTGTAAGACCATCTGTCATTGCCAAATTGGAAATAGGCAACCATATTGGGATGGGGTGATATGAAAAGTGTCATGACCATGCTGCAGTGTTGGACAAGTGTCCCTAGGAGTGGGTTTTGGGCCATGAGGCCAAGTTGGACACCCATTCCAAGATATGCTCAGTTTTGCCTTGAAAACTTTAAGATAAGCAGGTGCTTGGAGAGGAGATGGAGAAGGTGATTAACAGGTGTTGTTATGCTACCAGTTTGTCTCCAGATATGAGTGTCGAAGACTCCTGAGAGCTTGCATTTCAAGTTTATTGTAAATCATTACAATTTTGTTAATACATTGTGCAGGTTTTGGAGTGTGGGGGTTTTCACCCAATAAGGGTTTTCCACACATATAACTTGTGTCTCTCTTCTTATGTCTTACATTCTTATGTGGTACATTGCTGCAATATCTCTATTGTTGCATTAAACATTCTATAATTGTAAAGGTTAAAATGAATTTGTACTCTCCTCCCCTCATTAGATTAGTGTAGGAAGCAATTTTCGCATACCTAGCTTCCTTTCAGTTGGTATCATAGCTATTCTCTTTGGTCCTAGTTGTTGGATAGGGTTTTTGTGTACTAATCTTAGGCTGAGTGGGAGTCATGCAGAGTATTTTGAAATCTTGTTGCAGGAATGATATGGCAGGCACATCTGAAAGAATAGAGATGGGGATGTTTAACGACACAAATTTTGAGTTATGGAAACTTAAGATGGAGTGTTTTGGAGTTGGCCATGTGGTTACATGTAGTATTTTATTGATCTGGAGCTCCTATTTAACAGTATGCAATAACCCTCATGCATGGTGGTTATGTTCTATCTATCTATGGTCATTTGCAGCAAAGTATTCATGTTGGGTGTTCATTCTTGGCTCCCTGATCACATGGAGAAACTTGGGTTGTCATGGATATGGTTTGATGTGATTATGTTGGGTGTTTGGTTTTAGTCCCTGGCATTGGAAGACATTGTCTTGTTAACCTTGAATACATGTAGGCTGTGGAGTTAATCTTTGGATGGTTTGAAAGCTTCTGGTACAGCCTAGCTCCTTCATATCCTTTTACATGGTGATGGTTGTGGAGTTGGCCTACAAATGGGCCTGAAGTTCCTGGACCTCTATTTCATTTAGTTGGTTGTACTTGCATGTCTCAGTTTCATATTGATTTGGTCTGAGGGTTTTGTAGATGTTTCGTTTCAAAAATCTATGGTTATGCTTATCTGTGTTATTCCATTATTCTAATTTATCTATGAGTTCATATTTGCACTTGAGAGGAGATTGTTCTTGGAGAGAGTATATGAGACTCGGTGTATCTCAGTGGATCATTCTCATTCCCCACTCTTAGTTCACTCGGTAGAAAATATTCTGATAGGCTTTTCAGTTGGGGTTTTGTGAAGGAGATCATACTTGGCACAACTTAGCACTTGGTGATGTTGGTAGAAGGACATGTTATGGTTTGCAGTTTCTCTTTATGGTCTCTTTTTCTTCCTAGAGGTTCTTATTCATCTAGTATGATCACTAGGTTTGTGGTCATCTATTGTTGTTGTACTTTATTATTTTTTGGCAACATTATGTGTTCTTTTTAGATGTGGACTTGGGATCTAAGTGGAGGAGATCAGAGGTGAGAGAGTGAGAAGAAAACCATTTGTGGAAGTATGCTCTATTTTGCAGCAGTTGGTTGTAGGTTGCAGATCATTGTAATTGTTCTTTGTATTATATGCTTGTATTATAAGCCACACTTTTATGTAAGTGTTGATTGGTAGACTTTGAGTTGCTTTGGTTGGAATTGCTCGTGGAGTTTGATTCCTAGGATGTATGTATATCTTTGGTAGATGCTTTTTCATTGGACTGTAGTATCAAAGGTCTTCATACTTTTTGCACATCAATGGTTTTGGTGTGTTTGTTATAATGGGAGATGGTAACTTTGTGCAGAACAGTGGATTATATAAGGATGAGAGTTGTAGTATGGGCTGAATATGTCATGTGGAGAAGTTCTATCAATGGCGGTTATTTAGTTGGATGTAAACAACTAGTTGTGGTTGTTGTTCTAATTGTTTTGGAGCTTACGTGCTCGATCTTGTTTTGAAGATGTTTGGACTTCAAAGTTATGTTTTGTTAACCAGTTTGAAGTTGGATACATTGGTGTGTCTATGTGGCATTTAGTGTTTCATCATATTTTTGGCATCCTAATCTTTTTTCATGTTGGTGATCACTTGGAAGATGTTACAAGTGCTTCTGTAAAGCTAGTGAGCATAGTGGAGTTCAGTTGAGCTGAGTATTTGGAAGCTACTCATGCTTGCAAGGAAGCCATTTGACTTAAGAGATATTGTGTTCAGATATTGGTGTTGGTGCAGGACAGTTTACTATCTATTGTGATAGTTAGAGTGTGACATTGCAGATGCATTAACAAAACCAGTGTGCATAGAGAAGTTCAGATGGTGTTCAGAGTCTATGGGCCTTTCAGCCTATAGCTCTATTAAATCCTATTTTTCTATTGGCTCTTACAAGGTGTTTGACAAGTGGGAGAATGTTGGGAATTAAGGTGTCTCAACCTTGTAAATTCCTTACATTTATTATTGTAATGTAATTTATTTACTTAGCCTATGTTGTAATTTTGTTGCACATCCCATTTTGTCATCTATTGTGAAGTGGCACAATGAGTTGTCACTCCACTTGTAAAGTGACTAGGATGGTCAACTCATTACATGTGGAGATAGGCATCCCTTTTGTGTGGAAGAGGTTTTCTACCATGTGTCAGCATCTTGACTAGTGTGAAAGGGAATATTAACTGAAACGGTCATGACAAATTCCTATGACAATTTTATGACATGTAAGAGTTAGAAATACAAGGTTCTGTGATAGGTGAAGACATGTGTCACAAGGCATCTTGGAAGAAGGCATCTTTGGGTGCCCCAAAGAGGGTTTTATCATGTTGTAAAAGAATATGCTATTTATAGCCTGTTTATGATAGATTCTCTTATAGCTGTAAGTTATGACAGATTCTATGACAACCGGTTGGTGCGTAAGACCATCTGTCATTGCCCAAATTGGAAATAGGCGACCATATTGGGACGAGGTGATTGACAAGTGTCATGACCATGCTGTAGTGTTGGACAAGTGTCCCTAGGCGTGGGTTTTGGGCCATGGGCCAAGTTGGACACCCATTCCAAGATATGCTCAGTTTTGCCTTGAAAACTTCAATCTAACCAAGTGCTTGGAGAGGAGATGGAGAAGATGATTAATAGGTGTTGTTACGCTACCAGTTTGTCTCCAAATATGAGTGTTGAAGACTCTTGAGAGATTGCATTGCAAGTGTATTGTAAACCATTACAGTTTTGTTAATACATTGTACAGGTTTTGGAGTGTGGGGTTTTCACCTAATAAGGGTTTTCCCCATGTATATCTTGTGTCTCTCTTCTTTTGTCTTACATTATTATGTGGTGCATTACTGCAATATCTCTATTGTTGTATTAAACATTCTGTAATTATAAAGGTTAAAATGAATTTGCACTCTCCTTCCCTCATTAGATTAGTGCATGAAGTGATTTCTGCATACCTAGCTTCTTTTCACCAATCACATTTTTGTCCTTTGATCTAGAAACAAGATCCCAAGTGTGATTCTTTTCAATTTGCATTAATTCTTCATCCATTGCTTTTATCTAATTTTCATCATTGCAGGCTTTACTTACTGATTTTGGTTCAATCTTTGAAATCAAACAAATCACTTCTTGATCTTCAGCAATTCTTTTCCTAGTTCAAACACCTTTATTTCTATCTCCTATGATCTAATCTTTAGGATGATTCATCCTTACACACCTGGGAGTTTTGGGATTCGCTTGAACTTATTCCTCAACTTCTGCATTATCCTCTTGAGTCATTGGATTTTCTAGATCAATCTGGATCTTCAAATCTGGGTTTGAACTTGCCTTCCTTGACTTTGACTTTCATTTTGATCATCTGAGTCATATTCGCAAGACTTGGAATGACCTTCTTTGCTTTCATCAACTCTGACATTTGCACTTTCAACAATCTTTTTCAATCTCTTGTTAAAGCACTGGTAAGTCTTGCTTTGAGTAGAGTAGCCCAAAAATATTCCTTCATCACTTTTGATATAGAATTTACTACCAAAAACTCTAAAATATCTCATAGTAGAAGGATGACCAAACCATAGTTCATAAGGTGTCTTACCAGAATTGCCTTTGATCTACACCTGGTTAAGAGTGTAGACAATAGTACTCACAACCTCTCTCCAATAGACTTGTGGAACATTTGCTTCCATCATCATGGTCCTAGCACCTTCTTGAATGGTTTGGTTCTTTCTTTCCACAACTCCATTATGCTAAGGAGTCCTAGGAGCAGATAACTATCTTTTTATTCCATGTTTTTCATAGAATGAATCAAACTCACCGGAGGTAAACTCTCCATCTTTGTGAAATTTCGGACACTTTGTTTTCACACCAATCTCATTCTCCACCATAACCTTGAACACCTTGAATTTGTCAAGAGCTTCTTATTTTTCTTTTAGGAAGGTTACCCACATGATCTGAGAGTAATCATCAATAAACAACATAAAATATCTATCTCCTTGCACACTCCTAATTCTGGCAGGGCCACATAGATCAGTATGCACAAGGTCCAGTAGTCCACTTGAAAATTGTTCTTTACTCTTGAATGAAATTCTATTCTATTTACCCAATTGACATTCTCTACACATGCTATCAGGTTTCATAAGTTTTGGTAGATCTCTCATAGCCTGAGTAGAGCTTATCTTGATAATGTTATCAAAATTTACATGACACATTCTTCTATGCCATAACCAACTCTGATCAATCTAGGCAATTAAGCAACTCTTACCAGAACTACTTAAATGAAAGATGTTACCTCTAGTCTGAGTACCAGATGCAATTTCAATTCTAGATCTTTCCAAGATTCTGCATTTTCCATCCTTGAATCTGAGGTCATAACCCTTGTCAACCAACTATCCAACATTGAGAAGATTATGCTTCAGTTCTTCCACTTAGAGAACATCATTAGTGTTATTCTTACCATCAAAAGAGATGGATTTTCTACCACGGATTCTACCAGCTGAGTTGTCTCCAAATTTCACAATTCCACCTTCATATTTTTCAAAGCTTACAAACTTACTTTTATCACCAGTCATATGATGAGAATGTATCCACTATCAATCACCCATTCATATTTTTCAACAACCTGAGCAGCCAAGGCACTTTCCACATTTGTACAGCTAGCAAATTCAGTAGACATCGGATCTTCTTCTTCGATAGCAATGAACACCCAATCACCTTCATTGGAACCTCTATGATCATATTAATCATTTGTGACTCCTTCTTCTCTAGCTTCTTGGACATAGTAACATTTCTTCTGACTTTTATATCTGTTAGGGTTTGGATTTGAAAATTTCTCCAGACATCTTGAGGCAAAATGACCAATCTTATTACAAGCAAAACATTTGAATGACAACTTTCCTTCATACTTACTGGATCATCTTGGCATTCTTTTGGCAATAAGAGCTTTAAGTTCTGCAGACTCAATTTCATCATCTTCAAGATCCTTCCTTGCCTTAGCAAATCTGTTTGATCTTCCTGAAGAGCTTTCACTCGTATCATATCTTTGTTTTCCATATACACTGGCCTTAAATATAGATTCAGACTTAGGCAGAGAATCATCAAACTCACTCATTTTAAATGCTGAAAGCTTACCAACTAACTAATCCCTTGTAACAATTGTCACTTTCCTAATCTCTTCAATGGTAGCAACTTTATGCTTGTATGCTGCAAGTAAGCATCTGAGCACTTTGGCAACAATCTCTTATTCTTCCAATACTCCACTAGCATTTCTGATACCGGTCACAAGTTCATTCACTTTCTACATGTAGGAAGTAATGTTTTCATCTTCACTCATTACCAACCTTTCATATTTACGCTTCAGGCTCTGTAGCTTGGCACATTTTACATATTTGTCACCTTCATACATATTTTCAAACTTTTTTCTAGATTTCATGGGCAATTTTCAAATCTAGGACATTTGCCAATTCTGTATCAGCCAGGGCACTCAATAATGCTTCTTTAGCTTGAATATTGCATTCAGCTTCCTTGAGTTCATATAGAGTTGTAGGGCCATTCTTTGGAATCTTATACTCATTCTTAGTTATCAACCAAAAGGCATTACCCATACATTCTAAATGACACTGCATGCATACCTTCCATAGGAAGTAATTTGTTCCATCAAATCTCAGACTTTCCTTCTTGTAAGTCAACATCTTGAATCTCCTCAAGCGGTCAAGCTTCTTTTAGAGGAACTGACTCTAATACTAATTGTTGGAATTAGTCTTGACAACTGAGAGGGGGGGTGAATCAATTGTCCCACAAATTAACCTTTTTCTTTTTTTAAACTTCTTTATCAACTTTCAATTAGATTAGTGATGTAAATATTAAAGCATGAATTAACAACACATGAGCAGAAGCAAATTGAACACACATAACACCAGAATTTTTACGTGGAAACCCAGTTAAGGGAAAACCACAGTGGGGGTTAACCCACAAGATTTGTACCATGTTAAAAGTACTTGGAAGAAATGAAAAGACACTTACCTTAGGGCTCACTTCCCAGAGCTCACTACTCAAGGAGGCTCACTGCCTACAAGAATTTATGTTTAATACAGGAAGAATGAACTACAAAATAACATCTTCTTTATGCCTAGTTTAGTTCCTTTGAAAGCTTACAAAACTTTTGCTTTGCCCCAAACACTTCTTCACTGTCTCTTCATACTTTACTGCTCTTGTTCCTCTACTCCTCTTCTTCTCTACTCTGCCTCTGTACCTTTCTTATGATTTAATCATTTTCACACAAGGACACATTTCCACAACTCATTCACAAGTATTTATACGCTTCATCAACCTTGGAATGAACATCAAGGTCGGCAATACAAACATTAATGTGAATCACTAAACTGTCGGCCAAATATATATGATACTTGAATCTTCTTTCAACAACACACCACGCTCTAAATAATTTTTGTTAGATCATCCGCAACATGCTTGAAACATCTAGTTGGCCAAGACTGGGAAGAACAACAACACCAAGAAGGAAATCTTCACCAACAAGCTCAAACTTCAATGTAGACCTCCAACATAGCAGTCACACGATCCAGATACCTCCACAAGCACATTAAATTCAACAAAAACATCTGCACTCCTCCAAATCATTAGAATCACTTGCATCTTCATCTGAAAACTCAAGAACACTGTCTGCCATGACTGTCGCACTAGAAAGATTGCTTGCGAACCTCCAAACCATGAACTACTTGAGTTGATGATACACACTGACTTCCCAAACATGGCTCTAGATCCGCAGATCATAATATTTCAATGTGGAGCAATCCGAACCAAATCTTTGTGACTCTGTCACTTCTGAACAACTACCAAAACCCGGTTCTACTCAGATGGCCATAGCTTCTCCAAATCTTCATGCAGACCTCTCAGATCTTGACTGAAGCTACTTTAGACAATCCTCTACATAGCCATATGATCCACATACATTGATCTTCATTAATTTTATCAATATCCTAAACATTCCAGTCTTCTAAATAGGCAACAAAATGGAATACAGTTGACACCAATGGCAACAAGGATATGTTGGCATCAATGACAACACTGATTAGGCACATATTTGCAACACTCCTGTAGTCCATTTAAACTCTTTTCTATCCCCGCTCATTGTCTCAGTTAGGGGTGCACAAATGCTACTAAAATTCCTGATAATTTTTTTGTAAAAACTAGCCAAACCATGAAAAGATCGTACCTTTGTAGCACTCCCTTGCATAGGCCATTCAATTATATCCCTCACTTTCTTTGGGTCCATCACAAGACCTTCCTTTGAGACAACAAATCCCACGTATACCAACTCCTTCTTTGCAAAACTACATTTCTTCAGATTAATCAACAACTTCTCATCCCTTAGCTTTTCTAAAACTCTTATGATATGCATCAGATGCTCATCCCAAGTCTTACTAAAAATCAAAATGTCATCTAAATAAAAAATAAAAAAACTTCCCAAAAACTCTTTCAATACCTTGTTCATGAGCCACATGAATGTGCTCAAAGCATTGGCTAGATCAAATGGCATGACTAACCATTCATATAAACCTTCCTTTGTCTTGAAGGCTGTCTTCCATTCATATCCTTCTCTGATCCAGATCTGGTGATATCCACTCTTCAGGTCAATCTTCGTCAAGTACTTGGCTCCACTCAAACAATCCATTATGTCATCCATCCTAGGTAATGGAAATTTGTACTTGATTGTGATCTTGTTGATGGCTCAAGAATCTTACACATTCTCCATTCTCCATCTTTCTTTGGTGCTAGTACTATAGGTCCTACACATGGACTTAGGATCTCTCTTATCAATCCCTTCCTTAACAACTTGTGAACTTGTCTGTTCAACTCTTCATTCTCTGCAAGAGTCATTCTATTGGCTGCCTTATTTGGAAAACTTGCTCCTGGTATCAAATCCATTTGGTGACTTATCTTCCTTACATTATCAGATACAATGTCCTAAAATTCTTCCAACATATATGAGACTTCTACTTGTACATCTTCACATTTCTCATGGCTGATCTTAGGAATCAATGCAAAGCAATGACGCTCGTGCTTCATACCCTTTAAAGGTTTTCTACCATCTACCAAGCAAATTATGGCAGTACTGTATACCTTTTCTTCCACTTCCTTCAAGGGCTTCAACTTATAATGAACTCCATCCTTTGTTAGGGAATATGTGTTTTCATGGCCATCATGGACAACACACCTATCATATTGCCACGACCTTCCCAATAGCATATGACATGCATCCATCGGTATGATGTCACACATCACCTCATCATGGTAGTCTCCAATCTTGAACTTGACTAAACACTACTCATTTACCAAAGCTCTATGGTCCTTTTGCAACCATGTAATCTGATATGGATGTTGATGCCTTCTTGTCAACTTCAACTTGTTAACCATCTCCTCTAAAACAAGATTATCAGTGCTTCCATTGTCAATAATAATATCACAGCACTTACCTTCACATTTGCACCTTGTATGGAATAAACTCTTCTTTTGATCTGGTTCTTTCTCCTCATTCAACAAGGTTCTTCTAAAAACTAGGGTTTCTCCCCTTTCAACATCTTTAGAATGGTCAGACTATGCATCCTCATCTATTATGCAACTTGTGCATTACCTTCGAGTCTCCTATTTGTCCTTCCTTGATGTTGTAGACATTCGTATGCTCAATGTCTTTCTTCTCCACATTGGAAACAGGTTCCTCTAAAACCTCCTCTTCTAGGTACTTGTCCAGGTTTACCTCTTCCTCTTCCTCTTTCCTAACCATTGTTTTGGTCACGAGGGTGGTAGGCATTATCTCCTCTTTGATTTCTATTGGTGCAAACATCTTCACTATTTTTTTATCTTCATTATGGCCTCTGTAGGATCTTCCACCAATCCTTCCACCTTGATCTCTTCCCCTTTGCTTGCTTTCAAATCTTTTATTCAGCTTCTCTTCCACATTCAGGGAAAACTGATATGCATCTTCTATGGTGGTCATTCTGACCAGGCTCAACTCCTCTTGAATACTTGGCCTCAACCCATTAATGTAATAGGCTACCTTCTCCTTGTTGGCCTCTGCATGGCCTGTCCTAATACTAATCTTATAAAACTCTTCTGTATACTCCTTGACAGACTTGTTACCTTGCTTCAATCCTTGTAGCTTCTTCAATAACTCCAACTCATAGTAAACAAGAATGAACTGCTTCTTTAGTTTGTCCACCATCTGATCCCATCTAGTAATCTTTCCTTTTCCTCTTCTACTTCTATCTAACTGGATCTCCTTCCACCAAATACTAGCATGGCCCTTCAACTTTATTTTTGCAAACTTGACCCATTCTGGATCTTCCACATCTTCATACTCAAAATATTCTTCCATATCATTGTTCCAATCAATAAGCTCTTCTGGGTTTAGATTCCCATAATAGGTAGAGACTTCAATCCTTGGTCTCTTTCCAATCTTTGAAATGTCCCTCAACAACCTAACGTCAGTAGGATCTCCTACAGTTTCTTGTTCTTCCTCAGATATCTCTTCTTCAGCTTCATCTTTGCTTTCTTCTCTTGTTCTCGGCTCAAACCCTCTTCGCAACTCCTCTTACAATGCATAGATTTGCCTTTATAAGGCTCTAAAACCCTCTTCCTTCAAAGTATTTCTGCCACCATGGTTTCTTCATGGAGGCATTTTAATCTTTGTAGAAAACCCACAACCTTAGGTCCTGGTGCAAATTGCCTCACGGTCAGCGATTTGTCTACACACTTAGGAACCCTTTCTCTGATACCACTTGATGAAGGGGATAAATCACAAAACACACAATAACACCAATTACACACAGAAAAATAGGAATGTTCTTGTATTGATATGGACAACACATTACATTACAGAAGCTCAAATACAATCAGAGGATAAATCCTCCACAGGCTGCAACACATTACAGCTTCTTATCTCTAGACTCTGGAACCTTCTTCCTTCTGTAGCCCCAAATCTGCTAGGATTTCATTTTCCCACCTTTTCTTGACTCTACACTTTCCCCCTTATCACTACTATTCCAAAGGTTCCCAAAAGTGGTTATAAATAGCCCCTTTTTTGTGGGATCTAGCCAAATTTCAAATTTTGCATCTCCCTCCAAAAGTAGGTCAACTTTCGAGAGCCATAACTTTTGATCCGGGTGTCCGATTGACAAACCATTTGAAGCATTGGAAATCTCGTAGAGTTCTCTACGCGCTAAAAATCTGCTCTATTGATTGTGCCCATTTTGAGGGCCATACGAGGCTGTTTAGTGCCTCAAACTTGACTTTGAAACTTTTTCAAGGGTTTTCGAGAAACGCAAACTTTAATATCTTTCAACCCACAAATGATCTTTGCCTAATTCCTTTGCCAAAGGTCTTATTTTTCACTTATGAAACTTCCTATAAATTTTCACTTCCATATGTGTCCAAATGCAAACTTTCCAAAAATAGCAGTTTGGAAAAACTAAAGGTTCTACATCATTATTCAATCGATTATGGAACCAGAAATACTAATTTTGAAAATAAATGAAAACAACATCAACAATTTTGAATCATCATCTTTTTTTGGGTGATGCAAGATTGCCCTTACACCATTAGATGCTCTTACATCATTGGTTCATCGTGTCTAGATTGTGTAACCTATTAGAATGATCACACTTAGCTAGAAGATTGGCTAGAGTTGTATGGTCGATTGAGTTATGTAGGAAACATCACTAGGAATCAGATGGCAACCTGTTGGTTCCTAATGTATATACTCTTCGTGAAGGGTAGGGTCACTTCTAGATGGAAGATGAGTGGGGGACCATTGGTCTGTGGTTGGAGGAAAAGCACTCGGATAATGCTCTCCCTCTTCAACAAAAGACTCGTTGGGACTTGTGAGACAGATAATAGATTCCAGATGTAGTATACTTCATGTTATGACTTATGATTTTCAAACTTATGTAAAATTATTCATATTGCCAAATGCAAATTATTTATAAATGTAAAGTGAAATGATTACACTATGATTTTATCTTTGACTATATTGTAGTTTCAAGGTTGAAAAATATTTAGAAAAGATATACATTTAATTCTATGTGATTGTGCAAATGTTAGAAAAGAAAACAAAAAAAATTCACTCATGGTTAAACATGTTCTTTTACTTAGTAAATTTTGTGAGTAATTCCAAGTTGTATGAGTTGGTATGTTACATATGGTATCAGAGCTACTGGGTTCAACACATGGACCTAGAAGCTCACTACGATAAAACTTGTCAACATTCAATAGATTGGCTAATGTTTGAAATTGGTTTTATACCAGAATGGCATGGAGAAGAGCCAAGAAAACTACCAGGAAGTCTATTCCCCAAAACTTACCCAAGATAGTGGTTAAGAAAGAACCAACTAAGGAGGTAAAACTCCAAGAACATATTAACTATGCTAAGGGTGCATGGCTGGAAGACTCTAAAACATTATCTAATGCTCTTAAGTGTATTCAACTAGAAAAGAAACAATGCAACAAACTGGCTAAGAAACCCATTGTTCCTACTCTTGTAGTTAAACTGAGTAAACCGTCTGCTAGTTGTGACATATCCTTTGGGTGTGGTCGTGATGCCCCTGCTTTAGAAAAAGAGGTGTTGGAGGAGTACATGCGTGTACATCCACCCTCTAAGTTTGTTTTACTAGATTCTGATGGGGAAGAGGAACCTGAGGAATGTCTTTTAACTGATAGTGACATGTAGTCTTGTTTGAGTTAAATCTATCTAAATAAGGATGGTTTCATATTTACCACCTTCAAAATCAAAGGGCATTTTTTTCTTGGCTCTTGGGTTTGAGTCTAAGCTCCTTTCTAAGGCCACCATACCTTTTTGGTAGGCTGTTGGTTTTCAAGTTAATTACTCGCTCATCATCCTCTTCGAAAGGTTCTCTATCAAATTCATCCACGATTTGTCCCTCGAAGACTTCTAAATTAGTAATGAATTCCAAGATATGCTGTCATCTTGAAAGACCTAGAAATTCCTTATGTTATCTGGTGTTATGTCGTAAAATGTCCCCCTAGGACTTGTACCTCTTAAGTTTAGCTCTCGGGTCCCTTGTTTTTCATCATGCATGTTAGAATTGACCCCCGAGACAAAATGGCCTGAAACCCATGTCAAATGGGGCTTGAGGGACAATGTAGAGCCTAAATCCTAACCCAAAATAGGTCCTCAGACAAGGGCGTTCACGCCCTTGTCCTGCCCTATTTTGGCAGGGTCCCAAATTTGAATGTCGGTAAAGTGAACATTAAAGTTGTTCCTTTCTGACATCTTAAGTTTGAATTACAAAATTAAAGCAGGAATGCATATATATAAGCATGTTTAGGGTTTCATTTGTAAACTAGAAGATGATTTTGATATTTTGGTGAACTTATGATTTTAGAGCATTCAAAGAATTCATTGTGGCAGAGCAGACTTGTGTTGTTGTTGTGTTTGTTATTGTAGATTTAGCTTCATCTTCTCATGTTGTGAAAGATCTTCATCTACATGCGAGCTACACCTCCGAGGTGATATCTATTTGTGTTTGAATCAATCAATTTTCAATTCATTTTTGCCTCTGTCATGTAAGGACACACACTCTCTATCTAACAACAATGTTGGAAGGCTTGAATGCCATGTTCTGGGGCTTGACTGAGGCAAGCTCCTAAACACCACAACCCCCAGCCCCTCTTCTTGTGATTGTAGGTGACAGGTGTTGGACCACGAAGAGTGGAGTTGTAGAGGACTATTGCAGAGCATAAGGATCCTAGATCTAATGGAAAGAAGCAGAAAAGAGTACTAGTAGGGCTTGGGAACTAGTCTCTTTGCCTTCTAGGTTTGTAGAGCCTGAAATCTCTAGAACAAGGATAATCAGTAACAAAAAAGGTCTGGAAACCCTCAATAAAAATCCTACCTTGGGCTTGGACGATAGTCCCTTTTCCCTCGATTGTTCAAGATCCTAAACTTCAAAATTTGGTATGTATCTGATCATCATTTAGTATCTCTGTGTGTGAGTATTTGTTAGAATTCATCCGTTTGTTTACAATTTTGCATAATTAGGGTTTTGAGCATAATTGGGCTTAAATTAACACATTAATCATCAATTTTCAAATTTCCCTATCATTACAAGTGACAACCAACCTGTAGGTGAATCCTCTTGCAGAAGTTGTGATTGAACTCGGCTAACTATCGTTGAATGTGTGTAGTGAAAGGAGGATCTAACTAATCATCCCTAAATCCCATCTTTCCCCTTTTTCCCTACATAACATTTGGCACTGCTGGTGCTAGGACCAACGCCACAGAGAATCTCCTCAACCTCAAATTTGTCATCAGTTCAAGAGTACTGGCAGCTATTGTAAGTGCATCCAAAATGTGATTCTTCCTTCTCGGGATAACCTTTATGTCAAAAGATTCAAAATCCTCAATGAGGTTCCATACTCTATTCCTGTAGGCTACAAGCCTTTTGTCACGGAAAGCATATTGACTTCTTACCTGTTTTACCACCATTTCTAAATTTCCTTACACTTTGAGGCATTGTGCTCCTTCCATGTGTACAAAAATTAAACCTCTAATTAATGCCTCATATTTAGTCATATTGTTAGTATAGATGAACTGTAGTCGATAGGATGCAAAAAATGCTTTTCCTTTGGGGCTCACTAATTCTACTCCTGCTCCAGCTCCTTGCTTAGAATGGGAGCTATGAAATCTCAAGGTCCACATCTAATCTTCTGGTGATATTTGTGCTTTATGGACATGCTCTATGTTCTGAATCTGCTGAATAGGTATATGTTCGACTATTGGGGTAGGCAGGCTTGGTTCTTCTTCACTTTCCTCTAAAGAATGAATCTCTTCTATCAAGATAGTCAGGTCTTCTTTCGATTGAGCAAGGTCCACCAGGCCTTGTCCCCAAGAGGTTTCTTTATATGTGTTCATTACTTGTGCATCTATAACAACAACACTAGGTTGTGCATATGTAGGTTTAATGGGATCAACATCTGCTTGTCTTGTCTACTGATCACTATTTATGCTAACTGTCTCTTTAGCGCTATCTCGTCTAACCAACAGTTCGGTGTTGCATAAGGTGCTCACATTTGTTGGTGGAGATTCTAGATGTTGTTCTTCTAGAAGATATTTTCTCACAACTGTAACACATACTACACATGTTAATTCTGAATGATTGCACTCGTGAATTTGGCACCAATTTGGCAGTAACAAATCATTGATGTTGATGTCATCTCCTAGCAAATCCTGATTCATTTCTAGTTTCTAAGCAAATTGCTTCAACTTGGAATACAAAGCCAAACCTCTAGTTTTCCTATTGCCCATGGTGTCTTGAGAGAACACAAGGGTGGTCAAGATTTAATCCACCTGGCAAACCCCTGGTTTAACTTCAGTATAGGCCACTTTGTTATGATTGTTGTATTTTGTGTTCATGTGTTTTAACCTGGGTTCACTCTCAATTCTAATCTGGTTCTGATTTCCTCTCCATGGGAAAAATCAGTAGCAAAATATTTGTTCGATCTTTTAGACCAATCCCTGCTTAGTAACATTCCATAGGCTTTGGGAATATCTACCACTTGAATATCAATGTGATGTTGAATCCTGGGATCATACACTAACTGGATATGCACATCTTTAAGTTCTCCTATCACACTCACCTCTGTCTTACAGTCTAGTTGTATCCCCTTTTTCTAGGTGGGAGTTGGTGTCATCCCAAGATTTTTGCATATTGAATAGGGCATCACATTACCAGATGCTCCCAAATCCACCAGGCAATTGTGTAAATTCTTCCCAAATATTCTTATACTGAGGAGGAATGGAGGAGAGTCTAATTTTCCTATGTACATCATTGTGTAGGCATCGATAGTAGCTACTACTTTTGCTTTACCTTTAGATGAGTGTGGCTTATCCAAAAAAATTATCAAAGCTTCTATCTGATTGGGGTAGTGCTGAGGAATGTCAAAGATTGACATGTTAGACTTTGTCTTCTTGAGGTCTTCAGTTATGTCAGATTTCATATCTGTAATTGCATGAGAAATTCACTAACTGTAGTATGAAAATTAGTTTTGTAAACACAATCATTCATATTATCAGTACAATAGTCAAAGGATTTTCCAAAATAAATAAGATTGAATTATATTTTCTGATTACTGTATTCCACATGCAAATCATAAGTAAAATTTAGAATTTAAAGCCCAAATTTTAGAATTTCTCAAATAATTATGGAAGTAAAGAATGAAGTTCAAAGTACTACACTAGATACATGAAGATAGATCTAGAGGAATTGACAACCATCTTGTATTAATTTATTCAAACCTGAGTACAAGACATAAATCCAGCAATGAACACTGGAATTATGGATTTGTTTGCAAAAGAACAATCTCCTCTATGCTAAAATACTATGAAAACTAACTAATCTATTGAAAACTTGAAAAATATAAGTATGGACCGACAGTCTAATTCTTCAACTTTTGGACCCTTGAACAAAATGAGTCCCTCCCTTTTATAGGTGTCCAAAAAGCACAACACATTAGTGTTACTATTGAACACACAGAGGTACCAAGAGGGGTTGAATTGGTACTTCCTCAAATTCTTTTCTTCCAACAATATTCAACCTATCATAAGAACTAAAAACATAAAAAACACAAGTACACAGAAGCACACATCCATAACACCAGATTTATGTGGAAAACCCTAGAAGGGAAAACCACAATGAGTAAGTTGCTTGGATCTACTATCCAAATCTAGCCTCACAATTGAAACAAGATTACAATATCATTTATGGGCTACAACCCAAAGGAATCTGCAACTCTCTGAATAGTTACAACATTTACAATCTTTACACAACTATCCTTCAAACTATAACATAAAGCTTATCTGACTCAATATTCTTCTCACAAAATAGAATGTTGATCACTTCAGCCTCTACACAACTATCTAACCTCTGCATACTTACAATATCAACCTTCACCACAATAAAACAACTTCAGATACTCTTTTCACTCATCACATCACCAACAACTACCTCCGCAACAATATCATATTACATAAATCGGTCCTTTCCACATTTCATCATGATGTCTGCTTTTGCAGTATGTTTGTTCACACAGTACATATATATACATCACTTGACAGTTTTGATTTTACATTTGTATCCTCCACAAGCATCAAGATCTTTCTCCTTGGTCGGCCAAGATGAAACAAGTAACATGAAATGTGTAGTGGCCACAACAGGTGGCTCTAAAACATTTGTGGTAAATGGAAATCAAGTGCAGTTCAAGAACAAAGCATAATCAGGTCTTAATTTACCTTAGTACACTCTTCCAAGCTAGCACACACTCCACACACATGGAAAAATCTTCATTATAACCAAGTCATCTCCACAAACACTTATCCTTGTATTTGGCTCCAAACCCAAAGAGGTACCAGAGGAGAAAAAATTACATCATGCGGACCACATACTAAATATTATATGACTTGCAAAACATTCATGTACACTTCTCTTATCATCTCAGGATATTTCGTGCTGGTACAAACACTTGATCTCTGATGTTGGTGTCCTTAACAACCTCTGCTTACATAGTCTTAAGATAAAACAATGAAAACCATACTTGCAGTGAACATAATTATTTGAAACTTGAACAACACATACCAACCAACCATATGAGATTATCACTCAATCAGCAATGCCAATTACCATTGTGCGGTGAACTGCGGTGGCCTTAGCTATCTTCCTCTGCTTACTTCAATTAGCACCAAGGCATGTCTTCACATAGCTGACTCTAGAGAAGTAGTTGCAATAAATATTATCACCTAAAACTTGAAGCACACATACGTTTGACTCATATCTACCTATCCTCCAAGCCACAACATCATATCTTCATTTGCGGAGAAGTGCGGATCATTCTCCTGTCTCCTTGTGACTGAACTTACCCTGTTTCAACACTATCTTCACACTTCTATCTCCAAAACATCTTTCATTAAGCTTCATGACCTCAAACCTAAAACATAGGTACCTGATTGCAATACCTGGCCATTAGTCCAATCTGCATGCCCTTACTTTCAACTACGGCAGAATGCAATACCTTCTTGTGAGTCTATGACTCCTTCCCTGACTTGTACTATACTTACACTAATTTCCTTCAATCTTTTGCAATTTTCTTTATCATGTGGTAAGTATCATGAGTTCATATCATCATCATTTAGCAAGACCCCAACTTTACTCATCACAAACTTTAAACATAAATATATCAAGGATGTGAACTTACATAAGAACTTCAGAAGATATGATATGATCGTGTATAGATGATACTGATCCATCTCCTTCTTTATAGATGATACCAATCCATCTCCTTTTTCCTTCTTTGTTGATTTGCTCATTTGGCTATAGAGCATATATTCATCCCTTTTCTCTTTGCTTCACAATACTTTTGATCACTTATTCGACAATGTCTTCATAATTGATCACCATACTACTACAATCTCCCCTTGTCATCACTTACACTCTTCCACACTACAACACTTCATACCACTATTGATATCAATGACAACCCATATGCAACAATCTCCCCCTTTGTCATTGATGACAACACTTTGACCTGATATGCACATATTTCTCCCCCTTTGGCATCAATGGCAAAGGGCTAGTGGTCTTCCTTTGTTCCGAAAAAACAAGTAGGTTCCCACTGTCTGAATATTTCTTATCACCTTTTATCAATCTCCTCCCCCTAAGGAGTAGCCTCAAATTCTTCAAAAATGATGTAGCAAAATTGTTCTTCAAGATACCGTGTACAATGTGCCTTGTTTATATCAAAACAGCATTGCTTATTCTTATTTTATTCATCACATATTTATACAATCATCAAAATTTGTCTTACCTTCACAAAATTTTCTGTTCACTTGGAAGGTAGAACATTTTTGTAAATCTCCTTCAACTGGGCAAGGGTTGAGTCCTAGTTCTTCTTTGTAGAAGACAAAATGTGTGATGGACTTCCAAACTGAATATACAAATCTTCTGCCTCTTCCAAAGTGGCTGGCACTTTAACTTTATGAGCCACATTCTCCACTTCAGTTAAGATACCAGTCAAGACTTCTAACTTCATACTCACAACGTTTCTTAGCTGACCAGTTTCTCCTTTGATTTTCTCTCTTTGCTCCAAGAGCTGCTTTAACTGAGTATGAAGATTTTCAATTTGGACCCTGATAGTTCCATCTTTATCCTTTAGAGGATCATATACTTTGGCCACTTGAATTAACTATGACTCAATAGAGACAACTTGATCCTTTATACTCTTTGTAGTTGTTGGCCAGTTCAAACAAAATTGATAAAAAATATTGGAATTCTCAAATACATTTCTGAATATTTTTCACATTTTCTTGTAAACTACTATGTGCCTATGCACATCTGTTAGATGCATCAGCCAATTTTTATTATTTACCTTTTATGTTATCTTTTTCTCAACTTGCTTCTCTAGATAAGAGGAATGAGCCCTAAAAGACTCCAACATGAGTTTCATCTGTTGAGTAGGAGGCAAGGTGGGATCTCTCTTTACCTCAAGCAATTTGTTGTTATACGGAGCCTAATTAGACTCGGAGGTTAAATTTTCCCCACTTTTGTCGACACGGTTCCCCCCAAAGTATTTTACGGGGGAGTGCAGGGGGGGCAAATCCCCTTCTGCGAGGCTCGGGGGTGGAGCCCACGGTGGGGGTCTGGGGGCAACGACCCCAGTGGGGGTTGCTAGGAGTAGTGCCCCCAAAGCAAAAATTGCCTATTATTTTATAAAGGCATCAACAATTATTTTTCTATTGGCCGCCATAAAAAAACCCCTATTTTTGCAACCAACATAAGTCTTCATAAAAAAGGCTAAGGGTTAGGGTTTCTATTGGGGGATTGTATATGTAACTTACATTGCAGTGGATTTGAGTTGCATGAGATTACTGGTTGTAATCAGTTCTATTTGTTGGATAATAATATTGGACTCTCTATTGGTGGATGTAGCCCATGTTTGGGTGAACCATGTTAAAATTGTCTCTCGCTATTTTATTTCTGTGTATTTTTCATTCCTCTATTTAATCTTTATCTTCATTTAATTGATATCTTCTGCATGCTATTCCTAACACAATTCCTCATGTAATATCTTAATTGCCTCTTCTAACACTTCAACTCCAACTTGTTGTTGCAGAATTTCTTCTCTTGCTAAGGACAAAAGTATATCTCCTAGTTGCAACTTGTGAAGTGGAGATATATTGGACAAGTAAACTTGTCCATCTAACACTAGAAACTGTAATAGTTGCGGAGTGACCACTGGTTGGATTTGCATTTTATAGGCTAGGAACTCCTTGATAGAGTCAATCGAAGAGGAGGAGGAAGATTTATCTTGTTCCTTTTCTGAGTTCTCCCTTGTATCAACATTTGTCTTCCCCTCTTTCTATTCAGGATTATCTTGTTGTTCTGTATTCACTAGAGGTTGATCATCATGCACAATATTATGATCTAGAGAACCATTTTCTTCTTCATGTGCATCTTGTTCTTGATCTTTTTATGCTTGCTCTTCTTTCTCCTCTTGAGGAACTTGGTGTTCAGTGTTGTGCGGAGGAGAGGAGATGGAGCCTTGTGAGGTGGTGAAGTGGTGTAGGAGCACCTTCTCTATGGTGGATCCAATCTTGGATCATTTGAATTCCTATGCATGTCATGTTTTGTTTATGTTTTCAATAAGGCTTTTTAAGCCACATCATGTTTGTAATGAGTTTTTTTGTCAATTTGGTCACTAGACCTATGTAGACCATGTTTCGGTCAAGTTTGATGTAATAACACAATGAAAACAGGTAGTTTTTTTGTGAGAGGAGAAACCCAACAGCTAACTAACTTTCAAAATCAGTTTGTATGGTTGGGAGGGATGTAAACAAAGGTCTCAAGCCTTTTATAGGTGAGGAGTTGGATGTAATGATAGGAAGGAATGAATGAATGAAGATCTGGATTTTTGGGTGTGTTGAAACATTGTTCTTTCTAAGTATTTCTCTATAACAGTCATTCTGTACAGCCTGTACGGATAGGTGATTGCCTGAAACTGACTAGAAGTGTTCATGTATTGAAGTAGCTTTCATATGGAAGTGGTTTGGTGTCTTTAAGTGTCATAGTCAATGAGAAATTGTTCTTTTTGCAAAGACTGGTCTGAAAACCTAGAAACTAGGGTTTGGTGAATAAATGGACTGTTATTCCTCTGTCCACTGAAAGCAAGATTCTCATTTTTAGTGTGATGGAGGGATACAGTGTAAATTTTGTGTTTTCTATGGTTTTGGTCAAACACCCAAGGATCCAAGGGGTTTGGGCATGAGTTGACTAGGCATCTCTATGTGACTAGTCTTTGAAACAATAGGAGAAGTGCTATTGTGGAGTGACCAAATTGACGGGTGATCAAGTCTTTATAGAGGATTATAGACCCCCTTCCGTGCTATAGAGTCTTTGTTTCTGTTTCTATTTTGGTGGCTGTGTAGTTGCAAAGTAGCAGAGGTTGCCATCGGCATAACACAGCCCTTGGAGAAACTTTTTGAAGTTACACTAATCAATGGTGTTAGGCCGATAGAAAGTGTATCGGTGAAGAATGAAGGAAGTCTCACCGAAGAAACATATATCGGCGTAAGTTTCACATCTTTTCTAAAGCATGTTGAGAATATATGTCGAGAATGTATCTTTCATCAGATACAAACAGTGAAATTAGGGTAAAGAAACTTTAGTCCATTGGTAATAGCAAGTCACGGTAAGCATATACTAAGTTGATAGATCGGCGCATCGGAAGGAGAGTAAAAGATCCCACCAACGAAGTAAGTTTTGCTGACGAGTGTGGTTCGAAAGTGTCATCGGAGTGATCAGTGTATCGACAAGATAGATTCTAATGAAGCCAATAGCATTTTTCTTGCCGATAGGCAAGAAACGTAGATCACTCATCGGGAAGAGTTATGCTATTGGAGAGATAAGTTTCAAAGTGGTTGATGGGGTAAGTTTGACTAATAACAAAAGACTAAGCACAGATCACTGAGACAGAAGTAGGACTCTCACCGATCATAAGTTTGATCAGTTGTGCGCTTCCATTGTATGCTCTGCATCATATTGGTATCAGAGCTAATATTTGAATTGGAGCAGTGTATGTCAAACGAGGAGATAGAAACTGAGGCTAGCACAATGCCTCCCAAGTCTATGAGTAAAGAAGCCATCAAGAAGATGGTAGAGGAGATGCTTGAAGCAAGGTTGAAAGAAGAGAGGCCCAAGGATAAGAGTAAAGAGGATGGAAGTGCTTCTGATACAGAAGAAGAAGAAGAGGCAGAGGAGAGCCCTCAAGAACAAGATATGTCTATAGAACAAAAGGCATTGTTGAATGCACTCAAAGGTGCTCATGAGATAGTGGTGATCCAAAGATGGATGTTCCTACATTCAATGGGAAACTAGATGGAGATGCCCTCATGGATTGGATTGAAGCCATGTACAACTATTTTGACTTCAAGGAGTATAGTGACAACAAGAAAGTCATGTTTGCTAAGACAAGATTGAGAGATTCTACCCTAGTTTGGTGGAACTATATGCAAGGTGAAATAGAGAAAGTTGGAAAGAACCCTATCACCAAATGGAGTAGAATGGTGGTCATGCTAAGAGACAAGTTCATGCCATCCGATTATGAGTTGTAGACCATTAGGAAGTTTAATCATCTTAGACAAAAGGATATGGATGTGTCTACATATACTGAAGAATTTCATAGACTGAGCATGGGAGTCAATCACAAGGAGGAGGAGAAAGAGATGGTGGCCAGATATCTCAATGGCTTGAGGTATAACATACAAGATGAATTCAGTATGGTGGTTCCTAAAATAGTAGATGAGTGTTTTCAATTCGCCTCTAGGGCAGAGGAGAAGTTGAAAAGAAAGAGTAATCAAAACACCAGAGGAAGAGGTAGTTTTGGTAGAGGACAATCAAGTTGAAATGAAAACCCAAGTCAACAAGAGTCTCATTCTGATGTAGAGCATAGAGGTTGTAGTTTCAAAGGTTGGAGAAGACCAAATGGCAGAGGTAGAGGTGGTGGTGCAGGTAGAGGACCCAGAGTTTTCACTAGCAGATGCTATGGCTACAATCAAGTACACCATACCATGAGCAAATGCCCTGAGAAGGCAACTAGTTCCCATGATGGTGAAAGAAGGAATTAGTTGTTGAAAGATGAGATTTGCCAAAGTGTGAATTCACCCATTGGTAGTGCTGTACCAATCCTTGAAGGAGAGAACATGATGATCAAGAGAACCTTGATGAAGATGTCGTTGAAACAAGAGCCCCCACAAAGGAAAACTCTCTTCAAAACCCAAGGTATAGCATATGGTAAACTTTGTAAAATCATTGTTGATTCAGGTTCTACTAAGAATGTAGTGTCTACTGAAATGGTAGAGAAGTGTAAGTTGAAAAGGTTGCCCCATGTTAGTCCTCATAAGATCTCTTGGTTGAATAAGAATCAAAATTACATGGTAGAAGAACAAACTTGGGTTAAGTTTGAGATAGGTGATTATAAGGACAAGGTACTATGTGAGATTATTCCTATGGATGCTTGTCACCTTCTTCTTAGACGTCCATGGCAGTATGATGTGAAGGCACAACATGATGATGAGAAGAACACATACCTCATTACCAAGAATGGAAGGAAGTCTAGGATGGATCCTATGCAAGAGCAGATTGGAGAGAAGAGTAATGACACCAATGTCATGATGGTTAGCGGCAAAGAGTTCTTACACCTCATGAAGGAGAAGGATACCTGAGGGTATGCCTTGGTAATGAAGCCTAAAGAAGAATTAGGTCAGCAAGACAAAAAGCAAAAAGAGATTCCACTAGAAGTGCAGCAATTGTTGGATAAGTACCAAGATCTTGTGGTAGAGGATACTCCTAACTCCTTACCACCCATGAGAGATATAAGTCATCAAATTGACTTGATCCCAGGTACCACATTTGCCAATTAGGTTGCCTATAAATTGACACCATAGCAAAATGAGGAGGTGAGTAGACAAATTCAAGAACTCTTAGAGAAAGGATTGATTAGAAAGAGTCTTAGTCTATGTGCAGTCCCTAGTGTACTTGCTTAAAAAAAAGATGGGAAGTGGAGACTATGTATGGATTCAAGGGCCATCAATAAGATCACAATAAGGTATAGGTTTCCTATGCCAAGGAATGAGGATCTTTTGGACTATCTTGGAGGGTCATGTTATTATTCAAAGATTGATTTGAAATCTAGTTATCATCAAATCAGAATTAGCAGGGAGATGAATGGAAGACTACCTTCAAGACAAATGAAGGTCTCTATGAGTGGCTTGTCATGCCATTCGGCCTTAGAAATGCCCCAAACACATTCATACATTTGACGAATGAGGTACTTATTGAATTCATTGGCAAATTTGTAATTGTTTATCTTGATGACATACTTGTTTTCAGCAGGACAAAAGAAGAACATGTGAAGCATTTGGACAAGTGATGAAGAAGTTGCATGAGAATAAGTTGATGATCAACTTGGATAAGTGTGAGTTCATGAAAACTGAACTTGTATACCTAGGTTTTGTGATTTCTAATGGTTGTTTGAAGATGGACCCCACAAAGGTTGAGGCCATTCTCAATTGGCCTACTCCTAGGACAGTGGGAGATGTTAGAAGCTTCCATGGCTTGGCAACTTTTTATAGGAAGTTCATTAGAGGATTCAGTCACATAAGTGCTCCTATTCTTAACACCATCAAGGGTGGCATAAAGTGCAAATTTCAATGGACAAGGCAAGCAGATGATAGCTTCGAATTGTTAAAGAAGAAAGTGGTTGAATTACCTACATTGGTACTCCCTGATTTTGACAAAGTTTTTGTAGTGGAATGTGATTCAAGTCAGCAAGCAATAGGTGTTGTTCTTAGTCAAGATGGACATCCAGTGGCCTTTTTTTCAAAGAAGTTGAATGAGGCTAAACAAAGGTACTCTACCTATGACCTAGAGCTTTATGCAATGGTGCAAGGTCTTAAAAAGTGGAGACACTATTTGCTGCCCAAAGAATTTATTGTTTTTACTAATAATCATGCTCTTAGCTTTCTAAATAGCCAAGAAAAGTTGAATCATATGCATGTTAAGTGGATGGAACAATTACAAGCCTATACCTTCACTATTAAGCATAAAAAGCGTGTTGCCAACAAAGTGGCTGATGCTTTAAGTAGAAGGATGCTTGTCATACATGAAGTATAGATGGAAAGCATGGGGATAGATTGTTTAAAGGAGTTATACAAGGAGGATGCAGATTTCAAAACTGCTTATGAAGTTTGTGCTAGTTTGGCTAACACTTTTCACGGTGAATATTCAGATTTTGTGTTGCAGGAAGGTCTCTTATTCAAGGGCAGTTTGCTATGTGTTCCTAAGTGTTCAATGAGGGATAACATCATCAAAGAGAAGCACAATGGAACCTTAGGAGGACACTTTGGGTTAGACAAGACTTTGGAACAAGTCACTAGATTCTACTATTGGCCAAAAGTACAATCGGATGTAAGGAGATATGTTGCAAGTTCTACCATATGTCAAAAGGCCAAAGGTATGTCTTCTAATGCTAGTTTGTACCAACCCCTCCTTGTTCCCAACAGGCCCTGGGAGAGCATTAGTATGGATTATGTACTTGGTCTTCCTAAGACAGCAACGGGTGTGGATAGTGTTTTTGTCATTATGGACAGATTTAGTAAGATGGCTCATTTTGTGCCATGCAAATGCACAAATGATTTATCTCACATTGCTGGTCTCTTTTTTAGAGAAGTGGTTAGAATCCATGGTTTTCCCCTTTCAATTGTCACTGATAGAGACTCCAAGTTTGTTGGTCATTTTTGGAGGACCTTACAGAGAAAAGTGGGAACACAATTGTCTTTCTCATTAGCCTACTATCCTCAAACTAATGGTCAGACTGAGGTTATTAATAGGTCCCTAGGAAACCTTCTAAGATGCCTTACCAAGCAGCATGGGTTGGCATGGGACTTGGTTATTAGTCAAGCTGAGTATGCTTACAATGATTCAGTGAATAGAAGCACTAGGAAGAGTCCATTTGAAATTGTTTATGGTTTCCATCCAAGAGGACCAATTGAACTCAAAGATCTACAAGGTTGGGATAAGATGAGTGTTCTAGGAGAATATTTTGCTACCACCATGAAGGTAGTTCATGATCAAGTCAAAGTTCAATTGGAAACAATAGTCTCCAAATACAAGGATAGGGAAGATCTCAAAAGGAGAGATGTACAGTTCAAGGTGGGAGATTTGGTGATGGCCTATCTAAGGAAGGCTGCCTAAAGGATAGCCAACCATGCTTCTGATGAAGAAAATAGGACCATGCAAGGTAGTGCATAAGTTTGGTCCAAATGGTTATGAAATAGAACTACCATTCGGTCTTGGTATTTCTCCCATATTCAATGTTTCAAACCTCTTTCCATTCAGACCTCCATTGAATGCTAAAGATGGATCAGATGTTGTGATTGAAGATGAAGATTGGTTCAGAGATCTACCTCTGAGTAAGCCTTTACAATTGGAATGCATCTTAGATTCCAAAGTTGTCAAAAAGACAAGGAAGGGTGTGTACAAGGAGTACTTAGTCAAGTGGCAGGATCTTCCTAATTTAGAGGCTACATGGATGAGTGAGGTAGACATTTTTAAGCATGGGAAGACACTCCAATAGTTGGCAACTCAAGGGACTTGAGTTTTTCTTGCAGGGGGAGTATGGTGCAGGAGCACCTTCTCTATGGTGGATCCAATCTTGGATCATTTGAATTCCTATGCATGTCATATTTTGTTTATGTTTTCAATAAGGCTTTTTAAGCCAAATCATGTTTGTAATGATTTTTTTTGTCAATTTGGTCACTAGACCTATGTAGACCATGTTTCAGTCAAGTTTGATGTAATAACACAATGAAAACAAGTAGTTTTCTTGTGAGAGGAGAAACCCAATGGCTAACTAACTTTCAAAATTAGTTTGTATAGTTGGGAGGGATGTAAACAAAGGTCTCAAGCCTTTTATAGGTGAGGAGTTGGATGTAATGACAGGGAGGAATGAATGAATGAAGATCTAGATTTTTGGGTGTGTTGAAACATTGTTCTTTCTGAGTATTTCTCTGTAACAATCATTCTATACAGCCTGTACAGATAGGTGATTGCTTGAAACTGATTGGAAGTGTTCATGTATTAAAGTAGCTTTCATTTGGAAGTGGTTTGGTGTCTTGAAGTGTCATAGTCAGTGAGAAATTGTTCTTTTTGTAGAGACTAGTCTGAAAACCTAGAAACTAGGGTTTGGTGAATAAATGGACTATTATTCCTCTGTCCACTGAAAGCAAGATTCTCATTTTCACTGTGATGGAGGGATACAGTGTAAATTTTGTATTTTCTGTGGTTTTGGTCAAACACCCAAGGATCCAAGGGGTTTGGGCATGAGTTGACTAGGCATCTCTATGTGACGAGTCTTTGAAATGATAGGAGAAGTGTTGTTGTGGAGTGACCAAATTGATGGGTGATCAAGTGTTTACAGAGGATTATAGACCCCCTTCCATGCTGTCGAGTCTTTGTTTCTATTTCTAGTTTGGTGGCTGCGTAGTTGCAAGGTAGCAGAGGTTGCCATCAGAGAAACATAGCCCTCGGAGAAACTTTTTGAAGTTACACCGATCAACGGTGTTAGGCCGATAGAAAGTGTATCGGTGAAGAATGAAGGAAGTCTCACCAAAGAAACATATATCAGCATAAGTTTCACATCATTTCACCTAATGTATATTGTGTATGCATATCGCAAAAGCATGTTGAGAATGTATGTCGAGAATCTATCTTTCGTCGAATACAAACGGTGATCGATCATAACGGTGAAATCAGGGTAAAGAAACTTTAGGCCACCAGTAATAGAAAGTCACGCCAAGCATATACTAAGTTGATACATCAGTGCATTAGAAGGAGAGTAAAAGATCCCGCCGACGAAGTAAGTCTTGCTGACGAGTGTGGTTCAGAAGTGTCATTGGAGTGATCGGTGTATCGACAAGATAGATTCTAACGAAGCCAATAGCATTTTTTCTTTCCGATAGGCAAGAAACATAGATCACTCATCAGAAAGAGTTATGCTATCAGAGAGATAAGTTTTAAAGTGGTGGACGGGGTAAGTTTGACCGATAACAAAAGACTGAGGGCAGATTGCTGAGATAGAAGTAGGACTGTCACTGATCATAAGTTTGATCCATTGTGCGCTTCCATTGTGCACTCTGCATCATGAAGCAATATTATGTGGTGGAGAAGCTTGTGGCTGCTCCACACACTCAGTTCCTTTTACATCATCGAAGACTTTCTTTGTCACATCTTTGGTCTCTTTTTGAATTTTCTCTTTGTCACTTTCCTTCATGCTCATAAGAGTGTCCACTCTTTGCTTTGTCCTTAATATCTAGGCTTGCATTTGAGCCAATTTATCCTTTTCTTCTTGGGACATAGAGGACCTAACCTTTTCAAGAGCTTGTTGCCTCACCTCATTATTCATTTTAATGGCTTCTTCTCTTTTCTTCCTTAGAGCTTGAGCTAGACTTTATGGTACTTTTTCAATAACATCAATCATGGGCAAGTTGTATTTAAGAATGTACATAACTACAACCCTTTCAATGGTCTTTTGATCCTTAGGAGGAACATTCAGATACAAATCAGTTGTGTGCTTCAATAACCCATGTTGTTCAATTCCATTGAAGACAACTTCCAATTGAAGAGGGCCTTCTATAGAAGTTACCGGAAGATTTTGCTTAGATTTCTTTCCTTTTTTTCAGCTTAGAGGTTTCCTCTTCTCCTTCTTCTTCTTCCTCTTCAATCTCTTCTTCATTGACCTTCTTTCTTTTCGCTTGAGTTTTGGGTCTAGCATGCTTCTTTTCTCCAGTCTTTTTCTGTGCTTGTGTTTCAAAAGCTACCCTTCTTTTAGTGGACTCCATTTGTGCTGACCTGGAGGGTCATGGTACATTTACAATTGCAAACATATCTCTGCTAGTCCTTCTTAAACTTTGTGTAGCTGATGGAACGGTAGAGGCATGATGTGTCTCCTCCGCAGGGGCTTCTGAAGTAGTTTCAGATGAAATGCCCCATATCTTGTCCATCTCACCCTATTCTTCTCAAGTTGTTCCTCTACATTTTTCTTATGCATCTTGTTCATAATCTCATCATATGTGCCAAACCTCTCAGCAATGCTGTCTTTGGGTTTGCTAAGAAACATATTAACATAGATCTTTATTTCTTCTCCAGAAACTTCATAGAGCAGTTTATGGATCCATGCAATTATAGGCTCAACAACCTCCATATAGGTATAGTCCTTATCAACTAAGAATGTGATCTTTTCCCTATATTTCTGTATAGAATTGTAAGGAACTCTTTCTTTGACATGCATATTGGTTTGAACAGTTTTGAAGAAACCCTAGTACATTGTCCTATAGTGATTTGGATCACTAAACCCTCTTATATGACTCTTAAATTAAGCAGCAATAGGGATATGTTGTTGCCATTCCTTTCCACTAAAGTAGATAGTTCATTCAAAAAATAGAATGTAAGATAGATAGTCAAAGTACCACACCTGAAAATGTATCTAGTTTCTTTTGTCCTTCTCAGGTTCTCTAGGATTTGTTCTTTCATGACCTCACAGAGGTCAAAATCTTCACCTTCCTTGACAATCTGGTAAGTAGTGTGAATGGTACTACCGATGACGGATCCCTCTCTATTTGTAAAGAAAACTTTATAAGCAATTCACATAGAAGCATAACAGACACTCAGATCAATTATGTCATTCACATTTAGTGTCCTCTTGCCAAATTTTTCTCTAGTCAGCTTAGTAACCTTCTCATTCTTAATTGACTTCATCATCAGTATAGGTCCGATGGAACACAACCCAGTAACTGCCTTTGTAGACACGTAAATTTGTCCACGTCTTGCAACACCTTGTCAAACACACTATTAGAGACATCATATGACATTTTGTCCTAATCCCACTTATCCCACTTTCTAATTAATTAAATAAATCATATTTATTTAATTAATCTCCCTTTCACATGTTCCAACTAATTCAAATTAAAAATTTTAATTAGTCCTCACCTTTCATCTCATTGCAACACTTGTCCACCTCACAATTGAATCATGTGTGGCACTACAACTTTCATTTAATACACTTCACATGTGAAACTAATTCAAATAAAATATTTGAATTAGGTCTCCTTTATTCTCCTTCATACACTTGTCACATGACTACAACTCCTTATGGAGTGGAAAATCCTATTCGATCCTAGCCGTCCACATCGTTGAAAAAATCTTTCAATCTCAACTATCAATTCAAATCAGTCACTTCTTATAAATCAACCCTCACACAAGCCATTTAAGGAACGAGCTTTCAAGTAGCCTCTCATCATTCATCCTCATGCCATTGTTATGCTGCTGAAATAGTGAGCACCCAACATTCATCCTTCAAAATCATGAATACCTATGCAAGATTGAGAAGAGAAATGGAGGCAAGCCAAGCTTAGTGTAGAGATCGGTTTGCATTTTCTTTGTTATTTGATTTCTATGCTATCTTGTACTTCATTGTGCTTGTTAGGGTTTCATGCTTTCATGTTTATGATTTAGCCCTGATTTTTACCCTAGCTACATTTGGTGAACCTGACGTGAATCTTGCAAATCTAACAATTTTTGTCAATTTTTGGAAGTCAACTTTTGCAGGTCACCTCCTAGCCTAAAATGGACCTTGTCGTTGAGTCTGAGAGGCCTCGCCAACGAAAAATGACATAACATTTGACCCATTTCGCTCACTATGAAATTTTTGAATTTTTTTGAAAACATTTTTAGTATGGCAGTCAGCACTATACGGATCTGTATGGATCCATACAGACATACCATACCACTCTAGTCTTTGGTCAGAATCTTTGGTTTTATTTTGATTCATGCATTTGGGTGTAGGTTAACATTTCAAGTTTTTTGTTACAGGGTTGTAGGTTTAAAATTTTTGTTGTAGGTTTTCAAGAAACCCTAACTACCAGTGTCTTGTTCCTCCACCGTCACTCACCTGGTTTCTCATCCTCCACTGCTATTAGGGAACTTGCCACTAGCTATAAACTCCTAGCTTCGCCACTTCTCCTTATATCTCCATCGCCATCAGTCCTTATAACTCCTCTACCTGACCATTAGCTCTCAAACCCGCTTGCTAAGCCTTCCGCCGCTCTGAGTTTCTTCTCACCCATAGACTATGGTCACCACCGCTAGTTGCACACTCTCGACCACCGCCTCAAGGAAACCGTCACCATCTACTAGTGCTTTGTCGCTGTTCAAAGAACCCTTAAGCTTTGACCACCACTTTCAATTCCTTAACTGTCGGTCATAAGATTCCCTAAACTGTTAGCCATAAACATTATGTCATAAGCGTCCATGTTCAATGTAAACCCTAAACATTCGACCTTAATCGGCATTCACAATCTTTAGGTGCTTAGCCTTGATCTCTAGGTTTCTAGTCACGTTCATGACCGAGGGTAGGGGAGGGGGCTTATATGCCTCTTTCCTATTTCCTTTTTTATTTTTGCTTAGATCCTGCTCCTAGTCATATGGACGACCAGGGGCTACTCGAAATCCTTAACCATAAACTCAGACCTTAACCACCAAGTGTTAACAGTGCCATGTGACCATGCCAACTGTAAACCTCTAGTGGTTAATTAACCGTCATTTCCAGCGCTAACTGCCAGTCAGACTAACCGCATCCATATGACCACTTTTTTTCAAACAGCTAGCGGTTAACTTCAACCTGCTACCCTTGCTATCACCTCCTACATGCCCTAACTGGGTAGTTTTTTCTTTTGGGCATAACTTCATCATATGGAGGTGGATTTTCATGAAATTTGTGGTGTTGGAGAGCTGACTCAGCCAAATTCACTGTGGCACAAGTTTCATTAGGTGACTGTGTTGTTTTATCAAACTTTTTTCTAGTCAAAGTCAACTCTTTTTTGCAACTTCAAATGCATATAACTTTTGCAAAATTCATCCATTTTTCACAATTTTTTTAAAAACTGCATATAATCTCCTAAATATTTTATGTTCATGAAATTTATTCTACTGTATCTATTCATCTTGATCAGATTTTTACTAGATTTCCTCTTTTTCATATAACACATTTGGTTTGCAAGTTTACTTGTTCTTTCATGGTTTTGTGGCTTCTAGGTGCATCTAAGGAGTTGTAGCAGCATTAGAATTAGTCACAGCAGTAGGTTTAAGGACAAAAATTTCTAGGTGCACTCCATTTATCTTGAATCATCTCTTTTCATTTCTTCATAATCATTATTTGCAAACACACTTCAATTTGGGCATAAAAAGAACATTTATTTGCTCACACATTTGGATTTTGGGCTCTAAAACAAACCATTGTCTTCAATCACACCTTGAAATTGGGAATATAATGAACCATTGCCTTCCTTTCACACATTTTGACTTGGGATTAAAAATAAAAAGTGCTTGTATTATTTAGTGAACTTGAGTGAGATTGAAGGTGTGTATGCTCTTCTCATGCACTTCGTGCGACCTTGAGAATCAAAAACACCTCTCATCCATTCAATTTCACACCACACATTTAATTTTCTTAAAGGGAAATTAAAAAGTGAGAGTGTGAATCAAGTGTGCATGTGTATGCTCTCTCCTCGCACTGCAAGGTGATCTTGGAGATCAAAAGCACCTCACTAGATTTGTTTTTGTTTACCCTTCCTAGGAGGCCTACTTGGAGACACACCACTCCAAGGGACAACCTCAAAAATCACAAAGATTTTAAGGTATATTAAATGGATGTGAAATCTGCCTTCCTGAATGGTGAGTTAGAAGAGGAAGTTTACATTGAGCAACCAAAGGGATTCCAATTGTCAAATCAAGGTGATATGGTATGCAGGTTGAATAAAACATTATATGGACTCAAACAAGCTCCTAGAGCCTGGTATGCAAGGTTAGATAGGTATTTATTGCAATTAGGATTTAGTAAAGGTACTACGGATAGCAATCTGTATTTCAAAATCAATGATGACTAGATCTTAATTGTTGAGGTCTTTGTTGATGACATTATCTTTGGAGGAAATGATGGTAAGTTCATAAGATTTGCTGGTGAGATGAAAAGTGAATTTGAAATGTCCATGTTTGGTGAAATGAATTTCTTTTTGGGTCTACAAATTAATCAATCAAATAAAGGAATCTTCATATCTCAGTCTAAGTATGTGAAAGAGTTGTTGAAGAAGTTTGGGATGGAAGACTCTAAACCAGTATGTACTCCCATGGTGACTGGTTGCAAGTTGAGCAAAATTGATGAATCACCTAAGGCTGATCAGATAAAATACAAATCCATGATTAGAGGATTGCTTTATCTAACTCAAATCAGACCTAATATTATGCATGCAGTTTGTCTTGTTGCAAGGTTTCAAGTTGATCCAAGAGAATCACATGTGATGGTAGTTAAGAGAATCATGAGGTATTTGAAAGGTACTCTAGATTATGGCTTATGGTATCCAAAGGACAATGATTTCACTCTAAGTGCTTATACACATGCAGATTGGGCCGAAGATGTTGATGATAGAAAGAGTACAAGGGGAGGTGCCTTCTTCTTGGGTAATAGATTGGTCTCATGGCTAAGAAAGAAACAAGATTCAATATCTTTGTCAACTTCAGAAGCAGAGTATATTGCAGCAACATGTTGCTATACTCAAGTATTATGAATGAAGCAGACTTTGAAGGTTATAAGAGTTGTGTATGTAGATCTAATTGCAATCTTTTGTGACAATACAAGTGCCATAAACATTTCAAAGAATCCAGTGATGCACTCAAGAACAAAGCAATATCAATAAGGTATCACTTTTTCAAAGAGAAGGTGACAAGGAATGAAGTAAAGTTGGAATATGTGTCCACAAAGGATTAGATTGCAGACGTTTTCACTAAGCCTCTGCCTAAAGATACCTTTGAGTATCTCAGAGAAAAGTTAGGAGTCATTACCCCTCCTATCCTGAACTAATATGCATAGGAATGCATCAATCTAGTGGAGCTCAGAGTGTCATTCTTTGATCTGGATTGATGTTCTAAAGGCTACCTCTCAAGGGGAGTTAATAAATGTTTCTGATAAAGTAACTAGATCAGACTAGCAACATGCAAGTATATGCCCTTCACCATTGATGTCAGAGGGGGAGAGAAATCATGTGAAAAACTTAGGGGGAGAAAGAATGTAGATGTGTAAAGAGAAAGGGGGAGAATCTTGTCTTGGTGGTCTTTTTCAGTTTTTCACATCATATGTTGCCATCAATGACAAAGGGGGAGATTGTTGCAAGTATGTTCCTAATCGGTGTTGTCGTTGATGTCAACATATCTATGTTATCATTGGTGTCAACTATTCTCTTACTTTGTTGAGGATATTGAGAAAATTAGCCCCTCTGGTGATAACAATGTGTTGCAGTAGAAACAGTGCATTACATGTAGAAGAATAGTCTAGAAGAATGCTCCGCATTTCCTATAGAATAAATATCTTTTCCTGTGGATTGGAAGTTATTTAGAAGCTTATCTGAAGATGTTATATTCCAAGTTTGAGCCTCCGGCATGAAGAATTGAGTGAGTTATGTTCACCAGAGTGAACAAGGCTTTTTCTGTATGTTTGGTAGTGACAGGGAGAAAGTGTTTTGCTCCGCATTCCTCTGCATTGAAGTATTTTGATCTGTGGTTCTGGAATTAAGTCAGTGATAATGTTAAGTGCCTTCAAATGCAATGGTTCATGATTTAGTGGTCCACAAGCTATCTTTTACTCATGACACTGGCTAACAGTGTTGTTCCTGTACTCCAGTTTGAAGAATCTTAATGTTAGAGTGATTAGAGATCATGCGATTATTCCTGGTGATTACAATGTACTCGTGGATGTCTCCTAATCATGCTCCTACATTCGTATTGGTCTATAAGGTGTAATTCAGATCATGCATGAAGCGTGTTCTTGAGAATACTTGTGTTAACATCGATCTTGGCCGACCTAGTTGAATTCATCATCAATGGAGATGCATCAAAGATTGTGATAGTGTGTTGTAGCGTGGAAGATTATGTTTGAGTCCCTGCTAAGGTGCGGCATGATCTGCATTCATTTATTTTCTTTATAAATCTATTTAGGTCCAGACCTATTATGATGTAACATATGTTTGCCGACCTTGGAAATTGTTCTAGCGGTTGATGATTGTAATGCCAACCTTGATGATCATTCCAAGGTTGATGAAGTGTATAAATACTTGTAATTGAGTTGTGAAAATGCGTCCAAGTGAAAAGATGCAAAGATAAAAGTGAAGTAAGGTAGCAGAATGGAGCAGAGGTGTTTGTGCTTCAATGGACCTGAACCTTGGCATGGAATAGATGTTGTTATCTCAGTTCAACCTCTTAGCAGTGAGCCTCCTTTTGGTAGTGAGCCACCCATAGGCAACGAGCCTTTCTTTGTAGTGAGCAATTTGGGTAGTGAGCCCTGTAGGCAGTGAGCCTCTATTTTTTGGTATTTATATAACTTATATATTTATGTGGGCTAACACCCACCATGGTTTTTCCCTTTTAGGGTTTTCCACATAAAAATTTGGTGTCACCTATGTTGATTATGCTTTTGTGTTGAGCTTCTCATTTTATGCTTTCATGGTTATATCTGAATATAAGTAATTGATGACTTGATGATCATAATTGGTTAAAAGTTTTAGGACAACTGATTCACCCCCCCTCTTAGTTGTCCATTGCAGTCCAACACTGCCAAAGTCTAAATAGCGAGGTTTGAATCAAAAGACACCCTCTTTGGAAGTTGAAATCTTGTCACTCTTGGTTAAGCCCCAAAGAACTTAAGACCTTTGGGAAGTGAAGGTGAAGGGTGGGTTACACCTTTCTCCCAGCTGTGTGGCACTATTTCACTTTCATTTCACAGAATTGGGCCCCCGTACCTTGAGTATATTGGAGGCATCCTTAGTCAACCTTGTGCATCCTAGATTAGGATCTATTTAGCCACACCTACTTGAATAATATAGGGCTTGTTGATGTGTCTTCAAGTGCTTGCTTAATCATCAAATTCTTCAAAATTTCAAATTCAAACTTCCTTATGTGTCTTGCATATGTGATTCATGCATGTACATGTGTAATCATTTGTTTGCAAATTGCCAAATCAAGCTATAAACACAAACACATAAACATCATTCTAAACATTCTTTCTATCATCATCCTTATCACCTTCATCCTAATCAAAACCCTAGTCATCCTATTCACCTCTTTCATCTAATCACCTCATTTATAATCATACCCTAATCATTCCACATAATCCAACCCCATCATTTTTAATCATCCTTGTCATTCACCTAATCGCATCCTAATCATATCCTAATCACTCATCATCATCATCCTAGTTCTAGTCCACTTGTCAAAATGGTCTTTTTTCTTAGCAAGCCTAATCCTAATCATAAGCCCAAACTCATACTTAGAGGAGGCCCTCCCTCTAATCCTAATGATGAAACAAAGTCAAAACCTAAGCTCATACTTAGAGGAGGCCCTCCCTCTAATCCTAATGATGAAACAAAACCAAATCCCAAGCTTATCTTCCCTCTAATCCTAATGATGAGACAATACCAAAGCCCAAACTCATACTTCGAGGAGGCCCTCCCTATAATCTTAATGATGAGACAAATCCTAGACCCAAAATCATACTTCGAGGAGGACCTCCCTCTAATCCTAATAATGAAAAAAAATCAAAGCCCAAGGTCATACTTCGAGGAGGCTCTCCCCCTAATCCTAATGATAAAACAAATTCAAAACCTAAGCCCATACTTAGAGGAGACCCTCCTTCTAATCCTAATGATGAGATAAATCCTAAGCCCAAGCTCATACTTCGAGGGGGCCCTCCCTCTAATCCTAATGATGAGACAAATCCTTGACCCAAGGTCATACTTAGAGGAGGCCGTCCCTCTAATCCTAATGATGAGACAAAACCAAAGCCCAAACTTATACTTTGAGGAGGCCCTTCTTCTAATCCTAATGATGAGACAAATGTAAGACCTAAGCTTATACTTTGTGGGGCCCCTCCTCCTACTTCCAATGATGACAAGAATCATGTGGCATACCTTGAGGAACAAGATGACATGCAAAGACTTAAACACATGTTATGACACCATGCCAACACTAGAGGACAAGATTATCGTATCCCAATTCTACGACCTCATCCAAACAATTCATCGAATTCCACAACCCCTAGACCAACAAAGGGTCATCCTACAATAATGGGTTACACTTTTTGGCCAAACCTGACATTGAAATCAATATTTTGAACTAAATCTTCACGTTCTGACACCTATAGCCGCTAAACCATTAGGAATTTAAAGATGATGTGAACTAGTGATTTGTGAGATTTTGTTTGTAGATTCTAAAAATATTTTTTTAAAAAAATAGAGTTAAATTGTAATTTTTTTTGCATCTCCATTGATAACTAGTTTTTAATAGTAAACATCATTTTTTTAAAGTGATGTGTATTCCATAGAATATATTTTTTTTTCTACAAAGGATAAAATTCTAATTCTTTTTAATTTAGATTGGTAACACTGATATATAGTGTATGCATTTGGTTTCATAATGTTTTGTTGAATATATGTTTTTTAATTAATTTTTTAAGTCAAACGAATTATAATTTAGACATAGGTGTATTTCGTAAAACATAACTTTTTTTGTATGTATCAAAATTCATTTTTTCTTCTTTTGTTGAAACAAGGACATCAATACCTAGTGCATAGATATTTTTTAGAATTTTTTTTCAGCAATTTACTAATTTTCCATGTGTCTAGAATAGAGAACTTGATGTTCGGTGAAAAACATACATTCACAAGAAATAAAAAATAAATATAATAATCAAATTTAATATATTTAAAATTATATTTTTTGGGAAGCTTATAATAAGGAATACATACCTACAAAGCATAAATTTTAAATGAATTCATTTGATGCCTCAAAAGATAAATCAAAATTGGTTTTTTATCAGTATTTTGATAGGTGTAGAGGAGACTCCATTATAGGTATTGTTTAAAACTAGCAAGGTTCTATACAAGGGGGTTTAAATCTAAGGGTGTTTGATCAAACCCTCTTCAATTAAAATCCTTTAAATGGAACCTTTCAAGGCTTAAATCATTATATTTTCTAAAAATATGTGATTTCAGAAAAAAATCAAGATGTCCCAGAAAGTGTAACCCATTATTGTGACAACACCCCAAACCATACAACGATTCCAAGCCATCATTCAACAATTTCAACAAATCCAATCACCTCAAATACAACACCTCCAAGCCCAAGCCCAACAATTCATAGCCACTTGTCAAATTCAACCAACACAACCTCGACCACAATGTCAAAAAATTCCACATCAATCCTATGTGTTGCTCCCTCCACTTCATACCAACCTATCAAGGCAATGCCACATCAACCTATCCCTTCAACCAACCTTCATATCAAGTCACATCCAAACAAGAACATGTGAGCCTAAATCACTCCTTGAAACAAGATCAAGTGCCTTCAAGTTATAATGCTACCTTTGACAAGGGGAACACCACTCTAGTTCATGCACCCTATAAGTATATTATACCACCTTCTAACCCATCAAACCCTTTATTACCCCCACCATCATCTAATCCTCCATGAACTCCACGTCATAAATTCAAACATTACAAAAGCAAATCCAAATCCACCAACCCATTCAATCCCTTTGACCCTTCATCCAATCCAAGTCAAAATCCTAAGCCAACACCATCCAACACCCCTTTTATCCCTCCACCATGGGACCTATCCACTCCTAGTCCTAATTAATCCAACCCAATTAGCCTTCCACCTAATCAAAATGCTAAGCCTTCAACTTCCACCACCTATCCACCTACAAAGGATGTGATCGAAGGGCTACTAGCAAGGAGTCAACCATGTCACCAAATTCATGTTCTTGAGCCTATAAAAGAGCCTTCCAATACCATGCCTAGTCTTCTAAATCCATCATATGGTCCACAACCCCTCAAGCCTATTGAAGAGTCTCCCCCCATGAGCCCAAGTTAACCTCCATCATGCCCTCATGTGGTTGACCATCAAGAACAAGTCAAGCCTCTCCAAGAGCCTTCCACTTCCATTCAAGAAAGTCAAGAGTTATGTCAAGGGTGTAATCCTAAACATGTGGAAACATCAAGCCCTTATACTAATCAAGATCAAATCACTTTCATTTAACCCAATCATAACATATATCTTTTCCATGATCAAGATATTATCCATGATGAAGAACCTATCCATGAGCAACTTGATCCTATTCATACCCCCACAACCATCCATGAGGAAGATACCCAAGATCTACATACTCAATCTCATGAAAGTCTTGTTGACCTACTTGACCATTCACCCTACTTCATGGCCTTCCTTCAAAGAAAAGAAACATCTCCTCCATCTAGCCCTACCCATGATGTGCAAACATCCACTTGTCATGATGAGACACGTGCCTCCTAAGCACACATAGAAGATCAAACCAATAGCTTGGATCTAAATGAACATAATCAAGATCCTAATTATCCTTCCACATCCACTATCGATCCCATTTCAAGTCTACTATCATATCCTATTGGTCTATCCACCTTCATCCATGAATTTTCTTCCTTAGGACAACAACAACCTTTGTCCACCACTTCATCTTCTCCATCCAATAAAGAACTCAAGTGTCCAAAACATGCATAGTCCCATTGTCCATCGCATCGTCTAAAACATGAACTATCAAGGTAAAGTCTTAGGCCTTCATGAACAATGTATTTTGGAGCCTATCCATGTCAATGTCCCCCCACACTCATATGGCCTTAGATGCAGACCCCAAGGACAACAATCTCAAGATGTTGGTACTTTCTCCATTCATCCTAAGTCCACTACTTTCCATCACAAATCACATCATATACCAAAAACATATGTTGCCATTCCACCTCCATTATCCTACAAATCCCAAAAGCATGTGACCATACACCTTCCACCATCCACTTTACCTCTACTACTTCCAATCCCTAATATCCCTCCATCCACTTTACCTCCACTTCTTCCCACGCCTAATATCCCTGTCATCTGATCCCCTCATCCATTTATCCATAAGTCCTTTAAAAATCCTAATCATGACCAACAAATGCACACATCATCTAAACAAGAAGCTTCCACCATGCCCATGGGATTCAAAATAAACATTTGGATGCCTCTACTCATAAAGCCAAAAATCCTAAGGATCCTAATGTCTTAGGACATCAATTAAAAAAGTCAAAGCAAAGTCCATTCAAAAAGCTATCCAAGCCCATACCTCCAAAACAAAAGTCAAAAACTAAAATGGTTTGGGTCCCTAAGAAAAATTCAAGCAAGTCAAATGAAGCATCCACATCCTCATCCATTCAAAAATGTCATTCCATTCCAAAGTCCCAAATTCCTCCATCCCACAAATCAGGCAAACGTCATAAAAATACTAAGTCTATTGTGGGTACCTAAATCACTAAATCGACCATCTCCTAAGAAAACATCTCCATTGCTTCCTACACCTCCCCCAAATCAAAAGCTTCAATGTTTATCATGGTGTGTGTAGTCGTTGGTCATGATTCCTTTCCATACCTCCATTCCCCCACCTTTCATTCATTATTCTACATATTTCACCCATCACCTCCCTATGGTCCATGCTTTTGCATAAGCCTTTCATCCATCCTTTTGCATAAGTCCTACATAATCCACATCATAATCCACTATCCTTCCATGCATGAACCTTTCATAATCCACTATCTACCTACTCCATCTCTCTCTCTCTCAAGAAATCCCCTACCAACATCTATGAGCATAATGACATTTAACATGGTCTATGTGACGACATCCATCTCTAATGGGACTACCACCTTTCATGGAACTAGACACTTGAGTCCCTCCTATCCATATTCCACCTATCCTATTCAAATTTTTTTTTAAAAAAGTCAAAAAATAAAAAAGAAAAATCAAAATAGTAAAGAGAAATCCTTTGGTCCAACGGTGAAAACTACCCTTGGTGGTGTCTTGGATAAGTACCATGATGAAAACCTGGCAAACAAGCATCATGTGTAGGTTGAGATCTTCTATGTCACTTACACTTGGGGGCATCTTGTCTCATCTTTCCATCCATATCATTTCCTATTCTATCTTACCATACTTATCCATTACACCCACATACCTATCATATTGAGTCCATGCATCCTCCCTTCTTCCTTTTGATCTTGATAAAGACATGGGGGCAAAATATTGACAAATGTTTTGGATATCTCTTGATACACCTCATCCTTTCTAATCTAATCCATCTTATCATTATCCTATCATCATAAGCTTTATCATGAAAAATCCTAAGCATTACACCTAGAATAGGGCATGTTATTCCTATGCGACATAGTCTTTGGAGATCACAACCTAGCTCCTTTATGATGCCTTCATCCATTCCATGGCCTATCTCCCACCCTCTTATCCATCTAGCTAATCCCACCATTATCCTTGCACCTAGACTTGGTTTTCCCTTGTCATTGGTATCTAGCACAAAGGCTACCCAAACTGTCATCCAATATCATCCCAAAACATGCAAAAATCTAGAAAAAAACCAAAACATATAAAAAAAATCAAAACATTTCAAAAAACACAAAAAAAATCAAATGCCCTCCCAAAAAATACAAAAAATCAAATATCCAACAAAAATCCAAGCAATAAATCAATTCTTCAATCAATTCAAATCAATTCATCCAACTCCAATCATCAAATCAATTCCTCACTTCCTCACTCATCAAGCCATTCAATCAAATTAATCCTCATCAAATCAAATCACTCCTTCAAGTCTATCAAATCAATCACAATCCTATCCAATCATCAAATCAATCACTTCTTCCAATCAAAATCAATCATCAAATAAATTCATTCCAAATCAAACCAATCCAATTCCTCAATTCATCAAATCAAACCAACCCAATCATCAATTCTTCCAACCATCATTCCAATCATCAAAATCAATCATTAAAATCAATCCAATCAATCCAATTCTTTCAATCAATCAAATCAATTCATCATCATTATTCATTCTATCTAATCATCAAATCAATTCATCAGTCAATTCAATTAGCCAATTCATAATTCAATCCAATTCATCCAATCATCCAATCAAATCAATTCTTCAAATCAATCCATCATCATCAAATCATCAAGCTAATCAAATCTAATCATCAATCCAATTCATCAATTCAAATCAATTCTCCAATTCATTTAATCAAATCAACTCAATTCATCCAATCCAATCATCCTTATCAAATCAAATCAATTCTTCAAATCAAATCATCCAATCAATTCTTCAATCATTCAAATTAATTCTTCAATCACTTCATCCAATCATCCTTATCAAATCATTCTAAGAAATAAACTCAAATGCAAGTCATTCTTAATCCATACCAATCAAGTCAATCAACCAATCATCAATCAAATCCTAGTGTTGATTCTCATGGCTAACAACACTAGTGTCAGTCAATTATATCAATTGTCTTATACATGATGTTGCATTGTCGAAACCAAACCAAGTGTCTTATATGACATGTTTCATTTCCTGAAACCAGACATCATCATCAATCAATCAATCACTTAATCATTGGTTTACAACTTGACAGGGGTAATACCTTATTTGTTTTTGAATCATTTGTGCATGTTTGCTTGCTTGCTTGTGTGTGTTATCATTTCATCTTGCATTTGTATCAAATCACATCCCTCTCATTTCTAGCTAATATTCATATCTTGTATCTAGAAAAGGTTGTATTATGCTGGTGTACAAGACACATCATCACTGTGGTCCTTATACCTTGGTGCATAATGTCTAGTGCTACATCAAACTTCATGGTTGCTCACCTTCATTGCAGCATAACGTATTGAATTCATTCATTCTATCCATTCCCTTATCTTTCTTCCTAGACCAATCCCTTTCATTTCAAGAGCTTACCCATGTTTGTCCAACCCACCTATCCTCTCGAGGGGGCATCATCCCATTCCTTACATCATTATCATTTTCCTCTATCCATACCCTTAGCTTCTTTGAAATGATGTTGGTCGTAACATCATCTCAAAGAAGGGCAAAATGTAGACAACTAAATTTGTCCATGTCTTGCAACACAAACACATTATTAGAGACGTCATATGACATTTTGTCCTAATCCCACTTATCCCACTTTCCAATTAATTAAATAAATCATATTTATTTAATTAATCTCCCTTTCACATGTTCAAACTAATTCAAATTAAAAAATTGAATTAGTCCTCACCTTTCATCTCATTGCAACACTTGTCCACCTCTCAATTGAATCATGTGTGATACTACAACTTTCATTTAATACACTTCATGTATCAAACTAATTCAAATAAAATATTTGAATTAGTCTCCTTTATTCTCCTTCACACACTTGTCACATGACTACAACTCCTCATGGAGTGGGAAACCCTATTCAATCCTAGCCATCCACATCGTTGAAAATAACTTTCAATCTCAACCATCAATTCAAATTAGTCACTTCGTATAACGCAACCCTCACACAAGCCATTTGAGGAATAATTTTTCAAGTAGCCTCATGCTGTCGAAATGACATTAGAGCCTCTCATCATTTATCCTCATGCCATTGTTATGTTGCTGAAATAGTGAGCACCCAACTTTCATCCTTTGAAATCATGCATACCTATGCAAGATTGAGAAGAGCAATGGAGGAGAGCCAAGATTAGTGTAGAGATCAGTTCACATTTTCTTTGTTATTTGATTTCTATGCTATTTTGTACTTCATTGTGCTTGTTAGGGTTTCATGCTTTCATGTTTATGATTTAGCCCTAATTTTTACCCTAGCTACAACCTTGATTGCATCTTTAGTAATCTGATAAGGCTTATCCAAATACATGAACTCATCATGAATTTTTCTCATTATATATCTCACACATTCGTGCTTATTACAAAAATTAGGGTAATCCTTCCATATGTCTAGTTGCTTGACCCCCACATTGGCAAGTTCAGATTTATAGACAATGTCATTTCTAGAAGTTGACTTCTAAGCTCTTTAAACTTCATGTGATCAATTTCATCCAGCTTAGAGTGAATGTAAAACCTAACATCCTCTGTATAAACAACATATTCCAGTATATTTGAAAAATCTCCTTTCTTGTCGACCTCCATTGCTTTGAAAGGGTATTTTTATACTTTGGTCTTGGTTTCTCAGAAATATCAACTTGTTGTGAAGTTGCCATTATAACTTTCTTTTGAATTTAGCAACTAGGGTTTTAGGAAGTAGCAAACTCATAAATACCTCTTTGTTAAACTGCTAGGGTTTCACCTTCAACTTGATTCTCCTCAAATTCACCAAGTGCCTTGAAAGACTCTTCTCATCTCAGCTCTAATTACAAATTTTTGGTTTCAAAGGAGATTTGATCATGTGAGTGAAGCATAAGTATCTTCTGATTTTCCCTAACCTTCCATAATTAATGAACCTTTATTGGGTAGGTAAAACTGCTACTAAATTGCTCTGTGAACTCACAGAGATTCAAGAAACTTCTGCAATCCTTCGCATCATGTTATTTTGCTCCAAAAATTTAGGAAAAAGAAACTATTTTGCCTTATCAACATCTTCTCCAGCAGTTTTCATTTCAACTCATCGGTATGATAAGCTTCCTCTTGTAGAAGCAACAAATTTTTAGGGAGGGAAAGAATATATATGCCCTAATTAGCTCCCCTGACCCTATGTCTTATCTCAATCAGTAACGTAGTCCCCTACACTGGGCAGAGACACAAATTCCTCCTTTTCATCACTTTGTTCTATCTTCCTTCTCCATATCTTTGCCATTTCCTTCTTTTTCTGAGTCACAATTTTCTCTATTTTCTTGTGCTGAACAGGTGGTTCCATAGAACCACTTTTGTAGAATCTTTCTCTATGCCCCAATTTGTTTCATTTGTAGCAAACAACATTATATTCTAGAGTCACACCATTTCTCCTTATTTTAGTTCTACACTCAATAGCCCTGTGGCCAAACTTATTGCATGCAATGCAATAGCCATAAAAGGAATAAGGGATTCTAGAATCATGCTTTGGAGGCACAAATGAATTCTTCCTTATGTTATCATTTCTTCTAGTCTTGGTTCTACATTCAATAGCCTTATGTCCAAATTTATTGCAAGAATAACAGTAACTATAGAAAGATTGAAAGAACTTGGGATTAGCAGCTGGTCTAGGAGGAGATTTCTTGAGATCTTTCTTTTGATTGCTAACCTGTATGAAGTTATCATCATCCAAATCCTGCCCCTCATCTTTAGTTTTCTCAGTCTTTAGTGCTAGGCTATTCCCTTTTCATTTCAAACATGCCTTTAGGTATATCTATTTTAGGACTCTGACATTGCTCAAATCCAATACCACCTTTATTCTTTGGAGGTCTTTGACTACTGATTATCTCATCAAGAATATTGACACTTTTTTTCAATCTTAGACCTTTGTCTATCAGATCCTCTGCTTTTTCAAATTATTTCTTTAGAGAGACAATTTATTCTTTAAGTTTAGAGCATTCAACTAACTTTTCATTTAGCTTAACATTTAGACAGTTTGCAACCTTCTTACCTTCTTCAATTTGAGCTTTCAACTTGGCAATTGCTTCTTTTGATTTTATGAGCTTGATCTTATATTTTTCATTTTCACTTCTTACTGCATCCAGATCTTCTAGGGCATAAATGAGTTCTCCTTCATAATCAACTACATAATCTTTTGAATTATAGTCTATCATTTCTATATCATCTTCTAGAGGAAAGCTTGCCTTTAAACAATACTTCAGTTCCCATGTGTTCCTCTCCAAGATCTACCTCAATTGTCAGGTTACATTCAAGGAACTTAGCTTTGATACCAATTTTTGAATACACAAAGGTACTGAGAGGGGGGTTGAATAAGTACTTCCTCAAATTATTTTCTTCCAACAATATTCAACCTATCATAAGCACTTAAAACATAAAAAACACAAGTACACAGAAGCACACATCCATAACACCAGATTTACGTGGAAAACTCTAGAAGGGAAAACCACGGTGATCAAGTTGCTTGGATCTACTATATAAATCACTGCAACAAAATAGGCAATTAACACCTAAAATAGCACCATAATTTAGTGCATTTGAGTTCATGAATTGGACACTTCTGCCAGTACAAAACTCGATGCCAAACTGCATGTTCTCTTTGGTGTTATTTTTTCCACCGGATTTTGCACCAGAAAAGTAGCGCAAGCTATAGCGCCTGAAATAGCGTCGAGAATAGCACCTAAATTAATGCCCAATTTAATGTCAGAAATAACACCATAATTAGCGCCCAATTTGGCTTCCAATTTTGCTTCCATGTCTACTCCCATTTTGGCTTCTAGTTTTGCTCCTAGTCATGCTTCCTATTTTGCTTCTCATATGGCATCGAAAATAGCTTCATTTTTGGCTTCCTAATTGACACCAAGTTTTGCTTCCATTATGATGTCCTTTGTTGCTTCCAGTTTGGCTTTCAATTTTGCTTCTGGTTTTGCTTCTTGTGTTGCTTCCAGGTTTGCGCTAGATTTTGCGCTAAAAAATTAGCACAAGCAATAGCGCCTCCTTTAGCTCCTAGAATAGCATCGGGAATAGTGTAGGGAAGCATGGCCAATTTAATGTCAGAAATAGCGCCTAAATTAGAACCCAATTTGGCTTCCAATTTTGCTTCCATGTCTGCTCCCATTTTTGCTTCTAGTTTTGCTCCCAGTCGTGCCTCTTGTTTTGCTTATGGTATGGCCTCAAAAATAGCTTCTTTTTTGGCTTCCTAATTGATGCCAAGTTTTTCTTCCATTATGACATTCTTTGTTGCTTCCATTATGATGTCCTTTGTTGCTTCTAGTTTTGCTTCCATTATGACGTTCTTTGTTGCTTCCTGTTTTGCTTCCATTATGATGTCCTTTGTTGCTTCCAGTTTGGCTTCTAATTTTGCTTCTGGTTTTGCTTCTTGTGTTGCTTCCAAGTTTGCTTCTAGTTTTGCTTTCGATTTTACTTCCAAGTTTGCTTTCAATTTTTCTTCCATTTTTGCTTCCAGTTTTGCTTCCAATTTTGCTTCTGATATAACGTCGCTTGTTGCATCTAGTTTTTCTTCTATTTTTACGTCTTTGTTCCAAAAAAGGTGAGTGGGCCAATCTTGCTTTCTAACTGCCCCATCTTTCACCTTATAGCCTAGCTTAATGATACTCCCCAATTTTTGAGTAGCTCCATCTTATTCTTTCCTCTTTGTGAGACAAGCTCACAGACTTGTTTGACAGAATACTCTCTAGCTCACTGATCTGCACTCCATCCACCTGAAGACCCCTGAAGCATTTGAAATATTTTATAGGATAACATTTATAAAGAATTTTTAGGGAAATGGACATCCATACAAATTAACAACATCATTATACTTATTAAATCTCCATCAAAATAAAATCTACAACAATATCTAGTATATATAAAATAACAAGATAATTATTATAACATGATCATCATCTATAATTAAAACAAGTGAGTCAAATATCTATAATTTAATTGAATTTGACAACATCCATCCTGAGAAGTAAATTAAAATCATCATACGTAATAAATATCTATCCAAAAATCATCGACCTGACATACAGTTGACTTAAGGAATGCTATAAGTCGATTGTCAGCATTTACAAGGTATGTGGTTGTATGAAATGTGTGAGAGACATAGAGATATTATATTGCATTTTAATTTTTTACTAAAGGTTCATACTAATTTACTATTCTTATATTAGGTGGGTGACCTCCATGGAGATCCACGAATGTGAAGTGCCAAAATGGAAGAAGGAAATTGCAGAAATTGTATGTGTATTTGAGAAGGAGCTCCCTACAAGTTTCATGGACATACAAGTCCATTTACTTATACACCTAGTTGATGACATTGAATTGGCAGGTGTCGTATCAATGAGGTGGATGTTTTTCTTTGAGAGGTATATGAAAACTCTAAAAAGATATGTCCGACAAAAGGCACATCCAGAGGGTTGCATGGCTAAAGGGTATGTATTGAATGAAGCATTTTTCTTCCTGTGTGAATTCCTTGGTAAGGATTTTGAAGATGGGCCATGCTTTTGGGATGAAGAATGAGCATCAGATATTATTGGAGAAAAACCACAATCTAATGGTGTTCAAGTAGAAATTAGTAAGTAAATTCATGATCAGTGTGGTTGTTTTTCTTGCAATCATTAATTTACTCTGTAATTTATTTGTCAAATTAATAGCATTACATTTGGTGTTTGAAATAAACATGTTGACATGTAATAGGTGTAGATGAAAGTGCTATACTCGACAAGTTCATTCTGTACCACATGGACTTTATGAACACATGGATCGATCTGTATGATAAAAAGAGAGAAGAAGTGTTAGAAGCAAGGAGAAAGTTTAAGAGATCGAACCCAAGGAATACTCCACTTCCCACTTATCTGCTTGGGGAATGAGGCAAAGATTGCACATTAGAATGGGTTACTGAACAAATTCAAAATCAAATAGAAGATGCAAGTATAGATTCAAACATAACAGAAGATGAAATCAACATGTCTAGAGGATGTGAAAGAAATGTACAGTTGGAATTTTACAAAATGTTGTTTTCTTACAGTTTTGACACTATTAACTATTTTAATATTCATCATTATATTTGCTTTCATTGAAATAAATGGTCTTTCATAGGTGAGGAAATATCTAGCAATGTGGGCATATGGTCAACATTATCATGTAGAAAGTGTAGATGTAAAGAGATGATCCTTCGATTGTGGCATCATGGTTGACTTCAAGCAATCCATTCGATCAAGCTCAAAAGATAAGAATATAATTGAAGGGAATCTACAATATGTTGGGAAAATACATGAAATTATTGAGTTGGATTATTGCTCTTTTAAATGTTGTATTTTTAAGTTTAGATGGTATGAAGCATTTGAGAGGACACGAAGACATGATACCCATAGTGGATTGTTTTCTATAGATTCCTCATGGTTCCTACCGGAGGATAAGTAGCCTCATGTTCTACCAATTCATTGTGAGCACGTATTTCTTTAACTCAAACAAGAAGTGGTAGTGATCATTAATCTATTAATTCATAGTTTATTGTGAATATATACATGTGTTTATTAATCAATAAAATTGTTATAACATACATCTAATATATCTATATCGTTCATGTGCAGATATTTTTCTATGAAGATATTTTGGACACAAAATGGATATTTGTCATACATTATGATCCAAGATTAAGGCATGTATTTGATGATGCATTAGTGGATACTGAGCAAAACAATGATGGCCAACAAAATGAGAGAGGGATTAGAGAACATCGAAGAAATTGGCATCCATGATGATGTTGAAGATGGTTATGTTTAGGCACAAGAAGACAATAATCCAGAGTTAGGTGATGTTATGGAAGACAACAATATGGATGGTATAGAAAATGATGATCCAAATACATATGGTAACAATATAGATGGTCTATAGTCAAATTTTAATGATGATAAAGATGATGTAGGTCAAGATGAGGATGATGATAATATTAAATACTTGAAAGAACACATGAACATTGACAATGATACACTAGATGACATTGTAGCAGACAATAATGTTAATGACCAAGACTTCTAAATTTTTAGAATTATTTGCAATCCATGTTTAAAAAAGGATGATTCTTATGGCCTAAACTTTGAAATGCTTCAGTAATATTATTTGTGTCGATACAACTTAACTATTGCAATATCCTTAAATTGTTCAATCTTTGGTATGAATTGTTGGTAAAAAAAAAAGGATTACTTGGATGCTTCTTCCATTCATTTTGTATCAACATATGTTCGTGAAGACACAAAAGTTAATAAAATATTAATGCACGTAACTAACAATTATTTAAATAAGCAACTTTATAAACTTTATTATTTTTAAATAGTTTCCATTTTTATGTTAAACATAATTTTAAACATGTAACTGAAAACATCCAAAGTAAATGCTTTACTGTATCAGCATATTCATTCACATAGGCACAATATTGAGGCTCAATGCCTGATATTCATTCAAATATAAGAAGAAATAAGTATGGCAAACGTAAGAAAAATACAGAATGATAACACAGTCATGGAAAATCTTTGATAATAAGATGTTTTATTTCATTCATAAGCTCAAAAGTTACACCAGCAGAGTTTTGTTACACCCTTCCACTCATACCTTTATTATTTTTTTATCAAAGTTTATATAGAGATTACATAATATCAACCATAATCCCTAAGCCATTAACCATTAAACTACCTAACCCCTAAGCCCCAAATACCTTATCTTTTGACCTTTAATCCCTTAAACCCTAACCCCTAATCCCTTAATTAGGCACTAAAGTAGGCTCTAAAATAGGCACTAAATTAGGCATTAAATTAGGCGCTAATGTAGGTGTTAATTTAGGTGCTAATCTGGGTGCTAATTTGGGTGCTAATTTAGGTGCTAATTTGTGCCTAATTTAGCACCTACTTGTTCTGATCGGCGCAAAAAAAATGCCAAAAATAGTGCCATCCTGATAAATAGCGCCAACTTATTCAAATAATTAGAGAAAAATACATTAAAACAGTTGGTGGAAGCAAAAAATAGAGAAACAAAGGGAGCTAATCACATGGATTTGTTGTAGTGAATCTATCCTCACAAATAAAACAAGATTACAATATTATTTATGGGTTACAACCCAAAGGAAGCTACAACTCCTTGAACAATTACAATATTTACAATCTTTAAACAACCATCCTTCAAACTATAACACAAAACTTATTTGACTCAATGTTCTTCTCACAAAATAGAATGTTGATCACTTCAACCTCTACACAACTATCTCACCTTTGCATACTTACAATATTAACCTTCGCCACAATAAAACAACTTCAAATACTCTTCTCAATCATCACATCACCAACAACTACCTCTGTAACAATATCATATTACATAAAATATCATATTAATTAGGCACTCAATTAGGCACTAAAGTAGGCTCTAAAATAACTACCTCTGTAACAATATCAATATTTACAATCTTTAAACAACCATCCTTCAAACTATAACACAAAACTTATTTGACTCAATGTTCTTCTCACAAAATAGAATGTTGATCACTTCAACCTCTACACAACTATCTCACCTCTGCATACTTACAATATTAACCTTCGCCACAATAAAACAACTTCAAATACTCTTCTCAATCATCACATCACCAACAACTACCTCTGTAACAATATCATATTAATTAGGCGCTCAATTAGGCACTAAAGTAGGCTCTAAAATAGGCACTAAATTAGGCATTAAATTAGGCGCTAATGTAGGTGTTAATTTAGGTGCTAATCTGGGTGCTAATTTGGGTGCTAATTTAGGTGCTAATTTGTGCCTAATTTAGCACCTACTTGTTCTGATCGGTGCAAAAAAAATGCCAAAAATAGTGCCATCCCGATAAATAGTGCCAACTTATTCAAATAATTAGAGAAAAATACATTAAAATAGTTGGTGGAAGCAAAAAATCGAGAAACAAAGGGAGCTAATCACATGGATTTGTTGTAGTGAATCTATCCTCACAAATAAAACAAGGTTACAATATTATTTATGGGTTACAACCCAAAGGAAGCTACAACTCCTTGAACAATTACAATATTTACAATCTTTAAACAACCATCCTTCAAACTATAACACAAAACTTATTTGACTCAATGTTCTTCTCACAAAATAGAATGTTGATCACTTCAACCTCTACACAACTATCTCACCTCTACATACTTACAATATTAACCTTCACCACAATAAAACAACTTCAAATACTCTTCTCAATCATCACATCACCAACAACTACCTCTGTAACAATATCATATTACATAAAATGGTCCTTTCCACATTTCATTATGATGTCTACTTCTGCAGTATGTTTGTTCACACAATATCAAAGATATTTCACACAGTACATATATATACATCGCTTGACACTTTTGATTTTACATTTATATCCTCCGCAAGCATCAAGATCTTTCTCCTTGGTCGACCAAGATGAAACAAGTAACATGAAATGTGTAGTGGCCACAACAATCAACTCTAAAACATTTGTGGTAAGTGGAAATCAAGTGTGGTTCAAGAACAAAGCATAATCAGGTCCTAATTTACCTTAGCACACTCTTCCAAGCTGGAGTACACTCCACACACATGGAAAAAATCTTCATTATACACCAAGTCAACTCCACAAACACTTATCCTTCCTTGTATTTGGCTCCAAACCCAAAGCGGTACTGAAGGAGACAAAATTACATCATGTGGACCACATATTGAATATTATACGACTTTCAAAACATTCATGTACACTTCTCTTATCATCTCAAGATATTTCAGGCTGGTGCAAACACTTTATCTCTGATGCTGGTGTCCTTAACAACCTCTACTTACATAGTTTTAAGATAAAACAATGAAAACCATACTTGCGGTGAACACAATCATTTGAAACTTGAACAATGCATACCAACTAGCCTTATGAGCTTATCACTCAATCAATAAGGCCAATTACCATTGTGCGGTGAACTGTGGTGGCCTCAGCTATCTTCCTCTGCTTACTTCAATTAGCACCAAGGCATGTCTTCACACATCTGACTCTGGAGAAGCATCTGCAGTACATATTATCCCCTAAAACTTGAAGCACACATACCTTTGACTCATATCTACCTATCCTCCAAGCTGCAACATCGTATCTTTATTTGCGGAGAAGTGTGAAGCATTAGATCCTATCTCCCTATTACTACAATTACCCTATTTCAACAATGTCTTCACACTTCTGTCTCCAAAACATCCTGTGGTAAGCTTCATGACCTCAAACCTCAAACATAGCTACCAAAGTGAAATACTTGGCCATTAGTCCAATCCACATGCCTTTACTTTCAACTGCGGCAAAATGTGGTACCTTCTTGTGAGTTTGTGACTCCTTCCTTGACTTGTACTATACCTAGACAAATTTCCTTCAATCTTTTACAAATTTCTTTATCATGCGGTAAGTATCATGAGTTCATATCATCATCATTTAGCAAGACCCCAACTCTACTCATCACATACTTCAAACATAAATATATCAAGGCCGTGAACTTACATAAGAACTTCAAAAGATATGATATGATCATGTATAGATGATACTGATCCATCTCCTTTTGCCTTCTTTCTTGATCTACTCCTTTGGCTACAGAGCATATATTCAACCCTTTTCTCTTTGCTTCGCAATACTTTTGATCACTTATTCTATAATGTCTTCATTGATCACCATACTATTGCAATCTCCCTTTGACATCACTTACACTCTTCCACACTGCAACCCTCCATACCACCATTGACATCAATAACAACCCATATGCAACAGTTACAATACATGCAATGCATTTGTTCCTCGTTTTTATCACCAACCTCATGCAACTCAAAAAGCAATTCTAAAATAGAACTAATTTTGCATGTCAATCTCTAAGTTGACTTTTCAACTCAAAGATATGCAAAAAAGGAAAATAAAGAAATCCCGTATAACCCACTTTATAAAATAGTGGTTCCTTTTTTACAAAATTGGATATATAAGATTATTTGACACAAAAATTATCTAAGTCTAAAAATAAGCTCAATGAGAGTTAGACGCCCCTGTAGAAGCCCGTGTCTTCTTGTACTTAGCAAAATCTGACAAGGGTCGATCCACTCTATTTACTTCTGGGCCACCTAACCACTCTGATTTGAACTTGAAGGTATTGAATCTTTGAGACACATGTTCACACTTTCTTTCCATTTGGCATATATCTACTACCGCCAATGTAAAATGAAATTTTGATTCTAAAAACTTGTCAAGCACATCTTCATCAAAACCTAGGGCTCTCAGCAAGTCATCCAATTTATTCTTGAAGGCTTCCTTTACCTTGTTAAGAGGATCCAATCTAAACCTATCATGTGAATATATTTCTGAGTCTACAACTACCTTGACAAAAGTTTCAAAAATGGCAATGTATTCATATATTTCCCTCTGCAACTTTGGCAACACAGGATGATATTCAGCTATCTGCTCTATCTTATACTAAGTAACCTTTACACAACAATTACGGAAACCAAGCTCCTCACCATGAAAAATTTTGGATTCTACCAACTTGTTGGTGATTGTTTTGATGCAATCATAACAATAAGTTAAAATTCACATATAATGAACTGAAACTATACTTGAAAGATAAGAAGGAATCATTTAAGATTCAACTAATCCCAAGTCTACAATGGTTCGGTTGGTCAAATTCAGTTGGTCAATGTGAAGCTGTAATGTTCAAGGGGCCTTACGTAGTTTAGAGTTTCATTGTGGTTTACTAGACTAAGATTATGCAAAAGATCACGAGATATGTTAATGCTTTTCATTCCTTTGCATAAAAGTGTTACTGTGCTGCAAGTTTTAGATGGTTTTCTTGAATTATTGTAGCTTTCTCCTTCATATATTTATGAAAAACTGTCTACCTTTAACTCTGTTATGCATGCTTCTTCAAATTTGAGACAACTTCCTTTAGATTTCTACGTTTTCAGCTAAATATTTCAGATGGGTTGGGAAAAGTTAGAAAGATCTAATCTACACCTCATTTACTCTACCAAAGGATCTAATTGTTCTGTTATACACTATGTAAATACTACAGCAATTTGATCAAATCCACAGTAAAAACCTTAAATGCAAGTTCTGAGCATTTTCACAAACATACATTTAAAATTGCAAGCTCTCAAAGATAATATTTCAAAACACAAAGAAGAGCAGGAGAACACTCAGAAGATAGATGCAGAACTCCAGATTCTATTGTATTAGAAACAAATAGTCATACATGATTTACAATGTAGGAATGACTCTTAGTTTCATTGATCATACTACAGAGAACTTACAAGCTTTACAGATACAGTAAGGAAGCCAGACATTCCACGCACACCTTACTGTAGACAAACAGGTGACCTCCTTCTTCTATTTCTAAACTAAACTAAGCTAACTTGCTGTGTGCTTCTAAAAAAAGTCCCTGTTGTCAAGTATTACAGTGCAGAGAGGCACAATATAAAGACTTTCTGATTGTCCTCACTACAGCAAAAACCTAACTAGACCCCTGGTTCAAACCCCTGGTTACAGCAATAAATACAGATGAACCAGTCCCTCAAAATATCTCTGAGTAGTGTCAAATCTGGGCGAAATATTGCCCCTTCTGAGAAGCTTTAGCAGCTCAGCAATAACTTTTTCTTGTCTGTTGTAGTAATACTCCCAACTGCAATTTTGTCCTTTATTTGGTCGGCCTTGACTTCTTCACACTTCATCTTTACTTCTTGCTCCTGAGATCAGATTTTCTTCTTCCATGAGGTCACTGTGTTGAATTTCTAGCTGCTTCCTCAACTGCAAGCCTGTAAGACAAGACAAGCAATAAGTATCAAATTTACCAAATAAACAGCAGGAAACTCAAAATATCTGTTAAAACAGGGTGACTACAAAAATGTGGAAATCTGGCTCAAAAACCCTCAAAAACGCGTTCAAAATGTATACAGATTGCCCAAAACCAAACGGGTCAACCATCGCTGACCAGAAAAATGCCACGGGCGCCAAAAATGTGTTTTAAAATTCCCACCGCTTCGTCCATTCCCACCCATTGGCATGATAATTGCCATCGGCGGGTCCAAAAAATACTTGGGCGATGTTCGTTATTTGGCCGATGGCCCTTTCTCGTTATTTCCTCCTTATTTCTTTCCATCAGCGTAAGTCTGTACTATCGGTGAGACTCAAAATTCTTTCGCCGATCATTCTCTTCCATCGATGCTTCTTCGTTGCTCTCCATCGGTGTGAGGCTTGCCCATCGGTAAGCCCAAAATTTCCTTCACCGATCGCGTTGGCTATGCTGATACCCTTGTATTGGCGAGAGTGTTGCTGATGTCATATTGGCCTTCGTTTCCTTCTCATCGGTGAGAGATTCGCCATCGGCGAACTCTAAATCTTCCTCGCCGATCCTCATTGTTAGGCTGCTGGCCCCTTGCTTTATTTCCTCTTCATCGGCGAGAGATTCGCCATCGGCGAACTCCATATTCTTTCCACCGATGCCCCTTTACTTTGTTCCATCGGCAAGAGATTTGCCATCGGCGAACTCTAAATCTTCTTCGCCAATCACAATACCTTGGTCGATGGCCTCTTATTTCCCTCTATCGGCGCAAGTGTTACCGATATAGCCTTATCGGCTTGCATTTTCTTCTTATCGGGGAGAGATTATACTATCGGCGGGCTCCTTATTTCCTCCGCCGATGTCTTACCTTATACCAATGCTCTTTCATTGCTCTCCATCGGCGTGAGATCGCCCATCGGCAACTCACAAACTCCTCCTTCCGATGGCATTTGCTTTGCTTTATCGGCGAGAGATTCCATTGTCGGCGAGCTCCTTATTTCCTTCGTCGATGCCTCTACCTCGGCCGATGACATAGCTTACTTGCTCATCGCCTTCATCGGAGTGAGGCCTACCTATCGGCAAGCCTCAAAATTCTTTCGCCGATGCCTTACCTTCGGCCGATGACCTCAACATCCTTACCTTTCCTTGTATTGGCCCAACTTTGCCCATCGGCAAAGGATTTTCGACCACCGCCAATTGCATACGCTACGCCAATACCTGATATCGGCGAGAGTTTCGTCGATATCCATCTTTCCATCCTTCGCATTTCAGCTAAGTCCTCCCTCCCTTTCTTCCATCGGCCTGACCTTGCCCATCGACAAAGGCCCAAAAAACTTGGCCGACAACTACTACTATGCCGATAGCCCTTGGCTATCGGTGAGACCATATCCTTCGGCACGATGAATTCAAACTCAGCCGATGCTCTATGTTACGCCGATCACTATTGTTTCGGCCACAGGCTTACCAAAGCCTTTGAACCCAAACCCTTTGAACTTTGAACCATTGAACCCTGCCAAAGAGTTCAAGCGAAAGGTTCAATGGGGCAGTTCGATGATACACAGCGACTGTTAAAAGAAAATGAACCCTACCAACTTCAAACCATTGAACCATCGAACCAAGGTTCAATGCGCAGGTTCAACGTGCAGGTTCAAACCTGTGAAAAAAACACTTCCAATGAATAAGTAATGGCGATTAAAGTGAATCGATGTATTTTCGGCAAAACAATCAAATGTAACATACAGAGTGGAACCTAGACAAAATTGCCCACGACCCGGAACCACTAAGTAAGAATTTTTTTTTGAAATTTAAAACGAATGCCAACAAGAAAAAAGGCAAACAACTGACTGTTTATCATGCAAAACCTGATAGTACATTTTACCTAAATGATCATAACTTGCAAAATATGATGAATTTTAAGATGGTTCAAAAAGCAACCCTGGCTCATTTTTCACAAGGAATCCAACCATATTATGCAATGGTACTAAAAAATGCAATTTTCTATATTTTTAACAAGGTTTGCAAATCTGACTCTCTTTTCCCTTTACCACCAGACAGAACAAACACAAGCAAAAGCAAAAAAAGCAAAGCAATAGCAGGGGTCCTCATTTTGCTAAGGGGCAAAATGGGGCGTGTTGTGAACATCACAACACAACTCTTCCTAACTCATTTTACTGATCTATTTCAAAGTTCTCAAAATATGTTCTAACTTTGCATCTTCTCTCTTAGAATTTTAAACAAAATGTCTATTTCTTGCTCTATCTTGCAAGCTTCATCATAATATGGATAATACTTATCAAAAATACTGAAGGCTTCCTCCAAGAATTTGGCCACCCATTTGTCAATCACAGATGATTTCTCCTTCATCGCCTATAAGGCATCAACCTCTTGCTTTGTCATTAATACAATAACATCTATTGTAGCTGGCTATTGTGAAATAGGTGCTATGAGACCCTTAACAAATGACTTCATCTAACTCAGCTGTAGCTTTAAACTATCTTCTGTCTGCTTGTCCTTTTCCATAGATGATGCAGAGCGGGATACAACGGAAACAGTCACAAATGGAAATGTGCAAAATGTTTGTTTTTGTCAATATCGGCAAGAGACTTTCTACGTCTTACCAAACTATGCTTCTTTACCCTTATTGGTCTAACTTACCTTGTCGGCCTTCCCTCGTTCTTTCTTCCCGACGGTCTCCCTGTCACCGAAACCATTATGTTCATCGGCCAGACACTTGTTATTAGCCTAGCTTTCTCTTTACTCACCGAAACCAACACTCACACTGATGACTTATCACTATCGGTAAGACTCCCAACTTCTTACACCGATGTGCCTTCTATCGGTATGACCTAGTCATTCGCTGTGACTCTCAACTTCTTTCACCGATGCACATCTCATACCGATATTCCTAACACCAACTTCTCCTTCGGCAAGACTGCCTCTATCGGTGACACCTTCTACTCACTCTCCGATGGTTCATCTAATGCTGATATGCTAGCCCCAAACTCCATCGTCGGCAACACTTTACACCATCGGTAGCCGCCTACAGTCTCCAACCAACACCCCGTCTCACGTCGATATACTCTTCATCGGTGACACTTGCAGTTGTCATATGGATCAGTGAGAGCTCTACTGTCGGCTTAACACAAATTCATCCACCCAATGACTCTTCTCACGCCGATGCCTCTTCCATTTGCCAATGCAGTATATTCACAAACTAATGATACACACAAGGTGATACCAAGATACAACAGCAATATACACAAAAGAAGTACCTCCATACAATTGCGATATATATACAGGAAATGTATGTTCGCCGAACAACACAAACTTGGCCAAACAAGACTTTCTATATGTACCCTTTTTTCACAATATATATACATAGAATGAGGCTCGCATGCAAAATGCAATATATTCATAGACTATCTACAACATACAATTTATGTATATACTTCAAATGCAAATTTGAATTTTCCTGCCGATGATTTCTCTGAAACGGATTCTGTACTTTCTATACTTCCATGTTTATCAACCAAAAGAATGAAACAAAAATGGAAAACTACTTTGCAAGTACATTCCACTGGTTTCACAGAAATCCACCAATGGAATGGATTTAATCATGCATTATGGCAACAGAATAACTAAAATAAAAAATGCAACAGTTCTATATAGATAATAAATAGAACAATTCGATTTACCAAGATTTCACACAGGATTCAAAATTTACAGAGTATAACTTGCAGAATTTCTATTCTTTCATTCCAGCTTCTTACATTTGATTAGTTCCAGAAAAGAAAAAAAATGAAAGACTCTCCCTTTTTTTGACCATCTCTCCCTGTTTTGTTTTAACGACGCTTCCTCTGTTTTCGGGATTTTGGTTTAACCAAGATTATTAGCAGAAACCCTAATTAATCCCATGACATCTATTTTGCATAAGACAACAAAACTTCTAATGACAGGACACATTGTTTAACCCTTCACATCACCCAATATGTCTGAAAAGTAAGTTTTGATGTTTACAAACAGGAAATGCTAACATAAAATGTTACATTTGTTAATGACATACAAATGCTACATGGTAACACGAAGTGTCAATATATACATAAAAACCTTATTCTTCTCCCTCTTGTGCATATTTATCCTATTGAAGGGGTGCTCCTGCACCAATAGACCTCTTCTATAGACAAGGGCAAACTTTCACTTTTAAGCTATCTATCTAGCTCAACCTCTTCGATAGACTTATTAGAATCTGATAAAGTTTCTTCGCTTTGATAGGAAGATAAATCTCTCCCTCAGACATTTAATTAACATGTACAAGCAATAAGGATGTATAAAAATTCAAGAAAATTCTAAATGAGCACTTAATTCTAAGCATTCTGAGTGTTTTTGTGTTCTGGCGGGATCACGGGACTAAGTTGGAAATTTGGATCTTGGTCCAAAAATGGACTCGGGGCCCACGCTCCTAATTGGCTTCGGATCGGTGAGGAAAATAATCTTTTCCTGATCGAGTTTCATTGCTACGTTTCAAAGATGTTGCGAGGAGTGAGTTTTCAGAGGAAACTTGGATTTTGGAACTTTACCTTTTAGGCCGAAAAACCCTCCTAGGCTCGAAGTCTTGAAAGAGCTACTTACTTAGCTCTCCTTTTTTTTGTATTTTGTGGGGTGCGGGTCCAAGACCAGTTTTTGCACTTTTAAAGGTCTTGGTCCAAATGACCTTTCGGGATCCGAAGTCCCGAAAGGTATTCTTGACTTGGTGACTTTACAACTTGTGGGGCGCGAGACCAAAATTGGATTTTGGACTCACAAGGTCTTAAGGTCCAAAGACCTTTCAGGGCCCAAGGTCCCAAAAGGCTTTACTACTTGTGGCTTTAGGGCTTTCTGCGGGAAGCATAACAGAAAATGGCTTTAGGACTTGAGGTTTTATGGGCCAAAGGACCAATCGGGACCCAAGATCCCAATTGGACTTTTTAACTTAGTCCATTTTCGTCATGCTGATCCAAAAATGCAGATTTACCTTCGGGGCCCAGGGTCCAAATAGGAAGCTTTTAAATTTAAACAAGTTTAGTGGGGGTTTCAAAATGTTTGGGCTGGGATTCAAATGTTTTTTAGGGTTAAAAACAATTGTCGATGCGGGTCGATTTATTTGCTAACTGCTGAATTAAAACCCTAAGTCAGGAAAAATACGTCGAATTACACTAAACTAAAACACAAAACCATAAACCTAAATTAAAACCCCAAAACAAAACCCTAAACAAGAAATGCACAAAATGAAACAACAACAACAACAAAGGAAAAGAAGAGAAAGAGGGGAAAACCCTACTTTAAAAACACTAATTGGAAGAACGAACCACAAAGAACACTCCCACCTACGCAGCCACACCGACAAAATGTCCTCTACTAGTCTTCGATTGACAGCAAAATGCTACCAAATTTTTTTATGTGCTTTAGGGCTTGTTGACAGGTGAGAGATATCAACAAAAGAAAGCAGGATGAAGAAGAAACAAGGCAAAAATGCCTTAAATACTCCACACAATATGAAGGGAAACCGCCATTAATGTGGTAGGTGGTCAGGGACGCGAAAAAAAGTTAGAAATCTGAACCCTAGCCCAAAAATGGCCAAAAGGCTAATCGGGACCCGAGATCGTGATTGGACTAACCACTATGGGACGCGGGGCGGAAAATGGATTTTGGACCTAGAGTCCAACAGACCTCAGAAACCTCAAGGTCAAAAGAACAATCGAGGCCCGAGGTCTCGATTGGACTAACAAACAGAGTCCCGGGAACCAAAATAGGCCCAAGAACCCAAAAGCCCAGAAGTAGAATAACTTCTGGCCTCAGAACAAAAGGGCTTCAAAAACCAAGTTTTTGAACTAAAACAAATTCCTAAGGAGAAAACTAAAAGACAAAGGATGATCCAAGGATCAAGACAAGATAGACAAACAAACCAAAACGACAGAAGACAACAAGGGGGTGGTCCCAACCTGAGCAAAAAGGTGGGGTAGGTATGCAGGGCATAACAGTTAGATAATCAAATTAGACAATTGGCTTCCCTAATGGGGTTGCTACTTAATTGCTATCAAAAATCTCATTCTCATCCCATGTGACCAAGGCCTACTTAAGCATGGGAACCAATTTATATTTTGAAGTATATGGTTCAAGGGAGATCCCTTGGATTTGCACCCTCAAAGGCACCTGTTGTCTTTCTTCTAATATAGCTTGCTAAGGGTTATCTCCTGGGTAATATCTTGTAGCATTATAGTCAGCACATGGATAACACCACATGCCTTGGTCTCCAATAAAGTTGTTCTATATTAGGATAAGATCCTTTGTTGGATTAGAAGATGAAAATTGGGTGCCTAATAGCCCAGATAGCAATTTTGATGGTTATGAAATTAGTTGGGAGGCTTATAGCCTTGGTTATTTTGAAAATAGGGCCTAGGATGAGGAGCATCTTACTTCCTTTTGAGGGCATTGAGCTCATTGGTCATAGTCCTAATAAGGCCTTTCATTTCTTCTATCTCTTTAGTAGTTTGACAAACAACTTGAGGGTATTTAGGAGGGGCTAAAGTGGCATGGGGGATTTGATTAAGAGGGGAATAAATATCGACAAAGATTGGTATTGCAAGCCTAGAAATAGTTTTCCTACTTGAATCAAACTATTTCCTACCCTTATAGCTATATCATAAGCTCTAGACAAATCAAAGCCACCCATTGACATGAACTATAGGTTTGTACAAAAGAGTTTGAAATGAATGAACAATGATCTGTCTTTTTAGATAGAGATTGGTAGGTGGATAATTATGAAGTATATTAAGAGATAATTAAGTATCTAGACAATTAATGTTGCATGGTGGTAAGTTTCATGACTCATTAAATAATTTTTTTATGTCAAAAATGAATGTATTATATAGTCTCTTGTCCTCTCAAAGAAACATTGTTATGGAAATGCATGTTTGTACAAAAAGTTTGAAATGAAATAATAATGATGGGTCATTTTATTTGGAAATTCATGGTAGGTGGATAATATTTAAGTAGGAAATGAGAACATATCTATTTTGTAACGACTGATGAAGACATAATGACATCTATAATGAAATGAGTAGTCTGCAATGACTTTCATATCAAGTACGAAAACAATTTGAAAATGTACAATCTAACTACCTTACCTCGAAAGAAGTTAAACAAAAAATTTAACTTTTTAATCAAAATCCACCTACACCCTAAAAAAAAGTGTAAATTTCATTAACCTTATAACTTATTGAACATATTACTTTTTACTCTTAACTTTACTTTTTACTCTTAACCCATGAACTGTTTGGTTTCGTCAGCATCATTAAAATCTTTCTTTCTTTCATTCATTCGTTGATCATGCACAAGTTTGTCCGTGATTTTTTTTAAAAATTTTATTCCTTGAATTTTTATTTTCTTGGCAATTCGCTTTCTATGTTGCTTATTTCCTGTGTATGTTTTAAAACTTGTTCAGAATATGCAAACATATTCTGACATCCTCGAAAATTGATTAACATGCATTTAATACTGTAAAAGAGCCCGCCGAACGAGATCAAAATTAAGTTATTTTATATACAAACGATAATCGAGAAAATACATGTGTATAAACAGAGAGAGCACACAGTGCGCCCCACTTTAGGTCGCTTTCTGTTTGTGACTGCATTCAAAGACCGTTCATCTTTTTTTCACTTTGAATTCCATTTCCTTGGGCAATGCCGTTGGTGCGAGGGTAACCCATTTCCATTTCGCTTTCACCGACTTGCTTTCCCTTTGCAGGAATTGATGTTGATTTCTTGCCAACACTTTTCCAGTCTTTATAAATGGCGTACAAAATTAGCTGCATCGCTCCCAGTACACTTCCAACTCCATTCGGAATCTGTACAACGCCCAATGTAATTAAACACCAAACCAATTTGTAATACTCGTTTACCACAAATACAAATATAGGAGGTATGACTTACTGTTACAAATGGATCGCCGCCGGTAAGACCAAACACAAACCACGACGTGCCGCACAGAAATACAAATAAAGACAGAAAGAAGGGCATATATTCTACGCTCTTCGTCTTGATCACCATCCTCTGCAAAAACAAATTATATCTCTATAAAATGTTCCAAACTCTTAATAAAAATGACAGACGTATATCTGAACAGTCTCTCCAACCAAAGTTTTCAGATATTTGCAGGTAAAAAGTAGTTGGGTATCAACCAATTTTGTTGCAAAGATAGTGATGTTACTGAATGCAGTAAGTACTTCACATTCATTTGAAAACAATTTAACTTTTTCACCGACCATACATGAACCATGTTTTTAAATCATATACTTTCTATTTTTTATTGTACAATAATTATTTGAAGCAAAACTTTAAATGATGGTTAAGTACAGCCATCTACCAGATGGGCTATCTTTATAAGTTAATACAAATATCTACCACTTTTAACAGTAAAATAATTACTCATAAATAATGTTTAAATAAAGTAATATATAAGTGGATTATCCCATTCCATTCTATTTAAACATCATCCATTTCAATGATTAGACAGTTAATAATAATTTTACACCTCATCCACAACAAAAAGGTGTAAATATTTGTCTTAACCAAAATTGACTTTTAACTGTTGAAGTGGATGATATTTTAAGAATAGCATACAACTATTCTAACATCAATGAAGAGGTTTTAAAAATAGATTTGTCTGAAGAGAGCTTGAATGCATGTAGCACTCTACTTATACATCATCCATTTCAATGGCTAAACAATCAATCGTAATTTTACACCTACACCATCCCTTGACAAGAAATGAAATATCTTACCATTATAGAAAGCGGAGATGCGTACATACAGATAGAGCAGATGGTGGCCCCTAAACCACATAACAACTTTCTTCCACTTCCATGCAGTGCAAATACTGATACCAGAGCGATTATTCCAAACACCGTCAACACAATCACCAGAAACCCAAATATCTTCGCCTATTTCATCAAATCAATCTCAATAATCAACACCAACAAACTAAAGAAAATTATGGAATGTGATCCGGATATAAAAACCACTACACAGTTAAAAAAAATCCAGAAAGACTTACATCTTAAAAAATTCATTCCCCAATGAGGATAAAATTGCGGCTTAATGAAAACTTACCCTGTATTTCTTGTCTCGGACAAAGAAAAGAAAGACAATAACGTAGCACAATTCGATGACAACTCCGGTTCCATTGATTGTGCTCACAAGGATGTTGTTAGGCGACACAAATGGCAGACCATACCATGCAGACAGCAAGCAATTCATAAGCGTAGAAACATATGGAATCCCAGAAAACTGATCCGTTGATTTCAGCTTTAAAATCTTCCAGAACGTAATCCTGCAGCCAAAAACAACAAATAAACAAGAGCAAGGATGAGTGATCTGCATTGATGCCCTGAAAAGAGAAAAAAAAGGGTAACAACTAAAGCTTCACCATAACTTACAGGGGCACCAAAAACAGAATAAGTGCAGTGATATTTCCTACACAAGAAGCACACAAATAAATCAGAATCCGAATGGCCGGCGATCAGTTCCTAACCACATGAATGGAGATTAACATTGAAGAGTAAAGAGTATACAAACCGAAGATGCCGAATAAGAAATGCACATCAACCATCCTGACCGTGTTTTCTTCACTACTATATTTTGCAGTTGAATAGATTTGAAATGTGAATTGTGAATAAGTGAGTGAGCCAAATTTATATAAATTATCATTGCAGAACATGAGCCTCTGCGAGGGCTCCACGTTTCTGCAAGACGGTGAGCAGATCGTTCAACATTTGGTTTATAACGTGGAAGAGGTGTGGTCGCTAAGTAATGACTTGTCAATTGATTTGGATGAGTTTTGTTCTTAATATCTTCCGGCCATAATGCCACGTCTACAGAATGAATTAGTCAAAAAGCAAATAAAAGGAATTGAAATAATGGGCCGCGGGACCGCAATGGTGTATTTGCTGGAATGTCTGTCTTCCAGGAAGGGAGTGTACGAATCCACTAGAATCATATCTTTTGGATACTTAATATCTATCTCCATCTTTAACTTTTCAATCGGATTCAGTTCGAATCAGGTATGAAGCCAAATAAGAGAAGACCAGGAGAGGGAGGACTCCACTCAAAACAAAGTGGGGAACCCGCACATTGTTTTCAACATTGGCCGAGTTTGGATATCTTGTTCAGGCAGTTTGTCGACCCAACCATAAAAAAATCGTGTTGTAAGGTAAATGTGGATGTCATGTCCTCAGATTTTGCGTCAATTGTTTGTTTGTATGTATGTATTATAATCGATTTAAATGGTTTCTCGATTTAAATGGTTTCTCTGTAACGAGTGCCACATGTCGTTATTAGCTATTTTAGAACTATTTTATTTACTATACATTATGAATTATTTTATTTTATTTTACTTTCGTATATAACTTTTACTTTTACTTTTGGAAAATTTGGTAGTTTCTTTGTTTTATTTACTTCAAGAAAAGTATAGTAAATATTATATACTTATATGTTATTTTTTAATAGTTTCATTTGTATGTATTAAAAGATATTTTAAAATTTTGATGCCTTTACACTTAAAAAATAAAGAACTTTTCTATTAAAGATTGGAAGTAGGTGAAAAAAATGTGTAACGAGGTGATCGACAAAGTTTCTTTTCAAGAAAATCTATGTAGGTTGTTTAAGTGATGTTTTGGAATTTTTTTGTGTTAGGTCGAGGTTTATTGCCACAAAATGATTCTCTCTAGATATGCAATTGTGTGATTATGGGCCCTTGGATGCCCTTTCTACAAGTTTATAATGAGAAAAATTGAAGCTTCACAACACAAGAAAGCAAGTCGATCCATTTCCTTCCTCAAAGGAGTAGCTCATACTAGTCCACGACCTAAAGTGCACCCAACTAAATCTACTAATCCACCAAGATGAATTGAATTAAGACATGTAGCCACCTAATCCACAATCCACATTCCTCTCACTATATTGCTAGAATTAACAAGGAATTCTATTGAGTAGATCACATATGTTTGCCTCCACTTGCCAAATAGGGTACTCATTTGGGCTAGCTTCTCCTTCTTTTTGAGTGAGCACTATAGTAATACTAGCTTACCCATTATATACATACAGGAGAAATCCTTAGAAAAAACAAGATTTACCAACACTACGACCTTAGAAATGGCCCATTTGATTAACTCAAAATTCTTTCTTCCGTCCTCTTTCCGTATGAATGGCTAGCCCTTTTTGAAAGGAAGCAAAGGTGCGAAATGCACTTTCTACACCAATATATGAGATAAGATATATCCAAAAAAATAAAACTAATCACACAAGTACAAGGAAATAAACACAAAAACAATCTACCATAACACAATGATATATGTGGGGAAAACCATTTCAAATAAAACCCCACACTCCAAAGTAACTCAATGTATTATTTAGCAATCAAATATTATAATACACTTATAAAGTCTAAGCCTTTATAGGAGTATCAACAACCAAAGATATGGAGGAATTCTAGCAGCATAACAATACCTACAAAAAGCACTCTCTAAACCTCCATCTCAAGCACTTAATAAATAGGAGACACAATAAATGAAACCATCAAATGGTGTAAAGACCACTCCATTAAACCAGAATAAAATAATATTATTCAAATAAAATAATACTAAAAAAGGGAACAAATTATAATTTATTCCAATAAAAATATAATATATCAAGAAACAAATTTCTCTCATCACAATATATATTCAAATAAAAGAATATTGCAGAAGCTACTTGAAATTAGTTTAGAGTACAAATAGGACTATGTTCTTTACATCATTATACAATAATAAGTTACGCCATACAATATCACCATTGAACCTCGTGGAGAGAGAGTGTCATCGAGGCGATTAACCGCCTAGCCACAAGGCTTACGCCTCGCCAGTCTTACTCCAAAACAAAGCATCCTGACCTTTCGTGAGGGGTCTAGCATACTGAAGCTGGCATGCATGAAGGAATCTGGTGCAACATGATATCTCTAACATTTAACAATAGAAAAACAATTACAAATGAACATATATCATGATATGGAAGAGAGTAAATAAATCCAAACTAGTGCAAATACTTTGATTTTTTAAAAGATTTGGCCATAGCATCTTTTTGTCATTGACAACAGATAGGTTGGAGGAACACATACCTACCCTTCTTTGTTACCCCATATTTGGCACCCATCCATGCTCTCACTCAACTTACAAAGAAAAAGATGCTTCATACAATAGCTTACATAACCATACCACATCCATTAATGATCATTCAAAGACAGAAGAAGGCATCTTCTTATAGTCATGTCTCAATAGTTAAATTCATTGTCTTCAATCAACAATATAATGCAATGATCTATCTTGCTAACTATTCCAAGTTTACATGAATTCCCATAAGAACATAAATAAATTAATGATTTAAGTAAGGTACCTAATTCCAAAAAAGAAGCTATAACATGATTAGACATCTTCTATTTTAAAGGTTTAGTCTCACAACTCTACTCCTTACCATGGGGACATAGAAAACTATAGTTTCACTATCTCCTATCATTCACCTAGGATCTCACAAATAGGTAAACAAGTTATCTCATTTACTACGATGCTTTTGTCTCAAGATGCAACATAAAGATGATATTTTGATCCACTTTCAATGAACACATTTCTCCATACAAGGGATGAGTTCAAACTAACTCTTTAATCAAATGTAGCAAATTTATTAATCTATAACAATTTCCTAGCACATACACATAAGTAAAACTTAGGAAAACAATTCATTCCATTATTAACCTATTTCTCTTCGTTCCATATTGAACTAATATCCCCCTGCACAAGAGTTGTTATACCCACCCAAAGGATTTCAAAAGATATAGTGCCATCATTCCTAGAATATAATTAATAACTTAGCATGTTATACTCAAATTGCAACCCCAAGTATAAAGCGTAGGTTCTCTCAGGTTTCAAATCCTCTAGACTAGAGTAGTTTATCTATAGATTCCCTAAGGTAGTCTTTAAATCTTAAAAGGTTAAAATAGACACCCAATAAAACTATGCCAATCCTAAGCTCACTAGATGTAACTCATAACTTGTTATAGACAAGCCATTAATACTCCATCAAAGGTTTAACCTTTATTTAATAGTTATACAATCCTTACTTTAAAAGTACGATCAAATATAGAAAGTTACAAGAACACTCAATATCTAACCTAAATTAGTTACGCAAGTATGCATAAACAATGATCTTTAACCATATTAAAACCTTTCTATAGTAAGTCTCTTCCTTTAAATCCTAACTCAACATAAATGAAGGAACTAAACCTTATTGCTAATTTTCATTTCCTAAGATAATGAAATAACATTCAAATAGGTTCTCACTTCCTATAAAAACTATATTTTTTTCTTTATCACAATACAAAAGAAAAAAAACATTTTAATCCCACATTTTAATTATCCATAAATAACAGTCCATTCAACTAAACTACAACTCCTAAGAATTAAATGTTGCCTTAATATAAGTATAGTCTAAACCATAAATTCTAATTCATTCACATTTTGCTTTTATTATTAATAATATAGCTACAATGAAGGCAATAACATTAAGAAGGATGACTTACATTTCAAATATTAAAAGGGGCAAAGAAATAAAAATAACGAGAAGTCTACCATTAAATAGATGGCCAGTTTTCCTGTAAGGCTTATCATTAACTTAGATATGTCAAAATTGCCCTCCCAATCCTCTAAACAAAAATCCCAACAAACAAATCAAACTCAGATCAAACGATGTCGACTTTAAGAGAAAATGGTCGACGGGCAAGAGAATATAGTTGTCAAGTCAGAGGAAAGATTTTGGTAAAGGAGATAGTATCACCATGACACTAGGCTGAAATATAATAAAGCTTTCTAAGTTGGCATGAGAGATGTGAACCATTTTCATCATTAAAAAAAATAGGGACAATGTTCTCATGAAGAATATTAATAATGCTAAAAGGAACAATCTAAACAATCGGCTGAGGTAAAAGTAATGTGCACCATGTTAGATCTCCAAGAATAATGAAGGATCATTTATCAAATCATAATAGAAGGGGGATTTTATCAGATGAAAGCAATAAAAACCTTAATCGGCATGCATGCAAGATATGGAAGCATAAACAAGTCATGGATCTGTTTAACAGAATGTCAAAAGTGTTAGATATGAAACCTAATGGTCACCTCTTGTCCTTTTGCGGTGACTCTTCATTGTTTGGCTTCTTCTATCTTATACCTTCACGGATATTGTAATCTATATAAGCATAAGTATATGCTGCTGTAAACATATATGAGAACACATAAATAAAAGAGTTTTCCCCTGCTTTGTGGATGTAGCCATACATATGGTGAACCACATTAAATAGATTTGCATTGTGTGATTGTTTACTGTTCTTTTATTTTTTTGCTATTCCATTGTTTTAACAATTGGTATCAGAGCTCGGTTAAGGAGCTGGTTGAGAAATTCGTGATGAATTTTGAAGAAATGGAAGAAGCGGACAAGTGGAGAATAGAGAAGTTTTCGAGGCAGAATTTTGGACTTTGGAAGCTGCAAATTCGTGCCCTACTAATTCAAAAAGACTTAGCTATCACGCTGAAAGGAAAATCAGCAAAACCGAAGAAGATGACAGATGACGAATGAGATGTGATAGATCAAAAAGTAGCCACTACAATTATCCTCTCACTATCCAGCAATGTCTTATTTAATGTTGCAACAGAAACTTCAGTAAAGCAGATTTGGGACAAGCTTTACGACATGTATGAGATGGCATCTGCAACCAAAAGGGTCTTCTTGTTAAAGAAGTTATTCAATCTAAAAATGAAAGAGGGAAAAGGATTTTTAAATCACTTGAATGAATTTAACATTGCAATCAACCAACTAGTTTCTGTAGAAATAAATTTTGATGATGAAATGAGGGCTATGCTACTCAAGTACTCGCTTCCTGATAGCTGGGATAATGTTGTGATGACGATCAGCAATTCAGCACCTAGGAGAAGAGGATCCGAAGACAAGGAAAAGAAAGCAATGTTAAGATTTGACAATGTCACTGGTACCCTTCTCAACGAAGACATTAGGAGATGACAAAATAAAATATCTGGTGAAGCTTTGGTTCTAGGCAATAGGGGAAGAACCCAAGATCAAGGAAAACAAAATAGGAGAAGATCTAAATCAGCCAAGAGATCAAAGTCAAGAGGACGGAAAGAAGGTTGTTGGTTTTGCAGAAAAAATGGACATGTCAAGAAGGATTGTTGGTGTTACAAGAAAGCCCAAAAATAGCTGAAAGAAAATGAGATTAACATGACTCTTGAAGATGATGGAGGAGCTCTTGTCTTGGCAACAAGTGAAGCTGAAGCTGACTCATAGATTTTAGACTCCGGTGCCTCCTTTCACGCAACTTCAAACCAGGATGCCTTCCAAACATACCAAGAAGGAAAATTTGGCAAAGTTTATTTCGGAGACAATGAGCCGTGCGAGATAGTCGGCAAGGGTGACATATTGCTGCAACTAAAGAATGGAAGCAAGTGGCTACTAAATGATGTAAGACATGTTCCTAAACTTAAGAGGAACTTGATTTCAACTGGACAACTTGATGCGCAAGGCTGCAGCATCACTTTCTCTTCCAACATTTGGAAAGTAACCAAAGGCGCTTTAGTTGTTGCAAAAGGGAGCAAATCAGGATCTCTTTATGTCTTCGAATGTATAGCTGAAGTGGGAGTGGTGAAGGCCATAGTTGACAGCAGGACAAAACTTTGGCATAGGAGACTTGGCCACATGAGCAAGAAGGGAATGGAAGTATTTCTCAAAAGAGGCCAACTTTCTGGTTTACAATCAGTAGATTTAGAAATATGTGAGCATTGTATTTACGAAAAACAAAGGCGGGCCAGCTTCTCCAAAACCAGACACGACAAGAAGTCAAGACCCTTGGAACTCATGCATTCGAATATCTTCGTTCCCACAGAGGTAACCTCCATTGGAGGAGCAAACTATTTTGTAACTTTTTTAGATGATTACACCTGTAAAATTTGGGTCTATGTGCTCAATAGAAAATCAGAAGTGTTTACAAAATTTAAAATTTTTAAGGATGTTGAAAATCAAATTGGGAGCAAAATTAAATGTCTTAAAATTGATAATGGGGGGGAGTTTTACTCTTCATATTTTGATGCTTATTGTGCAGATAACGACATTCAACACATCAAGGTTGTACCATTTACACCTCAAGAAAATGGTGCAGCCGAAAGGATGAATCGCACAATTCTAGAGAGGGCACGAAGCATGCTCTCTAATGCTGGTTTGAGTAAAGAATTCTAGCCTGAGGCAGTTAACATAGGGTTTATTTGGTCAACCGAAGTCCTTCCACTAAACTGGACTTTGATATTCTGGAAGAAGAGTGGTTTGAAAGGAAGATCTCCTACAATCACCTTTGAGTCTTTGGTTGTGAGGCATTCACTCACATTCCAAAGGAAAAGTGAACAAAATTAGATTTCAAATCCAAACGATGTATCTTCATTGGTTATGGGGAAGAACAATACGGATTCAGGTTGTGGGATCCAGTTACAAAGCAAATCATTCACAGCCGTGATGTGATATTCAATGAAAAAGTATTCCTAGCCCTGCAAACACAAAAACACAATATAAGGAGTATATATCAATTGATGATATTAGGTGTGATACGCAGTTTTCACATCCAAAAGTGGCATCAGATATAGATGGAAATTCAAATCTAGCATTGGGACCTACTGAATCAATCAGTCTGAACAGAGATACACAAGGAAATGTAAGTCCAAACTTGAATAGGCCAAATGTGGCGCTATAAACAACCACAAGTCTACCGGAAAGAATAGTACAAGGTATTTCTCTGCTGCCACTTAATTTTGGTTTACATTATGGAAATGATGACATTAGGTAGTATATGTCATCCAATTCTGATTCACCAAATTTAGTGGGAGTGATTCCCATGCAGGCTGAAGAGGTAGTGACCTCCACTAGCAAACAATACTCTTATTATCACATTGGTGCAAGGAACGCACCACAAAATGTTTTTTTTTGCCCCCCTATCTAGCACATAGTTATCAAATCGTGACTCTGCAGTAGGAGTTGACACGTGGGTTGCAGAAGCAAACATGTCCACTATGGGACAGCGCATCCATAGACAAGATGGAAATAAATTATATGCTGAATCATTTCAAAAGAATGTAGAAGAAATTGCTACGCATCCTGTAGAAACTTTCACGTAGCCTATATATATTCCATTGCTGCCAATTCAAAGCAATATAGAGTCATGTAGTTAGCGCACAAATCAACAGCCTGGCTTCCTCACCCACAGCCTCAGGAAGGAGGTTGATAGTCTAAAAAGAATGTACAAAACATTCAAATGCAGCCAATGCAAACTACGAACCCACATGTGACGTCCTCTCTATCAAATCAAAGTTCTTTGACTCCTACGCAGCTAGTAAGGGAATCGTCAGCAGCGAGGGAGTTGCAGGAAATTCAGAGGGGATATAAAGAAATACAGGGCAGTGACAGTCAAAAACAGAGGAATGTTGAAATTAAAAAGAGCATTGCACAAGGAAGAATTCAAGATCAAATTCCTCCATTAAGGAGGTCTACCAGGGAAAGGAAAGCTCCTCTAAAATTTGATGACTATCAATTGCTTGTTGCTGACCTATCATAACCAAATACATTTTGAGAGGCTTGTAATGATAGAGACAATGAGAAGTGGATGGCTGCAATGAAGGATGAAATGGAGTCACTAATGGCTAACCATACATGGGATCTAGTCCAGCTTCCACCTGATCGCAAAGCTTTGAAGAATATGTGGGTCTATAGAATCAAAGCGGAAGAAGGCGACACAAAATGCTACAGGGCCAGACATGATGTGAAAGGATATGGTCAATAAAAGGGAGTAGACTTCAATGAGATTTTCTCACCAGTCGTGAGGATGAACACAATTCAAGCCATTTTAGGTTTGGTAGCTATTTATGACCTTGAGCTTGAGCATCTTGATGTCAAAATCACATTTCTCCATGGTGATATAGAAGAGGAATTGTACATGCATCAGCCAGAAGGTTTTGTCAAGCAAGGGCATGAAAAGCTATTTTACAGATTAAGGAGGAGCTTGTATGGACTGAAACAAGCCCCAAGGTAGTGGTACATCAAGTTTGATAACTTCATGATGAAGAATTAGTTTATATGTTGTGAATCCAATCCATGTTTATACTACAAGGTGTTGCCTAGTGGTGAATTTGTTTTGTTGCTACTCTAGGTTGATGACATGCTCGTCACCGGCACCAACATGAGAGTCATTGCTGATTTGAAGCAACTCTTGGGAAACAAATTTACAATGAAGGACCTTGGGGCAGCAAAGAAGATTCTTGGCATGACCATCATTCGGGATAGAAAGAAGAAAGAAATCCGATTGACTTAGCAGAAATATATTACATTTTTTTTTATAGATTCAATATAAGAAGTGCTAAGCCGGTTAGCACTCCACTTGCTGATCATTTTCACTTGTCTTCAGCATTGTGCCCTAAGACACAAGAAGAACAAGATTACATGAAGAACATTCCATATTCTTTAGCCATGGGAAGTCTTATGTATGCAATGATATGCACCCATCCTGATATTTCCCAAGCAGTGGGAGTTGTGAGCCGGTTCATGAGTAATCCCAGAAAAACTCATTGGGAAGCTATGAAGTGGATATTGAGGTATCTAAAAGGCACTTCAAATTATGCCTTATGCTTTGGTGGGAAAGTTGCATAGCTACAAGGATTCATTGACTCTGATATGGCGGGTGACTTGGATAAAAGAAGGTCTACATCAGGTTATGTTTTCACTTTTGTCGAGGCAGCTATCAGCTGGGTCTCAAGATTGTAACAAGTAGTTGCTCTTTCTACTTCTGAAGCTAAGTACATTGCCCTCACTGAAGGAGCAAAATAAATGGTTTGGTTGCAGTGTTTGTTTACTGAATTGGGTTCCAAACAGCAAGCTTTCACACTCTTTTGTGATAGTAACAATGCTATTCATTTGGCCAAGAATGCGGCATTCCACAATAGAACCAAACACATTGAGCTGAGATATCATTTCATCCGTAGCATGATTGAAGAAGGCAAGTTGCCAGTTCAAAAGATCAACACCAAGATCAATCTGGTTGATGCATTGACCAAGGTTGTACCTCGAGAGAAGTTAGAATTCTGTAGGGCTTCTCTTGGCATTGTCAAACTCTAACAATAGGCTTAAAGTAGGGAAATAGCTCTGAAAGTTTGCAGCAGTTGTTGGGTTTCAAGTGGGAGATTGTTGGATATGAAACCCAATGGTCACCTCTTGTCCTTTTGCGATGACTCTTCATTGTTTGGCTTCTTCTATCATATACCTTCACGGATATTGTAATCTATATAAGCATAAGTATATACTGTTGTAAACATATCTGAGAACACATAAATAAAAGAGTTTTCCCCTACTTTGTGGATGTAGCCATACATATGGTGAACCATGTTAAATAGCTTTGCATTGTGTAATTGTTTACTATTCTTTTGTTTTTTTGTTGTTCCATTGTTTTAACAAAAAGTAATTTGGTGTCATGGACTACCACGATTGCAGGATACACAAAATGGATTGTTGAAAAGGCTTTGGAAACTTTCAAACAAATGCAATTCGAAGGCGTAAATCCAAACTCCACCACCTTGTCACCATCCTTCCTATTTGAGCCAAAATAGGAACTTTGGAAGAGGGTGTGGACTTCAAGTGTAATAAAGGTAGATTTAAAAGAAATGCATCCAAAATGTGGAAGCACAGACAAGGCATCCTGACTGTTTAACAAAATGCCTCAAAACAATTAGTCATCTTGTGAAATGCAATGATATCAAGAAAAGAACAAATTGGATTATGTGCAACAAAACATAGGAGCACAAAAAAGGCATGAGAACTGTTTGATAGAATCCTGTGAAGATATGTCATCTCTTGGAGTACGATGATTGTAGGATATGAAGAAAAAAATGGATTTGTTGAAAAAAGATTTAGAAATTTCAAGAAAAAGCAATTGGTAAGTGTGAAGTCAAATTCTGCAACCCTTTTTCTAGCATGCATCTAAGAACATAGATATTGAAGATAACAATGTATAGGGCTACTAAAAAAGGAGTTTCCTAATCATGAAAACAATGATCATACCAATCATCAAAATAATGGTCATATCAATCATGTTTGCAAAACCATCCATCAATACTGGTCACAAGTACATTCATTTAATTGAAATATAAACAATTTCTCAGTGAAACAACATAGATAGCATGGAAGGAATCTGCAACATACCTATCTGAATAGACATCGACCTTGATAGAATCGAGGAAACTTTACCATCCTTATGAAGCTCAAATTTGCAAGTAACTCCACCATATCTTGTTTGAATTTATTTTATCTTTTCTTTCTCCCCAGGATCCTTCCAAAGAAGTCTTCTCTTCACTCCTTTCTTTTCCTCTTTTTTAAAGACCCGATTTTCCTACAGATCAGAGACCCTCATCCTTGATGGAAGAATACTGCAAAAATGAGGATGCACAAACCATACACACATTCCTATTTTCTTGCCACTAAAAATTATTTTATTTAATTTATTTATATCAAAGTCTCTCCCCCGACATCTCTTCTTGCTTCTTGTTTTTATAGCCTTTCCCCATTTTCTACAGAGCATCTTCTGAAAAACATGTATGGTCAAAATAAAATAGGAAAAATAATAAATTTTCAATAACTCCACTTCTCTCACTTTCTCATCTTTTCCAAAACTGGCTCCCAAAACATAGAAAACTAAAAAGAAAATATTTCTCCAAATTTTCCTCATTAAATTTGTAACTGCCACTCTTCCTTGTGGCAAAAATCGAAAATAATTACTCAAGAAAATAATGTTGAAGTAAGAGGATCTTTTCAAAAGATATAACTGAAAATGCATATATTTCCAATTTGTAATTTTCACTCATAAATTTCTTGTGACTAATTATTTACTTAGTCTATTCTGTGAATATTTTTTTCTAAAATGCAATATATATTTTTATGCAAAGACACATTTATGTAAAAATTAACTAAGTGGTGTGTTCATAGATTTCCTTCAACACAATTCCCCTACAGGTGGCTAGATGCCCCCTCCTCGATGATACTAGATCTCTGTCAAGAGAGCGTCATCCTGTCATTTCCACAGCAAGTTGATTAATTAATCCCAATAATATTTAATAATATTATTTAAAATTCAAATTAAATATTAGGAAAAGTAAGGGTTGTGATAAATGGTAATTAGGAAAACATGAGCTAAAACCACCCAAAATGTGGCACCCAAATCCTTAGTTAGAAATCCAACACCCAAATCCCAAGACGAGTGGCTAAAATAGCATATTACTTCCATGTGTCATAGTCATAATCCACTCACCAATTTGGGTAGTCCATTTTGGCTCCATTATATTTATCCAAAGATACCTTATGATCAGGGCTTAAATTTGACAGTCGACCTTGCCTGTCAAGCAATTTTTTTATGATAGTTATCTATTCAATGTTGCCTTTAAATTACTATGACCTATCTTAACTTATAAGTAGATTATATAAAAATTAGATATATATATATATCGGCATAATCCTATGTAAATTTTGACAGTTTGTCCAAAATCTTTCCTTTCATATGATACAGTCTTTTTAAAATTTTGATTGTATTTTACAGAAAAAATGGCTAAATACAACTATACAACTGCCAAATTTAAGCCATGCTTATGATGTGTCATAACATGTGCCAAAAGTTGGTCAACAAGTGCATCTCCCTCTTACAACTCTTTTATGTGTCCTAATTATTTTTACATTTGCAATATAAGAGGCCCAACTTTCAAAGGCCATAAATTGTGATCCAGGAGGCTGATTAGGCCCCCTTTTTTTAAATTGTAGAGTTTGGAAAGGTCCATGTCACAAGAATTAAGGAATCGATGTTGAATAACCCAATTTTTTTATTTTTGCCAAAAATGACCTCTATAGCCTAGAAATTGAAAAATCACATTGTTTGTAATCTTAACATTAGGAGCAAGGTTGAGACGCCTTTCCTAACACTTTTTAAGCATGAGAATGATAGGCCATACCATTCCTTGTACAAGATTTGATATGAATTTCCTTACAAAGTTTATCCTTCCAAGTAAAGACTAGGTGAAAGTTCAAAGTTGTGTCACACTTTTTTAGAGGAAAAGGCCAACACTAATCTAACTTTTTAACTTGAAACACTACAAAGTGATGTATATGTTTTGAATTTTAAAATGATGTAAAATAATAAAATGTAGAATTTTTAGTGTATTTAATATTTGTATTTTTTTAAAAAAATTTAAAAAAATTTAAATGTTGGTGTAGGACTAAATTTGGGGGACTTATCAGACTACCTAATTAAGTAACAAATTAGATAAAAACAAAAGACAACACACACCCACAACAATGTATATTATTTATTCAACAGCAACAATGAATTTCAGGAGTACAAATTCAAGTTCTACAATCAAGCTACAACATCAAATATCCTCTTTATAGAGTGTTCTACAACATCTACATTCACCAAGAGAATCAAATTGAGCCCCCAATTAGGACCAAATGAAAGTATTTATACTCCTCTACGAAAAGAAGTTGAACCACCATCATTTGGTTAAGAAATTGAATGAAATACCAACACAGAAAATAAACCACCAAACAGTTGAGCAGTCATAGTAACTGAACTGCCACCTCAAAACCTCGTCAACACATATCAACCGCCACTGTATATATTCAACAATTTACATACTCGATTCCAAGACAACCATCAGTAAAAAGCCCTCTCCACGAACCGCATAGTTCTCTATTGGCATTCCCTCAAGTTTTGAGATTCAACTTTCTATGACACAACATTAGAAGGAAGTTAACGGCAATGTTCCAACATGAAAAAAATTACCCCTTGTCTTCCTTTCCCAAGTCATCGCCAAAATAATCCATCGAGAAACTTAAGGAACAATTAACTTTCCTATTAGCAAAAATAACGCTTCGCAAACTTACAAGTTCTTCATCGCATGTTATCAGAGAATTGGTTAGTTCACAAAAAAAAGATTCACCAATACAAAGCTTTTAGCTATCGAGCCCCTCTTATCGGCAAAGTTTGGAAACAATGGACTAGCTGAAACTTATACATTTCCTTCTATCGATGATTCTTGAAAACTACGAACTTTCATCACTTAACTTTTCCATCGGCCAACTTCAAAACCAACCTTGAAGGCTCTTGTCAGGAAAATAGATCATTGACAAACTTAAGGGTTTGCAATTTGGTGACTTTGTCGACACTGAAAGTTGTCAGTAAAAGATGAAGTTTTGAAACTTCAAATTTTATCGATATCAAAGAAGACTTTACTTGGGATTCTTTTTGAAGAAGAAATGCAATCACAAAACACCAAAGGGTGTCAGTGACTGTCCAAATCAATGAACTACAAAGACTAAGATTCCAACCATTAAAGTTTTATTGGCAAAACGAGGCATCGGCGAACTAAGTTGTTAGCGAACTGAATAGTTTGCAAACTGGGAAATTCCCCGACTGGCTCTAACTTAGCGAATGTTTACCCAATCATCACCAAAATGAAACTAGAGATACCCAATTGGGTCTTTGACAAGATAATGTCCTAAACTTGGCCAAATAAATTTGAATTTACTCCTGAAATACAAAACCAACACTACAAAGAAAACAAAGCCAAACAACTTAGAAAATAAAACATATTTTTTGGTGACACAAGATTGCTAGTGAACCCGGATGCTCCTACATCAAATGTAGTATTTTATAAAATTGACACTATAACTTGGTTATTGATAAAATGCTGAAAGATAAGGTTGAATGGGATGTTGCACTTTATATCGTAAATTTTATTTATTTTCCTTCTATTTTCTTGTGTATTCATAACTCAAAACTTTTGTGCATGAATTTATTTTTTCCTCATTTTAATAAATATAAAATTTTAAATAAATCTTGAAGTTGTGTGTAATGTAAACACAACCATTTCGATGGGACGTCAACTTTTGTCTTAACAATTTATCTAAAATAGGAAAAAAATATAGGTTAAGTGCAAAAAGATGGGGGGCTAAAAAGTGGCCAAATTGTTTTTAAAAAAAATTAATGCATAATGCGAGCGTGTTATAATGCACTCGTGTTATAATTGCGCTCGCATTATAACGAGCTCGTGTTATGGTTTTTTAATGACGAGCCTAAGGCTCATCGAAACCAAACCATAACGCGCTCTCATTATAATGCGAGCACGTTATTACTTATTATAAATTAAAAAAAAATATATCTATCTCATTTCATTTCTTTTTTCTCCTCTATACCCGCGGCCTGCAAACCCTAGGAAGTGCGCTCGCATTTTGGAAAAGTCAATTCAACACCAAAATCTTGCCAATTCATCGCCAAAATGCTACCACGACGTCAACCACGCCAAAGGAGTGAGTTTTTTTTTTTTTGTTTGAATTTGTTTCTAAATAGGTAGGTTTGAGTTGATTTTTTATATAAATTTTGTTAATTGTCAGGAAATGTTAATGCACCTCCTCGTCCTCCTCAAAATCCACAAAATCCTGAGGAGGAAATACCTGCAGAACAACAACCTCCTCCATCCATTCCTCAACATGCCCCTGGAACACAAGGAAATATAATGGGGCAAATTGAAAACAATAAAAAATAAATTGAAGATATAATTGCAAGGTTGAAAGATCCTTCCACTTCAACCTTGCATAGGTCCAGGCTTGCTAAATCTCTTGAATCTATGTTAGCAAGCAAATATCTAGTTGGACGGCTAAGAGGAGAGAGTTTAAAGACTATTATGCAGACAAGCTGTCATACCAAGATGTGAAAAAATTATAAATTACAAAATTAGACTTGTGTTCGATTTTCACAAACCCACAATCAAATCAACCTCCACCCATTACATGCAAGAGGTTCCCTATCCATTGGTACAATAACTAAACGATAAGGGACAATTTTGGACAGAAGTCGTGGATGGTTTTTGACCATCCTCCATGCAATAATAATGAGGTCCTGCAATACTTTTTGAGGAAACTCTACTATGAGTTTGTCCTCAATAAAGTGCCAAACTATTTTGATATGCGGGACTTCCAGGGTAGAGGTGGGGGGTCAGTACAAGATAGACCAGGGGCACGTGTTGACCCACAGCGGGTAGTGAGATGAGTAATCAGTAGACCAGCCCATGAGCATGTTTCTATCCCTTCCATTGTGAAGGAGAGTGTTGAGGTCAATACACTTTAATCCATTAGTGCCTTGACCCAGAGCATCATAGAGCATGCCAGTCCTGCAGCACATAGTGGGTTGGGAGATAGTGCGAGGAGTAGGGTCCCACCCCATGCTTGTAAGACTTGCGGGTCAGCCTATGGTTATGACCCCATGGATAGTCAGGACGCAAGTGCACAGGTTACATCTGCAGCTCGGCAGATGGTGATGACAAATACCCTCTTGAGTGAGACTTTCGGCCTTGATACTCAGGTAAATATTAGCAAGTTTATTGAATTTAATTTATTAAATTTTATTTTTGAAATGCAAGATTAACTAATTTAGTTTGATGATTTTAATAAAATTTTAGGGTCATGATGTAGTTTTCAGTGGTTCTCCACCTACATATTACACTAGATCATCTACTGTCGAGGTATGTAACTAGTAAACAATTATAAATATTACATGTGAATAGCATCGTTATATGAATGGTATTCTAATATCTAATTTTGGATGTTGAATAGGTTAATATTAGAGATTTCATGGCAACACCTGCCAGCAGTGGTGGACTTCAAAGCTTCACAGATGTAATAAAATAAATAGTTTAATGAATGAATTGTACTTACTAGATTTGTGTATGTGACTTGTGTGCTTTATTGTGTGTACTTTCATGTTTAGATGAACATGTGTGTATGTTAGGAGCCATGATTTGCATCACTATTATATTTTTCGTAATTGAATAATGTTGTTTTATTTCCAGATGATGCAGGCTGCGAAGACACTTCCCGATGTTCATAGGACAATGGAGCATGGTGTGACCTCTGCGATTCATAGCTCCATGGCATTCACAGGGGTATGAGGCAGATTAGTAAATTTCAATTTACATTCATTGTTATAATTATTTATTTTTTAAAAATCAAAAGATTATTGATTTGAAGTTTAATTTCTATCTGGATGGTTTCTATAAGACATGACATCACCACGGCCTATTCTTACTACTGAGGCAAGTGAGGAGACAGATTATATGGTAGTGGTAAGTGATTATTTTGTTAAATGTTTCATATTTTATAATATTTAATTTCTATATATTAATGTCTCTACTTTTTATTGTAACAGCTAAAGATGCAGGAAGAACTAAATAGGAGGAGCAGCCCTCAGGTTCGTAGTAGACAACCCACATGAGCATCTCCATCCCCTAGAAGATGAAAAGCTACCCGTGATCTATTCTCTTCACCAGCCAGAGGGGAATGACTTTTTATTGTGTTCCTTTGTTGTATGCCTATATGGCATTTGTAGACATATATTTTGTATTGCATATAGTTGACATTATATGCCTATATGGCATTCTTGTAAACCTATATGGCTATTTTTTTATATATGTTATACTTATATTGACAGTTATTGATGTATGCCTATATGGATATTTGGTTAATACAAATCTTTTTTATTGATACCATCCATACATGCATTATAAATCCATGTTTGAATGGATATTTGTAGATGGCTACTTCAAACATTTAAAGTCCAATTGTATTACATAGGATGTTTGTTGATCCAATAAGCTAGCTATTGTTATTCAAGTATCACATAAACCTCATTTTGGAACTAAAAGATAATAGTTGTATTTAAAAAAAAAAGAATCATCATGTTGAACAGAAAATATTAATATTCTTTATGAGTTGCTCAATTGAAACTATTCAAATGAGTATGCCGATCCATATTCTTTATGAGTTGGTCAATTGAAAATATTTCTTAATTTCTTGTTATTATACCATATTGGGATGCAAAGAGTATGTTTGTTGTTTTGAATAAGATAGTCAAAATCATATGCTTATGAACACCTGATGACCATTGTGGTTATTAAATGTAATTCCTCTTGCATATAAGGCGAGGTTATGAGATTACATTGAGTCTTACCTAATTTTAGTATGAAACATAACATTGGGGCTATAGGCTTCCATAAGTCATACCTCGGGGATTTTCAGTTTTAGGCGCAAATTTGCTTTAAGACCTTAGGCACATTTCTCTACTTGCACAACCTCAAAACTCTGCCTAGAACTCAAGGCACCTTTCATCATCCAAACAACCTCAAAATTACGCCTTGATATTGAAAGGATGTTTCAAAGCATAAAGGAGGGTGCCTTAAGGGAGGCAATTCATCTTGATTATCAAAGTTGATCAAACACATCAAACTGAGCATCATACCTCTAGGTGCATTTTTGCCTCTCTCTAAACTATCCATTTTGGCGCCTTGATGTAAAGTGAAGTCTAAACTTAGTGAAGATTGTATCAAAGAAGATATCACCTTGGATATGCGCCTAGAGTCATCCTAGATCATCCATTTGCACCTAAGGGTCAATATAACATAATATAACTTAGGAAGACTTTGAAAATCATCAAAAGAAGCCTAGAGGAAAATGAACTTCAAATCACTTCCAACTATAGCGCCTAGTGTTAGAAACTTCAAAATGACTAAATCTTACCAAAGGAAGTCTAAGCGCCTATTGTCACTTGGATCATCATGAATGAGTGCCTAAGTGGAAGGAGAATAAGCATCTTGTATGGAGGCGCACTTTTGTGTCTAAATAACCTCATTTTGGCACATTGAAGGAAGATGTTCTAAATCCAAAGATCTAGCACCTAAGTGTAAAATAGTCTCCTATAGGTTTGAACAAGTGATTGAAGCCATCAAATTGCCAAGAAATGACCTAAGTATACTAAGGCACCTTTTCTTGTCTAAACTATCCATTTGGGCACCTAATAGAAAAGAGATTCAACATCATGAATCAAGGCACCCTTTGCCATCAAAACAACTTCACATTGGTGCCTTGGAGGAAATCAACTTAAAACTTGTGCCATGGAGCAGGATGAAAGTTACACCCCTTTGTAACTTTACACTGCGTCCTTCTGACAATTTTTGGGGTAGCAGAAAACCTTTCACCACGGGCAAATGCCTCAGAGATATAAAAAACTAAGAGAGGTTATTGTAGAGGCACTCTACGTGATCATTTTGCCTCAGACATAATGTTTATAAGTGACATGGTTTTTGAGTAACATCTCATCAAAGATTACTGCCTTTTTGCACTATGGACTCTTCAGGGATATCGTCGGTACAATGTAGCTCAGACTGTTTCGACATGTTTGGGTGAAAAATAGGACCATACCTAGCATAAATGTACCAATCTAGAGGTGTTGGAATAGTCAATTTGGTCACATCAGGAGCAGGACGAATGTTACAACCCTTCACAACTTTACACTACTTCCTTCTGATGATTTTTGGGCCAACAAAAAACCTTTCACCACGGGCAAATGCCTCAGAGATATAAAAAATGAGAGTTTATTGTAGAGGCAGTCTACGTGATCATTTTTCCTTAGACAGAATGTTTCTAAGTGACACATTTTTTGAGTAACATCTCATCGAAGATTTCTACCTTTTTGCACTTTGGACTCTTTAGGGATATCATCGGTACAATGTAGCTCAGACTGTTTCGACATGTTTGGGTGAAAAATAGGACCATGCCTAGCATAAATGTACCCATCCAGACGTGTTGGAATAGTCAGTTTGGTCACATCAAGAGCAGGATGAAAGTTACACCCCTTTGCAACTTTACACTGCCTCCTTCTGATGATTTTTAAGGTAGCAGAAAACCTTTCACCATGGGAAAATAACTCAAAGATATAAAAAACTGAGAGAGGTTATTGTAGAGGCACTCTACATGATCATGTTGCCTTAGACAGAATATTTCTAAGTGACATGGTTTTCGAGTAACATCTCGTCAAAGATTGCTACCTTTTTACACTTTGGACTCTTTAGGGATATCGTCAGTACAATGTAGCTCAAATTGTTTCGACATGTTTGGGTGAAAAATAGAACCATGCCTAGCCTAAACATATCCATCCGGACGTGTTGGAACTATCAGTTTGGTCACATCAGGAGTAGGACACTAAAAATGCAAAAGTTGCTTTGTGCAACTTGACAACATTGACATTTTATTTTCAACAGGACTCAAAGACTCAAACTAACCCCAAATGACCCAAAGTGACTTAAAAAGAAATGAAATGGTCTTAGAAGACCTTATTACATACAATTGACTCAATCAAAACAAAATTTCATTTTTTAACCCCTCTTGGAGGCATGACAACCTAGGTGCCCCTGCACCATTAGTGCAACTAAAGAACTACGGTGGTGGCATGAAACTAGAGTGAGTTGACATTCATTTGCATCTAGTTTGGCATCTTGAAACAATTCTCGAGTAGAGTAAGACTCATTTTCCTAAAAATAGTTTAAGAAACCTTTATCTAGGGTTTTGGTAAGAATCATGCATTTTTTGGCCATTCCACTGATTTGATTCACTTTTGATCAGTGGAATGAATTGTAGTAGGTCTGTTCTAATATGCTATGATGATTTTTTGGTAGGAAATCTAAGGAGAAGAAGTTTTCTTTGAGGAAACCTAACAAAACCATGTGCTAGGTGATGTTTAGAGACAAAGAAGGAACCATAGAGGCATTTTTGGGAACAGCAGATTGTAGGAGGACAAAACCCACAAAATTCATAGTTTTGACATGAATACTAAGTGGTCAAGTCATTGGTTGAGTTCTGTGTGTGAATTTAAGAGGGGTCTCTTTGTATTTTAGGCCTAATTGGGGCTCTAGGTTATTGAGAGGAGTTATAGGTTAGAGTATATCATCTAAAACAACCTATACCTAGTTTTGGATATGTGATAGGGAGTCCAAATGGGTATCTACTAATTGTCGAAGTTCTATGTTTGAAGATCTGTATCAAAAGTTATTAGGACTATTCTCTTTTTTAGGGCTATAAGCCATTTCTTGGGTTTGTGAAGGAAGTGTTAATCATGAGTTTGGTCTGCCTTTGGAAATGATTGGAATGGGTCCCATAGCATCTGAAATCACTTTTTCCATGAAGAATTCAGAGTCTCTAATTGTTCCCACTTTTGTATAATGATCATGAAATTTGGGCTTTAGAGCATATGGAAACCTTGTCTAGTTTGCCATCCTCCAACTATCACATTGCCTCTACATCACAATTAGAGACACCTATATTTTATACATTACCTAGATTTTATACATTATTCTCAGGATTAACTTCATCCATCACTTAGGTCTAACCCCATGAAGCATAACATGATGATGTAAAAATGTGTATGTGTAAAAGTGCAGCAGGAAATAAAAAAAGACAAACCTTACAAATTAATGTGCATACTTACAACTCAATGTAACATGACTTTAAAAAAAATCAATGTGAATACTTACAAATTAATCCAATGAACCATCTGGGTCTGTTCTACTCTTTCTTGTGTCAAGTATTGCTTCATGGTCAGACTCACGCACCTTCCACAAGATTTTGTTCAAAGGTCTACCCTGATACTATATCAAATGAACATTGGATGCCACGAAAAGGTTCGAGTAATGAAGAATATTTTGATGCATGTCAAAGTCCTGAAAAAACCAAACAATAACACTCTTATGTGGGTATCTTCTAAGCCATGTTCTAGTAATAACCACTGAGCCTGTAGGGTATTTGATGTTTTCTCCATCTGTAACTGGGGCCTCCAATTTCTTTTTGGCCTCAACACACTGACATAAGTAATAATCTATCCCCTCTTCATTATCTTCATCTGCAATAACTGTATATATGTGCCCTACATTGATATGTCTAGCAAATTAGATGACATTAGTCAACATTACAAGAACACTACAAAGTAAGATGACATTAAGAATTTTAAAAACTATGCAAATAGATATATTACCTAGTTGAACTAGATCTAATATGTGGTCAAAGTCAACTGGTGATTCCATCTGTGTTAGTTCCAGTGTCGTCAAGGGTCGATATGTGTCAAGTGGGCTAAGATAACTTAACTGCCATTCGTCAACCCACTCCTTTGACTCGCACTCATCCCAGGCTTGAATTATACAAGAAGAACAAAAGCATGACATCTTTCACGTATGGATACTACATGAACCTACAATTGAACTTCTGAAAGAGTGCATCTCATTTGATCCTATCAGTGTACAACAGTCCTCATATAGTGCAATGTTAGTATCATCTATCAACCAAAAAAATCTACGAACTGAAGACTTACCTTCATTACCTAGACCCATGGAAGCATTAAACCACTCGAAAATCAATTTTGCATCTATCAACTTTGCATTGTCTTTATACTTTAACTCTTCTCATGCTATGGCTCTTTTGATACATGCTCTTGCACCATCATGCACCCCCTTTCCATGCCTGGCCTCACAAAAGTTCCACATATGTTGAATACCTGTAAAATTATGCCTCCTACTCAGCCAATAGAAATTCCATGAGTTCTTGAATTGTGACGCATAGTTATCTAACCATATGATATGCTGACTGAATGATATGCCCCTTCTAGCCAAATCATTGTAGAACACCTAAAAGCAACCTTGCATGAACTCCGTAGAATGCGTACGATCATCACTAATATAGAAATATACTCCCTTATGATCTTTCTGTCATCCTCTATCCTATCATTCACATGGATGAATGTGATGTGCACAACTATAGAAACCTGTGTGAAGTTGTAATATTGTGATTACACCTCACGTTGTGGCTGTAGACTATAGTTCTCTACAAAGTTGATGACTGAAACAATGCTACCAACTGGAAATGTGTCCTTGCATAACTTGAATTGCAAGTCCAACCATCAAGCTCTATGGGCATGTCTTGCATAATCATACACTATGCTATCACAAAATATAGGCATAAACTGATACACTAAAATCTTTTCAATAACCAATTCACACCTCTTTGCTTCTTTACCATCTTTTGTATTGTATGCCACTATTTTATACTTGCCAAACTCTACTAGTTTGTTTCCAACTGCATGTGTTCTTTCCATATGTTCACATATTGGCAAATGTTGCAACCCACTGCAATGATGACATGTGCCATCCAATCATAATTTCTTGTAGAATATTTGAGATTACTCTCTTTCACATAAAATTCTTGATATAAAGTCACTTGAAGATGTTGGTGGGGCATGTATGGCACAACCCTGCAAAACATTGTTAGTATGCATATCTAAACATATAGACCTATAAACATCAAAATGGTTAGAAATTTAATATGTAATCTACAACAAGTATTGCATGTGTGATTTATCTTGACATAGAAAGGTTTTAGCATTTCAAAATATCTTTGACAAATTTTAATTTGAGGATACTTCTCTAGAAATTTACCATAAAACTGTCTTTGAGTCTTATCCAAAAAATACTTTGGATGTGGCTCACGGTTCTGACTATCGATTCTCCTTATTACCACATCCCTTTGATTCAGAGATACCCTTGTGTAATTCTTCCAAAAGGCTTCAATTAGTGATCTCAATGCTTCAACAATTGGTTTATCTTTTCATGGTAGTCTCCCCAAGAATGCCCATAATTCATTGGCATTCCTTAATTCTTTGGCATCTTCCAACGGCTCTTGATAAAGTTTTCCTATTAATTCTCAATTCTTAACTCATCTTTCTAATAAGACGAGCTTTCCTCATTTGAATACTTACTATAGTCAATGTAATCACATGTCATGTTGCATTACTATCTTTTGTGCATGAGGTGTTACCCACACTCTCATACGCACTCATTAGATTCTTGACAATAGATTTTTCACTTGAAGCCTCTGATGTTCTCAACCCAAGAATCTTCATGATTGACCTATACTTTATACTTCGCATCATTTCAAGGAATAGTTGACATCTTGCAGTCTCATTTAACTTTTCAAAGAACAATCTCTAAATCTTATGAGCATATCTTCTACAAGTGCGTTTTGGAATCTTACCTTCCATTGGCTGCAAAATATTCTCATCAATATCAATCAAATACTTTGGCTTTCTATGCAAAATTCTAGGTGGTGTTAAGTTAGATAAATTCATCTCAACATTAGGAATTTCATCAATATTTAAATGAAATGGGCTATATGGCATACCTTCGATCGAAGATGGAATAGATGACGTACCTTTAGGTTGAGGTGGGAATAATGGCGTACCTCTTTCATCACATGTGAGTGATGATGTACTCACAACTTGAGATGTGGTAGATGGTGTCCCTACATGTTGACTTGCAGTAGAGGACGTGTCTCCAACTATGGTATTCAAATCTCTCATATCACGAAGTTTTTGCATTTGTTCTCTTTGTGCTGCCAATACCATATCTCTTTGTGATAGTTGTGGTTCCTCTTCAATTGGCATGTCTTCATTTATCGTGTCCAATTTCCTCTTCTCACAAAGTTCCCTCATAGCCACTGCTTTCTTTGCATTCTTAGCTTCTATCTCTTCCTGTGTTGGTTTAATTCTTGATCTTTTCCTCGACATGATGGAGAATTTGTCTTTAGCATGATAAAGAGACCAATATTAGTTCCTAAGAAATGAATCCATACAAATAACTAAAATATATGTCATTCAACCCTTCATAGTAAATGTACATACAATCATCATGTAAAAGAGTACATGTCACTCAACCAAAATAGGTACAAAGCATACAAAGAAAATTATTGCAGCCATGAAAAGAGTACATGGGACTTCATGCTTGAAAAGTTGAGGCAGGCCCAATTTGACATGTCTTTTGTTACTAGGGCTACTAGGATTTGGAATTTAGAAGGTGTTTTGTTGGTACTAGGGATACTAGGATTTGGGTGGCTTGTGAAGGAATAGACAAAAATTGTTGTGTCATGTGCATGTACAAATCATCATGAATATGTGCATAAGGAATGTCCTAGCCCAAGATATGTGCATACAAATCATCATGTCATGTCCATACTTGTATGATCTTGGCACCTATTCATTTGTATTTTAACTTGTTAATATGACAAGATAATAATGGGATTGTATTTTTATTATGTTGTAAGGATTTATTCTTGTATAGTTTGACATCATGGTATGCTAAGGTCTGTTTATTACACATAACTATTAAAGAGCCCAAGTGTAGAAAATATACATGGCATCATGTGAGATTGTAGGCTGCTTTCTTGATTGGGAATGTGTCTATTTTAAACATGTATGATAAAGCATGATAAAGTAATTCAAATAGAATTAAGGAAAATGTAAAGATCATGCATGTAAAGACTTCACATACCTAAAATATGAAGATTCAAATGGAGAGAGTACCCAATTATGTAGTGTTTTTTTCTTCTTGCATCAAACTCCTCAACAATTTGAGTTTTTCACCATTTGCTTCCTTTCCAATGTTAAATTGAATAACACTCAAATATAATTACTAACAACAATACTATTAACCAATATAAATTGTTAAATTCCTAAAATTGAATCACAATTAACATTGCAACACTACAAAAATTGAAACTTGAATAGATATATATCAAACTTGGTGTGAAAACTATGTTATTTCCTCCTTCTCAAGTTGGCAAAGTAGAAAAGGTGGTGGAAAGATCATGCAAAGGTGGTAGAATGTGTAAAATCTTGCATGTGAACTTCCTAATAGCATGAAAGCACTTCTTTTTTGTTGGAGCACGTGCATAATCATCATGAAAATAGAGCATGTGGGCCTGGAACATGGGGGGCAACACTTTTTTAACATTTCTATAGAAGGAAAAAATGTGAGCACGTTATAACATGCTCACGTTTTGTCCTGCTATAGATTAATCCATAAATATTTGTGCCTATCTCACCTTCGATAGTACCTTTACAATATCTCACCTCTAGTTCCATTAGCTCATGTTCTATATCTCACTTATCTCTCCCCATCACCTCTCTACCTCTCCCCTCTCTATGTCTCTCAGTCGCTCCTTGCCTACCTCAACCCTAAACCTTATCCCTCAACTCTAATCCCTCATCCCTAAACCCTAAACACTATCCCTATTTCTAAACCCTCAACGGGCTCAATACTATACCTTAAACCCTAATCCCTTATCCCTAAACCCTCCAACCCTATCCCTAATCCTTATACCCTCAACACTCTACTTTAACCCTAATCCCTCAAACCTCAATGTACTCAACCCTCAACATCAAACCCTAATCCCTCAACCCTTAATTCTGATCCCTTGACCCTCAACCCTATCCCTAAACCCTAAACCCTAAAGCCTCGACCCTCAACCCTCAACATCAAATCCTAATCCTTCAACCCTTAACTCTAATCCCTCAACCCTAAACCCTATCCCTAAACCCTAAACACTATCCCTATTCCTCAACCCTCAATGGGCTTGATACTATACCTTAAACCCTAATCCCTTATCCCTAAACCCTCCAACCCTATCCCTAATCCTTATACCCTCGACACTCTACTTTAACCCTAATCTGACAACCCTCAACCCTATCCCTAAACCCTAAACCCTAAAGCCTCAACCCTTAACCCTCAATGTCAAATCCTAATCCCTGAACCCTTCACTCTTATCCCTCAACTCTAAACCCTCAACACTATACCTTAAACCCTAATCCCTCAACCCTCAACCTTCAACCCTAATCTGTCATCCCTCAACTCTAATCTCTTATCCCTAAACCCTAAATGCTATCCCTATTCCTAAACCCTCGATGGGCTTGATATTATACCTTAAACCCTAATCCCTTATCCCTAAACCCTCCAACCCTATCCCTAATCCTTATACCCTCGACATCAAACCCTAATCCCTCAACCCTTAACTCTGATCCCTCAACCCTTAACCCTTAAAACCTATCCCTACACACTCAATACTTAACACTATATCTTCAACCCTAATCCCTTAACCCTCATCCCTAAAGCCTCAACCCTAAATCCTTAAACCATTAACCCTAAACCCTATCCCTAATCCCTCTACCCTCGACACTCTTCTTTAACCCTAATCCCTTAACCATCAACCCTATCCCTAAACCCTCAACCCTCAACCCTTAAACCTCAACTCTCAACATTAAACCCTAATTAATGAACCCTAAATCCTAATCCCTCAAACCTAAACCCTATCCCTAAACCATCAACCCTCAACACTAGACCTTAAACCCTAATCCCTATCCCTCAACCCTTAACCCTTAAAACTTAAACCCTATCCCTGCACCCTCAACACTTGACACTATATATTAAGCCTTAAACCCTCATCCATATAGCCTCAACCCTCAATCCTTAAACCTTCAACCCTAAACCCTATCCCCAATCCCTCTACCCTCGACACTCTAACCCTAACCTTGACATTAAATGCTAATCCGTCAACCCTAAACCCTATCCCTAAACCCTCAACCCTCAAAACTATACCTTAAACCCTAGTCCATCAACCCTAAAACCTAAACCCTCAACCCTCAACCCTAAACACTATCAATAAACCCTCAACCCTCGACACTATACCTTAAACCCTAACCCCTCAACCCTCAACCCTAATCCCTCAACCCTCAACCCTCATCCCTCATCCCTAAACCCTAAACTCTATCCCTATTCCTATACCCTCAACCCTTATACCCTCGACATCAAACCCTAATCCCTCAACCCTTAACTTTGATCACTCGACCCTTAACCCTTAAAACTTGAACCCTAAAACCTATCCCTACACATTCGACACTCGACACTATATCTTAAACCCTAATCCCTTAACCATCATCCCTAAAGCCTCAACCCTAAATCCTTAAACCTTCAACCCTAAACCCTATCCTTGGTCCCTCTACCCTTGACACTCTTCTTTAAGCCTAATCCCTTAACCATCAACCCTATCCCTAAACCCTCAACCCTCAACCCTCAACCCTCAACCCTCAACTCTCAACATTAAACCCTAATTCATCAACCCTAAACCCTAATCCCTCAAACCTAAGCCCTATCCCTAAACCATCAACCCTCAACACTATTCCTTAAACCCTAATACCTATCCCTCAACCCTTAACCCTTAAAACTTAAACCCTATCCCTGTACCCTCAACACTTAACATTATATCTTAAGCCTTAAACCCTCATCCTTAAATCCTTAACCCTCAATCCTTAAACCTTCAACCCTAAACCCTATCCCTAATCCCTCTACCCTCGACACTCTAACCCTAACCTTGACATTAAACGCTAATCTGTCAACCCTAAACCCTATCCCTAAACCCTCAACCCTCAACACTATATCTTAAACCCTAATCCATCAACCCTAAAACCTAATCCCTCAACCCTCAACCCTAATCCCTCATCCCTAAACCCTAAACGCTATCCCTATTCCTAAACCCTCAACCCTTGACACTATACCTTAAACCCTAATCCCTTATCCCTAAACCCTAAACCCTATCCCTCAACCCTTAACCCTTAAAAATTAAACCCTAAAACCTATCCATAAACCCTCAACGCTCAACACTATATTTTAAACCCCAATCCCTTAACCCTCAGCCCTAAAGCCTCAACCCTCAATCGTTAAACCTTCAACCCTAAGCCCCATCCCTACTCCCTCTACCCTCAACACTCTACTTTAACCCTAATCCTATGACCATCAACCCTATCCCTAAACCCTCAACTCTCAACATTAAACCCTAATCTGTCAACCCTAAACCCTAATCCCTCAACCCTAAACCCTATCCCTAAAACCTCAACCCTCAACACTATACCTTAAACCATAATCCCTCAACCCTAAACCCTAAACCCTATCCCTAAACCCAACAAAACTGTTTTGGCTTATGTTAGGTTGTTAAACCCATCATTTTTGACACTCTTCTCTTAAAGATATCCGAGTTGCATGAATATGTCAGAAAAATGGCTATGAACTTTTTTAATGTTAGTAATGTTATATGACATGTTTTTCTGGCCCATCTGGGGTTCATTATGACAATAGGTGTACACACTATGAGAAAAGCTTTGCGTATGGTACATCCACAGTGAGTAATTAACAGTTGAAATCAGAAGGATGATCATTATGAGAAAAGATTTACATTGGGGTACATCTATGTTTCTTGCTGTCTACCCCGCACTTAGGGGAGGTATATTGTTATGAAACAGGCAAATAATCTCCCATTGTTTACTAGCTTTATCCACAAGAACTACTAAACTTTTTTCTCTTGGTAATTGTAGAGGACATTCACCTATTTTTGTCAACTCCTACATTCCCAAACCATTACAAAAACTAAGTTATTTTAACCCAATAAATAGATGATTGCATTGTTTTAATACTGTACTATATTAAAGCTTAGCATTCACACAAATGTAGATGTTCATATTATAGAAGACTGCATTATATTAGACTATTAGAGATCTCTCAGAAAAATGTAATAACAAAACTGCTTTGCCTTATGTTAGCTTACAATTAAACCCATTCTTTTTGACACTCTTCTCTTAATAAAGTAAGAGTAAAAAGAATAGAAGGCAGAGAATTTGATCTTACTAGTATGCATGGTCAGTTTACATTTTGTGAATTGATTTTCATTGAATAAAAAGGTAAATATCTGATTAGAAAGGTGGGGCAGAGTTCACTATCATGTGCTTTTCTAGATGATAGGGTCCATAATGTCCAGGGTTCTTCAAAGAAAGACTTGTAACATAATTAAGTTTTTGTTATACCAACCCTCTAGGTAAAGCTACAATTCAAATGTCTACTTTGAAAGTTGAAATAAATTAAATTAGACATACAATTTTGATTTTCTTCCATTGCTTCAACAACATCATTGTTTTCTTCATCAGAAACCAATTCAAGATCAGCAACTTGTTGCCCATTGGTTGACTTGAATTGCATCCTCTATTAGAAGAAGGGCATTTTTTATCTGTATCAATGTTGGTGTTCATAAGCTGAAAAGCATTGATATTTTTCACACACCCTATTCTTTGAAATATCTTAACCTTAAAATATGACTTGGATATGTACTTGAACACAACAAAATCTCCAATCTCCAGCCCATGATGGTTCACAAAATTTTTCCCAACCCTGCCTAAATTCCATTTTATTTATGGTACCCCTTAATTGTACATCCCACTCCTGCCCACCTGGGCCTTGAAGAAGAAGGCACACCCATTAAACCAACTCATTCGACAACTTGTTGCCCATCGGTTCACTTGAACTGCATACACTTTTAGAAGAAGGGCATCTTTTATCTATATCAATGTTGGTATTCATAAACTGAAGAGCATTGATATTTTTCACACACCCTGTTCTTTGAAATATCTTAACCTTAAATTATGACTTGGATATGTACTTGAACACAACAAAATCTCTAATCTCCAGCCCATGATGATTCACAAAATTTTCCCAACCCTTCCTAAATTCTAGTTTATTTATGGTACCCCTTAATTGTACATCCCTAAACCCTTAACCCTAATCCCTTAACCCTAAACCCTAATCCCTAGTCCCTAAACCATAAACCCTAATTATAATTTATGGTACCCTAAACCCTAATCCCTTATCCCTAAACCATAAACCCTATCCCTAAATCCTCAACCCTCAACACTTAAAACTTAAATCCTAAACCATATCCGTAAACCCTCAACCCTGAAAACTATACCTTAAACCCTAATCCCTCAACCCTAAACCCTATCCCTAATCCCTCTACCCTCAACACTAAATGCTATCCTTAAAGCCTCAACCCTAAACCCTAATCCCTCAAGGTCCTAAACTCTAATCCCTTATCCCTAAACTCTAAATCCTATCCCTAAAACCTCAACCCTCAACCTTAAACCTTAATCACTCAATCCTTATCCACCCCTCTCCTCCCCTATTTGGCTCACTCCCATCTCTACCCTCCTCTACCCTCGACACTATACATTAATACATATAGGCATACATAGATATATACATGATTAATAACCTTGAACATAAAAAATTTCAAGGGGAACATAACATGAGTGCATTATAATGCACTCACATTATTTAAAACATGACAAACAACACAAACTTTTGTAGAAAACGAAAAATGCAAAGCAAACAATAACGTGAGTGCGTAATAACATGCTCGTGTTATGTTTTACTTTGGGAATCCCAAGCCGCTTGATATTTTCTTTGGATTTCCAACCCAAAGGCTTGGAGTGCCTTTTCAACATCCACAGACGTGTTTTTCCATATTCTTCAAGATTTCACAAAACTTCGTTCGTGCTAACCCTCAGATTTGAACATGTTTCAAAGTTGAACAAATCGAACACCTGGGTAATGTTAGGCTTTCTCTTAGCTATTTGATGATGTGATTTTTTTCACATTTTAACAATGTTAATCCTTTCATCTTTAATTTCTCTTGTTTGTGTGTCCGTTTTTGGGTAAAAACCATTGTTTGGTCTTTTTTCATTGTAAATTAACTATTCATTAAAATTTCAAAAAAATTACATATTTAGAAACTAGACTCCATTCTACACATATTAAAAAAAGAAAAAAATGATTTTCAATTAGTTTTCAAAAATTTTAAGGGTAGCACGGCCAAAATTCTATTTTTTAGGATGTGTCCACTTTGAAAATTAGTAAAAAATCAAATATTCATAAAAAAATTATCAGAAAAACGGGCATAAACTACATGCTATTAGCTAATTTATCATGAAAGCAATTTTAAAAATACCAAAAAAAAGTTGACCTTTTGAGGGAGCCACAAAACATGCTATGTTATGTTTTTTTGATAGAAACAACACCAATTTCCGTGGCTCCCTCTTTTGAACCCCTTAATCTATACCATTTTTTTAAAAAGAAATAGTAGTTTAGAGAGTAGACTTGGAGCACTACGAACATTGTTTTGGTTGCATCTTCAATTTTTGAGTGTAACTATGCTCAATTTCTCATCCAAGGCCAACATTTTCTGATTTTAGAAAAAAAATGGCCACTTAAGACCCATTTTTGGCCCCCAGTCTTCTTGGACTTACCCTATATCATATCAACATGGAATCTCTCCTCTAGTGCATCATATTTTTTTCAAATTTTTTTGATAAACTTTACTATTTTTTCTTGAGAGGAAAATCAACATCATATTTTGCTACTGATGACCTACATTTAGTAAAAATAAAATATAAAATATAAACCACAATTAAAATGTTTAAAAATCTATAATTTACAAAGCAGACTTATAGATCTACAAAAGGGTATTTTTAGATTCTTTTAAAATTATTATTTGCACAAGTAGTTGTTAGAACATCAAGTTTTTCAAATAATTTTAATTTTTTGGTAAATTAGCCCCAAAGTGATGCTACATATGTTTTGAGTGGATGGATCCAGTTGGAAAAGTTGTGGACTAGATCTAATTTAGCTAGAATGAATCCAGATAGAATGTATATGTTTCACCAAAATTGACTTTTAGTTGGAAATACTTAAATTCATTTATGCTAATAAGTTGGCCTGAAGTGTTATGCAACTTTAAACTTTTACTCGATTATAGATTTTTCTTAGGTTGAGGAAGTGATAGATCAAGGATAACCTTAACTCTTTTGAGATAAATAGCTATACTCTCTAGATACTATGTGTCCCAATAAAATCCCTTTTAGATCAATAAAAATACACTTCTTGGGATTCAAGGAAATCCCAAATTGCTCACATCATTGAAATACCTTCTCCAAGAGGTCAAAAGGATCATCCTTCCTATTTGAAAAAATAATCAAATCATCATAGTAAATTAGTATGATTTCATTAATTAGGTTCTTGAAGGGGATATCCACTAGCCTTTGAAATGTGGCCTCTGCATTATAAAGGCTAAAAGACATTTTTTGATTGGAGAAAGAGCCCCATTTAGTAGTGAATGTTGATTTGTGTTGATCTTGTTCTTTCACTAGTATTTGATTCAAGGTAAGGAAATCGTTCAACCTTGAAAAATTATCTAATCCTACAACTATCTACAAAAGTTGTTCCATTGAGAGTAGAGGGTAGTGACCTTTGAGAGAATCTCTATTTAGATCCCTAACATCTACACATAGCCAAATCTCTCCATTCTTTTTTCTAACATGGACAATATTAGAAACCTATTGTGATGTTCACAACACGCCCCATTTTACTCATTAGCAAAATGAGGACCTCTACTGTGGCTTGCTCCCTTATTTTTGTTCTCTGGGTGGTAATGGTAAAAATTAGCATTGTGTCAGGTGCATTTGTGATCCTCAGGTCTAAACCCAAAATTCAAAGTCTAAATCTTGCCTCAGGAACGCTGCCATGTGAAAGAGTGAAAATTCTAAGCAAGTTTGCCTTTTGCATCACCCTGAAATTCGGCCAAATGTGAAAGTTATGGCAGGTCAAAGTTCTGGTCAAACATGATTCTCCTGGGGGGGTCATTTTCCGAATATCAGTCACCTTATGTTAGATCACCCTGATGTCAGTTTATCACTTGATGTTCTTTTGGTTCACAAAATCCGGACGTCAAATTTATGTGATAAGGCATCTGCTAGTCAAAAAGAGACCTTATATATTTTGCGGGGGGGCATATTTCTAATATCACCCGATATTCTAAATATCACCTGATCTTCCAAAGATCACCCCCTCATGGAATATCACCCCCATGTCAATATGATGATGACGTCATCCAAGCTCGATAAACAAAGGAAATCACCCAAGTGACATCATCATCCTTTTTACCTCGCACGGGTATATTTCAAACGATCACCCCATCCAATAACATGACGATGACATCATGGTAATGACAGCAATAGAACGAAGGCATCAGCATGCTGACGTCATCTTGATCTTTTGAAAGAGAGGTCATTTTACTCACGGGGGGTCATCTTCTGAATATCACTTGATCTTAAAAACATGACATGTCTCGATGACGTCATCATCATATCCTGACTAAGTGAAGAAGGTGCCTGGAAATCTACATGCAGGTGGTGGAACTGAAAGGGTTATAAAAAGGATTAAGTTCTCGTGTGCATGCAGATTTTCATAAGTTCATTACCTAATATATATGTTTGCACTTTCAAAGCATGATTTAACGTAAATGTTTGTCCTCCTACTGGCTATTTAAATGATGGTGCTTAACTTCTATATGATGACCGCAGATCCATAGAAGAGGAGGAGGTGTATCAGCTCAAGGAGGATCATGTCGACGATCAGGATGACGTGCATTTTGCAATGCAAAAGGTGGGAAAAGCAAGGTAGGTGGATTTTGAATCCATTCCAGAGCCCGATGGCGTGCAAGTGGAGATACGACGGAGCTTTAATGGTGAGGGACATCCCAAGTGGCGGACTAGATCTCGAGAGGTCACAAACACACCAGAAGGGGACAAAGTTTTCAATGCAGTGAGGAATGCAGGTGGAAACATTATTGAGGGAACAACGCCCTGTCTGAGGCCTGTTCGAATTCTTGGCAGGATCCATTCTCCACTGTTTGATGTTGCATTTCATGATGGAGACCATCGATTTGCTAGGGTTTCCTAAGAACTGTGTTGGGGGCGAAAACAAAGACATATATTCAACCCCTGCACTCTACAAAAGAGGGAGGAGGAGGTCAATCATACAAAAAAAAACTGACCTGTAGTAATTTCATGTAGGAGATCAGATTATTGAGACTAGTGGGGATTGAATTGTTGAAACAATCAAGGTTCTTTCCTCATATCATTGTAAATGTACCTATTTTATGAACATACTGTATGGAGATGAAGCTTCAGATTACATCCTAATTGTAAAACTTAAGTAATCTTCAAGTTGACCCTTGGATATGTACTGGTGAATGTTGTGTTCTATAGAAGCACTTTTATTTCATTGCATGTTGTTGTCAACCTTATCTCTGAAGATTTGCACTGGATCATGCGGATTTGTGGAATGTCCTGGTGAAGTATGATTTCAGTTTTTCTTCTCTTCATTGTTGTATGGGAACATGTATGTGGATCAGTGATCTCAGTCAAGTAATTTTAGGAATCTCACTCTCTAACCCTTTTTCTCATTTTAAGTTCATAGAAATCACTTCCATAACTATATATCATGATAAATATTAAGTAGAACAGAGGAATATGTTGACATCCTATAGATAACTGAACATCATTAGCATAATCTAAGCTAGGTACATGTACTATTGAAAATTATGATGTAAAGAATCACTAATGAGGGTAGAACTCATGCAGATATCCACTTAGACACAACATTTGAAGATATATGATGTGTAGAGTAACCTCCTTGTATAGCATTGTTGTAGAAGCAGAATCTACTGATCTACGTAAGACCCCAAAATGGCAAACAGCAATACACATCAACCACTAAGTAACATCAGTAGATTATGAACTAATCAACGGGGACTTGGGATCATGAATTCTTTAAATTCATTGTATCTTTCAGGATAAACAAGGGTTGATGTGTAACTTTTGTTTGGTTTGTTTATGTGTGACTAACATCCACATCAACAGAGAAACTGGTGCTAGAAGGAGGCCCTGAACAAAGGAAACTATAGATTCTTGCAAAAATTGCTTGAATATCCTGTTAGTTTTAAAATCTGACCTTAAACCAGCCAATTTTCCTAAAAAAAAAATTTTTGGGAGAAATCTTGGCTCCCAAGCCAAATACCAGGTCTAGATCTAGTGGACCCTTCGAAGAACTACCTATCAGGAGATTTAGACCTAGAACTATGGACATTCATCACTCCCCTAATCCTAGTGCATCCAGAGCTTCACCAGGGCATGCTCCTATCACTCCCATTGGCTTACAAATACCTACATGACCACCTGTCACACCTCAGGTCCAACCTCAACCTGTCATACCCTAGATCCAACCCCCACTGGTTGCAATGTCATTTTTCACGATAGAGTCACCTTTGACCTTCAATGCATACCATGCTTTGCCTAAAAATCTAGATAAAATTTGTCCTAGGTATCATCCATATCAGGATGCTGATGATCATGTCAAAACCTTCAAGGAAGCCTGTTGTAGGGCTAGAATTGAGTATGAAGATGTGGTAAGCAAGTTGTTTCCATTCTCCTTAGGGGAAGAGGCCTATAACTGGTATATTAGTCTAGGTCAAGGTTCAGTCAATTCATGGGATGCCTTAGAAAAAGATTTTAAGGATAGGTTCAAGGTGCCTATAGATCCTTCAATGAACTATCATCTATTCGCCACCATCAAGAGATCAGAAGGAGAACCTATTGCAAACTTCAATGCTAGATTTCAGAGGATGCTATCTACGCTAGTTTCTCCCTATGTTCTAACAGATGAAGCTACTAGGAGAATTTATTACTCAGCATTAGATCCCTTGACCTCCATATTTATCAGGTGAACACATCCTGATGTAACAACTTTAGCAGAAGTTTTTGAAGAAGCTATCGAAGTTAGCTAGCAATTGGCTCCTGCTCCCACACCAAATATTGCCTTCCCTACACTTCTTGGTTATCTTGCATACCCTATTCACCAACAGACCATCGGAGCCATGATACCTTCAGCAATGATGCCAGTGCCTTTGTAGATACCTCCACTCAGTATCATGCCACCACCAAGTGGGAATGACCATATGTCACAATATCCAGGACAAGCACAAGCACCTCAGGTTGTGGAACAATCCAACAATAACAACGAGTCTTCCTTTTTCAAACCCCAGACAGAAAATGTAGTGGCCAAGGTCCCAGAAGAGAAAGGAGAAATCGAAGAGATATCAGCCCAGTTAAGGAAACTTACTACTGAGGTCACCCATCTGAGAAATCAGAACTTCTACTCTCAACCAAATCAAAATAGAGGTTATGCCAATGACAGACCTAATTATCCTGATAGGGGGCACAATAATAATTACAATAACAATAATGGCAACAATCCTCCTAGACAGCCTAGAGTGTGGAACACTAGGCCAAACAATGGTTCCTTGCCATCACCCCTAGACAATCAGCCTCCCAGTGAACCTAAACAGACTACCAGAGTGAACCTTGCAGAGGCAGCACTTACAAACTAGTACAGGATACACAACACTCATGCTCATGCAGAGCTAGACTATCCTCAATTCGGGTTGCTGCCAGTATTTTCCAGGCTAAAGTGTCAAATACTTCAGGAAATCCACCTTATGTAGAAGGAAATGAAATTGTCACCTGCGAGTATGACTCTGCCTTGGTGCTAGAAAGCTTCATGCATCATCCTTACCAGCAGACAATTCCTTCTCATTAGGATTACACCTCAACATGTGAAGAATCAGCCATGGCTTTTGAGTCTAACTATGTTTTTCCTTTTGAGAATGAGAATGAGCCATCAATTGAGCATGATGAAGTCAATGCTTATCAACAGCAACCTCAGGGTAGACATAACTACAACTTGAGGAATAACTCAAATAGATCTACTAGTCCTTTGACCACCTCATTACCTCCAAGCAACTTCAATACTCTGCCTGATCCCAAGGCAAGTAATAACCATGGATTCCCCAAGGTTAATGCTTAATATTTGACACCACCGAACACAACACTAAAAGCTGCAAATCTACCTCCTGAATCTGACAAGTTGGTTTCATATCTGACAGATGAAATGAAGAAGGTTAAAATAATCCTGCCATTGTCATAATTGCTTAGGACCCCTGCTATCAAGAATGCTTTCATGAAATCATTAGATGGTCCTGCTCCAAAGGAAGATAGCCATACCCCAAGCCAGTTCGGAAGTAAAGATCACGCTGTCAGGAATGTTAATGTCAAACCTAAAACCTCAGCTACTGTTCAAGCTGTAGATACCTCCCACATAACTATATACAAAGACAAGAGTGAGTCACCTCCTTTCCTCCTGACCATAAGGATGTTCAGTAAAAATTTGCACAATTGTTTAGTAGACTCAAGAGCATCTACCAATGTAATGCCCCTGTCCATATGTAATGCTTTCGGGCTACACCCTGCTAAATCATTAAAGAAGGTAACACAATTGGACAAAACAGAAGTAAGTGTGGTAGGAGAACTGACTCACATCCACATGCAGCTAGCATCGGATCCTAGAATCCAGCACTATATTGATATTCAGATAGTTGATATACCTGATACATATGGGATGTTACTCAGCAGAGATTGGTCAAAAACCCTTAATGGATACATTTCAACTAATTTAAATCATATGTGGTTTCCCTGGAGAGGGATACCAAATCAAATAAGGGTAGATGCTGAGCCCCACATGAAACACATGATCACTAAATATAACAAAACCAATGAAATCATGTATGTGGATGTGGAACCCAGAGTTTACTCCATTAGACCTCAGGCTGCCAGCATAGAGGAGATCTTGATGCTTGATGTGCATGATCATGATAATGACCCTCAGGGTGATGAAGTAAATTTAGAATCCAATTATAACCTTGAGAATGAGGTGGAGGTAGATCATTTCAAGAAGTTTGAGATGCATTTGCTTAAGGAGGTGCAACCCTGTTAGTGTTTAAGTGTGCCTGTTCAAGATATTCTAATTAGTGGATGGTGCAGGTTGCATGATGAGGCACATTATGAAAGGACTTGTGATGCCTACTTAGACATGCTGGAGCTAGAACAAGTATATATTGAAGCAACTTCATCATCACCAGAGGTAAGTTCTACAGACAATGATAATGATACTGATTTTTGTTTGTCTTCTGCAGGAACAGGGGAATGCACATATCAGGATGAGAGTTCTATTCATATGATAGAAGAGATACTGGTATGCAACAAGAGTAATGCTAATAACAAGAAGAGGATCACCCTAGGGAGTGATTGTTTAGTGGACTCAGATTACGAGTTATCTAATGAGGATAGGGGCAGCAATCTGTCCAAATTTGAAGAGTTTCTGTCAAAAGAAATTCAAAAGTTGACACAGCAGTAGAGGCCTCCTCAGGATGTCTTGATTGAAGGCTGGTGCAGGTTACATGAAGCGTCCCATTCAGAAGCGTCTTGTTTGTTGTGCCTACATATTTTGAGAAGGTAGACCCTGCCTAGTCCAGGGGATCTCCTGATGATAAAATAAAAGAAGAAATATCAGCCTCCCATGAGGTAGATAAGGTGATGTCTAAGAAAGCTGGGATACCAAAGTTAAAGTGGATATCCAGCGATGCAGCTACCAGAGCCAAAAGAAAGAAAGAAGCCCCAGACAAGCTTTTAGATGAAGATAAGCCATGGATCCTTAGGTTTGATGGATCCAAGTCAAAACAAGGAGCTGGAGTAGAAATAGACCTCATTGACCCATCTGGAAAATCCTACTTGGCAACATACAGGTTGCAGTTCCCATGCACAAACAATGTGGCAGAGTATGAAGCTCTAATTCATGGGATATTGTTTGCACTTAGAAAGAAGGTGAGAATTATATAGGTCTATGGAGACTCAGAATTAGTTGTCAGACAGGTAAGAGGTATATACTCTTGCAAATACAAAAGACTATCCAATTACAGGCACAGGGTGTGGGACTTAATAGAAGATTTTGATGCCTTCAATATCACCCATGTCCCTAGAGAACAAAATCAGGGAGTAGATGCTTTGGCCTAGGCTGCCAACACTTTAGAACCTCTGTCCATATCAGGTTTAAAAGATTCTCAGTTGAATTAGTATCGGTGCCTTCAGTACCTGATAATGTAACTAATCTTCAAGTATTTGATGATGATCAGTATATATTGGATTTTATGTCCAATAGAGATGTTTTTGAAGCACAGATCATAGATGAAATAACTATGGAAGATCATATCTGGGAAGAAGAAGAAATCCTAGAGTTGCCTAGCAACCGGATCCCTAAGGGAATGATAGAGCTAGAAAGAGCATTTGATCTAGACAACATGCTAAAAGAGAGGCATCTTCCAAAGGCTGATGAGGGATAGTACTCATAGGTTGACATTGGGCAGGGTGATAAAAAAGAAATGTTCTGATTGGGAAGGTTTGTATAGAGGAAGAATTGAAAGGGATAACCCAACCCCTCAAAGACTATATTCATGTCATTGCCTGGACGTATGATGAGCTAAAAACTTATGACACATCAGTCATCACCCACACAATCCCTTTGAAGCTAGATGCCAAGACCTTTCGGTAGAAGTAAAGACCTGTCAACGCCTTGCTAGAGCCTGTCATCTTCCAAGAGGTTAAAAAGCTACTTGATGCCAGGATCATATTTCCCGTATGACACTCCACATGGGTGGCAAACCTGGTCCCAGTGAGGAAAAAAAATAGTGATATCAGACAGTGCATGGACTTCAGGAACTTGAATAGAGCTTCTGAAAAGGATAATTATCCTTTACCTTCACTAGATGAAGTCCTATAGATTGTGAACGGTGCCAGGATGATGTCCTTCTTGGATGGTTTCTCTGGTTACAACCAGGTGATGGTGGATAGAATTGATAGATTTAAAATCGCATTCACCATAAAGTGGGGAATCTTCGCCTACAGGCGCATGCCGTTTGGGTTGATAAATGTTGGAGCCACATTTCAGCGGGCAATGGACATAGCCTTCAGAGGCTTGATTGGTAAGTGCATAGTAATATACATGGATAACATAACGGTGTTCTCCAAAGATAGAGGAAACCATGTAGAGGACCTGAGAAAGGTGCTGAAGAAGTGCGAGCAATACGGGATATCCTTGAATCCCAAGAAGTGGATATTTGGGATGACCACAGGGAAATTGCTAGGCCACCTGATAACTAAAAATGGGATAATCATTGATCCTGACAGAGTGGAGTCCATCATGAGGATACAACTACCTGGAAGCAAGACAAAGCTCAAATCTTACTTTGGTAAGATTAATTTTGTTAGGAAGTTTATCACCGTCATTGCAGAGATAGTCAGGCCCTTGAATGCCATGCTCAAGAAGGATGCTAAAATCGAGTGGACACCTAAAGCTAGAGTAGCTTTTGAAGACATTAAGAAATCCATATCAAATGCTCTAGTCCTGATCAGTCCAGATTATACCAAGAACTTATACATCTACTCGTTTGCTTCAAAACATACTTCTACAGCAGTATTGACACATAAAAATAAAGAAAAAGAAGAAAAGCCTATAGCTTTCATGAGCTACCCTTTCAAAGATGCAGAGCTCAAGTACATGGATGTTTAAAGAGAGGCACTTGCTCTGGTTCGAGCAGTCAAGAAATTTAGGCATTACATCCTGAGAAGTAAAGTGATTGCTGTGGTACCTGATGCAGCAGTAAAGATATGGATCACTATCCTCCAAGAGTATGATATGGATGTTACACCCATGAAGTTAGTAAGAGGACAAGCATTGAGCCAGATGATATCAGAGATTGATCCCAATATCATGAGTCAGCAGTATGTTGTGAATACAAAGGAAGATGGAGAGTGGTACTCAGACATCAGACACGTCCTAATCACTGGAAGATGCCCCTCAAGATTTTAGGCCTCACAAAGGAGAGCCTTAAAGATAAGGTCACAGAGGTACATGATAAAAGGAGGAGTCCTTTTTAAGAAAAACTATGAGGGGATATACCTAAGGTGCCTGGAAAGATCAGAAGAAGATAAGGTGCTGGTGGAATTGCATGACAAATTTGGGACTACACATGGATCCTCCTTAGCCACCTCTCATGCTATCCTTAGGGAAGGGTATTATTGGCCCACCATTTTTAAAGACACTGCTGAACACACCAAATGCTGTCATGTGTCAGGTTGCTGTAAATAGAGGAAAATGTGTTGCTCAACCTTTGCAGCCAGTGATGGAGATGCGCCCATTTTCTCAATGGGGAATGGACTTTATAGGACCTATCAATCCTCCATCATCCTTAGGCCATAGGTATGTTTTAACTATTACTGATTACTGTACCAGGTGGACTGAAGCTGTCAGTAGTAAGACATGTAATGCTGAGGATGTCATTAAGTTTTTGGAAAGCAATAGAGTGACCAGGTATGGAGTTCCATATGCTTTAGTATGTGATAATGGATCTGCTTTTGCTTCAATTAAATTATCGGGCTTGGCTTTTGATCATGGGATCATCTTGAAATTCTCCTCAAATTACTACCCCCAAGGGAATGGATTAGCAGAATCCACAAACAAGAACCTATTGAACATCATAAAAAAGCTGATAGAAAAGAACCCAAGGGAATGGAACACTGTTGAAATATGCCTTGTGGGTAGATAGGACCAGGAATAAGGCTGCATTAGGAAATTCAGCTTTTCACCTAGTATATGGGGTGGATCCCATCCTCCCTGTTAACTTAAAAATTCCTACACTGTAGTTTGCACAAGAATACCTAGGCATAGATAATAAACAGGAAGTCAGATTTCTACAACTGATGCACCTAGAGGAAAAAAAAGTGTAGCAATTAACCAATTTGCTAAACATCAAGCTATTGTCAAGTGCTAGTTTGACAAAAGAGCCAGGATTAAGGCTTTTAGGATCTCAGATCTAGTCCTGATGTGGGACAAGGCACATGAAAGGAAAGGTGATCATGGTACGTTGGATAAACTCTGGATATGTCCCTTCCAAATTTCTAAAATTTTAGGAGACAACACCTATAGGCTTAAGACCTTAACCGGTGAGGATGTTCCATTACCAGTTAATGGATAGTTCCTCAAACATTATTTTCAGGCCTGAAGTAGCATCATGACAGTCATGTGTATCATAGTGTATATTTGTTGTATAGTTGTTTGTACAGTCTGCCTATTTTGTTTGGTTGCTTTGTTGTGTTTCATCAGTAGGGATTTTTGTTTTGCTTTAGAGTATGAAGGATCATATTAACAACCACTAAAAACAATGGAAAATTTAGGTCATTCAGGTTAATTGTTTGAAATTTATGCATAACTTGTTGTGACTGTCATGAATGTAGAGATTTGTTTGACTTGTGAAATTTTGTATTCAATAAGAATGGGTTGAGTATTCAAGGAATGTTTCTCACAATGACACACCTAAAATCCTTGGGTTTATTAAACTCGCTAGTGTAGCTATTAGGTGAAAAATCAGAGGTCACCCTTGCTACCATTACAATTCTTAGCTTAATTTTAGCAAGTGACCACTCCTTGCATCATGAAATTACAAATGCAATATCTTATGAAGTTTCTATCAAATACATAAAAATACAAAGTAATAAAATAGATTTTACTAAAAATCTAGGTTAAGCCATCTAAGTAACTCTACCAAGGCTATAGACGCTCGCTGGCAGTGGGGCTTTACTTAGGAGAATTGTAACGATAACCTTGTCAGGGCTATGGCCGCCTGCTGGTAGCAAGGCTCTATCTAGTTGGCTATGAGGGAACATCCTCACCTACATAGGCTAATATCAGTCACTAGTTTGTTCAACCAATCTTCAAGATGAGGATAATTAATCACATGCACCCACTTAAACTGAAAGGAAAATTCATGCACCTTATTGAATACATTGAGGCTCAAGTTAGATGATGATTTGTAGGAGATAATTGCAAGTTATGAATTCATTTCATTCAGTTTCTTTTAATGGTTTTAATTTTTGTTTGTTTTGTTTGGTTGCTAGTTGTTGTGATGTTCACAACACACCCCATTTTATTCCTTAGCAAAATGAGGACCCCTGATGTGGCTTGCTCCCTTGTTTTTGTCCTCTGGGCGGTAAAGGTAGAAAGTAGCATCATGTTAGGTGCATTTGTGATCCTTAGGTCTGAACCCAAAATTCAAAGTCTAAATCTTGCCTCAGGAAGCCTGCCATGTGAAAGAGTGTAAAATTCTAAGCAAGTTTGCCTTTTGCATCACCCTAAAATTTGGCCAAATGCGAAAGTTATGGCAGGTCAAAGTTCTAGTCAAACCTGATTCTCCTGGGGGGGTCATTTTCCGAATATCAGTCACCTTATGTTAGATCACCCCGATGTTAGGTTATCACCCAATGTTCTTTTGGTTCGCAAAATTTAGACGTCAAATTTATGTGATAACTGCATCTGCCAGTCAAAAAGAGACCTTATATATTTTGCAGGGGGTCATATTTCTAATATCACCCGATATTCCATATATCACCCAATCTTCCAAAGATCACCCCCTCGTAGAATATCACCCCCATGTCGATATGATGATGACATCATCCGAGCCCGATGAAAAAAGGAAATCACCCTGGTGACATCATCATCCTTTTTACCTCACGCGGGTATATTTCAAACAATCACCCCATCCAATAACATGACGATGACGTCATGGTAACGGCAGCGATAGAACGAAGGCATCAACATGCTGACGCCATCCTGAACTTTTGAAAGAGAGGTCATTTTACTCATGGGGGGTCATCTTCCGAATATCACCTGATCTTAAAAACATGACCCGATATGCAAAACTCAACATGTCCTGATTACATCATCATATCCTGACTAAGTGAAGAAGGTGCTCAGAAATCTACATGCAGGTGGCAGAACTGAAAGGGTTATAAAAAGTATTAAGTTCTCGTGTGCATACAGATTTTCATAAGTTCATGACCTGATATATATGTTTGCACTTTCAAAGCATGATTTAACATAAATGTTTGTCCTCCTACTGGTTATTTAAATGATGGTGCCTAACTTCTATATGATGACTGCAGATCTTCAGAAGAGGAGGAGGTGCATCAGCTTGAGGAGGATCATGCCAATGATTAGGATGATGTGCAGTCTACGATGCAAAAGGTGGGAAAAGCAGGGTAGGTGGATTTTGAATCCATTCTAGAGCCCAATGGCGTGCAGGTGGAGATACAATGGAGGTTTAATGGAGGGGGACATCCTGAGCAGGGGATCGGATCCCAAGAGGTCGCAAACACACCAGAAGGGGACAAAGCTTTCAATGCAGGGAGGAATGCAAGTGGAAACGTTATTGAGGGAACGATGCCCTGTCCGGGGGCCGTTTGAATTCTTGGCGGGATCCATTCTCCACTGTTTGATGCTACATTTCATGATGGAGACCATCGATTTGCTAGGGTTTCCTAAGAAATGTGTTGGGGGGTGAAAACAGAGACATATATTCAGCCCCTACACTCTGCAGAAGAGGGAGGAGGAGGTCAATCATACAAAAAAAATCTAACCTGTAGTAATTTCATGTAGGAGATCAGATTACTGAGACTTGTGGAGATTGAATTGTTGAAACAATCAAGGTTCTTTCCTTAGATCATTGTAAATGTACCTGTTTTATGAACATACTGTATGCAGATGAAGCTTCATATTACATCCTAATTGTAAAACTTAAGTAATCTTCAAGTTGACCCCTAGATATGTACTGGTGAATGATGTGTTCTATAGAAGCACTTTCATTTCATTGCATGTTGTTGTCAACCTTACCTCTGAAGATTTGCACTGGATCATGCGGATTTGTGGAATGTCCTGGTGAAGTATGATTTCAGTTTTTCTTCTCTTCATTGCTGTATGGGAACATGTGTGTGGATCAGTGATCTCAGTCAAGTAATTTTAGGAATCTCACTCTCTAACCCTTTTTCTCATTTTAAGTTCATAGAAATCACTTCCATAACTGCATATCATGATAAATATTAAGTAGAATAGAGGAATATGCTGACATCCCATAGATAACTAAACATCATTAGCATATTCAGAGCTAGATGCATGTACTATTGAAAATTATCATGCAAAGAATCACTAATGAGGGTAGAACTCATGCAGATACCCACTTAGACACAACATTTGAAGATATATGATGTGTAGAGTAACCTCCTTGTATAGAATTGTTGCAGAAGCAGAATCTATTGATCTACGTAAGACCCCAAAATGGAAAACAATAATACACATCAACCATAGAGTAACATCAGAAGATTATGAACTAATCAATGGGGACTTGGGATCATGAATTCTTTGAGTTCATTGTATCTTTCAAGATAAACAAGGGTTGCTGTGTAAATTTTGTTTTGTTTATTTGTGTGTGACTAACATCCACATCAACCAAACCCAAGTTGAATGTTTAATGGGATATATGATTTTTGAATTCACTAGGTTCGTTCATTCTTTCTTCATGATTGACCCAATTCTTGGGTTTACTGGTCTTTACTTCTATCTTACTGGCTTAACTTCATGCCAAAGCACAATTGTATGCTACATGATATCTTTTCTATAACCTTTCAACCCCTCATAGTCTTAGGCCATGACCCAGTCATATGTGATGTACTACTTTGCCAAGGGAAAATTCAATATCTCTGTAGTCTTTCTTGCTTACCAATATCTTTCTCTTATCACTAGAAGGATCATTAGGACTAAACATACTCTCCAAGGTGATCATTCCCATAGGTAATTTATTGCCTTTTAATTTAATCTCCACATGCCTCTTCGACTTTAGGTGCTAATTCTTCCATAAGTTCATTAAATTGCTAGATGAAATTGGCAATTTGTTCATCATTGAGAAGTACCATCCAATGAGAATAATTATTAGGGATAGTGAACCTTGTAATTAATTTGGCATGACCCTTGTTTACTAATAATTTCTCCAGTGGGTTAAATCAAGAATCAATCAAGGTTGTCTTATATTCCTAGATCTACATTTTTCTTTCTAGGAATAACCTAGAAGTTTAACACATCAAAGGATTCTAGAAGGTCCCTTACATGGTGTTTATAAGCTAGTTCTTGGCCATGAATTGAGATTGGACATGCTTAATCACAAATTCTAGATCATCATAGATCTACAACAACTTCACACCTTTCCTTTCTACATATTGTAAACCATGACTATTGTTTCATACTCAACTATATTATTGATGTTGTTGAATTGTAACTGATAGGATTATTGGTATATTTCTCCTTGTTTGGAGACTAGAGAAATGCCAACCCTTGCTCCAACTTTGCACTTAACACCATTAAAGTACAACTTCCACCATTTGTCTCTCCTTTTAATATTTCTAGGATAAGAGGGTTCTCTTCATGGACTATATACCTAGGTGCCCATTCTAGAGTTTCTTTAAACAAATTAAATGAGTCTTCCTTTGAAAACTTAGTGGAATAGCTAACTATATATTCATCTAACATTCTTAACATGCTCTCATCTACTAATAATTTAGATGGAGAAGGCTCTTCTTTAACTACTAGGGCATGACTTAAATCTATTTCTGGCTCTAGCTCTAGGCTTGGCTAGGGACATGTAACCTCCAAACTTAGTTGTGAAATCTTGGGATAAGCATAGCCTGGAAATATGACTAGTATCTCAATTGTTGCAATATCCTAAGGTACAATGACAATGGATCCATCATAGAGAGTAAGAGGAAGATTCCTAATAACTCCAATACTCTTAATAGGGTTACCATCTAACTAGGTAACTCCCTTTTTCGTGGGCTCATATAGCAAACCTAAGGTATTGACTACTCTTTTGGGAATAATGGAGGTACTAGCCCCGTAATCAATAATATAATTTTGTAGAAATTTCTTTCTGATAGTTAAAATGAGGTAAAATGGAGAAGACTTAGGCTTATCTGGGTCTTTGTTGATTACTTATAAAGACACAAGCAACTTTTCTTGTAATGTTTTCTAGTGACAACTAACTTTTTTGCTTTGTTCTTCTCTTGTTCTTAAGAGCATCCTTTAGCAAGTTCATTTGCTTTGGCATTGGTAAGATTTCCCTAGGGTTACATTGGTTTTTTTTCATTTAGTCCACCAAGCTAAAGGAAGTAGTTGATTGTGTTTTTGGTGCACAAGGCACCCATTAATTTTTTGGTCTTTCTACTAGTAGATGAGTCACCTTTGGTTGGCCTTGATTGGGAATATTTTCTATATTTTTATGAGTGGTGGGAGAAATTTGGTTTTGAATAATAGGTGTCACTTGTCCACTTGCCCTTGGTTGATAAGCCTTGGGTTGTTTGAAGATTCTAATGCTCTTTTCTTGGCTTTGGTTAGTGTTGGTTCCCAAAAATGCAAGTTGCTAACCCCAAGAGGATACCAGACTCTATGTTTGGATTTGCAACATTTTTGGACCAATTGACAAAGCTATTAGCTCCCTACACTACAGGTCTTGCAAACCTAGGCAGGTGTACCTTTGTAACTAAAGCAAACTTAACACTATATGACTTGATTGGATTAGTAAATCTATCACAATGGCATAAAATGTAATAGATGCAAGCTTCTAAACTACTACTCCTAATACTAAGATCTGAGATGTAATTGCTTGAATGATATTTTATGGAATTCTCAAATGGAATTGGTATGACCGGTGCCTATTTCTATTGGGCTAATGGAGTCAAAGTGTATATGATATACGATTTACTTACTGGTTACAATTCTGATTGTTTGGCACTTGTGTTTGTTTATACCTTGTATAAACGTGCAAGAATGTGACTGACAGACTCTACTTAGTGATCCATTCGAATCTTACCAGGTTACTGTGACTTATTAAAAGGATTTTAATCCTTTCTTGAAGGAACCAATCAACAGAATCACACAATGACAACAAATGTGTATTGACATATGGAGTTGATGCTCAATTTGAATAACAAGACAATATCGAGTTGGAGACAGTATGGCAATCTTGTCAATTATAGGGCTGATCTTACCTATCCAAATGTTACTTCCAAGTTACTATAATCAATCAAAAGTATTTTATATCTTTGATGGAAACCAATTAATTTGATTATACGAAGACAACAAGTGTGTCTCGATGAAACTGAAATATCAACTTGGAAACTCAGGTTCAAATAACAAAGAAATAACAATGTGGAGACAGCTAAATAATTGCTCAGCTCAACAAACAATAGACACTAGTATTAAATCACTAATTTATGCATTTTCTCCATTATACAATTTCAAAAGATTTTACAATGTACAACATAATATTTTATTTTGGCAACTGGTCAATCCATCCAGTTATCTAACTATTGTTTTTCCTAATCTAACCTACTGATGTCCCTTCTCTTCGATTTGTATCTCCCTTATATATCTTGCAAACTTAGGGTTACGACCCTTTACATTCCGGTGCATCCTTTGGTACGGCTCTTCATTAAATTATTTTTTCGGCAAAATAAAATATTTAATCAGTTACCATTGGCAAATTAAATATTTTAATTAAACTTCAAACTCAATTTGTACTCGTATATATGTTTACCACATTTGATCACTCATTTTAACTCCTCTCGTAAAAATATTTCACATTGCATTTACTTTGTGTGCTTTCACCTTGGTTTTGCCAAAATATTCATTTGGGTAAAATATTACCCCGCTCTCTCTTCCTCGGTGAAAATACTTTCCTACAAATTATTCTTTAGGTTTGCAAATGTCTATTTGATGTTTCCTTAACCCCTAGAAAAATATTTTACCTCTTGAAAAAATTCTCAATTGATATGATGAAAAAATGTTTATTTTTCTTCTATTATGATCTTAGTTTATTATTCACTCACACACACCACTTTAATGTTTATTTTTCTTTGACAAATGTTATCCTCCAGTATATTGTTTTGAAAAAGGTATCCATCGATGTAATATAAGAATTCAGTGTGAGTTAAAATTTTCCCTCCGATTGTGCATGTTTCCCCGATGACCCTTTTCATCCTTTCCTCTATCGGTGTAACCCCTCAATTGTCTTCCCGATACTATGTTGAATCATATCGAAGCAGGCGCAACCATTGGTATGACTTCTTTCATCGCCGAGTGATTTAAATTTCCCTCCGATATAGTGAGTCTTACCGATATGACTATCTGTAAGAGTCTTACCGATAATAATTTGTTATCGGGGTGATCAATACTATCGGAATAACATTTTTATGTTTCCCTGAGCTTCATCATCTTACTGATAATCTTCTTTACTTTGGATCGGAATGACTATGTTAATATCTTACCGATATAGTTAAAACTTCTTATCAACGGGTATGACTTTATTTCCATCAGAATGAGATATACCATCGGGGTAATTCTTTTTTGTTTACCCGATCTCAATTATCTCCTTGATGACTGCTTTATATTTCTTATCAGATAGAGTTTGTCAAAGTGTCACCGACAGCCTTTTCATCGCTGTGACTCAGGAATCGGCAAAACATAATTGCTTCGTTCCAATGTGTTAAGTTATGCTGATAGATATGTGTATCGGTGTGACTTACACCGAAAGTTCCTTTTATTATTTCACAAAGACATTGGATTATCGGGGACTTATTTACTTTTCATTCCAATGGTTCACTTCTTGCTGATGGTTATTGTTTCGTTGCCCCCGTAGGATGTTCAGTGAGACTCTTGCCAAAATACTTCATCGGTATGATAAATACTATCAGGGTAGCTTTTGAAGGACCATCCGATGATTATTAGTCATACCGATCGGTATGACTACTTGGTTCTCTTATCGATGAAAGGCCATCAGTATTACTTCTTCTATTGGTGACTTCTATAAATTTCTTTCCGATTTCTATTCTCGCGCCGATACTCATTGTCATTGTCTTCTTATGCATCGGTATAACAACACAAAGTCTTGCCGATATATTGAATTTTAATCAACATTGCTTGGCCGTGGACATCTTGTGGGATGTATCAAATTCTTGCCATGGTTTTGGGATGTTTTATGATTTTGTCCAGATGTGGTGAAGTGAGAATACAGTAAAATTTTAAAATTTTTACTGTCCCAACAGTGGCTCTATCTGGGGATGTATGCCCCCTGCGGGCATAGCAAGATCCTAGATCTCTAGGGAGCAGACTTGCGCCTTCTCCATTGGGTAATAGAGTCTACTTTTGTCCCAAAATTGATATGGTCAAAAGACCATATCAGAAAAGAAAATCCATGTCTTTCCCCTGTCAAAAACTTTGTTCTGATCATGTTGTAAAGATACTCCATCTGCTTGACTGAATTTGTTCGTATAGTTCATTAATGCATCATAGTTTATGCTGCAAGTGTGTTCTGTATTATTCAGTATCTGGACACCAAGCATTGTCTGAATGCCTTCATCATTATATGACATAAGGAAGTTAGGTATAATCTGAGCAATCTCACCTCCATGTGATACATCTTTGCTACGTGAAGAGGATCCCTCTTTAATGTAACTTTTTTTATTATTCTTCTTACTGTCATGCATTGTGAATTGACCTCCTGGATGATCTGAAAACTGGGAGTGCACATCGTTCTCTTCATCATTATCACAATAATCAACTGTGTTCATTTCATGATATGACTTTTCTTCATTTATGGATTCATCATCAGTTTTATCAGCATACTCATTTTCCTGACTGTCTGAGAACATTTCATCCTCTTGATAACATGGATTTGAGAACACTTGAAATTCATTTTCTGGCACACCTTGGCAAAATGTCATCTGATCTTCTTCTATCTTTTCATCATACAAGGGGTTTGAAAAAATTTGAAAATCATTTTTAGATACGTACACTTCCTCCTCATTGTGAATTTGCCCTATTTGTTGAGAACAATCATCCTCTTCCTCCTCAAACTGTTGATTTAGGTATTGCGGTGGGTGGGCTGGGACAGAAGGAAAATCCATATTATGAAGATTACTCTTATTTTCAGGTATATGCTGTGGCTCCAAGTCTTACGCAAAATTCTAATAATTGCAATCATGATCCCAGGTGAAGAATTGATCTTTTAAAACTTTTTCTCTATTTAAATCTGAAATATCATCATGAAAATTTTCACTTGCATATGTCTCGTTTACTGAGTGCATTGCTTGATCAGATTCTTCATATTCATCTTCATAATAGTCGTTGTAGTGGCTAAGGAATAGTCTTTTGAGATCTTCCCATGAAGAGATACTTTGCATAGGTAAGTCTATAAACCAATCCTTTGTGTCATCCCTCAAAGACCTTGAAAAACACCTCATAATGACATCTTCTGGAAAAATCTGAAATTCCAAAATGAAATCCCAGAATCATTGTATATGATAATGAGCTAATACACACCCTTCTCCATAAAATTTAGGGAGATGCTTTAGTATTTCTGTCAGCTCACAGGGATAAGGATTTGGGTAGCCTGGGATATTATTGCAGTTAAATGGTTTATCGATGTCTGAGATAAAGTTTTGAGGGCCATATGAGTTTTGGTAGATGATTGATCTTTGGTCAGGGAATGCGGGATAAGCATTTACTTGGTATGAGGCTTCCGGTAAATAATCATTTTGTTGTGCATGGTATGCACTATATCTGTTGCCTGAATGATGGAACACTTGTGAGTTCAAAAGATCATTATACCCATTCTCATTAGTTGTTGGTATATGTTGTAATGAACTTGAAGCTTGTTTGGCTTTTAATCATTGTATTTCTTGAATCAGCCATTTTTTTCCCTTAACAACTCCAACAGTTCCCCTTCTTCCGACATATTCATTTTGATTCTAGATGGTGCTGTTTACAAGTTGTATTTATATTCTTCATTGAATTCCTTTTCAGAGTCGCCACCTCTTATCAAAAGAGGAATGATTTCATCTTTCTAGGTTCTTGCCAACAGAGTCTACCAATTTATATTTGAATTTTGTGCAGAGTCGCCACCTCTATTTAAAGGACTAATCAATTTTCTAGGTTTTTCCTTTCACCAACAAAGTTATGCCTTTTAATTCGCTGACTCTAAAATGATCTTTAATCAAAATTCATGATTGATTCCCCAACGGAGTTGCCATTTTGTTGGTTCCCAAAAATGCAAGTTGCTAACCCTAAGAGGATGCCAGACTCTCTGTTTGGATTTGCAATGTTTTTGGACCAATTGATAGAGCTATTAGCTCCCTACACTTCAGGTCCTGCAAACCTAGGCGGGTGTACCTTTGTAACTAAAGCAGACTTAACACTATATGACTTGATTGGATTAGTAAATCTATCACAATGGCATAAAATGTAATAGATGCAATCTTCTAAACTACTACTCCTAATACTAAGATCTGAGATGTAATTGTTTGAATGAGATTTTATGGAATTCTAAAATGGAATTGGTATGACCAGTGCCTATTTCTATTGGGCTAATGGAGTCAAAGTGTATGATATACGATTTACTTACTGGTTACAATTCTAATTGTTTGGCACTTGTGTTTGTTTATACCTTGTATAAACGTGCAAGAATGTGACTGACAGACTCTACTTAGTGATCCACTCGAATCTTACTAGGTTATTGTGACTTATTAAAAGGATTTTAATCCTTTCTTGAAGGAACCAATCAACAGAATCACACAATGACAGCAAATGTGTATTGACAAATGGAGTTGATGCTCAATTTGAATAACAAGACAATATCAAGTTGGAGACAGTATGGCAATCTTGTCAATTATAGAGCTGCTCTTACCTATCCAAATGTTACTTCCAAATTACTGTAATCAATCAAAAGGATTTTATATCTTTGATGGAAACCAATTAATTTGATTATACGAAAACAACGTGTCTCAATGAAACTAAAATATCAACTTGGAAACTCAGGTTCAAATAATAGAGAAATAACAATGTGGAGACAACTAAATAATTGCTCAGCTCAACAAACAATAGACACTAGTATTAAATCACTAATTTATGCATTTTCTCCATTATACAATTTCAAAAGATTTTACAATGTACAACATAATATTTTATTTTGGCAACTGGTCAATCCATCCAGTTATCTAACTATTGTTTTTCCTAATCTAACCTACTGATGTCCCTTCTCTTTGATTTGTATCTCCCTTATATATCTTGCAAACTTAGGGTTACGACCCTTTACATTCCGGTGCATCCTTTGGTATGGCTCTTCATTAAATTGTTTTTTCGGCAAAATAAAATATTTAATTAGTTGCCATTAGCAAATTAAATATTTTAATTAAACTTCAAACTCAATTTGTACTCGTATATATGTTTACCACATTTGATCACTCATTTTAACTCCTCTCGTAAAAATATTTCACATTGCATTTACTTTGTGTGCTTTCACCTTGGTTTTGCCAAAATATTCATTTGGGTAAAATATTACCCCGCTCTCTCTTCCTCGGTGAAAATACTTTACTGCAAATTATTCTTTAGGTTTGCAAATGTCTGTTTGATGTCTCCTTAACCCCCAGAAAAATATTTTACCTCTTGAAAAAATTCTCAATTGATACGATGAAAAAATGTTTATTTTTCTTCTATTATGATCTTAGTTTATTATTCACTCACACGCACCACTTTAATGTTTATTTTTCTTTGACAAATGTTTTCCTCCAGTATATTCTTTTGAAAAAGGTATCCATCGGTGTAATATAAGAATTCGGTGTGAGTTAAAATTTTCCCTCCAATTGTGCATTTTCCCCGATGACCCTTTTCATCCTTTCCTCTATCGGTGTAACCCCTCAATTGTCTTCCTGATACTATGTTGAATCATATCGAAGTGAGCACAACCATCGGTATGACTTCTTTCATCGCCGAGTGATTTAATTTCCCTTTGATATAGTGAGTCTTACCGATATGACTATCGGTAAGAGTCTCACCGATAATAATTTGTTATCGGGGTGATCAATACTATCGGAATAACATTTTTATGTTTCCCTAAGCTTCGTCGTCTTATCGATAATCTTCTTTACTTTGGGTCGGAATGACTATGTTAATATCTTACCGATATAGTTAAAACTTCTTATCCACAGGTAGGACTTTATTTCCATCGGAATGAGATATACCATCGGGGTAATTCTTTTTTGTTTACCTGATCTCAATTATTACCCCGATGACTGCTTTATATTTCTTATCGGATAGAGTCTATCAAAGTGTCAACGACAGTCTTTTCATCGCTGTGACTCGGGAATCGGCAAAACATAATTGCTTCGTTCCAATGTGTTAAGTTATGCCGATAGATATGTGTATCGGTGTGACTTACACCGAAAGTTCCTTTTATTATTTCTCCAAGACATTGGATTATCGGGGACTTATTTACTTTTCATTCCGATGGTTCACTTCTTGTCGATGGTTATTGTTTCATTGCCCCCGCAGGATGTTCGGTGAGACTCTTGCCGAAATACTTCATCGGTATGATATATACCATCGGGGTAGCTTTTGAAGGACCATCCGATGATTATTAGTCATACCGATCGGTATGACTACTTGGTTCTCTTACCGATGAAAGGCCATCGGTATTACTTCTTCTATCGACGACTTCTATAAATTTCTTTCCGATTTCTACTCTCGCGCAGATACTCATTGTCATTGTCTTCTTATGCATCGGTATAACAACACAAAGTCTTGCCGATATATTGAATTTTAATCAACATTGCTTGGTCGTGGACATCTTATGGGATGTATCAAATTCTTGCCATGGTTTTGGGATGTTTTATGATTTTGTCCAGATGTGGTGAAGTCAGAATACAGTAAAATTTTAAAAATTTTACTGTCCCAATAGTTAGATAATCAAATTAGACAATTGGTTTCCCTAATGGGGTTGCTACTTAATTGGTATCAAAAATCTCATTCTCATCCCATGTGACCAAGGCCTACTTAGGCATGGGAACCAATTTACCTTTTGAAGTATATGGTTGGAGGGAGATCCCTTGGATTTGCACCCTCGAAGGCACTTGTTGTCTTTCTTCTAATATAGCTTGCTAAGGGTTATCTCTTGGGTAATATATTGTAGTATGATAGTTAACACATGGATAACACCACATGCCTTGGTCTGCAATAAAGTTGTTCTATATTAGGATAAGATCCTTTGTTGGATTAGGAGATGAAACATTGGGCGCCTAATAGCCCTGATAGCAATTTTGATGGTTTTGAAATTAGTTGGGAGGTTTATAGCCTTGGTTATTTTGAAAATAAGGCCTGGGATGAGGAGCATCTTACTGCCTTTTGAGGGCATTGAGCTCATTGGTCATAGTCCTAATAAGGCCTTTCATTTCTTTTGTCTCTTTAGTAGTTTGACAAACAACTTGAGGGTATTTAGGAGGGGCTATAGTGGCATGGGGGTCTAATTAAGAGGGGAATAAATATCGAAAAAGATTGGTATTTCAATCCTAGAAATAGTTTTCCTACTTGAATCAAATTATTTTCTACCCTTATAGCTATATATCATAAGCTCTAGACAGATCAGAGCCACCCATTGACATGAACTATAGGTTTGTACAAAAGAGTTTGAAATGAATTAACAATGATCTATCTTTTTAGATGGAGATTGGTAGGTGGATAATTATGAACTATATTAAGAGATAATTAAGTATCTAGACAATTAATGTTGCATGTTGGTAAGTTTCATGGCTCATTAAATAATTTTATCATATGTAAAAAATGAATGTATTAGATAGTCTCTTGTCCTCTCAAAGAAACATTGTTATGGAAATACATATTTGTACAAAAAAGTTTGAAATGAATTAATAATGATGGGTCGTTTTATTTGGAAATTGGTAGGTGGATAATATTTAAGTAGGAAATGAGACCATATCTATTTTGTAACAAGGGAGTGATGAAGACATAATGACATCTATTATGAAGTGAACAGTCTACAATGACATTCATATCAAGTACGGAAACAATTTGAGAATGGACAATCTAACTACCTTATCTCGAAGGAAGTTAAACAAAAAATTTAACTTTTTAATCAAGATCTAACACCCAAAAAAAAATGTCAATTTCATAATGTCAATGGAATCTTGAATATCAATAGTTTAAACACCTTGTTCGAAGAGGCGAGATTAGATAAAGCTGCAAAACTACTGATCAAAATCCATTGTAAGAGATCCGACCTCGAAAAGAAACTTCAAACTGTTTAGTGTGTCGCTGCCAGGTTCTTTGGCTCGCGTGGTACGGTTCCGGGTCCCTTAGGCTGCTGTGGCCTCGTGGACGTCATTAAAATCTTTCATTCATTCATTAACCTTATAACTTATTTAATATATTACTTTTTACTCTTAACTTAACCCATTAACTGTTTGGTTTCGTCCGCATCATTAAAATCTTTCTTTCTTTCATTCATTCGTTGATCATGCACAAGTTTGTCCCTGATTTTTTTTTTAAATTTTATTCCTTGCATTTTTATTTTCTTCGCAATTCGCTTTCTACGCTGCTTATTTCCTGTGTATGTTTTAAAACTTGTTCGGAAGATGCAAACATATTCTGACATCCTCGAAAACTGATTAACATGCATTTAATACTGTAAAAGAGCCCGCCGGACAAGATCAAAATTAAGTTATTTTATATACAAACGATAATCGAGAAAATACATGTGTATAAACAGAGAGAGCACACAGTGCGCCCCACTTTAGGTCGCTTTCCGTTTGTGAGCGGCATTCAAAGAGCGTTCATCTTGTTTTCACTTTGAATTCCATTTCCTTGGGCAATGCCGTTGGTGCGAGGGTAACCCATTTCCATTTCCATTTCGCTTTCACCCACTTGCTTTCCCTCTGATGTTGATTTCTTGCCAACACTCTTCCACTCTTTATAAATGGCGTACAAAATCAGCTGCATCGCTCCCAGTACACTTCCAACTCCATTCGGAATCTGTACAACGCCCAATGTAATTAAAAAACAAACCAATTTCTAATACTCTTTTACCACAAATACATTTAAATATATCACTTACTGTTACGAATGGATCGCCGCCGGTAAGAACAAACACAAACCACGACGTGCTGCACAGAAATACAAATAAAGACAGAAAGAAGGGGATGATATTTTAAGAATAGCATACAACTATTCTAACATCAATGAAGAGGTTTTAAAAATAGATTTGTCTGAAGAGAGTTTGGAATGCATCTTATAGAGTTTTAAAAATATTGAGAAATATGGGTTTTGAGTTTTTTTTTTTTTTTTTTTTTTTTTTTATGTAAGAGTTATTATATTTTACTTAAGATTTTTTTAATTTGGTAAACACGGGTTTTTAGTTTGGTTCGAGTTTAAAGAGATTGCTTACGAGGGATTTATTCACAATGGTTGTATCGTCGAGACCACTACTGGGGGGCCTCAATCTTCAAGGCATTATCACCTCATTCAAACCCGCGAGCTCAATAGCCCAAGGGGGATCTCTTCCCATTGGCTTTATCGCCGAGATTGGTACTATTGGGGGGCCTCAGTCCCCAAGGCATTATCACCTTGTTCAAACGCACGAACTCAATAGCCCAACAAAGGCCCACAACCTGCAAGCAGAATAGCCCAACAAAGGCAGACATCCTACGAGCACGTTAGGCACAAGGCTTGAGAGCCCACAGCCCAGCGGGGGTTTGAACCTTGGTGGCCGCCACAACAACGTTGTGACTTGACCACCACACTGCGTCCTCATCAACTACTTTAGAACTATTTTATTTACTAAATACACATTAAGAATTGTTTTATTTTATTTTATTTTTTATATAACTTTTACTTTTACTTATGGAAAAGGTAGTTAGTTCTTTGTTTTATTTACTTTGAAAAGTGTAGTAAATATTATATACTTATATGTTATTTTTTAATAGTTTCATTTGTAGGTATTAATATATATTTTAAAATCTTGATGTCTTTATACTTAAATATAAATAATAACTTTTCTACTAAATATTGGAAGTAGGTGAAGAAAATGTGCAACCAAGTGGTCGACAAAGTTTCTTTTCAAGAAGATCTATGTAGGTGGTTTGAGTGATGTCTTGGAATTTGTTGTGTCAGGTAGAGGTTTATTGCCACAAAATGGTTCTCTCTAGATATGCAACAATGTGATTATGGGCCCTTGGATGCCCTTTCTACAAGTTTGTAATGAAAAAATGGAAGCTTCACGACACAAGAAAGCGAGCTGATCCATTGCCTTCCTCAAAGGAGTAGCTGGTACTAGTGCACGACCTAAAGTGCACCCAACTAAATCTACTAATCCACCAAGATGAATTGAATTAAGACATGTAGCCACCCAATCCACAATCCACAACTATATTGGTAGAACTAAATCTACTAATCAATATATTCTAGAATTAAAAAGGAATTCTATTGAGTAGATAGCATATGTTTGCCTCCACTTGCCAAATAGGGTACTCATTTGGGATAGCTTCTCCTTCTTTTTATGTGAGCACTATAGTAATACTAGCTTACCCACTATATACATATAGGAGAAATCCTTAGAAAAAATAAGATTTACCAACACTAGGACCTTAGAAATGGCCTATTTGATTAATTCAAAAGCCTTTCTTCCCTCCTCTTTCTATATGAATGGCTAGTCCTTTTGAAAGAAAGCATAGGTGCAAAGTGCACTTTCTACAATAATATATGAGATAAGCTATATGCAAAAAATTAAACTAATCACGTCGTTACAAGGAAATAAACACAAAAACAATCTACCATAACACAATGATGTATGTGGGGAAAACCCTTTCGAATAAAACCCCACACTCCAAAGTAACTCAATGTATTATTCAGTAATCAAATATTACAATACACTTATAAAGTCTAAGCCTTTATAGGAGTATCACCAACCAGAGATCTAGAGGAATTCTAGTAGCATATCAATACCTACAAAAGTCACTCTTTATACCTCCATCTCAAGCACTCAAAAAATAGGAGACACAATAAATGAATCCATCAAATGGTGTAAAGACCACTCCATTAAACTAGAATAAAATAATATTGTTCAAATAAAATAATACCGAAAAAGGAACAAATTAAAATTTACTCCAATAAAAGTATATAATATATCAAGAAACAAATTTCTCTCATCACAATATATATTCAAATAAAAGAATATTATAGAAGTTACTTGACATTAGTTTAGAGTACAAAATAGGACTATGTCCTTTACATCATTATACAACAATAAGTTGCATCATACAATATCACCATTGAACCTAGTGGAGAGAGAATCATTGAGGCAATTAACCACCTAGCCACAAGGCTTACGCCTCCTCGGTCTTACTCCAAAATGGAGAAGCCCAACCCTTTGTGAGGGGTCTAGCAAACTGAAGTCGGCATGCGTGAAGGAATTTGGTGCAACATGATATCTTTAACATTTAACAATACAAAAACAATTGCAAATAGACATATATCATGATATGGAAGAGAGTAAATAAATTCAAACTAGTGCGAATACTTAGTTTGTTTTTTCAAAAGATTTGGCCAAAGCATCTTTTTTGTCATTGATGACAGATAGGTTGGAGGAACACAGACCTACCCTACTCTATTGCCCCATATTCGGCACCCATCCATGCTTTCACTCAACCTACAAAGAAAAAGATGCTTCATAAAATAGCATACATAACCATACCACATCCATTAATGATCACTTGAAGATAGAAGAAGGCATATTCTTATAGTCACGTCTCAATAGTTAAATTCATTGTCTTCAATCAACAATATAATGCAATGATCTATCTTGCTAACTATTCCAAGTTTACATGATTTCCCATAAGAACATAAATCAATTAATGATTTAAGTAAGGTACCCAATTCCAAACAAGAAGCTATAACATGATTAGACATCTTCTATTTTAGGTTTAGTCTCACAACTCTACTCCTTACTATGAGGACATAGAAAACTATAGTTTCACTATCTCATATCATTCACCTAGGATCTCACAAATAGGTAAACAAGTTATCTCATTTACTACAATTCTTTTGTCTCAAGATGCAACATAAAGATAATATTTTGATCCATTTTGAATGAACACATTTCTCCATACAAGGGATGAGTTCAAACTAACTCTTTAATCAGATGTAGCAAATTTATTAAGCTGAAACAATCTCATAGCACATACACATAAGTAAAACTTAGGAAAACAATTCATTCCATTATTAACCTATTTCTATTCATTCCATATTGAACTAATATCTCCCTGCACAAGAGTTTCTACACCCACCCAAATGATTTCAAAAGATATAGTGCCAATCATTCCTAGAATCTAATTAATAACTTAGCATGTTATACTCAAATTGCAACCCCAAGTATAAAGCCTAGGTTCTCTCTAGTGTCAAATCCACTAGACTAGAGTAGTTTATATATAGATTCCCTAAGATAGTCTTTAAATCTTAATAGGTTAAAAGAGACTCAATAAAACTATGCCAATCCTAAGCTCGCTAGATGTGACTCATAACTTGTTATAGACAAGCCATTAATACTCCATCAAAGGTTTAACCTTTATTTAACAGTTATACGATCCTTACTTTAAAAGTATGATCAAATATAGAAAGTTACAAGTGTTGCAAGTATGGGCCTAACCGGTGTTGTCATTGATGTCAACATACTCCTGTTCCATTAATGATAAGGATTGGATAAGTTGTGTGCTGAGGATATTGAGAAAATTAGCTCTAATCAGGAACAAAGAAGAACAATGAAGACAGTGAGCTAAAGATCCTAGCTAAGATAAATATAAGAGGATACGGTTCAAAGAGTTTGTAGATATGTGTCTTAAGATGCTCCAGTAAATATTTTAGAGGTCCGCATGGTGATCTGAAGAAGTTGTAGCCGCTCAAGTAAAACTAGTTCTGGCAGGTGCTCAGAGGTGACATAGTGATACAGATAGGTCCGGTGAGATCCGGAAATGCAATATCCTATTCTGTGGATTTGAGGGACTGTTTAGGAAGTCCATGTGGAGTTATAACTCAAATGGTTCATGATCTGGAGGTCCGCAAGCATCTATTCCATTGTGACAGTGATGACAGACTGTGTTCTTGAGGTTTTGGATGAAGGAGATAAGGATTTCAGTAAGCAGATGTAATGAGGATGTTCTTGGTGATTCAGGCAAGCTTGTGGAGGTCCTTGGATTGTGTCCAGTTCATGTTGGTGGTCCGCATTGGACTTTGAACTCACAATTGAAGAATTACTTCTGGATGATGGTGTTCTTCCCAAGTTAGGCCAGCCGGATGAGTTACACATCCTGGGGATGATCCTGAAGAAGTTATGTGAAGATTGGCATGTTCCTAGAAGAAGATTGAAGTCTCAAATCTGTATGGCCGACAGTGTGTCGTTTCACATGAAGTATTCTGTAATTAGTCATGATGTATTTATGTATTTTCTCTGTAATGTTTACCGACTTAGATGATCATTCCTAAGTCGATGTCTTGTATAAATAAGGAGTTGTAAAGTCATTTCAAAGAGTGTGAAAAAGATGAGAGTGTGGTAGTGAGGAGGAGAGCGAAAGGTAAAGCAGAAGTAGTGGGCTTAAACAGAACTAACTCAAGCATGGTGAAGATGCTATTTACCAGTTCAAGTATGTGATACTTATTATTTTGTAGACAGTGTGTCTCTTGTAGGCAGTGGGCCTCTTGTGAACAGTGTGCTTGGGCAGTGAGCCCTAATTGGCATGTGCCATTTTGTTTTTTCTATTCTTCTAATAGAGAATACATTCTTGGGTTAGTCACCTCGTGGTTTTTCCCTTAACTGGGTTTTCCACGTCAAAATCTTGGTGTCTCATATGTTAATGTGTTTCTGCTCTTGATTTTATATATTGTGTTTCCATCATTGATTTATTATTATGCTGCTGAATTACAAAGTGGATTTAAGTGTTTAAATTGGAAGAAAGTTTTGGACAACTGATTCACACCCCCCCTCTCAGTTGTCTACCCTGAATCTAACAATTGGTATCAGAGCTAAGTTCCTCTAAAAGAGCTTAGCCGCTTGAGGAGATCTAGGATGTCATCCTACAAGAAGGATAGTCCAAAGTTTGAAGGAACCAATTTTAATCTCTGGAAAAGTTGCATGAAATGTTACTTGTAATGTATGGGAATGCAGTACTAGACCATGGCTACAATGAAGTATACTCCTCCACAGAATGGCCCAAAAACCCCAACAGAAATCACAAATGCTGAAAACAATCTGTGAAATAAAGAAGCCCTTCTAAGTGCCTTGTCTGATTCAAAGCTTTCAAATGTTGTTGACCTACAAACTGCTTTTGAGATTTGGGAAAAACAAGAACTTCTGCATGAAGGAGACAAGTATGTTAAATGTGCAAGGCTACAGAGTCTGAAAGGAAAATTTGAAAATCTGAAGATGAGAAAAGATGAAAATATCACTACTTTTATGCCAAGAGTAAATGAGCTTGTCTATGTCATTAGATGTGCTGGTGGAGTCTTGGATGAAGATGAGATTATTGGCAAAGTTCTCAGATCCCTTCCTACTTCTTATAAAATCAAAGTTGCTGCCATTGAAGAATTTAGAGCTCATTCAGCTGTCACAAGAGATCAATTGGTTGGTAAATTGGCTGCATTTGAATTGACCGAGTTTGGAGATGCCCCCCGAACTAGAATCTGCATTCAAAGCCAGTGCCTCTGTAAAAGGTAAACAAAGGTTTGATCCGAGAGAGAACTCTTCAATGAAACCCTCATGGTATGAAAAAGCATGAAAAGACCTAGAAGAAGAGGAAGCAGAAACTGCTCAACTTGAAGCCCTTATTGCAAAACACTGCCAAGAGGATCCAGTAAGTATGAAGGGAAATTTCTGTTTAAATGTTTTAACTGCAATAAGATTGGTCATTTTGCCTCAAGATGTCCAAAAAGATTTTCTAGGACAAATCCTAACAAATCAAGGTTCCAAAAGAATTGTTACTATGTTCATGAGGATGATGATAATGAAGGAGTAACAGATGATGAATCAGAATCAGGAAATAAATCCAGAAGTGACTGGGTGTTTATTGCCATCAAAGAAGAAGATCCCATGCCCTCTGAATCTGTTAATCATAAAGTTGTAGAAAGAGCTCTAGCTGTCCAAATTGAAGAAAATGATGATTGGGTCATTGACAGTGGATGCTCCCACCATATGACAGGTGACAAAAATAAGTTCATAGATTTGGAAAGGTATGAAGGAGGAGTGGTCAAGTTTGGTGATAATTATGTTGGTAGAATCAAAGGTAGAGGAACTATTTTTTTTATGGAAAGAACAAAACTGGTAATGTACTGTATGTTGAAGGGTTGAAGCACAATCTTCTCAGTGTTGGATAGTTGGTGGACAAAGGCTATGATCTCTGATTCAAGAATGGAAAATGTAAGATCTTTGAAAGTTCTAGAACAAAGATTGCATCCGGTACCCAAACAAAAGGTAATATCTTCTATTTAGTTGGTACTGGTAAAACTTGTCTATTTGTGTAAATTGATCAGAGTTGGTTATGGCATAGGAGGATGTGTCATATAAATTTTGATAATATCATCAAGATAAGCAACACTTAGGTTGTAAGAGATCTTCCAAAATTGGTAAAACCTACAAATAGTTTGTGTAAAGAATGTCAGTTGGGTAAACAAAGCAGAGCCTCATTCAAAAGCAAGGAACAATCTTCTACTGTGTTATTAGACTTAGTTCATACTAATATATGTGGTCCGACAAGAATCAGAAGTGTGCAAGGTGATAGATACTTCATCCTATTAATTGATGATTATTCTCAGATGATGTGGGTGACCTTTCTGAAGGAGAAATTAGAGGCTCTTGAGAAACTCAAAATATTCAAGGCTATGGTTGAGAATGAAACCAGATTGAACATAAAATGTCTGAGGTCTGATTGAGGTGGTGAATTCACATCCGGTGAGTTCATAGAATTCTGTGAGAAGCATGGAATCAGAAGACAATTGTCTGCTCCTAGGACTCCACAACAAAATTGAGTAGTGGAAAGAAAGAACTGGACCATCCAAGAAGCATCTAAGACCATGATGATGGAAGAAAATATTCCTCAAATCTATTGGAGAGAAGCTATCAGCACTGCAATTTATACCCTCAATCAAGTACAAATCAGAAGCAATACCGGTAAGACTTCTTATGAACTTTGGTTTGGCATCACTCCCATAGTGAGGTATTTTAGAGTTTTTGGTAGCAAATGTTACATCAAAAGAGATGAAGATCTAGGCAAGTTTGATGCTAGAAGTGATAAAAGAATATTCTTGGGTTACTCTACTCAAAGCAAAGCATACCAATATTATAACAAGAGACTGAGAAAGATTATAGAAAGTACTAATGTGAAGGTTGATGAAGGAATTGAAAAACTCTCAAGGTTTTATGAATATGATGAAGATGATCAGAATGATGTTTTGATTCAAGGAGCCCAAGTCCCTTTTGAAATTTAGATTCAAACTAATTTGGTAAATCAGGAAGAAGAAATGAGTTTTAATTAGCCTGATCAAGAATCAGAAGTGCAAGAAACTCCCAAAGTTCCCAGGTATGTAAGACAGAACCACTCTGAAGATCAGATCATAGGTGATAAAAGAAAAGGTGTACAAACAAGAAGAAGGATTGCTCAAGATTCAGAAGAGTATTATCTAATTTCAAAGATTGAACCTAAGACAGTGAATGTATTATCTTGTTCGCAGACCTAGAAACAAGAATGTGATTGGAGCCAAATGGGTCTTCTGAAACAAGCTAAATGAAGTTGGTGAAGTAATCAGAAATAAAGCCAAATTGGTCTACAAAGGTTACTCCCAAATAGAAGGAGTTAATTTTGAAGAAACTTTTGCTTTGACGGCAAGAATTGAAGTAGTCAGATTATTTCTTGCTTTTGCTACCTTCAAGGATTTCAAAGTATATTAGATGGATGTCAAGTCTACCTTTCTGAATGGTGACTTGGAAGAAGAAGTATACATTGAGCAACCAGATCAATTTCAATTGTCTGATCATGGTGATATGGTCTGCAAGTTGAAGAAAGCACTGTATGGACTGAAGCAAGCCCCAAGAACCTGGTATGAAAGACTGGATAAGCATCTTTTGAAGATTGGTTTCACCAAAGGTACTGTTGATAGTAATTTATATTTCAAAATTGATCATAAAAACATCTTAATTGTTGAAGTGTTTGTTGATGATATCATTTTTGGAGGAAGAGATAATATGTGCAAAACTTTTGCAAATCAAATGAAAAGTGAGTTTGAGATGTCCATGCTTGGGGAAATGAATTTCTTCTTGGGTCTGCAAATCATTCAAACTAAGAAAGGAATCTTCATTTCTTAGACCAAATATGTGAAAGAATTGTTGAAGAAATCTAGGATGCAAGACTCAAAACCAATGAGTACTCCCATGGCAACCAGATGTAAATTGAGCAAAGATGATGACTCTCCTAAGGCTGATCAGAAAAAGTACAGGTCAATGATTGGAGGATTGTTGTATCTCACTCAAACTAGACCTGATATTATGAATGTTATTGGTCTTGATGCTAGATTCCAAGCTGATCCTAGAGAATCTCATGTCATGGCAATCAAGAGGATTTTTAGGTATTTAAAAGGGACAGTTGAGTATGGTTTGTGGTATCCCAGAGATCATAATTTCTCTCTTCATACATATATAGATGTGGATGACCAGAAGAGTACCAGTGGTGGAGCATTCTTTTTGGGAAAGAGATTGGTTTCTTGGATGAGCAAGAAACAAGAGGCAATATCTCTGTCCACTGTAGAAGCAGAATATATTGTAGCAATAGGTAGTTGTACTCAAGTTTTGTGGATGAAACAAATGCTAAGAGACATGGGAGTGGAGTATGAAGAACCTATAGCAATCTTCTATGATAATTCAAGTACAATAAATATTTCAAAGAATCCAGTGTTTCATTCAAAGACCAAACATATATCCATCAAGTTTCACTTTTTGAGAGAGCAAGTGAACAATAATGAAGTCAGATTGGAGTTTGTGTCTTCCAAGGATCAGATTGCAGATATCTTTACTAAATCTCTACCTAAGGAATCTTTTGAGTATCTCAGGGAGAAGTTAGGGGTTATTACCCCTCCAATGATGAACTAAGGTGCACTGAATTGCATCAGTCCAATGGATATCACAGTCATATCTTGTGGTCCAGATTGATGATGGGGAGCTGCTACTCAGGGGGAGCAACTGGTATGATTCTGAAGTATTAGAGTTGCAAGTATGTGCCCTTTACCATTGATGTCAAAGGGGGAGAGAAGACATGTGAAAAACAGGTGGTTGTTGATCAAAGGGGGAGCAGTAAAGGAAGAAAAGATATGTGAATGGTTGTAAAGGAAAGTTCTTGTCTTGATGGTCAAAACAATTTTTCACATCATATGTTGCCAGCAATGACAAAGGGGGAGATTGTTGCAAGCATGGGCCTAACTGGTGTTGTCATTGATGTCAACATACTCCTATTGCATTAATGATAAGGATTGGATAAGCTATGTGCTGAGGATATTGAGAAAATTAGCTCTAATCAAGAACATAGAAGAACAGTGAAGACAGTGAGCTAAAGATCTTAGCTAAGATAAAGATAAGCGGATACGGTTCAAAGGGTTTGTAGATATGTGTCTTAAGATGCTCCAGTAAAGATTTCGGAGTTCTGCATGGTGATCTGAAGAAGTTGTGGCCGCTCAAGTAAAACCGGTTCCGGCAGGTGCTCAAAAGTGACAGAGTGATACAGATAGGTCCGGTGAGATCCAGAAATGCAATATCTTGTTTTGTAGATTTGAGGGAGTGTTTAGGAAGTCCATGTGGAGTTATAACTCAAATGGTTCATGATTTGGAGGTCCGCAAGCATCTATTCCATTGTGACAGTGATGACAGACTGTGTTCTTGAGGTTTCAAATGAAGGAGATAAGGATTTCAATAAGCAAATGTAGTGTGGATGTTCTTGGTGACTCAAGCAAGCTTGTGGAGGTCTTTGGATCATGTCCAATTCATGTTGGTGGTCTACATTGGATTTTGAGCTCACAATTGAAGAATTACTTTTGGATGATGGTGTTCTTCCCAAGTCAGGTCGACCAGATGAGTTACACATCCTGCGGATGATCTTGAAGAAGTTATGTGAAGATTGGTGTGTTCCTAGAAGAAGATTGAAGTCTCAGATCTGTATGGTCGACAGTGTGTCATTCTGCATGAAGTATTTTGTAATTAGTCATGATGTATTTATGTATTTGCTCTGTAATGTTTTCTGACTTAGATGATCATTCCTAAGTTGATGTCTTGTATAAATAAAGAGTTGTAAAGTCATTTCAAAGAGTTTGAAAAAGATGAGAGTGTGGTAGCGAGGAGGAGAGCAAAAGGAAGAGCAGAAGTAGTGGACTTAAACAAAACTGACTCAAGCATGGTGAAGATGCTATTTACCAGTTCAAGTATGTGACACTTATTATTTTGTAGACAGTGTGTCTCTTGTAGGCAGTGGGCCTCTTGTGAGTAGTGTGCTCAGGTAGTGAGTCCTAATTGGCATGTGCCATTTTGTTCTTTCTATTCTTCTAACAGAGAATACATTCTTGGGTTAGTCACCCCATGGTTTTTCCCTTAACCAGGTTTTCCATGTCAAAATCTTGGTGTCTCATGTGTTAATGTGTTTCTACTCTTGATTTAATGCATTGTGTTTCCATGATTAATTTATTATTACACTGCTGAATTACAAGTGGATTTAAGTGTTTCAATTGAAAGAAAGTTTTGGACAACTGATTCACCCCCTGCTTCTCAGTTGTCTACCCTAAATCTAACAACAAGAACACTCAATAGTGAAAATATTTCAATATCTAACCTAAATTAGTTATGTAAATATGCATAAACAATGATCTTTAATCGTATTAAAACCTTTTATAACAAGTCTCTTCTTTTAAATCCTAACTCAACATAAATGAAGGAACTAAACCATATTGCTAATTTTCATTTCCTAAGATAATGGAATAACATTCAAATAGGTTCTCACTTCCTATAAAAACTATAATTCTTTCCTTTATCACAATACAAAAGAAAAAAAAAACATTATAATCTCACATTTTAATCATCCATAAATAACACTCCATTCAACTAAACTACAACTCCTAAGTATTAAATATCACCTTAATATAATTATACTCTAAACCATAAATTCTAATTCATTCACATTTTAATTTTATTAAAAATTATAGCTAGGGGAGAGGAGCTGGAACGTGTGCACCCAATTTTTTTAAAAAATTGCAACTTATTTACATAAATTAATTAATAATAAACCATAAAAAACAAGTTTTTAAAAAAAAAATTATGTTTTGACACATGGGAGGATGGGATTCGTCGATCCGAATAAAAAAATTCAATTTTGGTCATGCAACCGAAACATAGGTAGTTGGATTGCTAATTGGTGCGTGGCATGACGTCTAAAGTGGAAAGCCCTGCCACTCCGCCACCCAAAAACTCCACTGCATCACATTAATGTCTCGCTGCCCCTTCCAATTATGTCTATCACACCTCATTTACTTCCTGTCCACTCTTCGTTCATCCACGCCATCCTGCGTAAATTTTGATAAGACGAGAATTCAATGCTCATAGTGCCTCGCACAACTTGCCAACTTCAAAGCCTTTCAATCGACCAAGTTCTTGAGTTTTCCTTACTTTTCTGCCAAAAGGTGCTCAGTTCAACTCTCTGCAACTTTCATCTCGCCACCACAATATGCTACACTCCAACTCCATTGAATGCAATTCTTAGCACTGGTTATCAAACGGAAAATGGAGCAGGAACTTCGCCATACCTCCTTTCAAGTTCGCCAGTGCCATGGAGGTGAAAAAAATGTTTAACTGTATGCATTCTTTTCATTTCTTGCCCATTTATGAAAGATAAAGCATTTAACCTAGTTTAAATGCAGGTGAGGAAGCTTCATAATGGCGTGCTCAGCAATGTTCACGGGGGCTATTCATTCAACCCAGGTGAGCATGCTCACTAAGGTTGCCATTATTCATTTTTTTTTCCTCTTTTTGTCTTTGTGTTTGTGTTTTTTAACTTTGTTCATTGCAGATTTCCTTCGTCATATCAAGGTTTCATGTTTTTGAACACTATGCAATCTGTGTTCATCAACACACTAATTATATGGAAATTATTCTTCGGTTCAAGCATTAGTGTCTTTAAAATTCTTGTTTATTTTATTTTAGGGTAGAAAAAATTGTGGGGTTGTTTTTATTTTCATTACAATAACAAATATTATTGTTTGTTGTCGTTTGACATCATACAAAAATCTGGGGTTGTTTTTATTTTCATTACAGTAACAAATAATATTTTTTGTTGTTTTGTGTCCTACAAAAATCTGGGTTGTTTTTATTTACATTACAGTAACAACTAATATTGTTTGTTGTTTCCGTGTCATAGAAAAATCTAAGGTTGTTTTTATTTTCATAACAGTAACACATAATATTGTTACTTGTTTCGGTGCCATAGATAAATCTGGGGTTGTTTTTATTTTCATTACAGTAACAAACATAATTGTTGGTTGTTTCCGTGTCATAGATAAATCTATGGTTGTTTATTTTTCATTACAATAACAAACACTTTTCCTGCTTGTTTCAGTGCCATTGATAAATTTTTGGTTGTTTCTTTTTCAGTTAGGTTTTCTCTTTTAGTTAGGTTTATTCCATCTTTGTCAAAGGTTATTTCATGGGTTATCACTATTTATTTCTCATAAATCTTTTTCTTTCTCTATATCTTATAAACAATATATTACAAATATTACAGCCATAGTTTCGCATTTGTGTTTCCCTATGATTTATATTGCAAATATTACAGTCATAGTTTAGCATTTATGTTTTCCCAGGGTTTATATTGCAAATATTATAGTCATAGTTTAGCATTTGTGTTTCCTTAGAGTTTATATTCCAAATATTAGTCATAGTTTAGCAGTTGTGTTTCCCTAGGGTTTATATTGCAAATATTACATTCATATTTTAGCATTTGTGTTTCATAGGTTCTACATTATCATTCAAACATATATAAATCTATGGTTGTTTTAATTTTTATTACAGTAACAAATAATATTGTTGCTTGTTTCGGTGCCATATATTAATCTTGAGTCGTTTGTTTTTTGATTAGGTTATCTCTTCTTTATTAGGTTTTTCTTTCATCTTTTTCAAAGGTTCTTTCATAGGTTATCACTATTTAATTGTCATAAATCTATTTCATTGTCTATATCTCATAAACAATATATTGCAAATATTGCAGTCATAGGTTACCATTTGTATTTCCCTGGGGTTTATATTGCAATTTGAACAAGCATATTTTAGCATTTGAGTTTCAAAGGTTCTGCATATCATTCACTCTGGTTATCTTATTCTCATAGGTTCTGCATTATCATTTAGTTAGGTTTTCTTCAATTCCAGTAATAAATTTGGGGGTGTCTCTTTTTAAGTTTTTATTAGCTTTTTGTTTCATCTTTTTAACAAGTTATTTCATACGTTATCACTATTTATTAGGAATCTATGTGGTTCCCTATGGTTTATATTGCAAATATTATAGTCATAGTTTACCATTTCTGTTTTCTATGGCTTTAAATTATAGATATTACAGTCATTGTTTAGCATTCTTGCTTCCCTAGGGTTTTTATTTGTTGTCAGTTTTAACTGTATCATAACTACAGATGCAGTGTTACTGTTTTGATTTGTAATGTTTTCTAATCAGATTGCATTTTGTGTTGTATTTATGCTTCTTGTTTCCACCTATGTTTAATTGACAGTTTCTCATTTTGAGTTATTATTTTTTATTGAATTTGCTATCATTCACTCTGGTTATCATATTCTCATAGGTTTTGCATTATCAAACAGTTAGGTTTTCTATGTGAGATTTGTTAAACTCTTACTTTTTTCCATTCGTAAGCTTTATAATGTTCTTCATTAAGCCATTATACTCATAGGTTAGCAGTTGTGTTTCCCTACGATTTATATTGCAATCATTAGTCATAGTTTAACAGTTTATATTAGTTTCTTTGGTGCAATAACTGAATTAATTTAGTAATACAAGATAGTTTTTGGTGGTGCCTTAGATAAATTAGGGGGTGTCTTCTTTTTCATAGGTTCGGCTTCACCAATACAGTCATGCAACTATTGTATCTTTTTTTGGTGTCTTACATAAATTTTCCATTAGTGTCATAGATTAATTTGGTGGTGTTCTCCTTTCCATAGGTTGTGGTTGTAACATTGGAAAATGTCCCCTTGGGGGCTTTTCCCTCATAAGGTTTAGCTCCCAGGTCTTTAGAGTGCATTTAGGACATTTTAGTTCATATCTTAGCATCCCGATGGAATGAGACCTAAGTCCCATGGCAAATAGGACCTAGGAGGCCCCTTGAGTTGTACCCTACCTAAAATACGGGGGGAGGACTTGGGCATCCACGCCCTAGTCTTACCCTATCTTGGGGTAGCCCCAATTTGTGGGTGTCAGTTAGTGACCATTATTAGGTCCCTTTGCTGACACGGTAAGTTTGAATTTCAAATATCTTGGTGGGAGTGCTTGTAGATGCATATATAAGCATGTGTAGGCATTCATTTGAAAACTAGATTGTTATTGTGAACTTTTGGCATCTTAAGGTGATTCTAGGCTTTCTATTGTGTTGCAAGAGCAGACTTGTATGTTTTGTGTGTTGATATTTGCATATTTGAGCATTAATTCCTTCATGGCATGAAGAGCATCTTCATCCATGAAAGCTTCACTACAAGGTGACATAATATTGTGTTTTTATTCTTGTTTCCTTTGGTTTATGGCCTCTACCTCACAAGGGCACGCCCTCTTTATCTGACAACGATGTTGGGAGACTTAAGTGTCCTCCAAGATTTGACTGAGGCAAACCTCTAAACACCACAACCCCCAAACCAAGTCTTGTGATTACAGGTTACAGGTGTCACATCTGGGAAAAGTGGAGTTACAGGAAGGCTGGGAAGACATCAAGGATTCAGGATCTGAAGGAAAATCAGACAAAGGAGCACTTCTAGGATTAGGGCGCTCACTCCAATGTCCTCTGTAGACTATTTTTGGAAAATAGAAGTTATAGAGTTGATCAATGTCCGAAGGAGGTCCACATTCCCTGAAAAAGCAGGTACCTTGGACTTAGGCACCTGCTCCAGTGTCCCCGCCTATTCTTCTTTAGAACCCCAAAAACAGGTACTCTATAATGCTGCATTTTACTCCCGTCTGCAAGAGGTTTCTCCGTAAATCATTAATTTGTTGTCGTATTTGCATAATTAGGGTTTTAATGGTCAATTGGACATAAGAGAAGGAAAAATTGATAATTAATTCCCTAATCCAAGTTTTCCTACATCTGAAAGTGACTCTAGGGTATGATAGTGCTTTCCATTCGACCCTAGATCCTTCAATGTATAGTGGAGAGGCAGATTTTAACATCTAAACCACAAAAGATTAACAAGATCTAATTTTCCACTAAACATTTTGGTGAACCCTTGTCTTTGAACTTAAATTGCAACTTGTTGAGTGTTTTTCTATAGATTTGGTGTGACTTCATTCATTTATTTGGTCATTTACCTTATTGCATTGAGAAAATTTCAAAAAAATTGAAAAATTCAAAAAATACAAAAAAATTGCATTGTTGGGCTTACTAAATTGTGTCCATTCTTCCCAAATTTTCTTAATTCATGATTTTTGCATCAGATCTGATATAAACTACAGAAAAATTCAAAAATTCAAAATCTTGCTTTGCATTTTCATCATTTAATTGCTAGGGTTTTGTGAAAATTTTGTTAATTTTATATAACCTAGTAATTCCAAAATCTAGGGTTTGTAGGCAAAATCTTTTATCAAATTTTTATACTAATTTTAGAGGCTCATTAAAATTTTCATTCAGCTTTGTTCTTTCATTTTAGTGTGAATTTGCATTTAAATTTAAACTATTTGCATTTTTGCATTGAAAATTTCAACAAAAACTAGCAATTTTGGTGTATTTTCATTAAATTTGCATGGGCATTTTGCATAAATAAGCTTGAAAATTATTTTCAAATCTGAGAATATTTAATTTCCATCATAAATTAGACATTAAATCATTCTCATAGCATTTGTGCCAAAATTTCAAACCTAGGGCTTCAAAAACGACAATTTTCACTAAAATTGGCCTTATCGACTTCATAAATTAGCACCATAGGTGTGTTGGGAAAGATATTTTCACATTAATTTTCTGTTATCATGGTAATAATTTGGTTCCCCTCATAAAAAACTTCACAACACCCTTTTAACGGGCTCTTGTAGTGAAAATTTGGCGAAAAACTACACATTTTGACAGTTTTTGCCCTACGGTTTGACCTAGTTTTCACTCCAATTGTGTTGTGATCAATTTAATGGATTTAGGTGACTGATATTATTGATATTATTCTCTTTCCCTTTGAAAAATTCTTACAAAACCTCTTTTTCTAGGTCTTGGCATTGAAAAACCCTGAAAATAGCCTATTTTTGCTATATTTTCACTAGGGTTTGACCTTAAATTGCACTAAAAGTGTGTTGTGATGGGTATTTTAGCACCAAGTGGCTGTTATTACTGATATTATTTTCTTTCCATCATTATTTTCCTTACAACACCCTTTGTTATGCTCTCTTGCATTGAATTTTGGTGAAAAAAAGTGCCTATTTTGACATATTTTCACTATACTCGACTTGGCAGTATCTTAAATTTGCATCAAGAGCATGTTGAGAGTAATTATATTGTTGTTTTGGACTGATATCAGACATATAACTTGCTTCCCTGGACTGAAATCCTCATAGCATCCTTTGTTCCATTCATTGGCATTGAGTCATATCCTTCTCCTAGGATTTGTTCTCTTGGTTGGTGTGTTGTGTGTTGTATGCCTTTGTACAAGATTTACATGACATGTTGCCCTAAAAACAATATCCCTTTGAGAAGAAGTAAAATATTAATGGGATCTAGTGCTCTTGAAGAAGTTGGTACTTTGGACAATTTGTTTACAAAGGGAGAAAATCAAATTGTGCAAGATATTATACAACAATGGAAGAGCATACTTTTCATGACGTTGATAACACTATTGGGGTAGAAGGATATGTATCTGATGAGCAAATATAAAAATTGGATAAAGACCTAGTGGAATTTCAATCATTTATGGAAAATGAGAGAATAGCCGAAGAAGTCATTCCTACAATTCATAACATAAGAGAATTGATAAAAGGACAAGATGGCATTAATACACTTTGTAGTCTAACACATATCATGCAAACCAATATCATGCCAATAACTGAATGTGCGCAAATGATAAATAACACTTTATTGCCATCTCATACTCAAGTTTCCATACCTATACCAAATATAGGAGTATCCACTTTTACATCAACGATTTTAACAACTAATGTGAACACTTGTAGTAATGCTACCACTGGTATTGGAGTATCTAATGGCTCTAATTACAAATCCGTGGGATTCAATTATTAGAACTTGATTCCTAAAGGGACATCTTTTATGAATAATTGTTCTCAACCTCCTATCTATTCCACTCATTTCCAGCTACCTAACTCCACCTATCAGTATGGCCAACCACCATTAACATATTCTCAGCCTCCACCTATTATGTCTCAAGCTCATTCACCCCCTCATTTTGCTTCCAATTCTTCACAACAAACTGCATCTCCAAATGATGCCATCCTAAATCAACTTTTATAGGGCATCACTACTATGCAACAAAAGGTAACTTGAACTTGACAAATTCTTTGCAACCTAGTCTACCGACATATCATGCATGTAATCTGTTATCCTATGCAATCTTGAGAACCCCTATGCCTAAGAGGTTTGAGACTCCTCGCTTTGAAAAATATGGTGGAAAAGGATATCCTAATATCCATGTGGCAGCATTCACAGCTATGTGTAGTGATTTCTATTTTGAAGAGGATTTGTTAGCAAAACTTTTCCCACAATCTCTCAAAGATACTGCTTTAGAATGGTTTTTCTCATTGCCTCTGAATTCAATTCACTCATTTTCGTAGTTGATTGATCAATTTTTACAACATTTCAAAGCAAACATTAGACCCCAAATCACTCTTATTGACTTGGTTCAATGCAAACGAGGTCCGAAAGAGAAGTTGACTAAATTCATTAGTCGGTATCAAGGCCTTTATGCTCAAATTCAATATCAGATGAAAGATGAGGATGTTCGGAAGATATTCATTACAAATCTATAACCTAATATTCATGATATGATTCTCCTGATGAAGTACAACTCCTTTCAACATTTATGCACCGCCCTTCGAGATTATCAACTTTCGTCTAGTCAATATGAAAACTAAAACTCATCGGCTCAAGTTGGACAATCCATGGGTAGATCATCATAAAACAACTTTAAAAGGAATAATAACAGGGGTTTCATCAAAATCAATAGACCAAATATGAATGTGTCTGCTATAAACAATCCAAAGAAACAATTGTATCAATCGAGGAAATTTACTTTAATATCTGAGTCCTATCATTCTATCATGATTCAAGCTATGAATAATAACATTATAAAGCTTCCCCCGATTAAGCCTATTGATCCTAGTAAACAAGGACCTTACTTTGATGCTAATGCCTTTTTTCATTATCATCGGACACAAGGACATGACACTGAACGATGTATGTGTCTTAAACATGAGATACAGGACTTTACTGATTTAAATGTCATCCAAGTATTAGTGTGAATGATAATGGAAATAAGTTGGTTGCTCTGCTAAATTAGAATTTACAAATCTTCACTAATCCTTTTCCTAAGTATACCGAAAATAATATGGCGGAACAGGGTTTAGTGGAAGTAGACGAGGATGATTACTTGGACTATGATAGTATCATGGGAATGATTGAAGTGGATAAGAAACAAGTGGATAACCCAACTCATCCATGAAGAAATGGAATTTACACTGAGGTTCCTCCTCTGCTATCATTAGATGGATCAAGAGATAATCAAAATACCTTTGAAAATAAAGACCAACAGTCGATACAGACAGGCAAGAGGGTACAGGATGAATCCTGCTACTATTCTAGAAAGATTTACCACTGAAAACATGCCAAAAATTAGAAAAGAGCAAGACAACAATCAATAGTCAGAAATAATAGTGGTTCTCCCCCTCATAAGCAACAAAAAGCCTCATATAAACAAGGATTTAAAGAACAATCATCATATGATAACAAACAAGACTTTCATAAGAACCACTCAAATTTTGCATTGAACATGATCGAGTACCTCTCCAAGAGGTTTGAGAGCTCCAAAATATAATATGAAGACCCTACAGGTAAATATCTCTAACCCTTTATTTCTCTCGTGATGTGCTTCCCCTGTGATGTGTTATATGTTGTTTAGGCCTCCTGGGATGACCTTAGATTCTCTCATAAGGTTCGGGATACCAGGAGACCACCTTTGTTGTGACCTTCTTCTATTTGTATTATCATTCTTCCAAATTGTCTCTCTCTGATTTCATTGTTGTGTGTTGTATCTGATGGACATAGCATCATGGTTGGTGACTTGGGGGCACCCTCCTACGTGATTGTCCCTAAGACACTTGTTTTATCCTCTCTTAGTTATTGTTTCCCTTCCTCTAGTGTTTCCACCTAGCGGGCGGATGACAACAAACATTTATACTGATGTGGACCTAGTGTCCCTTTCGAGAGCAATAAAAAAATAGACTAAAGTTCCTAATATGATGATGGGGTTATATATTATATCTGACACTTGTCTAGTGGAAGCACTCGTGCTTTCCACGTAGTGAATTTGACGATGTTTCTATCGCATTTACAAACCTTAACAATACTGTTGCTCCGTGCACCTTTGTTTGTCCTTGAATCTAGCCTTGGCGGTACTCAATTCAAAGAGCTTCCTGATATAGCCCCACGGTTATCCTCAAACTTTGAGTTCGTTGTATAACCTTGGCTCTTTGTGTGGTTAATCATATGCATTGATGTTGTTGTTTATCATGATGTTGTAGACACTAACATGTTTCTTGCAGGGATGTGTTTGTGGGAACATTTGGCGATCATAAAATACATGTCACCTCCGGGGGGCATAGGCTTTGCAAAAGGCAATGTTCCCTTGTGTGTTTTCTTCCTATCTTAATGTGCTTGATATCGATAACTGATATCAACCACCTTAAGGTGGGGGCATATAAGGTAAGCTGTCTGTTATAGATGTTAGCAATGTGTTTGACCTCAAATGCAGTGACCTGCGCTCTTGAGTAGTGCATCGTGCATCTTGAGTTTGTTTGCAATCAATCAATCAATCATGTAGCCCCTCTGTGGAGGCGGGATATCGAGCATATCCTTTTTCTTAAGCCCTTTACAGAGGTGGGGATGGTGTATTTCTTGGAGCAAATTGCATCATCCTATTATTTTCAAAAGTCCTCTGTGGAGGCGAGGAGCTGTTCTGTGACTAACTCAACCCTTAAGCATCTCTTCAGTGATTGTTGTGGTGAAGCACAATCGTCAGTGTGTGCCTGTAATGTGCCTAAGATGGTGATGAGCCTAGAAATAGGGAACACACCATCGCTTGTCTATTGTGTTTTCTCCGTGTCTTCAAGTGTGTGTGTTTTGGCATGCTTATTTTGTGTGGCGTGTTTGTTTCCCCATATGCATAGACCAATGCCATTGAGTAGTGCTTCATACATTTTGGGAGGTTTTGCATGTATTGCGTGTGTGTTGCTCCATATGCAGAGACCAACGCCATCGAGTAGTGCTTCCTACATTTTGGGAGGTTTGTTTACTTTCCATTACTTGCATTTGCATTTCATATATATGAGAAAAAGAAAAGAAAAGATATCATTTCTATCTTCAATGCATTAATGTGTCTTCTATGCATTAACTGTCTACTTCGTGTTCTGCATGACTATAACTGTCTTCTCCATGCTTGGTATGTTTGTTGTGTTTGTGACCTTACTTTAATGCATGTATGGGCCTCATGTTCATACATACATTAAAGTGGGGGCTAAATGTAATGTTAGAAAATGTCCCCTTGGGGACTTTTCCCTCATAAGGTTTAGCTCTCGAGTCTTTAGAGTACATTTAGGACATTTTAGTTCATATCCTAGCATCTCGATGGAATGAGACCTAAGTCCCATGGCAAATAGGACCTAGGAGGACCCCTTGAGTTGTACTCTACTTGAAATAAGGGGGGACGACTTGGGCTCCCGTGCCCTAGTCCTACCCTATTTTGGGGTAGCCCCAATTTACGGGTGTCGGTTAATAACCGTTATTAGGTCCCTTTACTGACACGGTAAGTTTGAATTTCAAATATATTGGTGGGAGTGCTTGTAGATACATATATAAGCATGTGTAGGCATTCATTTGAAAACTAGATTGTTATTGTGAACTTTTGGCATCCTAAGGTGATTCAAGGGTTTCTATTGTGTTGCAAGAGAAGACTTGTATGTTTTGTGTGTTGATATTTGCAGATTTAAGCATCAATTCATTCATGGCATGAAGAGCATCTTCCTCCATGAAAGTTTCACTACAAGGTGACATAATATTGTGTTTTTATAATTGTTTCCTTTGGTTTTTGGCCTCTACCTCACAAGGGCATGCCATCTTTATCTGAAAACGGTGTTTGGAGACTTCAGTGTCCTCCGGGGTTTGATTGAGGCAAACCTCTAAACACCACAACCCCCAAACCCAGTCTTGTGATTACAGGCTACAGGTGTCATATCCAGAAAAAGTGGAGTTGCAGGAAGGCTCGGAAGACATCAGGGATTCAGGATCTGAAGAGAATTCAGACAAAGGAGCACTTTCAAGACTAGGGCACTCGCTCTAGTGTCCTCCACAGACTATTTTCAAAATATAGAAGTTATAGGGCTAATCAGTGTCCGAAGGAGGTCTAGATTCCCTGAAAAAGAAGGTACCTTGGACTTGGGTGCCCGCTCCAGTGTCCCTGACTATTTCTTTTTGAAACCCTGAAAATAGGTACTCTGTAATCCTGCATTTTACTCCCGTCTGCAAGAGGTTTTTCTGTAAATCATTAATTTGTTGTCATATTTACATAATTAGGGTTTTAATGGTCAATTGGACATAGGAGAAAGATAAATTGATAATTAATTCCCTAATCCAAGTTTCCCTACATCTGAAAGTGACTCTAGGGTATGATAGTGCTTGCCATTCGACCCTAGATCCTTCAATGTATAGTGGAGAGGCAGATTTTAACATCTAAACCACAAAGGATTAACAAGATCTAATTTTCCACTAAATAGTGGTTCATCAATTCAGTTCTCAAACTAATCTACCTTTCTTAGCCAGCCAAACAACTGTAAGTGTTTTCAAATTGTATCTGACATAGGGGAGAGAAGCCAAAACGTGTGCACCCAATATTCGACAATCCATTTTTAATGCCATGTGGACCAGTAAAAAAAATTGCAACTTATTCATAAGTTACACATTTTTTCTTTCATAAAAAAACACTTTAAACTCAAACATAAATTAGATATCAAATGCACATTTTATAGTATAATATTGTCAACATAGCATTACAAATATAGCAGCAAAAAATGTTATATTGTTTTCAACTTGTATCTAACATATCAACCTATAGTAGGAACTTTAAACTTAAAGCAACATTAACATAGAACTTTGCACCCTTCCCCATTAACATTATAAAGAGAATTGTCACACCAATCCAGGCATCACTTCCACATTAATCACAACTACACAACTATAGAACAATGTTAGCTCAGCACAATTCAAACCCATCTGTCCCATATTTGACCAAAGTGCTAACCCATTACAATGATTTTTCCCACCGTAGCATAACCCAAACAACATGGCAATGCATCGGCCTGCCTCATCAGACATGAGACCTACAACACATATCAACAAGATTCTCTCACATCTCACCAAGTAGGGTGCGTATGTACTAGCTCCTTCCTCTAAAAACCCACCTACATCTTAAAATACAAGCTACAAGGCTGCCATTATTCATATAAAAACTTATGGAAACAAATGCAAACGATACACCAAACCAATCAATTAAAGAATTAATGACCCAAATCAATGAAATCTACAATTCATATCACCCATAATTCAAATTTGAAATAGGACAAGGATTTAATTCGCCACACCAAAGAAGCATCAATCAGATTGAACTAATTCCCAATTCAAATATCCCTTGAGGTGTGTTCTTCACATTGATGCCAGAATGTGTTGGCTTAAGGTCTCTGCAACTTCAATCCCGCCACCACTACATGTTACACTCAGACTTTGGTGTCCCTTCCAGCTTCTTTATATATATGTATTTCTCTATGTATGTGTTTATACATATGCATATACATATGTATTTGTTACATATGCATATACATATACTACTTCCATGACATCCTGCTTAAACTTCAAGCCAACCTGCATTCAATGATCCTAGTGCCTCGCACATCTTGCCAAATTTAGAGCCTTTCAATCTACATCAATTCATTCATGGTAACTTTAGAGCCTTTCAATCTACCATGTTCTCAAATATTCTTCACATTGATGGTAGAATGTGTTTGGGGATGTTCTCTTATGCTTAGGTTCTACTTCATCAATTCAGTCCTTCAACTATTTTATTATTTTTAGGTGCCATTGACTAAATTTGGGGTGTTGGCTTTTTTATAGGTTCTGCTACATCAATTCAATTATTCCATTGATTAATTTGGGGGTGTTGTCTTTTGCATAGTTCCATTATCATCAATCAAGTCCTGCAACTATTCTATGCTTTGTAGGTGCCATTGCATTGATTTGGGGGTCTTATCTTTTTTTATAGGTTCTACTACATCAATTCAGTCATGTAGCTCTTCTAGATTTCTTAGGTCCCATTGATTAATTTGGAGGTGTTGTCTTTTGCATAGGTTCAATATCATCAATCTAGTCCTGTAACTATTGTATGCTTCTTAGGTGTCATTGATTGATTTGGGGGTGTTATCATTTTTATAAGTTCTACTACATCAATTAACTTATGCAACTATTCTAGCTTTCTTAGGTGCCATTGATTTATTTGGGGGTGTTGTCTTTTGCATAGTTTTATTATCATCAATCAAGTCCTACAACTATTGTATGCTTTGTAGGTGCCATTGCATTGATTTGGGGGTCTTATCATTTTTTATAGGTTCTGCTACATCAATTCAGTCATGCAACTCTTCTAGCTTTCTTAGGTCCCATTGATTAATTTGGGCGTGTTGTCTTTTTCATAGGTTCAATATCATCAATCTAGTCCTACAACTATTGTGTGCTTCTTAGGTGCCATTGATTGATTTGGGGGTGTTATCTTTTTTATAAGTTCTGCTACATCAATTAACTTATGCAACTATTCTAGCTTTCTTAGGTGCCATTGATTAATTTGGGGGTGTAGTCTTTTGCATAGTTTCATTATCATCAATCAAGTCCTACAACTATTGTATGCTTTGTAGGTGCCATTGCATTGATTTGGGGGTCTTATCTTTTTTTATAGGTTCTGCTACATCAATTCAGTCATGTAGCTATTCTAGCTTTCTTAGGTCCCATTGATTAATTTGGGGGTGTTGTCTTTTGCATAGGTTCAATATCATCAATCTAGTCCTACAACTATTGTATGCTTCTTAGGTGCCATTGATTGATTTGGGGGTGTTATCTTTTTTATAAGTTCTGCTACATCAATTTAGTCATGCAGCTATTCTAGATTTCTTAGGTCCCATTGATTAATTTGGGGGTGTTGTCTTTTGCATAGGTTCATTATCATCAATCTAGTCCTGCAACTATTGTATGCTTCTTAGGTGCCATTGATTGATTTGGGGGTGTTATCTTTTTTATAGGTTCTGCTACATCAATTCACTTGTGCAACTATTCTAGCTTGCATATGTGCAATTGATTAATTCAGGGTTGTTCTCTTTTTCATAGCTTACCATTCTTCAATTCAATCCTCTAACTATTGTATCTTTTTTAGGTTAGCCTTCTTCAAATCATTCCTACAAGTATTGTTTGTTTGTCAAATAGCAATAGACCTTGAAAGATGTATATCTGTTCAAGATATATGTGATCTACCATGGATGTTTTGATCCATCGACATCATGTATATCTTGAACAAATAATACTTCTTCCAAGGTGTTCATCATTGCACATTGACTTTAATATTTGTATGGTTGGAAGTTAATAGTGTTTTTGATGGAGTATAAGTTGGCCACCCTTTCACTCCACTACCTCGCATTAATCTCTCACCACCCCTACCAATTCCTCTATACAGTCCTCTTTAATTACTCAATTGAACAATTACTAAAATCCATTCATCCATGTTACAACCCTAGATTTATCTACGGCACTGAAAGAACCAATAATATTATTTGTTACTGTAATGAAAATAAAAACAACCCCAGATTTATCTATGGCATGCATACATTGGTTACTTGCATTGTTATGCTTACATTGGACAAACGAACATTATTTATATGTCTGAATAAATATAAACATCAAAATAACTATGTGTAAACATATATATACATATTCATATATATGTATGTGTATATATATGTGTATACATATTTACATGACTGAATAGGTGAAGTAGAACCTATGAAAAAGAGAACACCCCCAAATTAATCAATGGCACCTAAAAAGGATACAATAGTTGTAGGACTGAATTGAAGAACAACAAGAAAATAGATATATGTACATATATGTATATGTATATGTATATTTATATGAGTATACATATAAATATATGTATATGTATATTTCCATGTATACATATATGTATATGTATATGTCTATGTCTATGATATACATATACTTACATATGTATAAGTCTATGTGAAAAAACACTCACATCCAACGGTTGTAACTTATGTGATGTGTGTGCCGACAATGTCAGTAAATCTACACCCAACGCTCTTGCCTCTTGGATGGTTTCAACTGCTACATGGCTTCCATTCCTATCAAAAATGAGCAAGTGCCTATTGGTGGGTGACACACCACCTGGAACTAAGTTCTTGAAGTGGGTCAAAAAATCTATGAACAAATCTTTAGTCATCCATGCATGGGGCTGGGCTTCCATGCAAGCACCTGGTTCGTAGTCTACAATGTAGTTATCTATGTTTTGTTTCCCCTTAAACAGGTAAACTCTTGGAATGCTCTGCCCGATAGCATTGACACAATGTAGAATGGTTATCCATTCACGACTCTTTGGAATAATGTAAGACATATTTCTGCTACATTTTCTAGACAGCACTTTCATGGACCCATTCCTATCAGCCTGGATGTTAGTTTCATCGCAATTCCAAATGCGATGAGGACCATATGGCAATGCTTCATATGTTACAGACAAAGTATTGTAGAAAGCTACTATAACAACAGGCCTAAGGTTGAGTGCCCTATCTTTGTCTAGGTCTTCAACAGTCCACAATGCAAGCTCAGGATGTCTGTTCTTGAAACCTATCCACCATGACTTCCCCAGGAATCCATTAGTGAAAGGGGTTGGCCAATTTTGATAGATTTGAGCAACCTCTGCCTTAAGATTGAGTATCCCAAGACCATGGCCAACCTTAGCCATTTCCTTGCACCATTCAACAATCATATGTCTTCCTCGGCAGTGAGGATTGTTGGTGGACCTTTCTTGGACATTGTTGTTAGACCGCCAAGCCATTTGGAGAGTGTGGCTGTTGGGATTTTCCACTTCTTGGAAGCTCCCTTTATTGACATGTCATTTTCCTCCACGTCACATAGTGCCCCTTTCATGTCCTCCGAAGACCATAGACCTTGTTTCGTTGTTTCTTTTTGCAGTATTTGAGGTGTAGCAACCTCATTCTGCGATACTTGAGGAGTAAAAATCTCATCTACTACTGCAATAGGATCATCTTCTGGAGGAAAAAATAACCTCATTTCTGGGAGGGCAACCTTGTTGTGGCTCTTTTGTTTCTTTTCGTTCCTCTACGGGTCACCACTGCATTGCCCTTTGCCATCTACACAGAATAAGTAGAGTCAAAACAAAGAAGGGAAAATAGCATATATTTACTTGTTGTGACAAAATATTTCCATATTCAATGATAGTTATGTTTATGTATGAAGACAGTGATGCTTGAATAGAAGATTAATTAGTTTTTGTATATTTTTTTTTCTTTTTAGTTTGTTGCTTTAATATTTTGAAATATTGTTAAATACGAACGTATATTTATTCTGAAGTGAGTGACATAAGGAAAAGAGGAGTGACAAGCACAAAATTACACAACTGATAACCTATGACTGGCAATATAAACCATAGGGGAACATAATTGTTTAACTATGACTATAATGGTTGCAATATAAACAGTAGGGTCACATAAGTATAAAGCTTATGAATGAAAAATAGTAAGAGTTTAACAACTTTTACATCTTTTGTGCATGACCATATCAAAAAATAGGCATAAATTCATTCACATGAATTATTAGTATTTAAGAGTGTAAATGATGTAATATTTGGAATGACTGAATTGATGAAGCATAACCTTATGAAAAAGATGAAACAAAAACATAATAAAAAGAGAAACCCCCAAATTTATTACTGGGATTGAAGAAAACCTAACTGAATGATAATGCAGAACCTATGAGAATAAGACAACCAGAGTGAATGACAATGCAAAACCTATGACAATAAGTTAACTTGAGTGAATGATAATGCAAAACCTATGAGAAAAAGATAACCAGAGTGAATGAAAATGTAGAACCTATGAAAATAAGACAACCAGAGTGAATGATAATGCAGAACCTAGGAGAATAAGATAACCAAAGTTAATGATAATGTAGAAAGTATGAGAATACAATAAGCAAAGTGAATGATAATGTAGAACCTATGAAACACAAATGCTAAACTATGACTGTAATTTTTGCAAGATAAACCCTAGGGAAATAGAATGATAAACTATGACTCTAATATTTGCAATATGGAAGCTGGTGTATAGGTTGGCATTTCTGTTTCAATATAAAACAATAGGGAAAGACAAATGATAAACTATTACTGTAATTTTTGCAAGATAAACCCTAGGGAAATAGAAATGCTAGGAAAAGACATGCTAAACTATGACTATAATATTTCTAAGATAAACCCTAGGGAAATAGAAATGCTAAACTATGACATTTGTGTTTCAATATAAAACATAGGGAAAGACAAATGCTAACCTATGAATTTCATGGCTGTAATGAAGAACAATATAAAGCTTACAAATGGAAAAAACTAAGGGAAATACCTCAAACAATATGGATGCTGCTGAACTAGAATCAGTGCTTGTCACTCCTTCGTTTCTTATTTCACTCACTACAGAATAAGTGAATACATCACGGATTTCACGGCTATTTGAATTGGGAATTTTTTGAATTTTATTAATGGTTGTTTGGTGTGGCAAATTAAATCCTTGTCCTGTTTCGAATTTGAATTCTGGGTGATATGTATTGCAAACTTGATTGATTTGGGCCATTAATTCTTGAGTTGATTGGTTTGGTGTATTGTTTGCATTCGTTTCCATAATTTTTATATGAATAATGGTGGCCTTACACCTTAAATGTTTTGATGTAGGTGGGTTTTTAGAGGTAGGATCCAGTACGTGTGCACCCTACTTGGTGAGATGGGATAGACTCTTGCTGATACTTGTTGTAGCTCTGATGTCTGATGAGACAGGTCGATGCATTGGCGTGTGGTTTGGGTTATGCTACAGTGGGACAAATCATTGTAATGGGTTCTAGCACTTGAGTCAAATATGGGACAGATGGATTTGAATTGTGCTAAGGTGACATTGTTCTATAGTTGTGTAGTTGGGAGTAAGTTTAGAAGTGACGCCTGGACTGGTGTGACAGTTCTCTTTATAATGTTTATGGGGAAGGGTGCAAAGTTCTATGTTAATGTTGTTTAAGTTTAAAGTTCCTACCATAGGCTGATATGTCAGATACAAGTTGAAAATAAGATTACGTGTTTGGCTGCTATATTTTTAATGTTATGTTGACAATATTATACTATAAAATGTACATTTCATATCTAATTTATGTTTGAACTCAAAGTGTTTTTTTATGAAAGAAAAAATGTGTAACTTATGGGGGATTGGTGCGTACGTGTGGGCCCCAATGTGCACTGGTCCTATCGCACGTTAGGGTCCCCGTGCATGTTCCGGCTCCACTCCCCTACAATGAAGGCAATACCATTAAGAAGGATGAATTACATTTCAACTATTAAAAGACGTAAAGAAATAAAAATAATGAGAAGTCTACCATTAAATAGATGGCCAGTTTTCCAATGCAGTCTGCAAGGCTTATCATTAACTTAGATATGTCAAAATCACCCTCCCAATCTTCTAAACCAAAATCCCAACAAACAAATCAAACGATGCCAACGTTAAGAGAAAATGGTCAACAAGCAAGACAATACAGTTGTCAAGTCAAAGGAAAGATTATGGTAAGGAGATAGTATCACTGTGACACTAGGATGAAATATAATAAAGCTTGCTAAGTTGGCATGAGAGATGGGAACCATTTTCATCATTAAAAAAAGAAGGGACAATGTTCTCGTGAAGAATATTAATAATACTAAAAGGAACTTGATATAAATAATTGTTTGAGGCAAAAGTAATGTGCACCATGTTAGACCTCCAAAAATAATGAAGGATCATTTATCAAATCATAATGGAAGGGGGATTTTATCAGATGAAAGGATCAAAAACCTTAATCGGCATGCATGCAAGATATGGAAGCATAAACAAGGCATGGATCTGTTTAACAGAATGCCAAAAGTAATTTGGTGTCATGGAATGCCACGATTGCAAAATACACAAAATAGATTGTTGAAAAAGCTTTGGAAACTTTCAAACAAATGCATTTCAAAGGCCTAAAGCCAAACTCAATCACCTAGTTGCCATCCTTCCTATTTGAGCCAAAATAGGAGCTTTGGAAGAGGGTGTGGACTTCTTCAAGTGTAATAAAGGTAGATTTAAAAGAAATGCATGCAAAATGTGGAAGCATAGACAAGGCATCTTGACTATTTGACAAAATACCCTAAAATAATTAGTCATCTCATGAAATGCAATGATATCAAGAAAAGACCAAATTGGATTGTATGCAACAAAACATAGGAGCACAAACAAGGCATGAGAATTATTTGATAGAATGTCGTGAAGATATGTCATCTCTTGGAGTGCGATGATTGTAGGACATGAAAAAAATGGATTTGTTGAAAAAAGATTTAGAAACTTTCAAGAAAAAGCAATTGGTAAGTGTGAAGTCAAATTATGAAACCCTTTTGCTAGCATGCATCTAAGAACACATATATTGAAGATAACAATGTATAGGGCTACTCAAAAAGGAGTTTCCCAATCATGAAAATAGTGATCATACCAATCATCAAAATAATGGTCATATCAATCATGTTTCCAAAACTATCCATCAATACTGGTCACAAGTACATTCATTTAATTGAAATATAAACAATTTCTTAGTGAAACAACATAGATAGCATGGAAGGAATCTACAACATACTCATTTAGATAGACATCAACCCTGATAGAATAGAGGAAACTTTACCATCCTTATGAAGCTCAAATCTACAAGTAACTCCACCATATCTTGTTTGAATTCATTTTATCTTTTCTTTCTCCCCAAGATCCTTCCAAGAAGTCTTCTCTTCACTCCTTATTTTTCCTCTTTTTGAAAGACCTAATTTTCCTACATATTAGAGACCCTCATCCTTCATGGAAGAATACTGCAAAAATGAGGATGCACAAACCATACACGCATTCCTATTTTCTTGCCAAGTTAAAAATTCTTTTATTTAATTTATTTATATCAAAGTCTCTCCCCCTACATCTCTTCTTGCTTCTTGTTTTTATAGCATTTCCCCATTTTCTATAGAGCATCTTTTGAAATTTAACATGTATGCTCAAAATAAAATAGAAAAAACAATAAATTTTCAATAACTCCACTTCTCTCGCTTTCTCATCTTTTCCAAAATTGGCTCCCAAAACATAGAAAACTGAAAAGAAAATATTTCTCCAAATTTTCCTTATTAAATTTGTAACTAGCACTCTCCCTTGTGGCGAAAATAGAAAATAATTACTCAAGGAAATAATGTTGAAGTAAGAGGATCTTTTCGAAAGATATAACTGAAAATGCATATATTTCCAATTTGTAATTTTCACTCATAAATTTCTTGCGACTAATTATTTACTTAGTCTATTCTATGAATATTTTTTGCTAAAATGCAATATATGTTTTTATGCAAAGACACATTTATGTAAAAATTAACTAAGTGGTGTGTGCATAGATTTCCTTCAACACAATTCATCTATAGGTGGCTAGACACCCCCTCCTCGATGATACTCTCTCTATCAAAAGAGTGTCATCCTGGTCATTTCCACAGCAAGTCGATTAATTAATCCCAATAATATTATTTAAAATTCAAATTAAATATTAGGAAAAAAAAAGGGTTGTGACAAATGGTAATTAGGAAACCATGAGCTAAAACTACTCAAAATGTGGCACCCAAATCCCAAGATGAGTAGCTAAAATAGCATATTACTTCCATGTGTCGTAGTCATAATCCACTCACCAATTTGGGTATTCTATTTTGGCTCCATTATATCTATCCAAAGATACCTTATGATGTGTCATAACATGTGCCAAAAGTTGGTCAACAAGTGCATCTCCCTCTTACAACTCTTTTATGTGTCCTGAATATTTTTACATTTGCAATGCAAGAGGCCCAACTTTTAGAGGCCATAAATTTTGATCCAGGAGGCTGATTAGGCCCCCTTTTTTAAATTGTAGAGCTTGAAAAGGTCCATGTCACAAGAATTGAGGAACCAATGGTGAACAACCCAATTTTTTTATTTTGGCCAAAAATGACCTCTATAGCCTAGAAATTGAAAAATCACGTTGTTTGTAATCTTACTATTAGGAGCAAGGTTGAAATACCTTTCCTAACACTTTTTAATCATGAGAATGATAGGCCATACTATTCCTACAAGATTTGATATGAATTTTCTTACAAAGTTTATCCTTCCAAGTAAAGACTGGGTGAAAGTTCAAAGCTGTGTCACACTTTTTTAAAGGAAAATGCCAACACTAATCTAACTTTTTAACTTGAATCACTAGAAAGCGATGTATATGTTTTGAATTTTAAAATGATGTAAAATAATAAAATGTAGAATTTTTAATGTATTTTATATTTGTATTTTTTTTAAAAATATTTAAATGTTGGTGCAAGACTAAATTCAAGGGTCTTATCAGACTACCTAATTAAGCAGCAAATTAGATCAAAACAAAAGACAACACACACCTACAATAATTTATATTATTTATTCAACAGAAATAATGAATTACAGGGGTACAAATTCAAGTTCTACAATTAGGCTACAATATCAAATATCCTCTTTACAAAGTGTTCTGCAACATCTACATTCACCAGGAGAATCAAATTGAGCCCCCAATCAGGACCACATGAAAGTATTTATACTTCTCTAGGAAAAGAAGTTGAACAGTCACCATTCAGTTAAGAAACTGAATGAAATACCAACACATAAAATAAACCACCAAACAGTTGAGCAGTCACACCAACTGAATCACCACCGCAAAACTTCATTGGCACATATCAACTGCAACTATATATATTCAACAATTTACATATTCAGTTCCAAGACAGCCATCAGCAAAAATCCCTTTCCACAAACCACATAGTTCTCTATCAACATTCCCTCAAGTTTTGAGATTCAACTTTCTCTGACACACCACTATAGAGAAGTTATCGGCAATGTTCCAACATGACAAACTTACCCCTTGTCTTCCTTTCCCAAGCTATCGTCACCAAAATAATCCATCAAGAAACTTAAGGAACAATGAACTTTTCTATCGACAAAAATAACGCTTCACAAACTTACAAGTTCTTCGTTGCATGTTATCGGAGAATTAGTTAGTTCACAAAAAAAAAGATTCACCGATACAAAGCTTTTAGCCATCGAGCCCATCTTATCGGCAAAGTTTGGAAACAACGAACTAGCTGAAACTTATACATTTCCTTCTATCGATGATTCTTGAAAACTATGAACTTTCATCACCTAACTTTTCCATCGGTCAACTTCAAAACCAACCTTGAAGGCTCTTGTTAGGGAAATAGATCATCGACGAACTTAAGGGTTCATAATTTGGTGGGTTTGTTGACATTGAAAGTTATCGGCAAAAGATGAAGTTTTGAAACTTCAAAGTTTATTGATATCAAAGAAGACTTTACTTGGGATTCTTTTTGAAGAAGAAATGCAATCACAAAACACAAAAGGGTGTCAGCAACTGTCCAAATCAACAAACTACAAAGACTAAGATTCCAACCCTTAAAGTTTTATTGGCAAAATGTGGCATCAGCGAACTAAGCTGTCAACAAACTAAATAGTTCCCGAACTAGGAAATTTCCCAACTGGCTCTAACTTAGCCAATTTTTACCCAATCTTCACCAAAATGAAACTAGAGATACCCAATTAGGTCTTTGACAAGATGATGTCCTGAACTTGGCCATATAAATCTAAATTTGCTCCTAAAACACAAAACCAACACTGTAAAGAAAATAAAGCCAAACAACTTAGAAAATAAAACATATTTTTGGTGACACGGGATTGCTAGTGAATCCGGATGCTCCTGCATCAAATGTAGTATTTTATAAAATTGACACTATAATTTGGTTGTTGATAAAATGTTGAAAAATAAGGTTGAATGGTATGTTGCACTTTATATAGTAAATTTCATTTATTTTCCTTCTATTTTTTTGTGTATTCATAACTCAAAACTTTTGTGCATGGATTAATTTTTTCCTCATTTTAATAAATATAAAATTTTAAATAAATCTTGGAAGTTGTGTGTAATGTAAACACAATCGTTTTGATGGGACGTCAACTTTTGTCTTAACAATTTATCTAAAATAGGAAAAAGATATATCATATTGACATAGAATCTCTCCTCTAGTGCATCATATTTTTTTATTTTTTTGATAAATTTTACTATTTTTTCTTGAGAGGACAATCAACATCATATTTTGCTGCTGATGACATACTTTTAGTAAAAATAAAATATAAAATATAAACACCAATTAAAATGTTTAAAAATCTATATTTTACAAAGTAGACTTATAGATCTACAAAAGGGTATTTTTAGCTTCTTTTAAAATTATTATTTGCACAAGTAGGAGTTGTTAGAACATTAAGTTTTTCAAATAATTTCTTTTTTTTGGTAAATTAGCCCCAAAGTGATGCTACATATGTTTTTAGTGGATGGATCCAGTTAGAGAAGTTGTGGACTAGATCTAATTTAGCTAGAATGAATCTAGATAGACTATATATGTTTCACCAAAATTGACTTTTAGTTGGAAATACTTAAATTCATTTATACTGATAAGTTGGCCTAAAGTGTGACGCAACTTTGAACTTTTACTCAACTATAGATTTTTCTTAGGTTGAGGAAGTGAGAGCTCAAGGATAACCTTAACCCTTTTGAGATAAATAGCTATACTCTCTAGATACTATGTGCCCCAATAAATTCCCTTGTAGATCAATTAAAATACACTTCTTGGGATTCAAGGAAATCCCAAATTGCTGACATCATTGAAATACCTTCTCCGAGAGGTTAAAAGGATCTTCCTTCCTATTTGAAAAAATAATCAAATCATCAAAGTAAATTAGTATGATTTCATTGATTAGGTTCTTGAAGGGGATATCCACTGGCCTTTGAAATGTGGCCTCTACATTATAAGGGCTAAAAGATATTTTTTGATTGGAAAAAGAGCCCCATTTAGTAGTGAATGTTGTTTTGTGCTGATCTTCTTCTTTCACTAGTATTTGATTGAAGCTAAGGAAACTGTCCAACCTTGAAAATCTATCTAATCCTACAACTATCTACAAAAGTTGTTCCATTGATAGTAAAGGGTAGTGACCTTTGAGAGAAGCTCTATTTAGATCCCTAAAATCTACACATAGCCAAATCTCTCCATTCTTTTTTCTAACATGGACAAGATTAAAAACCCAAGTTTAATTTTTAATGGGATATATGATTTTTGAATTGACTAGGTTCATTCATTCTTTCTTCATGATTGACCCAATTCTTGGGTTCATTGGTCTTTACTTTTATCTTACTGGCTTAACTTCAAGCCAAAGCACAATTGTATGCTACATGATATCTTTTATATAACCTTTCAACACCTCATAGTCTCAGCCCATGACCTAGTCATATGTGATGTACTACTTTGCCAAGGGATAATTCAATATCTCTATAGTCTTTCTTGCTTACCAATATCTTTCTCTTATCTCTAAAAGGCTCATTAGGACTAAACATACTCTCCAAGGTGATCATTCCCATAGGTAATTTATTGCCTTTTAATTGGAGAATTTAATCTCCACATGCCTCTTCGACTTTAGGTGCTAATTCTTCCATAAGTATATTAAATTGCTAGATGAAATTGACAATTTGTTCATCATTGAGAAGTACCATCCAATGAGAATAATTGTTAGGGATAGTGAACCTTGTAATTAATTTGGCATGACCCTTGTTTACTACTAATTCCTCCAGTGGGTTAAATCAAGAATCAATCAAGGTTGTCTTATATACTTAGATGCATTTTTCTTTCTAGGAACAACCTAGAAGTTTAACGCATCAAAGGATTCTAGAAGGTCACTTATATGGTGTTTATAAGCTAGTTCTTGGCCATGAATTGAGATTGGACATGCTTAATCACCAATTCTAGATCATCATAGATCTACAACAACTTCACACATTTCCTTTCTACATATTGTAAACCATGACTAATGTTTCATACTCAACTATATTATTGATGTTGTTGAATTGTAGCTGATAGGATTATTGATACATTTCTCCTTGTTTGGAGACTAGAGAAATGCCAACCCTTGCTCCAACTTTGCACTTTACACCATTAAAGTATAACTTCCACAACCCAACACCATTTGTCTCTCCTTTTAATATTTCTGGGATAAGAGGGTTCTCTTCATGGACTATATAGGTGCCCATTCTAGAGTTTCTTCAAACAAGTTAAATGAGTCTTCCTTTAAAACTTAGTGTAATAGCTAACTATATATCCATCTAACATTCTTAACATGCTCTCATCTACTAATAATTTAGATGGAGAAGGCTCTTCTTCAACTACTAGGGCATGACTTAAATCTATTTCTGGCTCTGGCTCTAGTTCAACATTAGGCTTGGCTAGGGACATGTAACCTCCAAACTTAGTTGTGAAATCTTGGGATAAGCATAGCCCAAATATGACTAGTATCTCAATTGTTGCAATATCCTAAGGTACAATGACAATGGATCCGTCATAGAGAGTAATAGGAAGATTCCTAATAACTCCAATATTCTTAATAGGGTTGCCATCTAACTAGGTAACTCCCTTTTTCGTGGGCTCATATAGTAAACCTAAGGTATTGACTACTCTTTTGGGAATAATGGAGGTACTAGCCCCTGAATCAATCATATAATTTTGTAGCAATTTCTTTCTGATAGTTAAAGTGAGGTAAAATGGAGAAGACTTAGGATTATCTGGGTTTTTGTTGATTACTTGTAAAGACACAAGCAACTTTTCTTGTAATGTTTTCTTTAGAGGAATGGCAACTAACTTTTTTGCTTTGTTCTTCTCTTGTTCTTAAGAGTATCCTTTAGCAAGTTCATTTGCTTTGGCATTGGTAAGATTTCCCTAGGTTACATTAGTTTTTTTCATTTAGTCCACCAAGATAAAGGATGTAGTTGATTGTGTTTTTGGTGCATAAGGCACCCATTGATTTTTTGGTCTTTCTACTAGTAGATGAGTCACCTTTGGTTGCCCTTGATTGGGAATATTTTCTAGATTTTTGTGAGTGGTGGGAGAAATTTGGTTTTGAATTATAGGTGTCACTTGTCCACTTGTGCTTGGTTGATGAGCCTCGGGTCGTTTGAAGATTCTAATGCTCTTTTCTTGGCTTTGGTTAGATAATCAAATTAGACAATTGGTTTCCCTAATGCGGTTGCTACTTAATTGCTATCAAAAATCTCATTCTCATCCCATGTGACCAAGGCCTACTTAGGCATGGGAACCAATTTATCCTTTGAAGTATATGGTTCGAGGGAGATCCCTTGGATTTGCACCCTCAAAGGCACTTGTTGTCTTTCTTCTAATATAGCTTGCTAAGGGTTTTCTCTTGGGTAATATCTTGCAGTATTATAGTTAGCACATGGATATCACCCCATGCCTTGATCTCCAATAAAGTTGTTCTATATTAGGATAAGATCCTTTGTTGGATTAGGAGATGAAACATTGGGTGCCTAATAGCCCTAATAGCAATTTTGATGGTTATGAAATTAGTTAGGAGGTTTATAGCCTTGGTTATTTTCAAAATAAGGCCTAGGATGAGGAGCATCTTACTGCCTTTTGAGGGCATTGAGCTCATTGGTCATAGTCCTAATAAGGCCTTTCATTTATTCTGTCTCTTTAGTAGTTTGACAAACAACTTGAGGGGAGGGGCTATAGTGGCATGGGGGATCTGATTAAGAGGGGAATGAATATCGACAAAGATTGGTATTGCAAGTCTAGAAGTAGTTTTCCTACTTGAATCAAATTATTTTCTACCCTTATAGCTAGATATCATAAGCTCTAAACTACAGATCAGAACCACCCATTGACATGAACTATAGGTTTGTACAAAAGAGTTTGAAATGAATTAACAGTGATCTGTCTTTTTAGATGGAGATTGGTAGGTGGATAATTATGAAGTATATTAAGAAATAATTAAGTATCTAGATAATTAATGTTGCATGGTGGTAAGTTTCATAACTCATTAAATAATTTTATCATATGTCAAAAATGAATGTATTAAATAGTCTCTTGTCCTCTCAAGGAAACATTGTTATGGAAATGCTTTGTACAAAAAAGTCTGAAATGAATTATAACTTATTTAACATGTTACTTTTTATTCTTAACCCCATATAAACTGTTTAGTTGGTTTCGTCAACATCATTAAAATCTCTTTCTTTCATTCATTCGTTGATCATGCACAAGTTTGTCCGTCTTGTTTTTTTTTAAATTTTCTTCCTTGCATTTTTATTTTCTTGGCAATTCGCTTTCTATGCTGCTTACCTATTTCCTGTGTATGTCTTTTTTAAAACTTGTTCGAAATATGCAAACATATTCTGACATCCTCGAAAATTGATTAACATGCATTTAATACGGTAAAAGAGTCCGCCGACCAAGATCAAAATCAAGTTATTTTATATACAAACGATAATCGAAAAAATACATCACTATAAACAGAGAGCACACAGTGCGCCCCACTTTAGGTCGCTTTCTGTTTGTGAGCTGCATTCAAAGAGCGTTCATCTTGTTTTCACTTGGAATTCCATTTCCTTGGGCGATGCCGTTGGTGCGAGGGAAACCCATTTCCATTTCGCTTTCACCCACTTGCTTTCCCTCTGCAGGAGTTGATGTTGATTTCTTGCCAACACTCTTCCAGTCTTTATAAATGGCGTACAAAATCAGCTGCATAGCTCCCAGTACACTTCCAACTCCATTCGGAATCTGTACAACGCCCAACAATTAAATACCAAACCAATTTGTAATACTCGTTTACCACAAATAGAAATATAGTAGGTATCACTTACAGTTACGAATGGATCGCCGCCGGTAAGACCAAACACAAACCACGACGTGCCGCACAGAAATACAAATAAAGACAGAAAGAAGGGCATATATTCTACGCTCTTCGTCTTGATCACCATCCTCTGCAAAAACAAATTAAATATCTATAAAATGTTCCAAACTCTTAATAAAAATGACAGAGACGTATATCTGAACAGTCTCTCCAACCAAAGCTTTCAGATATTTGCAGGTAAAAAGTAGTTGGGTATCAACCAATTTTGTTGCGAAGATAGTGATGTTACTGAATGCAGTAAATACTTCACATTCATTTGAAAGCAATGACATTTTAACTTTTTCGCCGACCATACATAATATAAATGCATGCATGAACATTGAACTATGTTATGTTATTATAACATAAATCCTATACTTTCTATTTTTTAAATCGTACAATAATTATTTGAAGCAAAAGTTTAAATGATGGTCGAGTACAGCCATCCACCATATAAGGGCTATCTTTATAAGTTAATACAAACTATCTACCAACACTTTAACACTTTAACATAATGAAATGTAAAATAATTACTGATAAATAATGTTTAAATAAAGTAATATATGAGTGGATTATCCCATTCCACTTTACTTAAACATGGTCCATTTCAATGATTAGACAGTCAATAGTAATTTTACACCTCATCTACAACAAAAAGGTGTAAATATTTGTCTTTGCCAAAATTGACTTTTAATCATTGAAGGGGGTGATATTTTAAGAATTGCCCATCTCTTACAACTATTCTGACATAAATGAAGAGGTTTTAAATATAGATTTGTCTGAAGAGAGCTTGGAATGCATTCTATAGAACTTGGAATGCATGTACCACTCTACTTAAACATCATCAATTTCCATGACCAAACAATCAATCGCAATTTTAAACCTACACCGTCCCTTAACAGGGAATGAAAGGTCTTACCATTATGGAAAGCGGAGATGCGTACATACAGATAGAGCAGATGGCGGCCGCTAAACCACACAACAACTTTCTTCCACTTCCGTGCAGTGCAAATACTGATACCAAAGCGACTATTCCAAACACCGTCAACACAATCACCAGAAACCCAAATATCTTCCCCTATTTCATGAAATCAATTTCAATAATCAACACCAACAAATTAAAAATTATGGAATGTGACCCGAAATGTTGATGTAAAAACCACTACACAGTTAAAAAAATCCAGAAGCAAATGAAGATAAAATTGTGGCTTAATGAAAACTTACCCTGTATTTATTGTCTCGGACAAAGAAAAGAAAGACAATAACGTAGCACAATTCGATGACAACTCCGGTTCCATTGATTGTGCTCACAAGGATGTTGTTAGGCGATACAAATGGCAGACCATACCATGCAGACAGCAAGCAATTCAAAAGCGTAGAAACATATGGAATCCCAGAAAACTGATCCGTTGATTTCAGCTTTAAAATCTTCCAGAACGTTACCCTGCAGCCAAAAACAACAAATAAACAAGAACAAGGATGAGTGATCTGCATTGATGCCCTGAAAAGAGAAAAACAGGTAACAACTAAAGCTTCACAACAACTTACAGGGGCACCAAAAACAGAATAAGTGCAGTGATGTTTCCTACACAAGCAGCACACAAATAAATCAGAATCTAAATGGCCGGTATCAGTTCCTAACCATGTGAACGGAGAGAAAGAGTAAAGTGTATACAAACCGAAGATGCCGAATAAGAAATGCACATCAAACATTCTGACAGTGTTTCCTTCACTAATAAGTTCTGCAGTTGAATAGATTTGAAATGTGAATTGTGAGTGAGTGAAGCAAATAATTCATATAAATTATCATTGCAGAACATCAGCCTCTGTGAGGGCTCCACGTTTCTGCAGAACGGTGAGAAGATCCTCCAAAATTTGGTTTATAACGTGGGAGAGGTGTGGTCGCTAGCTAATCACTTGTCAATTGATTTGGATGAGTTTTGTTTTTAATATCTTATGGGGCCATATTGCCACGTTTCCAGATTGAATTAAAGGTCTCGACGGCCGAGTTATTTTGTCAAAAAGGAAATGAAATTATGGGCCGCGGGACCGCGTTGGTGTATTTACTGGAATGTGTGTCTTGTACGAAGCCACTAGATATCATATCTTTTGGTAGACGACTCCCGTCTCACCACGCAACACCTCCTTTTCTTTTGCTCTGTGCCTAAATTCCTGACGCCAACGTCTTTTTCATTTTGTTTGGATACTTAATATCTTTTAACTTTTCAATCGGATTCAGTTAATTAATACTCTGTACGAAGCCAAATAAGAGAAGAGGTGGAGAAGGAGGACTCCACTCCACGCAAAGTGGGGGACCCCGCACATTGTTTTGATCATTTGCTGAGTTTGGATATCTTGTTCGGGCAGTTTGTCGACCCGCACCATAAAAAAATCGTGTTGTAAGAGGTAAATGTGGATGTCATGTTCTCAGATTTCGCGTCAATTGTTTGTTTGTTTGTGTTTTGGCAATCATGAATTCGTATGGATTATATAAATATTATAATCGATTTAAATGTTTTCTCTCAAGGTAACGAGTGTGTCACACGTCCTTTTGAAAAGGAAAATAATGTTTCCTTGAAGGATTAAAATTGATTGTAATCAGTCTAAATTAGACACTAGCAATCGCACCTTAGTGTGTAATGGGTATGCCGAGATAATATGTAGATAGAAGCAATAAGTAATTTCTTGAGAAGAGAGCAAACAGTTTTGTTGATGGTGAATGGTTGTTGAAGAATGTAGTGATATGTGTTGTTGAGAAATTTTTGAAAACATAAAATTATTGGCCATCATAGGATTATAAAACTAAGCTTAATTGTTGTCTTATCTTCTCTATCTCCTTGACTTTCAGTGTTTAATTAAAGTTACATGTGTTTTAGATCAACAAAATTTTCTACTTTCCATTGCTACTAATTGAGGACTAAGCATTGTAAAACCAACATTTGGTATCAAAGTTTTGTTTGGATTTATCTCATGAAGGAAGGGATGCATTTCTTATGTTGCTTTTTATTTTTGTTGTGGGATAATTCATGTGGATTTGAATAACAATTGAACATTAGAAGTCATGGCCACCACCTTGACAATCGAGATTGAGAAGCCTAGTCGGTAAAACTTTGAGTTGTGGAAATTGAAGGTTGAAGGTTGAAGATCTTTTAGTAGAGAGAGATTAGTGGATCAAAATAATTGTTGCACTCAATTTTCTATCATCAGAAATGGATCAAGATGAATGGGACAAGTTGGATAGGTGAGATAGATCTATTATTAGGTTGTGTCTTTCTAATTTAGTCCTGATGAATGTTTTACTTCAAAACATTGCTAAGAGTTTATGAGATAAAATTATTGCATTAAATCAAACTAAGTGTCTTGTAAATAAGTTATTTTCGAAAAGAAATTTGTAATCTTTAAATATACAAAAGGAGACTTTGTAACCAAATATTTAAATTCTTTTGATCTAGTAGTGAGTCAATTGGCTTCCATAAATGTAAAAATGGAAGAAGAGGAAAAATACATCACTTTGATTTGTTCTTTATAGGATACCATCTTTCTATTTTGAACCTTATCTATCTAAAAGGGATCAATATGCTTTCTTTGTTCTCTAGAATTGGAGGTGCAGAATTTGCTTTGCATCATTTGAGTATACCACTCAATTATGTTGTATCTGAAGGGGCAGTAATTTTATTTTATGAAGAATGCAGATACAAAACCATGTATAAATACTATGAGGGGAGTCCAGTTATATGAAACCAAACATAACTACCGGTTATATGAAACCGAACATAACTACTCATAACCGACAGTAGTTAACAATATAATACCAAATGCTAACATTCCCCCCTTATTACATTGTTCCTGCAATAGTACCAAGGGACCCCACCTGAATGCTAAAATACTCAACAAAGCTGATTACATAATATGAATACATATTTTATAGAAGATCTTCTCCCAAAGAACAAATCCTGAACCAAGTGAGGCTTCATCATGTTGTCTTGTCTACCCTCGGAAAGGCATAGCTTCTAGCTGTGTTCTTGAGCTCTTTAGTCCCGAACTCTCAAATCACAGTCTTAAATTATTCGATAACAATCCCTAAGAGATACAACAAATCTCTATCAATGTCTAGTGACCGTGAAAGGGTATAATTCTCGATCATATACTCTGAAGCTTGCTGGACAACAATCCATATTGAGCTCAACACCAAATCCCAAACCTGTCTCCAAAACAAAATCTTCACAAAACATACATTCTTCAAATCCGTCAGCATCAACAAAGAAAAGCAAAATACCCAAAACTAAAAATGATTCTCATGTAAAGCATCATCTCAAAGCGAGAAGCTAACTTGAGATGATGGAAAATCCTCCATCCTCCAATGTCGCCTGCCTGCAATATGACCTTGTTACACTTTAACCAACTGATGTCTTGGATGAGTCTTTGGAGACCTCATTAGGAATAGAAAAAATGGCCTTGAAAGCATAAGCTATCTTTGACATATGTGCATTCATAATGATAATGTCAATTTGAACCAATGATAGACCAATACACTAATCAACCTTATACCTCCATAAACACACCTTTATTTTCATGAATAACTAGAAAGAAGATTTTCTTTCCTCCCTCAAGAAAGATATCTAAAACTTAGACAATGTTCAGTGGATATAAAATGACTAGAATACCCCTTTTCACACATTTATATGCAAGGTTTGTTGAATACTTACCCAATATCAACTCAACATAAATGTCTAGGATACATGCTAGATCTCTCCAAAACTTACATAATCATAGCTAGCATCACTAGTCAAAGTAACTAATTTTCCTTCACCCGCAACAATGAAGATTGGACATCACTTTTCTTCAAAGGCGAGGAGATCTTGTAGGCAGGCTTCCATCACAAAAGAACCAACTAGTTAGTGGTGCCTCCAATCAATGATAATGCATATCCAAAAACTCACAAGATCAGCCTTGATTCTATAGATTTAATTCACTCCATAACATCTTTGCTTAAATGACTGGATCGGCTCAAAATAGTGATATCATTCACTAATTAGATTTTATCACACTTTTGTTTTGACAAAGGCGTCACCTCAGTTCCCAGGGGACTTCTATAGCACCGTACTCAAATCGCACATATATTTTATATAGATTTTAATGAAAAAATTCATATCATTCCTATGCCTTAACAAATATAAGCGGTCAACTCCATTACACTCTCCCAAAATCAAATTAAAATGGTAGTACCTTCAAAAAAATGCAGATTTGTCTTTTATATAATGTATTATATCATACCGAACTTTTGCATTTGATCTTCAAGAGGTTTTCTTTTGCAACGACATACTTTTTCCCTGAGATTCCATGATTTGAGTCGAGTTTCTTCCTGGAAAGTGGTGCCAATGTAGTTTAAAAATCCCAAAATACCACAGGAACTGCCTTCAATCAGATTTCTCACATAAAACACCTTCTTCAAATGTCACGCTCAGCAATACTATGTGCTTGTATTTAATGAACAACAAATGCTCTAAAAAATCTTCCTCCATGATCCATAATCGCTCTGATACCAAATAAAGGGGCAGTAATTTTATTTTATGAAGAATGCAGATACAAAACCATGTATAAATACTATGAGGGGAGTCCAGTTATATGAAACTGAACATAACTACCGGTTATATGAAACTAAACATAACTACTCATAACTGGCAGTAGGAACTACTCATAATCGGCGGTAGTTAACAATGTAATACCAAATGCTAATAGTATCTACAAAAATTTGTAAAGAAAACAAGGTTATCCTCAAAAGTTGGGTGGAAAAACACATAAAAAGGGTAAATTGATTGAGGTGAAAGATGTGTAGAATTTGACAAAAGGAAGACTTGACTCAAAATGATTAGTTCAATTTGAGGTTTTGATCTAATAATATGTGGAAGCCCCTATAATAATATGACAAGCAATAACAGGAAGACAAGGGATGGGCTAGAGGGGAAGCATTCCACTATTTTATATGATTTTTTATGGATTGTGAATTATATAAGGCATGCAATTCATTCAAGTGTAATTCAATAGAATAATGAAACCTTCATTTTGTACTAATTTAAAATTCAATAGATTATAGATTCATTATTTTTCATATCCAAGTTTTTGTCCAAATTGAAGAGGCTACTAATAACAAGTATTGAAAATTATGGACCTTTTTTTTTTTATTCATTTGTAAAGTCAATCAGTATTGCGTGAAATTGATTTGACATGTTCCATGATCTAAATATTGGTTCACCTTGCCTTGTATAATAATTATACTTGCATTATTGATGAACACGTTTGAGGACCTTCTTCATCCACTATACCTCCCAAAATTGTAGTTCTTTGTTCCCTCTAACCCCTTGCTTGGAGATGACTAGGGTTCTTTAGACTTCAATTTTTATTACTTTAATTAGAAATGAATTAAATAAATCTAAGTATTCAATATTATTGGAAAATTCTCACTTTAATCTCAAAAGCATACAATCAAAATGAATATTGTGAAACTGTAAAACATCTAATTTTTATAAGGTTGAAGGATAATTTCTATTAAATCAAGTGAAAATAAATTAAAAGAAATTTAAAACATCAATCTCTTGTATATATTTGTTCAATTATTTTTTAAACAAAATTCAATAAATAATTTCTCCTAATCTTCTTAATCTAATAAAAAATACATAAAATACATTTTAAATTGCTATTTTTCAACAATCTCTTGGAATGGCTAAGTTAAACCAAAAAAAACTCTATAAATAAATAAGAAATATCAAAAACCTTCAAGAAATCCATAACTATTCTCATGTGGATTAACTAATAAGCATCCAACTTTCAATGTTAAAGACATTGACATCTATATAAGAAGTCTATGTCCACAATTCAATTATATATCACTACTCTTAATGATGAATCATGTTAACAAATTACAAAGTGATGCAGAGTAGGGTGGAGGTTGTCTATACAATCACAACTTAACAAACTTTTCAATTTTGAACCCTATCTTGGTGGGTTTCTCACAAAACTCTTCAACTTCTCCTAGTAGTACTTCAAAAAAGGTTTTTCCACCATAACTTTTAGATAAGGCCTCAAACCCAGAAACAAAACACCATTCAAGATACCCTTTATGCCACTTGACAACATATCAAAATTTCATATGGCGTTACTTTGTAACACGAAGGTCTATTTTTTAATGTCCCGGTTTGCACTAGGCCTAGTAGGACAACAAATGAGGTATTTTTGACATAATTTGCAAGAAACAACTCAAACCCATGAACTAAAAATTGTTTTAGGTACCCATTATCCTCTTACACAACATACTTCAAATGCAGATAGGGGTGTTTTGTAATACAAGGGTCAAAATAGGACTGTTACGCTGCAATTTAGGCTTAATTAGGCTTGTTGACACTAGGTCTATGCAAGGAAATGACATCAAACAAGAGAAAAAAATTGACTTGTGGATTCTCAAGCCTATACAAACTTATAAAAGAATGTCATAATGATTCCTAAACCTTCCCCTAACAATCAATGTGTAGATTAATCAAAACAACAATGAACCTAGGGTCTTTTTGGGACTGTTTCACTACAAAATCAAAATTTTCTAGTGAAGAGATCTCTTACACATGTGCAAATAATGGTCCCCAATATTGTAGGGATTAAGTTGGTGCCAAGACAGAATTTTTCACCAATTTACAACATTTTCCCATGATTGAATCTCGAGTTCTGGTGTTTTTTCAATGTCTAGAAACCCTATGCAGGTTTTGTAATTATTTTCAAAGAAAATGCAATAACTTTCTTAATACTCCATGAAAATTAATGAAACAAAAAGAAAATGAGAGTGTATTCTTGTGGCAACACATTCCAATTGGTTTTAGGTCCATTTATGGTTCGTACAAATCATACCAAATGAAAGAAAAGGTCTAAAAGTGAGAAAAATGCACAAAAATTATTGTTTTCATTTACCAAATCTTCAACCACAATGCCTTCCACACCCCAATTTGAGTTTGGATAGTGTATTTATACATTTTACATCCATCCCAACTATTCACAACTAATTTTCATGTTACAACTGTTCAAATTCCCACTTTGTGCAACATTGACCCTTCACATTCCACATTGTGCAATTTGACAACATTGACACTCCAACACACCTAGTGACCTAATATGGACTCCAAACTACTAATGACATGAGAAATAGTCTCAAGGACCTTATTAAAAACAAAAAACATGACTTCATCCTACCAAAATACAAACACTTAGCGATGTTCTTCAATAAGACCTATGGTGCCCTACACCACAAACACCTTAACCTATAAGGATGATGTCAATTTTGAATCTTGAATAAATTTTAACAAAAGAAAATACTCAACAATGCCAATAAAAAGATGAGTTCGTGTGTAAAATCTTAAAACACATTTGACTAATGCAAATGAACAACCCTAAAAATAAATGTTTTTTCTTTAATGACATCAAAACACAACATAGAGGAAGAAAGAAGGGGAGACAGAGACGGAGGGATAGAGAGATGCAAATGAAACTGAGGTGCAATGCATGAACAAGAATATAGAAAGAGGATGCATTCAAATAGAGACTACACACCAAACATGAAAGCTCACACATTTTAAGTACCTACTAAGAAAAAAAAAGGATCTAGAGATCCATTAAGATTATGCAAATTGGTTCATGGCACTAAAAAAAAATTACACATATCCTAGGGATACAAGACAATCATCATTCACTTAAAGATGTGGAAATTGAACTTCCACAACTCCTCGGCATACCCAAGTGCAATGCATATTATTTGAAGCACGTATGTTTATCACAAGCCTCATATTTGACATGTGGATTTGAAATAACATTTGAAGAGTAGAAGTCATGGCCACCACCTTGACAATCAATATTGAGAAGCCTAGTCGGTAGAACTTTGAGTTGTGGAATTGAAGGTTGGAGATCTTTTAGTAGAGAGAGATTAGTGGATCATAATAATTGTTGCACTCAATTTTGTATCATCAGAAATGGATCAAGATGAATGGGACAAGTTTGATAGACGAGATGTCATTTTCTATCATCTAATTCTAATCTTAACCCTAATTGTAACCCTATCTCTTGTTAACTCCAGTTGGCACTTTTGGTTGGCAGTGATGACAAAGGTGTTAACATGTTTGATGTTCCACTTGGCATCGACCTGTTAACTTGGCAACATTTGCATTGTTGAAGTGATAAATTTGGGCTTAAATATTTTGTGTCGCATAAGTGGTAAAGATGAATGTTGTGTGTTCTAATGTTTTTATTGAACACCAGTTGCAAGGTTGTTGACAGGACTAAATGGTCATCTTTCCTTTATCTTTTGAAGCCCTCTTTAGGGCAAACTACATCGGCCGGTCACCAGTCTTAAGTGGTTATATCTTTGTTATTTGGCATTTCATTTCATAATGCATTTTCGTAGGGTTTGCAAGAATACTCATGAAAAAAAAAACGTCTTTGGAATCTACCTGTTGACTTCGTGAGTTGCAAGCACATCATGAAAGATTATGGATCTTCAGAAAGGTTGGAGCATTGACTGCATAGCTCGTAGCTATGACGTTATCATTGCAAGGTAAAAGTGGCAATGGTCAGTCAAAGATTCTGAATCTATTTTTATTGTGGCCGTCAATATATTTGTAAGTATAATCTTGAAAGCTTATTTCTCTTTATCTGCAGAGTTGTTGTTAAAGAAATGAGTAAATATCTTTGTCAAGGGTTTATTTCCGCACTTCCATCTGTCAAAGGTTTATTTTTAAGAATGCCATTTATGTAAAAGCTTGTATTCTTTAAAATAGTTTCTTACAGATCTGTGGCATTTCTGTGCACCACCAACTATGTTTTGTTCATCGGTGCTATGGAATCTTTTATAAACTTTTGTTAGCCGTTATTTATCTTAAAACCCTAGGGTTTCACCTGGGTTATTGGCAGTTGGGCCTGACAGTTATATCTTGTAACCCTATTGAGGGTTAACAGTTTTTTCCTTCTTCGAACTGTCTCTGTTCTTTCTGATTAAGAAGGTTAATGGTGCTTATGTGATTTACAGATACAGTTATAAAATTGTCGATTGGTTTCTATTTCAGTTGTTTTTTGGAACTACCTACAGAAAAGGTTTCTGAAAAGGAATATAGATAGTTGTATAAAAGGATATAATGTAAATGACGTGAGTGAAAAATAATAATATATTTTGTGTGGTCTACACTCACATTGTTGGCAATATATGCTTTAAAGAAACAGAGTATTCCTCTATACGAAAATATTTTCAAAAACTGTGTAATCTTTGATATGCCAGTGAGGCAATGTATTCGGTGAGATTGTAAGCTAGTGAGGCACTGTTATCAGTGAGATTCTTAAGCCAATGAAGTAATTTTTTGAGTGGTTTTATGCCAGGGGCTTTCCACTCAGGACAAATCTCTGTGTCTCTATTTTTGTGGTATGCTTCTAGATTTGTTGTCAGATATTACAACTTTCATTCTTGTATCTTATCTTATTGGCACGGTTCTTGTGATACAGAACATCTATACTTAGTTGATTTAATTGTTTAAATATAAGGTTTTGTTTTAGTTTGCAAAACATATCTGTAAGTGCAAAAAGCTGTCTAGATACTGATTCACCCTCCCCCTCTCAGTATCTCTACCACTCTAACAAGTGGTATTAGAGCCAAACCCTCTATTGTTTAGGCCTAATCAGCCTAAGGGATTCTTGGTTGAGTGGGAACCATGTCTTTTCAAGATGGTCTTTCCTCATCCAAGGCACCTTTATTTGATGGTACAGATTATACATTCTGGAAATACAGAATGACTCGTCATATCAAAGCTTTGGGATATGATGTCTGGGAAGCTATTGAAACTAATTGTACTGTTATTGGCAAACCATCTAATGCTGATGAGAAAAAGATTCTTGATTGTGATTCTAAAGCTGCTAGTGCTATTTGTTGTGGTTTAACAAATGAAGTTCTAAATAAGGTTATGGAATGTCAAACAACTAAAAGCATTTGGGATAAACTTTCAAATATTTATGAAGGAGATGAAAGCATTAAAGAAGCTAAATTACAAGCTCTTAGGGAAAGATTTGAAAGAATGAGAATGAAGGATGATGAAAAGATAGCTAAATATCTTCAAAGAGTCCAGGAAACTGTCAATAGTATTAGAGGATTAGGGGAAAAATTAGAAGAGATAACTGTTGTCAAAAAGGTCCTATGGACTCTAACCCCCAAATATGACTCCAAAACTTCTGTGGTTGAAGATAAAGATCCAAAAACCATAACTATTGATACTATACTAGGAGTCTTTACTGCATATGAAATGAGAATAGAAAATGAAAATCCTAATAAAGAGGTTAAGGAAGCTACTTTTAAGATTGTGAAAAAGGAAACTGAAACTAGTCATGAAACTGAGAATGAAGACGAATCTATCTTTGTTAGTAAGCTCAGAAGAGGGTCTGGTAGATATAAAGGAAAACTACCTTTTAAATGTTTCAATTGTGGAAAAATAGGTCACTATGCAGCAAAATGTCCTAATCTAGAGCTTGACAGTGAACAAGAAGATAACAAGAAACAATATAGGAAGAAACCTTTCAATTTTAACAAAAGAAATACTTTCAAGAAAAGAAGTTTAATTGCTGGAATAACTAATAGTGCGTCAAAAGAATCTTCTGCTGAAATAGATGAAACTCTTTTTATGGTAGCAATTATTGGTGTTTCAGAAGAAGAACAAGTTGAAATATCAGAAATAGAAGTTGATTTAGAAGGAGAATTAAAATGTGCTTTTAGTGAAATCAGAAGGTTTAAAAAGGAAAATAGCTTACAGAGTAAATTAATATTTGATCAAGAAAACCAAATTTCTGATTTAAGAGTTAGTCTTAAAGAAAGGAGAAAAAGACTTTCAAAGTCTCAAGAACAATTAAATTCTAAGGAGGTTGAAATAGTTAAACTGAAACGAGAACTTGAAATGTGCAATAGTAGTGATAAACTTGCTGATATGCTAGGGAAACAAAAAGAATATAATGATATGACTGGACTAGGTTTCTCAAAAGGTCAATGCTCTAATAATAACCAGTTCACAAATAATATGCTCTTTAAATTCTCTAGGTATTGTTTTTATTGCTATCAGTATGGACATAGAGCAACTGACTGCAGGTTTGTTTATAAAAGACAGTCAAATTTTCTGCAACATAGAACTTTCAGTTTACTGAACAGAATAAGATGTTTCAATTGCAAAAAACTTAGAAATATGGCCAAGTTTTGTGACTCAGAGGTTGTTTCTCTTACTAAGCAACTCAAAATGAAATGGGTGCCGAAAAACAATAAGGCTATGATAGTGGAAGTTGCATTTCATGCAAAGAAAAATGAGATCTGGGTTATAGATAGTGGTTGTTCACATCATATGACAGGGGATAGGGGTAAGTGCAAGAAGATGGGGGGCCAAAAAGTGGCCAAATTAATTTTAAAAAAAATTAAGTCATAACACGAGTGCGTTATAACACGCTCGCATTATGACTTACTATAAATTAAAAAAAAAAGTAGTCTAATTTCATTTCTTGATGTTTTCTCCTCTGCCCACGGCTTCCAAACCCTCAAAAGCACGCTCACATTTTGCAAAACACCAATTAACACAAAAAGGTTATCAATTCATCACCAAAATGCTGCCGCAACGTCAAGCATGCCAAAGGGGTGAGTTATCTTTGTTTTTTTGTTTGAATTTGTTTCTAAATAGGTAGGTTTTTGTTGATTTTTGATATATATTTCATTATTTGTTAGGAAATGTTAATGCACCTCTTTCTCCTCCTCCTCCTCCTCCTCCTCATCAAAATCCACAAAATTCTGAGGAGGAAATACCTGCAGAACAACAACCTCCTCCATTCATTCCTCGACATGCCCCTGCAACATAAGATAATATAATGGGGCAAATTGAAAACAACAAAAAGGAAATTGAAGATATAATTGCAAGGTTGAAAGATCCTTCCACTTCAACCTTGCATAGGTCCACGTTTGCCGAATCTCTTGAGTCTATGTTATCAAATGTAGATTCAATTAGCAAGCAAATAACTAGTTGGACGGATAAAAAGAGAGAGTTTAGAGATTACTATGCAGACAAGTTGTCATACCAAGATGTCAAAAAATTACAAATTACAAAATTAGACTTGTGTTCAATTTTCACAAACCCACAAACAAATCAACCTCCACCCATTACATGCAAAAGGTTCCCTATCCATTGGTGCAACAACCAAGCGATAAGGGACAATTTCGGGCAGAGGTGGTGGATGGTTTTTGACCATTCTCCATGTAATAATAATGAGGTCCCGCAATACTTTTTGAGGAAACTCTACTGCGAGTTTGTCCTCAATAAAGTGCCAAATTATTTTGATATGCGGGACTTCTAGGGTAGAGGTGTGGGGTCAGCACAAGATAGACCAGGGGCACGTCTTGACCAACAGCAGGTAGTGAGATGAGTAATCAGCAGACCAGCCCATGAGCATGTTTCTATCCCTTCCATTGTGAAGGAGAGTGTTGAGGTCAATACACTTCAGTCGATTAGTGCTTTGACCTAGAGCATCATAGAGCATGCCGGTCCTGCAACACAAAATGGGTTGGGAGATAGTGTGAGGAGTAGGGTCCCACCGCATACTTGCTAGGCTTGTGGGTCAGCTTGTGGTTATGACCCCATGGACAATCAGGATGTAGGTGCACAGGCTACATCTGCAGCTAAGCAGATGGTGATGACAGATACCCTCCTGAGTGAGACTTTCAGCCTTGATACTCAGGTAAATATTAGCAAGTTTATTGAATTTAATTTATTAAATTTTATTTTTGAAATACAAGATTAACTAATTTAAATTTATGATTTTAATGAAATTTCAGGGTCATAGCGTCGATGCAGTTTTCAGTGGTTCTCCACCTGCATTTTTCACTCGATCATCTATTGTCGAGGTATGTAACTAGTAAACAATTATAAATATTACATGTGAATAGCATCGTTATATGAATGGTATTCTAATTTCTGATTTTGGATGTTGAATAGGTTAATACTGTAGGTTTCATGGCAACACCTGCCAGCGGTGGTGGACTTCAAAGCTTTACAGAGGTAATAAAATAAATAGTTTAATGAATGAATTGTACTTACTAAATTTTTGTATGTGATTTGTGTACTTCCATTAGATGAACGTGTGTGTATGTAAGTAGCCATGATTTGCATCACTATTATAGTTTTCGTAATTGAATAATGTTGTTTTATTTCCAGATGATGTAGGCTGCGGAGACACCTCCCCATGTTCATAGGGCAATGGAGCAGGGTGTGGCCTCTGTGTTTCATAGCTCCATGGCATTGACAGGGGTATGAGGCAGATTAGTAAATTTCAATTTACATTCATTGTTATAGTTGTCTATTTTTGAAAAATCAAAAGATTATTGATTTGAAGTTTAATTTCTATTTGGATGGTTTCTATAGGACATGACATCACCAGGGCTTCTTGCTACTGAGGCAAGCGAGGAGACAGATTATATGTTAGCGGTAAGTGATTATTTTGTTAAATGTTTTATTTTTTATAACATGTAATTTCTATATATTAATGTCTATACTTTTTATTGTAATAGGTAAAGATGCAGGAAGACCTAAATAGGAGGAGTAGCCCTCGAGTTCGTAGTAGACCACCCACATGTGCGTCTCCATCCCCTAGAAGATCAAAGGCTGCTTGTGATTTATTCTCTTCACCAGCCAGAGGGGAATGACTTTTTATTGTGTTCCTTTGTTGTATGCCTATATGGCATTTGTGGACATATATTTTGTATTGTACATAGTTGACATTGTATGCCTATATGGCATTCTTGTAAGCCTATATGGCTATTTTGTATATATGTTATACTTATATCGACAGATATTGATGTATGCCTATATGGATATTTGGTTAATACAAATCTTTTTTATTGATGGCGTCCATACTTGCATTATAAATCCATGTTTGAATGGATATTTGTAGATGGCTACTTCAAATATTTAAAGTCTGATTGTATTACATAGGATGTTTGCATTTTCTTTGATAGGCTTGATAGGCCATGGATTAAATGATGGTGTTTGATGGAAAAGTATGGTACTAGGAGACTCTAGTTCATTCTTAATAGGCTTGTGATTGATAATATCTTTGCATGATTGCACTTGATCTTGGATCATGGGCATGTTGTTAGGATTTTGATTGCATTGTGGTGTTTGATGGATAGGCATGGTACTATGTGACTTCTGGATAGGCTTGGGAGAGGTACACTAATTGAATTTGTGATTTCTAGTTTGAGATTTTTCCTCCACTAGAAGTCCTTAGAGGAAATCTAAAAAGGATATTCTAAAAAAGACAAATTTACCTTCAACAAATTTATCATCTTCTTCTCATTCAAAGTTAGAGAAATAAAAGGGGCAAGCACTTGTTGTATTTGCAAATTCTACATCAAAATGATGGATCCTTGATTTTGGAGCCTCACATCATATGGCTTCATTACAGAGTATGTTTTCTTCATTTGAGACTTGTTTAACACCACATATCTTGATGGGTAATAACACATATATGCATTTTCAAGGGAGAGGGTCTATTGACATGACTAAGATATCCTTCAATGATGTCCTTTTCATACCTTCATTGTCAACTAATCTCTTTTTTATCTATCAAATCACACATAGTGGGACAAGGAAGAGTGTTGAGTTCACACTAGATGTTCTGCTCATTCAAGATTTGCAAAGTGGAGATATTATTGTTGCAGCTGGGGAGGTAAATGATTGATCTAGATTGTACACCTTCTCACATTTTTCTATTGATGTTCCTTTGGTCAATGTTCACACTCAAGCATCTAGTGTGGACACCTTTGAGGAGATATAGTATAGTCATTTGAATCTTGGTATTCTTTTATCAAATGGGGTTCTAGATACATGTGTTGACATTCCATCTCCTCCATATCCTATTGCTTCTTCAGAGTTTAGTGTTGTTTTGAATGGAGCTTCTAGTGATTCAGTGTAGTAGGACCTTCATCATCTTCTAGATATAGCTACTTGGGATGAGTACTTGATAGACATTGCATGTTTGTTTTGTGAGTCCCATCTTTTATACTTGGAGGATGTCATTGAGGACATCATATCCTCTTTTATGATAGTTCCATCACTATTGTTGTATCATCTTTGTCTTTGGATCATGTTCTACATTCATTTCCCCTAGGTTTTGGATAGTCACATTCTTCAGTTAGGCCTAGGACTCTTGATTTGATTGTGGCATATCTCAGCATCAACATGGCCTTGTAGCCAAAACCCATTTATCATTTCTCATTTCTCCTAAGTTGCACTTATGGGGGGTGATGGTGTAATATTTTATTCACCTTGGATATATTATATATCCTAAGTGTGATATTACACCTATTTAATAAGTTTACTTAGGATAATATGAACTTTTAATTATTCTCACCTAAGTAGATAATAAATGCATGGGTACACTTTGACTTGAGGTACACAAGTGCCACCACTACCTCATCAACTCTTGATTGATGATATTTAGGTGCCACCTATATTCAGTCAAGGCCACTTCTTTCTTAGTCAAGTTGAGTGAACTAATCCATTGATTAGCAGTTCAACTCTTAACTTCTCAGTTAGGTTGATTTAACTCACCTCTTGATTGACAGTGATTGAGAGTTAACCCATACCTCTTGTGCATGTCATCTCCTTGATTCATGCATCCAAGAGGCCTATATATATGTATGTTTCTAATTGTAACTTTGCCTCATAATATTGAAAATAGAATAGCAATTATTCTGTTCATTTGGTTTTGTGATTAGCTTGTAGGCATTTGGTCTTGGGTAGGTTTGTTGATCATAAAAAATCCTAACGATTATTACATCTTTAATTCATTGTAGTCTTAGCATATAAAAGGTATTGTAATTCCATGGCAAGTGTGGTGCTAAACAAAAATTTTAAATTTATGTAGTCTTAGCATTTAGGAGTTCCAATTTTGCAGCATGGTAATTTTTCAATTGATATCTCTATCCTTAGCATATTGAAGGAAATTTAAATTTTCAACAAGTGTGGTGGTATTTTATAGTTTTTACAAATATTATTATTTTCCCTTTACACCTAGAATCCTCCAACAAGTGTGGTGGTATATTACAATTTTAAGTTTATGTAGTCTTATTATATAGAAAGGCTTATAGTTCAACAGCAAGTTTGGTGTTAAATAATGATTTTAAATATTTGTAGTCTTATCATATAGAAGGGGTTACAATTTTACAATGTGATGGCTATGTGATAAAAAGTGTAGTAGAAGCTACTAGAGAAGTTAATGAGGTTCTTAAATTTGCTCACAAGGCCTTCGATCATAACCTTGTCCTCACACACTTTGCTCTATAGTTTCCCATCCTTTTCTTTTTCTACACTAATGGAAAAGATTTAGGGAATTTGCTAGAAGAAGATTGTGTAGGAGAGGGGCTATTTTTAACATGTAGATCTATTGGAGCAATATTTGGAGGACTTGGAACCCCTAGAGACCCTAGACAATGGAAATCTGTTGGAAGTGTGTCATGTAATTGATATTCTGTAATGTATTAAGGCTCTCTACTACTATGTTAATAAAATTAAAATATCCTCCAAAAAATCTTTTTGTTTGTGTTTATGATGACATGATTGTGATTGAGGGATACCCATATAAGTTTCATGGATTAATAATAAATATGAGTGCAAAATATCAATGATACACATTGCATGAACCCATCAATGTTTTTGGTCAGATAATACCCTAGAATTTTCCCCTCTCCATGTTTTTCTACAAAATTAATCTTTCTTTGTCCTATAGATGCACTATTGTTATCAAACTAGAAAAACAAACTCCTTTAACAATGCTTTACAATACTTAATTGGGCAAGGAGGTATCAATATTAACTTCTTGTGTATTAATGGGAGCTTTGATAGTGATGTGTATTCGTCACCTAGTGATGGATGATCTTATATAGTGGTTGGGTGTAATGGACAAACTCTTGGATTATGATTACTATTTGTAGTGAGAGTGCTTTGACATCTTGGCTACTATTTTTAGGAGATGGTTATCTTCATGTGGTTGTAGATGTTGATCCTTGGTTTAGAGGTGTTTGGTAGTGTGTCTTGGTGGACTCTTGATTCTAGATTAGAGTATTAGCATGATACAAGTTCTCTTGAGACTAGGATGTCTGTATTGGTGCATGTGATCTTCTAGGAGGAGATGTTAAATCATGATGTCATGTTTGGATACCTAATTTTGTAGTTGGAGTTTTGACAGTGGTCTTGTTGGTTCTCTTGGTATTGAGTACATTGGTCATGTGCTTGGGAGCTTCATGATAATGTGGTCTTGCATTTGGAGCTTAACATGGATTGATTGGTTGTAGGTTCTCATACATACTTCGAGACTTGGGTGAGGCTAGAGTTTTCTTAGGATTAGAGACACTTGTTGAGATGGTTACCCTTTAGAGGTTTTAGCAGGAAGACTAAGGAGACTTTCACTTGGATATGGGCATGAGTTAATTATGGACCTAGAGAAGATTCTTATTGGAGAGAGTCATTGTGGCTTGGTGTATCTTTGAGGAGCATTCTCATTCCCCACTCTTAGTCTACTCAGCAAACTATCATCTAAGAGGTATTTCCCATCCTTTAGATGAATTTTTTTAATGCTTTATCTTCCCATGGTTATGGATCTTGAGCTATGGTTATTGGCTCTAGAGGGTTCATTCGAGGGGTGTCTCTAAACATGCTTTTTCTTAGGCGCTAAACTGGAGTTGTCTAGATGCACAAGTGCGCCTCCCTCAATGAAGTTCATTTTGTTAACTTAATTCATCCTAGTGACTCAAGGGGTTGTTATATTCTTTAGGCGCAATCTTTCATAGACTAAAACATTCACTCCAAATATAAGGCGCTCAAAGGAGGCTATGGAGATGGAAAATGGTGCCTTAACTCACTTATGTAAATTTTGGACTTTTAGGCAATTGCAAGATGTCTTGGAGGGCTCAATTCTTCAAGGCACCCATTTTGTTCACCACTTGTAGCATCACTTGTTCAAGGTGCATGTTTGGGATTCTCTGGCGCGATGTGTGATTTGGTCACAACAAGTGCCTAGAGTGAATAGGCTTTCATCCTGACTTAATACACTGCCTCCTTCTGACAATTTTTGGGGCAACAGAAAACCTTTCACCACGGGCAAATGTCTCAGAGATATAAAAAACTAAGAGAGATTATTGTAGAGGCACTCTACATGATCGCGTTAGCTTAGACAGAATGTTTGTAAGTGACACGGTTTTCGAGTAACATCTCGTCAAAGATTGCTGCCTTTTTGCACTTTGGACTCTTTAGGGATATCATCGATACAATGTAGCTCAGACTGTTTCAACATGTTTGGGTGAAAAATAGGACCATGCCTAGCGTAAATGTACCCATTCAGAGGCATTGGAATAGTTAGTTTGGTCGCATTAGGAGCAGGACGAAAGTTACACCCCTTTGCAACTTTACACTGCCTCCTTCTGATGATTTTTGGGGCAGCAAAAAACCTTTCACCATGGACAAATGCCTCAGAGATATAAAAAACTGAGAGAGGTTATTGTAGAGGTACTCTATGTGATCATGTTGCCTTAGATAGAATGTTTCTAAGTGACACAGTTTTCGAGTAACATCTCATCAAAGATTGCTACCTTTTTGCACATTGGACTCTTTAGGGATATCGTGGGTACAATGTAGCTCGGACTGTTTCGAGATGTTTGGGTGAAAAAAAGGACAATGCCGAGCATAAATGTACCCATCCAGATGTGTTGGAATAGTCATTTTGGTTGCATCAGGAGCAGGACAAAAGTTACACCCCTTTGCAACTTTACACTACCTCCTTCTGACGATTTTTGGGGCAGCAGAAAATCATTCACCACAGGCAAATGCCTCAGAGATATAAAAAACTAAGAGAGGTTATTGTAGAGGCACTCTATGTGATTGTGTTTCCTCAGACAGAATATTTCTAAGTGACAGTTTTTGAGTAACATCTCGTCAAAGATTGTTGCCTTTTTGCACTTTGGACTCTTCAGGGATATCGTCGGTATAATGTAGCTCAGACTGTTTCAACATGTTTGGGTGTAAAAAAGGACCATGCCTAGCATAAATGTACCCATTCAGATGCGTTAGAATAGTCAATTTGGTTGCATCAGGAGCAGGATGAAAGTTACACCCCTTTGCAACTTTACACTGCCTCCTTCTGATGATTTTTGGGGCAGCAGAAAACCTTTCACCACAGGCAAATGCCTCAGAGATATAAAAAATTGAGAGAGGTTATTGTAGAGGCATTTTACATGATCACGTTACCTCAGATGAAATGTTTCTAAGTGACACGATTTTCAAGTAACATCTCATCAAAGATTGCTACTTTTTTGCACTTTGGACTCTTCAGGGATATCGTCGGTACAATGTAGCTCAAACTATTTCAACATGTTTGGGTGAAAAATAGGACCATGCCTAGCATAAATGTACCCATCTGGATGTGTTGGAACAATTAGTTTGGTCACATCACCAGCAGGATACCAAAAATGCAAAAGTTGCTTTGTGCAACTTGACAACATTGACACTTTTTTGCAACATGACTCAAAGACTCAAACTGACCCCAAATGACTCAAAGTGACTTAAAATCACTTTGATTTTGGTGCCCAATGTACATTATAGAGGTCGAGGCGCTCCTTATCATTCAAACATCTTAGATGAGCGCATAGGAAAGGAAAAAGCCCTAAGTTTCATCATCATGAGCGCCTAATATCAAGAGACTTTAATGGCTCAAACCTTAGCATGGAGTCCTAAGGCACATTTCATGTCTCCTTTCATCCAGTTTGGCGCCCTTATGTAAATTTTTTAACTTGATTTGGAACCCTATATGTGAAGGAAGATCTAAAGGCATGAAAGTGGATGTCATATTGTAAGAGTTTGGATCATCAAAATTGAAAGAAATAAGTCTATTAAGCTTGGGCACCCTTGGTCTTCTTTTCATTCATTATGAGCACCTTAGGAGAATGGTATATAGGTCATCATCATGATTGGACACCCTGGATCCAGAGTGTTGGAGAGATCATCAAATGGTGTCTAGAGGAAGCAGGGTGAGTTATGAGTTTGGTCGCATTAGGAGCAGGACACCAAAAATGTATAACATGATGATGTAAAAATGTGTACATATGTGTAAAAATGCAGGAGGAAATAAAAAAAGATGAACCTTACAAATTAATGTGCATACTTACAACTCAATGTAACATAACTTTACAAAATTAATGTGAATACTTACAAATTAATCCAATGAACCATCCAGGTCTGCTCTACTCTTTATTGTGTCAAGTATTACTTCATGGTCAAACTCACACACCTTCCACAATATTTTGTTCAAAGGTCTACCCTGATACTTTATCAAATGAACATTGGATGCCACGACAAGGTTTGAGTAATAAAGAATCTTCCGATGCGTGTCAAAGTCCTGAAATAGCCAAATATTAACACTCTTATGTGGGTACCTTCTAAGCCATGTTCCAGTAATGACCACTGATCCTATAGGGTATTCAATGTTTTCTCCATCTGTAACAGGGGCCTCCAATTTCTTTTTGGCCTCAACACAATGACATAAGTAATAATTTGTTCCCTCTTCATTATCTTCATCTGTAATAACTGCATATACGTGCCCTACATTGATATGTGTAGCAAATTAGATGAAATTAGTCAACATTACAAAAACACTACAAAGTAAGATGACATTACTTGGTTGAATTAGATGAAATTAGATGCATATACGTGCCCTATATTACCTGGTTGAACTAAATCTGATATGTGGTCAAAGTCAATTGACGATTCCATCTGTGTTAGTTCCAGTGCCATCAGGGGTCGATACGTGTCAAGTGGGCTAAGATAACTTAACTGCCATTCATCAACCCACTCCTTTGACTCACACTCATCCTAGACTTGAATTGTATAGGAAGAACAAAAGCATGACATCTTTCGTGTATGGATACTCCATAAACCTGCAATTGAGCTTCTAAAAAAGTGCATCTCATTTGATCCTGTTAGTGTACAACAATCCTCATATGGTGCAATGTTAGTATCATCTATCAACCAAAAAAATCTACGAACTAAAGACTTACCTTCATTACCTGGACCCATGGAAGTATTACACCATTCGACAATCAATTTTGCATTTGTCAACTTTGCATTGTCTTCATACTTTAACTCTTCTCTTGCTATGGCTCTTTTGATACATGCTCCTGCACCATCATGCTCCCCCTTTCCATACCCGGCCTCACAAAAGTTCCACATATGTTGAATACCTATAAAATTATGCCTCCTACTTAGCCAATAGAAATTCTGCAAGTTCTTGAATTGTGACGCACAGTTATCTGACCATATGATATGCTGACTGAACGATATGCCCCTTCTAGCTAAATAATTGTAGAACACCTGAAAGAAACCTTGCACAAACTCCGTAGAATGCGTGCGATCATCACTAATATAGAAATTATACTCCCTTATGATCTTTCTGTCATCCTCTATACTATCATTCGCATGAATGAATGCGATGTGCACAAGTATAGAAACCTGTGTGGAGTTATAATATTGTGATTACACCTCACGCTGTGGCTATAGACTGTAGTTCTTTGCAAAGTCGATGACTAAAACAATGCTACCGACTGGAAATGTGTCCTTGCATAACTTGAATTGCAAGTCCAACCATCGAGCTCTATGGGCATGTCTTGCATAATCATACACTATGCTGTCACGAAATATAGGCATAAACTGATACACTAGAATCTTTTCAATAACTAATTCACACCTCTTTGCTTCTTTACCATCTTTTGTATTATATGCCACTATTTTATACTTGCCAAACTCTACTAGTTCATTTCCAACCGCATGTGTTATTTCCATATGTTCACATATTGGCAAATGGTGCAAGCCACCGCAACGATGACATGTGCCATCCAAGCATAATTTCTTGTAGAATATTTGACCTTCCTCTCTTTCACATAAAATTCTTGATATGAAGTCTCTTGAAGATGTTGGTGGGGCACATATGGCACAACCCTGCAAATCATTGTTAGTATGCATATCTAAACATATAGACCTATAAGCATCAAAATGGTTAGAAAATTCAATATGTAATCTACAACAACAAGTAGTGCGTGTGTGATTTATCTTAACATAGAAAGGTTTTAGAAATTCAAAATATCTTTGACAAATTTTAATTTTAGGATACTTCTCTAGAAATTTACCATAAAACTGTGTTTGAGTCTCATCCAAAAAATGCTTTAGATGTGGCTCACAGTTTTAACTACTGATTCTCCTTCTTACCACATCCCTTTGATTCGGAGATACCCTTGTGTAATTCTTCCAAAAGTCTACAATTAGTGATCTCAATGCTTCAACAATTGGTTTATCTTTTCGTGGTAGTCTCCCTGAGAACGCCCATAATTCATTGGCATTAGTGTCCTCAATTCTTTGGCGTCTTCCAACGGCTCTTGATAAAGTTTTCCTATTAATTCTCAATTCTTGACTTGTCTTTCTAATGAGACGAGCTTTCATCGTTTGACTACTTACTATAGTCGATGTAATCACACGCTGTGTTGCATTACTATCTTTTGTGCGTGAGGTGTTACCCACACTCTCATACGCACTCATTAGATTCTTGACAATAGATTTTTCGCTTGAAGCCTCTAATATTCTCAACCCAAGAATCTTCATGATAGACCTATACTTTATACTTCGCATCATTTCAATGAATAGTTGACATCTTGCAGTCTCATTTAACTTTTCAAAGAATAATCTCCAAATCTTATTAGCATATCTTCTACAAGTGCATTTTGGAATCTTACCTTCCATTGGCTACAAAATATTCTCATTAATATCAATCAAATACTTTGGCTTCTATGCAAAACTCTAGGTGGTGTCAAGTTAGGTAAATTCATCTCAACATTAGGAATCTCATCAATATTTAAATGAGATGGGTTAGATGGCATACCTTCGATCGAAGATGGAATAGATGGCATACCTTGAGGTTGAGGTGTGAACGATGGCATACCTCCTTCATCACATGTGAGTGATGATGTACTCTCAACTTGAGATGTGGTAGATGGTGTCCCTAAATGTTGACTTGTGGTAAAGGACGTGTCTCGAACTATGGTATTCAAATCTCTCGTACCATGAAGTTTTTGCATTCGTTCTCTTTGTGCCGCCAATACCATATCTCTTTGTGATGGTTGTGGTTCCTCTTCAATTGGTATGTCTTCATTTATCATGTCCAATTTCCTCTTCTCACAAAGTTCCCTCATAGCCATTACTTTCTTTGCATTCTTAGCTTCTATCTCTTCCTGTGTTGGTTTAATTCTTGATCGTTTCCTCGGCATGACAGAGAATTTGTCTATAACATGATAAAGAGACCAATATTAGTTCCTAAGAAATAAATACAAGATAATAGTGGGATTGTATTTTTTTATGTTGTAAGGATTTATTCTTGTATAGTTTGACATCATGGTATGTTAAGGTTTGTTTATTACACATAATTATTAAAGAGCCTAAGTGTAGAAAATATACATGGCATCATGTGAGATTGTAGGTTGCTTTCTTGATTGGGAATGTGTCTATTTTAAACATGTATGATAAAGCATGATAAAGTAATTCAATCTGAAATAAGGAAAATGTAAAGAACATGCATGTAAAGACTTGACATACCTAAAAAACAAAGATTTGAATCGAGAGAGTACCGAATTATGTAGTGATTTTATCTTCTTGCATCAAACTCCTCAATAGTTTGAGTTTTTCACCACTTGCTTCCTTTTCAATGTTAAATTGAATAACACTCAAATATCATTACTAACAACAATACTATTAACCAATCTATAATGTTAAATTCCTAAAATTGAATCACAATTAACATTGCAACACTACAAAAATTAAAACTTGAATAGATATATATCAAACTTGGTGTGAAAACTATGTTATTTCCTCCTTCTCAAGTTGGCAAAGCAGAAAAGGTGGTGAAAAGATCATGCAAAGGTGATACTATGTGTCAAATGTGCATGTGAACTTCCCAATAGCATGAAAGCACTTCTTTTTTGTCGGAGCACGCGTAGAATCAGTAAGAAAATAGAGCATGTGGGCCTAGATCATGGGGGTAACCACTTTTTTACCATTTCAATAGAAATACAAAATGTGAGCGCGTTATAACACGCTCGCGCTATAACGTGCTTACGTTTTGTCCTGCTATAGATTCATCACATCCTTTGCATTGATCACATCTTTTTCCTGCAAGGGCTTGCCAAATGCTCCGCCATATGATAGGCATAACAATGAAGGGGCAAGCCCTCATAATCAAGTTCTTGATAGAAAATGCCCTCAACCCTCAACATCAAACCCTAATCCCTCAACCCTTAACTCTGATCCCTCGACCCTCAACCCTCAACGTCAAATCCTAATCCGTCAACCCTTCACTCTAATCCCTCAACCCTCAACCCTATCCCTAAACCCTCAACCCTCAACGTCAAATCCTAATCCCTCAACCCTAATCCGTCATCCCTCAACTCTAATCCCTCATCCATAAACCCTAAATGCTATCCCTAATCCTACACCCTCAACAGACTCAATACTATACCTTAAACTCTAATCCCTTATCCCTAAACCCTCCAACCCTATCCCTAATCCTTACACCCTCCACACTCTACTTTAACCCTAATCCCTTAAACCTCAACCCTATCCCTAAACCCTTGACCCTCAACCCTCAACCCTCAACCCTCAACGTCAAACCCTAATTCCTCAACCCTTAACTCTGATCCATCAACCCTCAACACTATACCTTAAACCCTAATCCCTATCCCTCAACCTTTAACCCTTAAAATTTAAACCCTATCCCTACACCCTCAACACTTGACACTATATCTTAAGCCTTAAACCCTCATCCCTAAAGCCTCAACCCTCAATCCTATACCTTAAACCCTAATCCCTCAACCCTCAACCCTAAACCTTATCCCTAAACCCTAATCCGTCAACCCTCAACCCCAATCCATCATCCCTCAACTCTAATCCCTCATCCCTAAACCCTCAAAAGACTCAATACTATACCTTAAACTTTAATCCCTTATCCCTAAACCCTCCAACCCTATCCCTAATCCTTACACCCTCCACACTCTACTTTAACCCTAATCCCTTGAACCTCAACCCTATCCCTAAACCCTTGACCCTCGAACCTCAACCCTCAACCCTCAATGTCAAACCCTAATCCCTCAACCCTTAACTCTGATCCATCAGCCCTCACACTATACGTTAAACCCTAATCCCTATCCCTCAACCCTTAACCCTTAAAATTTAAACCCTATCCCTACACCCTCAACACTTGACACTATATCTTAAGCCTTAAACCCTCATCCCTAAAGCCTCAACCCTCAATCCTATACCTTAAACCCTAATCCCTCAACCCTCAACCCTAAATCTTATCCCTAAACCCTGATCCCTCAACCCTTAACCCTAATCCATCATCCCTCAACTCTAATCCCTCATCCCTAAACCCTAAATGCTATCCCTATTCCTAAACCCTCAACAGACTCGATACTATACCTTAAACTCTAATCCATTATCCCTAAACCCTCCAACCCTATCCCTAATCCTTATACCCTCCACACTCTACTTTAACCCTAATTCCTCGACCCTCAACCCTATCCCTAAACCCTTGACCCTCGAACCTTAACCCTCAACCCTTAACGTCAAACCCTAATCCCTCAACCCTTAACTCTGATCCCTCGACCCACAACCCTATCCCTAAACCCTCAACCCTAAACCCTCAACACTCAACGTCAAATTCTAATCCCTCAACCCTTCACTCTAATCCCTCAACCCTAAACCCTATCCCTAAACCCTCAACACTATACCTTAAACCCTAATCCCTCAACCCTAACCCTAAACCTTGTCCCTAAACCCTAATCCCTCAAACCTCAACCCTAATTTGTCATCTGTCATCCCTTAACTCTAATCCCTCATCCCTAAACCCTAAACGCTATCCCTATTCCTAGACCCTCAACAGGCTTGATACTATACCTTAAACCCTAATCCCTCTACCCTCAACACTCTTATTTAACCCTAATCCCTTGACCATTAACCCTATCTCTCAACCTCAACCCTCAACCCTCAACTTTCAACATTAAACCCTAATTCATCAACCCTAAACCCCAATCCCTATCCCTCATCCCTTAACCCTTAAAATTTAAACCCTATCCCTACACCCTCAACACTTGACACTATATCTTAAGCCTTAAACCCTCATCCCTAAAGCCTCAACCCTCAATCCTTAAACCTTCAACCCTAAACCCTATCCCTAATCCCTCTACCCTCAACACTCTAACCCTAACCTCAACATTAAATGCTAATCCATCAACCCTAAACCCTAATCCTAAACCCTCAACCCTCGACACTATACCTTTAACCCTAATCCCTCAACCCTCAACCCTAAACCTTATCCCTAAACCCTAATCCCTCAACCCTCAACCCTAATCCATCATCCCTCAACTCTAATCCCTCATCCCTAAACCCTAAATGCTATCCCTATTCCTAAACCCTCAACATACTCGATACTATACCTTAAACTCTAATCCCTTATCCCTAAACCCTCCAACCCTATCCCTAATCCTTATACCCTCCACACTCTACTTTAACCCTAATTCCTCAACCCTCAACCCTATCCCTAAACCCTTGACCCTCAAACCTCAACCCTCAACCCTCAACATCAAACCCTAATCCCTCAACCCTTAACTCTGATCCCTCGACCTTCAACCCTATCCCTAAACCCTCAACCCTAAACCGTCAACCCTCAACATCAAATTCTAATCCCTCAACCCTTCACTCTAATCCCTCAACCCTAAACCCTCAACACTATACCTTAAACCCTAATCCCTCAACCCTAACCCTAAAGCTTGTCCCTAAACCCTAATCCCTCAACCCTCAACCCTAATCTATCATCCGTCATCCCTCAACTCTAATCCCTCATTCCTAAACCCTAAATGATATCCCTATTCCTAGACCCTCAACAGGCTCGATACTATACCTTAAACCCTAATCCCTCTACCCTCAACACTCTTATTTAACCCTAATCCCTTGACCATTAACCCTATCCCTCAACCTCAATCCTCAACCCTCAACCCTCAACTCTCAACATTAAACCCTAATTCATCAACCCTAAACCCTAATCCCTCAAACCTAAACCCTATCCCTAAACCATCAACCCTCAACACTATACTTTAAACCCTAATCCCTCAACCCTCAACCCTAAACCTTATCCCTAAACCCTAATCCCTCAACCCTCAACCCTAATCCCTCATCCCTCAACTCTAATCCCTCATCCCTAAACCCTAAATGCTATCTCTATTCCTAAACCCTCAACAGACTCGATACTATACCTTAAACTTTAATCCCTTATCCCTAAACCCTCCTACCCTATCCCTAATCCTTACACCCTCCACACTCTACTTTAACCCTAATCCCTTCAACCTCAATCCTATCCCTAAACCCTTGACCCTCGAACCTCAACCCTCAACCCTCGACGTCAAACCCTAATCCCTCAACCCTTAACTCTGATCCCTCATCTCTCAACCCTAACCCTAAACCCTAAACCCTAAACCCTCAACCATTAACGTCAAATCCTAATCCCTCAACCCTTCACTCTAATCCCTCAACTCTAAACCCTATCCCTAAACCCTCAACACTATACCTTAAACCCTAATCCCTCAGCCCTCAACCCTAAACCTTATCCCTAAACCCTAATCCCTCAACCCTCAACCCTAATCCGTCATCCCTCAACTCTAATCCCTCATCCCTAAACCCTAAATGCTATCCCTATTCCTACACCCTGAACAGAATCAATACTATACCTTAAACCCTAATCCCTTATCCCTAAACCCTCCAACCCTATCCCTAATCCTTATACCCTCCACACTCTACTTTAACCCTAATTCCTCGACCCTCAACCCTATCCCTAAACCCTTGACCCTTGAACCTCAACCCTCAACCCTCAACGTCAAACCCTAATCCCTCAACCCTTAACTCTGATCCCTCGACCCTCAACACTATACCTTAAACCCTAATCCCTATCCCTCAACCTTAACCCTTAAAACTTAAACCCTATCCCTACACCCTCAACACTTGACACTATATCTTAAGCCTTAAACCCTCATCCCTAAAGCCTCAACCCTCAATCCTTAAACCTTCAACCCTAAACCCTATCCCTAATCCCTCTACCCTCGACACTCTAACCCTAACCTTGACATTAAATGCTAATCTGTCAACCCTAAACCCTAATCCTAAACCCTCAACCCTCAACACTATACCTTAAACCCTAATCCCTCAACCGTCAACCCTAAACCTTATCCCTAAACCCTAATCCCTTAACCCTCAACCCTAATCCATCATCCCTCAACTCTAATCCCTCATCCCTAAACCCTAAATGCTATCCCTATTCCTAAACCCTCAACAGACTTAACTATACCTTAAACCCTAATCCTTTATCCCTAAACCCTCCAACCCTATCCCTAATCCTTACACCCTCCACGCTCTACTTTAACCCTAATCCCTCGACCCTAAACCCTATCCCTAACCCTTGACCCTTGAACCTCAACCCTCAACCCTCAATGTCAAATCCTAATCCCTCAACCCTTAACTCTGATCCCTCGACCCTCAACCCTATCCCTAAACCCTAAACCCTAAATGCTATCCCTATTCCTAGACCCTCAACGGGCTCGATACTATACCTTAAATGCTAATCCCTTATCCCTAAACCCTCCAACTCTATCCCTTATCCCTTAACCCTCATGATTAATAGCCTTGAACGTAAAAAAATTTGAGAGGAACATAACAAGAGCGCGTTATAACACGCTCGCGTTATGTCAAACATGATAAACAACAGACTTGCGGGAAAAATGCAAAGCAAAACAAACAACAGACTTGTTATGTCTTGCTTTGGGAATCCCAAGCCTTGGGCTTGGAATTTGCTTTGGATTTCCAACCCAAAGGCTTGGAGTGCCTTATGAACAGTCACAGATGTGTTTTTCTGTATTCTTCAAAATTTCACATAATTTCGTTCGTGCTAACCCTCAGATTTGCACGTGTTTCAAGGTCAAACAAATTGAACACATGGGTAATGTTAGGCTTTCTCTTAGTTATTTTACAATGTGATTTTTTTCATATTTTAACAATGTTAAGCCTTTCATCTTTAATTTCTTTTGTTTGTGTGTCTGTTTTTAGGCAAAAACTACTGTTTGGTCTTTTTTTCATTGTAAAATAACTATTCATTCAAATTTCAAAAAAATTACATATTTAGAAACTAGACTCCATTCTATAAATATTAAAAAAATAAAAAAATAATTTTCAATTAGTTTTCAAAATTTATAGGGGTAGCACATCCAAAATTCTATTTTTTTGGATGTGTCCACTTTGAAAATTAGTAAAAAATCAAATATTCATCAAAAAATTATCAGAAAAATTGGGCATAAACTACATGCTATTAGCTAATTTCTCACTGAAGCGATTTTAAAATACCAAAAAAAAGTTGACCTTTTGAGGGAGCCACAAAACATGCTATGTTATGTTTTTTTGACAAAAACAACACCAATTTCTATGGCTCCCTCTTTTGAACCCCTTAATCTATGCCATTTTCAAAACAAAATAGTAGTTTAGAAAGTAGACTCGGAGCACTATGAACATTATTTTGGTTGTATCTCCAAATTTTGAGTGTAACTATGCTCAATTTCTCATCCAAGGCCAGTATTTCCTGATTTCAGAAAAAAAGTGGCCACTTAAGACCCCTTTTTGGTCCCCCATCTTCCTGCACTTACCCATAGAGGTAAATTTATTTCATTTGAAAGTTGCACAAGTTGATCAGTTAAATTTGGAGATGATTATTGTTTACAGATTACTGGAAAGGGTACAGTTCTCTGAGCAAATAATACACCTTTAGAAGATGTTTATTTTGTTGAAGGATTAACTCATAATCTGTTGAGTGTAAGTCAAATTTGTGATAGTGGTTTTAATGTAGTCTTTACATCTCAAGGCTGCAAGATTCTCAAAAATGCCAAATAGGTCATTGCATTAGGTTTGAGAACTAAAGGTAATATTTATAATCTACATGAGTCTGCTAATGAATGCAAAAACAACTTATGTTTTGAGTCAAATTGAAAAAAGTAAACTCTGGCATAGGAGGTTGGGACATATAAACTATGATAACTTGGTCAAAATCAGTCATAATAAAAATATTAGACATATGCCTGCTCTTTCCAAGCCTAAAAATCTGGTTTGTAAAGAATGCCAACAAGGCAAACAAACAAGAAATGTTTATAAGTCTACAGAACAATTTGTTGCGAAACCTTTATAGTTAGTTCACACTGATTTATGTGGTCCAACCAAGACAAAATCCTTGAATGGCGAAAGATATTTTATGTTATTCATAGATGATTATACAAGAATGACTTGGGTCACCTTTTTAAAGCATAAATCTGAAGCTTTAGAAAAATTTAAGATTTTTAAAAGCATGGTAGAAAGAGAATTAGATCTAAAACTAAAATGTTTAAGGTCAGATAATTGTGGATAATATACTTCCACTGTGTTTCTCAAGTACTATGAAAAACATGGAATAAAGATATAGTTTTCAGCTCCTAGAACACCTCAACAAAATGGGGTGGCTGAAAGAAAGAATAGGACTGTAAAAGAGATGGCTAGAACTATGCTTCACGATGCTAGACTTTCTAATGCTTTCTGGAAAGAAGCAGTTCATACAACAGTTTATATTTTAAACAAGGTACAAATAAGAGTCAAAACCAAGTATACTTCCTATGAACTCTGGTATGGAAACAAAGCTAATGTATCTTATTTTAAAATCTTTGGCAGCAAATGTTACATAAGAAGAGAAGATCATTTAGGAAGTTTTGAATCACGATGTGATGAAGGAATCTTTTTGGGTTACTCTACTCATAGTAAGGCCTATAAATGTTATAATAAAAGATTACGAAGAGTAGTTGAAAGCTCTAATGTGAAAGTGGTTGAGAATTTACAGCAAGAACTGCAATCCCAATTTTAACTAGTTGAAGAAATTATTCAAGGAGAACCAAGCACAAAAGAAGAATCAGAGAAATCTGAAGAAGAATCTGAATCAGATTCTGTAGTACCTCAAGGACAAACTGTAAGTCCCAACACTGATACTCCTAAATCTTCCATTTATACTCCTAGAATATTGATACAAAAGAATCATCCAAGTGATCATGTTATTGGTGATTTAGACTCTGGCATACAAACCAAACGAAAGACTGCTCAATTAAATCAATAGGTTCATGTTTGTCTAGTTTCTCAATTAGAACCTAAAACTTATGCTGAAGCTAGTCAAGATGATTTGTGGGTTCAGGCTATGTTAGATGAGTTAGCTCAAATAGAGAAAAATAACACTTGGGAACTTGTTCCATGACCTAAAGATAAAAATGTTATTGGGGCAAAATGGGTTTTCTGAAACAAACTTGATGAAAATGGAACTGTTGTCTGAAATAAGGCTAGACTGGTCTGTAAGGGTTACTCACAGATAGAAGGTATTGATTTTGATGAAACTTTTGCTCCTGTAGCAAGACTAGAAGCCATCAAAATGTTCCTCACATATTCTGTTTATAAAAACTTCAAAGTCTATCAAATGGATGTTAAAACAACATTTTTAAATGGAGACTTAGAAGAGGAGGTTTATATCGATCAACCAGAAGGTTTTGTTAACAAGGACAAACCACATCATGTTTACAGATTGAAGAAGGATCTTTATGGGCTTAAACAAGCTCCTCGAGCTTGGTATGCCAAACTTGATAAACATTTACAATCACAAGGCTTCACTAGAGGGGGAGTTGATAGTAATCTATATTTTATGACTAAAAATTATCACATCTTGATAGTGGTTGTATATGTTGATTACATAATTTTTGGCAGTGATGATGATGAACTCAGTTTGTATTTTCCTCAGGTCATGATTGCATAGTTTGAAATGTCCATGCTGGGTGAACTTTCTTTCTTTCTTGGTCTACAGGTTTCTCAGCTCCAAGAAGGTATATTCCTTTCTCAAACAAAATATGCAAAAGAAATGTTGAAAAGGTTTTAGATGGATGAATGTAATCCTGTTAGTACACCTATGGAAACTGGTTGCAAATTAAGTGCTGAAGTTGACAAACCTGATATTGATCAAACTTTTTATCGGTCTATCATTGGCAGCCTATTGTATCTAACTGCCACTAGGCCTGACATTATGCATGCTATTTGTTTAGTTGCTCGCTTTCAATCTACTCCCAAACAAACTCATCTCAATGCTGTTAAAAGAATTCTTAGATATATCCAAAGAACATTGGATTATGGTCTCTGGTATTTGAGACATTCTAATTTTACTCTAACAACATATACAGATGCTGATTGGGCTACCAAGTATATTAATATCAGGTATCATTTTCTTCGTGATAAAGTTCTTCTTAATGATGTTATCCTGGATTATGTTGCTTCAGCTGATCAAGTGGCTGACATTTTTACGAAGCCACTTTCCCGAGTAGTGTTTGAGGGTCTCCGAAAAAAGCTTGGGGTTCTCTCTTTTTCTTCTTTGCATTAATCTTTCTTCCCTTCTAGACTCAGGGGGAGTTGCTTGATATGTTCTCTTGGTCATTCTTCTTCTTGAGACAGTTGTTCTTTTTTTTATATCTTGTTACTTCTGGACTATTTGACAGTGGTGTTCCAATTGTTGCCAGCTCTGGCAGTTGGGATGTTCTCTCTATGGCCTCTAACAGTTTTTTTTTTCTCCTTTGGCCTTATTGTTAAAAGGGGGAGAGCACAATCTATCTCTGTCTGATATTGAAAAATCTTGGTAAGCATCTTGGTTAGAAAAATCTTGTCTCTGTCTGATATTGAAAAATCTTGGTAAGTATCTTGGTTAGAAAAATCTTGGTAAGCATCTTGGCTGATTTCTTCCTCTACTCAGTGGTCTACTCAGTTGTTGCCATCTGTTGTTGTGGCTACTACTCAGTGGTCTCCTCAGTGGTTGCTATATATTGTTGCTCACTGGGTATTGCTTAGTGATATTGATGATATATGTACTCAGTGGTCTTCTCAGTGGTTGCTACATGTTGTTGCTCAGTGGGTATTACTCAGTGATATTGATGATATCTGGCTTTATTATCTATTTGTTCTTAAGCATGACTCTGGCACTGGACAGTTGTTACTATACTCTGGTACTATTATTGGTTATTGTCTATTTGTTCTTAAGCATGACTCTGGCACTGGACAGTTGTTACTGTACTCTGGTACTATTATTGGTACCGATATTGGTAGATTCTTAATGATATCTGGCTTTTGTAGTCTCTTGCATCTGCAGAATTGGTACTTATATCTGACTCTTGCATCTGGAAAATTGGTTCTTGTATCTGAGTTTGCATCTGAGGAATTGGTAAATCTAATATTATTTTTTGATATCTGTGTTGGAATGGTAAGGTTTGACATCAATGCCAAAGGGGGAGTTTTTTTTAACTCCAGTTGGCACTTTTAGTTGGCAGTGATGTCAAAGGTGGTAACGTGTTTGATGTTCCACTTGGCATCGACTTGTTGGCTTGGCAACATTTGCATTGTTGAAGTGATAAAGTTGGGCTTAAATATTTTGTGTAGCATAAGTGGTAAAGATGAATGTTGTGTGTTCTAATGTTTTTATTGAACACCGGTTGCAAGGTTGTTGATAGGACTAAATGGTCATCTTTCCTTTATCTTTTGAAGCCCTCTTTAGGGCAAATTGCATCGGCCAGTCACCAATCTTAAGTGGTTGTATCTTTGTTATTTGGCATTTCATTTCATAATGCATTTTCGTAGGGTTTGCAAGAATACTCATGAAAAAAAATAGGTCTTTGGAATCTGCCTGTTGACTTCGTGAGCTGCAAGCACATCATGAAAGATTATGGGTCTTCAAAAAGGTTGGAGCTTTGACTGCATAGCCCGTAGCTGTGCCATTATCATTGCAAGGTAAAAGTGGCAATGGTCAGTCAAAGATTCTGAATCTGTTTTTATTGTGGCCGTCAATATATTTGTAAGTATAATCTTGAAAGCTTATTTCTCTTTATCTGCAGAGTTGTTGTTAAAGAAATGAGTAAATATCTTTATCAAGGGTTTATTTCCGCACTTCCATCTGTCAAAGGTTTTTTTTAAGAATGCCATTTATGTAAAAGCTTGTATTCTTTAAAATAGTTTCTTATAGATCTGTGGCATTTCTGTGCACCACCAACTGTGTTTTGTTCGTCAGTGTTATGGAATCTTTTATAAACTTTTGTTGGCCATTATTTATCTTGAAACCCTAGGGTTTCACCTGGGTTATTGGTAGTTGGGCCTGGCAGTTATACCTTCTAACCCTATTGAGGGTTAACAGTTTTTTCCTTCTTTGAACTATCTCTGTTCTTTCTGATCAAGAAGGTTAATGGTGCTTATGTGATTTATAGATACAATTATAAAACTGTCGATTGGTTTCTATTTCAGTTGTTTTTTGGAACTGCCTATAGAAAAGGTTTCTGAAAAGGAATATAGACAGTTGTATAAAAGGATATAATGTAAATGATGTGAGTGAAAAATAATAATATATTTTGTGTGGTCTGCACTCACATTGTTGGCAATATATGCTTTAAAGAAACAAAGTATTCCTACGTACGAAAATGTTTTCAAAAATTGTGTAATCTTTGATATGCCAGTGAGGCAATGTATTCGGTGAGATTGTAAGCTAGTGAGGCACTGTAATCAGTGCGATTCTTAAGCCAGTGAGGCAATTTTTTGAGTGGTTTTATGCCAAGGGCTTTCCACTCAGGACAAATCTCTGTGTCTCTATTTTTGTGGTATGCTTCTAGATCTGTTGTCAAATATTATAACTTTCATTCTTTTATCTTATCTTATTGGCACAGTTCTTGTGATATAGAACATCTATACTCAGTTGATTTAATTGTTTAAATATAAGTTTTTGTTTCAATTTGCAAAACATATCTGTAAGTGCAAAAAGTTGTCTAGATACTAATTCACCCCCCACCTCTTAGTATCTCTACCAGTCTAACATCTCTAAATAAGCTCTTATTCTAACCCTAGTGGATTTTACATAATCTCTCTAAATCTCCCTCTCCCTTCTCTTTTTTTTTCTCTCTTTTATTTTTTTATAAATTGTTAATAAATATATTTATTAGTACAATGTAAGAATTTACTATTTATTAATTCTTTAAAATATAATTATATATAAATTTAAACAATTTAAATATGTTATATAACTATATTAAATATTGTAAATAAATAATATATAACTAAAATCTCATATTATATAAAATTAAAATATTAATAACTTGAAAAATATACATAAAACTTTTATATATAATCTATCTATTCATGTATAAAATTAAAATATGAATGTGTATTTAAAAATTTATAAATTTATGAATCAAATATTTTCATACAATATGTTAATGTTGTCCACATTTGAATTTTTAAATCCATAATTCCATGAAATATGGCTATCATTGGAATGTAAGAGCTTTAAAATTTTAATATTAAAAAGGAGGATCCCTTAAATATTATTTAAATAATATTTAAATATAAAATTTGGGAGAATCTGAGGCACTTAAATTTTGTTTATAAATTATATTGTTCATTGAATTTTTTTAAAAAATAAAGGACAAACAATATATTTTTAATCATATTAAATAAAAGTCATTTTGTATTTAGATTAAATATAAGTAATTATATTTTAAAGAAGTAATAAATAGTAAATTCTTACATTGTACTAATAAATATACTAGCACTTGCACCCATAGGACGTTCAAGGAATACGCTACAACCTTAGAAAAATTTCCTACGACAATTCCGAGCACTATAATGCTCACATGGCTAATTATAAGTATATTAAATATTTAAAATAAATAATATATAACTAAAATCTCATATTATATAAAATTAAAATATTAATAACTTGAAAAATATACATAAAACTTTTATATATAATCCAACTATTCATCTATAAAATTAAAATGTGAATATATATTTAAAAATTTAAAATCATAAAGCTAATGTTGTTCACATTTGAGTTTTTAAATCCATAATTTCATGAAATATGACTATCATTGGAAAGAAGGGGCTTTACAATTTTAATATTAAAAACAAGGATCCCCTAAATATTATTTAAATAAAATTTAAATGTTAAATTTGATAAGATGCTTAAATTTTGTTTCTAAATTAGATTGTTCATTCCAAATTAAAATATACTTGACTTTTACAAATTCATAATTATTGAATATATTAAAAATCAATGAGTATTTAAAACTTTAAAAAAAATCAACAACAAACAATATATTTTTAATCTTATTAAATAAAACCCTATAGAATATTGATTAAAGAGAAAAACAATACATATTAGCAGAAGTTGTGAGCAATTAAAGTACTAATACCAAATACACATATATGCCCTTCCCCATGAAATATGAAATGGAAAACACACACACACATTGAACAATTTAATATACATTTAAAATATTTAATATAATAGTTAATTATCTCTCATATATTTAATTCAAATTATAAATACTTTATTCCATATAAATAAGTATAAATAATATTGTTTTAAAATTAAATAACTATTATATTAAATATTATAAATATTATAAATGTTAATTAACTATTGTAAATATATATCTATATATGCCAAAAAAGACATCCGCGCTATGTTTGTGTTTTTTAAATGTATTAAAGGGGCGCAAGAATGTACAATTTAAATGCCTTATAAACCATTTTTTTAAAACACTTCTCTCAAAAAGATTTTAATTAAATCCTTTTCTATTTAAGACTTTTTAAGTGAGCCCTTTTTATATTCAATCAGAGCTTCACGAGGGTAGGTAAATGATGAGACATGAAAACCACGGGGAACTAAAGGCAGGGAACATTTAAATGATACCAGACGGTTAATGCAAGTTGCAATATAAAATAAAACTAATAATAATAATACCTCATATTCAAAGGCAATCTGGAAATTATCTCCGGCTAGGGGCAATCTCCTCAATGTGTACCAAATAAGCCGACTAATAACTAAAACAATGGTTTACAGGAAAAAAGGTGAAAAATAGTGAAAAACAGTGAAGGAAGGCGTCGAAATCGAACGGTTGATGGTGCTGCAATCGTCTTGCATGCCTCTACAACAACTGAGACCGTGGATGAACAAAATCAGCTCTCTCTCTCACAAAGGGAATGCCTTCAGCATAATTAAGTATCTTAAATACATTTATTTTAAAAAATTGATAAATTTGAGTTTTGAGCTATTTTATTTATGTAAGAGTTATTTTATTTTATTTTTTGGCCAATAGGCCATTCTATATGTGCACACATCTTATAACTGCCAAAAATTTGGTAGTCCTAAAAATAATTATTTTTTTTGTTGTCCAAAAATTAGTTGTCCTTCAATTTTTTTGGGCCCTCTTCTCACATGTCTGTTCTTCTCACGCTGGAAAAATATCATGTTAGAAAACATCTTATGTCTTTCAAATGTACCCTGCCGAATACTCTACGATTTCTATTCTATTTGTTTTCAAAGAAAAGTTAAAATGGTTGCAAGATTGAGGTGAGCTGAAGGGGAGTGCAAACAGAAAATTAAAAAATCGCCTTCTGAGGTTCCAACGCCATGGAGGAATTTTTTTTAAAGGTATTTGATTAGTTCTTTGTTTTTCTAGCACAAAACCTAAATTCTGTTTGCACCACATTTTCTTTTTTAAATATGCCAAAAATTTCAATGTTTATTTCCTCACTCTGGTTTGGGGGTTTTGTAGCATGGCAGGGTTTTATCCATTTTGTATTCTTCCTATTACGTTTTCTTGAATTGTTTGAGAAAGAGAAAATGCTTCATTATTCATTCGATGATCAAAAGCGCAAATACATCCATTATATATTGAGAGAGTTGGTTGACAGTTATATGGTTATTTGAAACTGAACCAACCAAACTATATGGTTATATCAAACTAAACACCATATAAAACTAAACAGCGAACCATAACAATATAATGCCAACATTCCCCCCCTTATTACATTGTTCTTGCAATAGTACCAAGGTACACCCCCCCCCCCTTAATGCTAAAATACTCAACAAAGCCAATTACATAGTATGAATACATATTTTATAGAAGATCTTCTCCCAAAAAATAAATCTTGAACCAAGCGGGGCTCCATCACGCTGTCTCGTCTGCCCTCGGAAAGGTGTAGCTTCGAGCTGTGTTCTTGAGCTCTTTAGTCCCAAGCTCTCAAATCACAGAGTCTTGAATTATTTGACAATGAACCCTAAGAGATACGACAGATCTCTGCCATGTTGTCTAGTGACCGCGAAAAGATATAATTCAAGATCACATATTTTTTGAAGCTCACTAGACAACAATCCATATTGAACTCAACACCAAATCCCAAACTTGTCTCCAAAACAAAATCTTCACAAAACATACATTCTTCAAATCTATCAGTGCCGTCACTATCAACCAAGAAAAGAAAAACAACCAAAACCAAAAACGCTTCTCATGCAAAGCATCATCTCAAAGTGAGAAGCTAACTTGAGATGATGGAAAATCCTCCATCCTCTGATGCCGCCAGCCTCCAATATGACCCTGTTACACTTTAACCAATTGATGTCTTGGATGAGTCTTTAGAGGCCTCATTAGGAATAGATGATGGGGAGTGCACAGTGAAAACACAGAATGGGACCCACTTTCCCTTTTCGGCAACACGTTGTCCGTCAGCCACTTTACAACTTATCTCTCTGAAGTCTTAGTCACTCCGATGTGAGGTTCAACACTCCTTGCCTATCGGCAAGAAAATCACCATCAATCGTCTTTGAACTTGTCACTCTGACATTGCAACTCTTCTCAATGGGTGACTCTACGCTTCTTGCCTATCGGCAAGAAAAGTGCTATTGGCTACTTTAGATTCTAGTTCGCTGATACACCGATCACTCTGATGTCACCTTTGACTCTCATTTGTCAGCAAGACAATTACTATTGGCCACGTTAGAATTTGCTTCACTGATACGCTGATGACTTTTGTCTTTAGTGAGACTCTTTTTGTCGGCGAGCACTTACAAACTCTAGCCGATGCGCCGATGGACCAACTCCCTCAGCGAGACTGCTCAACTTCAATGGATTTGTTGTGAGTCCCAGCGATACGCTGATGCACAGTTTGTTTTGTCCTTCTTCAACTAAAACCTAGCACATGGAGATGCTAGGTCACCCTACTCTGCAAAACATTCTATCTGGATCCTCTGCACTGTCGAACACAAAAATAAATACTTGTACAACGAAGCCATTCCACTGATTTTGACAGAAATCGTACCAGTGGAATGCTTCACATCGATATACTGCAATAATGTAAAGCACATAAAGAATAAAAATCTACAGTGATACAAATTGCAGTTATAGGGAATGGAAGTCAAATTGACGGAACATAATAGTTTTATTTCTCCTTAGAACAATACACAATCCCCTTCACACTTCTCCTTCCTCTCATTCGATGGTTCCTTCCTTTGGTTGTTGTCAACTCAACCTATCAGCAGTTGGAAAACCAACCAATGCAAACAGTTGGGAGACCAATTGATCCAAAACTGTTTCAAACTGTCCTACTGCCCTGTTTTGGCACTATGTGATTACAATATGACAAAAGTGTGTTTTAAGTCGCTTTGGACTTACAAAATTGGTTCTAGGTCTTGAAGAACCTAGATACAAACTGAAATGACATGCATTGGTCAAATAGACCTTATTACAACACAAAACATGATTTTCTAGGTGCTCCTGCACCAATAGAAAAGATGGCCCTGAAAGCATAAGTTATCTTTAACATATGTGCATTCATGATGATAATATCAAATTGATCCAATGATAGACCCATATACTAATCAGCTTTATACCTTCTATGTAATTACTATGATGTAAAACAAATTTCAAACCATAGATGTCTTACAAAGCAACCAAACTTCTTACAAAATCTCTTATTTCTCCAATTATTAAACCCTAAACTTAAATCTGCATAATCCTTGACTGTCACTGCCTCTATCACTATCCACTGCAACACCTTTAGTATGAAATTAAATCAGAATCATGAATTCAGATATATGTTCCAACTCCCACACTAATAAAATACTTTCTCCTTATACGCAGTAAAAACTGTACATTACCTAAATCATTTTGATCTACTCCTTATTTTATGTTACTTGTCAAATGGCTTAACCTGAAATGTCACTTACTTCCACCAAACATGGCAAGCTTCCACCATAACTTCCGCATTTGACATATAGGTAAATAAATTTATTACTGCTAAATGGGGAAGATCAACGTTCTCTCTACACAGTCAGTATTTCTACTGACTTAAAATATTATGTTGCCGTTTGTATATAACCGACAATGCCCCCTTTGATGAATAAATGAAGATAATAAATGACAATGGCTCAAGTTGTATTCTTCTACGTTTCATTATATAAGTATCATACCTGAAAGCCCACGCATCTTTTCCATCTTGGCTATATTGAGATCGTTTTAGACACTCATGATCCTAATTCTACAAACCATGTTACAAAAATTTGCATATATAAAAGGTGCACCAAACTGGTAGGCCAACCGTTTGTGTCAGGTAAAACATATTACTTGTTGCAAACACTGGGGTGATTTCCAGCAATCTCTTCTCCCACGCACAGCAATAGATTGAAACAAGACTGAAATTCAGTTATAAAAAAAGGGTAGCATAATAATATTCAATTCGTTCACCAAGAGACTGCAGTTTCAAACTTGGGATCAGGAAACTCATAGGGCCAAGGGCGATCAACATTCACTGGCAGTGCCTTCAACCATTAGAATCCAATCAGCATTCACCTGCAGTGTCTTCAATCGTTAGAAACCTCAAGCAGGCCATTGCTCTGATAGATTTCAACGCCTTCTCTTTAGATCGCTTAACCTTTCAAATGTAGGGAGTTGAGCTGGCCGTTTCTCCCAAAAGGCGCACCTATCGGGAAACCGCTACCATCCCAGATAAAGACCAATGGGAGGCGGTTAAGCCATGTCACAAATCTTGAAGGGGGACGCTGACTTTTTTGCCAACAATCCCCCCCTCAGCGTTACCCAAGGGGATTCGAACCCGTAACCTGGCTCTGATACCACTTGTAGGGAGTTGAGCTGGCCGTTTCTCCCAAAAGGCGCACCTATCAGGAAACCGCTACCATCCCAGATAAAGACCAACGGGAGGCGGTTAAGCCATGTCACGAATCTCGAAGGGGGACACTGACTTTTTTGCCAACATCAAATGCCTCACATCACACAAGACTACTCTAATACCAAATGAGAAAGAGAAAATGCTTCATTATTCATTCGATGATCAAAAATGCAGATACATCCATTATATACTGAGAGAGTTGGTTGACAGTTATATGATTATTTGAAACTGAACCAACCAAACTATATGGTTATATCAAACTGAACAGCGTATAAAACTAAACACTGAACCATAACAATGTAATGCCAACATTGTTAAGGAATATTTAATCATTAGTGTTGAAATTGTAGTATAAATTTTTATTTTGGCTGTGGTTTGTTAGGCGTACTTTACATAGTTTATTACTTTTGGCAAAATATGTTTTGTTAGTGGTTTCGGGCAGTATGTTTATGTTTGAGTTTCGGCGAGTAGTTACTCTTGATCGGTACAATGGTTGACGACGGTTGGCAACCGTCGGCCAAACTATATATGTTCTTGTTACGCCATTGTATGGACAGGGAGTTTTTGGATTGTATTTGGACTTACTGTTCTGAGTAATATATGCAGTTGATCTTTTAAGTACCATTCCCGGTTGTTCTTTCTGGTTATTATTCTCGTACAATGTAATTTATTTCAGTGCACTATGATAATGCAAATATCCTTCTTGGTTACTCTGTCTGAAACCAATTAGACCACTTAGGCAGTAAAGATTTTGGCGCCGTTGCCTAAGTGAATCCGGTGAACATCCAGACGGGAGAATGGCAGCATAATGGGGCAACCGGTCGATACTGACGAAGAGGTACGAGACAGAAAGCACGTAGAAGAAATAATACAAGAAATTCAAGAAGAACGCGAGGAAAGCGTTAGAGAAGAGAATGAACCCAGAAGTCGGGAAGATGAAGTAACTCAGGAATTAGTCAAACTGTGGTTACTATCAGTCGGACAATACGTGCGAGACGAGTCTATCCGCCGAGAGGTTCCACAGGAGGTTATTTCAGAGAACCTGCGTGTTAATAGCGAAGTGGATAATCTTCTGGACCGCATTCCTCGACTTATGGCAAGGAACTTGATAGCCTTCCAAGATATTCGAGAAGAAAGAGAGAGGGAAGTGCGACGACAACAAATTCTCAGAAGATATGAAGAACGTCTGAAACAAGAAGAGGAGGAACGAGACGGCGATCGCCGTCGCACACCGTACAATTGAGAAAGGGTAAGCATAATTAATGCCCATACAACTGAATAAGGACAAGAATAAATTACCAGTAGGGCACGCAACACCAGAAGAAATAGTACGAAAATCATTAAGACTAAAGGAACAAGAAGAACGTAGAAAAAGATTGAAACAGATTATTGAAAAAGAAAATGAACAACATGAAGAGATAGATCAAGGAGGTGATGAACATAGTTTTAGAACGCCAATAACCAATAAAGGGAAAGAAAATAATCTGACAGAAGAACTAGAGAATAGTATACGTCGGATTGTGGCATTGTCCATTTCAAACGAAAGGCCGCGGAACAGAGGACCTGAGCCCAAGACCCCTGCCCAGAGGGAAAACCAAGGAGAGACAGAGGAAACTCGAAGTGTAGAGGACGCCGGAACCGGAAGTGGGAAGGAACCGTACGTGGCCGGCAGTGTCGGGGAGACACCGGAACGACACGGTAGAACCAGTCCAGTCGGGTCAAAAACACAAAGAGGGTACCTCGGGAAAAAGATGGTGACCCCACCGGCAAGTGAAAGGCAGAAGTTGCTGAAGTTCATGGGGAACGGGTCAGAGGATCCTGTCCGACACTGTAAGACGTGTGAAACCATTTGGGTGGCAAACGGACAAGAGGACGAAGATTACTGGGTAAAAGCGTTTCCAGCGATGCTAAGAGGTATTGCCATTGACTGGTACACAGAACTAGAGGCAGCACAAAAGACCTCATGGGACGAACTCAGGAAAGCCTTCGAGAACGAATTTAAACTCCTCAGAGACGACAACAAGATTGTCGCTGAAATCTACAGTACCAAACAAGGGAAGAATGAAAACATAAGGGCATATAATAGAAGGCTCAAAGAGTTACTCGGGAAACTAGAAACACAGCCAGCCGATGGACTGAAGAAAAGATGGTTCATTGAAGGGCTAGTTTCATCATTAAGAAAAAAGATGAAAGTGGTGCCCCCATCGTCGTACGCAGAAGCATACAATCGGGCAATGGACATAGAAAGCGAAAGCAAAACATCATCCCGAAGTAAAAGAAGAACTGAAGATGATGACAGTACGGGAGATGACAGCAGTGAGAACGAGTCAAAAACCATACAGGCACTGAGAAGGGACATGATCCACATGATGAAGGAAATGAAAACAGATAAAGAGACAACGAGAGAAGGTAGGGAGTTATGGTGCACAGAGTGCAATGGCGAGGGTCACATAAAGGCAAATTGCCCGAGAAAATTATTTTGTGACATATGTCAGGTAATGAGACATTCAATCAAGGAATGTCCATTCAACTTGAAAGCAAGAAGTACCCAAGTGCTGTTCACCCAAGGAGAATCATCAACTCCGCCGACCACACCACCGAAACCTCAAAATAGTCCGAACGCATCCCCGGGAGGATACAGGAATAACAGAAGGTTCAACAATAACAGCCCAGAAATAGATTGCAGTACGACAGTAAGGGGCCACCAATAATACAGTGCCGGCAGTGCAACGAGTGGGGACACTTCGCCAGAGAATGCCCCAGCAACAATCAGAACACAGTGAATGCATTGTGCAAATGGTGTGGACCTGGGGATCACGAGGAAAAAGACTGTCCGAAGCAGAAAGGAGTGAACCTTATCAATCTCAGGGAAGATGAGGAAGAAATCTGGGCTATCACCCGAGCACAGTGGAAAAAGGCCACTTATCTAGATCCCTGTACGGAAAAAGAAAGACTCCGAGAGGCACGGAAAGAAGTGGAAGTTGCCATGAGAACCGAACGAAAGAATTTAGACAAAAAGGTGATACGATCGGAATCAGATAAGCACATAGCAAGTCAAGTGTTGCAAACTACCGTACCAATCAAATTGGCAGACCTTCTCCAAAGCTTGCCTCAGTTAAAAGTAGCAATATCCAAGGTACTGGAGGACAACCCGCACGAAGACCAAAACCTCACAACGGAAGATGTTATAGTAGAACCACCGCCAACGAGAGAACAAGTACTCGACCCGAGGTTGCTGGCGATTGATACTGGGAAGAAACCGGCTGTAGTACGCATGGAAATCCTTGGATGAAATTTGACAAATACTATAGTCGACGGGGGATCCGGAGTAAATGTACTACCAGAAGTGACCTGGAAGAGCCTCGGGAAGCCTACTCTATGGCCACAAAACTTCCAGTTAGTGGGAGCCGACCAGCACGGGATCAAGGCACTGGGAGTGCTAATGGCTCAAAAGGTAAGAATCGGTACCCAGCAATTCTTGTTAAATTTTGTAGTCATAACAGCACAAAATGCATCATATGATGCATTACTCGGCCGAGGATGGCTAGTAGCCGCCAAGGCCAACCACAACTGGAAGAAAAACACTCTGTCCATAGAAAATAGACGTAGGAGGTTTGTCATTGACTTGAAGACACAAACCGTCAGTGAAGAGTTGGCGTCAGATTCTGACTCAGATGGAGGGGACTCGACAGTAAGTAGGAATGGGCCGATGGAGCCCGATGATGAAGGGGTGTTGAAATTACAAGAATGCTCAGAAGATGAGACAAATTCATGCGGCGGGCTATTCCATTGGCAGATGGAAGACTACGAGTTTTTTCCGCCACAGTGTAATATGATTTCAATAAAAGAAGTCGGCAAGAGCTCTCCGACGAATAGTACAAGTCCTGGCAGTGTAAGTCCTGACAGTGCAAGTCCTGGCAGTACAATTCTTGGCAAAACTCGGCCGAAGAGTGAAACAGTAAGCAACTCTCGAACTACTGGTGCAAGTCTCAGCAACTCTTGGCTGACTAGTAAAACACTCGGCAACATTGGGCCGAGTGAAACATTGTTGACGAAGGAAGCACTTGATGGATTGACAAACACTCGACCACTTGGTAAGAGCGAACCAGTAACAAGTGACAAAGGGGAGGAAGGTAATAATCAGCCAGAAGTAAGTAACGCTTTTCCTGAAACATATGAAGAGTATAAGGAAGGAGAGGTTATAATAGGAAATACACCAGAGCAACTAGTGGCAGAGACAAGTCGACCAGAAAAGGCACATAAAGAAAATATAGAGGGTGATGCCAAGATAGATGATACACTTGCACATAAATTTGAACCAGACAAGGTGATCAGGTATGAAAAGCCATTGACAAACACGGTGAATCAGGGTGATGGAACTAATGACGAGAACCCAGCATTGAAAGCACCAGCCAGAAAGAGAGCATACGGAAGGAATAAGGAGACTGTCAAATCACCCTCACAACAAAACTCTAGAGAAGGGAAAAATATCAAGAGACATTCCACGGGACAAATTACGCGATAAGAAATTGTTACAGTTGCAGAGGTGGATAACAGGTGGACCCCGCCGGAGAGAAACATAAAAACTCTATTCAGTTGGCTATGGATGGAAAATTAGAAAAAACAGAAAAAATAAATGTCGGGGAAAAATTGGAACCCAATAAAAAAAAAGAGGCAAAAACAAAAATAAAGTAAAAAAAATATGACCTAATACAATAAAAGGCAGGTCGTACCATTATATGTCACATTGGTTGCATTAATCGCAAAAGAGTTGAGCGGACCGTACCATATGAGGTCTTTGCAAACAACTTTTCCGTACGAAGTACCTCTTTCAGACACTGTACGGATTGCCTGGCAGTTCTGCCGTACGGATCCTCCATTCTCAGCCGTACGAGTTACAGATTCCGCTGTACGGATCCTAATCATTCAAGACGTACGGATTTCCCTGGGGAGTTCCTTGTTGGCCGTACGGATTTTCTTGTACAGATTCCGTCGTATGGAACCTAATCATTTTGGCCGTACGGATTTTCCTGGCGAGTTCTTGGTTGGCCGTACGAATTTTCTTATGCAGATTCCGTCGTACGGATCTTAATCATTCAGGACGTACGGATTTCAGCATTGACGCACAGATTTTCGTTGAGCAAGTTGCCGTACGGATTTTTCGAATCATACGAATTGCTGGTACATGTACGGATTTCAACACTGACGTACAGATTTTTGCTGAGCTCCTCCATATGCCGTACGGATTTTCATTTCTGTCGTACGTGTCTCTCCGAACAAGCCTGCCGTACGGATTTCTCTGCAGCTACCGTACGGATTTCCTTGCTCACCGTACGAGTTTTTTCTGCCAGCCGTACGGAAACCAGACTCAACTGCCGTACAGATTTCTCTGCAGCTGCCGTACGGATTTCTTTGCTCGTCGTACAATTTTTTCTTGCCAGCCGTACGGAAACCAAACTCAACTGCCGTACGAATTTCTCTGCAGCTTACGTACGGATTTCCTTGCTCGTCGTACGTGTTTTTTTTCCTGCCAGCCGTACGGAAACCAGATTCAAAAGAACCGTGCAGTCTTGAGGCTGTACAATCCAAGTGTCAGATTCGAGAAAAGAGAAAATAACGGTCATAACTGAAACATGAGTATAAAAGAGGTCAGAATGTCATTTTCACCGGCAAACAGAGTCACCAGAGCACAAGGCAGAGGAAAGCAAATTTAGATATCAGGAGGTGCTTAAGGCAGAAAAAAAACAGCTGCCACAGGAAGCCTAGCTCACATAATTAGAAAGGGACAAAGCCGATGCACTCAGAGCAGAACTAGAAGCCACAAAGGAGTTGGCCGAAACTCAGGCAGCACAGGAAAAAAACAAAACAGCAGTTGATCGAGGCTGCCCAGATGGTATGTCTCACCAAAAACAAGCATATCATTGCCACGACACATCTGAAGCAAAGGACTGAGGAGGTTTACAGGCTTCGGCAATTAGTTCAACCTCAGCAGGAGGCTCTTGGTTCAGCACGGACGGCATCCACACCTCCAGGGACGTCCACTGACCCTCCTACTTCATAGTTCATTTGGGCTCTTGTTTGTAGTCGTCTGGAAGACGACAAGTTTTTTTTGGGGGGGATGATGTTAGGCGTACTTTACATAGTTTATTACTTTTGGCAAAATATGTTTTGTTAGTGGTTTCGGGCAGTATGTTTATATTTTAGTTTCGGCGAGTAGTTACTCTCGATCGGTACAATGGTTGACGACGGTTGGCAACCGTCGGCCAAACTATATATGTTCTTGTTACGCCATTGTATGGACAGGGAGTATTTGGATTGTATTTGGACTTACTGTTCTGAGTAATATATGCAGTTGATCTTTTAAGTACCATTCCCGATTGTTCTTTCTGGTTATTATTCTCGTACAATGTAATTTATTTCAGTGCACTATGATAATGCAAATATCCTTCTTGGTTACTCTGTCTGAAACCAATTAGACCACTTAGGCAGTAAACATGGTTGAGAATCGGGATGACTGAGAACATCAAAGGAGATCATTAATTCATCATAGAAAGAGCATTGGAAAAAAACCAGGGCATTTCTGTGTCTAAAAAGAGAAAAATAATAGATGCATTTTACAGATTTTATGAAATTTTCACTCATATAATTAGGTCATGAGGGTCTTTTAGTGAAGCTTTGGTTACAGTTAAAAGGTAGAGCTTGTGGTGAATCAAACTCATGACATTTAATTAGTAGAAGAAATGAGTGTTTAAAAAAACAAAAAAAATCTTTTCGGATTTTTTGTGTTTTGAAGATGGCAATGCAGCCAGAGTATTTGTGTGATGTGCTGGTGTTGCCAAAAACGTTGTACAACAGGTTTTGTTTGTTCTTTCTTTCCTTTATTTATTTTTGTCTCGGATTAGTAATTTCATAGGTTTGTCTGTAATTAGTTCAATGTCAGAATTTGGACATGGCTGTGCTGCACAATTAAGTTTTGTTTCAGGAAAAAAGGCTACAGATTTTTTTGCTTCGCTGATTTTTCACCTTTTCTAGGCTTTGTTGTTAACTTTTAATTTTTTGTTTAAGAATGTTAGAATCTCTATGTTTTGTTGTAGAATGAGGAATTTTGTTTGCTCAGCTGCTTCTAATGTAGATGTTTATGAGTTAGAACCATCCCAGTCCTACCATGCACAAGGTTTCTTTCATAATTGCTTTCTTTTTTTAGTTTTTTTACTTTGTTTATGGTGTTCTCCAGTATGCCCAGGGATTTTCCTTTGTGTATCCATCTCCTAGCTTTAAATTTCACAAAATTTGTGTGTATCATGAGGTTTGTTCTTTTAACATTTTCCCAAACTGATGAGGTTCATGTACTGTTGTAAATCCATGACAAAATACCTATTTAAATAAAGGGAAAAAATCACATTTGAAAGAATTTTATATATGTACTATTTGTGTAAATACCAATGGAAATCTATTAAAGATTTTGTTAAATCAAAATGTATTCTACCTTTGTAAATATTGAAAAAGTCAGATTTAAACACATTGGTTTTGTAAGTACAGGACATTTTTTGTTAAACATATCTTTATTGTGTATGTTGCATCCAACTAATATAAATCTAGCTAAATGCCTAGTTTTACCATTCACGTAAAAGAAGTGTTTTAATTGTTTAATTTGACTCACAAAGCTTTGTTACAATAGAAAACCATCCAAGTACTTGAATAAGATCTTGTTAAATTGAATAATTCTACTCTATGAAAGTGTAAATAAGATCTTGTTAAATAAAATAGTTATGTAAATACTAGGTTTAAACTATAATGATTTTACTAAATATGTATGTAATTGTGCATGAGGCTTGTACTTAATTGAATTACTCTTCATATTCTATTAAACATGTGAGAATCTCTATTTGAATTTGTAAACTTATCTCTGTATGTACAATCTAAAACAGTTAAAGTTTGGACTGTTTGAGAAAATTCTGCCAGGAGATGGCAACAACTTTAAAGCTTAGTTAAATATACTATTATTTTTGTAAGCATCGCTGGAAAACATTTTACATCTGGTCAAAATTCTTTTGGTTTTTAAATCAAACATGCTGCATCTATTTAGACTTTTAGTTGACTTCTATTTCTTGATTTGTTATTATCCTGTATAACTTCAATTGTGTGTGTAAATTTAGCCATCTAAATTTATTGATCTGAATAATTTGAGGTTGTTGCAATACAATGGAGGGTTTTATGCATTCCATGGTAACACGTTGGCCATCTTATGTAGCCATCTCCGAGTTAAGCACATGCCCAAACATGTCATGTGTGAGAGTCAGATTAGTCACTAAATGTTTTTCCTTTGAAAGGATTCAAGGACACTTCCTCAAAGTTGTAGCTAAAATCATGTGTTTTACAGGCTTGCGTCTTAGTGTTCAAGAGGACCACTCTAACAATAACACATTATGTGCAAGCAACAATCTGGCTCCTAAGATTTAATGCCAGAGGGATTAGATGGAGCAGTTTATCAAACTGCAGGTAAAAAAATTCAAAGCATAATGTTGTTAAAGCAATTCAATTCAATTATAGCTATAAAAAATTCAGTTGTTCAATTCCATGAACATGGAATCTTTAAAGTGTAGTTGAAAAAAATGGCACTATGCATTATGAATCATTAAATTTCAGCCAAACGTGAATGCATCAAGTTCATTTTCTTCTATAAAGTCAAGGAAAAAACCGAGACATTTTTTTCTTCCTTCCTTGTCAAGAAGAAGGAATAATGTGAGGCCTGGTGGAAAGGACAGAAAAGCATCCCAAGGCATTGATGTGCACTGCTGCGGGAGCAGTAACATAGAAGCTGCAGGAAAGGATCTGGAGCTTTTTCACATGAATCCTAAGAACGTGGAGCTGGAAGAGCAAATGAGTGGTCTCACGGTCTAATCCCAGGCATAGCAGAAGCACACCAAGAGTAGTGAGGCAATGGGCACTGCCCTTAAATTGCAAATTGACCAAATGAACAAAAAGTGCAGCAGAGACAACAAAGAGGAGGCCATAAATGCTGCCATGGCCAACATCTCCTCCTCTTTGGTCTTCCATGTGTCGAATAATTCCCAGCAATAACAAAAATAATAACAGTATTTACAAGAATAATTTACGTGGAAAATAGAGAGATGTAGATGCAAAGGAAGTGCAGGCTTTGCAGGAGAAACAAGGTGTGCAAATTGTTGATGTCCTACCATTATGCATGCCTATGTAAAAGAATAATTTACATGGAAAATAGAGAGATGTAGATGCAAAGGAAGTGCAGGCTTTGCAGGAGAAACAAGGTGTGCAAATTGTTGATGTCCTACCATTATCCATGCCTATGTAAGTTCTGTGACAACAAATGAGACATTTGTTTAGTCTGCTCTGCCTTGAAAACCATATGCATTCAGGTTCAAATAACAATTTTTTTTATCAGACTTGTCTTTTTTTTCTTGGAAGTCATAAGTTTTGTGGCTATTTTCAATAGTCAAAGGTCAATTTTGGCCAATAAAAATAGGACAAATATTTACCACTTTTTGGTGTGTATGAGGTGTAAAATTATTATTGACTCTTTGACCGTTGAACTGAATGATGTTTAATAGAATAAATTTTTGTTCACATTTCTTTGTAGAATGTTTTCTGTTTTTCATGTTGGTTAATATGGGGTTTTGGGAATTTGATGATTTGGATACTCTGAAATTTTCTATGCCTGGTTTAGTAGCTTATGTGGCATTTCTCCAATGCATTGTATATTATTAGTTTTCCTTTTCAATTATAATTTTTTGGGGCAAGTGTGACAAATGTGGGGTTTGCAACTCTATACCTCAATATGTATCATCAAGAACGACTAAATTCCATCATAATTTAATGTTTTTTATTTTCTTCCTAATTGTTAGAGAAAATGACTCTATCTCAGTGGCAGGTTGATATTAACATTCAATTTTTTCCTAGAGCAGAAATTGTTGTTGGCTTTGTAGAACTTCTTTATAGAGATCAATGCATCCACTAACTTTACAGATTATCTATGGATTTATGGATTTGAGGTTTTGCTATCATTTTCAATTATTTTTTTATCAAATTTTGCATGTTTATGAGGAGTGCTCTTAACTCTCTTTATCTGGTACTATTGCTATTGGAATCAACAGATTGCAGCAATGATCTCCTCACCCATCAATTATTTGGTGTTGTTTCTCTACCTCTTATCACAATAAAAAGTAATGAAAACAAATCTATAATTTTTAAAAATTTCTATGAGCTTCATCTTTGCTGGAAAGTGGCTTGAAGATGGTAGAACTTTGGCTGATTATAACAATCAAAAGGAATCTACCCTTCATCTCAGGTTTCGTTTGAGGGGCACTATGCAAGTTTTTGTGAAAATCTTGAAAGGAAAGACCATTACGTTAGAAGTGGGAAGTTCTGACACTGAAAGCTAAGATCTAGGACAAGCAAGGAATCCGTCATGACTAGTAGAGGTTCATCTATGCTGGAAATCAGCTTGAAGATGGATAAGCGAAATAACTAATCTGATCGAATTTTCACTTTTGTTTGAAAAAAAATTGTAACACTTTCGTAATACAAATTTGCTGCTAGATTTTACTATTTCGTAATTTTTCTCAGATATTGTGTGTCATTTCAATTACATTTATTGTTTATTTACATATATTCAAGAATGCCACGTGTTGTCTTTTGTAAGGCAATATGCGATCTTATATATGCACTAAATATGTGTAAACTTTTGTTGTATGTTTGAATTACTAGATGATCTTGATCAAAGTGTGAGAGAGAAAGAATAAAATCATTAGGCTTGAGTAAAAAATATAACCTAAATCTTTCAAAGAGTTTGTTGTATAGGAAATTATAAGGGATCTATTATGAATGCAATACTAAAACAAAACATTGCCCCATCAATTTTTTCTATAGGGCAAGAGGAATGGGAAAACATATGCTACAGGAATTTTTGCTTCAGTTTTGAATTCTTTATCTCCTGACACTAAAACCCTATTGTAAATGATAGTTTTCAAAATTTTAATGCATTATGGAAGAGTTGAAGTGGATGAATCTTTCAAGTATGAAAAACAATGGGAGTCCAATGTATATATTACATAGGAAGGGCATCTTCCAATATATATAGGGTTGAATCATGAGTAAAAAGACCTAGGCTCAAACCCTGGATGGCTGACAACTCCAAATAACTTGAGATTTTAGAAATAATAAAACAGTAACTAAAACTCCATGTCTATTAAATATTACAAATTTAAAGAAAACTATCTAAAATATTATTTAATTAATTAAATTTAATTAAAATAAAAAATATATATTTATCTTAATCCCTTAACTCCTAAGAAGAGTGGAATAACTTAAGAATTCTTTTGCTTAAAAAGAAAATCCTTTTAGAAGGCTAGCGACTTTACTATATTTTATATCTCCCGATATAAAGTTTTATATTCAAAGAACTTGGTACAACTTTTTTTTTTTTTTTAAGAATTTATTTTAATATTTAATTTCTAGAAGATTTAAAAATTCAAAGTTAATTTTAATTATTTTATAATATTTGTAAATAAAAATATGGTTTCTTTGGTGTAGTTCAAGTTAATCAATTGAAATTTTTACAATTTAATATAAATTAATTTAGATTAATAATTACAATGTTGTGGTAATTTTATAGGTTAAAATATTATAAAATTAAATGTTAAAATATGGAAGGTAAATACAATGGATAAGGATACTGAAGAATTAATATTATTTGATATAGATTCTAAAATTGTATTTTATTGGTTTGCTAGAAACAACTATTAGTGAAATGCATTAGATCCTGCATTGAACCTCTATTTTTACTTGGGCAAGTGTGTTGCAAATCTTAATTTATTTTCTGGTTGTAGCTCCATTCTTTGTGTGCATATTTGATCTTGCGTAGTGTGTACTTTTGCTCTGTGGCTCCCTAGGTAATCTTTATCTACTCTACTTTTTTATATCTGGAGATTGGTGGTAAAAAGAAATACCTTAGAAGGGTTTTTGTTATGTTGCAAGGGGAATGTTCACCTAGCTCCACTTAATAAGTGTTGAGGATCATCTAATATTTGATGCATCTATGCATTTATATGCCACAAATAGTATGGTCACACTCCACAATAAGAACATGGTAAATTCACTCAACATGCTAGTCACATGTAGTGTGTCTACATATACCTAGCGTATAGAATCATATGAGGCTGATGATAATCATTTTGATAGGGTGGTTCTACAATGTGTTGGCCAACACATGATGTTCATATGTAATTTGTGGGTATATGTTGGATTAGTTAATGGAGCACTTGGTACTATAAAGAATATAGTTTTTCATCAATGCACTCAACCACCAGAGTTGCCATTGTGTGTGATTGTGGAATTTGATAATTATGTGGGTGTGCCTTGGGATGTTAACAACCCAAAGTTTGTCCCTCTTTCACTTGTTATAAGAGACAATCACACATAAATCTCCCTCAAAATGGCATGGGCTTTAACAATATACAAGTCACAAGGGTTAACATTAGAAGGACCCACAATAAATATTGGTCATGTAGAGATGGATGGTTTAACAATCATTGCTATCTCTCAAAACTTTGAGAATATCACGACCATTCTTAGTTGAATGGTACATTAAGATAGAAAATGCAAATTATGTTAAGAATACAAAAAATGATGAGCATCGATTGCAATCATTGTATCTAAGTTGATCTTTGAGAGAAAATCTAATAATATTCAATTTACATGTTGTTCATTTACATAAATAAGTATCATGTTCTTAAAATAATGTTGTGGTCTTTGTACTTGCAATAATAATTTCTCTTTCAATTGTGTCCATGTTATTATAATTGTATAAAATAAAATATTTCATATGATCTTATTTCATATAGTTTACTATTTAATATGATTTATTAAAGTTACATTCAAAACATTAATATATTTTCATGTTGTTATTATACATGTTTCTATTGTTATTTCAATGTCTTTGTGACTCTTTATGTATATTATATTTGTTTAGTACAATCATATTTTTATAGTCTTTCATTATTAAACAACCAATTGGTAGAAGAAAAGTGATAAAACAACCAATTGGCAGAAGAAAAGTGATAAATGTGATGGCATTCATCATGATAGCTACAAGTAAAAAGTCAGTACATTATTTAACAACATGACTATAAATATGTGTGCCAATCAAGAGGGAAATTAGTAACATGGATTTTCTATTATCCTACATTATTAATGTACTACGATTCACCTAATGTCTTGATTGCTTAGAATTTATTTGGTGGATGACTTTGGAGTACTAGTAGATATGCCACTCCTTGTTGGTTGGATGGGAGGCCCTAGTTCTCACATGGTTTCTTTATTATTTAGTTCTTTGGCTCGTTCATATGGTTATTTATTTCATAGCATTCTATTGTTTTTATTTGTAAAAAAATAATTAAATTTCTTATAGTATTTATAGCCTTCCCACCAACTAATACATGCAATGAATTTCTAGTGAAAATATAAATATATACTATTTAGCAAAGGCCTAAAAAATATTTGTGCCTATCGGCCATTTGATAGCAGCTTTGGTGCTTTTTTTTTTATTGGTAAAAGGCCGAAGCCATTAATATATAAAATTAGTTATAAAATACAGCTCTACTCAGTGCGGGCACCGGTAGGAAAGAATAGAGCAAAGAAAACCTCCGGTCTAGCCTGGGACTTTAGCAGTCTAGTACATACTGTTTATTTATACGGGGTCAAGCCCAACAAGGAAACATATTTCCTTATACAATTGTTGAGATACAAATACAAACATCGCCCTTATCCATGGCCTTTCTTTTAAAATCCTCTTGCTGTAAGTCTTTTGGTTCTTCGACTCCTGGGAAGACCTCCATGGCTTATAACATTAAAATGGCTTCTTCTATCTTGCTCCTACCAAAATACTTGTCTAACCTGAAACCACATGAAAACTACCACTTCTTTTCACATGTTAGCTATACAAAAATCATAAAATTCATTCTCCTACTAACATCTATTAGTTCTTTAAAATCTTTGCCTGAGAAGAACAGAAAAAATACTTGATGTTGCCAAGCTTATCAAAATTAATCAAACATACTTGTTTCAGTGTTAACTAAAATCTAGATTATGTGGGACATCCCATATAGGTTGGATGATCCACTGCAAATGCCAGCAACTAGATATATAAACTTTATTATATATATCTACCTATGGGCAGAAGTTAGTGATCAACTGTTTCACTAGATAATGTTGATAAACCAAGATATCTCATTCCAACTAAATTCTAACCCATCATAGAAAATGTTGTTGCCTGTTAAATCATATCAATTAGATCGACATAGGAAAACATTGTCAGAGAAAACTCTACAAGCCCTCCCAACAGTGTAAGTCATGTCGATGGTGGAGATCGGTAGGACTCTCCCTGAAGCATCCAATGGAATGAAGGGAACTAGCAGTCATCGACAAGAAATTATCGTCAGAAAGAAAAAACAAGGAGTTTCTGATACTCTAAAGTCTCCCAGATTGAAGAAATGTGCTACAGCGGGGCTTACACCGATAAGCATGGAGATCTGAACCTTAAGACTCTTCATAGAACTAGACCTGACAGAGTTAAGGGTTTAAATAAATAGTTGGTTAGGTCCGTCGGATGAATTTGAGTTTGGCAGAGGAAACATACAAGGCGATATACAAAGCTATATGCATGTCGCAGAACCAAATGATTATGAAATGAGGTTTTATTGATGTATGTTCAAGCATTGTATGTGAGGTTATACATTTCATACATACAAAATGGAACTCATGACAGGTTGAAATTTGGTTAAAATGATGCATCATGACTAGATGCATTGTACTTTGTATCCATCGTGGAACTAAAAATAAGTAGATTGAGATTTATAAAATAAGTCTAAAGAGGAGATGCAAATCGGAAGATACACTCAGAAAAGTGATGTGGGATCCACCAAAAGCTTGTCGAGCTCGTATAAATAACAATATACAAGCCAATATGCAAATAAGAGATACAAACTGGATTTGAAAAGAAAGTTAAATCTTGAAAAGTATTTGTATGATCTGGGTGCTTGTATGTTGATAATATACATACCCAATTTACAAGGAATAAAAGGCATTAACATGCTTTGTATGTGCGCTTACAAGAGAAGGTTTGTATAAGAGGATTTGTATGTGCGCTTATACAAGATAACATACAAATGGCAATGCCCATAAGGAATAAACCAAAGAATATTATACAATACCGGACAAAGTTGGAGATATAAATAACAGGTGGGGACCACGAATGTAAGTTGGTGATGATTGAAATGAGGTTTTATTTTTGTATGTTACAGGCATTGTATATGTGGTTATGCATTTCATACAATTATGTATTTCATAGGATACAAATGGAAAAGTGAAGTGGGCTCCATCGAAAGCCTATTGGGCTTGTATAAATAATGATATACAAACTAATATGCAAATAAGAGATACAAACTGGATTCGAAAAGAAAGTTAAATCCTGAAAAGTCTTAGTATGTTTGGGGTGCTTGTATGTTTATGATATACATACTTGATATACAAAGGAAAAAAAGGCATTAGCATGCTTTGTATGTGCACTTATACAAGATAACATACAAATGGCCATATACAAAGAAGTTTGTATAAGATGCTTTATATGTGCACTTATACAAATGACAACATACAAAGAAAATATACAAGAGAATGTTTGTATAAGAAGATTTGTATGTGCACTTATACAAGATAACATCTAAACGACAATGATGTTGGGGATGATTATATATGATATGCAAAAAGTAATACAATAAGATACATACAATGGAGGATCCAAAGATAATTCCAATTCATTTCACAAGTCCATTGAAGTCCGTGATTGAATAAAATGTAAAAAGGTGATACAAACAGATACATACAAGTCCAGACCTAGTCAGAATGAAGTCTGAGATTGTATATTGTGAAGTATGTATATACGATATAAAGAAAAATGCTTATACGCAACACCAAAGAAACCTATGAGGGCCCCATCACCAATGGAAAAAATACAAGATGATATAAAAATCTATATGCATATTGTGGAGCTGAGAAGGTGGGCTCCACCAATTGCATATCAGACTTGTATAAATGACAAAGGAGGCTCTTGTTAATATGCACAATGGGGGCTCTTGTTAATAATCATTAGGAAAAAAGAGCATGATGAGTCTGTGTCACCATTCACACCAGAAGATGAACTAGCAGTCATCGGTGTGAAATATGGATCGGAAAGAAAAAATGAAGAGTCTCTAAAATTCTAATGTCTCACTGACTGGGGAGAAGTCCTTTGGCAAAGCTTACATTGATAAAGGTGTAAGAACCATTGGCGAGAACAGGTGAATCAAAACAAGGTTTATGAGTCTGGCTGATGCAAATCTCACGACGATGTCGGTGACATATTATGAAGGTCTTATCGATCCAAGATAAAAAGGCTATCGGGGAGACGACTATGATCGAGTATCCATAAATCTATTATCCCGATGATAGTGGTAGTCACATTCATCGATGAGACTCTCACTGATAGCCATATCGGTAACACTTGGAAGATTGGGGAAGAAGGTTATTCCCATAGCGATGAAGAAAGTCCCGCCGATAATAACCATGCCTGCTTCTATAAAAATACAAGTGCATGAAAATGCAACGATAGAATATGCAAGGACCAAAGATGAGTACAAGGGCTCCACCATTAACAGATATACATATACATTTGTATAAGACATACACAATATACAAAGCTATATGCATATTGTGGAGCCAAGAAGTAAGAAAACTATGGATTAAAAGAATGAGAATTCCAAAGAGGTGATACAAATGGGTTTGTATGTAGTCGGCTTTGTATCTTAAAGTTGGGTACAAGTATTGTAGCATTTCGGGAGATACAATCAGAATAGTGATGTGGGCTCCACTGTTCGCATATCAGGATTGTATAAATAAAATTTGATATACAAGCTGATAAACTAGTTAAAAAGATGCAAATAGGAGATACACACAAGATGCAAAAAGATAGTTAAATATTGAAAGGTCTTTGTATGATCGGGGTGCTTGTATGTTAATAATATACATACCTAATATACAAGGGAATAAAAGCATCGCTGGGGGTGAAAGGTAAGAGAGGGTTTGTATAAGATGCTTTGTATGAATGCTTATACAAGATAACATACAAACGGCAATATACAAAGAAAATATACACGAGAATAATATACAAGACCTAGCCTAATTAGAGATTAGACACAACAGATGGGGACCATAAGTGTATGTTGGAGATATATGTTTATGATAAGCTTGAAAGTAATAAAAAAAGATATTTTGGCTTTGGGACAACTTTCCTCAGTGTTTTAGTTTGATTTTAATAATACTCCATCGGTGTTAGCTTTAGTAGAAAGGCAGAAGCCATCAGCCCCTTTGTTGGCAAGGGAATCTGCTTTGCTATTACCCTCCCTATAGGTATGATTGAATGTGCATCTTCTAAAAGAAGCAATGATGTCAAGGGCATTAGCCAGCAAGGAATTCAATCTCCAATTAGGCATATTCCCTTTTTGTAGGCCATTAACGATGATCACAGAGTCTCCTTCGATCTCTAATTTTTCAATTTTCAAGTCTTTACTGATTCTCAAACCTTCAATCAAGGCGGTTAATTCTGCTGTGTTATTAGTTGCTTCACCTAGGGGCTTGGCTAAGGTTGCTATTTCTCTAGATTCAAAATCATGTATTATACAGCCTATTCCTACAACTCCCGAGTTGCCCCTAGATGCCCCATCAAAATTTAGCTTGAACCACCCTTCTTTAGGAGGTTGCCACTTACATTCCTATCTCTTGTTGGTAGTGTTTTCATTGCATGGTCCCACAAAAGGAGGGCAATTTTAGTCCTACCCATCTCTCCCGCATCTTTTCATCCCAGTGTGTCATTGTGGATTCTTTTTTGGAGTTATTTAGAATCCTACTATTAACAATTTCTATAATAATGGCCTCAATTTTAATAATTAGCTGTCCAAAAGTCATTTTACTATCTTTAAAGACTCTTCTATTTCTTTCTTTCCACAACTTCCAAACCATGATCGAAGGGGAAATTGTCCATAGCATATGGTAGATGCTTTGTTTGTGAGTCTCAGGCCAACATTGGAAAAGGTTCAGAATGTTATTAGGCATGGCAGTAATCCATCCCATCTTATTACTTAGCCAATTCCAACATTTATTAGAGAATTTATAGTTGAGGAGAATATGGTCTGTTGTTTCTAGGTCCTCTTCACAAAGGGAACATCTGCTAGGCCCCTCATATCCCATCTTGGTGAACCTATCGCAGTTAGGATTTTTTTCTATAGGGCCATCCAAGCAAACAACCCAGCCTTAGGGAGACAGTTTTTATCCCAACACAGTCTCAATGGTAACTCCAATTTTGGTCTTAGTTGCTATTTGATTAAAGTTTTGTAACCATCCTTGGTCTTATAATTTCCTAATTTAGCTCCATCCCAAACTAATCTATCTAAGTCTCCTTTGAGAGATACCCTCCTTTTGTTAAGTATATCCAATAGTATCCTTTTCTCATTATCCAGAATGTTCATATTATCTAGGGTTTTCCATTTCCACCCCTTATTCTCCTCATGATTGGGGAAATCTATATAGTCTTTTACATATTTCCCCTAATGGGACTCTAGGATCCTTTTGGCATTCTCTAAGTTATCCATGTTGCTTATCACCTCATACCCCCCCACGAGTCATCCCAAAAAAGTGCTTGGTTACTGTCTCCTAAACTCCAGGTCAGTTTGTCCATTATGAGCTTCCTGCAATCCATCATAAAATTCTAAAGGTGAGATCCTTTAGGTGGGTTATCCATTCTAAAAAGGAATGCTGGTTCCTCCCCTCTAAGATATTTGTTTCTAAGGATTTTAACCCACTTTGAATCAGGCTGCTAATACATTTTCCATACAAGTTTAGCACCTAAAGCCTTACTCTGTTCCCTAAAGTTTTTTAAGCCTAGGCCACCTTCCTCTTTTGGTCTACAAATCTTATCCCAAGCCACAAGTGCCATTTTCTTTTTATCCTCCAAACCTTGCCAAAGGAAAGTTCTTAGAATTTTGTTGATTTCATCCCATTTACCTACTAGAAGATTCAAACAGGATAATTGGAAGATTGGGATAGCTGAGAGAACTAATTGTAACATTGTCACTTTGCCTACTGAGGAGAGCTACTTGCCTTTCCAAGATTCTACTATATTCTTGATCTTGGAAGTGATATGGTCCCAGAGAGCATTAGTCGTGTTGCTTATACCCAAAGGTATACCTAAATATTTACAGGGCATCTCCCCTCTTTTAAAAGACAGAATTCTATAGATTTCCCTTTCAGTTTCTAGCTCTGTATTGAAAAAATAAATTGCTGATTTATTAGCATTGACCTCTTGTCCAGAGGCCATATAGTAAGAGTCTAAGATTTCTTTGAACTCCTTAGCTTCTTCAATGGATCCCATACCAAAGAGCATAGTATCATCAACAAACTATTGATGAGTTGTAGGATCTACACCCGAAGTGATTTTGATTCCTTGAATCTTACCTTCTACCCTTGCCTTGGTGATCATCCTCCCTAGAACTTCTACCATTATGATAAAGAGAAAAGGGGAGATAGGGTCCCCTTGTCTCAATCCTCTTGATATACTAAAAAATCCTTCAGGGGTCCCATTGAATAAACTAAAAACTTGGGGTTGGAAATGCATGCATAAATGAGGTTTATCCATTGTTTAGAAAATCCAAAAGCTTCTAAAGTTTTGCAAAGGAAATGCTAGTCAACCTTGTCGTAGGCTTTACTGATATCTAATTTAATTAGCATACTAGGCTTTTTGTTTTGCTGTAAGGTATGAATGGCTTCTTGGGCTATAATAATTCTATCAAATATGGATCTTCCTGGGACAAGCCCTGTTTGCTCTTCACTTATGATGTCTGGTAGAACTGTCTGAATCCTGTTAGCTAAGGTTTTAGTGAGGATCTTATATATGGTATTACAAAGAGAAATAAGCCGCAGATCCCCTAGATTTTCTATCTTCTCTTTTTTTGGTATGAGAGAGAGAAAAGTATTATTTACTTCTTTTAGAAGGCTGCCTGAATTTCTTACCCCTTCTAAAGCATCGACTATTTCATCTCCTAAGAAGTCCTAGCATTTCTGAAAGAAGAAGGCTGAGAAGCCATTTGGTCCCGGAGCTTTGTCCGGTAACATAAGAGAGATTGCTAGTTCAATCTTGATTTTGGTAAATTTGTCATTGAGGTCTTTGTTTTGATCCTCTGAGATAATCCTTGGAATATCTTTTAGTATGGCTTGTTGGTGCAGCCAATTAGATCCTTCTTGATTGTTAAGAATATCTTCAAAGTACCTAACCATTTCATATGCAATTTGTTGAGGATCTTTGATCCAAACATTATTCACATCTTTAATGTTAAATATTCTATTTATATTTCTGCGTGCCCTCGTGCTGTTATGGAAGAACTTAGTGTTCTTGTCACCCTCTTCTAGCCATGTCTCTCTAGACTTTTGTCGCCAAAATATTTCTTCTTTGGCTAGGATATCTTCATATTCAATTTTCAGATGTTTTTCCTTTGCATATGATTCTGTGTCCATGCCTTTAGTTATCACACTTCTATTGAGGTTTTCAAGTTCCTCTTCTAGCTTAGATTTGACTTTGACGATATTACCAAAGTTGGTCTTATTCCAACTAAGAAGCTTACATTTGATAGTTTTTAATTTGGATACTACACAAAAAAGCTTAGAACCAAAAACTCTAGTTTCTTTCCACCATTGCTCAATTAGGGTTAAAAGGTTATTATCTTTGACCTACATTTGTTCAAATTTGAAGGGGCACCATTTAGGTTGGCAATCTTTTGATATACTTAGCTAGAGTGGGTAGTGATCAGAGCCTGAGTATGGTAAGATCTCATTCATTAGAATAGAAGAGAGTTGAGCCCAATTGCCCCTGACCAGGAATCTATCCAATTTTTTTGTAATGTTTCTAAAGCCCTTCCTTCTATTATTCCACATAAAACCTTCCTATGCAGTTTTGATTTCCATTAAATTGTTCCTGTGAACCCAGTCCTTAAAGTCAATTGTTGTTGTGGACAACCTAATAGATCCTCCTGACTTTTCTTTGGGGTCTAAGATCGCATTGAAATCTCCACCTAGAATGCAAACCTGATCTTGTAAAGTTCCCAAGAATTGATTTATTTCTATCCAGACTAATCTCTTGTCCTAGTTCTGGGAAGGGCCATAAATGTTAATAAGAAAGAAGTGTAGATTGCTTCTAATGCTTTTGACGATCCCCACCATCCAATTTTTTTTACAACTTATTACTGAAAATGAAACTGTTCTAGGATCCCAAATTACCCCAAGACCTCCCAAGGCACCTTGTGCAGGGACTCCTACTAGTTCCCATATTCCTAGCTTCTTATTTAGAGTGTCTATCTCATCTTTATTTAGTTTGGTTTCTTGGATCATTAGTATGTCTAGTTTTGTGTTGGTTATACAACATTTTATGATTCGCTATTTGTTAGGGGTGTTGAGACCCCTAACATTCCAAGTATATACTCTCATGGTGCCATGGGAAGGCCCTTCCCCTTCCCTACATTAAACAGTGTGGTGATCTTAGTCTGATCTATTGCCTCACCTACTTTCTCTCTTAGTACCATTAGTGATTTTATGCCCCTTTTTTTATTACTCTTGGCATAGTCTAAGGTTTCTTTATTGAAATCAGTTATGGCGATTCCTAGCCGTGGGTCTGCTTCCTCCACCTCTCTGTCTCCCTGCTCTTTTGGGACCTCTTTACCATTCTCCTGTCTTGACTCCAGTTCTTCCATTTCCATGATCTTGGTGATAAGTATTTCCTTTAATTTGTTCGCCTCTTCAATTACTACTTCCTCTATTTCCTTGTCTAGGATCTCATTACAAATCTCCTCTAGGTCCCTATGACTGACCTTATCAATGGGTTTCTTATGATTCCCATTCTCTTTATGTTTCTCCTCTATTTCATAAGTGTTTGGCACCCATTCTGGAGTTTCTAAAACCTCTGGATCTATACTTCCTCCCCCTGATTGGGGGTTGTTATTATAAATCTCTTCTACGGGAACTTCCCCCTCCTTAAGCTCCATCCTGACCTTGCCTATCTGGGGTTCATAACTTTTCTTTGTAGTCTCAGCTGCTTCCAGTGTTCCTTTATCTAATATTCCCTATGTGAGGTTCATATTCTGTATAGTAAGTTCCTAACTCTGCCTCTATGTATTCCTTTTAAAATTTTGAGAGGGTTTGGGGCATTTACTAAGCTGAGCTGATGCCATACTCAGTTTCTGATTTTTTCTGGTTAACTCCCTTCTACCACTATGGTGTTCTTTGAGGGAAGGAGGGCTAGTCCTTTAGTATTCCACTATAAATCTGCCTTTGTTTTCATCGAATCTGATGTTTACCTCTGCTGACTGAGGTTTGGGATTCTTATTAGTATGTGTTTTTGGTATATTGTTGATACAATTCTTGCAGGGAGGATCCTTATGAAATACTGGCTTAATATAGTAATTGGCCTAGTTAGTTTTAATTTCAAGAGGTTCGAGGGTTTCCATACCTATATCCAATTTTACTAACAAGAGAACATTTGAATTGGATAAGAAATCCTCTTCTAATGCCATGAACTCTCCCAGGTGATTCCCTATCTCCCTTAAGATTTTACTATGGATAAGCTCGACTGGGAGATTTGGCAACTTGACCCACCTAGCTACTTTAAGTTTCAGTTTACTGGGGTTAAAATTAGGTATCCTATCTAAGTACTCGAAATTATGCCCTTTGTAAAACAAGCTTCTGCTATTTAAAATTTCTTTTTTTAGGTTTGCACTCTTGTAGACAATGAATATGAATTCTTCAAAAGTGATAGTGATACTTACCTAGTCTTTGTAGAGGGTTTGGACCCATTCTACAATTTCCTTCACAGGCTACCCTATCCCACACCATCGAATATAAAAACCATGGGTTTTACAATGCATCCCCAGACCATCTGTGTAGATATTTTTGATATCGATTGATACTTTCTTTTCCATGGCCTCAAATTTTTGATGATATATTAAACTTATTTTTGGTCTTGACCTAGGGGTTCTAGGGTTTGCCCGTTCATGGAGCGTTGCCTGGTCTAAGCCCTTCTAAAGAGTGTTAGGATCTGAGTTGCCGAATTTAGGGTTTTTAGAGATTTGCTAATGGTGGGGAGCCCTAAAATTTGATATGCTGCATGTATGGGAATTTTCCTTTGCATGAATGAGCCTAGGGGCCAATTTTGAAAAACCTTTCGCGTATCCTTGTCTTGGATAGGAAGGATAGGAGACATCAAGGTGTTGTTGAGCACTTCAGCTTCTTTCCCAGCCTAGAGTCATGTGGTTTGCTCCAGTTACAAATGTTGTGGTTGTTGAGGTTATTAGGATAGCTCATATTCCTGCCTCCCTGACTCGAGCTGTTCCTCTTCCTATTGCCTCTGCCCTAGCTCTCCCCTGCTGCCTCCTACTCTTCACAGTTTGCTAGCCTTGTTCATCCTGAGGATGTAGAGGGGGAGCCACGCCCTCGTAGAAAACCTTCTTCTTCCCCTGTATAATGCTGTAAGGGTGCTCTGTCCTTGATTCATTTTTTTCATTCTTAAAAATATTGCTTTGTCACTAACTGCCTACTTTTTTTAACATTTTGTCTTTACTGTTAAAATAATTTTTATTATAAAGTTATTATATTATCAACATTCTCACCTTTGGTGCTTTTACTAGTATATTTTACTTTAGATTTTTTTTAACACAGGTTTTTTGTCTGGTTTGAGCTCAAAGAGACTGTTTATGAGGGATCTCTTCCCAGTGGTTTTATCACCGAGACCACTACTAGGGGACCATTCTTAAATATCATCCACTTCAACAGTCAAAGGTTAATTTTGGCTAATAAAAATATGACAAATATTTACCACTTTTTACTGTGAATGAGGTGTAAATTACTATTGACTATTTAACCATTGAAATGGATGCTATTTAAGCAAAGTACTACGGGGGGCCTTAGTCTCCAAGGCATTATCATCTCATTCAAACCTGCAAACTCAATAATCCAGGTGGATCTCTTCTCAATGGATTTATTGTCGAGACCACTACTGGGGGCCTTAGTCCCCATGACATTATCACCTCGTTCAAACCCACAAACTCAATAGCCCAACAAAGGCCCATAGTTTACAAGCACAATAGCCCAACAAAGGCACACATCCTATGAGCACATTAGCCTAGCAGAGGCACAAGGCATGCAAGCTTAGCATCCCAGCGAGGGTTTGAACTTTGGTGGCCACCACAACAACATTGTGACTTGACCACCACATTGCACCCTTATTGGCTACTTTAGAACTATTTTATTTTTTGTATATAACTTTTATTTTTACTTTTTAAAAAGTGGATAGTTTCTTTGTTTTGTTTACTTTGAAAAGTGTAGCAAATATTATATACTTATATGCTATTTTTTAATAGTTTTATTTGAAGGCTTTAATATATATTTTAAAATTTAATGTCTTCATACTTAAAAAATAAATAATAACTTTTCTACTAACTATTGGAAGTGAGTGAAGAAAATGTGTAACCAGGTGGTCGATGGAGTTTCTTTTCAAGAAGATCTATGCAAGTGGTTTAAGTGATGTCTTGGAATTTGTTGTGTCAGGTCAAGGTTTCTTGCCCAAAAATGGTTCTCTCTATAAATGCAACAGTGTGATTATGGGCCCTTGGATGCCCTTTCTATAAGTTTGTAATGAAAAAATGGAAGCTTCACAACACAAGAAAGCAAGTCGGTCTATTGCCTTCCTCAGACGAGTAGTTGGTACTAGTGCACGACTTGAAGTGCACCCAACTAATTCTATTAATCCACCAAGATGAATTAAATTAAGACATGTATCCACCTAATCTACCTTCCTCTCTGTAAGGAAGCTAAGGTAGTGGAACAACTTCCTACACTAATCTTGAGAGGAGAGTTATGCAAAACTTTTCATATTTTTACAATAGTTACATAAATTATACAGAAATAAACATAAATAGAAATCATACCACAACACATCGATTTACATGGGGAAAATCCTTTTGGGAGAAAAACCCCACACTCCAAAAGCCACCCAATATATTATTCAGAAAGCAAAAAGATTACAATATACTTGCAGAGAAAGCTTTCACAAGAGTATCACCAACTAGAGATCTAGAGGCAACTCAACATCTATAAGACTCTCACACACAACTTCCATCTCAAGCACCTAATATATAGGAGATACAATACATGAAATCATCAAATGGTAATTACAAAACCATGAGCTAAAACCACCCAAAAACGTGGCATCCAAATTATCTCTAATCAAAGATGCCCTATGATGTGTCAAAACATACACCAACACATGTAACTCCCCCTTACAACTCCTTTCTGTGTCCAACACGTTTTCACATTTTCTAATATGGGGACCCAATTTTTGAAGGCCATAACTTTTGATTTGGGAGGTCAATTGACCAATTGTTTGATGTGTTGGAAATCTTGTGAAGAGATCTATGACAACTTTTGGGGCCAAAAATGACATCTAGATGCCTCAAAATTGACTTTGAAACTTTTTTGGGTACTTCAAAAACTAGAAACTTTAATAAATCGACATCCAGACATGACCTTCCGTCAAAACTCACCCAAAATGTTTATTTGAAAATTTCATAGCTTTGGAGAAATTTTAGATCCATACATGCTCAAATGCAAACTTACTATAAATAGTAAGCTTTTGTAATTGCAAGGTTGAGACACTTTTCCTAACACTCTCACTATATTTCTAGAATTAACAAGGAATTCTATTGAGTAGATAGCATATGTTTTCCTCCACTTGTCAAATAAGGTAATGTTGTTATATGGAGCCTAATCAGATTCGGAGGTTAAAATTTCCCCTTTTATCAGCATGATTTTTAATTGTTACCATTTTTTGACCACAGCTCAAAAATTGGCTAAGCAGATATAGCATTTTCATTTTTTGAGTGAGGTTTGATTTACTTCTGTTATGAGTTAGTTGCATAGTTATTATGTTTTTAATGATAAATGTAGTTCAGTTGTTTAGGAAAGAAAGAGAAGTTTCAGATCATTCATTGCATTGTAGAGTAGTAAAATGAGATAAGTATTCATTCATCACAATGGTTATTCATTTACAAGTTTGAATACATAAAGGAATAAGCATTGCATTGAAGGAAACCATGACATATCAGATGTCCCACACAAGACATGGGTTATAGCTGAATTCATGCAAAAATAAACAAAATACTATGGATCTAATGAAGGAGAAAGGAAAGACATAGCCATCATTGCCTTGTTTTGTCAATCTTCATAGTAGCCTCCAGTCCTACTCCCGACCTTGGCATGTACCTGAAAATGTGGGAAGGGACCTGTTAGAAGCTTCGGTTATGAAAATCCTTTATAGTGCATTGATCAAATGAACATCATCCATATGTAGGAGGAACTGGAGAGAAACAAACACAAAGTATCATTATTTTATTCTAATCTATTTTTTTCATGTGCAGGTATAGGACAAGTCATGAAGCTAATTGAAGACATTCAGCATGTGGTGTCAAGTGGGCTCACACAAGGGTTGAGCCCAACATGTTGCTTCTCCTTGATCTTAGAGGGGATGAATAGAAAAGAGAAAAAATCATTGTTCACATTCACATGACAAGTTGAAGAAATAACAAAGACAATCATATGCATCAATTCCATTTTAGGACAGCCATGATTATAGTTCAAGGAATGAAATGCAACCATGAAAATGAGTTGAGTTGCGAAAGAAGGACCACATTTAATGCATATGGTAGCTATCATCATCACTTCAGTCTACATTAGAAAGTGACATTCATAGGTTTTTCATTTGAATATCTTTCATAGTATTTTGATGCATCAGAAAAGAATAGAGATATTAAGACACATTGCATCAGTTAAATGTCCAAAAGTTGTCAGTGAATATAGGAAACAAATATCACAAGTATGCTTTAGTGATAAAGGTATCCCAATGTTCATAAGCATCAATAGGAGTTGTCAAAATAATGGAATCATTTGAATACAATTATCATTTTTTGCCTCATGGTATAATATGACTTGAATAGTTGTCAAGGGTTTTGACAGAGTGTAACCAAGGAAACAATGTCATTCATGAGTGAGGATAGCAAAAACCTAGCTCAAAGATAACTCATAGGCTATGTGTGTAAGCATAAGAATGAGAGAAGTAGTAATGCATGTATGACTATCAGTTGCTATAGAAGGAAGTATGTGCCACATAAATAAGCAATCCAAATACATCAGGATATAAAGTAGATACACAAGTGACACAGCCATATAGGACATCAATGAAAAACTATAAGTTGTCACTGTCATCTCAAATACAAGTGCTCTAAATAGCCAATAAGATATTTGACAAAATCTATGCCATAGAAGTTCAAGCACTTAGATCACAATCATAGAGCAGTCTCAGATGACAAACACAATATCATGTTCAATATAAGGGAGAAATGTAAATCACAGCTATACTTCTAACTAATACAAGAATCAGTGTTCATAAGGCATGTCTATACAAAGATTGATTACCCATGAATGATCAATAATCTAGTAAGGAGCATTCACCATTAATCAGTAAGCAAGATTGTGCATCAAGTGAGTAAACATTGTATTATTCTTCTCATTTTAATGTAATGATCAAGTTGTTTCATCATGTCCTGTGTAAGCTGAAAATGGTGGTGTCATCCTTAAAAGATACAAGATAGCAAAAGATACTCATTTTAGTTTGTTGCTGTCAAAGAAGCACAACATTTAATACTAGCACATAAGGTGTATGCATTATTGGCTTTGACAGCCATGAGTCAATGCATGTACATCATGAAAAGAGACAAATGGATGCTACAGGTGTCATCAAGATGAGAAGCTACAATACCATGATCAAAACAAGAAGGAGATGTTTGTTACAGTAATGCTTCTAAATCATACAAGTTAAGTATCCATTCTTCATGCATTATGGTTTTTGACTGATACAGTGAAGGAAAAGAGAATGTCATTGATATGCAAAAAGTTCTAAATGCCAAAAAGAGAAGTAAAAGACCAACATCATGTGATAAAGGGCATCTCACAGGTGGCTATGTTATGCCAAAACAAAAATAAATGTCTATCTAAGTTCCATATTCAAGGAAATAAATAGTATAACAGCTACAAAATCTTTTGAATGAAGAATATGTACATGAATATGCTAAGGGAAATGACAACTAATATTGCTCAAAAATGTCCAAATAGTCATTTGAAGAAGCTACAGACTCAAAAGGGCATGTTACCAAACCATAGAAAGCAATTTCTCTGCCTAAAAATTTGAAACCCTTACTTCAGTTTTGAAATACCAATGTCTTATTTCATGCACAGAGGTGGAAAGAGATAAATACATAGATGTGTTTATGCCATGGCCATGACAGAGAATGGATTTTTTAAGATACCCTTACAAAGTTTTCAAACCTTAACACTTTCTTGTGTTTACAAAAAAGAAGAAGGGAATACATTTCAGTTATGCCAAGGCCGTACCAAAGAGATAGCATGTAACTGCATTTAAATAAAACCCTTGTCACAGTTTTGAAAACCTTCTTTCTTTTTGTAGTTGTAGGAAACACAGTGGTATGAGATGTCTACAGGCATAGCCATGATGTAGAGAGAGTCCTGAGCACAATAGAAATGAAACCCTCATTTCATAATCAAAGAGCCTCTAAGTTTTTACATTAGAATACAAAGAATAAGCCACAGTATGCATTTTATGTGATGACCATGCCATAAATGAAAGTATACAAAGATGTCAGTTGATAAATTTTGAAACCCTCATTATCGTTTGCATATACAGTGATATAAAAGAACCTACAACAAAGAGAAATGAGAGCTTACTCTTTTAGTTGCAGTGGAGGAAAGATAGTATGGCCGTGACCTCTTTTAAGGTTTCTCATCATTTTTACCACATTTACAGAGTTCAACATAGAAAGAGCCAAGCAAATAGATGTCAAACAATGTAACTGAAGAAAGAGCAACTATGGCCGCGGCCATTAAGAAGGAAATGCCGCTAAAGGAAGTCAAAATGCCATTCAAGCTTTAGATACGTACTCACCAAGTCCTGCCTGTCATTTTGACTTGAGAAGTGCAACATTTTTTTACCATAGAAAACCAGATATGGAGGAGAACATGCAAAGCCATGAAACCCCAAGTCGGTCAACACAGAGTTGCAGAGCAAGCCGAACAGCAAAAAGATAAATGAAAATGAGATACATTTTAGGGTTCGTGCTACTGTTTTGTTCAACAATATTTTCCCACAATCAATTTTTACTTTGCAAACCAATATAATTACATTATCTAAATAGCATCCTGGTCAACACATGCAAATCAATGTTCCCTAGTAATCACTAAAAGGAGAGGCCAACAACATTTCTTATTTGGTTTGATTTTATAAAGTCAAAAGGTGGGTAGCATCATAAGAGAATAAGGTTTATACCTCTGAAACATGTCAAAAACCTTTATTTGCAATATGGTCGACTCATAGTGGAGTCAAAGTGCCTTGTGATAATGCATGTGGTCGAGAGTCAAATGACCTCCCACTTATGCATTATTTTTTCCAATTCCTTATATCATTCAAATGTATGAGAGAGATCAAAGCAAAAACCTTTGGGAACATGAGATACATGCATGAGTAATGGAATGGTGAAAGGGGTAAATTTTGACATGTGGCACTTGTATGGGCAATGAAGTGGCACTTTGCAAGGCATGAAGATAGAGATGAGGTGGCAGAATATCGACACATGGGCATGCATTTGTGGAATTAAAGCCATGGTTTTGGCCTTCAAGGCTTTAATATTTTATGCAAAAAATACATAGTAATGTGTTCACAACTTTTATGATTTTTATAGAAAATCAATTGTAATATCTTGTAGAATATCTTGGTGGAATTATGAGCTAGATATTTTTTTTTTGCAAAAAATCATATCAAATGGAGATATAGAATAAAATTGCCATAGCATTATAAAGTTAGCTTTAAAGCAATCATTGACAAATTGCTTTTAAAACTTAACTATTTTAGGCAATTTATAGGCTAATAAAACAAATCAAATATTCCATTTCAATTTGTTTTATTTAAAGTCATATAGGACAAATTTTGGAGATTTCATGAGCAAGAGAAAGTAGCTTTATGGTGGGGACACATCAGGAGATCTTTTAGGAGGGGGAATCTTTTACAGCATATATCTCAATTTTTTCTTCCTTGGAAGAGTTCCAATTTTTAGTTTTTTAGTTTTTCACTTTAGAGATCAGACTGCAGAGAGACATAGTCTTCCTCTCACATTGAGAGTGTTGTACTCATTTATTTCACTGTATTCATTATTCCTTCAATTATTGAGTAGCAACTTTCCTTCATATTTTTATTTAAGTATTTGCAAGTTGATTTGATGTTGCATTGTGATGAAGTTTATCCTTTGCATGGTCTTAGCTTCTGATTTTCTTTTGCAAAAACTTGTTTAATTTAGGTTGCATGTTGTGTTTTCCAGACCTTCATGTGAAATATTTATGAGTTAAATATGTTAAGTGTTGTGAGGGTCAGGGTTCAATAACCTATTTGTGAGTAAGATCTGTTAGGTAGTTCCATCTTCAAGTTAATTAGGATTTATTTCCTTTCAGTATATCTTTCTACCCTTTTCCACCACAAGTCATTAGTTTAGGAAATCATAAGGAGAACCATCTCACTCTAGAGATTCATTCTCATTGTAGGAGACCCACATCCCAGAATGATTCCATGTTTCAACAGGTAGCTAAGTTTCTACGAACTTAGAAAGGGTGCATACTTTATTGACAATAGTTTTTGGCACACCTAGTGGGACCCTGGAAGTAATTTTAGAGATTTTTGTATCCTCATAACTATTGTCCTGGTATATACAGCAGTTTTACCAACCTTTGGAGGCTTTCAATATACCTGGCAACTCATTTCCTCTAGTTTGGTATGCATATTAGTGCTTTCAGCCTATTAAAACCAGGTCTAATCTAGACCCCTTTGATTATTTACAGCTATCTACACCTAAAAGGAGAGGCAGATCAACAAGCAGAATAGCTGAGTCATCAAGAATATAAAAGTCTACACCGTCACGATTCAGATCTTCAAGTCTGGTCAAAAGAAGTACAAGTCCAATGCTGATAGTCTAGTTACCTATAATGGCTAGGCAGTAAGCATTTACTACTTTCAATGGAGGCAGCCCATTGGAACTTGCCCAAAGAGATGATATTCCAATGGCAACCCTTAAAGGATTGCCTTATTTCACTAGAGAGGATCATACTACCACTGCTGAACATATTCAATATGTGGCAACTCTTTGTTCTGTACACAATGTTACTCAAGAGAATATGGCAATGAGGCTTTTGGCTACTTCCTTAAAAGGAAAGGCCTTACAGTGGTTCAGGAGAATTGCTAAAAAATCAATAACATCATGGGACTTACTAGGAGATAGATTACACAAACACTTTGAAGACAAGTCCAACCATCTCTCATTGTTGGAGCAATAGAGCACCATCAAAAGGGCACCCCATGAACACATGGTTGATTTCAACTATTGATTTTAGAGAACCTGGGATAGGATTCTCACAATGGTAAAACCCTTTCCAAGGCATGCATTTTTGTTTTATCTTAAAGCTTTAAACAATAAAATTTCTATAATGATACAGTCTATGGGAGGGACCACCCTTCTAGATTCTTTTGAGATTGTTGTTAGAGCAAAAAACTACCTTATTCAGGTAGGGAAGATAGCCCCTAGTCCCCCTTTACCCATTTTCCTTGAAATCTAGCCATCTGTGCCAATGGCAGTACCTCCTCTAGCTATTGTCCCACCTATACTAGCAATAGGATATCAAATAGCCCAAGGAACTGTTGTCTTAGCTCAAACCCAAAATACCCTAGAACTTGAAAGTACATTAGGGACAATTACAAATAAGCTAGTAAATATGGAAAAATGCTTGCCTTACCAAAATCAATATCAGCCCAATCAACAAAATGCCCAGTTTTAGCTCAATCAACAATATAGGCAACCCTTTTAGGCTGATCCCTAGGGTTAGAGAAGAAACTACAACCCTCAACCCTTCCAAGTTTATAACTCGAATACCACCAGCACCTCCAAAGAGCTTGTTCCCACACAGAATAATTTGGCTCTGTTGGTAAACAGATTTGTCACCGCAAAATTATCTTTAAAATTGACTCGTCGCCCTTAGAGTGGTGACTAAAATTGTCCCAACAATTGGAGAAGCTATTGTTTTGCTATCAGCTTTCCTCTACATTTGAGAGGGGCAGCTCCCTCATATGATAGGGTTATTTGTGGGTTTTTGTGTACTTTTATCCTGAAAGTACAAAAAAGAAGAAAAAGAAAATAACAAGAGAAATGGGCATGTAGAAACCCTCGTGGTAGGTGTATGAAAACCAACAGGAGTTTCACAATCTTATTGAAAAGTACGAGGAGATTTCACCACAAAGATAGAAACCACTTTCCTAAACTCCATGATGAATTTCATGACATATATGTAACAATGATGAAAAAGGATGGCAAATCTCAACACATGAAGAGATAATTTACCTTAACACTTTCAAATCAGGATACCAAGACATGATTGTGTTTCATCACCCCAATTGCATGCTTCAATGGATAACTTTGATTTACACAAATACATAGAAAGATCACCAATTTGACATACGAGAAACTAGTAATCATAACTCAGAAATACTTCAAGAACATACGAACTGAAATGTAATTCTTCATTATCTTTTCGAAATTATACAATTTCAAAGGTAAACTATACAATGTGTAAGACCAAAAAATGTTCAAGGGAGTTTCATAAGTTCCCCCTGCAAAAGTTCTCTCTAAAGAGAACCCCTCGCCTCCTCCTTTACAATGTGAAGTCTAGTATATATAGACTTTTCCGCATAACTATGTAATAACCAACTTGTAACTACCCGATAACTACTTTGTAACTACCTATTTGAGATGCAATAATATAATAGACCTTATTTTTGGTTACTTTTTACATCACTTTTTAAAGAAATAAGGTTTACTTTCCAACCTTTAGTTACAAAGAGTGACTTAAGTCACTTTTACAAAAAGGTAAATAAAACTTGCAAGTTTGAGTTGTCAATTTCGCTAAGTCCTTTCCATCTCCATCTGCTCAATTGTGGTGATTCAACCTCGCCAAATGTTGAATCTTCTCCATATATCTAAATCCTAGACTCCTGTGTTTGCACATACAAATCCTTGACGAAGAGAGTAGTTGCGCATTTTCCTGCTTTGATACAATCGCAAATTGCTATCATCATCATCTCCCAGACCAGTTTCTCTAGCTTTGCATAGATTTCCACTGTATATGGATGTTATCTATTTTCTCTGTAAAATGCATGTACCATTTTATTAATTCCTCCATCATTCATCCATTTCCTTGCCATTACCACCAAAGATTTAATTGACATCTTAATGATAAAGTCGGTGGTGTCTTCAAGTTAGCTAACTTGGGGATGGAGGTCAACCATAACAAAATTTTAACTTTCTATCTAATGAATTAGGACTTTTGAGACATGAATACAATGCCAACTAATGACTTTGGAAGGAGAGCCAATGACTTATCAAATGGTCACTTTGATTCCTTGTTAACCTCTAAGCATTTTATTGATTTACCCTTCATGCTTGCAATTAAACTGAGACCAATGATCTCTATTACTCCTTTATCTTCTCTGCCTTTAGCTTAGCCCTTTTCTTGAGCTTTGATCTAATGCTCCACCTAGCATCATTGGCATGAAAAGAGCATATGTCACATCTTCTTTTGGCTCTGATTTAACAAGGCATTCTGTCAAACAATTCGCATGCCCTTCTGGCAGTAGCAAGTGCATTTCAGTGTTTTGAGATTGATTAAGAATAACATGTAGGACTAGTTATGTTGCAGATGGTAGCACCAAGCTCCATAGTTATCTAGTTTAGATCACTCAGTCTCTTCGGGTCAACACATTCGCACAACTTAATTGAAAGTAATGGAAGTAATGGCCTCAACCATATATTCTCTAATACTAGAAACTTTCTTTAGACTTCCAAATGTGTGAGGGAATGCAACTCATAATTTCCTACAATTCCTTTCAAGATATCCTTAATATCATGAACTTCTGAAGCTACTAACACTAACAACAGGCAATCCTTTCTATTCTTTAAGCAGTGACTGACAAAATCTTACATAGCAACGAGTTCCTGACATATGTAGCCTACATGAATACTATTTCAGTGATCAGAGAATTTACTTTGTCCATATATTTCTTTAGAGATTTTAGGTTCTCGTCCATTACAACCTACATTTGGTCAACTTCAAATTTTATCCCTTTAGTAATCAGGTTGATGACTTCAATTTCCACATTTGACAGCACATTGAGATTCACTTTAGTGGTGGCTATGAATTAGGTAATGAATTTCACCTTATCTTGTAACTGTATACACTTTGGAGAAATAAATTGAGTTGGTCTTTCATCTTAGAAATTTGTCCAAACACTCCATATAAACTCACCAATGTTGAGCATATGCGTTGTAATCCCTTTCTGCATTCCCAGTGAGGAGTTGTGGGAAAACCATAACTTGCCTTTGTGCTTCTTTTAACTGATTTTGTGTTACATTTAGCTATTTCTTCAGCATTGTGATCTCCTTCCAAATAGACTTCATAGACTTATTTGAAAACATTGCATACATGAGAAGAGTAGGTTACAAGAGTTGGAGTAACACCTGTGGGTATGGATCTAAGTGTTATCCTTCACACCACAATTAGTGATGCGGAACCCATGAACAACCCAATCCAGGTAGAAAGCATGTTCTGACTTGCGTAAAGGCAATCCTTCCCTGAGAGATGCCTCATCAATTCAAATTACTTGAATTCCACCTGCTTCCAAATCTTCCACCTCTTCAATAACAAAAAGTGGTAAATATTTGTCATAACTTTATTAGCCAAAATTGATCTTTGACTGTCGAAGTGAATGATGTTTAAGAATAACCCTTACAGTCGTTGAAGAATCCATATATATATATGAGTTGATGTTGAAGCTTGCTGTGAAGTTGATGATCTCCTCATCAAGAGACTTGATCACTGTCGAATTGATGCTATTTTCATTGATCGCTACATGATTTCCGTTGGGATCATTCATGCCATTGTTCTTTCTGCTATCAAACTTAACTGCCAGCATCTTATTGCTTATGTTTCCATTGGTGGAGGAATTAAATAACCCCAGCCACTTTCCGTAGCTCTTGACAAGCTTATCCGTGTTAGAAGTTAAGAAAAAGTATGGCCCTCTCCTATAGGACAGTCGTTTGGTTGAATGTTCAAAGTGAAGGTAGCATTGAACAATGCAACGGCTGGTAATGACATTGCTAATGATTACACTAAGTCCCGGTTTAGTAAGCACAATATCAGAACCATTTCTTGCATTATCTGTGGCATCTTCTACTACAATTCCAATGCCTGCGTTCTTTAGAGCAGGGGCATCATTCAATCCATCCCCAATCATTCCACATATGTATTTCATTTCTTGAAACCATTTTACAATTTCATATTTGTGCTCTGGGAACACTCCAGCAAACCCATCTGCTTTCTCCATGAGTTCATCTACTGGAAGTGCTGCGATGTTGGCATCTTTGTTGTTTCCAACAATGAAGAAGATGGATACATATTTACACCCATTCCAAGCTTTCATGCCATCTCTTTAGCAATTGCAAGTTGATTACAAATCTATATATATCTGCTAAGCACATTTATAACAAAACTCCCATTCCGTTATGCCTTTGGTGGATGCCATTGTTGGAATTGTTTGCCGTTGTGCCAAAAGCTCGAGCTGTCAACACTCGCTACAAATGCCAGACTTAACCCAGATCCACGGGAGGCTCACTGCCATGTCACGAATCCTGAGGTCAGTGTTGAACGCCTCACTGACAAGGGGGCAGCTCACTGCCAACAATCCCCCCCTCAATGCAACCCAAGGGATTCAAACCCGTGACCCATGGCTCTGATACCAATTGTTGGAATCATTTGCCGTTGTGCCAAAAGCTCGAGCTATCAACACTCGCTACAAATGTCAGACTTAACCCAGATCCACGGGAAGCTCACTACCATGTCACGAATCCTGAGGTCAGCATTGAACGCCTCACTGAGAAGGGGGCAGCTCACTGCTAACAACCATACCCTGACGTTGGCTACAAATAAGGAGGATACCGGCGAAGGTTATGGAATTTTAGTTTCACACTTGCCAGCTGCATTTACTCTTAAGCTTTTAAAGCCTTTTCAACAAGATCATCATATAACCTGCGACCGTTACACCCCACGAAACCACATTTCTTTGAGGCATAAACCGTTGCTAGAAATTTGGATTTTCTTTATTCTGCACACAATCCTAGTGAAAGTCAAATGATTTGGATTTACACCTACCACTTGCATTTTCTTAAAACTAGCACTTGTACCCATAGGAGATTCAAGAAATACGCAGTTAGAAACAACTGACTATGTAAGACAATTTTCTGAGTATTATAATGTTCATATATCAGCTAAATCTTTGCGCGTTCCATCAAATAGTTCATGCGGCTTGTCTATGGGAGCAATTCAAACTATTATATAAGATAAAAATCATCTTTCATTATGCTTTAATGGGTGTTCATAGCTTGTTGAAAGCTCCCATTGGGAAGATGCTTGGTAACGTGGTGATATCTGATTTCACACCTACCGATTCCTTTTGTTTGAATTTTTCTAAATCCTTACCAACAAAACCATTTTATGCGTGCCCTTGAACATATCCCGCAATCTCTTCATTCGAAGAGACCACATTTCTTTGAGGCATTGTATCAAATAGTTCGTGTTCCTATTCTATGCTCCCATTTTAGTGCGTGCTGCAGGTATTGCTGGCAAAGGTCGCAGAGCTCGGCCCTGCACCTGCCAAATCCATTCACTGAAAGGATTATATTGGGTGCTGTGCTATCCAGCTCATACTCGCAGTGTCTAGAGCCCATATTCAAGTGATCTATGACTTTGGTCACAGCAGCTGCAACTTTATCATCAACACCAACACCATACTTAACAAACTACCCATGATCATCTGCCTAGTCTCTTTCCATGGCGGCCACCATACACAAATCGAGAGCTAGAATATTGAAAGTCAAATAGAAATATCACCTTCTCCAATGCAAATCTCGGGCATCACCAACACCGATAGGAACTTCTAAACATGAGCTTCCAAGGCCTTTATATCTATGGCCTAAATGGATGTGAGTAAACTGGAAATATAAATGGATTTGCCAATATATGGCATGGTCTAACGTATGGCGTGTCTCTTCTCTAATCTGCTTTACGAGCTCCTCCTTACCAAGGTCAGCACCATGATTTTCCTGAACTTTGAGCTCACAGGGATCAATTTTATATCGAGGAAGCAAATGAACTTGGAATTATCGCACAATTCCTAAGGCCATTCCAAAAAAAAAAATTGAGTGTGCTTCTCAGCAAAGATCATCAAAACTTCCTTATTTCGTGGCAAAGAAAATGATCGTGAAGACAAGGAAGGCATTAATCGTATTTCATGAGACTGCATCTCATTGATACGTGTTGTCAAATAGTTTATGAGCCTTTTTGCATCCTTCCACACTTTGCATGCATGTCTACCAGAGCATTTCAAACTGTGATATTTGAGGAGATTGGCGAGGGTTTTAACTTCTAAGTAGTTATAATAACTACTTTTAATTGTAACCATATTTCTTATCACAAGTTAGTCAAAACTGCAAGTTGCTTCCCCTTTTTTGCTTTTTGGAAGTTGTGGACAACTTAGCCCAAACTGAAAGTGGATCATAACTTAGGAAAAAGTGAAAGTAGATGTTCTTACTTAGCCAAAAGTACAAGTTGACGCGTAGTCGGCTAAAAGTAAAAGTGAATCCCAACTCATGTTAACTTGCAAGTGTGAGAAATAGTGAGAAGTGTATAACTTTCGGTTGGAGTATCGGGTCTTTATAAAATTTTGACCAATTGTCCATGAAGATGATATGAGGCCATAGAAAAAAGGATTTCTCTTGAACTTCAATAGAATTGCCTCTTTAATTGTTTCCGCAATCCGTGTGTAGAAAAATTAAACTTTTAAAATCTCGCAAACTATGAAGCATATGGCTCTGAAACTTTGCCACATTTGGCGAAATAGACATAACAATACTCCTATAAGAGGATTTCCTCTTAGTTGCTTGAAATCTTCAAATTTAATTATTTTTCTAATTTTGCCAGTAACAGACTAGCTTTCTAGACTACAATTGAAATAGGCAAACAACTTCTCCTTTAAACTAGAAAGAAACCTGACACTTCGGGAAAATCAAAGAGAAATACTGACTAGGGATGACTTGACATAGTAACTTTGACGCAAAAGTTTAAAATTTGGTAGTTTGAGAACGAGGCCAACATGCTCAAGATAGTGACTGAAGCTATCCATGTCACCAACCACATAATCAAGCTACCTACATGAATGGGGTAAGAAATTAAGCACTCATGTTTCATAACAACTATGCAAGTTCAGAAGGAGTTAATGGTGAAGTTTTAACTCAGCAAAATAAGGCTGATGTAGTCTTAATGAATTGGAAAGAGTCTACTTTTTGTGGTATAAATTATTTACAAGGTCAGAATCAGTAAAGTACACCTGTTTCAGCCAACACAAGGTCAAAACTAAGAGCTACAGATGTTAACCAACAAGCTACTGTAGTACAACAGCAGGCTGTAAGGGAAAGCCAAGTTTATCCATCATAAATTGCCCTTGTACCACAATAGAAAGTACAAGTTTATCTATTTTACATAGGTCCTAGAAAAAGGAGATCTTAGACTCCTTAGAAAGAGGACTTTGAGAACTTTCTAAAAAGTGGTTACATTAAAGATTTGGCTCAGTATTAAATGAGTTATGACGATTTGAAGTTGACCCTACAATTTTGATACTTCAGAAATTTTTGATGCACGACTTTTAGAAAAAAAAAAATCATATCTTCCAATCTAACTAACCAAATTACATTCTATTTTTTACAAGTGGTTAGAAATATTTAGATCCATTTTTCTATATCATTATTTTTTCAGATCTATGGTACAAATGGATTTTTTTGTCAAAAAAATATTTTCTTTTCAAACCCTAGTTTATGACATAACTTTTGCATATGGAGTCCAATTTGAACAATTTTTTTCTGATATTGATTAGAAAATCATAAGAGATCTCATGGCCATATCTATTTTACTATTGGATGATATTATTTGTTAATTTTTTTGTAGGGTTTTTTTTCAATCTTAACACTCTTTCATTGTAAACTTCAAACAAGCATAACTTTTGGATTTTTGATCCTTATTCAATGATTTTTTTTTAAAGTGCATGAAATTTCTTGAATTTTCTATTTTTGCAATCTATTCAATTGTATTATATCATTTTCATCAAATTTTGGGTGAGTGCAGGATCATGATGGGCCAAACACTACCCCTATGTGGCAATGTAAATGTGAAAAATAGACTTAAGTAACTTCATGTCAAAAATTGAATGAGTTATCTACATAATCTAGAAATAAGGTAGTAATAAAAGTTATAATAAATTGAATGTAGTTTATGGGCTACTAATTTTTTTTAAAAAAATTTTAAAAATAGTTTGGTGAAAATTGGATATTTCAATGAAACACTACTAAAATTTTTAGAAAAACATAAAAAGGAGGTGTCATTCTGGCCAACCTAAGTATGATAAAAAGATAATATTTTTCCTCCATGATTTGGATTTAGGTAAAAGACACATGAGCGGATGTGACACATATTTTTTTGAATTTTTTAAGTAAATAAATAATTATTTATACTTTTTTTACTGTGACTTTTTTAAAATATTAAAAATTACTTTTCCAGCCAACCTAACTTGGTCAAAAATATATGAAACTCAAAAATTTTAAATTTTAATGTATACCCAATAAGTCATGGAATGTGACACATCTTTTGGATTTGAAAAAGGATTAATATGTTGAAAGGTATGGATGTTTTTCAATATGTATATCTATTAGGAAAATAGACATAGCGTATGTAGAAAATTAATAATAATTACCTATTAAATTTATTATGAGGTGTATATTATATTTTTAGAATCTTAATAGCTTCCTCTATAAACCCTTTTCATTTGATTAAATTTAGTTACAAACAAGTTTGTCAGCTTCAAGGATGAAATTGTGGAAAATTTCAGGATAACACTAAATGGGTGGTTTTGTAAGTTTCTTTGGCAAGTTTTGGGACTCCCAATTGCCTAAATATGAGGTAATCCTAAAGCATATTTAGAGGGAATCCATATTAGAGCTAGAAATATTAACATCCTTTCCATCCAAATCTAAATATTAGTCTAAATGTTAGCACATTTTCATCCAAGTTTTTTCTCCATTGCCACTGTGTGGCCCATCATGATCTCGCACTCACCCTTTTATCAAATTTCATCTTTTTCACATAACAGTCTTCTTTGCAAGTTTACTTGATCTTTTCCAATTTTTGTGATTTGTAGGGGCATCAAAGGAGTTGGAGTAGCATTTGGATCAACCACAACAGCAAATTGGAAAGCAATTTTATCAGGTGCACTCATTTCATCTTTCATGTCTTAATCATTGTTTGCAAACACATTTGGATTTTGGGCTTAAAATGAACAACTTGCTTGCAATCACATCAAAAAAAATTGGGCTTAAAACAAACAATTGTCTTCCTACACATTTAGATTTCGGATCTAAAAAGATGAAGTGCTTGAATTGTCTTCCACACATCTCATTTTGTAAAGGGTCAATTAACAACTGTGAGTGTGAATCAAGTGACAACTCACTTGGTTTTCTTTTGTATACCCTATCTTAGGAGGCGTTCTTGGAGACACACCTCTCCAAGGGATGACCTCAACTGAGGCTAAATTGAAAGACACCCTCATTGGGAATTGGAATCTTGTCACTCTTGGCTAAGCCCCAAAGAACTTTATACTTTTGGGAAGTGAAGGTGAAGGGTGGGTTACCCCTTTCTCTCAGCTGTGTGGCAGGATTTTGCTTTCAATTCCTTAGTCAACCTTGTGCAATCTAGCCTAAGACCTAATTGGCCATATCCACTTGACTAGACATTAGCCTTGTTGATGTGTTTTCAAGTGTGTGCTTAATAATCATCGCATTCTTCATATTTCAAATTTAAACTTGCTTATGTGTCTTGCGTGAGTGATTCATGTGTGTATATGCATAATAATTTGTTTGAACATTGCCAAATCAAGCTCTAAACACCAAACACATAAATGAGTCATCCTACACATCATACCCAAATCAATTTCATCCTAAACACATCCAAATCAATTGCATCCTAGTCACCTTCATCCTAATCATCAAATCATCATCGAAACAATCCACATCATCATTGAATCATAATCAAGCACTTGCCAAAAATGACTTAAGACTTAAATACTTGTGTGACACCATGCTAAAATTAGAAGACCTAGAACTAAAACTCATTTTCTGACTTCGCAAAGTTCAAGTAAGTCAATCACCTCTAGACCAACAAATCATTCAAGAGGCCAATGACATGACTCAACAACTTCAATCTCAAGCAAGCAAATCACTTCAACTGTGACAACTCATAGCACATGCACAACATCTCATGGTCAGTTTCCAATCATAAACCCAACAAGCACATCATCTTATATCCATTCACTATCAACAACCAATGCCACCTCAACCTTACATGTCATCACCCTCAACTTCACACCAACCATTACCCTATGAAATCCCTCCACCACAACACCATCAACCAATTCAACAATTTAAACCATCACATCCACACATTCAACTACAACAACATCAACCAATTCAATAAATCCAACCATCACAACAACCCATTCAACAATTCCAACAACAATAAATCCAAACACCATCTCAACCTCAACAAATTCCACCTCAATCCTATGTGTCATCCACCTTAACTTCATACCAACCTTATCTATCTACACATCATGTCAATGCCACACTAACCTATCAACCTTCACCCCAACATTATCCAATTCCTCATTCTAACATTCCAACATATCACCAAACCCATCCACAAGGCAACCAAGTGTCCTCACAAGAAGCACCCTTGATATACCTAAGTCCACCTTTGGAATAAGAAGCATATCCAATTCCAAATAGCCCATTGTACTTAAACCAAATAAGCCCAAGTTATTCTATGCAAGACTTAATTACCTTTGACAAGGGAGATACCAATCTAGCCAATGCATCATATGAGTGGCCTCCATCATCCAATCAAATGCCAATCCATGAGTCTATCCCAACACCACCATGTGATCCTACCCCTAGTCCATTGGTCCATTTACCTTCATTACCTTCATCCCCATGTTCCATTAATCCTCCACCACAAGATCCCTTAGACATAACCGTACAACAGTTGGTCCAAGCAAATTTCATTGAGCTTCTACTGATAAAATACTTTGAAGAAATCCACTTTAAACCCCCTTGGTATAAATATGATGCATATTGTGCATACCATAAGGTTAAGGGTCATACAACAACTAATTGTGCCAAACTTAAGAGATTGATCAAAAACCTCATAAATTGTGGTAATATTAATCCCAATCCAAATCCTAATCCATTTAATCCAATTATCCCTCCACCTAATCCTAATCCTCAACCCACAACTCCATCTACCCTTAATGTCCATCTATTATATTGTCCTTATAGCCATACACTTGCAAAGCATGTGATCCACTGGCTACTAGCACGCAATAGAACACCCCCATGTCAAACACCCGTTCATGAGCCTACCAAAGAACTTCCAAATGTCATCTCAAATCCTACAACTCCTTTACATAGCCCACATATCCTTGAGCCTCTTCAAGAGCGTTTAATTAACATGCCTAGACCTTCAAGCCCTTCATGTGGTCCATAATCCATTAAGCCTATTCAAGGACCTCCCATAAGTCCAAGTCAAGAGTCATCATGTTCTCATGTTGTTGACCAAGAACCTATCCAAGGGTCATCCAATTCCATTCAAGCAACCCAAGAGGTATGTCAAAGGTTTAATCCTAAGCATGTGGAAACATTAAGCCCTAGTCCAACTCAAGATCAAATCACTTTTGTGCAACCTATCCATAACATATATCGTTTCCATGATCAAGATGATATCCATACTGATGAATCTATCCATAAGTCACTTGATCCTATCCACAATCCTATAATCCATGAGCAAGATATCCAAATTGCTCCTATTCATCCACCATCTAGCCCTATCCATAATGAGCAAACATCCACTTGTGATGAGACACTTGTCGCCCAAGTAAGCATAAAAGATCAAACAAATAACTTGGATCTTAGTGAACACAGTGCTAATCAAGATCCTAATGATCCTCTTTCGACATCCACTATTGATTCCACTTCAAGTCCACTATCATATCCACTTGGTCTTACCACCCTTATACATGAGTGTTCTTCTTTAGAGCAACAACAACCTTTATCCACTTCACCTTCTCCATCCAATAATGAACTCAAGTCTAATGTTCAAAGCACACCATGTCCTATAGTCCATTACATACTCTAAAACATGAACTGCCAAGGTAAAGGTTTAGGCCTTTATGAACAAGGTATTTTGGAGCCCATTCATGTCAATGTTCCCCCACGCTCATATGGCCTTAGATACACACCCTAAGGTAAACAATCCAAAGATGTTGGTAATTCCTCCATTCCTCCTAAGTCCACTCCTTTCTATCACAAACCACATCATATATCTAAAAAATATGTAGCCATTCCACCTCCATCAACCTACAAATGTCAAAAGCATGTGACCATAAATCTTCCACCATCCACTTTACCTCCATTACTTCCAAATCCTAATTTCCCTCCATTAACTTTACCTCCACTTCTACCAACACCTAATTATCCACTTATCCATAAGTACCCTTACATTCCTAATCATTACCAACAAATGCATACATTGTCTAAACATAAAACTTCCAATCACTCCACCAAACCAATGGGATTCCAAAATAAAAATTTGGATGCCTCCTTTCATAAAGCCAAAAATCCTACCAAAAATCTTAAGGGTCCAAATGCCTTAGGACATCAAAGCCAAAAGTCAAAGCAAAGTACATTTACAAAGCTATCCAAACCACTACCCAAGTCCAAATCTTCATAACACAAGGTCAAAAGCAAAATGGTTTGGGTCCCTAAGCAAGAATCAACCAAGTCAAATGAGGCATCCACCTCTCAAAAATCCCAACCATCCTCTTCCATCCAAAAATCCGCTTCCATTCAAAAATCACATTCCATCCAAAAATCCCACAAGAAAAACAAAAATGGTAAAAATACTAAGTCTATGTGGGTACCTAAGTCACTCCATCACCCATCTCCTAAGCAAACAACACCATTGCTTCCCATGCCAGCTTCCCATCTAAAGCTTCAATGTTTATCATAGTGTGTACAACCATTGGTCATGATTCCTTTCCATGATGTCATCTCCCCATCTTTCTTCCATTATCCTACACATTTTTCCCTGAACCTTCAATCAAATTCCTTCAATCAAACATCCCTTCACCAATCCAATCACATCATCACATTGAAATCAATCCAATCATCAATCAAATCATAAAATCAAATCAAATCATCAACTCTAATCAAATCAATCCCATCATCAACTTAAACCATCACATCGAATCCATCAAAACGAATCATATCACTCCAAATCAATTCAATAAAATCATTCCATCAAATCAAGCTAATCAATTGTATCAAATTATCCAATCACATCAATAGTCTTGATCCTAATCTTGTTGTAAATCAAATCAATCAACCATGATCATCATCATCAATGGGATATATCATTTCCACATCCTAGTGTTGATCTAGGGATATATCGTTCCCCACAATGACAACACTATCTATCATCACCAATCAATCAATCAATCATTAGTTTACCATTTGAAATGGACAATACCTTATTTGTTTTTGAATCATTTGTACACACTTGCTTGTTTGCTTGTGTGTGTTATCATTTTATCTTGCATTTGAATGAAATCTCTCACATCCCATCAACATCATATATCATCAAACATCTAATCAATCCAATCAATCCCAATCAATCCATTCACTTTCATCATCACCATCAATAAAATATTATCAAAATTACATCTCATCTCTATCGTTAAATGCCTTGATCCCATGGATATAGGGTATGTAGGCAATCTGGGATACGAAGGAAGTACCTAGATTCAGGTATATGCGATAGACCTCTTTCATCTTCCATCCTTCTTCTAATCTTCACTCATAATCATCTTCATCCATCTCTCATTTCTTCTATCATCTATCTCCCGCATCATTAATAAGCAACTTCCTCCAATCAATCTAAACCAATCGACATCATCAAAATCAATCATCAAATCACTCATTCACTTCATCCAATCAAATCAATAAAAATTAATCAAACCATTCCAATCAACTCATCATTCAAATCAATCTCCTCATTCTAATCATTCAATAATTCCAATCCAAACAATGATCCAAATGCAAATTTAATCCTTAATCCATACCAATCAAGTAAATCAATCTTGTCAAATTATCCAATTACAATCAATGGTCTTGATCCTAATCTTGTCGTAAACCAAACCAATCAACAATCATCATCATCAATGGGATATATCATTCCCACATCCTTGTGTTGATCTAGGGATATATCGTTCCCCACAATGACAACACCATCATCATCAAATCAATCAATTAATCATTAGTTTACAGCTTGATAGGGGGAATACCTTGTTTGTTTTTGAATCATTTGTGCATGCTTGCTTGTGTGTGTTATCTTCTTATCTTGCATTTGTATTAAATTCCTATCTTTCTATCTAATATTCATATCTTATGTATGTTAGAATAGATTTTTACACTATCCTTTGCATCTAAGGTCATATCATACCTTCTGTGCATTAGGACTTTAATGCTCTAAGTTTTCTTCCTCATACGTTAGACAAGGTTGTATTACACTGGGGCATGAGACACATAATCACCTTGGTCCTTATATCTTGATGCATAATGTCTAGTGCTATACCAAACATCATGGTTGCTCACTTTCATTGCATCATAACTCATCATTCATTTCTTCTATCCATTTCCTTATCTTTCTTCCTTGACCAATTCATTTTCTTTTGAGAGCCTACCCGTGTTTGTCCAACCCGCCTATCTTCTTGAGGGGGCATCCTCATCCTATCTTTCCATCATCATCCTGTCTTTCCTTTTCATCCCTATCCTTTTCCTCTATCCATACCTTATCTTCTTTGAAATGATGTTACTCGACATAAATCTTATCATCTCGAACATCATCTCAAAGAGGGGCAAAATGCAGACACCCAAATTTGTCCCCAAATTTGTCCGTGTCTTGCAACACCTAGTCAATAACATTATTTAGACATCATGTAGCATTTTTTTATAATCCCACTCTTAATCCCATCCTTAATCCATTAGCCAATTAATTAAATAAATTTTATTTATTTAATTAAAATCCCATCTTAATCCTATCATAATCCCACTTTCCAATTAATTAAATAAATTTTATTTATTTAATTAATTTCCACATCATATCACAATCCTATCCTAATCATCTTCCAAATTAATTAAATAAATTTTAGTTATTTAATTAATTTCTCTCACATATTCCAACTAATTATCCTCACCTCTCACCACATTTTGACACTTGTCCACCTCTTAATTGAATCATGTGTGGTACTAAATTTTTTATTTAATATCTATCACATTTAGTAGTTTTTATATATACAATTACACATGTAGTACTTTTTGTGTACACGGTCACATATGAGCCTTATCTTTCTTTGTACACTTGTCAAATGACTACAACTCCCTTGAAGAGTGGGAATAACTAATCAATCCTAGCCATCCACATCATTCATTTAGCCTTTTAATCTCAACCATCCATTCAAATCAAGGCTTTCCTATAAATTAACCCTCTCCCAAGCCATTAGCATACATTGAGTCTTGAGCATCCTTATGATGCCAAAATAACATTAGAGCATTTGCATCATTCATCCATTATCTTCCATCTTATTATCTATCATCTATCATTCTTTCATCAATCATCTTCATCTTATTGTTATGTTGTGGAATTGAGCAACCAACATATCAAATCAATCAAATAATTCATCTTGCATCTATCTATTCAAGGTATTGAAGGATTTGGATTAGGTAATGCATTTCATTTATTTTATCCATTTCATTTATCCAAATTTTTTATTATACAACAAGAGGAGGAAGACAAAATGTCTTTAAAGGTACCATATGCTTCAACTAGAGGAAGTTTAATGTACGCCATGGTATGCATGAGACCAAATATTGAACATGTTGTAGGAGTCGTAAGCTGGTATATGAGTAATCCCAGATTGGAGCATTGGAATGCGGTAAAATAGATTCTCAAATATTTAAGAGGTACATCCAATAAACACTTATGTTTTGGGGGCTCTAATACTAATTTAGCAGGTTATGTAGACTCAGATTTGGCAAAGAATATTGATACCAGGTAGAGTACTATAGGTTATGTCTTTACTGTAGGTGGGACAACAATGAGTTGGATCTCATAGTTGCAAAAGGTGGTTGCTTTATCCACCATGGAGGTAGATTATGTAGCAGCAATAGAGGTAAGCAAGGAGATGATATGGCTGCAATCTTTCATGGAAGAATTGGGCAAACAACAGGGTAATAGTTATTTGTTTACAGACAGTCAGAGTTCCATACATATTGCAAAGAATTCTGCCTTGCATTCAAAGACCAAACATATACAACTAAGTTATCACTTCATCCAGTCAATGTTGGATGATGGACAGTTACGGCTGGAAAAGATACATACAGATGAAAATCCAGCAGATATGTTTACGAAGGTAGTAACAAGGGAGAAGCTAAGCTCCTCTTCAACTTCGGTTGGTCTTCAAGACTGAAAATAATAAAATCAGAACAACAAGGTTCAAGGTGTTTATTTCTAGTGGGAGCTATAGGGTCAATGGTGTTCTGATCAATCAATCTTCAAGTGGGAGATTGTTGTTATATGGAGCCTAATCAGACTCAGAGGTTAAATTTTCCCTACTTTTATCGGTGCGGTTTCCCACCAAATTATTTAATGGGGGTTTGGGGGAAAAGCCCCAAGACAAGGTCAAGGGGTAGTACCCCTTGCAAGCTTCAGGGGCAGCGTCCCTGGAGCACTCCCTATCACGATACAGGGTGGAGTTGAGGGGCAGTGCCCCATGGGGGCTCAGGAGCAACACCCCCGAAACCTCAAATGATTTTTATTATTCTATAAAGGTGTCAGGAGTTATTTTTCTATTGGTTTAATTTCTAGATAATAATATTGGACTCTCTGTTGGTGGATGTAGCTCGAGTTTGGGTGAACCATGTTAAAAATTGTCTCTCATTGTTATTATTTCTGTGTATTTTTCAATCTTCTATTTAATCTTTATTTGCATTTAATTGATATCTTCTGCATGCAATTCCTAACATGTACTCATTTGGGCTAGCTTCTCCTTATTTTTTGAGTGAGCACTATAGTAATACTAGCTTACCCACTATATACATATAGGAGAAATTCTTAGGAAAAACAAGATTTATCAACACTAGGACCTTAGAAATGACCTATTTGATTAATTCAAAATCTTTTCTTCCCTCCTTTGTCTATATGAATGGCTAGTCCTTTTTGAAAGGAAGAAAAGGTGCAAAATGAACTTCCTACACTAATCTATGATAGGACACATATGCAAAAAATTAAACTAATCACACAGTTACAAGGAAATAAACACAAAAGCAATTTACCATAACATAGTGATATACATGTTGCAAGTATGGGCCTAACTAGTGTTGTCATTGATGTCAACATACTCCTGTTACATTAATGATAAGGTTTGGATGAGTCGTGAGCCGAGGATATTGAGAAAATTAGTCTCAATCAGGAATAATGAAGAACAGTGATGACAGTAAGGCAAAAGTCCAAGATAGGATGAGGATCAGAGGATGCGGATTAAAGGGTTTGTAGATATATGTCTTTAGGTGATCTAGTAGAGATTTCAGAGGTCCGCATGAAGATATGAAGAAGTTGTGGCCGCTCAAGTAAAATCGGTTCTGGTAGGTGTTCAGAGGTGACAGAGTGTAACAAGAAAGGTCCGGTGAGATCCGGAAATGAATTTTCTTGTTCTGCAGTTTTGAGGGAATGCTGAGGAATTCTTTGTGGTGTATCAACTCGATTGGTTTGTGGTTTTAAGTTTGCAAGCATCTATTCCTTTGTGACAGTAATGACAAACTATGTTCTTGAGGTTCCAGATGAAGGAGAGAAGGATTTCAGTAAGTAGAAGAAGTGTGGATGTTCTTGGTGATTCAGGCAATCTTGTGGAGGTCTTTGAATCGTGCCCAGTTTGTGTTGGTGATCTGTATTGAAGTTAGAGCTTGAAATTGAAGAGTAACTTCTGGATGATGGTGTTCTTCTTGAGACAGGCTGACCGGATGAGTTATGCATCTTACGGATGTTTGCCGACTTAGATGATCATTCCTAAGTTGATGCCTTGTATAAATAAGGGATTACGAAGTTAGTTTGATGTTGTCCTAGTGGTGATGTGAGTGTGGTAGCAAGGAGGAGAGTGAAAGGCAGAGCAGAAGTATTGGGCTTAAATGGAACTGATTCAAGCATGGTGAAGATGCTACTCTCCAATTCATGTATGTGATATTTATTTCTTTGTAGACTATGTGTCTCTTGTAGGCAGTGAGCCACTTGTGAGTAGTGTGCTCGGGCAGTGAGCCCTAATTGGTATGTGCCATTTTGTTCTTTCTATTTTTCTAACAGAGAATACAATCTTGGGTTAATCACCCCGTGGTTTTTCCCTTAACTGGGTTTTCCATGTCAAAATCTTGGTGTCTTATGTGTTGTTGTGTTTCTACTTTTGGTTTGAATGCTTTATGGTTCATGATTAATATACTGCTAATCACTAAGAAGATTTAAGTGTTTAAAAGGAGAAAGTTTTGCACAACTGATTCACCCCCCCTCTCAGTTGTGTGCCCTAAGTCTAATGATTGGTATCAGAGCCAAGTTCCTCTAAAAAGAGCTTAATTGCTTGAGGAGATCCAGGATGTCGTCTTACAAGAAGGATAGCCCAAAGTTTGATGGAACAAATTTTAATCTATGGAAAGGTCGCATGAAGTGTCATTTACAATGCATGGGAATGGTGTAATGGTCTATGGTTACAAAATAGTATGTACCTCCACAGGGTGGCCCAAAATCCACAAGTGAAATCACAGATGCTGAAAATAATCTGCAGACTATAGAAGCTCTTCTAAGTGCATTATTTGATTCAGAACTCTCAAATGTCATTGACCTACTAATTGCTTTTGACATCTGGCAAAAACTAGAACTTTTGCATGAAGGAGACCAATATGTTAAATGTGCAAGGTTACAGAGTCTGAGAGGGAAATTTGAAAATCTGAAGATGAGAGATGATGAAAATATTACCACTTTTATGCCAAGAGTGAATGAGCTGGTTTGTGGAATTAGAAATGTTGGTGGAGTCTTGGATGAAAATGAGATTGTTGGCAAAATTCTCAGATCTCTACCGGCTTCTTACAAAATCAAGGATGCTGCCATTGAAGAATTCAGAGCCCATACAATTGTCACAAGAGATCAATTGGCTAGGAAATTAGCTTCATTTGAAATGACAAAGTTTGGAGATGACCCCCCCAAGACTAAATCTGCTTTCAAAGCCAGTGCCTTTGTAAAAGGTAAATAAAGGTTTGATCCAGGAGAGAACTCATCAAGGAAACTATCATGGTATAAAAAAGCAAGAAAAGACCTGGAAGAAGAAGAAGTAGAAACTACCTAACTTGAAACCCTTATTGCAAAAAGGCATCCAAGAGGATCTAGTAAGTATGAAAGAAAATTATCTTTTAAGTGTTGTAACTGCAATAAGATTGGTCATTTTTCCTCAAGGTGTCTGGAAAGATTTTCGAGGCCAAATCCTAACAAATCAAGGTTCCAAAAGAATTGTTACTATGCTCATGAAGAAGATGATAATGAAGGAGTAATAGATGATGAATTAGAGACAGGAAACAAATCCAAAAGTGAATGGGTGTTTATTGCCATCAAGGAAAAAGAACCAATATCCTCTGAATCTGTCAATCATAATGTTGTAGAAAAAGCTCTTGCTGCCCAAGTTGAAGAAAAGGATGATTGAGTCTTTGATAGTGGATGCTCTCACCATATGACAGGTGACAAAAATAAGTTTGTAGATTTGGAAAGATATGAAGGAAGAGTGGTAAAATTTGGTGATAACTCTACTGGTAGAATCAAAGGTAGAGGAACTATTTCTTTTGAAGGAAGAAACAAAACCGGTAATGTACTGTATGTTGAAGGATTGAAGCACAATCTTCTTAGTGTTGGACAGTTGGTGGACAAAGGCTATGATCTCTGATTCAAGGATGGAAAATGCAAGATCCTTGAAAGCTCCAAAATAGAGATTGCATCCGGTACTCAAACTAAAGGTAATATCTTTCATTTGGTTGGTACTGGTAAAAGTTGCTTATTTGTTCAAATTGATCAAAATTGGTTATGGCATAGGAGGATGTGTCATGTGAATTTTGATAATATCATTAAGATAAGCAATACTCAGGATGTAAGAGATCTTCCAAAATTGGTAAAACCTACTAATAGCTTGTGCAAAGAATGTTAGTTGGGTAAGCTAAGCAGAGTCTCATTCAAAAGTAAGGAACTGTCTTCTACCAGATTATTGGACTTAGTTCATACTGATCTTTGTGGTCTGACAAGAATCAGGAGTATTTAAGGTGATAGATACTTCATGCTGCTAATTGATGACTATTCTTGGATGATGTGGGTAACCTTTCTAAAAGAGAAATTAGAAGCTCTTGAGAAATTCAAAATATTCAAGGCTATGGTAGAGAATGAAACTGGATTAAAGTTGAAGTATCTGACATTTGATAGAGGTGGAGAATTCACATCCAGTGAATTCATAAAGTTCTGTGAGAAACATGGAATAAAGAGACAATTGTCTGCTCCTAGGACTCCACAGCAAAATGGAGTAGTGGAGAGAAAGAACCAGACCATCTAGGAAGCATCTAGGGCCATGATGATGGAAGAAAATGTTCCTCAGATCTATTGGAGAGAAGCTGTTAGCACTACAGTCTAAACTCTCAATCAGGTTTAAATCAAAAGCAATACTGGTAAGACTCCTTATGAACTTTTGTTTGGTATCACTCCTACTATAAGGTATTTCATAATTTTTGGTAGCAAATGTTACATCAAAAGAGATGAAGACCTAGGAAAGTTTGATGCTAGAAGTGATGAAGGAATATTTTTGGGTTACTCTACTCAAAGCAAAGCATATCGGTGTTATAACAAAAGACTGAGAAAGATGATAGAAAGTACAAATGTAAAGGTTGATGAAGGAATTGAGAAACCCTCAAGGTTTTATGAATATGATGAAGATGATCAGAATGGTGTTCTAACTCAAGGAACCCAAGCCTCCTCTGTTAGTCAGATTCAAATTACTCTAGTAAATCAGGAAGAAGAGATGAGTGTCAATGAGCCTGATCAAGAATCAGAAGTGCAAGAAATTCCTAAAGTTCCCAGGTATGTAAGACTGAACCACTCTGAAGATCAGATCATAGGTGATAAAAGCAAAGGAGTACTAACAAGAAGGAGAATTACTCAAGACTCAGAAGAGTATTGTTTGATTTCAAAGATTGAACCTAAGATAGTGAATGAAGCATGCAATGATGAAAACTAGACTAAAGCAATGAAGGAAGAGCTAGTACAAATAGAGAAAAATCACACTTGGGATCTTGTTCCCAAACCTAGAAACAAGAATGTGATTGGAACCAAATGGGTCTTCTAGAACAAACTAAATGAAGTTGGTGAAGTAATTAGAGATAAAGCCAAATTGGTCTGCAAGGGCTACTCTCAAATTGAAGGAATTGATTTTGAAGAAACTTTTTCTCTGGTGGCAAGAATTGAAGTAGTCAGATTATTTCTTGCCTTTGCTGCCTTCAAGGATTTCAAGGTATATCAGATGGATGTCAAATCTACCTTCCTAAATGGTGACTTGGAAGAAGAAGTGTATATAGAGCTATTAGGGTTAGCCAGCAGAAGATATCAATTAAATGCAAATAAAGATTAAACAAAGGAATGGAAATACACAAAAATAATAACAACGAGAGACAAGTTTTAACGTGGTTCACCCAAACGCGGGCTACATCCACCAAATAGAGAGTCCAATATTATTATCCAATAAATCAAAACTGATTACAATCAGCAATCCCTGCAATTGAATACCACTACAAAATGCTACAATACAATACCCAAACCCTAACCCTTGGCCCCTTGACCCCGTCTTGGGGGTGCTGCCCCCAAACCCCCGCAAGGGGCGCTACCCCTTGACCCAGTAGGGATTTGGGGGGGAAACCGCGCCGATAAAAGAGGGGTAAATATAACCTCCGAGTTTGATTAGGCTCCATATAACAACAAGAGAAATTGGATGGATTTCAATTGTTTGATCATGGTGATATGGTCTGCAAGTTGAAGAAAGCACTGTATGGATTGAAGCAAGCCCCAAGAGCCTAGTATGAAAGATTGGACAAGCATCTTTTGAAGATTGGTTTCAACAAAGGTACTGCTGACAGTAACTTATATTTCAAAATTGATCATGAAAACATCTTGATTGTTTTAGTGTTTGTTGATGATATCATTTTTGGAGGAAGAGATAGTATGTGTAAGACTTTTACAAATCAAATGAAAAGTGAGTTTGAGATGTCGATGCTTGGTGAAATGAATTTCTTCTTGGGTCTGCAAATCACTCAAACAAAGAAAGGAATCTTCATTTCTCAGACCAAATATGTGAAAGAATTGGTGAAGAAATTTGAGATAGAAGATTCAAAGCCAATGAATACTCCCATGGCAACCAGATGTAAGTTGAGCAAAGATGATGACTCTCCTAAGGTAGACCAGACAAAGTATAGATCAATGATTGGAGGATTGTTGTATCTCACTCAAACTAGAATAGACATTATGTAAGATGTTGGTCTTGTTGCTAGATTCCAAGTTGATCCTAGAGAATCCCATGTCATGGCAATCAAGAGGATTTTTAGATATCTAAAAGGGATGGTTAAGTATGGTCTATAGTATCCTAGAGATCATGATTTCTCTCTTCATGCATATACAGATGCTAATTGGGTAGGAGATGTGGATGACCGGAAGAGTACTAGTGGTGGAGCATTCTTTTTGGGGAAGAGATTGGTTTCTTGGCTAAGTAAGAAATAAGAGGCAATATCTCTATCTACAATTGAAGCAGAATATATTGTAGCAGCAAGCAGTTGCACTCAAGTTTTGTGGATGAAGCAGATGCTAAGAGATATCAAAGTGGAATATGAGGAGCCTATCACAATTTTCTATGATAATTCAAGTGCATTTAACATATCGAAGAATCTGGTGTTGTACTCAAAGAGTAAACATATATCCATTAAGTTTCACTTTTTGAGAGAGCAAGTGAATAAGAATGAAGTCAGATTGGAGTTTGTGCCCTCCAAGAATTAGATTGCTGACATCTTAACTAAACCTCTTCCTAAGGACTCTTTTGAGTATCTCAGGGAGAAGTTAGGGGTTATTGCCCCTCCAGTGATGAACTAAGGTGCACTAAGGTGCATCAGTCTAGTGGATATCATAGTCATATCTTGTGATCTAGATTGATGATGGGGAGCTGCTACTCAGGGGCAGTAGTAGTGATGATCCTAAAGTGTCAGAATTGCAAGTATGTGCCCTTTTCCATTGATGTCAAAGGGGGAGAGAAGACATGTGAAAAATAAGTGGTTGCTAATCAAAGGGGAAGCAGTAAAGGGAGAGAAGACATGTGGATAGTTGTTGTTGATAGGGGGAGTTGTGACAGTAAGGAGAAGTTCTTGTCTTGATGGTTAAAATAGTTTTTCACATCTTATGTTGCCATCAATGACAAAGGGGGAGATTGTTGCAAGTATGGGCCTAACTAGTGTTTTCATTGATGTCAACATACTCCTGTTATATTAATAATAAGGTTTGGATGAGCCGTGAGTCGAGGATATTGAGAAAATTAGTCTCAATTAGGAACAGTGAAGAATAGTGATGACAGTAAGGCAACAGTCCAAGATAGGATGAGAATCAGAGGATGTGGATTAAAGGGTTTTTAGATATGTGTCTTTAGGTGATCCAGTAGAGATTTCAGAGGTCCGCATGAAGATATGAAGAAGTTGTGGCTGCTCATGTAAAACCAGTTCTGGTAGGTGTTCAGAGGTGACAGAGTGTTGTAGACACCCAAATTTGTCCCAAAATTGGTCATGTCCTGCAACACCAAGCTAAAAACATTATCCTAGACATCATGTAGCATTTTGTCCTAAATCCCATTGTTAACCCCACTTATCCCATTAGGCCAATTAATTAAATAAATTTTATTTATTTAATTAATTTCACATGCATAATTCCATTTATCCTATCCCCATCCCAATTAATTAAATAAATTTTATTTATTTAATTAATTTCCACATCATATCTTATCCTATCCTATTCATTTATCCAATTAATTAAATAAATTTTATTTATTTAATTAATATCCAACTCATATCCCAACTAATTCAAATATTTTATTTGAATTAAGCCCTCACCTTTCGCCACATTCCAACACTTGTCCAGTCAATCATGTGTTACAACTTTTATCCTTCACATGCACAACTAATGGGAACTAATTTTAGTATTTATCTACACAAGCACACCTAAGCCTTATCCTCCCTTGCCACATGTCAATTGACTACAATTTCTTAATGTGCAAGGAAACCTAACTTAATCCTATCCATCCATTTCATCTAAAGCCCTAATTGATCCTAGCCATCCATTTGAACCAAGCCTTTCCTATAAATCAAACCCCTCATAAGCCATTAGCATGCATTGAGCCTCAAGTACCCTTATTCTACCAAATTTTCTATAATGCATTAATTCTCAAGTATCCACATGCTATCTAAATATCATTAGAGCCTTTGCATCCTTCATCTATCATTCATTCTATCATCCTCATCTTAATGTTATGCTGTAGAAGTGAGTACCCAACATTCTTCCAACAATAATCCTTCAAAGTCTTGCATGCTCATGCGAGGTGGAGAAGAGCAATGGAGATAAATCGAGCATAGCGTGGAGATCGGTTTGCATTCATATTTGTTATTTTGATTTTCATGTTGTCTTGTGCTTCATTGTGCATTGCTAGGGTTTTTATCATTGCTGTTTATTCATTTGCCCTAATTTGTAATTTTACCCTAACTACAAGTGTAACAAGAAAGGTCCAGTGAGATCCAGAAATGCATTTTCCTATTCTACCATTTTGAGGGAATGCTGAGGAAGTCTTTGTAGTGTATCAAATTGATTGGTTCATGGTTTTAAGGTCTGAAAGCATCTATTCCTTTGTGACAGTAATGATAGACTGTGTTTTTGAGGTTCCAGATGAAGGAGAGAAGGATTTCAGTAAGTAGAAGAAGTGTGGATGTTCTTGGTGATTCAGGCAATCTTGTGGAGGTCTTTGGATCATACCCAGTTCATATTGGTGGTCCGCATTGAAGTTGGAGTTTGAAATTGAAGAGTAACTTCCGAATGATGGTGTTCTTCTTGAGACAGCCCCACCGGATGAGTTATGCATCTTGTGGATGTTTGCCGACTTAGATGATGATTCCTAAGTTGATACCTTATATAAATAAGGGATTGCGAAGTCAGTTGGATGTTGTCCTAGTGGTAATGTGAGTGTGGTAGCAAGGAGGAGAGCAAAAGGCAGAGTAGAAGTATTGGGCTTAAATGGAACTAATTCAAGCATGGTGAAGATGCTACTCTCCAGTTCATGTATGTGATATTTATTTCTTTGTAGACTGTGTTTCTCTTGTAGGTAGTGAGCCTCCTATGAGCAGTGTGCTCAGGCAGTGAGTTGTAATTGGCATGTGCCATTTTGTTCTTTCTATTCTTCTAACAGAGAATACAATCTTGGGTTAATCACCCCGTGGTTTCTCCCTTAATCGGGTTTTCCACATCAAAATCTTGGTGTCTTATGTTTTGTTGTGTTTCTGCTTTTGGTTTGAATGCTTTATGGTTCACGATTAATATACTACTAATCACTAAGAAGATTTAAGTGTTTAAAAGTTTAAAGTTTTGCAAAACTAATTCACCCCCCCCTCTCAGTTGTGTGCCCTAAGTCTAACAATACATGGGGAAAACCTTTTGGGAGAAAAACACCACACTCCAAAGAAACTCAATATATTATTTAGTAATCAAAGGCTACAATACACTTGCAAAGTCTAAGCCTTTATAGGAGTATCACCATCTAAAGATCTAGAAGAATTCTAACAACATAACAATACCTACAATTTATTTACTCTCTAAACCTCCATCTCAAGCACCCAATAAATAGGAGACACAATAAATAAAACCATCAAATGGTAATTAGGAAACCATGAGCCAAAACCACTCAAAATGTGGCACCCAAATCCTTAGTTAGAAATCCAACACCCAAATCCTAATATTAGTCCATAGTCTAAAATAGCATATTATTTCCACCTATCAAAAGCTTATCATAATCCACCCACTTATTTGGGTGTTCCATTTTGGCTCCATTATCTCCATCCAAAGATGTCTTATGATATGTCCTAATGTATTCCATAAGTTTGTCAACAAGTGCATCTCCCTCTTATGGCTCTTTTATGTGTCCTAAATGTTTTTACATTTCCAATGTAGCAGGCCCAACTTCTAAAGGCCACAACTTTTGATCCAAGAGACAAATTGGGCCCCCCTTTTTAAATTGTAGAGCTCAAATAGGTACACATCATATGAATTAGGGAACCAACATCTGAAAAACCCAAATTTTTATTTTGGCCAAAAATAACCTCTATAGCCTAGGAATAGAGTTTTTTCCATTTTATAACCTAAAAATTGTGTTGTTTGTAATCTTAGCATTAGGATAAAGGTTAGGACACCTTTCCTAACACTTTTCAAGCATGAGGATGATAGGATATACTATTCTTACAAAATTTGATATGAATTTCCTTACAAAGATTATCCTTCCAAGGAAAGACTATAGATTTTTCATACGTTGAGAAAGTGAGACCTTAAGGATAACCTTAACCATTTCGATATCAATAGCTATACTCTGTAGATAATATGTGTCCCAATAAATTCTATTGTTCCTGGGATTCAAGGAAATCCTAAATTACTAACATCTTTGAAATACCTCCTCCAAGTGGTCAAAAGGATCTTCCTTCCTCTTTGAAAAAGCAATTAAATCATCAAGGTAAATCAATATGCTTTCATAGATTGGGTTCTTGAAGGGGATATACATTGCCCTTTGAAATATGGCCTTCACATTATATAGGCTAAAAGACATTTTTTGATTTGCAAAAGAGATCCATTTAGTTGTGAATGTTATTTTGTGTTGATCTTCTTCTTTAACTAGTATTTGATTGACACTACAGAAACCCTCCAACCTTGAAAACCTATCTAATCCTACTACTCTCTACAAAAGTTGTTCCATTGAGAGTAAAGGGTAGTGACCTTTGAGAGAAGTTGTATTTAGATCCATAAAATCTACACATAGCCAAATCTCTCCATTCATTTTTATAACAAAGACAAGATTAGAAACCCAAGTTGAATGTTTAATGGGATATATGATTTTTAAATTGACCAGGTTGGTTAATTCTTGCTTCATGATTGACTCAATTCTCGTGTTAATTGGTCTTTACTTCTATCTTATGAGCTTAACTTCAAGCCAAAGCACAATTGTATTATATATGATATATTTTCTATAATCTTTCAACCCCTCATAGTCTCAGGCGATAGTCTCGGGTGATAACCTAGTCATATATGCTTTACAACTTTGCCAAGAAAGAATTCAAAATCTCTATAGTCTTTCTTGCTTACCACTATCTTTCTAGATTATCTCTACAAGAATCATTACCTGAGTAAACATACTCTCCAAGGTGATCATTCCCCGAGGTAATTTGTTGCCTTTTAATTGGAGAATATAATCTCTACATGCCTCTTCAACTTTAGGGGCTGATTCTTCCATAAGTTTATTAGATTACTAGATGAAATTGGCAATTTTCTATCATTTAGAAATACAATCCAATGATAAAATTGTTAGGGATAGTGAGCCTTATAATTAATTTGGCATGACCCTTGTTTATTAATAAGTCCTCTAGTGTGTCAAATTAGGAACCAATCAAGGTTGTCCTATATACCTAGATGTATTTTTATTTCTATGAACAACCTAGAAGTTTAAGGCATCAAAGAATTCTAGAAATTCCCATACATGGTCTTTATAATCTATTTCTTTTCCATGAAACGATATTGGACATGCTTAATCTCCGATTATATTGATATTCATAGATCTAAAACAACTTCACACCTTTTCTTTCTACATATTGTAAACCATGACTAATGCTTCATACTCAACTATATTATTGGTATTGTTGAATTATAGATGATAGGATTGTTAGCAAGAGAAATTGGGCTTGGTATAGTCCAGAGACATGTATCCCAATCCTTCTTGTGTAGCCTTATTTATACCCTGGAAGACATAGTATTAGAACAAGTCTGATCCACAAGAATGAACAATTATATATCATATATACTAGAAGATAATCATACTCATACATATGCTACAAAATTTAGTTGCTAATTTAGGCATCTTGTATATAGATATAGATATGTATTCAGAATATCAATTGGTAGTTCTAGTCTCTGCTCCAGTCATATCCCTATAATTACGACTTCTTATTCATATTCTATCTTTTAGGTTTATATACATGTATCCTTTGAAGTGTCATGACTTTTCCTCTTTGTCTCATGCCTTTTCTGGAAGTGAATTCTTCCTCTAGTTTCTTTTGGTGCCCCTGTTTTAGTATGTTCCAATACCTATTTCAATATTTGATCAACTAACATCATCCCCCCTTTTAAATGATCTCTTGTCCTCAAGACATCAAACTTAGTTTGGTAGTATGTTGAAATAGGTGTAATTTCTTCTAGCAATTTATTATAGGGCCCCCTTCCAAACTTTTATTTTCATGATTTACATACTGGACTTGTCATGTCATTATTGTGTTCTTTGCAGGTTGTGTCATATTGTTAAGACACCAATGGGTCCGTTCATTATGTCTTTGTAATTTTTATGCAGGGGTTTGTGGTGGTCTCCGTTCTTTTCTTTTTTATTCTTTGAATCTTACCTTGATTAGTTGTTTGGTAAGTTATTGCCTTGAGTTTGATCTTATAGACTTCTTTATCAATGATGTGTGATCAATGCATTCTTTCATAGATCTATAACTTATTTGCCACAATTTTTGCAAAAAAAATCTAGTTATATTAATTTGTACTTTTTTCTATTACAAAATTGCCCCTTTCTTAGTGCAGGGCTCTGGTACTTTTCTTCCTTTACATGATATATGGAACTTATACATTTTCCAAAATAACTTCTAATATTCTTTACAATATCATCACAATTCATCAGTCCAACATAATGACATCCTTCACTCACACCAGGTTGCTAAATTCCTGTAGCCATTCCACTCCGAAGATGGGTTACCGGTTGGAGTATTTCTTTAGGAATGCACATCCCCTAGCTACTTTAAACTAGTGCTCTTGCAGGGTCATTGTAGAAAAATTGGTGAGAAAAGGTAGCAACAACACATTGTGGTCTCCATTGCAGTGTTAGTTGTAGTCTCTGGGTCGAGGTATTCCCACTTCTTCTTCCAGTCCTCCCAGATTTTTTTGCTTTGACCATTGCCTTGGTCAATTGAATCATCATGTCCTTGTTCTCCCTGAGATCAAGTAGGGATGTTACAAAGCATGAAGATATGTCGGTGTTTACCCGGTAGTAGACAACTGCTTCCTAGAAATCCTTCCCCAGTATCCATTTGATAGCTGTAATGACTAATTGGTATTTGGTTTCAAAGAGTATTTTTATTCTTACTTCCATAATTTCCCCCAGAAATGACATTTAACATTTATGAGAAACCAGTTTTATCAGAGTATCCATTTTTGGTTAAGCTCAACAATTACCGAACTTGTATTTTTTCTTCTTCTCCATGTTTCCTTTTAAATTCAAGGCTATGCATTAAGAAAGTACGAGATCATGATTATCCTTGTCATGTCAAATCTCATTTTGATTTCTTATTAATTTTTGTGATCTATTTCATTGATATGAACTTTATTTTGTTTGTGTGAAGAGGCGGCTCTGTCAGTTCATTATCACCTACTTGTCTTTTCATCGATTGAATGTCTTGTTTGGAGAGCCTAGTGATACTTAATGAATTTGTTAGTTGCTAGAGTGGTAATCATGTGTTCTTATTTCCTTGCTATTATTGGTTCCTAATATTGCAATATTTACACTATGTATAATTGGATTTGAGATATTAGTTTTGTGTGACTATCTTGTTAAGTAATGTTTGAGGCATGCCCCATTCACATGTCCCATTGGTAGTGTATTATCCATTTGTCTAAGTTTGACTGCCCTTGATTCAATGATTTGGTGAATATAGTATGGTCCTAGCCACCTGACTTTTAGCTTCCCTAGTTTTTGGAATTTGCTATCATATAGTAACATCAAGTTTCCTATCTTAAATGTTTTAAGGTGAAGATTTCTATCATGCCAAGCCTTTTTCCTTTGCCTTTCAACAATTTTTTAGAATTCATCTAACTTTTCTAGTTCTTCTACTCGTGTTCGTAGTGATTCCTCTTTGTCCAACCAGAGTGCCAGGGCTATGCATATGTTGGGGATTAGAAAGTTCATCAGAACTATTGCATCCATCCCATACACTAGTTGGAATGGTGTGAATTTACTAGTTCTTTTGTAAGAAGTCCGGTGTGCCCATAATATTGCTGGTAGTTTTATGTCCTAGTCATTCTGGTAGCTATTGCATAATTTTGTCAATGTCTATCCAATTATTTTATTAAGGGCTTTGCTGGCTCCGTTTGCTTATGGATGATACATAGAACTTCTATTGTGTGTAATCATGAAGTTCTATAGTAGTTCCATTATCATATTGTTTACAAAATATTTCCCTTGATTGCTTACTATTCTTATCGAACATCCATATCGTGTAATAATATTTTCATATAGGAATTTATCAGCAGTTATGGTGGTACAATCTCTGGTGGGTTCCTTCTCTACCCATTTAGTCAGGTACTCCACTCCAGTGATGATAAATCAGGCTTTGGAGTGTTTTGTTTATGGGTCAATGGGTCTGATGAAGTATATTGCCCATTTTTCAAAGGGATTTTGTGGCATCACCAGTAGTAGAGGCATCTCATCCTGGTTATTAGGTTTACCTATTCTTTGATATATATCACATTTTCTTACATGTTTCTTAGCATCATTATATAGAGTTGGTCACCATAGACTGGCTAGCTTAATTCTCCTTATTGTAGCTTCTCAGAAATTATGTCCTCTGATAGTTCCACTATGTGCCTCTTGGAGGATAGATTTCCTTTCATAATTATACACCACTCTACTCAAAATTTCATCAGTCCCTTTATGGTGTAATTCTCCCTCTATCAATGTGTAGGGTACCACTCTGTGTATCAATGCTTGTTTTTCTTGTTGTGTAAGATTTTTCAAACATTCTCTAGTTGATAATAAGAGTGCAATGCTTTCCCATTCTTTTGATACTACTATTATCCAAAATAAATGTGTTTCGAGTAGTTCTTCCCCATATATATTGGGTTCATCCCCTATTTCAAGTCTTGATAGATAGTCTAGGACTTGGTTGTTTTTCCCAGGTTTCACCATTATCTTGAAATCAAATTCTTGGAACAACAGTAGCCATCTTGATATTTGGCCATGATTTGCTGGTTTGTTTAACAAATATTTTAGAATTTCATGGTCTATGAAAAAGATGAATGGTGTGGATAGTAGGTAGTGCCGGTATTTTTGTAATGCATAGACCATTGCCAATGCCTCTCTTTTGGTGGTAGTGTAATTTTTCTCAGTTGTAATAGCTTCCTACTAGAAAACGCTATTGGATGATCCTTATTTCCTTTTGGTTCAGTTAGGACTACCCCCATGGCTATGCCAGAAGCATCCACATGCACATGAAACAAATTATTCCAATATGGGAAGATAAGTATGGGTGCTTATGTAATTTTCTATTTTAGTATATCGAAAGCTTGTTGGGCCTCATTTGTCCATTCAATGTTTTGTCCCACCTTTTTCTTCAATAGGTCTTCTAAGGGGGCTGCTATTTTGACATATCCTTTGATAAATTTCCTGTGATATCCAGTATACCCTAAGAATGTCTTGACTCATATAGCATTTCTTGGTGGTGGTAAGTTCTGAATCAAGGCTATCTTCATAGGGTCCACCATTAATCTTTCTTTACATATGATATGTCCCAACAAAGTTCCATAAGGTACTATGAATGTGTCCTTCTTTAGGTTTAATGAAATTTGCATACTTCTGCACATTGGTTTAGCATCATCTAGAGGACCTCAATGTGATCCTTTATTAACCCATAAACTATCCAATCATCTAAGTAAACTTCCAAGAAATCATTGATGAAACCTTTAAATGTATTAATCATTATCTGGTTCAATACTTTCAGTGCGTTCTTCAACCCAAACAACATAACCATGTACATATATGATCCCAATTCGATTGTAAAAGTAGTTTTGGCTTGATCTTCTTCACGGATTTTTACCTAATGGTATTTAGAGAACCCATCTGTGAATGAATAAATTTCTCTTCCTGCTATTGATTCCAGTATTTCTTCTATAAACGGGGTGGGAAATGGATTGTGTATGCATGCTTTATTTAGTTCCCTAAAGTCAACGCACACCCAAATTTCTCCTATTTTCTTGTTTTAAACCACCATAGGACTGATCCATTCTGCATCTTCTATCGGTTTGATGATCCTTACGACCAACATTTTGTCTATTTCTGTTTTCACTTTTTTTTTCATGTTTGGGTTTAATCTGTATGGCCTTTTCCGGATTGGTTTTGTACCTTCCATCAATTGTATTTTCATTATACCTACTTCTTCTTTAATTCCTTTCATTTCTATAAAACTTCACGGAAATAAGTCTTGGAACTCTATTAAAGTTTCAATTGTTTGTACTACTACTTTCTCATCCCAGTAATCTCCTATCTTTGCTAACTTGGGATCACCCTGGGATGCAATGTTGGCATCTTTGATTTTGAGACATTCATTATAGTATTTTTATTTTGGTTCTTTAATCTCTTCTATTTGTCTTTCTCTTTGACTAATCTTGATTTCTGCTATTGGTTCTTCTTCCTCATCTTGTATTTTGTAGTAGTGCTTCTTTAATCTAGAATCCTCCCTTTCCATCCAATCCTTAAGTATATATGCCTCCTCTTCTTCTTATGGTGTGGAATGGGACTTTGGTGTTGGTATTTCTTGTTCTTCAATGGGGCTAAAAATGATTTGTTTTATTCTTCCTAATGCAATTTGTATTTGTAGATTCTTACTGAAGAATGAGAAAGTCTGGATGAAATCCTTAGTTAATTCTTCTCATGTGCTAGTTTCTGCTCACTTTTCGTGATCTATGTACCAAGTCTTGGCTATTGGAAATAAGGTCCAGTATAATAATTGGATATACAACTGGTCTGTTGATAACTGAGAGGGGGGGTGAATCAGTTATCTTAATTACTTTGACTTTCAGTCCTTTAACAATTAGTGCAGAATCAAATCATACAAGCAAGCATTACAATGAAAGCAGAAATAACATTAGTACACATGACACAATGATTTTGACGTGGAAAACCTAGTTAAGGGAAAAACCATAGGGTGATTAACCCAAGATTATATTCTCTATTAGAAGAATAGAACAGTACAAAATGGCACTTGCCAATTAGGGCTCACTGCCTGAGCACACTGCTCACAAGAGGCCCACTACCTACAATAGACTCACTGTCTACAAGAAAAGAAGGTAACAGAATACATGAATTGATGAGAAGATCCACACATACTGAAGTTCAGTTTTAGTTAAGCCCAATATACTGATCTGCTGCACTTCATTCTTACTCTCCTTAGATGCTGCTGTCCTGTTACATTCCGAACCTGTCTTATTGTCTTTACACTGCTCTTCTACTTTTCTTCACACAACACCACACACAACAACCACATTCATATCTTAATCCATCTGGTATATATATCTGCACCAAAGATTTCATCTATTTTCTAGTCGGCATCTGGAATACTCAATATTTTCCCAAACTCTGATCTATCAGCTGAATCTTTGCATACCAAGTAATGCAGATGAAAGAGATGCTTATAGAAGTCATCAATCATGTCAGCTAATCATGAATGATACCTTAAGAAATGTAATCACCATCAATATCACATCCAGATTAATGTCTGATGCTCTGCCGGTTAGGTCTTCCTCTGTCTACTCTGCCAATCAGGAACCCAACACTCAAGTGCTCATATTTGTTCACTCTTCTATCACTAGAGGCTAAGTCCTTGGAATATATCAGTCAAGGTACTCCTCTTAACTTCCCCAAATCCACACCTTACTGAGATACTTCTTCTGAGAGATCCAGACCTGACTGTCGCACCTTGCTGCCTGCTATGTTCTTGCTTACCAAACCACAACACTTCTTCAATCTAACTTCCGGTAAAGACACACCATGTCCTGTGGATGTGTGGGATGGACTTTGTTGCCATTGATGACAACACTAATGAAGCCACATAGTGTCTCTTTCCAACAATCTCCCCCTTTGGCATTGATGGCAACACTTAGTGAAAAATGACTAAGTGTCACACTATACTCCCCCTTGGCTAATGCTCTATTTCTTATGAACATTTTCTGGAGCTCCCCCTTAGCTAGATTCCTCATTTTTCACTGCTCCTCACTCCCCCTTTGACATCAATGGCAAAGGGTGGGGTCCGTACACCAAAATTTGCAACACTCAATCTATACTTAATCTCATAAGTATATTATCTGGTTATACTTTACATATACTTTAGTATATCTGCAAAAGTGTTTTTCAATTGTACAACTTTTGTTACCCAACTCAGCTTCATCCTGTCCAAAATTGAGATGCGACCACTCAACAGGAATGCAAAAGCTTTTGCCTTCTTGAGATCTGTCAGATCACTGGTCCGGGCTATGGCCTGAGCATCAGTTAGGGCTTCATGCATGGCCTCTTACTTATGGATAATGATCTCTCTAAGTTCACTCAACCTATTTATTCTATTTTTCTTCTCCTTCTCAAGTGTCTTTATTTCATTTATGACTACAATAGTTTGACACTCTTGATTTACTATGGAGGAGGATAGAGGATCAAAACTTTGAGATAAACTTAACAGTTTATCCTCTTGCTCTTTTACTTTCTTCTCAAAGTCCTTGGTCACTTTAGGCCAGGATAAACAAAATTTATATATATCTCCCCCATCTTTGAGAGCATTTTCTAGGTTCTTTATTCCAATATCCATAACTCTCCTATCATTTGATATTAACCCTTGTACCTCTGATAATCTTTTTACCAAAAACTCCTTCCGAACCTTATCTTCTACTAACTTTTCTAAGGAATCAAAATGTGTGCTAACACTATTAACTAGAGATTTGAGATTACCAGATGAAGACATTGAGGGATCCTTCTAAAAAGATGGCAAGATCTTCTCTAATACACTGGATGCAATTTCTATAAGCTTGCAGTCTTCCATGTGAGACTTTAGAAGCTTTTCTTTTTCCTTTGCTGAAGTAAAGGATGCTAGTTTCATGGTTTCAACCGGGGAGAGGGAGTCAAAATTGAATGGTCCTTGAAGAAGTTCCGGTTCATCAAATTCCATCATCTCTTTGGTTAAGAACTCTTTGACTGCATCTACTATGTCTCTTGCTAGAGACAAAGTTTTCTCCCCTTTTGCACCCTTACCACTGTCATCTTCTTTTTCCTTCTCTGCTTCTTGACTGATCTTCTCTTCTACTCTTTCTTTTTCTTTGGATCCAGAGTTTGCAGGGGAAATCAGAGGAGAGATGTTTGCTTGTTCATGGACCTCCTCTTCCGGAGCAGAGGAATCTAAGTCCTTACCTTTTTCTTCACCTATCTTCTTTACATCTTCTGCCACTGCCTCAGTAGATTCTTTTTCAACATCTGTAGTCAAGGGATCATCACCCAAGTCCTCTATAATAGGAATGTTGAATCTTTTGTATGCATTTTGGAGGATCTCTTCTGTCTCTTTTACTACTTTGTTAGTTTCTTTGAGTATAAGCTGATTCATTCTAGCTTTGCTCCGGAACTCATCCTTACAATCTTCGAAGATCATATTCTTTTGCCTAGGAGTGATTGAAGGATATAGCTGAATAGCTATCTGTTCTTAGATCTCAAGATCCTTTGCCATAGCATTATTCTTTCTTATTTCTAATTCCTTTTCTAGGCTTTTGGGAATAAGAGATATGATTTCAATAAAAGCCTTGTTGTAGATATTCAGATACTTGACTGTGGCTTCTTGCAATATCTTTTGGTCAGCTTCGTTGTAATCATCATAGAATTCAGCCATTGGTTAAAGGTTCCCATCCATAGTAACTAATTTTATGATGTCATCAATGCACAGAGTAGGCTTCTCAACAAATTCTTCTATTACTTCTTCAGTAGAGGGTTCACCGGATGTTTTTCTTTTCTTCTTCATTTTTTTTACTTCCTCATTTGATTCTGTCTCTTCTTCATCTTTTTGGCTTGTGTAAGACCTTGTTGCCTTTTTCTTGGTTCTCTTCTCTCCTTTTCTGGATGTCTAAGCTTCTAGTTTTGCATCCTTTGGACCCTTGGAAGTGGCTGGTGCAGAGCTTTTGGTTGATCTGGTTTGGGAGGGGGCTTGCACCAGAGCACTTTCTTTTTTAGTTTCTTTCTTTTCTTTCTCTACTCTTTCCATTTTCTTTATGTTGGCATCAAGTGCCTCTTTTGAAATTCCATGCCTCTTGGCAAATTCTTCTACCTCTTTTCTCACTTTTCTCTTCATCTCCAGTTGTTTGAGCTCCACATGGATTTTTACAATTAATTCTTCAAAGATTCAAAACCTTTTTGCCTTAGGATCCTTGGGCTGACTTAGCATGTGTTGAACATGCAGCTCTACAATTTTCTCATCAACTTCATACCCCATTGGCATGATCCACACTATTCTTGGTTCCACTGCCTCCATTAGGCACTGATTAGTTTCTACCATAAAGCATATTGTATCTTTATATTTTTCAACTAGGGACTGGGGAATTCTTTCTCTAGCCTACATCATGATTTGGAAGTTTTTGAAGTAACCCCATAGTGCTATGTTTTGTGCCTTGGCATCACCAAGCCCATGCAAGTAATCCCTGATTTGTATGGCAACCGGTCTATCATTTTGCCACATCCAGCCACTAGATCTGGGTAGCTCATTCATGTAGTAGAAGAACAAAGAGAGTATCAGGCCACCATATTTGAAGGAATTCTTCTTGTCCTTCTTTATCTTCTGTAGATTCTCCAAAAGTTGGTTTAGGAGAAGCTCACAATGGTTATAGTCAGCATTTTCTTTTAGCATCTGATAGGCTGTGTAGATTGTTGTTCTAGGTACTGAATTTTCCTTGCTAGAGTGATAAATCTTGTAACCAATTATCATAGATGCAAATTTGATATCCAGATCAGTGATATCTTCAATTGTCATTGCCCTCTTGTCAAACTTTGATCTGGTAGCCTCACTCACAATTTGGTTTCTAATAGATTTGAGAATAGGTAGCTTTTTGGATGAGTGTAAACCAGTTACCGCCCTAATAGAAAATTTTGTGATCTTGAATGGTCCATTCAACCACATGAAGTTATCATGCATTCTACTCAAAATATACCAAACCCATTCTTCTTCTGCAAAATAGGGGAAATGAATGCATTATGTAAAGTGCTTGTCCCAGATGGCTTTATACTAAGTTTTGAGTTCAAATGAGTCATCTATCAAATGCTTGTGATAGATATCAACCAATTCAGATTCCCCAAATTCTTCAATAATTGCATGAATATATTCCCTAACATCTTCTACATGCAGAACCCCATGCGGAATGCTTGAAAAGGTGCCTAGGGTATCAATGTCTAGGGATTTATATGGATGTTTCTTGAATTTAGGATGCGGCCTATTAGTGATCTTTACAGCATTTGGTGTAGTCATCTTCAAGAGATTTACAGAGAAATATTCAATAATGGAAAATACCTTTTGCGCTTCTAGGGTTCGCAGAGTGAACATGATTGATTTGCTGGATGAATCAACTTCAATGGTTGATCTTTGAGAAATTTGAAACAATTTGTTGTAGAGCTCCTTTTCTTTTCTTCTTGAATGAAAATGTGCAAATGACGAGCAAATGAACCCTTTTAATTTTGAGAAAAACCCTAAATCCACACTACAATAAATGTGCAACTTAAGTCATTCCGGTTGCCTAGTTCTTCTTATTTTGACAAAGATCTTTTTCTAGATAACTAAGATATACTTAGAGTTATCCTTGGTGATTAATAACAAACTATCTTACTCTCCCCAAACATTTGATCTATCCGCAGATCAAGATGCCTTGAATTTAAATCATACTAGATCTGACTGTGATAGTCCTGTTTTATCGGATGACTATTAAACTAGATCAATCTTGGAAGATTAGACTCTTCAAATCTTCCTATGGATCTTCCATATCTTTACCAAGATTTCTTTAGATATTTCTCTAAGAATCCTTTAATCCGCAACTTCCCATGTGCCAATTTCAGGCACCAATTGACTGGCTGGGGGATTTTTTTTCTTGGTGACTCCCCCTGAGCCAGAGCTCATCTACTTAATTTTTGAAAAGATTATCAGCACCAGAGTTTGGTGTGGATCCATCCCCAACATTCTTTGTGCTTCTCTTCACCCAGATCTTATTCATCTCCCTTTGAATTTCATCCGCGTTCACTTTTCCCTTTCCTTTGTCTTGGCTATAATTATACTGTTTCAGACCCCTTTTGTCTTGATTCTTACTTCTATAGAATTTAGCAATATGACTGGATCTATTGCAATTGTAGAAAATAACATTTCTTTGCATATTTGACTGATATCCTCTTGATCTACACTGATTAGCCATATGTCCCATTCTATTGCATGCAAAGCATCTACCGTTGAATGAATTGTTTATTTGTATGTTTCTACACTCATGGGATTTGTGACCATACCTTTCGCAATTGAAGCATTGTCCAGAGAAGGATGTGATAGTCTGATTCATTCTTCTTCTGCACTGATTTGCTTAATGACCAAAGTTATTCAAGTTGTGGCAGTATCCATTGAAAGAAGGATATCTTTGAGCATTTGGTTGTCTTACCGGAGGTCTTCTAGTCCAGTTTCTTGGATTTTCTGATCTTGAGTTCTTTTGACTAGATCTGGAGATTTCACCTTTTTCATACCCCAAGCCTTGCTTGTCATCCACCCTCTTTTGGCTTTGAAGAAGAACTTCAAGTTGAGCAGAGATTATCTTGAATTTCTCTTTGTATTCATTTGTTGTTTGAAGATCCCTTTTAAGAGTGTCAATCTGATTCTCAAGTTGTTCTTCATTATCTCTAGCTTCTTCAAGATCAGATTCTAGATGCCTGATTATTCTATCCATTTTGTGGCAGTATTCTGACTTCTCCTTGAGAGATTGTCTTAGATCATCTTTAGTTTTTCTTTTCTCTTCAATTTCTTGGGTGAATTTCATAACTCTTGATTCTATTTCATGTCTTACCATAATGACCTCTTTTGATAATTTTTCACATTGCTTGGTTTTTTCTTTTAGGTCTTCATTTGTATCATTGGTTTCACCTTGACTTGCCAATTGTTGAAGTAGATCTTCTCTTTTTCATAGAGATACTCAGTTTCTCTTTTAGTTCCATTATGAAATCATTAGCCTGTTTGAGTCTTTCCTTCAATTCATTGATTTCAGACTTAGATTGCTCAAGATCATATAGGGCAGACTAAAGTTGTTCCCTCATACCATACATATCCATTGAGATTCCCAGATCTTCATCAAGCTATTAGGCTTTGTTTGGAGGAACTTGGATTTGATACCAATTGTTGATAACTGAGAGGGGGGGTGAATCAGTTATCTTAATTATTTTGACTTTCAGTCCTTCTTTAACAATTAGTGTAGAATCAAATCATACAAGCAAGCATTACAATGAAAGAAGAAATAACATTAGTACACATGACATAATGATTTTGATGTGGAAAACTTGGGTAAGGGAAAAACCACAGGGTGATTAACCCAAGATTGTATTCTCTATTAGAAGAATAGAACAGTACAAAATGGCACTTGCCAATTAGGGCTCACTACCTGAGCACACTGCTCACAAGAGGCCCACTGCCTACAAGAGACTCACTATCTACAAAAAAAGAAGGTAACATAATACTTGAATTGATGAGAAGCATCCACACATGTTGAAGTTTAGTTCTGATTAAGCCCAATATACTAATCTACTGCACTTCATTCTTACTCTCCTTAGATGCTACTGTCCTGTTACATTCTGGACCTGTCTTATTGCCTTCACACTGCTCTTCTACTTTTCTTCACACAACACCACACACAACAACCACATTCATATCTAAATCCATCTGGTATATATATTCGCACCAAAGATTTCATCCATTTTCTAGTTGACATCCAGAATACTCAATATTTTTCCAAACTCTGATCTGTCGGCTAAATCTTTGCATACCAAGTAATGCGGATCAAAGAGATGCTTATAGAAGTCATCAATCATGTCAGCCAATCATGAATGATACCTTAAGAAACTTAATCACCATCAATATCACATCTGGATTAATGTCTGATGCTCTGCCAGTTAGGTCTTCCTCTGTCTACTCTGCCAATCAGGAACCCAACACTCAAGTGCTCATATATGTTCACTCTTCTATCACCAAAGGCTAAGTCCTTGGAATATATCAGTCAAGGTACTCCTCTTGACTTCCCCAAATCTGCACCTTACTGAGATACTTCTTCTGAGAGATCCAGACCTGACTGTCACACCTTGCTGCCTGCTCTGTTCTTGCTTACCAGACCACAACACTTCTTCAATCTGACTTCTAGTAAAGACACACCATGTCCTACAGATGTGTGGGATGGACTTTGTTGCCATCAATGACAACACTAATGAATCCACACAGTGTCTTTTGCCAACACGGTCATCATATTTGTAATTCTCCTCCCAGTAGTATCGGCATATCTCCAAGTGTCTCTCAGGTGGGATATTGCCTTCGTAAGGGGGAATGACTTCATATTCTCCTACTTTCGGTAGGAATATTGTTGATATAAGAGTTTTAAATGTTTACCACTTTCTTATAGTTTTTTATGGGTGTTATACCAACATGGTATAGTGCAGGTAAGGGTGTGTGATATTCTAGCCATTCAGCCTACTTCATCTAGAATTGTTTGTTCAATTTGATTTAGATATTTTTGTAACTCCCCTATTCCAGAATATTTTGGAAGTTTGGTTTGGGGATTTTGAGAAACTAGATAGACTATTCGATAGTCTTTTATGTTGTTCTCCTCTGTTGTTTTTGTTAGGCCACACATGTCTTGTCCTACATTGTTTTGTTCTTGTTTTGTTTTCTTAATCATGAATATCCTCCGGGAGCCAAAAAGTCTTCGAGAGTATAATTCTTGGTTGTTTTGTATCCAAGCTTCCAGTACTACATCACTATCTATACTATCATTAGTACTTTCTATTTCCAGTTCCCCTTCTGAGTTGGGTTCTTCTAGAATTTCTTCTTCCAGTATAATGATAGTGTTGATTGTTCAGTCCTTATCTTCATAATTCTCTAGATTAACTTCTTCCACATAGGCTTCTCCCGCCTTCCTCCCTAGGGGTATATGAACCACCCTTTTATTTGTTAGGGATTACATGCAAAAGATATCAATTAAATGCAAATAAAGATTAAATAGAGGAATGAAAATACATAGAAATAATAATAGTGAGAGACAAGTTTTAACGTGGTTCACCCAAACTTGGGCTACATCCACCAACAGAGAGTCCAACATTATTATCTAGTAAATCAAACTGATTACAACCAACAATCCTTGCAACTCAATACCGCTGCAAATGCTACAATACAATATCAACGAAAAGCCTAACCCTTAGCCTCTTTTATCAAGCCTTATGTCGATTACAAAAATAGGGTTTTTTATGTCAACCAATAGAAAAAATAACTCCCGATGCCTTTATAGAATAATAAAAAATTGTTGGAGGTTTTGGGGGGGCTACCCCTAAGGCCCTATAGTGGCACTACCCCTTGAGCCCACCCTGTATCACGACAAGGAGCGTGCTAGGGGTGTTGCCCCTAGACCTCGCAAGGGGCACTGCCCCTTGACCCCATCTTGGGGGTGTTTCCCCCAAACCCTTGCAAGGGGTGCTACCCCTTGACCTCATTAGATAATTTGGGGGGAAACCGTGCTAATCAAAGTGGGGTAAATTTAATCTCCGAGTCTGATTAGGCTCCATATAACAACAATCTCCCACTTGGAGACTGATCATAACACCGTTGACCCTGTAGCTCCCACTAGAAATAAGCACCCTGGACTTTGCTATTCTATTTTTTTTTGTTTTTAGTCTTGAAGACTGACTGAAGCTAAAGAGGAGCTCAGCTTCTCCCTTGTTACTGTCTTTGTAAACATATCTGCTAGATTTTCATCTATATGTATCTTTTCCAACCATAACTATCCATCATCTAACACTGACTGAATGAAGTGATATCTCAACTGTATGTGTTTGGCCTTTAAATGCAAGGTAGAATTCTTTGCAAGATGTATGGCACTCTGGCTGTCCATAAACAAATAACTGTTAGCCTATTGTTTCCCCAATTCTTCCATGAAAGATTGCCACCATATCATCTCCTTGCTTGCCTTTGTTATAGCTACATACTCTGCCTCCATGGTGGACAAATCAACCACCTTTTGCAACCTAGAGATCCAACTCACCATTCTCCCACCTCCAGTAAAGACATAACCTATAGTACTCCACCTAGTATCAATATCCCCTGCTAAATCAGTATTAGAGCCCCCAAAACATAAGTGCTTATTGGATGTACCTCTCAAATATCTGAGAATCTATTTTACCGCATTCTAATGCTCCAATCCAGGATGACTCATATACCTGCTTATGACTCCTACAACATGTGCAATATCTGGTCTCCTACATACCATGGCGTATATTAAACTTCCTACAATTGAAGCATATGGTACCTTGGACATTTTTTCTTCCTCCTCTTGTGTCTTAGGACACATCTCCTTAGTCAATTTCAAATGACTAGGCAAAGGTGTGCTGATAGCTTTTGCATTCTCCATATGGAATCTCTACAACACCTTTTCAACATAATCAACTTGAGATAGAGTCAATTTTCTATTCTTCCTATCTCTGCAAATTTTCATATCAAGGATTTGTTTTGCTACCCCCAAATACTTCATAGCAAATAATTGTGCTAACTGTTGTTTTAACTCTCTTATGTGATCCATGTTAGACCCTGCTACAAGCATGTCATCAACATACAAACATAAAATAATGTAGCTATCATTATCCAACCTCTTAAAATAAACACAATGGTTAGAATTACACCAGTTGTAACCTTGTTCAGCCATAAAACTATCAAATTTCAAGTACCATTATCGAGGTGCTTGTTTCAGGCCATACAAACTCTTCTTCAATCTGCACACCTGTTTCTTTTTACCGTTGACCTCAAATCCTTGGGGCTGTTCCATATATATCTCCTCCAAATCACCATGGAGAAAGGCAATTTTCACATCCAGCTGTTCAAAATGCAAATCTTCAGCAACCACAATACTTAAAACAGTACAAATAGAAGTCATCTTAACAACTGGAGAAAAAATCTCATCAAAATCAATGCCCTTTTTTTGTGCAAATCCTTTTACAACTAACCTGGCTTTAAATATTTTCTTACATCCATCTTCCTCTTTCAGCCTATAAACCTATTTTTTTGGTAAAGCCTTTTTACTTGCAGGCAACTTACATAATTCCCAAGACTGATTTTTCAGCAAGGAGTCCATTTCTTCTTTTATTGCAAGCTCCCACTGAACCTTTGTATCCACCTGCATAGCTTCATCATACCCTTCTGGTTCACCAGCATCTGTTAACAAAATAGAATACAAAGAGGGAGAAAACCTTTTAGGAGGTCTACTTAGTCTTGTTGACCATCTAACATTCACTGGAGTTTGTAGTATTTCTTGTTGCTATTGCGGAGGATGAGGAACTACTAGAACATCATTATCTAGAGTATCATCCAACACCACATAATCATTTTCTTTCTTCTCATGCTGCTGCAACTAATCTTTGTACAACACCTCATTGAATACAACATCCCTGCTTCTCACAATTTTCTAATTTTCAACATCCCAAAGCCTATAACCAAATTTATCAATGCCATATCTAACTAAAATACACTTTTTTGATTTTGCATCCAACTTGGTTCTATTTTTAAAATCTAAATGTGTAAATGGTTCACATCTGAAGGTTTTGAGAAAAAAATAACTCACCTTCTTACCTATACATGCTTCCTCTGGAATACCACAACCCAAAGGAACTGAAGGACCTCTATTAATTTAATATATAGTGGTATTGACAACCTCTACCCACATGTTTAAAGGTAGTCCAACATGTAATCTCATGTTCCTTGTACACTCCATTATTGTCCTATTCATGCACTCAACCACTCCATTTTCTTGTGGAGTCCTTGGAACCATTTTCTTCCTACAAATTTCATTAAAGGAACAATAATCCTCAAATTATTTACTACAATACTCACCACCATTATCAGATCTGAGACATTTTAATCTTTTACCTGTCTCATTCTTAACCAAGTTTCTCCATTTCTTAAATGTTTCAAATACATCAGATTTCTACATAAGGAAATAAATCCAAACCTTCCTAGTTGCATCATCTATGAATGTAACATAATACCAAGAGCCACCGAGAGAAAATACTTGAGCTAGTCCCCATACATTTGTATGCACAAACTCCAACTTTTCATCTTTCTTTTGCTTCCCATCCTTGAGAAAATTGACTCTCTTTTGTTTGCCATACACACAACTTTCATAGAAATCCATATTAATACATTTCAAACCTGGTAAAACTTTCTTAGAATGAAGTAACTCCATACATTTTTCACTCATATGCCCAAGTTTGTCATGCCATAGTATTGTCTCAAAACCTACAACAATTGTTTAAGTCTCTTCTTGTGAACCTGCTGCAACTGTTCCTGAACCTGTTTATTTTTTCTCTGCAATAGCTAAAGTAGAAAGAACAATATGATCTATACAAAGATATAAGGTGCCTACTTTCACACCTTTTCCTACTATTAAGGTACCTCTTGAAACCTTCAAATTTTTATCAGTAAATGTAACAATGCAACCTTCATTAGCTAGTTGTCCTACTAAAATTAAATTCTTACTTAGCCTTGAAACGTGCGTTACCTCTTGTAGTAGCCAATGATTCTCATTCTGTAACTTAATATTGATTCTTCGCTTTCCAACAATCTAACAAGTTCATTATCTCCCAAATAAACCAACCCAAAATCCCCTTGGACATAATCAAGAAACTAACTTCTATGGGGCATAGTATGAAATGAGGCCCCTGAATCTAAAACCCATCAATTATCAACATTATCTAGGGAAAGAATCAAAGCATCATCTTCAGATTTATTACTTACCACATTTGCCTCCTTATTGCCTTCTTGTTTGTCTCCATCTTTATTCTTTTGAGACCATCAATCTTTCTTTAGATGACCTGGTTTTCCATAGTACCATCAATCCTTCTGTCCTTTGGATTGGGATCTCTTGTCCTTTAATTTTTCTCGTGACTTCCCATGACCTCCAGAACTTTTTTCTCTCTCCTTTGATCTACCCTTACTTTCTGCATTCAAAACACTACCTGATGTGGACCCTCCTGAGCTTTTTTGTCGCATTTCCTCGCTAAGGATAACACCAACAACATCATCAAATTTCAAAGTGTTTGCACCAGAGACAAAGTTACTTACAACCATTACCAAGCTATTCCAGCTTTCTAGTAAAGAACATAAAACCAAGAGAGCTATCACCTCTTCATCAAATTTCACTTTTAGAGAAGTTAACTAAATGGTAATCATATTAAACTCATTTAAATGATCTGTCACAAATCCACCTTCAATCATTTTCAGATTAAACAAACACTTCATGAGAAATACCTTATTTGAGGCTAAGGGTTTTTCATACAATTTAGACAAAGTGTTCATCAATTCACTTATTGTCGTCACTTTTGTTATATTGAACAGCACAGATGGTGCTAGGCACAACCAAATGGTTCCCAATGCCTTTCTATCTAGAAAATTCCAATCCTCATTAGTCATTGTTGCCAGTTTCTTGGCTATTCCTTCCAACGACCTTGGTGCAGGAGCACCTTCATAAATTGATGCTTCTATAGGAATTTAATTGAACTATGATGATTCAATAATGAAATAAGATAAATTAAGTCATTTTCCTTTTATAAAGTCACTAGGAGATTAGGAGGTTCAAATATGCAAAATATTGCATACAATGTAAACGTTGTCATGTAAAATTGGAAAAAAGATGCAAACTTGGAAGTTGAAGGGTCATTTAGCTCTTAGTTTGTTCCAAGGAAGTTAGAAACTGAAAGGTCATGTTGTAATGCCTTTAAAAGGCCTTGTAACCTTCAAAGAATTTGTGGGTGATTGGAGATTTGAAATGGAATGATAAAAAAGGCACTGTTTTCTGTGTTTTCCTACAGAAATTCATTATTTCTTGACTGTGTATGACCTAGTACAGATGGGAAATGATGCCTAATTGATTGTAAGTGGTAGTACATTCAATCACCTTCCATTTTCTTCTTGTCCCATGCATTTTGGTTTTGTTTTGAGTTAGTTGTTGTAACTTTTCTAGAAACTGTCAAAACCCTAATTTAGGGTAAACAACAAACTAAGAAAATCATATTTCTTTCATTGGAACTATTGAAGGTCTCTAGTCCTTAGACGAAAAGAATATTATTGACATGTATTCTCATATTATTGAAGCTTCAGACCAATGGACTAAGATTCAAGGAGTGGAAAGTAAAGTTTTGGATTGAAATTTCTATGTATAATCAGAAAATAGAGTTTTAGGAATAGTCAAGAGTTATAGGACTTAGGGTTTGTTAAAGCACTGATGGAAAGGTACTTTTGATGATTCAATGAGAAATTGTAGACCTTTTGTGAAGTGTTCCAAGCATTGGCAAGGTGTGGGGAGTTGTGGAGTATCCATTTTCAATAAGCCCTTGTGGTGACAAGGCCTAATAGGCCTAATTTGCACATTGTCAGTCCATTTTTGGATAGTTCTTTTCAAAGTAATAGATATTGATTCTTGGATATGTTTTAAAGATCTTTAATGGGTATTCAAATATGCCTTTATAGTCTTGAGGAGGGTTCTATGGTAAAAGTTGTGCTTGACAGTCTTTAATGGTAGGGCTACAAGGAACAACCCTGTCAAGGCACTGTCAAAGTGCAGTCAACCTGTAAGTTTGCTGTCCACTGTCCTCACAATGTGAGTGCCATAGTTGCACATCAAGGATAGTTAATGAAGGATTGGCAAAAGAATGAATAGACAGACTTCGTAATGGTTTGTCTTTGAGACCTTGTTTGAGTCAGAAATGTTGAAACTCAGTTTGGTGTCACAGTTTTTGGTGGCAAGATTTTTGTAGATCCTATAAGGTTGAAGCCCATTATAATGAACTTTGCCTATAAGGAATTAAGTTGTTCTTTTCTATCTAGAAGATTCTAATCCTCATCAATCATTGTTGCCAGTTTCTTGGCTATTCCTTCCAACGGCCTCCATAAATCATTCTGATAGAGATAATCCTCCATCTACATCTTCTATAACTGATAGTTTTGCCCATTGAATTTGTCTACCTTCAATTTACCCTTGTCCTCCATTGCTTGCACTCACCCATGCGACTCACACTCACTCATGACACCTTCATGTATATGATAATTGAACACAACCTTGCTCTGATACCACTTGTTAGGGATTGCATGTAGAAGATATCAATTAAATGCAAATAAAGATTAAACAGAGGAATGAAAATACATAGAAATAATAACAGCAAGAGACAAGTTTTAACGCAGTTCACCCAAACCTAGGCTACATCCACCAATAAAGAATCCAATATTATTATCCAGTAAATCATACTAATTATAACATGCAATCCTTGCAACTCAATACTGCTGCAAATGCTACAATACAATATCAACGAAAACCCTAACCCTTAGCCACTTTTATCAAGCCTTATGTCAGTTACAAAAATAGGGTTTTTATGTCGGCCAATAGGAAAAATAACTCCCGATGCCTTTATAAAATAATAAAAAATCATTGGAGGTTTTGGGGGGGCTTCCCTTAAGGCCTCGCAGGGGCGCTACCCCTCGACCTCGCCCTGTATCATGATAGGGAGTGTGCCAAGGGCACTGCCCCTTGACCCCATCTTGGGGGTGTTTCCCCCAAACACCCACAAGGGGCACTACCCCTTAACCCCGTTAGATAACTTGGGGGGAAACCGCACCAATAAAAGTGGGGTAAATTTAACCTCTAAGTCTAATTAGGCTCCATATAAAAACATTATTATCAACAAATGAAATGTCTTCCTTTCTAGCATTAATGATCCCTTTAGAGTCTACAAACCATCTTAGTCCTAGGAGGGCATCAAATGAATCATAGGTTTCTTTCAAAGTTACTATCTCAAAGTCAACTGATTGTTTCACTCCTTTCACATTTACCTTGACATTTTTCCACGTTCCAAGAGTCTTCATTCCGGTACCATTTGCTAGACTAATGCTATATGGAGTTGGTTCTAGTGGGGGTTTTCCGATCTACTCCCATATTCTTTTGGGTATTAGATTGCAATCTGGCCCTAAGTCGATCATAACCTTGGGGATTTTCTTTTGTAGGATCTAGAGTTTAATCATGATTGGTCTTAACTTCTAATGCATCCCTACTATCCTTACTTGAAGTAGAGTTCTTTTATTCTAGTATTTACTAAGGTGGCTTAGTTTAGTGAGAAGATCTTGTTGACCTACCACTTTTACAAATTGTTTAAGGATTCTTACTTCTTGCTCTATAAAGTAGCTTTATTCTAGTTTCTCCCTTTCCTCTTCTTGTTCCAGAATCCACTTGGTTTGTTCAACAAACTGGTTGTGTTGTTCCTTGGTAGGATACAATTCCTCCTTCTGAAAATTCTTCTCTTCTTCTTAGGTTTCCCAGGTTGGCTTCCTTGTATTTGTACCATTCTGAGTTACTACGGTAGCCTTACTCTGGATCTTAGTTCTTGAGTCAGTATGGTAGTCACTTCCAGTAGTATCTTCTTGTGTCATATATCTATCAATTTTCCTAGTTTTTTGGCATTGTTTCCTTCCTTCTTCTAACTCCTTGAGTGTCTTCCAAAGGAGCCTAGCCCCTCTTAAGGATCTAGAATCAATCTATTTGTCTTTTTGGTTCTATGCACTGTAGTGTTGTTAGGTTTTTTCATAATTAAATGCATCATGGCAAGAGACACTGTGTGGCTTTATGAGTGTTGTCATTGATGGAAACAAAGTCTATTCCACACATCTGCAACACATGGTATGTCTATACCGAAAGTTAGATTGAAGAGTGTTTTGGTCTAATGAGTAAGAACAGAGCATGCAGTAATGTCTGACAATCAAGTCCGGATCTCTCAGAGGAAGTATCTTAGGAAAGTGTGGACTTGGGGAAGTCAAGAGGAGTACCATGACTACTACATTCTAGAGATTGAGTCTTCGGTGATGAAAGAGTGAAAAGATATGAGAACCTAAGTGTTGGGTTCCTATTTGGTAGAGTAGACTAAGGAAGAACTAACCAGCAAAGCATAAGACCTTAATCCAGATGAGAAATTGATGGTGATCAAGTTTCTTGAGGGATTATTCATGGTTGGCCGACATGATTGATGACTCCTATAACTATCTTTTTGATATGCATCACTTAGTAAGCATGGATTCAGCCAACATACCAGAGTTTGGGAAAATCTTGAGTATTCTGGATGCCGACTAGAAAGATGTTGAAATCCTTTGTGCAGATATATATACTAGATGGATTTTGATGTGAAGGTGTGTGTGGTGTAATAGCGTGTGTGAAGAAAAGTAGAGAGCAATGTGGAAGCAGCTATACAAATCTGGTATGTGACAGAACAACAGTACTAAGCAGAGGAAAAATGAAGTGCAGTAGATCAATATATTGAGCCTAACTGGAACTAAACCTCAGCATTTGTGGATGCCTCTGATTAGTTCAAACAATTGGTTACTTTCTATATACCTTGTAGACAATGAGTCTCTTGTAGGCAGTGAGCCTCTTGTGAGCAGTGTGCTCGGGCAATGAGCCCTAATTGGCAAGTGCCATTTTGTATTTCTATTCTTTTAATAGAGAATACAATCTTGGGTTAGTCACCCCGTGGTTTTTTTGTTAACAGGGTTTTCCACATAAAAATCCTTGTGTTATGTGTGTTGATTTCATTTCTACTCTCATGTTCATTTATGCTTATATGTTTTGATACTGTACTATTGTTAAAGAAGAAAAGAAAGTAACGAAATTTAAGATAACTAATTCACCCCCCTCTTAGTTATCTACATTGTTTCCAACAATTGGTATCAGAGCTAAGTTTTTCTAAACAGAGCCTAATAGCTTGAGGAAGATCTGGGAATCTCAATGGATATGTATGGTATGAAGGAACAACTTCAGTCCACCCTAGATGATCTTGAGAAATCTCACTCTGAAGTCAATAATCTAAGGGAAAGACTCAAACAAGATGATGATTTCATAAATGAACTCAAAGAAAAACTAAGTATCTCGGTGAAGAAAAGAAAGGAACTACTTCAACAATTAGCAAGTCAAAGTGAAGCCAATGATACTAATGAAGATTTGAATGAGAAAAACAAGTTATGTGAGAAGCTATCAAAAGAGGTCATTATGGTAAGACATGAAATGGAATCAGGGGTTATGAAATTCACCCAAGAAATTGAAGAGAAAAGAAAAATTGAAGATAATCTAAAACAATATCTCAAGGAGAAGTTAGAAGACTGCCACAAAATGGATAGAATAATCAGGCATCTAGAATCTAATCTTGAAGAAGCTAGAGATAATGAAGAACAACTTGAGAATCAGATAAACACAGTTAAAAGGGATCTTCAAACTGCAAATGAATATAAAGAGAAATTCAAGATAAGCTCTGTTCAACTTGAAGTTCTTCTTGGAAGCCAAAAGAGGGTAGATGACAAGTATGGTTTGGGGTATGAGAAAGGTGAAAGCTCTGGATCCAGTCAGAAGAATTCTGGATTAGGAAATCCAAGGAACAGACCTAGAAGACCTCCGGTAAGGCAACCAAATGCTCAAAGATATCCATCCTTCAATGGATATTGCTACAATTACAATAACTTCGGTCATAAAGCAAATCAGTGCAGAAGAAGAATGAATAAGACTAATTCATCATTCTCTGGATAGTGTTTTAACTGCAAAAGGTATGGTCACAAATCTCATGAATGTAGAAATATGCAAATAAACAATTCATTCAATGGTAGATGCTTTGCATGCAATAGAATGGGACATATGGCTAATCAATGTAGATCAAGAGGATATTAGTCAAATTTGCAAAGAAATGTTGTTTGCTACAATTGCAATAGATCCAGTCATATTGCCAAATTCTGCAGAAGTAAGAATCAGGATAAAAAGTGTCCGGTGCATCATAATCAAAACCAAGACAAGGGAAAAGGAAAAGTGAATGCAGATGAAGTTCAAAGGGAGATGAACAAGATTTGGGTGAAGAGAAATACAGAAAATGATGGGGATGGATCTGCACCAGAATCTGGTGCTGATATTCCTTCCAGAAACTAAATAGATGAGCTCTGGCTCAGGGGGGTCTCAAGAGAAAATAAATTCCCCTAGCCAGTCAATTGGTGCCTAAAATTGGCACATGGAAAGTTGCAGATTAAAGGGCTCTCAGAGAAACATCTAAATAACCCTTGGTCAAAATATGAAAGATCCGCAAGGAGTTTGAAAAGGTTAATCATCCTAGATTAATTCGGTTTGACAATCATCTGACAAAAGTAGGATTTTCACAGTTAAATCTGGTATGATTCAAAATTAAAATATTTGGATATGTGGTTAGATGGAATGATTGGAGAAAGGGAGATACATTGTAAGTTATCATTCTAAGTGCATCTTAGTGATCCAAAAAGATCTCTCTCAGAATAAGGAGAACAAGGCAACCGAAATGACTTAAGTTGTGCATTTATTGCAAAATGGAATTAGGGTTTGCGTAGAAATAAAAAGGTTCTTTTGTTCATCATTTGCACATTTGCATTTAAGAAAAAGAAAGGAGCTCTGTGATAAGATTGCTTCAACCCTCTCAAGGATCAACCACAGAATTTGATTCAACCAACGATCTTTTCAACTCCTATCATGAACCCTAGAAGCGTAAAAAGGTATTTCCACTCTTGAATATCTCTCTCTGAATCTTTTGAAAGATGGCTACTCCAAACGTTGTTAAGATCACTGATAGGCCGCGCCCTAAGTTCAAGAAACATCCTTACAAATCCCTAGAAGTTGATCCCCTAGGTGCATTCTCTAGCATTCTGCATGGGGTTCTGCACGTAGAAGATGTTAGGGTATACATTCACGCCAACATTGAGGAATTTGGGGAATCCAAGATGATGGATATCTATCACAAGGAATTAATAAATGAATCGTTTGAACTTAAACCCCAATACAAGGCCATCTGGGATAAGCATTTTGGACATTGCATCCATTCCCCTATTTTGCAAAAGATGAATGGGTCCGGTATGATCTGAGTAGAATGCATGACAACTTCATGTGGTTGATGAGGCCATTTAAAATCACAAAAGATGTCATTAGGGTGGTAACCGGATTGCACTCATCCGGTGGGTTGCCTGCTCTCAAATCAATCAAAAACCAAACTGTAAGTAAGGCTACCAGATCAAAATTTGATAAAGAGCAATGACAATTAAGGATATCACAGATCCGGATATCAAATTTGCTTCTATGATAATTCATTATAAAATATATCACTCCAACAGGGAGAATTTTGTATCCAGAACAACAATATACACTGCTTATTAGATGCTAAGGGAAAATGCTGATTATGATCTTTGTGAGCTTCTCCTAAACCAACTATTAGAGAATTTGTAGGAAATAAAGAAGGATAAGAAGAATTCATTTAAGCACGGTGGCTTGATACTATGTCTATTCTTCTACTATATGAATGAGCTACTTGGATCCAGTGGTTGGGTATGGCAAAATGACAGACCAGTTGCCATACAAATCAGAGATTATATGTATGGGCTTGGTAATGCCAAGGCTCAAAGTACAACACTCTGGGGATACTTTAAAAACTTCTAAAGTATGATGCAAGCCAAAGAAAGAATTCCACAAATATTAGTTGAAAAATACAAAGACACAGTGTGTTTCATGGTAGACACTAGTCAAAGCCTAATGGAGGCAGTGGAGCCCAAAATATTCTAGATTATGCCAATGGGCTATGAGGTGGATGAGAAAATTCTAGAACTACATGTCCAACACCTGCTGAGTTAGCCTAAGGACCCTAAGGCAGAAAGGTTTGGAACCTTTCAAGAATTGAGTGTGAAAATTCATGTTGAACAAAGACAACCAGAGATGAAGAGAAAGGTGAGAAGGCAAGCAGAAGAAGTTGCCAAGAGATATGGGATATCAAAAGAGGAGGTTGATGCTAATAGAGAGAAAATAGAAAGAGCAGAGAAAGAGAGACAAGAAGCAGAAAAAAATGTGATCCGGTGCAAGCCCCCTCCTAGACCAGATCCTCCAAAAGCTCTGCACCTGCCACCTCTAAGAGCCAAAAAACCTCAAAACTAGAAGCCAAGACATCTCGAAAGGGAGAGAAGAGAACAAAGACAAAGGTCACAAGGTCATACACAAGCCAAAAGGATGATGAAGAAATAGAGACTAATGAAGAGATTAAGAAAATAAGGAAGAAGAAGAAAACATCAAGTGAATCCTCTGCCAGTGCAAACAAAGAAGAAGAGGTAGAAGAATTTGTTGAGAGGCCTACTCTCTCTATTGATGATGTCATCAAGGCAGTCACTATGGATGGGAATCTACAACTGATGACAAAATTTTATGATGAGTATAATGATACTGACAAGAAAATCTTGGAAGATGCCACAATCAGGTATCTGAACATTTATAATAAAGCATTTATTGAAATCATCTCTCTAATCCCCAAGAGTTTAGAGAAAGTACTTGAACTTAGAAAAGACAATGCCAAGGAAAAGGATATGGAGATCTAGGAACAGATAGCTATTCAGCTCTATCCTTCCATCACTTCAAAACAAATGAACATGATCTTCAAGGATTGCAAGGATGAGTTCTGGAGCAAAGCCAGAATGAACAAGCTTATGCTCAGAGAGATTGATCAGGTGGCAAAAGAGACTAAAGACATCCTTCGGAGTGCATATAAAAGATTTAATCTTCCTATTATAGAGGACATAAGTGATGAACCTTCTGCCATGGATGATAAAGGACTAAGTACATCTAAAGAAGAACCTACTATGAAAAATGCAGAAGAGCCAAAGGACATAGGTGAGGAGAGGACTAAGTCTTGGGTTCCTTTGCTCCAAAAGAGGAAGTCCCCGTAGAAGTAAACATCTCTTTTCTGGATCCCCCAATAGACCCCAAAACTGAAGGAGAAGGAAGAAAAGAGAAGGTAAGTCAAGAAGAGGAGAAAAAGGGAAGAGAAGAAGAACAAATACAGAAGATATCTGTTGAAACCTCTGAGGCTGCAAGAAGAAAGAAGTCTCTGGCAAGAGACACTGCAGAAGTAGTGAAGAATTTCTTGACCAAGGAAATAATGGAGATTGATGAACCAGAATTGTTCCAAGTACCACTCAATTTTGATTCCCTCTCCCCAGTTTAGACAATGAAGATAGCATCCTTTGCCCAAGAAAAGGAAAAAGAAAAACTTCTTAAGTATCACATGGAAGATTGTGAGTTGATAGAGATTTCTTCTAGAATGTTGGAGAAGATCATACCATCCTTTCAAAAGGATCCTTCGGCCTCTCCATCTGGTAATCTTAAATCTCTGATAAACTCTGTCAATACTCAGTTTGATTCCTTAGAAAAGGTGGCAAAAGAAAAGGTCCAAAAATAATTTTTGGGAAAGAGATCCTCTGAGATGCAGGGACTTATAACAAATGATAGGAGAAATTTGGATATTGGGATAAAGAGCTTAGAAAATGCTCTTAAAGATGGCAGAGATTTATACAAATTTTGTCTATCTTGGTCCACCGTGACAACAGACATTGCCAAGAAGGTGGAAGAACAAGAGAGTAAACTATCAAGTTTATCTCAAATTTTGATCCTCTCACCTCTTCCATAATGAATCAAGAGTGTCAGACTATTGCCACTATAAATGAAATAAAGAGGCTTGAAAAGGAGAAGAAGAATAGAATAAGCAGGCTAAGTGAACTAAGAGGGATAATTATCCCCAAGTTAGAGGCAATGCATGATGCCCTAACTGATGCTCAGACCATAGCTTGGACCAGTGATCTGGCAGACTTAAAGAGGGCAGAAGCTTTTGCATTTTTGCTAAGTGGTCACATCTCAATTTTGGATAGGATGAAGTAGAGTTGGGCAACAGAATTTGTCTAGTTGAAAACAACTTTTGTGGATATACTTAAGTATATGTAAGTATGACATGTATATATACTTATCCAGCTATGTATAGGTTTCTTTTTGCAAATTTTGGTGTGCGGATTTCACCCTTTGCCATTGATGTCAAAGGGGGAGTGAGTAGTAGTGAAAAATGTGGGATCTAGCTAAGGGGGAGCTCCAGTAAAAATGTACATAAGACAGAGCATCAGCCAAGGGGGAGTCTGTTATGACACTTAGTCATTTTTCACTAAGTGGTGCCATCAATACCAAAGGGGGAGATTTTTGGAAAGAGAAACTATGTGGCTTCATGAGTGTTATCATTGATGGCAACAAAGTCCATTCCACACATCTGCAACACATGGTATGTCTATACCAGAAGTCAGATTGAAGAGTGTTTTGGTCTGATGAGCAAGAACAAAGCATGTAGCAAGGTCTGACAATCAGGTCTAGATCTCTTAGAGAAAGTATCTCAGCAAAGTACAGACTTGGGGAAGTCAAGAGGAGTACCATGACTACTACATTCCAGAGATTGAGCCTCTGATGATGAAACAGTGAAAAGATATGAGCACCTAAGTGTTGGTTTCCTATTTGGCAGAGTAGACTGAGGAAGAACTGACCAGCAGAGCATCAAACCTTAATCTAGATGAGAAATTGATGGTGATCAAGTTTCTTGAGGGATAATTCATGGTTGGCCAACATGATTGATGACTCCTATAACTATCTTTTTGATACGCATCACTTAGTAAGCATGGATTCAATCGACAGACCAGAGTTTGGAAAAATCTTGAGTATTCTAGATGCCGACTAAAAAGATGTTGAAATCCTTTGTGGGGATATATATACTAGATGGATTTTGATGTGAAGGTGTGTGTGGTGTAATAATGTGTGTGAAGAAAAGTAGAGAGCAGTGTGGAAGCAGCTATACAAATCTAGTATGTGACAGAACAACAACACTAAGCAGAGGAAAAATGAAGTGCATCAGATCAGTATATTGAGCCTAATCAGAACTAAACCTCATCATATGTTGATGCCTCTGATCAGTTCAAACAATTGGTTACTTTCTATATACCTTGTAGACAGTGAGTCTCTTGTAGGCAGTGAGCCTCTTGTGAGCAGTGTGCTCGGGCAGTGAGCCCTAATTGGCAAGTGCCATTTTGTACTTCTATTCTTTTAACAGAGAATACAATCTTGGGTTAGTCACCCTATGGTTTTTCCCTTAACAAGGTTTTCCACATAAAAATCCTTGTGTTATGTGTGTTGATTTCATTTCTACTCTCATGTTCATTTATGCTTATATGTTTTGATACTGCACTATTATTAAAGAAGAAAAGAAAGTAAAGAAATTTAAGATAACTTATTCACCCCCCCTCTTAGTTATCTGCATTGTTTCCAACATCATGGTCCTCTTCACCACATAATCCACATTGTTTCTTCTTTTAAACCTAGCATTCTATGGCAAAGTGTCCTGGTTTCCTACAATTAAAGCAAGTTGCATCCACCTGCCTACCTCTTCCTCTTCCACAACCTCTTCCTCCTCAGAAGGGTCCATTATCATTATAGCTTCCTGGTCCTTGAATAGCATTAGAACTTCTTTGCCATGATGGGGCCCAGTATCCATGATCTAGTGCATACAACAGTCTTTTCTCCAAGCCTTTTATATAGGCCATCTCTCAGTCATGATCCAATTCTTCATTTATTCAAAATTTACTGGATGGGCATTTCAAAGTTTCGTGTCTATCCCATTCTCCACATATCCCATAGTATACTAAATTTTTTTTTAATGATGTGGAGGTCCACCCTTAAGGTGTTTTCTCTCTTTTCTCCTACTTCCATTGGACACTCATTCCGAAGGTGGCCTTCTCTACCACAATAGGAGTACCAAATACTAGGCCTTTGTGGGCCAATCTCCCTTTTGTTAGTTCTTACCTCAACCACAGTTGATCCACTTCTAGTTGTAATTTCTCCATTTTTCTATTTTCCTTTTCTCTTTCTATTTTTCTCTAGGATTGCCCCTCTATCTGGCATGCTAACGTAACCAAGTCTAAATATGAATAAAAAATTCTACCATCTAGAGTCATCCTTAACTTCGAGACTATGGCTGATAGGAACCATTCTCTCTTTTGTTTTTCATTTAGTGGTTCATCTAATCGCTTAACCACTTCCTTAAATATTTTATCAAATTCTAAGATAGACTCATCATCTCTTTGAGATAATTCCCTTAGTTTTCTTACTCCCTCTGTCAGAAGCTCTAGGCTATCAAACTTTTCCAGGCATTTTGTTACCTCATTCCAAGTTTAATTGTTCTAGGGGTACGTCTTCCAATACCACTTTAGCAGTTCTTCCCTTAGTGAGCTAATAAAGTCAAATAATTTTATACTTTCTCTTTGCTTGTTCTGACTCAGCCATATAGTTCTAATAGAAAGACATGTTCTGTGGCATTGTTGGTGTCTCTTTCAAACACTAGTATTTTCTTTGATGTGGCCATATCTTCTTCATCTGATGACTTTTATTCTAGACTTGTAATATCACTACCTTCATCTCCAGATATATGACTACTTGTTGCTCTTTCATTTTCACTTCTTCCTCTGATGGTCTTCCACTCAATTAAATGATTGCTATTTAAAATATCCTAATTGACTATATACGTTGTCCAAAATTCCCTTTTCTTGCTTTCTTCTATCTCTTCATTAGTTCCTATATATGATATGAATGGATCAAAGGGTGACTCCTAGTCCAGGGTGACATATGTTCTTTATATTGTTTTGACCTTAATTATGTCTCTTCATTACTAATGATGTTTAGGTTATTTAAGAAATTCTCAGGGTTTGGTTCTAGTGATTCTTCATTCTATTTATTTGCAGTACTATTGGCTTCCAATTTTCATCCTCCTTCTTTCCTATTTCCAGTTGCACCCACACTAGCATGCTCCCCTCATTTCTTTAAGATTTCCTCTACCATTTTTCGCATTTGTTCTTTTCTTTCCCTCTCTTTTTGCCAGTATCTTTCCTCTCTTTCCTAGGTTTTCTTTCTTCTCATTTCCTCCATATTCATTTCTATTCCTAATTGAATGATTTCTGATATCTCTCTTCCTACTTTGGATCTCCTTATCCCCATCTATGCATTTGTTCTGTATTTCTTATCTCCCTATAACATCTTTTAAAAATAATTTTCTAAATAGTCACGTCTTTACAAGGACCTCTAAGGTCCTCCCCATTTTCCATTCATCATCCCCTAGTGCCCTATCCCCCTCTCATAGAGGTGGCTCTAGGATTTGATGAAGGATTTGTTCTGCCATTCTCTCCTATCTTCTACACTTCTAATTTCTTTTATTATTCTGTCTAGGGTCTGGACAACGAAACCAATGTTAGCAAGAGAAACTGGGCTTGGTACAGTCCAGAGACCTATATCCTGATCCTTCTTGTGTAGTATTATTTATACCCTAGAAGAGATAGTATTAGAACAAGTCTGATTAGTAAGAATGAGCAATTATATATCATATATATTAGAAGATAATCATACTCATACATATCCTACAAAATTTAGTTGCTAATTTAGGCATCTTGTATATAGATATAGACATGTATTTAGAATATCAATTAGCAGTTATAGTCTCTGCTCTGGCCATATCCCTACAATTACTACTTCTTATTCATATTCTTCTCATAGGTTTATATACATGTATCCTTTAAAGTGTCATGACTTTTCCTCTTTGTCTCATGTCTTTTTTAGAAGTGAAGTCTTCCTCCAGTTTCTTTTGGTGCCCCTATTCTGGTATATTCTGGTACCTGTTTTAGTATCTAACTTGCTAACAAGGATTGTTGATACCTTTCTCCTTATGGGGAGACTAAAAAAATATTGTCCCTTGCTCCAACTCTACACTTGACACCATCAAAGTAAAACTTTGATAACCCAACACCATTTGTCTCTCCTTTTAATATTTTTGGGATAAGAGGGTTCTCTTCATGGACTATATAGGTTTGTTGCAAGTATGGGCCTAACCAGTGTTGTCATTGATGTCAACATACTCCTATTACATTAATGATAAGGATTGGATGAGCTATGTGCTGAGGATATTGAGAAAATTAGTCTTAACCAGGAACAGTGAAGAACAGTGATGACAGTAAGGTAAAAGTCCAAGATAGGATGAGGATCAGAGGATACAATTTAAAGAGTTTGTAGATATGTGTCTTAAGGTGGTCCAGTAGAGATTTCAGAGGTTCACATGAAGATCGGAAGAAGTTGTGGTTGCTCAAGTAAAACTAGTTTCGGCAGATGTTTAGTGGTGACAGAGTGATACAGATAGGTTCGGTGAGATCCAGAAATGCATTATCATGTTCTGTAGATTTGAGGTAGTATTGAGGAAGTCTTTGTGAAGTATCAATTGGATTGGTTTATGGTTTGAAGGTCTGCAAGCATCTATTCCTTTGTGACAGTGATGGCAGACTATGTTCTTGAGGTTTCGGATTAAGGAGAGAAAGATTTCAGTAAGCAGATGAAGTGTGGATGTTCTTGATAATTCATACAAGCTTATGGAGATCTCTGGATCGTGTCCAGTTCATGTTGGTGGTCCTCATTGGAGTTAGATCTCACAATTGAAGAATAACTTCCAAATGATGGTGTTCTTCCTAAGATTGGCCGACCGAATGAGTTACACATCCTACGGATGTTCTTGATGATGTTTGCTGACTTAGATGATCATTCCTAAGTTGATGTATTGTATAAATAAGGGATTGCTAAGTCATTTTAGAGGTGTCCTTGTGGAGATGAGTGTGTGGTAGTGAGGAGGAGAGTGAAAGGCAGAGCAAAAGTATTGGGCTTAAATGGAACTGATTCAAGCATGGTGAAGATGCTATTTTCCAGTTCAAGTAGGTGATACTTATTTCTTTGTAGACAGTGTGTCTCTTCTAGGTAGTGAGCCTCTTGTGAGCAGTGTGCTCAGGCAGTGAGCCCTAATTAGCATGTGCCATTTTGTTCTTTCTATTCTTTTAATAGAGAATATAATCTTGGGTTAATCACCCCGTGGTTTTTCCCTTAACCAGGTTTTTCATGTCAAAATCTTGGTGTCTCATGTGTTAATGTGTTTCTGCTCTTGATTTGTTGCATTGTGTTTCCATGATTGATTTACTATTATGCTGATGAATAACAATGTGGAGTTAAGTGTTTAAATTGGAAAAAAGTTTTGTACAACTGATTCACCCCCCCTCTCAGTTATCTGCCCTAAATCTAACAATTGGTATCAGAGCCAAGTTCCTCTAAAAAGAGGTTGACCGCTTGAGGAGATCCAGGATGTTGTCTTACAAGAAGGATAATCCAATGTTTGATGGAACCAATTTTAATCTTTGGAAAGGTCGCATGAAATGTCACTTGCAATGTATGGGAATGGCATACTAGACCATGGTTAGAACAAAGTATACACCTCCACAGGGTGGTCTGAAAGCCCCAAATAAAATCACAGATACTAAAAACAATTTGCGGACTATAGAAGCTCTTCTAAGCACAATATCTAATTCAAAGCTCTCAAATGTTATTGACCTACCAACTTATTTTGAGATCTGGGAAAAACTAGAACTTCTGCATGAAGGAGACAAGTATGTTAAATGTGCAAGGTTACAAAGTCTGAAAGGAAAATTCAAAAATTTGAAGATGAGAGAAGATGAAAATATCACTACTTTTATGCCAAGAGTAAATGAGCTTGTTTGTGGAATTAGAAATGCTGGTGGAGTCTTGGATGAAAATGAGATTGTTGGAAAAATTCTTAGATCCCTACCTGCTTCTTACAAAATCACGGCTGCTGCCATTGAAGAATTCAAATCCCATACAACTATCACAAGAGATCAATTGGCTGAAAAATTGGCTGCATTTGAAATGACTGAATTTGGAGATGACCCCCCAAGACTGAATCTGTATTCAAAGCTAGTACCTCTGTAAATGATAAATAAAGGTTTGATCTGGGAGAGAACTCATCAAGGAAACTGTCATGGTATGAAAAAGCAAGAAAAGACCTGGAAGAAGAAGAAATAGAAACTGCTCAACTTGAAGCCTTTATTGCAGAGAGGCTGCCAAGAGGATCTGGTAAGTATGAAGGAAAATTGCCTTTTAAGTGTTTTAACTGCAATAAGATTGGTCATTTTGCCTCGAAGTGTCTAGAAAGATTTTCAAGGCCAAATCCTAACAGATCAAGGTTCCAAAAAAATTATTACTATGTTCATGAAGAAGATGATAATAAAGGAGTAACAGATGATGAATCAGAGACAGGAAACAAATCCAAAAGTGAATGGGTGTTTATTGCTATCAAGGAAGAAGAACCAATATCCTCTGTATCTATCAATCATAAAGTTGTAGAAAGAGCTCTGGCTGCCCAAGTTGAAGAAAAGGATGATTGGGTCATTGACAATGGATGCTCTCACCATATGACAGGTGACAAAAATAAATTCATAGATTTGGAAAGGTATGAAGGAGGAGTAGTAAAGTTTAGTGATAATTCTGCTAGTAGAATCAGAGGAAGAGGAACTATTTCTTTTGATGGAAGGAACAAAACCAGTAATGTACTATATGTTGAAGGATTGAAGCACAATCTTCTCAGTGTTGGACACTTGGTGGACAAAGGCTATGATCTCTAATTCAAGAATAGAAAATACAAGATCTTTGAAAGTTTTGGAATAGAGATTGCATCCAGTACTCAAACTAAAGGTAATATCTTCCACTTGGTTGGTACTAGTAAAAGTTGCTTATTTGTTCAAGTTGATCAGAGTTGGTTATGGCATAGGAGGATGTGTCATGTGAATTTTGATAATATCATCAAGATAAGCAATACTTAGGTTGTAAGAGATCTTCTAAATTTGGTGAAAGCTACTAATAGCATGTGCAAAGAATGTCAGTTGGGTAAGCTGAGCAGAGTCACATTCAAAAGTAAGGAACTATCTTCTACTGGATTATTGGACTTAGTTCATACTGATCTTTGTGGTCTGGTAAGAATTAGAAGTGTGCAAGGTGATAGATACTTTATGTTGCTAATTGATGACTATTCCTAAATGATGTGAGTAACCTTTCTAAAAGAGAAATCAGAGGCTCTTGAGAAATTCAAAATATTCAAGGCTATGGTAGAGAATGAAACTGGATTAAAATTGAAATGTCTGAGGTTTGATAGAGGTGGAGAATTCACATCTAGTGAGTTCATAGAGTTCTATGAGAAACATGGAATAAAGAGACAGTTGTCTGCTCCTAAGACTCCACAGCAGAATGGAGTAGTGGAGAGAAAGAACCAGACCATCCAGGAAGCATCAAGGACCATGATGATGGAAGCAAATGTTCCTCAGATCTATTGGAGAGAAGCTGTCAGCACTGTAGTCTATACTCTTAATCGAGTTCAAATCAGAAGCAATACCGATAAGACTCCTTATGAACTTTGGTTTGGCATCGCTCCTACTGTGAGGTATTTCAGAGTTTTTGGTAGCAAATGTTACATTAAAAGAGATGAAGATCTAGGAAAGTTTGATGCTAGAAGTGATGAAGGAATATTCTTGGGTTACTCTACTCAAAGCAAAGCATACCGATGTTATAACAAGAGACCAAGAAAGATGATAGAAAGTACAAATGTGAAGGTTGATAAGGGAATTGAGAAACCCTCAAGTTTTTATGAATATGATGAAGATGATCATAATAGTGTTCTGACTCAAGAAGCCCAAGCCTCCTCTGTAAGTGAGAATCAAACTAATCCAGTAAATCAGGAAGAAGAGATGAGTTTCAATGAGCCTGATCAAAAATCATAAGTGCAAGTGTGTATGAGGAAAATTGACTATGATAAACTAACAAAATCAAGAACTAATAACATAAAGAAAACTAATCTAAATAAAAACCATTACTAATAAATCAATGAAATATGAAGGCTTTTACTGAGATTTGTATTGTTCCCTTTGGATGAATGTGGATTGCTCAATAGTGCTGCAAAACCATGTTCGCAACAAGCAAATAAAGTGCTCAAAGTGCTCAAAGATTAATGTTAAGAGATTGTGAAGTTGCTCAATCGATGCGATGTATGCTCAAAGCACTGTTAAAAGATGTCTGAGAATAAGTGATCGAAGAGCACTTTGAGTACTTTACTTGCTTGTTGCAAACATGGTTTCGCAGCACTATTGAGCAATCCACATTCATCCAAAGGGAACAATACAAATCTCGGTAAAAGCTTTCATATTTCATTGATTTATTAATAATGGCTTTTATTTAGATTAATTATCTTTATGTTATTGGTTCTTGATTTTGTTAGTTTATCATAGTCAATTTTCCTCATACACATTCTGGCACGTCCAGTGGGACCCACTAATCCCTCTTTTTCTTTGAGAAATTAATTTTTTTAAAGTTACAGTACGGAACAATGCAAAAGACACAAAAAATCACTTTTGGCAGTATCCTAATGCACTTCTGGAGGCACAATATAGTGCCCTCGGGCGATACTGCAGTGCTCCTGTTTGCACAGTAACACGCTTTTGGTAACACAAACTGGCACTTTTAGTAGCATCATTAAGCGCTTTTGGTAAAATAGATTTTTCTGACTTTGTTTGGTGTTTTTTTTGCAGGATTTTACTCACATACATATCTTTGATTTGAATGACAAGCTGATTTATTTGTCTGTCAATTGTCTCTTGTACTTCCTAAGCTGACATATTTAGGGGTATTTTTAATATTTGAGTTAACCTATCTATTCACGACACCTTTTTGAGTTTTCTTGATTTCAGGATACAGATCTATCAGATATTACATCTTAGAACTTCAAATCTACCATGAAATCATATATGGACTCAGTTATTGTGATAAAATATAACTTTTTCCAAATATGAGTCTCGTGCAGCACTTTTGGTTATACAGTATGACACTTTCGGTAGCACAGTACATCACTTTTGCATCTATTGCAGCGCTTTTGTTAGCACAGTGAGTCACTTATGGTCTGCATCACTACACGTTTGGAAATACAGTGTGGCACTATTGATATCACAGTAAGGTGCTTTCAGTTTATAGTAAGTCACTTTCGGTAAGACAGTATAGCATTGTTGGTCAAATTGATTTATTTTTTGCTAACTTGTGGGTTTTTGGTGGAACGAATTGACCTTTTATAGCTTCTTATCACTCACACAGAGCAAATAGGTTTCTCTAATATGTTCATGTAGGACAAGCATTGAAGAAATCTTGATTTATTGTACTAAGTCTTAGAAAGACATTGCCTTCTTAAGGGATAATTGAACAAATCATTTCAGAAATCTAAGTCTTAGGAACATACTACTTTTCTTAAAGAGACAATGGACATGTATGCTAAAACACCTCAATTTTTCTAAAGGACAATGGATATGAATGCCAAACACTTCAATTTCATAAGGGACAATTGACAACTACAATCATGTGTGTGCCTAATTTAGTTGCACCTTCTTTTTTTATAACGAGACAATTGAACCTTTGTTTGACGTGCTTGCTCTTACATTTCAGTACTTCCTTTAGAAGGGACTACTTTTGGATTGTGCTTCATCCAAAAGGGACGACCCTAATTGTATTTTTCCTTTGAACCACTATATAAGAGGGATAAGGCGAAAGCCAAGTCCTAACTGACGTCAGCCTTACCTTGTGGTGCCAAACTAAAAAGAGGTGTACTAGCTCTTCGTGGAAACAATTTTCACATTGAGCGAAGTGTTTGATACTCTTAGTAGGATTGGTTAAAGCTTTTAGTAGCTTCTCGCATTGCTCGTAAGGCGTTAGTCCCTAAAAGTTTTGAAAACCATTTTAGATAGTGACTACCTGATCTACCTTCGAACATTGCGTTAATCATCAATGCAAAGGGAATCGATTTAAGCCCTTAAGATACTCACCATTGGCTCCCTTGAGAAGAGATAGTATTCCCTTGGCCATAAAGATCTTGTGACCTACTTGAGCTTTCCAAGGGGAGGGTGAGATATCCCTACCTATCATCTCTCGCAAAGATACTAAATATCTGACACCTTTATGGAATGACATTTTTATCGACGGAGTACTAAGCTGTGAGCTGATCTACTATAATGAAACCTTGTCTTTAGGGATAAAAAGTGCTTGATATTTGTTTGCAATTATCTCATACCTATGGAAACATTGGGCTTTTTTGTGAGCCTCAAACATACACTATCTATTGTGTCAGTCGCTTTTTGCCAACATTGTTTGATGTGTTTTCTCTTGCCAAAGCAAATCTAATTAGAACCAAAATCAAAATCTATCAAAATTTGCCTTTTAAAGCATCAGACACTACTTCAGCACCTTTGGTATTATAGCAGCTTGCCCTTGGTGGTGCAGTATCTTGCTTTTGGTCACCATAGCTCACCTTTAGTATAGCAGTACCTCGCCTTTGGTAGCTCAGTCCATCGCTTTTGGTATTACAATAGCACGCTTTTGGTTGTATAGTCTTGCGCCTCTGGTCAAATAGTATAGCACCTTTGGTCTAGTAATTTATGCATCAAAGTTTGTCTTTTTCACATCATAAGTAGAATCCCAGCATTACTTGTTGCCCTAGTGTATCCATGGTAACCACTAGGCTCTAGAAAACTATGAAGTCCAAGCAAGTTGTCCTAGGAAGTGTAAATCGCCTCCTCACACACTACAATCAGGCCATCTCAACATTACTCCCAAGGTTACTCCTAAGACACCCATGGAAAGATCTACCAATTCTCCCAACATGCCACACCTTGATCAACCAAACAATCCACAAGAGGGTAGAACCCCTTTTGTAAGCACACCTTACTATACCATAGGCTTACCTCTGAATTTTGTCCCACAAGATTATACTACCAATCCAGTCCCATCTCAAGAAGGAAGAGTCCCTTTGGTAAGTACACCTCACTATACCACCGGCTTGCCACCGGATTTTGTTCCACAGGGTTATACTGCAGATCAAGCCCCATCTCAAGAAGAGTGACACTTTGAAATAGGTCAATCCTCTCAAGAACATGGGCAAGATCTTGATGAATTCATACAAGATCCTAGTGCTGTAGCCACCTTTGACAAAATCCTTAGTGAGAACCAAGACCATTTCTTTCATTTGCTAGCAAAGCAAGGAGCCAAACTACCCAAAGGTTTTGATCTATCCATGCTTAGCAAGCCTAACAACACCCAAGACACCATACAAACGGTGAAAACCATGTCAACAGTGACCACACCCTTACCTGAACAAAGCTCACAATATGAGAATCCCCTTTATCAAAACCCACAAGAAAGAGGGCCATATCACCACTTTTGACTCCTATGGAAATCTACAAACAGCAATAGGAGACTCTTCAATGCCAAGCGGAGCTAGCTAAACAAGCCACCATAGCTTGATCAAATATATAACAAACTCCTAAAGTGTCTACACCAATTGCAAGTGGAATTTTGGTTACCCCATCATGAATAGGTTTCCCACCAAATTACAATCTGGGGAACAACTATGTAGCCATGCAACAAGGTTCTCAACAACTATGACCTCCCATATCATCAAACCTTCATGTCTCTCAACCAACTAGAGTCATGCAATCCCAACCACAACATTCTTCTATGCTCATCTTCAATCGACCTCAACCATTGCAAATCACATCTACCTATGTCCCTCCTCTACTACGTTCATTAGTGCTAAATTTCTTTCACACATTGCCTAGCCACCCTCAACATTCCCAAAACCTAACTTCCCAAAGCTATGTTCCACAATTGCAACCGAACCCAACGAACTTTAGCATTCTGCCACCAAATTCTTTTCTCCAACCATCACAAATCCTACATTCTTATCTCGCACCACCCCCACCTCCTCCAAATCAAAGCATCCAATTCCAACCCAATCTCAACCCAACATACAACACATATGACCCCAACCAATCATACAACCCTTATAATACCAATACCCATGGCTTACACTACAATCTTCCATATGGGCAACAACAACCACTTCTAGGACAACAGGTGATGTTTCCAACCCCTCCCACAATGATGGAGCTAAAAATTGTGGAAGTTCAACAACAACTATCTGATCTTACATTTGGCCACACCAAGAAGACCTCTTTAGAGGAAGTGTGTCCTTATCCTTTTGTTGGGTCATTACCCATGATCCCTTTTCCTCAAAATTTCACTATTCCCAAGTTTGATAAATACAAAGGAAAAGGTGACCCAAAAGACCATCTTAGGGAATTCTATCTTGCTTGCTTCGAGGTCTCACATAACGACACATATCTTATGCGTCTCTTTCCTCATAGTCTTAGAGGTCAAGCTATCGAATGGTTCTCACACTTACCTATGGGTATCAAGTCCTTTAACGAGCTAGCAGAGAAATTTGCCACCCATTTCTCCTACAATGCAGAGCATGAAATCTCCATGACTGGTCTTTGCAACAACAAGCAGAAAAATGGAGAAACTTTCATTTCTTTTCTTCAACGATGGAGAAAAATGGCTAGCAAATTTCCTTTCAAGATTCCTGAGAAATAACTTGTTAGCATATTTGTGCAGAACCTCAACCAAGAGTTAGGTTTCCATTTGCAAATTCTTAGTGCTACAACCTTCGACGAAATCATGTACAAGGTAATTAACATTGAAAAGGCCCTCATTGCTAAGGGTGTGGTCAAAATCTTCAAAGAAACTAAAGACAATGCTCCTCAACACCAAACGAACGATAAACCCAAATATTGGAACAAAAACAAAAATGTGGTCAATGATGAGATGGTTGATTCTAAACATGTCCAAACATTGCAAACACTGTTGTAGCTTGCCAAACCAAGTCAACCTCAACAACAGCAACAACAACGGCAACCTTATCAAAACCAACAACAACAACAAGAGCGGCCTCAACAAGATTACCCTCCGTGGCGTCAATTCACTCCCTTGGGAGAGCCCATAGAATCGGTCCTAGAAAAGCTTTTACACAAAGGCCTTGTCACCTTACTCGATGCTCCCCCATATGGCGAGCTAGTTTACAAAACCATGCGGTATAGAGAAAATGAATATTGTGAATTCCATAGGAGCAAAGGGCACAGAACCACATCGTGCATGAAACTCAAACACCTAATCCAAAATCTCATCGAAGGCAACCAAATCTCTCGTGAAGATGATCCACCAGCTCAACACATGAACAAAGACCTCAACATGTACAAGGAACCTTTCCCTCACCATGGTCCACCTCCTCCTTAGGATAAAGGTAAAGGTGTTAATCATGCTTCCACATCCTTTGACTCCATTGTGTGTTATTTTGAAGAGAGTCGAGTATCTACCCTCACAATCAAAGGTAAATCTATGGATTGCGCTATTACAACTCATCGTTGTCCTACACCCAGTCTCCCAACTCAATTTGATTATAATCTTGTCGAACATCTAGGGAAAATGCTAGCATAGATCTCTATCTTGTACCTTCTATAGTCATCACTTGCACATAGAGTGGTGTTAGAAAAAGCCCTCCAAGAGTCTTCAATTCCTAACAAGATAGCGGTTGCAGATTTTCAATCTATAGTAGGTAAGATTGCCTTGCCCTACAATGTGGTCTTCACTGAAAAGGACCTCCCATCCAATGATTCATGTCACAATGATTCCCTTCACATTGAAGTTCTCATCCATAAGCGCAAAATCAAACGTATACTCATAGATGGTGGTGCTGGCCCTAACATCTATTCTTTAAAATTACTTAAGCAATTGGGATACTCTGAGGATCATGTCAACACTAATCAAAGTATTACAATCAAGGGATATGATGATGCCGAACGTCGTTCAGAAGGTGTTATCCACTTGCCTATACAACTGGGCCTCGTAATGCTTGACACCAGGTGCCAGGTCCTTGATATTGATCTGCCTTACAACATTATCCTAGGATGCCCATGGATCCATGCAATGAAAGCTATCCCCTCCACGTACCATTAGTCACTCAAATTCCCATTCAATGGTACCGAGATCACTATCCTAGGAGACCCTAATCCTTTTGAATTCTGTCGTGTCTTGCAAGGCAGTTACAAAAATTGCAACCAAGTGCCTCAAAATGACAAAGCCCTTGCATCCCCACTATATGTTGATCTTGAAAATCTGACACAAGCCTCTACAAGTGAACCTAATCCTCTTCCTGAAATTAAAGCTCACATCCATGATATAGGCTTTGGAACCTATGATATCTCAAATCTTGTTGTGTAGGGCAGATGCCTTTGTCCCCTAAATCTTATGGTCAACCGCCCATTGCCAAAGCAACTAAAAAGTAGCTATTCCTCCCCCAACATTTCTAACCCAATTCCAACAGGGAAAATTATTGGAAGAGGAAACTATTGAGGACATTTCTTCTTGGCTCTATAAGGAGAAAGAACTAGTCACAATACCAGTCAAGCAATATGGCAATGGCTTAAGGATAGTCAAAAATATGGGCTATAAAGGCAAAGGTGGCATTGGCAAACAGAATCAAGGAATGATGGAACCAATTAGTGTGACAAAGAAACTAGACAAGAAGGGATTAGGGTTTGGTAGAAAGGTACCACGCACCTTGGACATCGAGGGTATCCTCAACAAGGTGGCTAAAAATTCTCTTGCAGATGTGACATCTAATGAAGATACCATTGATGACTCTTCCCTCCATATGACCAACCTATTCACTAAATCCTCCATATTTATGCTATCCTCCATGTCCCTAACCTCCACAACAAACACCTAAAAAGTAACACTTGTCTATCCTAAACTTATCAATTGGGACCAACAAGGGTCCCCTGTTATAGATGTATTTCAAAATGATGAAGCTATAGCTGAGTTCATGGGACTTTGAGAAGGTATCCCTCTTGGTGATCATAAAGCAGGTTTTGTAATGGAACTAGAGCCAACAACTTATTTTGGTGAGAATGCCAAATCCTCTAGTCGCAAAAGTAAAAAAAAGAAAGATCTCTAGGTGAAAACCACACTGTGGCACCTCCTAATCACAAAATAGTAAAAACAAAGGATGTATCCAAAGGTGAAAACCCAACTGTAGCACCTGAGGATGGAGGATTTGACCTTCCCTTACCATCTAAGTATCAAGAAAAGTCAACTCTCCTAGTGGAAGATTCTACAGAGATAAACCTTGGCACAAAACAAAATCCAAAGATCACATTCCTAGCAGCATCATTATCTAAAACAGAGCACAGGAATCATAACAATTTCTTCCTACAAAGAACCATCAACTTTGCATGGACCTATGCGGATATGCCAGGGTTAGACCCTAAGCTAGTTGTTCACTACCTCACAGTAGATCTGAAGGTTAAACCAGTCAAGCAAAAGCTGAGAAAGATGCACCCACAGATAGCTCTCTTGGTAAAAGTGGAATACAGAAGTTGTTAGATGCCAAGTTCATCCGACCTATTAACTATTTAGATTGCGTCTCAAACATTGTACATGTGTCTAAACCCAATGGGTGCATCCGCATGTGTAATGATTTTAGAGATCTTAACAAAGCATGTCCCAAAGATGACTTTCCATTACTAAAAATTGATATTATAGTAGACTTGATAGCAGGTCACGAAATTCTCTCTCTCATGGATGGATTCTCTAGCTACAACCAGATAAGGATAATAGAAGAAGATCAACATAAAACAACTTTTACTTGTTCGTGGGGTAATTATTGTTGGTGTGTCATGCCGTTTGGTCTAAAGAATGTGGGAGGAACCTATCAGAGAGCAATGATAGTGATATTCCATGATCTCTTTCATCATATCATGGAGGACTATGTGGATGACATACTAGCTAAATCTTCTAGGGTAGATCACATACAGGTTCTAGGACAGATCTTTGATAGGCTCAAAAAATACCAAGTGCGTCTCAATCCAAAGAAGTGTGTCTTTGGTGTAACATCAGGGAAGCTGTTGGGATACATTGTATCTTGCAGACGAATCGAAGTAGACCCCACAAAAGTCAAGGCTATAGTGGAGATGCCTCCACCAAAGAACCTCAAAGAATTAAGGAGCCTTCAAGGAAGGTTGCAATCCATTAGGCATTTCATCTCACAGCTAGCAGATAAATGTCAACCATTTCAACACTTGCTCTGAAAGGATGTCTCATTTCAATGGGATTATAAGTGTCAAGCAACATTTGATCATCTCAAAGAGTATCTGGCTACACCTCCTGTATTGGTTCCACCAGTTGCTGATAAACCTTTGATATTATACATCTCAACTACAACTTCGGCCCTAGGGGCCCTACTAGCACAACATGATGAGTCAGGAAAGGAGCATGCAATTTATTATATCAGTCAAACCTTGGTGGCATATGAACTCAATTATTCACCGATGGAAAGAGCTTGTTTAGAAGTAGTGTTCACTTCCCAAAAGCTGTGGCATTACATGCTAAACCAACACACAAATCTTATAGCTAAAATTGATCCATTGAAGTATCTACTAGTGAAAGCAACTCTCATAGGTAGACTAGCTAAATGGGTCATGATACTTAGTGAGTTCGACATTGAGTATATGGATCACAAAGCAATCAAAGGACAAGCCCTAGCAGATCAACTAGTAGAAGCACCTATGACAGATACACACCCTATGGTAGCAGACTTTCTAGATGAGAATAGCTTCACTCTTTCCAACTCAATAATGTGGAAGTTGTACTTTGATGGTTCCTACACATAGCATGGATCAGGGGCCGGCATCTTATTTGTCACACCTCAAAATGACTATATTCCAAAGTCATATCAGCTTGGATTCCCTTGCACCAACAATATTGCCGAGTATGAAGCACTCCTCATAGGTCTCATTACAGCAGTTCAATGGGACATCATAGAATTACAGGTATATGGAGACTCACAACTAGTCATTTGGCAAGTCACAGATGAGTACCAAACAAAAGATGAAAAGCTAGTCCCCTACAAGCAACTAGTGGATGCCTACAAACCACACTTTTCTAGCATCACATTTGAGCAAATTCCAAGAGAGCATAACAAGGCTGTAGATTCTATGGCTTCTGTAGGGTCACTGATTGACATGCCTGCTAATACACAGAAATGTGAATTTTTGATCGAGCAATTGTTAATGCCAGTCATCGATGTTCTTGTTACTGAAATCATCTGCGAACTTGTTGGTCTCAATTCCCCATGGTACGAAGATATCTATGAATACCTTAAAAATAGTACCTTTCCCTCTGACCTTTCATCCACCCAACGCAAAACCTTTATTTGTCAATCCTCCCATTACACCATTCTGGGTGAGACACTATATCACTGGAGTCTTGATGGTATCCTCTTACGATGTCTTAACGCGGAAGAAACTAAAGCTACCTTACGAGACATACACGAAGGTGTCTATGGTACACATTCTACCGGTCCTATTCTTGCTAAGAAGATACTCAGAATAGGTTACTACTGGCCTACAATAGAGCATGATGCTTTACAATTTGCTAAGAAGTTTCTACAATACCAGCAGCATGGAGATTTAATTCACACACCATCTCATGAACTACAACCTATGACTACTCCATGGCCTTTTTCTCAATGCGGTCTTGACCTCGTAGGACAAATCCACCCATCTGCTTCCAATGGCTACAAATTTATCATTACTGCCACTAAGTAGTTTATGAAGTGGGTTGAAGCCATTCCCATGACCTATATCACTGGTAAGCAAATAACCAAGTTTATCCTTAACTACCTCATTTGCTGATAAGGTATCCCCCAAGCCATTGTCACTAATAATGGGAGACCATTCAAGAACCAAGATGTTCATGCCTTATGCACACAATACAATATCCAACATCACTTTTCAACTCCCTACTATCCACGGAGTAACGGCCAAGTTGAGGCTTCCAATAAAACCATTCTCAAAATCCTAAAGAAGACAGTCAATGAAGCTGGTCGTGATTGGCACTTGCAACTCAATCCTGCCCTATGGGCCTACCACACTAGTATCAGAACACCAACTGGTGCCACACCCTATGCCTTGGTCTATGGCTCTAAAGCCATCCTACCCATAGAGGTCAAAATCCCATCCCTCAGAGTATCCATGCAGGACTTGATCGGCGGAGAGGAGTATCGTACTTCCAGATTAGCTGAGTTAGAACTACTAGATGAAAGATACCTTGTCACGCTTAATCATCTCCATGTCTATCAAAACTACCTCCAGTGTAATTACAACAAAAAGATCAAAGAAAGATGGTTTCAAGTTGGTGATCTTGTACTCAAAGAGAATAAGAGAAATCAAGTAGACTGAGAAAAGAAGGGCAAGTTTGAGCCTAACTGGTTAGGTCCCTTTATTGTCATGGCAACATATGGATCAGGAGCTTATACTTTAGCTACACCTGATGGTATTCCTCTAGATGAGCCACTTAATAGTGTCCATCTCAAGAAGTTTTATGCCCGATCCTCAGAGTATTCCCAAAAAAAAAAAAAAATCCATCCTCTGGTGAAAACCTAGTAAACAGCCACCTTGGATAAGTACCATAGTGAAAACCTAGCACACAGGCGCTATGTGTAGAGTCAGCACCCATCATCTATTGAGTCCAGTTCATTCCATGTCCATTTTACAACAAGCTTCATCCATCCATCCATAATAAAACCACTGACCTTGTTTGCATTTCCATCTACCTATCTAGTATAGCTTGAAAATTTGTTAATGTCCATCATCGTCATCCCACGTCTTGATATGTGTCAAATAGTTATCATTGTCTTGTCGTAGGTCAAGCTTTCTATGTCTTCTTTATCTGTCATCCCTGTGAATTCCTCTACTAGAATGGGGGTAATTCTTTCCTTAACCTAGGTCTGGGAGGGGTTCCTTGTTCGTGGTTAGCAAAAAATCTTCTTCGTCTTTCTACAGATAACACCCCTTAACAGACACAGCGCTCCTACAATAAGGCTGTTATCTTCCCAACGCATTTCCTACATCATCACACCCACCAGAACTACATATTATCTCATTTCATTCTTAAGGTACCTTGATCCCATGGATATGGGTATGTAGGTAGTCTGGAATATGAAGGAAGTTTCCAATACTTAGTTACATAAGATCTCCCCCTTTCACCTTGACACATCTCATCACTCTATCTAGAACTACATATTATCATTTTTCATCTTTCCTCATAATGTGCCTTGATCCTGTGGATATAGGGTATGCAAGCAGTCTAGAATATGAAGGATGTATCCAGTACTCGGGCACATACAATTCATCATTCTTCACCCATCTCAACCCATTAGCATGTCACCTTTCTGGTCTTTCATTTATCACAATCCATTCACCTAGAATTGACTAACTCAAGAAACAAAAGCAACAAGCTAGCACATCCTTTCAAAGAAAAAGTTCTTAGCAAACCTAAAGCAAAGCAACTTGCTTCCAGAGTCATCTACTGTCCTATTTTGATTGCCAACATTAGCTAATTCCAACTTAGCCAAAGCACCCGATCCACAGGCTTGTCTTCTGTAGAGTGTTCCATTGTCGAGACCAACACATGCATCTCCTGTGACATGTGGCATCTCCCACAACAAGACATTATCTTTTTAGATAGATAGCCCCCTTTAATGGACACAGAGTTCCTACGATAAGGCTATTGTCTGTCTTATCCAATCTATCCTAAGCAACCTCTTTGGCAAGAGAATATGTTGGCTATATGTTTACTTTGTAAGTTAGTCAATTTTCTTTTTGGTTTATCTTTTGTTCCTTTATCCATTACCTATTCAAGGCTACCTTGGTTCATCTATAATCTTGGTATGTTGTGATGTAGTATGGATTGGGGGCAGAGTCATTGCTTCTGTGTGCCGTGTTTGAGGAATGATCTTTAGCATCTTTCTTGGCATCATATTTATCTTGTGTGTGTTATGACCTAGCATCTTACATATTAATATTCTTCTTGCATTCATGTGTTGAAGTTTATTTTATGTTCAAGACTATGGCTCATTCACATGTACAACAAGGTCATATTATGACTAAGGGACCTAAGGTCAAACCGATTGCTTGCAGAGTCAACATCCACGCACTCGGATATCACTGCACCTTGGTCTTTTATACCTTAGTGGTGAACTATCCACGTGCTATATTAAAAATAAGGATTGCTCTTTATATACAATTGTGAAACCAATGCAACAAGCTCATCATTCATCCATTCACAATAACCTTTATATCATTTTCATTACAAAGATTGATCAACAGTCTCTGTCTCCCATCTCCTCTTTTTCTTCTCTCTAGTGCATATCGGCAAAACCCACATGTTAGATATCACAAGTCATAGCATCTCCCCTTTTCTTCTCTCTGGTGTATATCTGCAAAACCCACATGTTAGTTATCACAAGTCATAACATCTATATCATCATACATCTAGGTGTATCATATAAGCAACATACATCATCACATAAATCCATAATCATACATACATATCATCAAGCAGAGCATAAACAAAAGCATGAACATCAGTGAGCATAATAAGTCATCATATATCTCATGTGAAGGTCATCATATATACAAAATGTCTGAGTCTACATCAATAGACCATCTCTATACATCAATAAAGTACATCAAGGCTACCAAGAGCCCACAATCTATACATCAAGATGCACATAGGCATCAGTCCAAAATGATACAAAATGATACAATATACAAATGTAGGCTCTAGTGGGTAAAGCTACCTTCCTGCTATGGCCCCTGTCCTCCACTAGTGCTCGATGCAGGTTCCCCTACTGGTCCTCCTCCCCCTAGTGGCATGACTGGTCCTCTGACTGACGATAATGACTACCTTGTCCTATGAGACACGGATGCTTTGAATCTACTCCTATCTCTATAACTGGGTGCCTGCTGAGCTGCTAGTACCGCACCCATGTAGAGCCCCCTGTAGTACTCTGCCTCTCTCCCTGCTGACACTAGATCTCCCTGCATGTAGATGAGCTCACTATACAGTGTCCTCTGGTCTGCACCTAGTGCACGGTGTGCCTCGTCTCTCTCCCGTCTAACCCTCTGTAGTGTGGCCTCTACTGTTAGTCGTAGCTGGGCCTCTGCATTTCTCTCTCGAGTCACCTAGGCTAGTTGCCCGTCATCCCCTGCCAGTGCAGGTGCTGCCTATGCCTGTGCCTGCACCTCTGCCTGTACCTATGCCTATACTTGTGCCTGCATCTGTGACTGTGCATGTGCCAGGGCTGTCTGTGCTACTATGGCTATCTGTGTCTGCACCTGTGCCAGTGCCTCAACCTATCCCACCTTTGCCCTACTGCATTCATGTCTCTCCTCAGCTTCACCATCTGAAGCTCTAAATGAGTCCTCCGATCTATCTCCTCCTGTAAGAGCTACTTGGTCCACTGTAAATCGGTCTCTATGACTAGATCCTCTACCTCTACCATCTCCACGTCTGCCTGCTAGCCTCCAGCCTCTACACCAGTCTGTTGCCTAGCCGCTCTAGCCTGTCACCTCATCCTTGCCTCAACGCCTGGAACCAGTACCTCCCCCACTGCATCTGTCACACTTAGTGTCATCAGTCGCACTTGCTTATGTGTCTACCAGTCCCTGTCATAATCTGGTAGTGTCCCCAGATCAGCTAGTCCTATATCCCAATCCCATCTGACTAGTACTAATCCCTGTACCTTTGCCAAAGCTGTCGCCACTGGAATCTCTGCGTCCCAGTCTCCAACCTCTTGTCGTGTCCTGGTGTGTGTCACCTCCCCAACTGTTAACCCCTATGGTAGTCCAAACTATCTAAGTACCTGCTCTGACAGGTATCTCTCTATGGTATCTATCTGCCTCCTAAATAGATATTGATCCTAGCGGCAATACATGAGCTGCTCGTGCTTGTCCTCCCACTCCTCACAAAGTAAGCATGGCCTCCAAACAAATAGGTCCATCTCATCGATCTGTCACCTCCAGTGGCTAATAGATCCCATCCTCTGGTGTGTGATGACTCCCTCGTACAGAAATGCGTACAGCTCTCCCCTCTCTCGATGATGCTGTGTCAAGGGTCTGATCACGGGGATATGCTCCCACACTCACACCTCTAGCAAAGTTACTCTAGCTAAAAGACTCCAGCCTCTCCTATAGATGCAGTCATGCATGTCTTGATACAGCTACCCTAATACACAAGGGCCCCACGCATATTGCGTACCATGTGTAAACTCTCAGATAGTACTGTGCCCTATCCCATAGATAATCCTCTTGATCTCCTGTCAGGGCACAGGAAGCCACCAATCAATGATGAAACTATCCATCTGATCCTATCATAGAGTCGTGGGACTTCTGCCCACCGAATCTCCCCGTCGTCTATCCTCAGGTCCTCTATGCAGAATACCTCTACCAAGCCTGCCTCACCTCGTGCTAGGTCAAAGTCCACTCTCTCTTCATCTATCTGAATCCTGAGGATGCGATACACATCCTCCAGCGTCACTATTACCTCCCCTATCAGAAAGTGAAACGAGCATGTCTCACTATAAAATCTCTCTACAATTGCTGTCACTATGGTGAGATTTGCCCTAATGTGTGTCAAGTGTGCCATGTGCCATAATCCCGTGTGCTCTAGGAATGCATCCTCCTCCCATGTCAGTTGTACCACCTCGTGTGCTATGGGGTGGTGTCGCTCCCTCGACATCAGCGACGACATAATCCTCTACATCCAAGCAACCACTCATCAGTCAGTTTTACCATTTCTCTATAGTCCTACCAACATCTATCTGATGCCACAAACCCTAGGACCAGCTCTCCACTTCACTAAGTTAGGGTAGTCAACCCTTCGGTCAACCCTAAACTATTGCACTCTTCTAGCCTAAACCAAAAGCACTACCCTGTCTTACCAATAGCGCCATACTGCTTCTGCAGACATGCTGCACTAGACTATACCCAAAGTGACTTGTTTTACAAAAGTGCTTCACCATGCTTCCAACCACCCCTCACTGCGCTACCAGACGCGACTCGATTTTCTCCCTCCCAAACCAATCGCGCCTTGCTACCTAGCCAACCACGCTGCCCTGCTCTACCAAGAGCACTATGGCTTCCTACCAATCGCTTTGTGGTGCAGCTCTCCAAGGCCAATAGCGCTTTGCCTTTACCAATAGTGCTATTCTTCCCTACCAACTGCGCTACGGTGCACCAAAAGTGCCTTACCCGACTACCAATAGCGCCATTCTATCCTAAAGCGCTTTTGGCTAACCTAAAATACCTCCCTAAACTGCCCTAAAACATCAAAATAACATGAGGTTTTCATACACTTACCGCTGCCAGAGCTCCTGCTGGCCTCCCATACGTCTGCACTCTCTCCACCTGATGCTTGTGCACTGGAATCGACATCTCTCCTCGCTGTCCACTCCTTCCACATAACTCTCTCACCCTAAGTTTGGAGGCTCTACTCTCTAAATTTAGAAGCTCTTAGGGTGCAAATGGGGAGTGTGGTCCCCTTAGGACCTATTTATAGTGTCCCCCCTGCTTTTTTTTTCTTCCCACCCATTTTACTTTTCCTTCTAACTTCTCGAGCAATCGTCTAGTCAAGTGTTAACCCAGTCCTTCTGTCACTTCCCTGTCTTTCTGCTTAAGGGGGCATACGCTCGGGCAACTAGCTACACTAGGGCATCAAAAAATTGTATCATGTCTTCAATAATTGATTTCTTTGAAACAATGCTATAAACTGCATTGCATCAAAGAGGGGCAAAATGTAAACACCCTAAAATGACCATGTCATCACACCACTTGCATTTCATCAAATCTATCGAATCACCTACATGTCAACATTAATTGAATAATCTAATTATTTAATTAATTTCATTAAATTCTTCCAAACCTTCTAAAAATTGACATTAATTAAATAAATTCTATTTATTTAATTAATTAAATTAAATTCATCTATATTCTGCCAAAATTAAATAATTTTAATTATTTAATTAAATCATTATCCTCTTTCAAATTTCAAGTCTCCATTAATTAAATAAATCTAATTATTTAATTATTTCATCACAAAATCCCTCTTATCTACAATTAAATAATTTACATTATTTAATTAAATCAATTGTTCTTCTAAATTTAAATAAATCATGCAAATTTATTTAAATTATCTCAATCTTCTAAAAATAAATAAAATCAAGTATTTTCTTTATAATCTTCATATTCCTCCAATCTTGCACAAACAATTAAATAAATTTATTTATTTAATTTTCTTTTTCCCATAAAAATAAATAAAATCAAGTATTTTATTTATAATCTTCTGTTCCTCTCTCATGCACAAACAATTAAATAAATTTATTTATTTAATTTCAATATCTTCCAATTCCTCTTAAAATATCTTGTTAACTCATGTGCACAATCAGTCTTATTTTTAGAACTCTAAAAAAAGAAAAAATTACAAGTTGAGTTATCTATTCAATCAATCTTGTTTTCATCATATCTTAATAAAAATATCTTTATGGATTGACACATGTCGTGTGCACATTCATCATGGTTATTTGTTTTATCTCCTTCGTTGATTCTTTTGAATTATCTGGATTGTTGATCGATCATGTTTGAAACCTATATAAACCCCCCTCATCTTCTTCATTAATCCCTTTCGATCATTTATTCTCAGGCATCCTTTAACAATGCTTTGAGCATACATCGCATCGATTGAGCAACTTCATGATCTCTTAACATTGATCTTTGAGCACTTTGACCACTTTACTTGCTTGTTGCAAACATGGTTTCGTAGCACTATTAAACAATCCATATTCATCCAAAGGGAACAATACAAATCTCGGTAAAAGCTTTCATATTTCATTGATTTATTAGTAATGGCTTTTATTTAGATTAGTTCTCTTTATGTTATTGGTTCTTGATTTTGTTAGTTTATCATAGTCAATTTTCCTCATACACATTCTATGATAAACTAACAAGATCAAGAACCAATAACATAAAGAGAACTAATCTAAATAAAATCTATTACTAATAAATCAATGAAATATGAAATCTTTTACCGAGATTTGTATTGTTCCATTTGGATGAATGTGGATTGCTCAATAATGATGTGAAACCATATTTGCAACAAGCAAGTAAAGTGCTCAAAGATCAATGTTAAGAGATCGTGAAGTTACTCAATCAATGCGATGTATGCTCAAAGCATTGTTAAAGGATGCCTGAGAATAAGTGATCGAAAATGATTAATGAGGGAGATAAGGGGGGTTTATATAGGTTTCAAACATGATCGATCAATGGTCCAGATAATTCAAAAGAATCAGCGGAGGAGATAAAACAAATAACCATGATGAATGTGCACACGACATGTGTCAATCCATAAGGATATTTTTATTAAGATATGATGAAAACAAGATTGATTGAATAGATAACTCAACTTGTAATTTTTCCTTTTTTTAGAGTTCTAAAAATAAGACTGATTGTGCACATGAGTTAACAAGATATTTTAAGAGGAATTGGAAGATATTGAAATTAAATAAATAAATTTATTTAATTGTTTGAGTATGAGAGAGGAACACAAGATTATAAATAAAATACTTGATTTTATTTATTTTTAGGGGAAAAAGCAAATTAAATAAATAAATTTATTTAATTGTTTGTGCAAGATTAGAGGAATATGAAGATTATAAATAAAATACTTGATTTTATTTATTTTAGGAGGATTGAGATAATTTAAATAAATTTGCATGATTTATTTAAATTTAGAAGAACAATTGATTTAATTAAATAATGTAAATTATTTAATTTTGGCAAAATATAGAGGAATTTAATTTAATTAATTAAATAAATAGAATTTATTTAATTAATATCAATTTTTAGAAGGTTTGGAAGAATTTAATGAAATTAATTAAATAATTAGATTATTCAATTAATGTTGACATGCAGGTGATTCGATAGATTTGATGAAATGCAAGTGGTGTGACCACATGGTCATTTTAGGGTGTCTACAGCAAGAATTTCCTAGAGTTCCTAGGTATGTAAGACTGAACCATTCTGAAGATCAGATCATAGGTGATAAAAGCAAAGGAGTACAAACAAGAAGGAAAATTGCTCAAGATTCAGAAGAGTACTGTCTGATTTCAAACATTGAACCTAAAACAGTGAATGAAGCTTGTAATGATGAAAACTGGACTAAAGCAATGGAGGAAGAGCTGATGTAAATTGAGAAAAATCACACTTGGGATCTTGTTCCTAGACCTAGAAACAAGAATGTGATTGGAACAAAATGGGTCTTTCGGAACAAACTGAATGAAGTTGGTGAAGTAATCAGAAATAAAGCCAGATTGATCTGCAAGGGTTAGTCTCAAATAGAAGGAGTTGATTTTGAAGAAACTTTTACTCCGGTGGCAAGAATTGAAGCAGTCAGATTATTTCTTGCCTTTGCTGCCTTCAAGGATTTCAAGGTATATCAGATGGATGTCAAGTCTGCCTTCCTAAATGGTGACTTGGAAGAAGAAGTGTACATAGAGCAATTGGATGGATTTCAATTGTCTGATAATGGTGATATGGTCTACAAGTTGAAGAAAGCACTGTATGGACTGAAGCAAGCCCCAAGAGCCTGGTATGAAAGATTGGATAAGCATCTTTTGAAGATTGGTTTCAACAAAGGTACTGCTGACAATAATTTATACTTCAAAATTGATCATAAAAACATCTTGATTGTTGAAGTGTTTGTTGATGATATCATTTTTGGAGGAAGAGATAGTATGTGTAAAACTTTTGCAAATCAAATGAAAAGTGAGTTTGAGATGTCCATGCTTGGTGAAATGAATTTCTTCTTGGGTCTGCAAATCACTCAAACAAAGAAAGGAATCTTCATTTCTCAGACCAAATATGTGAAAGAATTGTTGAAAAAATTTGGGATGGAAGACTCAAAACTAATGAATACTCCCATGGCAATCAGATGTAAATTGAGCAAAGATAATGATTCTCCTAAGGTTGATCAGACAAAGTATAGGTCAATGATTGGAGGACTATTGTATCTCACTCAAACTAGACCAGACATTATGCAGGTTGTTGGTTTTGTTGCTCGATTCCAAGCTGATCCTAGAGAATCTCATGTCATGGCAATCAAGAGGATTTTTAGATATCTAAAAGGGACAGTTGAGTATGGTTTGTGGTATCCTAGAGATCATGATTTCTCTCTTCATGCATATATAGATGCGGATTGGGCAGGAGATGTGGATGACCGGAAGAGTACCAGCTTGGTGGAGTATTCTTTTTGGGGAAGAGATTAGTTTCTTGGCTAAGCAAGAAACAAGAGGCAATATCTCTATCTACAACTGAAGCATAATATATTGTAGCAGCAGGTAGTTGCACTCAAGTTTTGTGGATGAAGCAGATTCTAAGAGATATCAAAGTGGAGTATGAGGAGCCTATCACAATCTTCTGTGATAATTCAAGTGCAATAAATATATCTAAGAATCTAGTGTTGCATTCAAAGACTAAACACATATCCATCAAGTTTCACTTTTTGAGAGAGCAAGTGAACAAGAATGAAGTCAGATTGGAGTTTGTGCCTTCTAAGGATTAGATTGTAGACATCTTTACTAAACTTCTACCCAAGGGCTCTTTTGAGTATCTCAGGGAGAAGTTAGGGGTTATTGCCCCTCCAGTGATGAACTAAGGTGCACTGATGTGCATCAATCCAGTGGATATCACAGTCACATCTTGTGGTTTGGATTGATGATGGGGAGCTGCTGCTCAGGGGGAGCAGCAGGTATGATTATGAAGTGGTGGAATTGTAAGTATGTGCCCTTTGCCATTGATGTCAAAGGGGGAGAGAAGACATGTGAAAAATAAGTGGTTGCTAATCAAAGGGGGAGCAGTAAAGGGAGAGAAGACATGTGAATGGTTGTTGCTAATAGGGGGAGTTGTGACAGTGAGGAGAAGTTCTTGTCTTGATGGTTAAAACAATTTTTTTCATCATATGTTGCCATCAATAACAAATGGGGAGATTGTTGCAAGTATGGGCCTAACTAGTGTTGTCATTGATGTCAACATACTCCTATTGCATTAATGATAAGGATTGGATGAGCTATGTGTTGAGGATATTGAAAAAATTAGTCTCAATCAGGAACAGTAAAGAATCGTGATGACAGTAAGGTAAAAGTCCACGATAGGATGAGGATCAGAGGATGTAGTTTAAAGGGTTTGTATATATGTGTCTTAAGGTGGTCCAGTATAAATTTTAGAGGTCTGCATGAAGATCAGAAGAAGTTGTGGCCACTGATGTAAAACCAGTTCCAGCAGATGTTCAATGGTGACAGAGTGATACAGATAGGTCTGGTGAGATCTAGAAATACATTATCCTGTTCTGTGGATTTGAGGTAGTGTTGAGGAAGTCTTTGTGAAGTATCAACTTGATTGGTTTATGGTTTGAAGGTCGACAAGCATCTATTCCTTTGTGACAGTGATGATAGACTATGTTCTTGAGGTTTCAGATCAAGGAGAGAAGGATTTCACTAAGCAGATGAAGTGTGGATGTTCTTGATGATTTAGGTAAGCTTGTGGAGATCTTTGGATCATGTCCAATTCGTGTTGGTGTTCTACATTGGATTTGGATCTTGCAATTGAAGAATAACTTCTGGATGATGGTGTTCTTCCTGAGATTGGCCAACCGGATGAGTTACACATCATGCAGATGTTCTTGATGATGTTTGTTGACTTAGATCTGATCATTCCTAAGTTGATGTCTTGTATAAATAAGGGATTATGAAGTCATTTCAGAGGTGTCCTTGTGGAGATTAGTGTGTGGTAATGAGGAGGAGAGCGAAAGGTAGAGAAGAAGTATTGAGCTTAAATGGAACTGATTCAAGTATGGTGAAGATGCTATTTCTAGTTTAAGTAGGTGATACTTATTTCTTTGTAGATAGTGTGTCTCTTGTAGGTAGTGAGCCTCTTGTGAGTAGTGTGCTTGGGTAGTGAGCCCTAATTGGCATGTGCCATTTTGTTCTTTCTATTCTTCTAATAGAGAATACAATCTTGGGTTAATCACCCTGTGGTTTTTCTCTTAACCAGGTTTTCCACGTCAAAATATTAGTGTCTCATGTGTTAATGTGTTTCTACTCTTGATTTGTTGCATTGTGTTTCCATGATTGATTTACTATTATGCTACTGAATAACAATGTGGAGTTAAGTGTTTAAATTGGAAGAAAGTTTTGTACAATTGATTCACCCCCTCCTCTCAGTTGTCTACCCTAAATCTAACTAGGTTCCTATTCTAATTTATTCAAACAAGTTAAATGAGTCTTCCTTTTAAAACTTAGTGGAATAAATACCTATATATTCATCTATTGTGCTTAACATGCTCTCGTAGATACTAATAATTTAGATGGAGAAGGCTCTTCTTCAACTACTAGGGCATCACTTAAATCTATTTATGGCTCTAGCTATGGCTCAACATTGGGCTCAACTAGGATTTTAGTTTTTGTTCCATATCTTGTTTTAAGAACATGTTGGTCCAATTAAGGGATCTGTAACCTCCAAACTTAGTTGTGAAATATTGGGATAAGCATAGCCCAAATATGGCTAGTATCTCAATTATTGCAATATTCTAAGGTACAATGACAATGAATCCATCATAGATAGTAAGAGGAATATTCCTAATAACTACAATACCCTTAATAGGGTTACCATCTAACTAGATAACTCCCTTTTCCATGGGCTCATATAGCAAACCTAATGCATTGGTTACTCTTTTGGGAACAATGAAGGTACTATCCCTTGAATCAATCATATAATTATGTAGTAATTTCTTTCGGATAGTTAAAATGAGGTAAAATGGAGAAGTATTAGACTTACCTAGGTCTTGGTTGATTAATTGTAAAGACACAAGAAAATTTTATTGTATTTTTTTCTTTAGAGGAATGACAACTAACTTTTTTTTGTTCTTCTCTTGTTCTTAAGAGCATCCTTTAGCAAGTTCATTTTCTTTGGCATTGATATGATTTCCCATAGGGTTACATTGGCTTTTGCATTTGGTCCACCAAGCTAAAGGGCATAGTTGATTGTGTTCTTGGTACATAAGGCACCCATTGATTTCTTAGTCTTTCTACTAGTAGCTGAGTCACCTTTGGTTGGCCCTAATTGGGAACATTTTCTAGATTTTTGTGAGTGGTGGGAGCAATTTGGTTTTGAATTATAGGTGTCACTTCTCCACTTGTTCTTGTCATGCAGGAGCATTTGGGTCCACGAGCAGTCCCACATCAACCAAAGATATTTTCAAGTTCTTGTTTCTAGTTTTGTTCAGTTTTGCTTGTCTTCGTTGGTTTGCTTCAGGAAAAAATCCAAATCAATTTGGTCAAATAAAAGACATCACTTTTTTTAAGCGCTTAATTGGTACCTACAATTTCAATTTGGTAAAGTTTGGAGCATAATTAATTAAGTTTTTGGTAGGTTCAAAAGTTCTAGAACCTACCGATTTTCTGAAAATTCACATTCGCTCAGTATTTTTGACAAAATTAGAAGTTCTCTAACTTTACTTTTCACTGAAAAAGTATTTTAGTAAAAACTCAAGTTTGTAAACCTTCAAGTTTACTAAAAGCATTTGGTTTTCCTTCATTTTTGACAAAAACCTATGTTCACAAACTTATCATTTCACTGACAACTTGGTTTCTTTTTATTTTTTGGCAAACTTCCAAGTTTAGGAACTTCACTTTCCACCAAAAAACTTGTTCCTTTCTATTTTTAGTAAATGTAAAGGTTCCAAAGTTAGCATTTCACCCAAAGACTTGGTTCTATTTCATTTTTGGCACAATCTCAAGTTCTTGAACCAAGAAATCCATTGAAATGTTTTATAAAGCAAAGGTCACAGGTTCACATATGGACCAATTCACCAAAACACATTTTGAAGGGAGAGTTTGAAAGTTTGAAAGTTTACTAAATCATTGATTCAATGAAACACATTTTGAAGGAAGAGTTTGAAAGTTCTAAAGTTCATTGAATCACCAATTCACTGAAATAGATTGTAAAGAAGAGTTATGAAGTTCTAAAGTTCTCTGAATTTTTGAATCACCAAAATATTTTCTAAAGCCAAGTTTGTGGGTTACAAGTTCATCGGAAGGTCGAATCTCTAAAAAGGCATTTGTAGAGTGCAAGTTCAGGAAGTTTTCAAGTTTGATAATTCAATGAATTGCTGAAACAATAGTTTGAAAGTTCAAAAGATGGTCAAATTGCCAAAACAACTATACAATTTAACTTCCCATGTTTGTAACTTCCATTATTTATAAATAGTTCAACTTCTTTTAAGCCTAATGTATAAAAGGAACTGGATGTATCCTATAAAAGGGGCACTTGGTTGGAGTTTTGGCAAGATTTGTAGAAGTAGTAGAGAAGAGAGATGGAAGTGTCAAGGAGAGAAAGACATAGATCCAGTAGAGGAATACCTTGTCATTAAAGGAATGACTAATTGAGAGTGTGCATATTATGCACTCCTAAGATTATTGTAATGAATGTAAATATGCAATATATATGAATAAAATTTAGATTGTTGTTCATTATTTTATGAATTTATTCTTGTGTTGTGTTGTGTTGGCTACGTGATTGGGTGGTTTGATAAGAACCCTAGTCTCGCCTACATCAAGTGGTATCAAAGCATGGTTTCTCCTTGGGAGAAGTGTGTTGAAGTAAGTGATGTGTTGTGAGGGTTTGAAGTAGTGAGGGGTGTCTCAAAGGCTCTAAAAGATTTATTACAGGTGTGAGGTGGAGTCCTGCAATCATAGAGGGCTGAGGGGGGACATTAAAACTATATGTAGTTGTGAGTGTGTAGCAAGTGTTTGATGAAATGTTGAAGAAGAAGAGTATGAGGTTGGTCTTGAAAAAGACTTTAGGAATTTATTTTGTTGTGAGGAGGGAAAGAACATTCAAAGGTAAGATTAATGAGATGTTGAAAGTTTTGAGAGAGAATAGAGAAGAGATTGAAAAGAGAATGAAAGAAAATAAGATGGGAGGTGATGAATCACATAATTTTTTTATTTTGTTTTATGTGCAGGTAAAGAATAAATCCTTATGCAAAAGGAGAGTGCAGCATGAGCATGTCTTTTGAAAGGCATCGAGGAAGAGATCAAAATTGAAGTTGCAGAAAGGATTAAGGATGGGAAAGAGGAGAGTGCAACAATAATTGATTGTCCTTTGGAAGACATAAATGAGTTGATAAATGTGGTGCACCACAGCATGAATAAATTTTTTGTCATGCAAGATGAAGAAGAGGATGGAGAAAGGAAGAATGGAGAAGAAAATGATGGGGAAGATTATTTACTATAATAGATTGCAATGGTAGAAAAAGAGTGGCTCAAGTTATGTCAAGCAAGTGGTATAATAAAGGAAGAAAGAGATGGTTTGATTGAAATTGAGAAGATTGCAAGGGATAGAAACAAAGTTACATTAGTGAATAATGAAGAAAACATTGTCGCAATATAAGAGTAGGAAGAGATCATAGAGGTAATCTTTTATTTTTCTAAATTTTATAAAGTTGAAAGTAGTGTTGATTTGCATGTTGTAGAGATGGAAGAGAAGGAGTTAGTAAAGGTGAAGGAGTGGAAAGAGGGAGTTTGAAGGAGGAGGTTGGTTAATGGTGAACAGAAGTCCATGAATGGAGAATATGATGGTGAACAAAATTTGTAGAGGGAAACATGTAGAGTTCTAGATAGATACTGGAAGAGGAGAAGGAAAAAGTAAGATGAGGTTGTTGGCAAGAGACACTATATGGATTCATGGTTGTTGTCATTGATGGCAACAAAGGTCATCCCACATATCCGCAAGTCATAATGTGTCTCTACCGGAAGTCAGAATAAAGAATGTTGTGGTCCGGTGAAGAAGAACAGAGCATGTGGCAAGGTCCGACAGATTGGTCCGGATCTCTCAGAGGAAGTGTCTTGGTGCAGTGCGGATTTGGGGAAGTCAAGAGGACTACCTTGAGTGGTATATTCCAAGGATTTAGCCTCCGGTGATGGACAAGGAAAAAGATATGAATGGTTGAGTACCGGATTCCTGAGAGACAAATGATAACAGAGGAAGAACTGACTGGCAGAGTATCAGACTGCTTTCCAGATGGGTTACTGTTGATGACAGAGGTTGTGAAGGCATGAATCATGTTTGGCCGACATGATTAATGATATCTACAAGTATATGCTTGATCCGCATCGCTTGGTGAGGAAGGATTCAGCCGACAGAATGAGAGTTTATAAGAAACTAGACTGTTCCGGATGCCGACTAGAAAGGTGATGAAATTACTTGTGCGGATATATATAGAGGATGGATTTAGTTGTGAAGTGTGGTGTTGAGGTGGAGATATATGCGAATAAGTCCAGAGAAGAGCAGAGGTAGCAAAAAGGATCCGGTATGTGAAAGATAGCAGAATAAAGAACAGGGGAAGATGAAGTGCAACAGATCAGTATACTGAGCCTAACCGGAACTGAACACCAGCATATACAGATGCTTCCAATCAGTTCAAGACTGTGATTCTCATCACTTTGTAGACAGTGTGTCTTCTTGTAGGCAGTGGGCCTCTTGTGAGCAGTGTGCTCGGGCAGTGAGCCCTAATTGGCAAGTGCCATTTTTGTAATTTCCTATTCTTCTAACAGAGAATAATTCTTGGGTTAATCACCCCGTGGTTTTCTCCCTTAACAGGGTTTCCACGTCAAAAATACTGTGTCATGTGTTTCTTATTTCATGGTTAATGTTTTTGTGTTTGATTTTATGCTGCATCAATTAAAAGGAAAGTTCAATAAGGGAAATAATTAGGATAACTGATTCACCCCGCCCCCTCTCAGTTATCAACAATTGGTATCAGAGCTAAGTTCCTCCTAATAGAGCCTAACAGCTTGAGGAAGATCTGGGATTTCAAATGGATGCATATGGTTTAAGGGAGCAACTCAAGACTGCTCTTGAGGATCTTGAACAGTCAAATTCTGAAGTCAGTGAATTAAAGGAAAGACTCAAACAGGCTGATGAATTCATGAGAGAATTAAAAGACAAATTAAGTCTCTCTATGAAAAAGAGAAAGGAGCTGCTTCAACAGCTGGCAAGACAAAGTGAAGAAAGCAATACAAATGAAGAATTGACTGAGCAAACCAAGTTATGTGAAAAGTTATCAAAAGAAGTCATTATGTTAAGACATGAAATGGAATCAGGAACTATAAAGTTTACTCAAGAGATTGAAGAAAAAAGAAAGGCTGAAGACAATCTAAGACAATCTCTTAAAGAAAAATCAGAAGAATGCCACCAGATGGATAGGATTATCAGACATCTTGAATCTGATCTTGAAGATGCCAAAGATAATGAAGGAAAACTTGAGGATCAAATTGCCTCTCTCAAAAGAGACCTTCAAACAGCAAATGAGTATAAAGAGAAATTCAAGATAAGTTCTGCTCAACTTGAAGTTCTTCTTGGAAGTCAAAAGAGGACAGATGACAAGTATGGTTTGGGATATGAGAAAGGAGAAAGCTCCGGATCCGGTCAGAAGAATCTTGGATCAGAAAATCCAAGGAGCAGGCCTAGAAGACCTCCGATAAGACAGCCAAATGCTCAAAGATATCCATCCTTCAATGGATACTGCCACAGCTGCAACCACTTTGGTCACAAAGCTAATCAGTGCAGAATGAGAATGAATCAGATTAATTCATCCTTCTCCGGACAGTGCTTCAACTGCAAAAGGTATGGACACAAATCCCATGAATGCAGAATTATGCAAGTAAACAAATCATTCAAAGGTAGATGCTTCACATGCAATAGAGTAGGTCATATGGCTAATCAATGCAGATCAAGAGGATATCAGTCAAATATGCAAAGAAATATTATTTGCCAAATCTGCAATAGGTCCGGTCATAATGCTAAAGTCTGCAGAAACAAGAATCAGGACATAAGAGGTCCGGTGTATAATCAGAATCAAGACAAGGGTAAACAAAAGATGAATGCGGATGAGGTTAGGAATCAGATGAGCAAGATTTGGGTAAAGAAAAGTTCAGAGAATGTAGAGGTCGGATCCGCACCAAACCCTGGTGCTGATATTTCTTCCGAAAATTAAAAGGTGAGCTCAGGCTCAGGGGGAGACTCAAAGAAAATCTTGTTCCCCCAGCCAAACAAGTGGTGCCGGATGTGGCACAAGATGCGGATCAAAGGGTTTGTAGATATGAGTCTTGAGATACTTCAGTCAAGTTTTCAAAGGTCCGCATGGAGTTATGAAGAAGCTGTGATCGATCAAATAAGACCTGTTCAGGGAGATGCTCCGGTATGATAAAGGATTACAAAAAGGTCCGGAAAGATCCGGAAATGCACTATCTTGTTCTGCGGATTGGACAGAGTGTTTGGGATGATCTTGTAATATGTTACCTTGATTTATTCATGATTGAAAGATCCAGATGATATCCACAGATCAGGACTAATCCGGGATACTCCAAACTATCCAGACAAGGCAAACCGGAATGATGTAGGTGAAGCATTTATTGCAGACAGATATTAGGGTTCGCGGAGCAATTTAAAGGATTTCTCAAAGGACATTTGCTCATTCTGCACTCGAGAAGAAGCAAAAAGTGGAGCTCTACAACAAGGTTCATCAAGCACCAAGGATCTCCTGCCGAAGCTATTGCATAAAGAAATCAATCCAACCACTCCGTGCAAACCGAAGGCGCATAAGGTATTCTCCGTTTTTCACTACCTCACTGCAAATCTTTGAAGAATGGCTACTCCAAACATAGTTAAGATCTCTGATAGACCTCGCCCCTCATTCAAGAAACATCCCTACAAATCATTGGAGGTAGATCCACTAGGAGCCTTCTCTAGTGTTCCTCACGGAGTTTTACACACCGAAGACATTAGGGTTTACATACATGCAAACATTGAGGAATTTGGGGAATTCAAATTAAGAGACCTCTATCACAAGCAGCTGATAGACAATGCCTTTGAGCTTAAACCAGAGTATAAGGATATCCAGAAGAAACAATTTGAGCAATTTATTCATTTCCCCTGTTTTGAAGAAGATGAATGGGTCCGGTATGTACTGAGCAGGATGCATGACAACTTTCTATGGCTAGATAGACCCTGCAAGATTACAAAAGAGGCAATTAGAGCAGTAACTGGTCTATACTCTTCCGGAGGGGTACCTATCCTCAAATCTGTCAAGAACAACATTGTAACTGAGGCCACCGGATCAAAATTTGATAAGAGGGCAATGACCATTGAAGACATCTCGGATCCGGATATCAAATATGCATCAATGATAATAGGATACAAGATCTATCACTCCAGCAGGGAGAATTCTGTATCCGGAACTGCAGTATACACTGCCTATGAGATGCTAAGAAAGAATGCAGAGTATGATCTCTGTGAACTACTGCTAAGCCAATTAATGGAAAATATACAGAAAATCAAGAAGGATAAGAAGAATTCCTTTAAGTATGGTACTCTTATTGTATGTCTATTCTTCTACTTTATGAATGAGCTACCCGGAACAAGTGGATGGGTATGGCAGAATGACAAACCTGTTGCAGTTCAGATAAGAGACTATCTGCATGGACTTGGGGATGCAAAAGCGAGAAATATAGCTCTATGGGGATACTTCAAAAACTTTCAGAGCATGATGCAAGCAAGAGAGAGAATTCCCCAGTCTCTTGTTGAAAAATACAAAGACTCAGTGTGCTTTATGGTTGACACTGATCAGTGCCTAATGGAGGCAGTAGAGCCAAGGACTGTCTGGATCATGCCCATGGGGTATGAAGTGGATGAACAGATAGTGGAGCTGCATGTTCAACACATGCTAAGTCAGCCCAAAGATCCTAAGGCAGAAAGGTTTGGAACCTTTGAGGAGCTGAGTGTAAAAATACATGTAGAACTCAGGGAACCTGAGATCAAAAGAAAGGTGAGAAAAGAAGTAGAGCACATTGCTTAAGGTCTTGGCATCTCAAAGGAGGCACTTGATGCCAGCTGGGAAAAGAGGAGGAAGGCCGAGGAAGAAGAGAAAAGCAAAGAAAGTGCTCCGGTTGAAGCTCCCACCCGGACCAGATCATCAAAGAGATCTGCACCTCCCTCAACCAAAAGTTCAAAACTGGAAGTTCAGGCATCCGGTAAGAGATCCAAGACAAAAGCCACAAGGGCTTATGGAAGCCAAAAGGATGAAGAGGAAACAGAATCAGATGAGGGAGTAAGAGAAGTAAAGAAACAGAAGAAGAAAGGATCCGGTAAGCCCTCCACAGGCCAAGACAAGGATGAAATGGCAGAGGTATCTGTTGAGAAGCCCACTCTGTCTCTAGAGAGCATAATCAAGTCGGTCACGGTGGATGGAAACCTTCAACCAATGACTGAATCCTATGATGACTTCAGTGAGGCTGACCAAAAGACTCTACAGGAAGCCACAGTTAAATATCTGAACATATACAATAAGGCTTTCATTGAAATAATATCTCTTATTCCTAAAAGCCTAGAAAAGGAAATGGAAGTAAGAAAGAATAATGCTCATGCTAAAGATCTTGAGATCCGGGAGCAGATAGCTATTCAGCTATATCCTCAAATTGATCCCAAGACAATGAACATTATCTTCAAGGACTGCAAAGACGAGTTCAGAAGCAAAGCCAGGATGAATCAACTCATGCTTGGTGAGACTGACAAAGTGGCCCAAGAAACAGAAGAGATCCTCCGGAAGGCCTTCAAAAGGTTTAATCTTCCTGTTGTAGAGGATTTGGGTACAGAAACAGCTGAGGACTTGGGACCCTCTGCTCCAGAAGAAGTGGCCCATGAACAAACTAGCATCTCTCCTCCGGTTTCCCCTACAGTCTCCGGATCCAAAGAAGAAGAGCAATCACAGGAGAAGGAAGCAGTGGTGAAAGACAAAGAGGTTGACAGTTCTAAGACTGCAGAAGAAAAGAAACATCTGTCTCCGGCAAGAGACACTGCACAAACTGTTCAACAATTTTTGAGCAAAGAAACTTTAGAGATTGATGAACCGGAGCTTCTAAAAGGCCCATTTGATTTTGACTCTCTCTCTCCGGTACAAATAATGAAGATAGCCTCATTTGCAAATGCCAAGGCAAATGAAAAGCTCCTGAAGTCTCATATGGAAGATTGTGAGTTGATAGAGGCTGCTTTCGGAGTACTTGTAAAGATCATGCCATCAATCCAGATAGATCCGACAGCCTCCTCTTCCGGTAATCTAAAAACCTTAGTCAGCAGTGTTGATACACATTTTGATTCTCTAGAAAAATCAGCTGAAGAAAAGGTCCGGAAGGAATTTTTGGACAAAAGATTTTCAGAAATATTAGAATTAATCTCTAAGGATAGGAAGATTGTAAGCATTGGAATAAGGAGCTTAGAGAATGCTCTTAAGGATGGCGGTGACATCTACAAATTTTGTATATCCTGGTCAAAGGCAACAGCAGCATTTGACAAGAAAATAAAAGAGGAACAGGATAAGCTACAAAGCTTATCTCAAAGTTTTGATCCTCTCTCTTCCTCTATAATAAATCAAGAATGTCAGACCATTGCAGTCTTGAATGAAATAAAAAATCTTGATAAGGAAAGGAAGAACATCACTAACCGGATGGGAGAACTTAGAAGGATTATAATCCCTAAGTTGGAAACTATGCATGAGGCCATCAGTGATGCTCAGACCACCGCCCAAACAAAAGATCCGACAGATCTCAAGCGGGCAGAAGCTTTTGCATTTTTGCTAAGTGGTCACATTTCAATTTTGGATAGAATGAAGCAAAGTTGGGCCACAGAAATGATCCAATTGCAGACATCCTTTGCAGACATTCTTCAATATATGTGAGTATGTAAATATGCGGCTAAGTATAAGAAATTTTTGAAAATTTTGATATGCGGACCCTACCCTTTGCCATTGATGTCAAAGGGGGAGTGAGGAGCAGTGAAAAATGAGGGATCCAACTAAGGGGGAGTTCCGGAAATTGTATATAAGGACAGAGCATCAGCAAAGGAGGAGCAAAGTGAAAACACTTAGTCATTTTTCACTAAGTGTTGCCATCAATGCCAAAGGGGGAGATTGTTGGCAAGAGACACTATATGGATTCATGGTTGTTGTCATTGATGGCAACAAAGGTCATCCCACATATCCGCAAGTCATAATGTGTCTCTACCGGAAGTCAGAATAAAGAATGTTGTGGTCCGGTGAAGAAGAACAGAGCATGTGGCAAGGTCCGACAGATTGGTCCGGATCTCTCAGAGGAAGTGTCTTGGTGCAGTGCGGATTTGGGGAAGTCAAGAGGACTACCTTGAGTGGTATATTCCAAGGATTTAGCGTCCGGTGATGGACAAGGAAAAAGATATGAATGGTTGAGTACCGGATTCCTGAGAGACAAATGATAACAGAGGAAGAACTGACTGGCAGAGTATCAGACTGCTTTCCGGATGGGTTACTGTTGATGACAGAGGTTGTGAAGGCATGAATCATGTTTGGCCGACATGATTAATGATATCTACAAGTATATGCTTGATCCGCATCGCTTGGTGAGGAAGGATTCAGCCGACAGAATGAGAGTTTATAAGAAACTAGACTGTTCCGGATGCCGACTAGAAAGGTGATGAAATTACTTGTGCGGATATATATAGAGGATGGATTTAGTTGTGAAGTGTGGTGTTGAGGTGGAGATATATGCGAATAAGTCCAGAGAAGAGCAGAGGTAGCAAAAAGGATCCGGTATGTGAAAGATAGCAGAATAAAGAACAGGGGAAGATGAAGTGCAGCAGATCAGTATACTAAGCCTAACCGGAACTGAACACCAGCATATACAGATGCTTCCAATCAGTTCAAGACTGTGATTCTCATCACTTTGTAGACAGTGTGTCTTCTTGTAGGCAGTGGGCCTCTTGTGAGCAGTGTGCTCGGGCAGTGAGCCCTAATTGGCAAGTGCCATTTTTGTAATTTCCTATTCTTCTAACAGAGAATAATTCTTGGGTTAATCACCCCGTGGTTTTCTCCCTTAACAGGGTTTCCACGTCAAAAATACTGTGTCATGTGTTTCTTATTTCATGGTTAATGTTTTTGTGTTTGATTTTATGCTGCATCAATTAAAAGGAAAGTTCAATAAGGGAAATAATTAGGATAACTGATTCACCCCCCCCCTCTCAGTTATCAACAGAGGTACCTGTTATAGTGATGGAGTTTGTTGCAAGTTGTTTACAACCTGGAAGGATGGTTCTATCATCCAACTCTATTTTGTGAGCTATGCTCACAAAATTCTTACCCAACGTGTTTGATGCAGGAGCATCTTGGTCCACGAGAAATCTTGCATCCACTAGAAACATTTTTAGGTTTTTGTTTCTATTTTTGTTCAGTTTTGCTTGTCTTAGTTTGTTTGCTTCAGGAGAAATTTTAGATTCAATTCGGTCAAATGAAAGACATCACTTTTTTGAAGGGCTTAATGGGTACCTATAATTTCAATTTGGTGAATTTTGGAGCATAATTGATTGAGTTTTTGGTAGGTTTGAAAGTTCTAGAACCTACCAATTTTCTAAAAATTCACATTCACTCAATATTTTTTGCGAAATTGGAAGTTCTCTAACTTTACTTTTCACTAAAAAAACATTTTGACAAAAACTCAAGTTTGTGAACCTTCAAGTTCACCAAAAACATATGGTTCTCCTTCATTTTTGGTAGAAACCCAGGTTCTTGAATTCATCATTTCACCAATAACTTGGTTTCTTTTTGTTTTTTAGTAAACCTCTAGGTTTACAAACTTCACTTTTCACCAAAAAAACTTGTTTCTTTCCATCTTTGATAAAAGCATAGGTTCGTGAAGTCATCATTTCGTTAAAAGATTGTTCTATTTCATTTTCAGCACAATCTCAAGTTCTCAAACCAAGAAATCCACCAAAAGGCTTTATAAAGCAAAGTTCACAAGTTTTCATATGCATCGATTCGTCGAAACACATTTTGAAGCCCGAGAGTTTGAAATGTCTAAAGTTTTCCTGAATCACTGATTCACTGAAATGCATTTTGAAGGAAGAGTTCAAAAGTTCCAATGTTCATCTAATCACCAATTCATCAAAATAGATTATAAATAAGAGTTATGAAGTTCTAAAGTTCTCTGAATTGTCAAACCACCAAAATATTTGTAGACTATCTTGTGTATTGTTGTCTTCTCATTGATGTCAAAATGTTGGTGATCTTGGTTGTGATCTCTCAGATTTGTCAAGGTTACCATGGTAATGCTTTCTCAGATTTTTCAGTGACTCAGTTCAGTAAATCATAGTGGCATAGTGTTGACAATTGATTTTTCATTGGATCAAGTATTGAATTAAGGCAAGGGATAATATGTATCACCTAATTGGCATCATGGAAGTGGAGTCTTGCTTTATGCTTTTAATGTGTTATTTCAGGAAATTCAGAGTAGTCTTTATTAATGACCTTGGTGGTAGTAATCCCATCACAGGATTGAATATGTGTGCAAATCAAATCTTCATGTCATAAGGTGTATAGTGAAATGGTTACAGAGAATCTACTTGTGCAGAAGATTTATGTTTGAAATTTGTTGTCAGTTATTCTTTGCAGAATTTTTTTTAAGGCAAAATGTTCTTGCTAAAATAAGTCAAATTGAGCTCACAAAGCACAAAATAGAATATCATAAAACATGTTCCAAGTGTTATTCACTAAATGTCATTCACTTTATGTCTGTTTTAACGTTGACCGGTTGGAGTGGTTGTAGTCACTTAAGTGAATATAAAGGGTTCTACATCATCTATGTTACCGGCCCCATCGGCTAGGCTACCGGTCATCGGGTGTGGCTTGAATGTGTCCTGGCAGGAATTCCACATCAATGGCAGTGTTTGAAAAGGTAAGTGGAGCGAAACCTATATCGTTTGGATAAAATTCAAAATTACAAAAGTGTGAAATGGTTATGACAGTCCATTAAATTTGATGTGCACTATGATGTAAAAAGACAAAAAGGCATGTATGTTTCCATTTCTTCACCAAAGTTCAAGAGACTTTGAAGATAGAAAGTCTTGAAAAAGAAAGAGTGAAAGTTTGGAATGTTTCTAAAGGTGCAGAAGATAAAAAAATAGATCTTCGAGAGTTTGTTTTTGTTTTTTTTTCTTTTTGAGAAAAATGTGATTTGTTTTGAAGGGAAGAAGAAGAATGGGTTGGAAGTTGAACCAAAATAAAAAATTGAAAGTTCATTTTTGATGGTGTAATTTTTTTTAATTGCAGGGTGTGTTTTTAAGGAGATGGGAGATGATATTGAATGTTGTTGTGAGAAGTTTTGAGAGTGGGATTTTTTGTTATGAAATGTATTTTTGTATTGCAGGTATGTTTGAGGCATGAAGAGACATTTTCTTGGACAGGGAGATATGTTTAATTTTGGAAGTGTGATGATGCATTAAATGAATGAAGTTTTCAATTAGGATCAATATTTTCTTAGAGAAGGTGGAAGTGTTGAAAGATAACAATTTTTCAGAGAGGGTTAACTTTTTAGAATTGCCGTATGAAGTTTGATGAAATTGTAAATTGATTTTGGGATTATCTTGCAGAGGTATGAGATATTTTGCAATTGATTGATTGTAGATGATATGATGATGACAGTTGAAGTTTGATTTGATTGCAGAGAATATATTTTTGTTTGTTTTTGAAAAGGAGAAATAAGGTGTTGTTTTATTGAAACAGGGAAACCCCCTGAGTTTTTCATTAAAATTTTTGATATTGTAATGTTAGTGAGACATGCAAAGAAGTACAATATGCCAGTGAGGCAAAATTGTAATGTTAGTGAGACAGTTGTAAATCTAAAATTTTTGTTAAGCCAGTGAGGTAGTTGAGTGGTTTTTATACCCTAGGAGGGTTTTCCACTCGAGAAATTTCTTGTGTCAAATTTTGTGTTGATACTCTGCATAATTTTTTTCTATCTAAAGAATTCTATAATTGTGAAATTAAGTTTATCAAAAGGTGTAAAAAGTGTTAAAATTGTTAACAACACTGATTCACCCGCCCTCTCATTGTTGTGTGTATTCCTACAATTGGTATCAGAGCCAGGCTCCCTGCAAAGCTTAATCAGCTAGGGTAGATCATATTTCTGGAATACTTATCATGGCAAGTCAAGAAGGTTACTCAAACTACAAAGCACCTATGTTTAATGGATCTAACTATGCTTTTTGGAAATCCAGGATGGAGTCATATTTGTCATCTTTGGGGTATGATGTGTATGCTACCATTGTTACTGCATATACTGCTACAAATCCTCCTAGTACAGCTGATGAAAAAAGGGCATATGAGAATAATGCTAAGGCAAATAATGCAATATGTTGTGGTCTAACCAATGATATACTTGTCAAAATCATGGAGTGTAAGACAGCTAAGGAAATATGGGACAAGCTATCAAATATTTATCAAGGAGATGATAAAATCAAAGTAGCAAAACTATAATCCTATAGAGCTAAATTTGAAAGTCTCAGGATGAGTGATGATGAGAAAGTAGCAGAATATCTTCTAAGAGTTCAAGAAATTGTAAATGCTATAAGAGGATTGGGTGATACACTAGAAGAAAAGATAGTTGTTACAAAAGTCTTAAGGACTTTAAATCCAAAGTATGAATCCAAAGTGTCTGCAGTTGAAGAAAGAGACTTAAGCAAAGTTACCTTTGATGAACTTCATGGCACTTTCACAGCTTATGAGATGAGAATTAGCAATGATATACCTTCAAGCAAAGAAGCTGCTTTCAAATCAGTCAAAAAAAAAAAGGAGATTTCTAATTCAGAAGAGTTGGATGATGATCAAGAAATATCTCTTGCAGGCAAGTTGAAGAAGGGATCTATTGGTAAGTACAAAGGTAAACTTCCATTCAAATGTTTTGAATGTGGAAAGATTGGACACTATGCAGCTCAGTGTCCTTACAAAGACTTAGATAGTGATGAAGATGAAAACAAGAAGCAATTCAAAAAGAAACAGTTTGTTTCTAGAAGGAAAAATAATTTCAGAAAGAAAAGAAGTTTGTTCATCAAAAATGTTGATATGACTGAAAGTGATTCAGATGATTTTCTTGATGAAATGCACAAACTTTATTTATGACTATTCTAAATGAAGTTCAAAATGAAAATTGTGAAGAACAATCAAACAATTGTGAAGCTGTTATTGATTTTGAAGGAGAATTGAAGTGTGCATTAAATCAAGTCAAGAAACTTAAAAAGGAGATCATTGCACAAAGAAGTCAGTTTCAAAAAGAAAATGATATCATGAATGATAAACTAACTTGTTATGAGAAACAGATTCCTGATTTAATTCTATCTCTTGAAGAAAGTAAGAAAATTATTAATAATAAAAGCAAAGAGTTGAATAATAAGGACAAGGAATGTCATACACTTGAAGCTGAACTTGTGGATCTGAGAAGAAGACTTGATAGGTGCAGAAGTAGTGATAAACTTGATGATCTTCTTGATAGACAAAAAGGATTCAAAGATAAATCAGGTCTTGGATTTGAAGAGGGACAATGTTCTCAAAAGGCTAGTACAAATAACAAATCAATCATAAGGACAACAAACTACAAGGAATACTGTTTTAGGTTTGTCTTCTTTAAGTCCTGAAAAGAAGTTGCTTGTTTGGAAACCTAAGGTAATCAATAAGAGCCTTGATGTTATGATTGCACAAGCTGCTTTTCATGCCAAAAAGAAGGAACAGTGGGTGATTGATAGTGGTTGTTCCAACCACATGACAGGAGACAAAGATAAATTTGTTAAATTTGAAGACATTAATGAAGGCTCTGTTATGTTTGGAAATAATAATTGCATTATGATCAAGGGCAAAGGTACAATTCTTCTTGATGATGAAACACCACTACATGATGTGTATTTTGTAGAAGGACTAAAGCATAATTTGTTAAGTGTTAGTCAAATATGTGACAATGGTTTTAATGTGGTTTTTGATGCACATGGATGTGAGATCAAAAAGAAATCAGGTAAAGTTATTGCAGCAGGTCTAAGGACTAGTGGTAACATCTACAATCTTCATAACGCTAAAACTAAAAGTGTTGATAGCTATATCTGTTTCATGGGTCAAATTGAGGAAAGCTAGTTGTGGCATAGAAGACTTGGTCATGTGAATTTTGACAATCTTGTGAGAATCAGCAGGAATCACAATGTCAGAAATATGCCTCATATTACAAAACCAAGTAATACTATATGCAAAGAGTGTCAGCTGGGTAAGCAAACCAAAGTTAGTTTCAAACCTAAGGAGTATTTTACTTCAAAACCTCTACAGCTGGTACATTCAAATTTGTGTGGTCCTACAAGGACTAAAGCTCTGGGAGGAGAAAGATATTTTATGCTTCTCATTGATGATTTTTCAAGGATGACATGGGTAACATTCTTAAGGAATAAATCAAAGGCTTTTGAAAGATTCAAAATCTTCAAGAAGATGGTTGAAAAGGAATCTGATTTCAAGCTAAAATGTTTAAGGTCAGACAATGGAGGAGAATATACTTCAAAGGAATTTGGGGAGTATTGTGAAAAACATGGGATAAGAAGACAATTCTCAACTCCTAGAACTCCACAACAAAATGGAGTAGCTGAAAGAAAGAACATGACTATAAAAGAAATGGCAAGAACCTTACTACATGATGCAAATCTTCCTAACATCTACTGGAGAGAAGCTATTCATACAGCTGTATATACTTTAAACAAAGCTCAATTAAGGGTAAGGTCAAATTATACTCCTTATGAACTTTGGTATGGTAAGTTAGCTAATGTTGGTTACTTTAAAATTTTTGGAAGTAAATGTTACATCAAGAAAGATAATGATAGCTTGTGTAGTTTTGAGTCTAGATGTGATGAAGCATATTTCTTGGTTATTCTACACACAACAAAGCATATAAGTGCTTTAACAAAAGGCTCAAAAGAATAATTGAAAGTACTAATGTTAAAGTGGATGAGAATTTGCAGCCCTGTGTACAGTTAATTCATGACAAAGAAGATGATCATCATTCACAAAAGGAAGAAGAAATTCAGGATGAGGAAGAAGATTCTGAAAAATCAGTTGATGATAAGACAAAGACTTCTTCAAAGGCATATCAAAGAGATCATCCTCATGAGTTGATCATTGGGGATAAGGACAGTGGTGTGTTAACAAGAGGAAAGCTTGCTGCTGTACATAATCAAGCACATGTGTGTTTGATATCTGAAATGGAACCAAAGAATTATGTTGAGGCCAGCAAAGATGAAGCCTGGGTTAAGGCCATGGAAGAGGAGTTAAGCCAAATAGAAAAGAACAAAACATGGGAAATTGTTTCAAGACCAGAAGGTAAGAATGTCATTGGATCAAAATGGGTCTTTAGGAATAAGCTTGATGATAAAGGTAAAGTTGTTAGAAACAAAGCTAGATTGGTTTGCAAAGGGTATTCACAAATTGAGGGTATTGACTTTGAAGAAACATTTGCTCCTATTGCTAGACTAGAAGCTATAAGAATGTTTTTATCTTTTTCAGTTTATAAAAATTTCAAAGTTTACCAAATGGATGTAAAATCAGCCTTTCTAAATGGAGATCTTGAGGAAGAAGTTTACATGGAACAACCAGAAGGTTTTGTGAATAAAGATAATTCAGATCATGTTTATAGGTTGAAAAAGGCCTTATATGGTTTAAAGCAAGCTCCAAGGGCTTGGTATTATAGACTGGATAAGTTTCTGCAAGAACATGGATTCACAAAAGGAGGTGTGGACAGTAATCTGTACTATCTAATCAAAGGTGAGGATATCTTGATTGTTGAAATTTATTTTGATGATATCATTTTTGGTAGTAACAATGATGATATGAGTCATTCTTTTCCTAATATCATGAAGTCAGAATTTGAAATGTCTATGATGGGAGAATTGTCTTTCTTTCTTGGTCTTCAGGTATCTCAGCTTGAAAAGGGAATATTTATTTCACAAAATAAATATGCCAAAGAGATGTTAAAGAGATTTAAAATGGATGATTGCAAACCTTTGGGTACTCCTATGGAGATAGGGCATAAGCTAAGTAAAAATGATGAATCACCTAAAGTAGAACAGTCTCTGTATAGATCTATGATTGGGAGTCTTTTATATCTCACTGCTTCTAGGCCTGCTATTATGTAGGCTGTTTGTTTGGTTGCAAGACTTCAGGCTTGTCCTAAATAATCACATTTGAATGCTGTTAAGAGAATCTTTAGATATATTAAGGGTACACTTGATTTTGGTTTATGGTATCCTAGACACAATGATTTTACACTTCTTGCCTATACAGATGCAGATTGGGCTGGATGTCCTGATGACAAAAAAAGTACAAGTGGGGCAACTTTCTTTCTGGGTGGTAGATTGGTTGCATAGCATAGTAAGAAACAAGATTGTGTTTCTCTATCTATAGCTAAAGCTAAGTATATTGCTGCTTCTTCATGTTGCACACAGGTACTTTGGATGGTACAATCACTTCTTGATATTAAGGTTGAAGTTGAAAAGCCTGTATCTTTTCTTTGTGATAACACTAGTTCTATCAATATGTCAAAGAATCCTATAATGCATTCAAGAACTATGCACATTGCTATTAGATATCATTTTCTAAGGGAAAAGGTGATTGAAAATGAAGTTTCTTTGGAATATGTGCATACAAGTGATCAATTGGCTGACATCTTCACAAAGCCTTTGCCAAAGGAGACATTTGAAACTCTGAGACAGAGATTAGGAGTTCTGTCTCTTGTCTCTCTTTAATAAGTTACAGATATATTAGATTCAGGGGGAGTTGTCTTCTATATCATTTTGATGTCCTGAATCTCATTACATTTGTACATAGTTTGTGTATAGTTTTATGTACATATTTGTAAAAAGGATAAGTGTATGGAACATTTTTTTTTGTGGTTGGCTGTGTTACAATATTGTGCATTTGATCAGTGTGAAGTAAAGTGTGGGTTTTGACATATTTTTCATGACAGAGGATTGCATTTACAAGAACATAACTTTATTGGTTGTGGTATTTATTTTGCCTTTGACATTTTTATGTCAAAAAGGGGGAGAAGTGAGTTATGGTTTTGCCATCAATGTCAAAGACAAAGGGGGAGTTTTGTAGACTATCTTGTGTATTGTTGTCTTCTCATTGATGTCAAAATGTTGGTGATCTTGGTTGTGATCTCTTAGATTTGTCAAGGTTACCATGGTAATGCTTTCTCAGATTTTTTAGTGACTCAGTTTAGTAAATCACAGTGGCATAGTGTTGACAATTGATTTTTCATTGGATCAAGTGTTGAATTAAGGCAAGGGATAATATGTATCACCTAATTGGCATCATGGCAGTGGAGTCTTGCTTCATGCTTTCAGTGTGTTCTTTCAGGAAATTCAGAGTAGTCTTTATTAATGACCTTGGTGGTAGTAATCCCATCACAGGATTGAATATGTGTGGAAATCAAATCTTCATGTCATAAGGTGTATAGTGAAAGGGTTACAGAGAATCTACTTGTGCAGAAGATTTATGTTTGAAATTTGTTGTCAGTTATTCTTTGCAGAATTTTTTTTAAGGCAAAATGTTCTTGCTAAAATAAGTCAAATTGAGCTCACAAAGCACAAAATAGAATATCATAAAACATGTTCCAAGTGTTATTCACTAAACGTCATTCACTTTATGTCTGTTTTAACGTTGACCGGTTGGAGTGGTTGCAGTCACTTAAGTGACAATATAAAGGGTTCTGCATCGTCTGTGTTACTGGCCCCATCGGCTAGGCTACTAGTCACCGGGTGTGGCTCGAAGGTGTCCCGGTGGGAATTCCGCATCAACGGTAGTGTTTGAAAAGGTAAGTGTAGCGAAACCCATATCGGTTGGATAAGATTCAAAATTGAAAAAGTGTGAAACAGTTATGACAGTACATTAAATTTGACGTGCATTATGATGCAAAAAGACAAAAAGGCATGTATGTTTCCATTTCTTCACCGAAGTTCAAGAGACTTTGAAGATAGAAAGTCTTGAAAAAGAAAGAGTGAAAGTTTGGAATTTTTCTAAAGGTGTAGAAGATAAAAAAATAGATCTTTGAGAGTTTGTTTTTTTTTTTTTCTTTTTGACAAAAATGTGATTTGTTTTGAAGGGAAGAAGAAGAATGGGTTGGAAGTTGAACCAAATTAAAAACTTGAAAGTTCATTTTTGATGGTGTGATTTTTTTTAATTATAGGGTGTGTTTTTAAGGAGATGGGAGATGATATTGAATGTTGTTGTGAGAAGTTTTGAGAGTGGGACTTTTTGTTATGAAATGTATTTTTGTATTGCAGGTATGTTTGAGGCATGAAGAGACATTTTCTTGGACAGGGAGATATGTTTAATTTTGGAAGTGTGATGATGCATTAAATGAATGAAGTTTTCAATCAGGATCAATATTTTCTCAGAGAAGGTGGAAGTGTTGAAAGATAACAATTTTTCAGAGAGGGTTAACTTTTTAGAATTGCAGTGTGAAGTTTGATGAAATTGTAAATTGATTTTGGGATTATCTTGCAGAGGTATGAGATATTTTGCAATTGATTGATTGTAGATGATATGATGATGATAGTTGAAGTTTGATTTGATTGCAGAGAATATATTTTTGTTTTTTTTTGAAAAGGAGAAACAAGGTGTTGTTTTATTGAAACAGGGAAACCCCCTGAGTTTTTCATTGAAATTTTTGATATTGTAATGTCAGTGAGACATGCAGAGAAGTACAATATGCCAGTGAAGCAAAATTGTAATGTCAGTGAGACAGTTGTAAATCTGAAATTTTTGTTAAGCCAGTGAGGCATTTGAGTGGTTTTTATACCCCAGGAGGGTTTTCCACTTGGGAAATTTCTTGTGTCAAATTTTGTGTTGATACTCTGCATAATTTTTTTCTATCTGAAGAATTCTATAATTGTGAAATTAAGTTTATCAAAAGGTGTAAAAAGTGTTAAAATTGTTAACAACACTGATTCACCCCCCCTCTCAATGTTGTGCGTATTCCTACAATATTTTCTAAAGCCAAGTTCGTGGATTACAAAGTTTGTTGAAAGGTTGAATCTTCAAAAAGGCATTTGTAGACTAAAATTTTAGGAAGTTTGTAAGTTCGATAATGCGTTGAATTGCCAAAGAATTTTTTTGAAAGTTTAGAAGATGAAAAGAATTTTTTTGAAAGTTTAGAAGATGACCAAATTTCCAAAACAACTAAATGGTTTAACTTCCCATGTTTTTAACTGCCATTATTTATAAACGGTTCAACTTATTTTGAGCCTGATGTATAAAAGAAACTAGATGTATCTTGTAAAAGGGGCACTTGGCTAGAGTTTTGAACAGATTTGTAGAAGTAGTAGAAAAGAGAGAGATGGAAGCACTGAGGAGAGAAAGATCATATAGAGCCACTCTAGAGGAAGACCTTGTCATTGAAGGAATGACTAATTGAGAGTGTGCAGATTATGCACTCTTGAGGTTATTGTAATGAATGTAAATATGAGATATATATGACTAAAATTCAAATTATTATTCATTTTTTATGAATTTGTTCTTCCATTGTGGTGTGTTGGCTGCATGACTAGACAGTTTGATAGGAGCCCCTAGTCTCGATTGTGTCAACTTGGTTGATGAATGTTGAGTTGTTCTTCTAATGCTCTTTCCTTGTCTTTGGTTAGATAATTAGATTAGACAATTAGTTTCCTAATGGGGTTTCTACTTAATTTATATCAAAAATCTCATTTTCATCGCATCTGGCTAAGGCCTACTTAAGAATGGGAACTAATTTCTCTTTTAAGTAGATGGTTCAAGGGAGATCCCTTGGATTTGCACCCTCAAAGCCACCTATTGTCTTTCTTCTAATATAGCTTTGTAAGGGTTATCACTTGGGTAATATCTTGGGGCATTATAGTCAATTCATGGATAAAACCACATGCCCTAGGCTTTAATAAAGTTGTTCTATATTGGGATAAGATCTTTTGTGGAATTTTAGGAGATGAAACTTGTTATAAAGGAATGTGCACTAGAACTAGCTAAATGTTGGGTGCCTAATAGCCTTGATGGAAATTTTGATGGTTATGAAATTAGTTGGGAGGCCTATAGCCTTGGCTATTTTTAAAATAGGGCATAGGGTGAGAAGCATCTTACTACATTTTGAAGGCATTGAGCTCATTGGTCATAGTCCTAAGAAGGCCTTTCATTTCTTCTAGCTCTTTAGTAGTTTGATAGACAAATTGAGGGTATTAAGGAGGGGATATAGTGCACGGGGATTTGATTAAGATGGGAATAAATATAAAAAAAGATTGGCATTTAAAACCTAGAAATAGTTTTCATACTTGAATCAAACTATTTTCTACCCATACAACTATATCATAAGTTCTAGACAAATTAGAGCCACCCATTAACTAAATCATCATAGAATTTTCAAGATTGAAAGCCTTTAAGAAATATAGGAATACCATTTGGAGGGAAGCATCATTCCTTTGGGAATTATATTCCAATTTTCATGAAACCTATAATTGAAGTCCATAGTGGTTTCCATTGGAGCTCTTTTGATAGCGATCAATTTCTCTATCATAGAGAGGTGATCTCCCTTCTCTCTCAATCTATTGTGCAACGTTTGTCCAAACTCATTCAATGATCAAGATTACAGAACTAGGGGTAATATTTATATACTACTTAATGGATTTTACCTTGAATGATGCTACTAGAAACCTCATAGCCAGATCATGTTGAGTTACATCATGATGCACATATAGGTTGGCTATATCTTGTAAATGTTAAATAAGAGTTACACCATTTTCCCTTGTATAAGATGGAAGTTCTTTTGAGTGGATGGAATGATAGGATTCCATGTAGCAAGTAAAACTAAAGGACTACCATTGTTCCATGGTACAAAGGGCTATTGGTGAGGTTGGGCCATGGCTACTAGATTTTGTTGATTCATAAGAATTGCAGGATTTTGTACTAGCCTAAGGTTGGATCTGTCTTGGATTTCATCTTATTTTTAGAGGTAAAGGGCCTACAATGGATTGATCATGTGCTTCTAACACATATCTAGTAACAATGGTTACTCTCAAAGATCATGGAGTTCCCTTTGTTTGCATGCGTGTTGCTAACTGAATTAAGAACTAAACTTCAAAAAGAAAATGACTAGGATCTCACCAAAAACACTAGTTAGGGTGAGACTTATAATACCATTAGGTATGTTATAAATTATTGATGACATAAATATCCTTTTAGGATAAATGTTCCACATAAGGCCACCAAGCATGGAAAGCCTCACATTTGTGGGACAAGTTTGTGAGTCAATCTCAAGGATTGAAAGGCTAGCTCCTTATATATTCTTACTTGAGTTTACTTTGTTAAATAGATGAAAATGAGAGATACAATTGGAACAAATGATATAAAATTGGATCACACCAAATAGATATCATTTTACAACCAAAACTAGAACTCTACAACTCATGATGCATTAATCAATAGAAATTATAGAAACATAACATAACGTGCATCAGATAAATTCATCCACACAAATAAGAGTTAGAATTTCAAGAATAAGAAACTCTTATAATAATGCTTTTGATAGTATTGTCCAACCATAAATGATTAAATATAAGAAATATCAATATCTCTAGACACATACATAGAGGTTCTTATACTCAAGAATAAAAAAACAAGCAAGAAAATGTTTTATATACGAAAAATTCAGGTAAAATGGAAGATAAAAAATAACATGCAAATTACCTTCTTACCCAAATTTCATGAATACCTCAGATGTCTTGAAATGTTGATGAATGTTGATTCTTTGAATGATTGATTGTTGATTGTTCATGTTCTACAGCTTAATGGTTTATAGGATGATAAGATTGATGAGAAGAAAGTAGGTAGGTGATGGATGAGGATGGATTTTGACAGAATAACAATGCTTATAAGATTTCATCCATGCCAAATGGCTTGGAAATTGATGCATTTATAGGCAAAATGAGAAAATGGAATGATAAAGTTTCCATTTCAATGAGTGATAATCAGATTAGAAAGTTGCTATGTAACTTGGGAGAGAAAAATGGAAGGTGGATGAGTGATTTGGGAGATGAAAATGGTAAGTGACTTTAATTAATTAAATGGCATGCATGAATAATTAAATAAATAGTAAATATTTATTTAATTATAGGATGAAAGGTGGGATTAAATAAATAAATAATTTTTTTTAATAAAGTGAGGGATGGGATTAAATTAAATAAATGTTATATTTATTTAATTTAATTAGAGGAAGATGCTAGATTAGGCGACGATATAGGTGCTTAGGGCAAAAATGCTATAAGATGCCTAACTAATGTAACATTGCGGCAAGTGGACATTTTTGGGTGTCTACATTTTGCCCCTCTTTGAGATGATGTTTAAGATGATGAGATTTGTGTCGAATAACATCATTTCATAGAAGCTAAGGTATGGATAGAGGAAATGGATGAGATGTAAAGATATGATGAGGATGGGATGATAGGATAATGATTCCCCCTTGAGAGGTAGGTGGGTTGGACAAACATGGGTAAACTCTCGAAATGAAATGGATTGGTCAAGGAAGAAAGATAAGGAAACAGATAGCAATGGATAATGAAATGGATTCATTATGCTGCAATGAAAGTGAGCAACCATATGTTTGATATAGCACAAGACATTATGCACCAGGGTATAAGGATCAAGGTGACGATGTGTCTCATGCCCCAGCATAATACAACCTTGTCTAGAATACAAGATATGAATATTAGCTAGGAAGATACAGATGCAAATGCAACAATAATAACACACACAAGCAAGCAAGCATGCACAAATGATTCAAAAACAAACAAGGTATTGCCCCTGTCAAGCTATAAACCAATGATTAATTGATTCATTGATTGATGATGATAGTGTTGTCATGGCAGTAACAATATATCCCTAGATCAACACAAGGATAATTGATTAAGTGATTGATGATTGATTGGTTGATTGGGTTTACAATAAGGCTAGGATCAAGACCACTAATTGTGATTGGACAATTTGACAAGCTTGATCGACTTGATTGGTATGGTTTAAGGATGACTTGCATTCGAGTTTATTGGATGCATGATGGGAAGAAGTGATAGATTGATGACCTTGAGGAAATGATTGATTGGAAGAATTATTGTTTGAAAGATAGATGAATTGATGGAGAAAGATGATACAAGAAGATGATGAGAGAAGAAAAAGGAATATCACCTATGCTTGAATCTGGGCACTTCCTTCGTAGTCCAGACTACCTACATACCTGTGTCCATGGGATCAAGGCATGTAATGATAGAGATGGGATGTAGTTCTGACTTTGTTTTATTGATGATGATGATGATTGTTGATTGATTTGATTTTCATTGATTGATTGATATATGATGATTGGATTGATTTGATTTGACCTTGATGATTGTTTGGATTTTTTGTTGGATTTTATAATTTTTTTGTATTTTTGGCATATTGAATTTTTTTTGTATTTTTTTAGGACATTATATGATTTTTTTGGATTTTTTAGGTCATTTTATGATTTTTTGGGATTTTTTCAGGACATTATATGATTTTTTGGATTTTTTTAGGACAGTTTATGATTTTTTTGGATTTTTTCAAGACTTTTTACAATTTTTTGGAATTTTTTAGGATATTTTATGATTTTTTTTGTATTTTGATATGTTTTGATTTTTTTGTGTTTTTAGATGTCAATGGATTTACAATTTGTGTAGCCTTTATGCAAAATGCCAATGACAAGAGAGAAAACCAAGTCTAGGTGCAAGAAAGGTTATAGGATGGATTAGGATGAATGGATAAAAGGATGGGTGGTAAGGGATGTAAAGGAAGACTCATGATAAGTAATTGGATAAGAGGATAGGCGACATCAGATGTATGCATAAGAGAGCTAGGATGTGATCTCAAAGACTATGTCACATAGGAAATAACATGCCCCATTCTAGGTAACATGCTTACGATTTTTTATGACAACACTTATGACAATAGGATGATCGAGAGATGGCTAATGACAAGAGGATAATGATAGGACAATAGGATTTATTAGTTTGAAAAGGATGGAGTACATCAACAGATAAACAAAGCATGTTTCAACATTTTGCCCCCAATCTTTATCAAGATCAAGATGAGGAAGGGAGGATGGATGGATGCAATGTGATAGGTATGTGTATGTAATGGATAAGGATGGTAGGATAGGATATGGCAAGATATGATGGGATAGGAAATGATAGGTAGAATGAGACAAGGTGCCCCCAAGTGTAGGTGACATAGAAGATCAACTTACGCATGACACCTGTTTGCTAGATTTTTATCATAGTACTTATCTAAGGTGCCTATTTGCCAGGTTTTCACCATGGGATGGAGGGATTTTTTTAATAAAAAGGGGTAAAAACTTTATTGAATTAGAGAATCATTACAAAGCAGAAAGAAACACCCATAAGGGGCACAACCAAAATCAAGAATTAACACCCAAAAAGATCCTCATATCCTCCATAACCTAATCTTCAAGAACATGGGCCAAATCACTAGGAAAGTTGCCCCAATCATCCACATTCCAAGTCCCCATCTTCTTAGATGCCCACCCCACCAAACCATTTGCCACCTTATTCCACTCCCATGTCACATGACAAAAAGCAATAAAATCTAAAGCATTTCTCAAAGAAACAATTTGTTTGGCCACCACTACAAGTTTCCAATTCACCTCCTCAAAATGTTTCTTATTCAACATATCAATGACCACCTGAGAATTTGATTCACAAATAATCTGCCTCTAGCCAAAGGCACAAGAATGCTACTAAAAGAATAGCTAGATCCTCCATGAGATTATTTGTATGTTGACCTCTATATATAGAGATGAAAAAAATTACCACCCCCGAACTATCCCTACCAATGCCACCAACTCCAGCATGGCCAAGATTACCTCTAGAAGATCCATCAATATTGATTTTTAGGTCCCCCATAGTGGGAGGACACCAACGACCAATATGACAGACCCTCGTTCTTCCACACCCATGCTAAACTATCCTCAAATTTTTCTGTCCACCCCCAGAGAGACCTAGGGCTTCAACAACATCACAATCACTAGAAACAACAGGGACAGACAAATCACACTTAGCAGCCAAAGTTTCTTGCAGACCCCCCAAAATCCTCAACTAGAGCTAACCCACAAGTAGATTCTTGTTGAGAAAAATTCTAGGGTTGCACTCCAACCAAATATGCCAAATTATCAAATTGGGGCTAATTATTTAAGCAATGAGGAGAAAAGAGGTCTTTACAGGGGGAGGCCTCGAATTCCTCTAAATATGAAGCGTGTCTACATGTTATACACTAGAGATTCCCCCAACAATGCCAAATAATTTTTGCAAAGGGACATTGAAAGAAGAGATGGGGGATGCACTCCTCATGCCCACCACACAAAACACACATAGAGGGCCCCTGAAACCCATGTTTTTAGAGATTCTCCCAGGTAAGGCACCTCCCTTGAACAACTAACCATGAGAAGAAGTTACACTTAGGCCAAGCAAACTCATTCCAAACTTGTTTCCACCATGAGACCTTCGAGCTCCCAAACATTTTCTTATCAAGAACTTGACAACCTGAAGAAATTGTAAGGAAAGCACAGGTGCGGAAAACAGCTTCCCTAATGTTAATTCCCAGGGGACAGTGTAGACCAGTCACTTTTTAAATTACAATAACACAGATGAATACACAAGAGAAACCAAAATAGACAATATTTAGAACACAGACACACAGAATTACGTGGGAAAACCCTTACGGGTAAAAAACCCACCACCACAAGAAAACAATCTTTATTACAGTAAGATATACAGTTACAATAAAGAACTCAGCTTCTTGCTCTGGTGTTTGATTCTCGACATCATACATAGTTCACCTCCCTGTACATTTACAGAACGAACCTTTATTCAAGTCTCATCATCATAATACCAACGACACCTATAGACATATCATTCTATTTCCAATCTGCAAGAACAAGAATCGTTACAGACTTCTGCTCTAACTGATAGAACAAATTCCTCATACGTCGCTGCCATCTAACCGTCGCAACGGTTCACATTTCAGTGAGGCGTTTAGTCCCACATGTACCAAGTCGCAAAGGACTTTGCAGTTTATAACCGCCAACAGGCGAAAGAGTATTGTCAGCAATTTTGTTGCCGACAATACCAAGCCTCCAAGTCCATTGGCATAACAACTCCCATCGGCCCTCAGACTTCACCTCCCACCGATGAGCATTGTCTCCCCGATCACCAAGGTTACCATCGGTATGACATTCTCCATCGGCAAAAGATCTAGCCCTCGCTCCGACAGAGGTTTGTCTCACCGATACCAATAAGACTTCCATCAGGATGTCCGCAGTACATCGGCCCAACACCTTTAGCCGACGGGTATTCTCTTGCCGATAGACATACGCCATCGGAGTGACTACTCCTGTCGGAGTAACTCTACAGTGTTTGGCCGATAGGCCTTGTCTTGCCGACGACCAACCCGTAACCTTCGTCGGAGTGACTACTCCTGTCGGAGTAACTCCACAAAGTTTGGCCGATAGGCCTTGTCTTGCCGACGGTTGAATGCTCCATCGGGGTGACACTCAGCATCAGACAAACCTTCGATGCTTATTCCGACGGCCCTTGTCTCACCGATGCCAATGGTCTTCAACACGGTCCTGCCGATAGTGCTTCGTCACAGCGATGCCGACATCGCATATCCTCAGACCAATGAACCAAGGAACAGTTGAACTAAAATTCATTGAACCTACCAAATGAACTCTAGAAAGGTTCAACAAAGAGGTTCAAACAAGAGGTTCAACGAAGTGGTTCAAAACATAGGTTCAACTAAGAGGTTCAAGTAGTAATTTGAGACACAAGTTCTCTTCAATCTCCCACTTGTCGAAGACATTACTGCTACCTCTTAGTCCTCATTCGATTATTGAGAACTATGGGCCCGAAGACCCATTTCATCTGAGCACCATTTGAACTTGGCTGTGTTCACTGGTTTAGTTAAGGCATCAACAACATTTTCCAAAGTGTCAACCTTTTCCAGCTTCACCTTCCTGTCTTCCACCATATCACGAACAAAGTGATATTGGACATCAATATGTTTTGTCCTAGCATGAAATGTAGGATTCTTTGCCAAACATATGGCACTTTGACTGTCACAATGAATTTGTATTTGCCCTGCATTAAAACCAACATCAGAACACAACCTTTTCAACCAAACAGCTTCTTGGCATGCACGAGTGGCTGCCATGTACTCTGCCTCTGTTGTGGACAAAGCGACTACAGCCTGTCGCTTGCTCATCCAACTGATAGCACCACCATGTAACATGAACACGTATCCACTGGTGGATCTCCGACTGTCAATGTCCCCTGCCCAATCAGAATCAACATATCCCTGAATACTGATAGATCTCTTAGACCCTTCTGAGTTTCCATGATAACAAATAGCATAGTCAGAAGTTCCCTTCAAATACCTCATAACTCTTTTCACAGCATCCCAATGTGATCTACCTGGATTCGCCATAAATCGGCTCAAAACTCCCACTGCTTGGGCAATGTCTGGTCTGGTACAGACCATTGCATACATTAAACTGCCAACAGCACTTGCATAAGGTACTCTCTTCATGTCATCAATTTCATTTGAAGATTCTGGACAATCTTCAACAGATAATTTCGTTCCCTGCAAAACTGGAACAACTAACTGTTTAGAATCAGACATATGAAACTTATCAAGAACATTGGTAATATACTTCCTCTGGCTGAGCCAAATTTTTCTCTTAGATCTGTCCCTTTTGATCTCCATTCCCAGAATGTACTTTGCTGCCCCCAGATTTTTCATTTCAAATTTCAAGGACAACTGAGATTTTAATTCTGAGATCATCCCCTTACCATTGCCAATGAACAACATGTCATCCACATATAGTGCAATTATAAGAATCTGGTCACCTTCAGTTTTATAATAGACACAATGATCAGATTTAGATCTCACATACCCCAAGGATAAAACATACGTATCAAACTTTTGATACCACATTCTGGGAGACTGTTTCAAACCATAAAGAGACTTTTTAAGTTTGCATACCAGATGTTCTTTACCTTTTTCCACAAAATGCTCTGGCTGAGACATATAAATTTCTTCTTCAAGGTCTCCATGAAGAAACGCTGTTGTCACATCCATCTGCTCAATTTCAAAATCATATGCTGCTGCAAGTGACAACAGAAATCTAATGGATGTCAACTTAGCTACAGGAGAAAAGATTTCTCCATAATCAATACCTTCCTTTTGGGAATACCCTTTAGCAACCAGTCTTGCCTTGTACTTCTCAATACTACCATCTGGACCATATTTCTTCTTAAATACCCACTTACAGCCTACAGGTTTTCTTCCTTCAGGCAAGGGCACCAGATCCCAGGTTCCATTCTTCTCCAATGATGTCATTTCACTATGCATGGCTTCCAACCAAGAATCTGAATCAGGTACACTAATAGCTTCTTTCACAGTCCTAGGTTCATCAGTATTAGTAAGTAAAGCATAGGCACAAGTTGAATCAGGTACTAAAAATCCATACCTATTTGGTTGTCTTCTTTCACGTGTAGATCTCCTCAAAGGTTGAGGTGCAGGTTCAGGTTCTTGCTCTGGATCAGAATCTTCGGAGCTACTTGAACTCTTATCTGAACCATCTACACTTGGTGCTTGTTGTTCCTCTTTTACAGGAGTCAGAGGAACATTCACAACACTCTTTTCTTTCTTTTCTTCTGTCTTTTCTGGTTGAGGATCAACAACCAATGGTTTCAGCTCTCTGAAAATTACATTCCTGCTGTAGATTACCTTTTCAGTTTCAGGATTCCAAAGCTTGTATCCTTTAATACCGACTCCATAGCCAACAAAGATACATTTAACTGCCTTGTTATCCAACTTAGATCTTTTAACTTCAGTAATATGAGCATATGCCTCACAGCCAAAGACTCGAATATGTCTTAGAGAGGGCTTCTTACCAGACCATGCTTCCATAGGTGTCTTATCAACCAATGCTGATGTAGGAGAACGATTCAGCAAGTAACAAGCTGTAGCAACTGCCTCAGCCCAGAACTTCTGTTCAAGACCAGCATAACTCAACATACTTCTTGCTTTCTCCATCAACGATCGATTTAACCTTTCAGCAACTCCATTCTGTTGTGGAGTATAAGGTGTAGTTTTATGCCTTTTAATTCCATGGTCTACACAATACTTATCAAAATCTGCATTGCAATATTCACCACCGTTATCTGTTCTCAAGCATTTTAGTTTTCTACCAGTCTGATTTTCCACAAGAGTTTTAAATTCTTTAAATCGACTGAACACTTCTGATTTGTTTTTCAAAAAATATACAAATGCCCTTCTTGAATAATCATCAATGAACGATACATAGTATCTTGATTTAGATAAAGAAGGAACATCAACTGGACCAAAAACATCAGAATGCACATAGTCCAGAACACCAGAAGATTTATGAGAACTAGAGTAAAATGAAACACGGTTTTGCTTTCCATATATACAATGTTCGCAGAAATCGAACTCCAGATTACAATCAATCAGCCCATCTACCAGATTTTTGTTTTTCAAGGTTTTTAAACCTTTCTCACCTATGTGACCAAGTCTATGATGCCAGAGCATTGTTTTCTCTGCAGGAAGTTTAACTTCCATAGAATTTACGTCATGTGTTACAATAGTAGCCTTTTCAGATTTTGCAGAGACATTATTACAGCACACTGGTTTAGCATCTAACCTATACAGAGTTCCAATGCGTTCAACTTTTGCCAGAACAATAGAACCTCTAGTCATCTTACAGCCACCATTCACAAAAGTAACTTGCACTCCAACATCATTAAGTTTACTAACAGAAAGTAAATTTCGAGCCAGACCTGGTATATGAAGAACTTCATTCATTCCCTTTATTCTGCCATCCGGGAACTGGATTCTGACTCGACCTCGGCCAACAATTTCCAGCGTTGAATCACTAGCCAGGAACACCTTGCCACCAGCATAGGGTTCATACTTCGTGAACCACTCTCTATGAGATGTCATATGAAAGGATGCTCCTGAATCAATCAGCCAAACATCTTCAGAAGCAGGTGTTGCCAGAGCAGCAATGAAAGCATCAGCATCACTGTGTGAAGACTCAGAGTCAGAGAAGTTCTTCTTCTTTTTCTCCTCTTTGCAGTCTTTCTTGACATGACCTTTCTGTCCACAATTCCAGCACTTCACCTTGGACTTCTTGCCAGGAGATTTTGATTTCCCCTCTGATTTGGACTTAGACTTCTTGTCCTTCTTCTTGCCTCTTTCCTTTAATCTACCACGAACTGACAGAGCCTCTTTGGCCGTTCCAGAAGATTTCCTCCGCATCTCTTCAGACAACAAAGAGGCAACAATAGTTTCCTGAGAAAACATAGTTGTTGTACTTCCAATAGCCATCACCAGATGGTCCCACGAGTCAGGTAAGGAACATAACAGAAGCATACAGCGATCTTCCTCTTCTATTTTTACACCTATAGATGTCAACTGAGCAACAATCGTATTGAATGCACTCAGGTGTTCTGCTACAGATGCACCTTCATCCATCTTCAGAGAATACAATTTCTTTCTGAGGAAAAGTTTATTTACCAAGGACTTGCCCTGATAAATATTATTCAACTTTTTCCACAAATCACTTGCAGATTTCTCCTCATGGATGTTCAATAGAACAGAGTTAGATAAACTCAGTCTTATCAGTCCTTTGGCTTTTCTGCATATCAGTTCCCAATCTTCTTGCTTCATGCCTGTAGGTTGAACTCCAGACACAGCAACCCAAAGATCTCTATAGACTAACATGTCTTCAACTTTAAGTTTCCACAACTCAAAGTTTGTGCCATTGAATTTCTCAATGTCTATTTTGTCTGATGTACTTGCCATCTCTATTTAATTTAAAAAATAACTTTCTATAGAACTCCCACACAACAGAATTAACACAAAAAACCCAAACTACCGACAAGGATAACACAACGGGCCAATGCTCTGATACCACTTGTAAGGAAAGCACAGGTGCGGAAAACAGCTTCCCTAATGTTAATTCCCAGGGGACAGTGTAGACCAGTCACTTTTTAAATTACAATAAAACAGATGAATACACAAGAGAAACCAAAATAGACAATATTTAGAACACAGACACACAGAATTACGTGGGAAAACCCTTACGGGTAAAAAACCCACCACCACAAGAAAACAATCTTTATTACAGTAAGATATACAGTTACAATAAAGAACTCAGCTTCTTGCTCTGGTGTTTGATTCTCGATATCATACACAGTTCACCTCCCTGTACATTTACAGAATGAACCTTTATTCAAGTCTCATCATCATAATACCAACGACACCTATAGACATATCATTCTATTTCCAATCTGCAAGAACAAGAATCGTTACAGACTTCTGCTCTAACTGATAGAACAAATTCCTCATACGTCGCTGCCATCTAACCGTCGCAACGGTTCACATTTCAGTGAGGCGTTTAGTCCCACATGTACCAAGTCGCAAAGGACTTTGCAGTTTATAACCGCCAACAGGCGAAAGAGTATTGTCAGCAATTTTGTTGCCGACAATACCAAGCCTCCAAGTCCATCGGCATAACAACTCCCATCGGCCCTCAGACTTCACCTCCCACCGATGAGCATTGTCTCCCCGATCACCAAGGTTACCATCGGTATGACATTCTCCATCGGCAAAAGATCTAGCCCTCGCTCCGACAGAGGTTTGTCTCACCGATACCAATAAGACTTCCATCAGGATGTCCGCAGTACATCGGCCCAACACCTTTAGCCGACGGGTATTCTCTTGCCGATAGACATACGCCATCGGAGTGACTACTCCTGTCGGAGTAACTCTACAGTGTTTGGCCGATAGGCCTTGTCTTGCCGACGACCAACCCGTAACCTTCGTCGGAGTGACTACTCCTGTCGGAGTAACTCCACAAAGTTTGGCCGATAGGCCTTGTCTTGCCAACGGTTGAATGCTCCATCGGGGTGACACTCAGCATCAGACAAACCTTCGATGCTTATTCCGACGGCCCTTGTCTCACCGATGCCAATGGTCTTCAACACGGTCCTGCCGATAGTGCTTCGTCACAGCGATGCCGACATCGCATATCCTCAGACCAATGAACCAAGGAACAGTTGAACTAAAATTCATTGAACCTACCAAATGAACTCTAGAAAGGTTCAACAAAGAGGTTCAAACAAGAGGTTCAACGAAGTGGTTCAAAACATAGGTTCAACTAAGAGGTTCAAGTAGTAATTTGAGACACAAGTTCTCTTCAGAAATAGAAAATTTGCCTTTTGGATTAGGACCCCAAGCCATCACATCTCTCTAAGGAAGAGAAGTGCAAACACACCCCAATAGAATCTAAGAAAGCTCTTGATAATCCCCAGCTACCCCACTAGGAGGCCACTCCTGCAGAACCTTCCATCTATACAACTAACCTGTCCTAAATTTTGAAGAGTTTTAAAATCAGCAACATGGCACCACCCAGCATCAATAAAATGCCTACTCAAATTCTATAGATGGGGGTGGGTAGAAAAAATGGGAGGATAACCATTCCAAGAATCATGCCAGAAGAGAGCATCCTACCCACCATTGCAAATCCAAAACAACCCCTGTTTGACCAACTTAGCACCCATTTTAAGGGTACTCCAAATCATAGAACCCTTCCCCTCCAAACTAAAGTGGGCAACATCCACACTCTCAATTACACCTAGATACTTTGAGGTAAGAATTTTTCCCATGATTGATGTTGTTGTGAACACCATCGCCAATACTGTTTAGCTGCTAAATCTTGTCCATTCAAATTAGTTCTACACAGACCCAGACCACCAGCCTACTTTGGCTTACAAATAGCTTCCCACTTAACCAAACTCCACTTCCTATGAAGGAGGTTGATAGACCAAAGGAACTACCGAAACAAACTCTCAAAGTCTTTGATAAAGCTAGAAGGTGCAGATAGAATAAAACATCTGTATAATGGAAGAGCCTACACCACTGACTTTAGAAGAGTCACCCTACTTGCAGAAGACAACCACCTGTTAGTCCAATGACTAACCAGATTTTTGAACTTATCCTTAATCTCCTCCCAAAACAATTTAGGAAGCGAATGAATAGCAAGCAGAATACCAAGATACACAAAAGGAAAAGTGCTAATCTGGAAATGAAGGATACTAGCAATTCTCCTCTGAATAGCTTACAGAGTATGAAATAAGTAGATAAAAGGCTTCCCCTCATTAATTTTCTGACCTGACGTAGCCAAATAACAATCTAGAATCATGCGCCAATCGGAAGCCTCCTCAACCTTGGTTCTACCCATCAAAGTTGTGTCATCAACAAACTACAAATGTGACTGAGGGGGAATATTATTTCCAAAACTCTAGCCCTTAATCAAACCAGACTCCACTTGGGATCTAATAAACCTTTGCAAACCCTCCACCAATAAGATGAACATATAGGGGGATAAAGGGTCCCCTTGTCTGAGCCCCCTAGAAGCACCAAACAACTCCCTCATCTCACCATTAATCAACACCAAAAAGGAAGGAGAAGTAATACATCTCTTAACCCACACAATCTATTCACCAGCAAAACCAAATGCTCCCAGAATCTTAAATAAGAAGGTCCATTTAACTTGATCATAAGCTTTAGCCATATCCAAATTAATAAACATAGCTTTCTCTTTAGAACAATCCATAGAATGAATCATCTCAACTGCAATGATGACACTATTGCAAGGTGTGACCCTTGGTCTTCTTGTTCTGCGCTGTGCTATGGTAGTTTGTGACAAGGGCTTAACTACCTCCCATGCTTGTTAAGTCAAGTATTTGTATCGGGCATTAACAGGTTGATTTTTTGGTGCAACAGCAACTAACAATTGGTATCAGAGCTGAGGTCATGGGTTCAAACCCTGCGCTTGCACTCGGGGGATTGTTGCAAGGTGTGACCCTTGGTCTTCTTGTTCAGTGCTGCACTGCGGTGGTTTGTGACAAGGGCTTAACCACCTCCCATGCTTGTTAAGTCAAGTGGTTGTATCAAGCATTAACAGGTCAATCTTTTGGTGTAACGGCAACTAACAAACACCATCCATAATCTGCCTACCAACCACAAAACCCCCTCGCTCTTCAAAAATTAACCTACTTAGCTAGGGTTTTAGCTGCTCAGCAATCATCTTAGTAATAATGTTGTAAACCATGTTACATAAGGCAATGGGCCTAAAAAGATCTAGAGAATTAGCCCCATCCTTTTTTGGAATGAGAGAAAGGAAGGTAGCATTCATGGATTTCAGCATTTATTTATTCATGAAAGATTCCTTAATGACCTCCAACAAATCCAACTTAATCACTTCCCAAAACTCCTAGTAGAACTCAACTAGGAAACCATCAGGCCCTGGAGCTTTTCCCTTTTTCATTTGGAACATAATAGTTTCAATCTCTGACAAAGAAGCATTCATTTCATTGGTAACTAAGAGTGGAATACTATTCAAAATATTAGCTTCATCCTCCTTCGTAGGAAGGTAATCCTCAGATAGTAGAATAGAAGAGAAATGAACAGTCTCAACAAAAATAGAAGTAGAGGAGGAGAGAATCTCCCCATTCAAAGACCTGAGAGAAGAAATGACATTACCTTGTCTCCTATCTTTTACTGAATTATGGAAGAAAGAAGTATTCCTGTCTCCCACTTGAAGTCACTCAATTTGGGACTTTTGTATCCAAAAAATTTCCTCACATAATTCCCATTCCTCAACTTCTTTCACAACAGTAGCTTCCAGCAAACCCATATCCTCAATGAGGCTCCAATCATGAATCTACCTGGTGATCAAGTCCAAATGAGCTTGAGTAGACTACTTTACATGGAAAACATTACCAAAGTGTTGCCTATTCCACTGTTTCAACCTATATTTCACATATTGGAGCCTCTTGGAGAAGTAGTACATAGTGGTCCCATGTGACAGCTTCCCCAATTTCCACCAACCAGGAAGAAGATCATGGAGGGAGTCATCTCTTAACCACATGAGTTGAAACTTAAAAGACTACTTTACACAATGCCGGGGTAGCTCAGCAGTAAGTTTGATCAGCCAATGATCAGAACCCCTCCCATCCAAAATCTCAGAGCTAGTCAGCCACCTATCCCCCAACCAGAAACTGGACACCAAGAATCTATCCAGGCGTTCAAAAATAGCAGCGTCCCCACATCTCCTATTATTCCAAGTAAAGACCCCATTAACAGGCTTAATGTCAACCAAATTTAAGAGAGCTACATTAAACTGCAAGAGATCAAAAGAAGGCTCCAAGTGAGCAATGCCTTCCCTCTTCTCTTCTAGAGAAACAATAGCACTAAAATCCCTAGCTAAAATTGACGCGAGATAAGAATCCAAAGTCCTCACATATCTGACAAAACCCCACAACTTTACCTTTCCATGAAGGTCAGTTGGATCATAGATGTTAGAAAAGAGTACTCTCTCTCCAAACTCAAGATGAGAAGCAACACAAGAAATCAAACCTCTACAAGAGTACCACCAAATTGGGCTGAAGGAAAACCACATCAAGTGAATGAATATGAACCAAATCCTAAATAGCCTTTTGTCTAAGGATTTATCTTAACTTTTTTTTTCTTTTTTTTTTATGGGATAGGTGGACTATGGACGAAAGGGACTCAAGTGTCTAGCTCCATGAAAGGTGATAGTCCCACTAGAAAGATGTCATTGCATGGACCGTGTCAAGTGTTCTTAGAGATGTTGGTAGGGGATTTCGTGAAAAATAGATGGATTAGGAAGATGGTGGATTATGAAAGGTGCGATAGTGAATGATGACGTGGATTATGTAGAGCTTATGCATCGAATATGGATAGAAGGCTTATGCAAAAGCATGGACCATAGGGATATGATGGGTACGATATGTAGGATAGTAGATGAAAGGTGAGCAGATGGAGGTATGTGGAAGTGTTGCAGAATGAGATGGAATCATGGCCAACAACTGCACACACCATGATAAATGTTGAAGCTTTTGATGGGATGGTGGTGTAGGAAGTAATGGGGATGTTTGTTTAGGAGATGGATGACATAAGCATTTAGGGACCCACATAGAGTCAGTACTTTTATGATTTTTGCTTTTCATGTGGGATGGAATATGAGATTCTTGAATGGAGTGGGAATGTGAAGTGGAAGTGGATGGTTGGGATTTTTGAGAGGTGGATGCCTCATTTGACTTGATGGCATTTTGCTTAGGTACCCACACCTTTTTAGTTTTTGACTTTTCTTTTGGAGGTATGGGTTGGGATATATGTGACTTTTGTGCAGCTTTTGAGGTAATTGCTTGTTCCTTGGGGACCCACACCTTTTTCATTTTTGCTTGGAGGTGTGTGGGTGTATGCAACTTTTGAGATGGATTTTTAATTTGATTCTTTGGTAGAGGCATCCAAATTTTTTCTTTGGAATCCCATGGGGTGGATGGAAGTGGGGTTGGTGGAAGCTCCTTGTTTAGACAATGTGTGCATTTGTTGGCCATGATTGGGATTTTTAGAGGATTTATGGATAGGCAGATAATTAGGTGTTAGAAGAAGGGGAGGTAAATTGGATGGCGTAAGGTGTATGGTCACATGCTTTTGACATTTGTAAGAGGATGGAGGTGGAATGACAACGTTTTAGGAGTATGATGGGATTTATGGTAAGAAGTGGTGGACTTAGGATGAATGGAGGATGTACCAACATCGTTAGATTGTTGACCTTGGAGAGTGTATCCAAGGCCAAATGAGTGCGAAGAAGGGACTTTGACATGGATCAGCTCCAAAATTCCTTGTTCAAGAGGGCCTAAGCCTTTACCTTGGTAGTTCATGTTTTGGAGGATGCAATCAACAATGGGACTAGGTGTAGGTCAAACAGTAGACATGAGTTCCTTATTGGATGGAGAAGGTGAAGTGCATAAATGTTGCTGGTGTTCTAAGGAGGAAGACTCATGGATAAAGGTGGATAGACTAATAGGACATGATTTGGAGTTGTGACAGGGTCAATAGTAGGTGATGGAGGATCATTAGGATCTTGCTTTTGCTCATTATGATCCAAGGTATTGATTTGATCTTCTATGCGTATGTGTTCTTGGGAGGCACATGTCTCATTATGAGAAGTAGAAATTATCTAATTAGGGTTGGATGGAGGATAGATAGGAGCAATTTGGACATCTTGGTCATAGATGGGTGAGGGATGATGGATAAGATCAAGGTGCTCATGGGTAGCTTCTTCATAGATAATTTCATCTTGATCATGGATGAGATAAATATTATGGATGGGGTGAATAGGAGGGATTTGATCTTGATTTGAATGAAGGCTCAATATTTCCACATGCTTAAGATCAAACTCTTGATATATCTCTTGAGTTTCTTGAATAGAAAGAGATGACTCTTGGATAGGTTCTTGGTCAACAACATGAGATGGAAATAAACTCATGGGAAGAAAGTTTTCAATATGCTCAAGGGGTTGTGAACCACATGATGGGGTTGTGGAAGTGGACATAGCATTCAAAGGTTCTTTGGTAGGCTCATCAATGGGTGCTTGACATGGGGATGGATTATTCCTTACTAGTAGTTCTTGAATCACATCCTTTGTAGGTGGAGGGGTGATGGAGGCTGAAAGCTTATGATTGGGATTAGGTGGAAGACTAATTGGATTAGGGCTTGTGAGATGGATAATGGGATTAGATGGGCTAGGACTTGGACTAGATGGATTGGTTTTGTATACACCTAAAAATGGCAAAGACAAATTAAATAAATATTTATTATTTATTTCCCATTCTTCTATCATTTAGTAAATTCATCAATTTATCTATTTGATTCACGATCATCATTAACATTCCTCTAAATATTAAATAAATATCAATTTATTTAATTAAATCAATTAAACCTATTCTTCTAAAGTCATCCCCTAATTAAATAATAATCAAATTATTTAATCCTAAATCATCCTATTCCAAAGTCTTCATTCATAATTCCACATCACCTAATCCACCTAATAGGTCCACCTAATCATCTTGCACATGTAATTAAATATTTTAATATTTAATTAATCCTTTTTCCCTCACCCACATGGGCCTATTCTTCCTCTAACCATCCCTATTCCAAAGGGAATGGTCTCTCCATGTCATCATGGTCAAAGGGACACTTTGTGACTCTTGTTCCATAGTCCCTAGAATCTTTCCAACCTCCCTACAATCATGTCACCTTGTTTGACCTTCTCTCTTGGGTCATTGTGAGCCTAGTGACATGTGGACTCATTTCACACCTTTCTCTCCACCATGTCAAGGTGAGAGGAACTATTGGAATTAGTCTAGACAATTGAGAGGGGGGGTGAATCAGTTGTCACACAATTTAAGATTTTTTCCTTTTAATCTTCTTTTACAACTTATAATCAAATTAATGATATAAACATTATAGCATCAATCAATAAAACATGAGCAGAAATAGAAATAACACACTTGCCACCAAGATTTTTGACGTGGAAACCCAGTTAAGGGAAAAACCATGGTGGGGGTTAACCCATAAAGATTATACTCTGTTAAAAGTATTACAAAGGGGAATGCACATGCATTCGGGCTCACTGCCTAGAGCTCACTGGTCAAAAGAAGGCTCACTTCCTATAGAAGGAAGATTAAACTGAGTTTGAACTGATAATTAGCATCTACCAATGCAAGGATTCAGTTTTAGTTAAGCACAGAATACTGACTTGATACACTTCATCTTTGTTCTGCCCAGTTTACCACTCTGCCATAATCCGGTCCTCAAATTTCTTCCTTTTGCACTCCTATCTACCCTTTTTGCACTTACTCCATATTTGCATCATTACACACCAATACACTTGAATCCATTAGCTATATATATCCGTCTCAAGAAATTCAATCACTTTTTGTCAGCCTAGTGAAGAACTTAGCAAACAACAAAAATACTATGTTCTGTTGGCTGAATCCATACACCAATGTTGATGCATACCAGAAATAACACTTGAAGGTTACCATTCATGTTGGCCATTAACATTATATCCCATACGCAACTCACCAAAACATTTCTACCAGATCCACATAAGGATCTAACATAGGTCGGCCTGTTCTTTACTGAACTCTTCTATCATATTAGGACTCAGTACTCAGATGCTCATAACTTTTAATCCCCTTGTCATTGGAGGATGACATCTTGGATTTACATTGTTCTGACATTCCTCTACACAACACACAATGTTTGATTGGAGAAATCCTCTGACCAAAATACTGAACTCTGCTATATACTTTGTTCATGTCTATCCGGATTTGACAAATCTTGAAACTGACTTTCGGTATGATCCAATACTGCACTGTGGATGTGTTGAATGAACTTAGTTGCCATCAATGACAACACCGATCATGCATAGCAGTGTCTCTTGCCAACAATCTCCCTCTTTGGCATTGATGGCAACACTTAGTGAAAAATGACTACGTGTTGAAGTTACTCCCCTTACTCTATACACTTGTGCTCTCCATTGTTTCCAAAGCTCCCCCTTTGCTAGATTCCTCATTTTTCACTTCTCTTCACTCCCCCTTTGACACCAATGGAAAAGGATGGGGTCTGCAAGCTAAAATTCTCAAAAATTTTGTATATAGTGTCACATATGTACACCCAATCTTTAAGTTATATTTACATGAACTTGAAAATATCTGCAAAGATAATTTTCAATTGCTCAAGTTCAGAGGCCCAACTACTTTTCATGCCATCCAAAATTGAGATGTGTCCACTTAGTAGAAATGTGTATGCTTCTACCTTCGTCAAATCTGAAGGATTACTTGTCTGAACTACAGTTTGAGCTTCTGATAGTGCATTAAACATTGTTTCTAACTTGGGGGCAATCAATCCTCGGAGCTCACACATTCTCTTCACAATATTTCCTTTTTCTTTAATATGCTTCTTTATTTCATTGGTTAAGTTGGTTACTTGACATTCCTGACTTGTAGGAGAAACTGTTAGAGGATCAAAATTTTAAGATAGATTTGACAATTTTTGTTCTTGCCCCTTTATCTTCTTCTCAATATCCTCACTGACTTTGGGCTAGGATAGACAAAATTTGTATATATCACCTCCATCACTTAGAGCATTTTGAATACTCTATATACTGATACTGAGTATCATCCTATCATTCTTTATTAGGCTCTTTATTTCACTAAATTTCTTATCCAAAAATTTATTTCTGACTTTAGTCTCTACAAACTTCTCAAAAGACTTAAAATGTGTACTTACAGAATTTACAAGATTCTTCAGACGACTAGAGGGAGAGTCAGATAGATTCTTTTGGAAGGCTGGCATTATCTTCTCCAATACTCTGGTTGCAAGGCCTAGTAGCTCACTATCCTCAATGCGAGATTTCAACATCTTTTCTCTTGCCTTGGCTTGTGTGAAAGATGCTATCTTCATTACTTGAACTGGAGAGAGAGCATCTAGATTGATCGGTCCTTGAAATAGCTATGGTTCATCAAACTCAAGTATTTCTTTGTTCAGGAGACCTTTTACTACATCTATAGTGTCTCTTGCTACAATTCCTGAACCACCTTCCTTCCCTTGAGATTTCTCAACATCAAAGTTTATTTGTGTGTGTGCATTACATTTGCACCATCTTCTTCTACCTTGTCTTCTTTACCCTCTTCTTTCTCTTCCTTTGCTTCACCCTTTTCTATATCATTTGTAGGGGGAATCTTTTCTTTGTCTTCACCACTTGCTACCTATTCTAGAGGGCTTTGAGTAGCAATATTATCTTCTTTTCCAGACTGACCAGGTGGAGTCAGAGTATCTCCTACATCATCAGTTTTGTCTTCCATCTCTGTGTCTTCTTTGTTTATTTGCTCCTCTTCTAGAATAGAGGAGTCATCAGTTTTAGTTTATTGCTCACTGATGTTTACTTTTTTAACATCCAGATTTGATGAATCAATCCCATCATCTATCTCCTCATAGGTTTGCTCCAGAGGATCTGGAGTATCACATTGGTCATTATTTCCTTTTTCAATCTCTTCTTCTAGAGCTTCTTGTTCTAGAACTGAAGGATTGTTTTCCTCAACTTGTTCCTCTAAAATAATATAGTATTTATATTTATCAAGGGCCTTCCTCAAAATTTCCTCTTTTTCCTTTGCAACTTCCTTAGTTTCACCAATCATTAGCTTGTTCATTCGGATCTTGCTTTTGAATTTCTCCTTAACTCCCTTGAGGATTTTATCTGCTTCCCTTCTAGTCATTACTTGACATAGGTGTTGGCAAGAGACACTGTATGGCTTCATGAGTGTTGTCATTGATGGCAACAAAGTCCATCCCACACATCCACAGCACACAGTGTGTCTATACCGAAAGTCAGATTGAAGAGTATTTTGGTCTGGTGACCAAAAACAGAGCATGCAACAAGGTCCAACAATCAGGTCCAGATCTCTCAGAGGAAGTATCTCAGCAAAGTGTGGACTTGGGGAAGTCAAGAGGTGTAATTTGACTGATACATTCTAGAGATTGAGCCTCCGGTGATGAAAGAGTGAAGAGATTGTTGATAACTGAGACGGGGGGGTGAATCAGTTATCCTAATATTTCAACTTTCTAAACTTTCTGATTAGTTAGTGCAACATCAAATCAAATAAGAAAGGATGATCATGAAATGGAAATGACACCAATACACATGACACAAAGATTTTGATGTGGAAACCCTATTAAGGGAAAAACCACGGGGTGATTAACCCAAGATGTTATTCTTTGTTAGAAGAATAGATAGAACAAAATGGCACTTGCCAATTAGGGCTCACTGCTCGAGTACACTGCTCACAAGAGGCTCACTGCCTAAAAGAGACTCATTGTCTACAAGAAGGGAAGGTAAGTCAATGTTTGAACTGATGAGAAGCATTTACTCATGCTAAGATTCAATTCTGGTTAGGCTCAATAAACTGATCTACTGCACTTCATTCTTACTCTCTTTTAATGCTATTGTACTTTCATATTCCAGACCTGTCTCCTTGTCTTCACTCTGCCTTTTAGCTTTTCTTCACACCACACACTTCACATACACCTTCACATCTAAATCCATCTTGTATATATATCTGCATAAGTGATTTCATCACCTTTCTAGTCAGCATCTAGAATAGTCAATATTTTTCCAAGCTTTGATCTGTCAGCTGGATCCTTGCTTACCAAGTGATGTGGATCTAGGAGATGCTTGTAGAAGTCATCAATCATGTCAACCAATCATGAATGATACCTCAAGAAACTTATTTATTAGCAATATCTCTTCCATATTAGGATCTGACACTCTGCTGGTACAGTTCTTCCTCTGTCTACTCTGCCAAACAGGAACCCAACACTCAGGTGCTCATATCTCTTCACCCTTCCATCACCAGAGGCTAAATCCTTGGAATCTATTAGTGAAGGTACTCCTCTTGACTTCCCCAAATATGTACTTCACTGAAATACTTCCTCTGAGAGATTCAGACCTGACTGTCAAACCTTGCTGACTGCTTTGTTCTTGCTTACCAGATCATGACATTTCTTCAATTTGACTTCCGGTAGAGACTCATCATGTCTTGCAGATGTGTGGGATAACCTTTGTTGCCATCAATGACAACATTCATGAATCCATATAGTGTCTTTTGCCAATAGAGATATGAGCACCTAAGTGTTGGGTTCCTCTTTGGCAGAGTAGACTGAGGAAGAACTGACCGATAGAGCATCAGATCTTAATCCAAATGAGATATTGATGGTAATCAAGTTTCTTAAGGGATCATTCATGATTGGATGACATGATTGATGACTTCTATAAGCATCTCTTTGATATACATCACTTGGTAAGCAAGGATTCAGCTGACAGACCAGAGTTTGGAAAAATATTGAGTATTCCAGATGCCGACTAGAAAGATATTGAAATCCATTATGCGGATATATATACCAGATGGATTTTGATGAGAAGTAGTGTGTGGTGTGTTGTGAAGTATGAAGAAAAGCAGAGAGCAGTGTGGAAGTAGTAATACAGGTCCGGTATGTGACAGGACAGTAGCACCAAAGAAGAGGAAGAATGAAGTGCAGTAAATCAATGTATTGAGCCTAGTTGGAACTGAACCTCAGCATATGTGGATGCTTCTCATCAGTTCAAGTATCTTGTTACTTTCTTTGCATGTTGTAGATAGTGAGTCTCTTGTAGGCAGTGAGCCTCTTGTGAGTAGTGTGCTCGGGCATTGAGCCCTAATTAGCATGTGCCATTTTGTACTTCTATTCTTTTAATAGAGAATACAATCTTGGGTTAGTCACCCTGTGATTTTTCCCTTAATAGGGTTTTCCACATCAAAATCATTGTGTTATGTGTATTGACTTTGTTTATGCTTTCATGGTTATGGATGCTTATTTGTTTTGATGCTGCACTAGTTTTAAAGAAGAACATAAAGTTAAATTAATAAAGATAATTGATTCACCCCCCTCTCAGTTATCAACAATTGGTATCAGAGCCAAGTTCCTCCAAATAAAGCCTAACTTCTTGAGGAAGATCTAGGAATCTCAATGGATATGTATGGTATGAGGGAACAAATTCAGTCTACCCTAGATGATCTTGAATAATCTCACTCCAAAGTTAATAACTTGAAGGAAAGACTCAAACAGGCTGATGATTTCATAAATGAACTAAAAGAGAAATTGATTATCTCTATGAAAAAGAGAAAGGAACTTCTTCAACAATTAGCAAGTCAAAGTGAGGCCAATAATACTAATGAAGATCTGAAAGAGAAGAAGAAGTTATGTGAGAAGCTATCAAAAGAGGTCATTATGGTAAGACATGAAATGGAATCAGGGGTTATGAAATTCACCTAAGAAATTGAAGAGAAAGGAAAAATTGAAGATGATCTAAGTCAATCTCTCAAGGAGAAGTCAGAAGACTGCCATAAAATGGATAGAATAATCAGGCATCTAGAATCTAATCTTGAAGAATCAAGAGATACTGAAGAACAACTTGAGAATCAGATTGACACTCTTAAAAAGGATCTTCAAACAACAAATGAATAGAAAGAGAAATTCAAGATAAGCTCTACTCAACTTGAAGTTCTTCTTCAAAGCTAAAAGAGGGTAGATGACAAGCAAGGCTTGGGGTATGAGAAAGGTGAAAGCTCTCGATCTAGTCAAAAGAACTCTGGATCAAGAAATCCAAGGAACATGCCTAGAAGACCTCCGGTAAGGCAACCAAATGCTCAAATATATCCATCCTTCAATGGATACTGCCACAATTGCAATAACTTTAGTCATAAAGAAAATCAGTGCAAAAGAAGAATGAATCAGTCTAACCTATCCTTCTTCGAATAGTGTTTTAACTGCAAAAGGTATGGTCACAAATGTCATGAATGTAGAAATTTGTAAATAAATAATTCATTCAATGGTAGATGCTTTGCATGCAATAGAATGGGACATATGGCTAATCAATGTAGATCAAGAGGATTCTAGTCAAATATGCAAAGAAATTTTGTTTGCTACAATTGCAATAGATCCGGTCATATTGCCAAATTCTGTAGAAGTAAGAATCAGGACAAAAAGGGTCTGATGCATCATAATCAAAACCAAGACAAAGGAAAAGAAAAAGTGAATGCGGATGAAATTCAAATAGAGATGAACAAGATCTGGGTGAAGAGAAGTACAAAAAATGTTGGGGATGGATCCGCCCAGAATTTGGTGTTGATATTCCTTCCAGAAACTAAATAAATGAGCTCTGGATCAAGGGGAGTAACAAAAGAAAAACATTTTCCCCCAACCAGTCAATAGGGGCCTAAAATTGGCACATGAAAGGTTGCAGATTAAAAGGGCCTTCAGAGAAACATCTAAATAACCCTTGGTAAAGATTTGAAAGATTCGTAAGGAGTTTGAAAAGGTTAATCATCCAAGATCAATCTGAGTTGACAGTCATCCGGCAAAAGCAGAACATTCACAGTTAGATCCAGTATAATACAAAATTGAAGTATTTGGATTTGTGGCTAGATGGAATGATTGGTTAAAAGGAGATACTTTGTAAGTTATCATCCTAGATGCATTTTAGTGATCCGGAAAGATCTCTCTCAGAAACAAAGAAAACAAGGCAACCAGAATAACCTAAGTTGTGTATTTATTGCAAAATGAAATTAGGGTTTGGCAAGAATAAAAGGGTTCTTTTGTTTGTCATTTGTACATTTGCATTCGAGAAGAAAAGAGAAGGAGCTCTACAACAAATTATCTCAAGCCTCTCAAAGATCAACTGCAGAAGTTGATTCTTCCAACAATCCGATCCAACTCATATCATGAACCCTAGAAGTGCAAGAGGTATTTTCCGCTCTTGAAAACCTCTCTCTGATTCTTTTGGAAGATGGCTACTCTGAATCTTGTAAAGATTACTGATAGGCCATGCCCTAAATTCAAGAAACATCCCTACAAGTCCCTAGAAGTTGATCCCCTAGGCGCATTTTCTAGCATTTCGCATGGGGTTTTGCATGTAGAAGATGTTAGGGCATACATTTATGTGAACATTGAAGAATTTGAGGAATCCAAGATGATGGATATCTACCACAAGTAGTTAATAGACGAATCATTTGAACACAAACCTCAGTACAAAGACATCTGGGATAAGCATTTCAGATAGTGCATCCATTTCCCCTATTTTGCAGAAGATGAGTGCGTCCGGTATGTTTTGAGCAAAGTCCATGACAACTTCATGTAGTTGAATAGACCATTTAAGATCACAAAAGATGCTATTAAAGCGGTAACCGATTTGCACTCATCTAGAGGGTTACTTGTTCTCAAATCGGTCAAAAACCAAACTGTGAGTGAAGCTACCAGATCAAAATTTGACAAGAGAGCAATGAAAATAGAAGATATCACTAATCTAGATATCAAGTTTGCCTCCATGATAATGAGCTACAAGATATATCACTCTAGCAGGGAAAATTTAGTACCTAGAACTACAATTTACATTGCTTATTAGATGCTAAGAGAAAATGTTGACTATGATCTTTGTGAGCTTCTCCTAAACCAACTATTAGAGAATTTGCAGAAAATAAAGAAAGATAAAAAGAATTCTTTCAAGTACGGTGGCTTGATACTTTGCCTATTCTTCTACTATATGAATGAGCTACTCGGAACTAGTGGCTGGACATGGAAAAATGACAGACCTGTTGCCATACAAATCAGGGATTATTTACATGCAATTGGTGATGCCAAGGCACAAAATGTAGCACTCTGGGGCTACTTCAAAAAATTTTAGAGTATGATGCAAGCTAGAGAGAGAATCCCCCAATCTCTAGTTGAAAATTATAAGGACACAGTATGCTTGATGGTAGAAACTTATCAATGCCTAATGGAGGCAGTGGAGCCAAGGATAGTCTAGATCATGCCAATGGGGTATGAAGTTGATGAGAAAATTCTAGAGCTGTATATTCAACACCTACTGAGTCCACCCAAGGACCTTAAGGTAGAAAGGTTTGGAACCTTTGAAGAGTTAAGTGTGAAGATTCATGTAGAGCTAAGAAAACTGGAAATGAAAAGAAAAGTGAGAAAAGAAGTAGAGGAGGTTGACAAAAGGTATGGCATTTCAAAAGAAGCACTTGATGCAAATAGAGAAAAACTGGAAAAGGTAGAGAAAGAGAAGCAAGATGCAGAAAAAGAAAGTGATCCGGTGCAAGCCCCTTCTTGGACTAGATCCTCCAAGAGCTCTACACCTGCCACCTCTAAGAGCCAAAAGGCATCAAAATTGGAAGTTAGAACATCCAGAAAGGGAGAGAAGAGAACTAAGACAAAGGCCACAAGGTCTTACACTAGTCAAAAGGATGATGAAGAGACTGAGTCAGATGAGGAGGTTAAGAAAATAAAGAAGAAGAAAGCATCTGGTGAACCCTCTACCGGTCTTAACAAGGAAGAAGAGGCAGAAGAATTCGTTGAAAGGCCTACTCTTTGCATTGATGATATCATCAAATCAACCACTATGGGAACCTAAAACCAATGACTAAATTTTATGATGAATATAATGAAACTGATCAGAAGATCTTGCAAGATGCCACAGTCAAGTATCTGAACATCTATAACAAAGCATTCATTGAAATTATATCTCTGATTCCTAAAAGTTTACAAAAGAAACTTGAAATAAGAAAGAACAATGCCATGGCAAAAGACCTAGAAATTTGGGAGCATATTGTCATCCAACTCTATCCCTCCATCACTCCAAAGCAAATAAGCATGATCTTCAAAGATTGCAAGGATGAGTTCCAGAGCAAAACTAGAATGAATAAGCTTATGCTCGGAGAGACTGATCAGGTGGCTAAAGAGATTGAAGAGATCCTCCAGAATGCCTATAAAAGATTCAATATTCCTGTTATAGAGGACTTAGGTGATGAACCCTCTGCCATGGATGACAAAGAAGAATCTATTGAGATAGTTGCAAAAGAGACAAAGGAGACAAGTAAAGAGAAAGCTAAGGACTTAGATTCCTTTGTTCCAGAAGAGGAAGTTCATGGAGAAGTAGACACCTCTCTTCCAGATCCCCCTACCAACTCTAGAACTAAAGAAGAACTAAGAAAAGAAGAGAAATCAAGTCAAGAAGAGGAGAAAAAGGCAAGAGAAAAAAGATCAAATAGAGAAGGTCTTTGTTGACACCTCTAAGGCCATAGAAGGAAAGGAAACTCTGTCTCTGGCAAGAGACACTACAGAAGCTGTTAAGGACTTTTTGACAAAAGAAATGATGGAATTGGATGAACTAGAGTTACTTCAAGGACCATTCAATTTTGATTCCCTCTCCCCAATTTAAACTATGAAGATAGCATCCTTTGCCCAAGCAAAGGCTAAAAAAAAACTTTTGAAGTCTCACATGGAAGACTGTGAGCTAATAGAAATTGTGTCCGGTGCATTGGAGAAAATCATGCCATCCGTCCAGAAGGATCTTTCGGCCTCTTCATCTAGTAACTTAAAATCTCTTGTTAATTCAATTAGCACACATTTTGATTCTTTGGAGAAGTCAGCTGAAGATAAAGTCTGGAAAGAGTTTTTGGGAAAGAGATTCTTTGAAGTACAAGGGCTAGTAACAAATGATAGGAGAACTATGGATATTAGGATAAAGAACTTAAAAAATACTCTTAAAGATGGTGGAGAAATATATAAATTTTGTTTATCCTGGTCTAAAGTGACAAAGGATATTGAGAAAAAAGTGAAAGAACAAGAGGGTAAACTGTCAAGTTTATCTCAAAGTTTTGATCCTCTTACCTCTTCCATAGTAAATCAAGAGTGTCAGACTATTGCAGTCACAAATGAAATAAAGAAGCTTGAGAAGGAGAAGAAAAATAGAATAAACAGGTTAAGTGAACTTAGAGGGATAATTATCCCTAAGTTAGAGGCCATGCATGAGGCCCTAACTAATACTCAGACCACAGCCCGTACCAGTGATCCAATAGATCTAAAGAGGGTAGACACTTTTGCATTCTTGTTGAGTGGTCACATCTTAATTTTTGATAGGATGAAGCAGAGTTAGGCAATAGAATTTGTCCAGTTGAAGACAACTTTTGCATATATACTTCAATATAGGTAAGTATACTATGTATATATATTTATGCGACCAAGTATAGATTTTTTTTAGAAATTTTGGTATGCAGATCCTACCCTTTTCCAATGATGTGAAAGGGGGAGTGAGGAGTAGTGAAAAATGAGGAATCCAGCTAAGGGGGAGCTCTGAAAAAGTGTACATTAGAATAGAGCATCAACCAAGGGGAGTATAGTGTGACAGTCATTTTTCACTACGTGTTGCCATCAATGCCAAAGGGGGAGATTGTTAGCAATAGACACTATATGGCTTCATGAGTGTTGTCATTGATGGCAACAAAATCCATCTCACACATCCTTAGGACATGGTGTGTCTATACCAAAAGTCATATTGAAGAGTATTTTGGTCTAGTGACCAAGAACATAGCATACAGCAAGGTCTGACAATCAGGTTCAGATCTCTTAGATGAAGTATCTCAGCAAAGTGCAGACTTGGGGAAGTCAATTAGTGTACTTTGACTGATACATTTTAGAGATTGAGCCTCTGGTGATGAAAGAGGGAAGAGATATGAGCACCTAAGTGTTGGGTTCCTATTTGGCAGAGTAGACTGAGGAAGAACTGACCGACAGAGCATCAGATTTTAATCCGGATGAGATATTGATGGTAATCAAGTTTCTTAAGTGATCATTCATGATTGGCTGACATAATTGATGACTTCTATAAGCATCTCTTTGATATGCATCACTTGGTAAGCAAGGATTCAACTGACAGACCAGAGTTTGGAAAAATATTGAGTATTCCGGATGCCGACTAGAAAGATGTTGAAATCCATTGTGTGGATATATATACCAGATGAATTTTGATGAGAAGTATTGTGTGGTGAGTTGTGAAGTGTGAAGAAAATTAGAGAGTAGTGTGGAAGCAGTAATACAGGTCTGGTATGTGATAGGACAACAACACCAAAGAAGAGGAAGAATGAAGTGCAGTAGATCAGTGTATTGAGCCTAACCAGAACTGAACCTCAGCATATGTGGATGCTTCTCATCAGTTCAAGTATCTTGTTACTTTCTTTGTACCTTGTAGATAGTAAGCCTCTTGTGAGTAATGTGCTCGAGCAGTGAGCCCTAATTGGCAAGTGCCATTTTGTACTTCTATTCTTTTAACAGAGAATACAATCTTGGGTTAGTCACCCTGTGGTTTTTCCCTTAACAGGGTTTTTCATGTCAAAATTATTATGCTATGTGTATTGACTTTGTTTCTACTTTCATGGTTATGGATGCTTATTTGTTTTGATGCTACACTAGTTATTAAGGACAAACAGAAAGTTAAATTAATAAAGATAACTGATTCACCCCCCCTCTCAGTTATCAATAATAGGGTGGAGAGGACATATTCTCTGAGTTATAAATCTTTGGCTTTGGCTACTTCCTTCCTCATTTCCAGTATTTTCCTTAAACTTTTAGGAAGTTCTTGTAAAATTTCTAGTAGAGTTCTATTGAATTTATTCAAGTCTATGATGGTGGCATCTTCCAATATTTTCTTATTTGCTTGATCAAAATTATCATAATAAACTTTGATAGGCATTAGATTTCCATGAATAGTAATTATTTTAAAAATTTCATCAACTATCATAGAAACCTTACTAGTTCCTTTCTTTTTACTTGCCTTTTTTCTTCTGGAAGGCTGGTCCTTAGAAGCCTTTAAAGTCTTGGCTTTCTTGGATCTCATCTCTTTAACTTCTTCATCTGTCTCTGTCTCTTCATCATCTTTTATGCCCACATACGTTCTTGTGGCCTTTGTTTTCTTTCTCTTACTTCCTTCACCAGATGGTCTGTCTTCTGGTTTTGTAGGTTTAGGGGGAACAGAAGTAGCAGTAAAGCTTCTAGTATTCCTTGAAGTGGAGGATGGTTCCACTGAAGCATCTTCTTATTTCTTGTCCTGCTTTTCTTTTTCAGCGTTTTCAATTCTTTCCCTATTTTTCTTCACTGCTTCCTTGGTTAGTCCAATGCTCTCAACATACTTTTCAACTTGGTTTTGCACTTTCCTTTTGGTCTCTGGCTATCTGAGCTCCACATGCAATTTTAGACTTAGCTCCTTGTATGTTCGAAACCTTTCCATAGATGTGTCTTTTGATTTGCTCAGGAAATGTTGAGCATACATTTCCTAAACTTTATCATTGACCTCATAACCCATTAGCATAATCCATACGGTTCTGGGTTCCACAGCCTCCATTAGGTACTGATCAGTGTCAATCATAAAACATATTTCATTATCATATTTTTCCACAACTAACTTAGGGATTCTCTCTCTTGCATGCATCATACTTTGAAAGTTTTTGAAGTAACCCCAAATGGTTGTCTTCTGAGCTTGGGAATCACCAAGGCTAAGTAGATGATCTTTTATTTGCCATGCAACTAGCCTATCATTTGTCTAGTGCACACCTTAAACTCCAGGCACTTCATTCATAAAATAGGAGAACACACATATAATCAAGGAACCATACTTAAAGGTATTTTTCTTATCTTTCTTTATTTTGCTCAAATTCTCAATCAACTGATTTTGTAGTAGTTCACATAGGTCATAATCAACATTCTCCTTCAACATTTGATAGGCTGCATACATTGCAGTTCCAAAGACAAAATTTTCCCTGCTAGATTGGTAAATCTTGTACCCAATCACCACGGAGGCAAATTTAACATCTGGTTCTATAATATCATTGATGGTCATTGCCCTTTTGTCAAACTTGGCACTGGTTGCATTAGTCACTGTCTGGTTTTTCACAGCTTTCAGCATGGGTAATCCACCAGTTGAATTTAACCCAATTACAATCTTGATAACATCCTTTGTAATCTTAAATGGTTTTAATAGCCATATGAACTCATCATGTATTTGGCTCAAGATATATCGAACCCATTCATTCTCATCAAATGTCAGAAATCTAATGACTTGCAAAAAATGTTTACTTTAAAAAAAAAAAAAATTGGTTTCAATTTATAGCTATCATCCCTTATGTAGTTGTTAAACAAATCCAAGAGTTTTAGGTTTCCAAATTCATCAATGCTATAGTGGATGTATGCCCGAATATCCTCAACATGAAGTATGCCATATGGAACTCCAGAAAATGCACCTAATGGTTCAACTTCAACTGATTTATATGGATGCTTCTTAAATATTGGTTGGGGCCTTTTAGTTACGTCAACAACTAGAGGTGTAGCCATCTCAATAGATTTTAGATTCAAGGCTTTACAGAGAAGTACCTTTTTCTTCTGTGGGGTTAGGGTTGATCAATTGTTAGTTGAATTCACTCTTCGTGCTTCAATTTATGGATTTGTAGCTCAGATACTCTTCTTCTTGTTTCCTTCAAATGTAAAGTGATTCAAATGCATGACCAAGTGACCTTTTATCATCTGTAAAACCTAATTCGGCATTGTAATAAATGTGTTGCCCTAACTTCATTCAGTTACTCTATTTTTGAACAGTTCTTCATGAATCACTCTACAAATTTCCATATCAACATCTTGTCTTCCAGAAATCCTTCCAAAGTTTCTAAAACAATTTAAAATATCTTCTCTCATTGTGCCATATCCAAGCACCCACTTACTGGCTGGGGGAATTTGATTTTCAATGCAGCTCCCCCTGAGCTAGAGCTCCTAATTCAATTCCCAGAGGAATTATTAGCACCAGATTTCGGTGCAGACCCATTACTATTGTTCACAATTATTTTCTTGACCCATGTCTTGCTCATTTCATTCTAGATCTCATTCACATCAATTTTTAATTTTTCTTTGTCATGTCTCTTCTCATCCAGTTTTCTGTTTACCAGACCCCTTCTTTCATTAATCCTACTTCTGCATAATCTTGCAATATGACCAGATTTATTGTAATTAAAGCACACAACATTTCTTTGCTTATATACTTGATTTCCTCTTGATCTGCACTAATTAGCCATGTGTCCAAATCCATTGCAAGTAAAATAGTAGCCATTGAAAGAATTTCCATTAGAGTTATTCATTATCCTACTTCTACACTCATTAGATCTATTACCATACCTCTTCAACTTGAAGCATTGACCGAAGAAGGATGGACCATTTTGATTTACTCTACTTCTACACTGAGTAGCTTTATGGCCAAATTTATTGCAGTTGAAATAATTTCCATTGAAGGATGGGTATCTTTGAGCATTTGGCTATCTTATCAGAGGTCTTCTAGGTCTGTTTCTTCCATTTCTTGATTGAAAAATTCTTTGTCCAGATCTAGAGCTTTCACCTTTCTCATATCCAGGACCATGCTTGTCATCAATCTTTTTATGTCCTTCGAGCAGTGCTTCAAGTTTAGTTGAGCTTATTTTGAACTTCTCCTTGTATTCATTTGCAACTTCTAGGTCATTTTTGAGAATGACAATTTGCCTTTCAAGTTCTCTTTCATTGCCTTTGCTTTCTTGTAGGTTAGACTCTAGATGGCTAGCTACTCTATCCAATCTACAACATTCTTTAGTTCTTTCTTTTAGAGTTTGATTTAAATCTTCTTCAATCTTCTTCCTTTGCTCAATTTCTTTGGTTAGCCTCATTGCCCTAGATTCCATCTCAACTTTCAGAATAGCAACTTCTTTTGACAAATTTTCACACTCCTTACTCTTTTCTTCCAAGGCTTCATTCATGTCATTTTCTTCAGTTAAACTGGATAATAGTAGATGTAGCTCCTTTCTCTTTTCCATAGATTTCTCAATTTATCTTTTAACATTTCAATGGTATCATCAACATCTTTAAGCTCATCTTTCAAATTAGATACTTCTGCTTTGGACTGACCAAGATCTTCTAGGGCCAACTAAAGTTGATCTTTGAGTGAACCCATTGAAACTCCTAAGATCTTTCCTCAAGCTATTAGGCTTCTTTCAAGGAACCTTGCTCTGATAATACCAATTGTTGGAATTAGTTAAGACAACTAAGAGGGGGGGTGAATCAGTTGTCACACAATTTAAGCTTTTCTACTTTTAATCTTCTTTTACAACTTATAATCAAATTAATGATATAACCATTACAACATCAATCAATAATACATTAGAAAAAACATAAATAACATACTTGACACCAAGATTTTTGACGTGGAAACCTGGTTAAGGGAAAAACCACGGTGGGGGTTAATCCATAAAGATTAGACTCTGTTAAAAGTATTACAAAGGGGAATGTACATGCATTCAAGCTCACTGCCTACAGAAGGCTCACTGCCTACAGAAAGATCACTACCTACAGAAGGAAGATTACAATGAGTTTAGACTGATAATTAGCATCTACCAATGCAAGGATTCAGTTTTGATTAAGCACAGAATATTGACTTGATACACTTCATCTTTGTTCTCTCCAATTTACTACTCTGCCATAATCTAGTCCTCAGATCTCTTCCTTTTTGTACTCCTATCTGCCCTTTTTGCACTCACTCCATTTGCTATATATATCCACCTCAAGAAATTCAATCACTTTCTGTCACCCTAGTGAAGAAATTAGCAAACAACACAAATACTTTGTTATGTCGGCTGAATCCATACACCAATGTTGATGCATACCAGAAATAACACTTTAAGGTCACCATTCATATCAGTCATTAACATTATATTGCATATACAACTCACCAAAACATTTCTACTAGATCTGCATAAGGATCTAACATAGGTCAGCTTGTCCTTTACTGAACTGTTTTGTCATATTAGGACCCAGTACTTAGATGCTCATAACTTTAATCCCCTTGTCACCGGAGGTTGACATCTTAGATTTAGATTATTCTGATATTCCTCTATACTGCATCAAATACGCAACACACAATGATTGACTGGACAAATCCACTGACCAAAATACTGAACTCTACCATATACTCTATTCTTGTCTATCTAGATTTGACAAATCATGAAACTGACTTCTGGTATGATTTGATACTGCATTGCGGATGTGTCGAATGAACTTAGTTTCCATCAATGACTGTATATCAAAAAAATTTGAATTTGTAAATGGAAATGATCAAACAATGAAATGCATAACCTAAACCTAAATCATTCAATACCTCAAAGATGCAAGATGAGCTTGATTGATTGATCAATTTGTTGTGTTGATTGCTCAATTCCACAACATAACATTGATAAGGAGATAAATGATGGAAGATAGATGCAAGATAGATGGATGAAAGATGGATGATGACTTGAGATGAAAATTTGGCAAAGTGAGGTTGCATGAATAAGAATCATGAATTGTTCAAATCCCCTAATCTCTTCTCTAATCTCCTCTAATCTCCTCCCAAATGGCTCAAGAAAGGCTTGCTTTAAAGGATGGGCTTGGTTCAAATGAATGGCTAGGATCAATTAGGGCTTTAGAGGAAATGGATGGATATGATTAAGTTAGGTTTCCTTGCACATTAAGAAATTGTAGTCAATTGACATGTGTCAAAGGAGGATAAGGCTCATATGCGACCATGTACACAAATACTAAAATTAGGTCCCATTAGTTGTGCATGTGAAAGATTTTAAATAAAAGTTGTACTACCACACATGATTGAATTGAGAGATGGAAAAGTGTCAAAATGTGATGAAAGGTGAGGACTTAATTCAAATAGAATATTTGAATTAGTTAGGATATGAGTTGGATATTAGTTAAATAAATAAAATTTATTTAATTAATTGGGAAGATGATTAGGATAGGATTGGGATATGATGTGGAAATTAATTAAATAAATAAAATTTATTTAATTAATTGGAAAGTGGGATTATGAATGTGAAATTAATTAAATAAATAAAAATTATTTAATTAATTGTCTAAGTGGGATAAGGATGGGATTTTAATTAAATAAATAAACTTTATTTAATTAATTGGCTAATAGATAAGTGGGATTAAGAGTAGGATTTAGGACAAAATGCTACATGATGTCAAAGATAATGTTTTTAACTAGGTGTTGCAAGACATGGACAAATTTAGGTGTCTACATTTTGCCCCTCTTTGAGATGATATTTGAGATGATGAGCTTTATGTCAAGTAACATCATTTCAAAAAAGTTAAGGTATGGATAGAGGAAAAGGATAGGCTGAAGAAATGAAATGATGGTGATGGAAAGGATAGGTTGATGATGGAAAGATAGGATGATGATGGCCCCTCGAGAGGATAGGCAGGTTGGACAAACATGGGTATGCTCTCAAAAAAAAATGGCATAGACTGTGAAAGATAGAGGAAATGGATAAAAGAAAGGATGATGCATTATGCTGCAATGAATGTGAGCAACCATGATGTTTGATATAGCACTAGATGTTATGTACCAAGGTATAAGGAACTAGGGTGACGATATGTCTCGTGCCCCAGCATAATACAACCTTGTCAAGATACATGATGTGAATATTAGTTGGATTGATACGGATGTGATACAAATGCAAGATAAAATGATAACACACACATGCAAGAAAGCATATAGAAATAATACAAAAACAAACAAGGTATTGTCCCTGTCAAGCTATAAACCAATGATTGGTTGTTGATTGATGATAGTTGAGAGTGTTGTCATGGTGGGGAAATCTATATCCCTAGATCAACACAAGGTTGTTGGCTGAGATGGTTGACTGATTAGCTGATTGATTTGGCTTACAACAAGGCTAGGATCAAGACCATGGATTGCATTTGGATAACTTGGTGTGATTGATTAATTTGATTGGTATGGATTAATGATTGACTTGCATTTGGATCATTGCTTGAAATTATTTGAGGATGAGAAAATGATGGATGGATGATTTGATGGATGAAGATTGATTAAGGATCAGAAGAAGTGATGATTGATTGATTTAAGGAAATGGATTGATTGAATGATATATTGATTGGAATAAGTTTTTTATTGATGATGTAGAAGATAGATGATAAGAAATGATAAGAGGAGAAAGAGGAAACATTGTTTGTACCTGAATATGGGCACTTCCTTTGTACTCTAGACTACCTACATACCTTGTATCCATGGGATCAAGGCACTTAATGATGGAAATGAGATGTACTTCTAATGGTTTTGATTGATGAGATGATGAAATTCGATTGATTGGGATTGATGAAATGTTGAAGATGTGATGATATGTGGTGGATTGAGCTTCTTTTGATTTGTTGGAGTATTGGATTTATTTTGATGGTTGGCTTGATGTGCTTTAGTTTTGATGTTTGCTATTGCTGGGTTGATTGTTTTGATGATTGGATTGTTTTGAATGATGATAGTGATGGTGTGATGATTAGAGTGTCCACTCAATCTAAGCATAAGAATGTGTTCGCAGTGTGCTCAAAGGATGTAAAACAAACAAGGTATTTCCCTTGTCAAGTCATAAACCAATGATTGATTGTTTGATTGATGATGATAGATAGTGTTGTCATTGCGGGGAAAGCTATATCCCTAGATCAACACAAGGATGTTGTGGGAACGATATATCCCATTGATGATGATTGATTTGGCTCATGACAAGATTAAGATCAAAAACTTTGTTGATTTGATTGGATAATGTTCCTTGATTAATTAGCTTGCTTGATATGGATTAGTGTGACTTGGATTTAAGATCATTGCTTGGATTGATTTGATTGTGTATACACCTAAAAATGACATGACTCTACTTAAATAAATATTTTAAATATTTATTTCATCTTCACATTCCTCTATCAATAAATAATATATTTATCTATTTATTTGATTCATCTCTTCTCATTTAATTAAATAAATTATGTTTATTTAATTAATTGAATTCACCTACATCAACTTCATTCTTCTAAATAATTAAATAATTTTAATTATTTAATTAAAACCTTTTATTCTTCCAAATTTAAATAAAATGCAATTTTATTTAAATAAAATCTAAAATCTCCACAAAATTAAATATATTTTTATATTTTATTTATTCCTCTCAATTATCTACAAAATAATTAAATAAATTCATTTATTTAATTATGCTTTCTTATCTTCTCAAAAATCTTTCTTATATTCTAAAAATACATTCCTCTTATCATACAAAAGCAAAAGCAGTTTTAATGCATCTTTAGAGCAAACTTGCTCTTAAATTAGAAATAAATTCTAATTTAAGAAAATAAAAAATCATCCTCATCAACAAAGTAGTTAACTCAAAAAAGTTGCTTTTTGAATGACACATGTCTTTCTTCCATTTGTTTCACGATCCTCAACAATCCTCCTCTGTTGATCTTCTCTTTTCTTCTCAACCATTGATCTTCTTCCACACAACTCTATAAATACAACATCTTTTTTCATTTATCATCCATCATTTGAGCAAACTTATGCTGTAGAAATACAAGCGTGCCTTTGGCATCCCATCTCACATAGCACTTCATAGCCTCCATCATTAGTATGTTGATGCTCATCTTCAATCACACAAATATCATAGCCATTATGTCTTTGTCATCTTCAATAAGCAAGGGAGCATACGCTTCTGAGGGCTTCATATTTATCAAGATCAAGAACAGATAGGTGAATAAGGGAAGATGCAAGGTAAAAGGTGTAAGTATCTTCTCTATTTTACTTTAAATATATCTTTTATCTTCAGATTTCATTAGTGTATTGGGTTTCTTATTTAATTTTGATTAATCCACATTTCCCCATCACATTTTGGCACCCACCGTGGGGCCCTTGCCCCTTTTTCTAATCCAAATATGAGTTCTCTTGTAGACAGGTTTCGTACAGATGTCGTATAGGTTTTTGACAAGTTCATCTGGTGCATGCACTCTTTGATTTGATGCATTTGACTCCTATCGTGATGCACACAGTACTTCGGCGCATTCAAACTTTAAACCAGCACTTCTGTCCTCTACTTCGGCGCTTATGGTTGTCTAGTGCATCCATACCCTAAGACGGCATTCTTGTCCTCTACTTTGGCGCTTACGGTCATCTGATGCATATACCTCTCCAGACGGTGCTTATACTCTATTTTACGACGCATTTATCCATTTAATGCATTTGCATTGCATTGTAGCGCTTTTGACACCTGTCTTAGCCATTTTGTACAATGGTGCATGCAAATTCTATTTCTGCGTATTCAGACTACATTGCGGTGCTTGTGTTCTGCACTCTATTTTTAGGGTTTTTGTCTGATTTTTATGTTTAAGATAACAGTTGTTTTGCAGGGTTAGTGGCTAGATAGATCATTTAGCTGCTTTGTTTAGTTCATTTAGACTAATTAGGGAAAAAGTAAACAAGTGCATGCATTCAAATTTCACATAGCCTTTAACTAGGAAGAAAGTAATTGAACCATTGCTATATCTACATATTGCTATCTTCTTTAGATTAAATTGTTGCTATCTCAAATAAATGAGAATGAACATTGCTATGTCTTAAACACTTCCAAGTTAACAACCACATGAGTGCACAAATAGAATATCCCATTAAGTTTTTCTACTTTTAACTAGGTTTGGATTAATCAGTGTATTCTATGACTGTGAATGACAATAGGCTTATGCTCTCCCCTTAACTAGGTGACCAAAACTCTAGACTTGTCATTCCATTTGTTTAACCTTTAGAGGGGCCTGCCCTTGGATGCACACCTGTCCAAGTGGGAACGACCCTAAGTGGTAACAGGCTAAAGCCAAGCCCTACCAATACACTTAAAATGAATTGTACTTGAGGTGATAACCTCCTGCAACGAGTGCTATTGTGTTACACCGATGTCTAACCTCCCCCAAAACCCTCTAAGGCGTAACCCTTAGAGGCTGGGAGACTCCATAATAGAGAGTAGTGCCACCGCATGCGTAACCACTTGAACGGTTACCCTGACTAAGAAACAATTGTTTAGTAAGCCAAAATCCCCTATTTGTTGATGCAAAGGGTGGACCTCTTGAAGCGGCCTCGATTCATGTGACTCTTAGTAGAGGTACCAGGGACAATCCTAAGGTTCGGTGGGGGTACAAGCCTAAGGAAACCTAGATTTGGTATGCATAAGAAGTGAGTGCCATGGAGGGGAGCCAGTGCTACCAGATCTTGGAGCTACATGCTTTGAGTTTGCACAGCTAGAGGATTCAATGAATATTGTCCTATCCAGCCTAGGGTGTACTTGTTTTTGAGTCAAAATAGTCCAAAAATACAAAAAAATAACAAAAGATAAAAATCATGAATAATTCTATGTGTTTACTATGTTTTTGCCATAATTGAACATCAGAATTCTCAGAAACACCAAGTTTTTCAAACCAAAAAAAAGAAAAAATCCTGAAAACATTCCAAAATTTTGCAAAACCAAGACAAAAACTAGAATTGCGCATCTAAAATGACTTACAACGCATTCAAATCCTATTGTAGCGCATTTGAAACAAAACCAAAATTACGCATTTGCCCCGACTAGTGGCGCATTTGCTAAGACTTGCAGTGCTTTAAATTCTGTTACAACGCATTTGAAAAATAACCATTGTTGCACATTTGCTTCTGCATATTCAAACTAGAGAACTTTTCCATACCTTCCAAGAGCAAAAATTTCAACTTTTCATAAACCATTTCAAATCTATCTCAGTTTTCCAAAATCTGACTAAAATCTTGCAAGGCAACCATCTTCCCTCTTCTTCCATACCATAACTGTTCTACATCATCCAAATCTTGCGATTTTCTCTTCCAAAAACCCAACAAGATTAGAACCAAGTTATTCTTGATCGCATCACATCTCAAACAAAACCTAGTGAGTCTCCCCTATCAAGCATCACTTATCCTTCTCTATCGAAACTCCACTAGTGGATTGTGCTAGACTAGTCCACATCAAGCAAACGGATTCCTATCATCCTTACTTTGACTAGCAGTTTGCACACCCAACTTTGTTTGACACCAACTAGATCTAAGGAGAACCTTGCTAAAATCTTGTCACCTTCTAGCACCTTGCTCAAATTTCACTTCATCCCATCTCTAGTCGCCACTTGCAAGGTCTTAACATGATCTCAAAAACAAAAGTAGATTGAAATGGCTAAGAAAATCCTTTCAGACGATCATGAAAGTGATGAAGAAATTTCCATGGAAGAGATCCTTCAAATGTAGCATAACCCAAAATTCCAACGCTATTGGAAAAGATACTTGCCCAAGACCCTACCAAATTCTTTTTACACCTAGCAAATCTAGGAGTCAAGCTCCCTAAGGATTATGGCATAGAGGCTCTCAAAGAAACTGAGGGAAGTAGACATGAGGAAGAAACACCTTTAGACAAAAGAAAAACAAACACTAATGCTACGGATGCCCTAACTCTAATGAACCAATGAATCCGAGCTTTACAACAAGAGTTCATAGACATGAAAATAGAGGCATCGACTAAACATTACACCCTAGAGGATATTTCACCATATCCTTTTGATAGGACCTTGATCATGATTCCTTTCCCCTCAAAATTTGAGATACCAAAATTTGATAAATATCGAGGAAAGGGTGATCCAAGGGACCACATTAGGGAGTTCAATGTTGCTTGCCTTGAGGTCACGCATAATGACACTTACCTTATGTGACTATTTCCATGGAGCTTGGGAGGACAAGCCATGGAGTGGTTTTCTAGACTACCACCTAGCATTAAAACATTCAATGAACTTGTTGACAAATTTGTCACCCACTTCTCTTACAATATTGAGCACGACACCTCAATATTGGATCTTTGTAACACCAAACCAAAAGGTGGGGAATCTTTCACTACCTTCTTACAAAGATGGAGACAGTTAGCAAGCAAGTGTCTGTACCAAATGCCCAAAAAACAAATGTTGGAGATGTTTGTGCACAACTTACAAACTGACTTGAGCTATCAGATTCAAATCCAATGTCCTACTTCATTTAGCAAGGTCATTGATATGGGTCTCATCATTAAAAAAGCTCTAATTGCCAAAGGTCAAATCAAGCTATATAAAGACACTCCTAGCACTAACACCATCAATGATAAACCAAGATTATGGATGAAAAAAAAAACATTGTGAATGATGGGTTGGTGGATGCCAAGAATGCAGCTCCCAAACAACTAATTTTCAATTTATCAGCTCCTCAAAACAAGCCCCCACAAAACAAACCAAGGAACACTGAATCTCGGTTTACCAACTTTCAACCTAGGAGAAAGTTCACACCTTTGGGCAAATCATTAGAAAATGCCCTACGGAAGCTAATCACAAACAAGATCATAATGCTTCCCACTGTGCGGGAGTATGAACCTAAGGTCAAACCTCATTGGTGGAATGACAACGAATTCTGTGAGTTTCATCAAAATTGGGGGCACAAAATCAATGATTATATAGCACTCAAACACATGATCCAAGACTTGATAGAAAAAAACAAGATATCCATTAATGTACATACATCTAACAGTGATCATCAAGCATTCAAGGATCCTCTTCCCAACTATGAGCAGGGAGGACCTTCTAACAAAAATAATGGTGGCTCTAACAATGCAAATTACACAAACGTCAGCTTTGACTATGTGGTTAACCATATCTCAGAAGGTGATTCACACATCAATGTGATCACTATCAACAAAGATCTAGATTGCAATGTTACCACCCACAGTAATAGAGTCACTCTTAGAGGAGCCTCCTCCACTCCGGCCAATCAGTACAGCATCTTGGATCAGCTACATAAGACATCTGCACATATCTCCATCCTTGAACTTCTGCGTCTATCCCCGTCTCATAGGGCCATTCTTGACAAAGCCTTAGTAGAAGCCTTCGTTCCCATGAACCTTACTGAAGAGCAATTCCAAACCATGGTAGGTCACATAACCTCGCCTCATTCCCAATCATTCACTGAAAAGGATGATATGTCAATCACTTAACCCCATAACACCTCTCTTCACATTGAAGCCTTCATACACAAACACGAGATAAAGAGGGTCCTAATCGATGGAGTAGGTTTGAATATTTGTATCTTGAAGCTAATCCTTACATTAGGGTTTTCAGAGAAGGCTATAGATCCAAAAAAGAAAATAACTATCAAAGCCTACGATGAGGAGGAGAGAACTTCCAAGGGAATTGTTACTTTACCTATCAGAGTAGGACCTGTAGTCAAAGATGTGTCTTGTCAAGTCCTTGATATGGAGATAGCATACAACATTCTTCTTGGGAGACCATGGATACATGCTTTGAAACTAGTTCCTTCAACATACCATTAGTATATCAAGTTCCCCTATGAAGGTCAAGAGATCACTATACAAGGCAACCCCAATCTGTTCTAGTATTGCAACTCCATTCAGCCTAAACTTGAAGTTGTGATCCCAAATAACCGTGCTTCTTCTTCATCCTCATCTCATATTAACCCAGCTTCACTTGCTTCAACTTTAGAAGCTGCTCAACCTAAACTCGAACTCAAAGATAAGGGTTTGGGTGAGTACACAATCTCCCAATCCCTCTTCTTGGCACAACTCCCCCTATCTCCAAGATCATATGGGAGACCTACTTTGAGAAAACCCAAAGTAGATAAAGATACCAAAGGACCATTTGTCAAATGGGGAAGCCTTGAAGATGAAAGTGATGAAAAAGATATCCTACAATGGTTATAAAAGGATGAAGGCAGTTCATCAACACAACATGACCATCCCACTATACAAACTGCATAATATGGTCAAGGTTTCCAAATGCTACAAAGAATAGGATATGAAGGACACGGTCCACTAGGCTCAAGAAAGGATGGCATCACTGAACCCATCCAACCTCTAACCTTGATAGCCCAAGACACTACAGGGCTAGGATATACCAGAGCATCAAGAAACAACAGGGGAAATAAGAATAAGGGTAAACAACTAGAAACATCTAGCAATCTAGTGGAGCAAATTCAGCAAATGCAACTTCTTCATGGGAGTGAAACTAATTCAAATGAATATGAGTGGGATAGTCTATCGGAGCTATCTTGTGATGAAAAGGATATCAATGTTGTCCACGAGTATGACCCAACCCCTGTAAATGAGAGACAAAGTCCAAGGGCTAGGCAGCTAGAGTTCGTACCGCACAATAACGATAGTGAAAGTCGTGAGGAAGGAATGATACCCCCCTTGACAGATCTACTAATAGAGAGTACCATCACAAACTTTGTCTATTCTTTTAATAACTCTATCCTAACCATTAACGCCATTGAACCAGACCAACCCAATGATCCACTACCTTTGGTGCACCCTGAACTCATAGATTGGGACCTATAAGACACTACCCCTGAGCTTGATACCTTTGAGAATGATGAATCCATTATAGACTATCTTGAGCTTAGAGGTCATATACCCGCAGGGGACCACAGAGCTGGCTATGCTATAGAACTCGATGAGAAGGCCTATTTTGGTGAGAATGCCAAGCCTTTCAGTCTCAAAAATCGCAAAATGAAAGAAAGATCTAATGGTGAAAATTGCTCTATGGCAGTGTTAGATCATGAAAATAGTAAAAATAAAGATGTATCCAATGGTGAAAACCTTTCTGAGGTGCCAAAGGATGAAAGGCTTGACCCTCTACCCAATCTTACACATCAGGAGAGATCTTCAATCTTGATAGAACTAGCAGAAGCAATCAGCGTTAGCACAGGTGATGATCCTAGAATGGTCCACATGGCAAAGGCTTTAACAGAACAAGAAAAACTAGCATTTACTGACTTCTTCAAAAGGAAACAAATCAACTTTGCTTGGACATATGCAGACATGCCAGGGCTAGATCCAAATCTTATAATTCATCATTTATCTTTAGCTCCAAGAGCTAAACTAGTAAAACAAAAACTTAGAAAGATGCACCCGCATGTGGCCCTCATGGTGAAAGAAGAACTAAAGAAACTCTTAGATGTCAGATTTATCAAACCAATAGACTATCCTAAGTGGGTTTCAAACATAGTACTAGTGGCTAAACTGGATGGCAGAGTCCAAATATGTAATGACTTCAGGGACCTGAACAAGGCTTGTCTAAAAGATTATTTTCCACTACCAAACATTGACATGATTGTAGATCTAACGGCAAGGCACACTATGCTATCACTAATGGATAGTTTTTCTAGATATAACCAGATAAAGATTGCACCTGAAGACCAACACAAAACTACATTCACATGTCCTTGGGGCACCTACTGTTGGTGTGTAATGCCATTTGGTTTGAAAAACGCCGGTGCAACATATCAGAGAGCCATGACCACAATCTCCCATGACATGATGCACACTATAATGGAAGATTGCATTAATGACATTCTAGCAAAATCACTCACCAGAGACGGATACCTAGTAGTATTGGACAAGATCTTCAACAAACTGGAAAAATTTAATGTGCACCTCAATCCGAAGAAGTGTGTGTTTGGAGTTACATCAGGTAAGCTACTAGGATACATGGTGTCTGCAAATGGAATCAAAGTTGACCCAGCTAAAGTGAAGGCCATCATGGAAATGCCGCCTCCTAAGAATCTCACATAGCTAAGGTCCCCACAGGGTAAACTACAATCTATCAGAAGGTTCATTTCTCAATTGGCAGACAAGTGCCACCCATTTTCTCACCTTCTACATAAGAATGTCCCTTTCAAATGGAATGATTCATGTGAACAAGCATTTCAACAATTAAAAGAATACCTAATGAAGCCACCTATGTTGATGCCACTGATTTAGGGTAAACCATTGTTACTATACATCTCAGCTACACCAACAGCTCTGGGAGCTCTCATTGTACAAAAAAACTATGACGGCAAAGAAGAAGCAATATACTATATTAGTCAAACACTTTTTGGGTATGAATTACAATACATGCCAATCGAAAGAGCATGTCTAGTAGTAGTATTCACCTCACAAAAGTGGAGACATTACATGTTATCACACTCTGTTAAACTGGTAGAAAAGATTGACCCACTCAAGTACCTACTCAACAAGGCAGCCTTAACAGGTTGATTGTCCAAATGGGTCATGCTTCTCAGTGAGTTTGGTATCGAATATGTAGACAGGAAAGCAATCAAGGGCCAAGTACTTGCAGATAAACTGGCAGATGCACCTCTCACATATGATAGCCCTCTAAGCTTTGAATTTTTAGATGAGTCTATCTTTCACATAACCATAACAATCTGGAAAATGTACTTCGATGGATCATACACTCAGCAAGGATCAGGGGCAGGCATCTTATTAATCACACCTAATGGAGACACCATTCCTAAATCATACAGAATAATGTTTACTTGCACTAATAACGTGGTAGAGTATGAAGCCCTGGTCATCGGTATCAAGCTAGTAGTTGAATGGAATATTAAAGAGCTTCAAGTGTATGGCGATTCACAGCTAGTCATAAATCAAGTGAATGACTACTACCAGACAAAAGATGAGAAATTGATCCCTTACAAACAAATGGTAGATGACTTCAAAGAATACTTTGTCAAGATCTCTTTTGAGCAGATACCAAGGATTGAGAACAAAGCTGCAGATGCCATGGCAATGATTGCATCTATCCTCGATGTTCTAGATAATCAATCACGTTATGCATTCTTGGTAGAGCCAGTGTCCTGTCCTGCATATGACACCCCTGAATCCCACATCATTTGCCATATTGTCAGAATTGATTCCCCCCTCTATGGAAAAATATTTGTCTATCTCAAAGAGAATACCCTCCCACCCGATCTCTCCAATAACCAGAAATGAACCTTCATCCATCAGGCATCCTGGTATGCCATTGTTGCCAATACCCTATATCACAGAGGTCTCGATGGTACTCTCCTTAGATGTCTCGATAGTGAGGAATATAAAACCGCCCTGAGTGAAGTGCACAATGGTATATGTGGGACCCACTCTAGTGGCCCTACCCTGGCCAAGAAACTCATACGCATGGGATACTACTAGCCAACTATGAACAAGATTCCTATCATTTTGTAAAGAAGTGCAAAAAGTGCCAAATCCATGGAAACTTGATACATGCACCAACATAGGAGCTATAGCTGTTAACAACTCCTTGGCTGTTCTATCAGTGGGGACTCAACTTAGTGGGAAAGATTCACCACTCTTCATCCAGTGGCCATAAATTCATAATCATTGCCACTAAGTACTTCACGAAGTGGATTGAAGCCGTGCCCTTAGGCAACATCATAGGAAAGTAGATTGCCTCTTTTATCCTGAACTATATCATTTGTCGTTATGGTGTCCCTTTGTCCATTATCACGGATAATGGATGACCCTTCAAAAATCAAGATGTTAGGGAACTATGCGACAAATTCCATATTCAACACCACTTTTCAACCCCCTATTACACCCAAGGCAATGGCTAGGCAGAGGCATCAAATAAAACTATCCTGAAGATCCTAAAGAAGACTGTCAATGATGCTAGCTGTGATTGGCATGTTCAACTAAATCCAGTGCTATGGGCCTACCACACAAGGATCCGCACACCCACAGGTGCAACGCCATACTCCTTGGTCTATGGATCTGAAGCTATCTTTCCCATTGAAGTCGAGATCCCATCCTTGCGAGTTTCTTTAAAAGGCCTCATATCTGTTGAAGAGTACAGAGTGACCAGACTTCAAGAGTTAGAGCTGCTCGAAGAGAGAAGGAAACAGGCCTTTAACCACCTAAAATCATATCAGAAATGCATGTCTAGAAGCTACAATCATAGAGTAAAGCCCTGAGTACTCCAAGTCGGTGACCTAGTCCTAAGAGAAAATCCCAGAAATCAGCAAGATAGAGAAAAGAAAGGAAAGTTTGAACCTAAATGGTTGGGTCCCTATGTCGTCATCGCAACTTATGGATCAGGGGCATATCAATTGGCTACATCCAAAGGTGAACTATTTGATGATCCTATCAACAACATGCACCTTCACAAATTCTACACCTGAAAACCCCAATGTAAGGGAGTCCTGAAAAAATCCAAAAAAATTGAAAAAATGATAAAAAATAGAACAAAAAAATTAAAAAAATTGAAAAATAACAAAAAAAAGTGTCCTCTATTGAAAACCTAGCAAACAGGCACCTTAGATAGGTACCATGATAAAAACCTAGCAAACAGGTGTCATGTGTACTTTTGGCTTCCGTGCAAATAAAAGAAAGTGGTGAAAACCTAGTAAACAAGCACTATCTACGATAAACCACTTCCTCCATCTATTGTGACTTCGTATCTCTTGTGTCCATAATGTCATTCATCTTGAACCGGTCCTTTGAACCTGTTAGCACAGTAAAAATTTCAAAATTTTACTATTTCCTTACTCCATCATATTTGAATAAACCCTAAGGAATATCCCAAAAGGACCATAATATAAAATTTTTGTATCTCATAAAATGTCTAGGGATGAGCAGTGTAAAATTTCATCAAAATCAATCCATCGGCAAGAGGTCGTGTGGCTTACACCGATACACAAGGAATTGTTTGAAAACAACCATCGGCGTGAAAATAGAGATCGGAAGAAGAATTATGGAGGTCACCGATGGAGTAAGCAACACCGATGACTTTACATCGGCAAGAAAGGCAAGTGGTCATGCCAATCGGTATGACAAATATCTATCGGATGATCTTTTAGAAGCTGCCCCGACGGTATATATCATACCGATGAAGCACTTTCGGCAAAAGTTTCACCGAATAGCATGCGAGGGTAACAAAGCAAATAGTCATCGGTGAGAAATGAACCATCGGAATAGAAAACAAGTAAGCCTCCGATGATCAAGAGTCTTGGCGATAAGAAAGCCATCGGCAAGACTCACAGCGATGCACCTCTATCGGGATAACTTGACATATCGGAACAAAAGAAACAAGTCTTGCCGATTCATAAGTCACGGCGATCAAAAGGTGTCGGTGACACTTTACTAAACTTTGCCCGATGAAGGATGTGACAAAGGGCATCGGGGAGATGATTTGGATCGGGATATCTTGAGAAAGCTATCCCGATAGTGAATGTCATTCCGATAAAGATAAAAGTTCATACATGAAGAGATTATCGGTAAGACAATAAAGATCGGGAAAACATAATTTTAGTATCCCGATGGTCTCAATCTTCCCGATAAGCAAAGCATATCGGTGGGACTCGCCATATCGCAGAGAGATCTAAAACCCTTGGCGATGAAGGAAGTCATGCCGATGGTCGCACCCACTTGAAATATGATACTACATGGCGTCGGGAATACAATTGAGGGGTCACGCCGATTGACTGTCCGCGCCATAAAAAACGTTGAGGTCGCCCAGAGATTTCAAAAATCACGCCGATAAGAAGAGTTATGGCGATGTGACACTTCACAGCGATGAACATTGAATTGATCAGATAATTAATACAAAACGGCTACGAAGTTCATACGATCATTATAATTGCAAAAAACCGTCCGAGAGCAGAATACAGAAGAATTCTCAGGGCAAAAGCAAAGGCTTCCAATTCTAGCCATCGAACGACAGGTACACATACACAAACCACTATATTGCCTGTATTTGAATTTCCTGCCAAATTTTTCAAAAAAATGGAAACTCCGGGGAAAGGAAAAGGAAGAAAATCACAAGGGGAAACCAGTAAGCCAAAAAAGCAAAAAACTGATCAAACCCCTGAAGAAAAAGTGAAAGACAGAAAACTAAATCAGGACTTGATTGATCAGTTGCCTGGGTCAACTCCCAAGGCCAGGAGGTCTGCCCAACTCAGGGCAGAAGTAGAAAAATTGGAAGACAAACATAAGCGCCTGGGAGATATTTGGACCCCAATTAGGGGATATGAACTCTTCAGATTCCACTACAACAGAAGATTTAGAAATTCTCCTGTGTCAAACCCATGGCACATGAATTTAGGCAAACTGGTTGTACCTAATGTATTCTTGAATGTAGAACTCCTTCAACTGTTAGCCAGGCATTACAATTCAGGCCTGAAAGCTATCTGCAACCCTCAAGGAGAACCAATTGTACACCTATCAAAAAATGCTATTTGTGAGGTGTATGATTTGGATGATTTGTGCACTGTCCCTATTGTTTATGAAGATTTGGATAAAGAATACTGGAGAATGGATACAACCTACAATGGATGGAGGTTACCCATTCATAGACCCAGGATTGAAGGAGAAGTGATACCCTTGACTGAGAATGATGGCCCTCCCTTTCATGTATCCATTTTTGAACCATACATTCAATATACTTACTATTCTGTAGGCCAAGTCCTTGGCTCAGAGGTCCCTGAGTTCATGACTATTCCTCTAATGGTCATAGCCTCTGATATTCAATGTCACAATGCCAGACAATTTGATTATGCCTCCTATGTTGCTACTAGAATAGACTCTGGTCTATCTGCAATAAAAAATAATGCTCCAGCATGCTCTTTTGAGCATTACTCGATGCTCATGCATATGGTCTTATACTATGGCCAGGAAGTAGGATTGTGGCCAAATGAGTTTCAAGTTGTTGCTGCGGATAAGAAAGGGGAAAAGATACCTGTACAAATGTGGACCAGAATCTGGGTAGCAGGTATGCTAACTCTAGCTATGCTCAATTTGAAGAGCATTGTGTTAAAGTGCTATATAGGTATTTCAACCACCCCTGTGAATATTCAATTTCAAATGAAATAAAAAGATTCCTCAGACCAAAAGATTTTGGTGGCCCCCCTACTGTCACTCATAATTGGGGAGATTGGTATTGTTTTGAGGATGCTACTATGATCAGAGTGTATGGTTTTGAGGATGCTCCATTCATATTGCCTAAAACTGTCCCTGACAGAATTGCATATTTGGAAATAATTAGGCAAATGCATTGTTCAAATGTCATGCATCTAAGTTCGCATGATAAACAATCATTCATGCCCATTACTTTGTGTTTTGGAGATTTTACTGTGGTTTCAAAAGAAGGATACAATCTCATTTTGGATAAACTAATGCATTATAACATGGTGACTGCTGAGGTGAGGAAAGGGTTTGACCCTGAAGGTTTCATTGACTATGCAAGAAGAAAACAAAATCTCAGTGGATACATGCACATACATTATCCACATGATGATGTCATTAGAAATTTGGAAGAGGCTGAAGTCGACTTGGTGGTAGAGAAATATAACAGAGATTTAAATGAAAAGAAAAAGCAGTTGGCAGAAGTTGAAGTGGTATCCTCTGAAGAGGAAGAATTGACTGAACAAGAACAGCCACAAGATAAGACAATAGAAATGTCTAAAAGAAAAATGCAACAATATCAGCCTCCAGTTGTGATACATGATGAGGAGGGGTCTGCTGATGAGGATCCACGCCAAAAGGCTTATGATTCTTTTGTGTCAGATGATACATTCATTCATTCGAAGGAATTTAAATCATTCCTGTATAAATACAAGGGAAAAGAAATTAGAGAGTCAGTAGATAATGTTTCTGCTGACAATGAAAAATAGTTATTAGATATGTTGAAGGAGACAGTGGATAAGGAAATGCAGGACATGACACCAAGCAGAGGCAGACAGCTGCTCAAAGATGCAGGGGTTATGATTTTTCCCAGTTTGGATTTAAATTCTGCTCTAGTTTTTGATAGCTTTTTGAATAATGCTGATGATAAGTATAAGCTTACTCCAGAAGGAGTTAATGAAGTCTATATGGGAACAAGATACAATAATGATGAAAATTCTTAAATGATATGGGCATTGTATCCTCCCCATAAGAAGACGGCCATCATAGACACTGAAATAACTTTTGGCCATGTTATGACTTTCAGAGCAGGTGAAACTGACCCCATAATTACTGCAGACATTGCAAAGTTAAATAAAGCACAAGCTCAGATGTTAATCAAGGAAAGAGATGCTTATAAGCTGAATTGTGAAAGATTAACAAAAGAGAATGACTACTTGAAGGACGCTGTTAAGAGCACCTTTGGCCAATCTACGAAAAGAATAAGTCAAGGTGAGAGCTCACAAAGTAGTCAAGTAATATCCCATGATCAGGCCAAACAAATTCAAATAGATGCATTTGTTACAATACTGCAGAGCAGGTATGCAAACATGGTACGGTGGTTAAACCAATTTTGGGATAACTACTCGGAAAATCATAAAGCAGTCAAAGAACATGAAAGGCTTGATAAGAGGATACAAGAAAAGGTGATTGAGTTGCAAAACAGAAGTGCCACTGATGGTACAGATATCTCTGATGCAAGAGCATTGCTCAAACGACACCAGAATTATTATGATAAACTCAAAGCTGATGCTAAGGAAGGGACTGATGCCTCAGACGCAGGAGTGCCCAGGATATTTAAAGATAACGGAGAGGTAAAGAGCAAAGAAGAGTGGACTGTTGATTGTCAAGTTATATTGCACAAAGCCACAGGAGCTCTAAAAGATAAAGCCTCTGTGTCTACAGAAGTTTGCAAACAATTGGAGGAAATGGTCACCCTTGATATAATCACCAGGAGTGCAGTTGAGCTTACTGATTCTCACCGTGCGCAGGAGTATTTAGATCATCTGGCAAAAGTCTATTTATGGCTAAACAGAGCCTGATTAAAGCTTATGTAATTATTGTTTATGTTGGTTAAAATCCCAAGAGACTTATTGAAGAGTTGTATCTCTTCATGAAAATATCTATATAAGTTCAAACAATCTATGCTGAAAAATCATCAGCAGTAGAAGATATTCATATATACATATACATAATATTCCAAAATGACTGTGTTGCATATTTTATTTGAAGAAGAAGTTTGAAGTTCTCTGATTCAGTATTTCTACTTTGGTATCAGTTATTTGTTGAAATTATTCAATTGTGTGGCTGTCTCCATTTCTGCATTTCCCTGTTATTCAGATTAAGATATCAAGTATATATTTAATCTGTCAATACACATTTGCTGTATCTGTGTGATTAATTCGGTTGGTGTCCATCATAAGGAATTAAACCCTTCTGATTTATTCACAGTAGCCTGGAAGTAGTAAGTTGGGATTACTAAGTAGAGCCATATAATTAGGATTGACACACTGTCTCCAGTAAAATATTATCTGTTAATCTTGTCTATTCATTTCATTTGGTTCCTTCAAGTAAGGATTAAAGTACCTTCTGGTGAATTATAAGATATCTGATTTTATTTGGTTGGATTATCAAGAAGAGTCTGTCAGTCATTTACTTGCACGTTTATACAAGATATAAACCAGAACTGTGCCAAATATCTAGAATTATTACCATTAAGAAACTACTGTTCTTAGTCCTTCAAATTGACTCTGTTACCCAACAAGGCACTAGTCTCATTCAACTCATTAATTAAAACCTTTTTACCTTGATATTGCTTATACAATTTCTGCCAATCACTTATTAAACATTATACATAGAATTAATTAGTCAGCTTTGTCATCTATCCTACATCCTATGCCATTGTAGATAGACCTAGTTAGTCCATTCATCCACACTCAAACTGCTTTAATATTTCAAGGTTCACCCACCTAGGTGTAGCAGGACCTAAAGTGTAGGAAATCATCAAACCTTGAAGGTTGATTTCGTCAAGTTAGTTCAAAAACGTTGCAAATCCAAACATAGAGCCTGGCATCCTCTTAGGATTAGCAACTTGCATTTTTGAGACCTAACAGAACCATTGTCGAACTACGTTGCCTCTGAGTTATCACGTAGGCAAGGCCATTCTTAATACGCCCCCGAGGCTCCACTATCGCATCCGTCCCATATCTATTCCTTCTATCTATCTGAGTCTACACCACTTTCTATCACCTAGGTCTTAGGTCTGCTAGGGTTTACCCTGAACTACGTTGCCTCTACATCATCACATAGGCAAGGCCATTTAGCAACAAGCCCCCGAGGCACTAAGTTAGTCCCTTAGGGTCTGTCTCTCCATGCATGTTTGTCGTCTCGCCCATAATAAGTTGATCCTTGTCTAAACTGGGGGCAACTCCTCGACATGGTTGCAAATTTGGATTCTTGAATGCCACTATTCTAAGAGGATACCAATAAAGGATTGTGATACCTTTCACTAGACAAGTAAGTATAGAAAAACAAGATTCCCAAAATAGAAGTCTTCACACAAAACATCAACCTATTGCAAAGCAGAGTACCATACCGAAACACTTCAAACAATTCTATATCAATCATGGCAAAACGTCACATCTAATGCAAGAATACTTTTGTGAGCAGGTTAACTTAATAAAGTCTTGGATTTTTGGTCATTATGTCTTCCTATGCTACTCAAGGATGCCAAAAGCTAGAGATGCTATGATGGGAGCATAATCTTTTTCTTTGTCTGTTGCTTATGGAATAAACTTTAGTAATGTGATGACTTTTGTCTAACGACATGATCAACAAAAGATCATTGAGGACTCTGAAGTCTGAACATGAAAAGGGGTAATCCTTGTCTATTGAAATGCAAGAAGTACTCAGGTCATCTAGATTCAAGTTTGACTAGATGCATGTATCAACTTGCTATATCAAACTCCATGTAAGAAATACTCCGGTCATCTCGGTCTCATTATACCTAGATGCTTGTATTTTCTTACAACATTTCAAAAAGTGAAAAATACTAAAAAGTACCTAATGATGAAAGAAAAACCTTGCAAGATGACAATACATTTCCATCCCATATCCCAAAAATCCATATCATCCATGCAATAAGAAAATCCTGTAGCATATCAAGTGAAAACCTCATTCCGTCATCTCTTCTCTTCAACATATCTATATCATCCTTGTGTTGATTGAGTACATTTGGACATATCAAAAACATAGCATAGGTAAACATATCATATCGCACGAGATAGTCATTCACATGATTACATCATTTTGCATACATAATAAAGTGCATTAGGTCATCCACATACATTTGCATCCACACATCATATCAGAAAAATCAAAAACATTGACATATACATATAGAGCTACATAATCATATCCGTAAACATTTACATATCATATCATCCCAAATCCATCTAGTATGCATCACATACACAAAACATTATAAGCTAGATTGCATCCATAGCATATAAACATAAAAACACATGCATGTAGAGCATCCATAAACGACATCATCATATAATCATCAAAACATGTCCAATTGTACAATATATCAAACATCTATCCATCTCTCAGAGTCATAACATAAAATGTATACAAGGTACAACAAAAATGGTGATACATGTCTCGGGGCAAAAATGATACATATACAGGCTATCTCAGCCATAAAAAATGTGTCCCTTAGATCCAAAAATGGTACAAGTGTCCAAATCTGACTAGCCTTGCCACCACGGAGCACTGCTCCCTACGCTACCCTCTCCTCTGTCTCCCTCTAACTGCTAGGGGCCCCTGACCGATCCCACAGATCGAGACCCACCTACCCTCTGCGATGCCCCTAACTGGCTCCAGAAGCTAGGTGCACACTAATCTGTTACCACTGCCCCATGGTATAAACCCCTGTAATACTAGGCATGCACCTGAGCTCTCGTAAGCTCACTCTACACCTGAGCTAACTGTGTCTGTACCTACTGCACCTATGAAACCAAGAAGCTAGATGTACCATCTGTGCCCATCGCCATCATAGCTACATCTCTCTTTGCTCTCATCGCCCGCATGCTAGCTAAGGCTACATCTCTCTCTCTAGATAACTCTGATATCCATCCCACATCTGCATCTCTACGAGACTCTACTGCTCTCAAATGGGCCCTTAGATGTCTAAACTGTGTTTGTAATGATATCATAGCCTGCTGCTGTAAATCAGGCTGCGAAGCCTGCCCTGCATGTCCCTGTCCTAGTGCCATATGTTGTGATGGCACCTATCCCTGTACCTACTGTTGTGCCACCTACTATGGTGGCAACATCTACCTCTGAGGTGCCACTTGCTGTGCTAGCACCTGTGCCTGTGCTTGTCTTGCAGCTTGTGGCTACGCAGCTACTTGCTGACCTGAAGGTCCCTCCCCAGACCTCCTCCTTTGTCTCAGTTTGTCACCTCCTCCTCCATCTTCTCCTCCGTCTCCTCCTCCTCCTCCTGTATCATCTCCTCTCCTCCTCCTCCATCCTCCCCTCCTCCTGCTAGCTGCACCCTCATCATCTGAATCCTCCTTATCGTTATGAGGAGCCAACTCTCTCGGTCTTGAGTATCTAGGAAAGGGATGAGCAGCAAACCACTCCTCATAGTTTGGCATCATGCCAGCATCCACTATCTCCCTTCTCATGGGCCATATTGCATAAGGGATCTGCTAAAAATCTGCCAAGGCCTCCTCATATGATGCCACAGGACCCCACCTGAACCTCTCCGCATGAGTCCTAGCAAAACGTGCCTATCCCTGTGGTCTACCCTGCACTTTGTCAAACTACCACTGGACCTTGCTAACAATCTGTCACTCCAGAATATGCCTAGTCCTGCCAATCAACCATCGAGTCTAAAAGAAATAGGGTAGCTCATCTACCTCATTATCCCATACCTCATAGTCTAGGTATGGGTGCCAGATCATTGCATCCAAGTTATCGAACACATGTCTCCAGTACTCCAGCTTCCCCAGCCTATGCTGGGAAATCACACCTACATAGCCGTAACTATAGGGCTCCCCCCTCTTCCTGTGAAATAGACACTTTGGCCATGTGATTGCTATATGCTCCCATAACCAAAACTGCAAGAGAGATACACCTGCTGATAAACTGGATCCTTTATGGTACACTACCTAATGCATATCTTTGTATAAGTGTGCCAGCATGCACACACCCCATGCGTACTACATCCCATCCATAATCATATTCTCTAACACCCTCCCGTAGCCGATCGAGAAGTCGTGTGACCTCCTATCAGGGCATACTATGCCACTGATCAATCCTACCACTATGCCTGGGAAGTGTTGGTACTCTTTTTGGGTTTAGGGTTTAAGCTTGGATATCTGCAGGTTTTTCATTCGAATCCTAAGGTTTTCTTGTCTATCGGCATGAGTTTGCATATGTCTTGGCGATCATGATGGTAGCAGTCATATCTTCTTCCATCGTTGAGACTTTGCCTATCGGTGGGGGAGCTTATTGTCATTCCGATAGTTTTGATCTCACCGATGGGGAATGTGGTGTGTTCTTTGTATATTGCCAAGACTTCAGCTATCCGGAGCAGCACTTTGTGGTTCGCCGATGGAGGGAAGCCACCCTGATGGGGAATGCCATCGGAGTGAGATTGTATATCGGGCTAGCCATTGGAGGGTCTGCTGATGGGGTAGTGTTTGTCTGATGAGGTGTCATCGGCGTGGGTCTCGCCAATGAGGGTTTTGAAGGTGACTATCGGTACTATTATCGACCGAGGGGTTTTTTTTGTGGTGCCGATAGGGTTGGTCTCACCAACGGAGGTGGGAAGCGAAGGTGTGTGTGGTCGTTGGTGTGACTCGGCGTATTGACAAGGAGGCTTTTGGGCTGGCCGATGGCTTTGGTCATATTGACGAAGGAGGAAGGTGGATTGGTAACCGCTAATAGGGTGCGAGCTGGCCATCAAAGAGACTTGTATTATCAGTGGGAGTGTGGAATGCCTGGCCGATAGTCTATCTCTGGCTGATGGGAAGTTGATGGTCTTCTAGGCTTGTTCATCAGGGCGACTTGTATTATCAATGGGAGTCTGGAGAGTTAGCCTGACAGTCTATCTCTGGCCGATGATGGGGAATGTGATGTAGCGATCGACGAGACTATTGAGGTCAGCCAGAGAATTTTTAGATGCTCCGATGGTGTGGGTCACGCCAACGGAGGTGGGGAGTGTAGTTTGCATTAGTGAGACTATTGAGATCGGCAGGAGATTTGTGGGGTGTGCCGATGGTATATGTCTTAGCGATGGGCTTTTGGCTAAGAGGCATGCGTCGAGCGTGGCAAAAGCACTTGACATTTATTATGTTTGTGGCTATGCTTTTAAACTGCTGAGGGAGTCTCTATGGCATGCATGTGGGATTAATCTCCCTATATTATTTTAAACCTATGGTAAAGTGCATTTTGGCAGGAAGCTTCATTTTGAACGCTGCATTGGTTTTCTCAGTGACTACAGGTAGTTGAGCCATCAATGGCGACTGTAGCAGGGGTATGGGCGATGGTACGCATGATCAAGTTGCCCCATTGTGGATGAGGACTTTTAGATGGTGGCACAAGGCTCAAGGTCTCCCCTGTCTGTTGCAGTAATGACTTTGGAGCACCATTCTTTCTGATGAATGTATCTGGCGAATCTTGATATTTGTCATGTAATTAATTTCTGTGAGTACACTATCTGGCTATTTTAAGCAGGTAGTGTTACTCATTTTAGAGGGTTGTTGAAGGTTGGACGTTTTGGCTCTGTAATACAATACAACTGATCTGGTTGCTCTATGCAGGAAGCCTAGTGAGTTTATGTATCTCCTGTTGTATGTTTTTAGCATGAATCTACTGATTTCTTGATTGGTCTTAGATGAGTAATGCTATATTAGCATTTGTTTTGTTAGTTTTGTCTCTAGTATTATATGTATTCTTCTTCTGAGTTTAGATATCTAAGGGATGTCTAGGATTCTAGAATACAAAATTCCTATATTGAATGCTTGATCTTTCAACTTTTGCTCAAGGGGTAGATTAAATTGTTCTCAGATTGAATATTGGGAAGGGTATACTGCAATAGGGATGCCATAAATATAGATAGCTTAACACTATGTATTGGGAGATATCTATAAGGCAGATATCACACAAATCCCCTTGAAATCTAGTTTTAGTTGTTCATGTTGATCATCCATAGGTGTATGGCTAATGACTCCAAGCCCTGGATAGGCACCAATCTAGCTTTGTGTTAGTGTTATATACCATGTCCAGCTCTGCATCCAAACACAAAATCAAAATCAAACTCTAAAGAAACCATTAGGATAGTAGAATTAGTTTTAGGATCCTCAGTCCTCTGTCTACAACTGAAAATAGGCCCAAAGCTAGCCCCTTTGCTCTTATCTTACAGTTTTGGTCTACTCACAAGAGGACTTATCTACTTTCTGTCAACATCCTAGCCTTTGTATGTATATTCTCATGGATGTTGAGTAGGGAACACCCCCCTAGGTTTTGCAAAGCCTGAAGAAGAAGAGGAGATAAAAGATAGAGTCTATCTCCTATACTGTTGGCCCCTAGCCCAGAGATCCTGTTGATCATTGATGGCTACCGTGTAGGGAAATCTGGGAGTAAGCATCCAGTCTGGGAAAAAACCAACATAAATTGGTGACTCTACTGGGGAATTTGTGAAAGAACCTTGATTTTCAAAAGAAAACAATTCCTAGAAATAGGTGGCAACTCTAAAGTAATCTCCCAACCGGTCAAAGTAAAATTTATATGTAGGGGAGAAGATCCCAACAGAATCCTCTATTTGAAGAGTTACCAGTAACAAGAAGGATGATGTATAGAAGAAAGGGAGCTATCTTAGTTAGTCGTGAGGGTTCCCCTAGAAATAATGATGATATGCAAGATAACCCTAGGCTATCAGGACAACATGTGCCTTATTTTTCAAATGCAGAAGCTGATATTCAGGGTGCATATGAGAGGCAACAGGGTGGTAGCATAAGAATGAGGTCAGAGGTGTTCCAAGAACACCCTTTCTTAGACCCTGGTGAAAGATTTGAAGAGGCAGAATCTCTGAGGGATGATGAAGATGATGACCAGAATGGTATGAGACCATCTACATCCATGCCTAAAGAAGAACAGTTAGCTGAAGAAATCAAAAGTCTGAGAGCAGAATTAGAATATCTACAAGCCATGAAAGTCAGAGATGACATGAGACAGAAAGTGCAAGCTTTAAGGACTACTCAGAATGATTCAATTCCTACCCTTGAGAATGCAAATGTGCAGAGACATCAGCAAAGAAATGAAGTGCAACATTAGCATAATGATCCAAGACAAGATGTAAATGATGCTAGGATGCCATTAAACAATGTAAGAAATCAGAATGCAAATAGAAATATCAATGTTAATCAGTTTGTTAGACAGCCCATGCAACTAGATAGATTCAGATAGCTGGTGTTTGATGGTATTCCTAGGTATCTTAACCCCATTGACAAGCATCTAAGGCTGCAAGTGCCTAAATTTTTAGGAAATAACATTGCGTCAGGAGAAGATCATCTAAAGGCTTTTCAAAATGTCATGGATAACTTTGAGGTTGAACATAAGGATGTTTTCATGAAGTCATTCATGCAATCTTTAGTAGATGAGGCTAGAGAATGGTACAAGAATCTGCCTGATCGGAGTATTTCATCATGGGATGATTTCAAAAGGATGTTCAAGGAGCAATATGGTGACAAAACTGACCCTAGCTTTTTTGTAAATGAGTTTACCAATATCACTAAAGGGTCAAATGAGTAGGTTGCAGATTTTAATGCAAGATTTACTAAAGTGTTGAACAAATTGCCACATCACATGAGGCCAAATGAACCAATGTGCATAATATTGTATATCAATGCCTTTGATGCAAAAACTGCATATGGATTAAGAGATAAAGGTCCTACTACTATCAGGGATGCTTTCAGAATTACAGTGAATATTGAGAACAATAGGAAAGCATTAGGCAAGACAAATAGGAGGGATGATGTGAAAATTTTGCAGAATCCAAACAAGCCTCAGAACACTCAAGGTAATACATCTACCCCTGAAAATAAGATAGAGAAATTGGCAAATGTTGTTAAGGACCTAAGCTATAGATTGGCTAGAAGTGATAAAGGGATAGGTCCTGATAGGAAAGTTTACCAAAGGCAGGAAAAGAGACCATCATTGCATGACATGCCATATAATACCAATTGGCACAATGGTAAGCCTATATTCCCACATAACAACACAAATCAGAGAACTCAACATGTCAAAGAAACTCCTGATCCTCTAAAGAAAGCTGTAAATATTGTTGATGATACTCCATGGTGCATAATTTGTCAGATGCCAAATTCACAGTTATAGTGCATGATTGCTCAGTCTTTGTATGATAATGATGTATCCTGTAATGAATGCAATGAGCCACATTATGTGCAAGATGATGATGTTAATATGCTGTCCATAAGCAGTGGACACCCACCTTATGATGCTGATGAGAGTTCAGATGATGGAACTCAAGCCTGTTAGCAAGCTTCTTATGATGAGGATAATGGAGATAGCTATGTGTATGCTCAGGGCTCACACAGTTTTCTAAGTAACCTACAAAGACCTTCTAATGAGGAAATTAGGGCCCTCATAGCTGCAGCAGTGGCCCAAGTTAAAAGCAACTACAATCTCAGAGGTAAAACTTAGATAAGAAGCCCACATCAACTAGAAGGCATTTCTGCAAGTCAGCCAGTGCATGGTCATAAGGGGATTGAACCACAAAAAAAGCAGTGGAATAATAATAAACAAAATTTTAAACAAAGAACAGGTCATGAATCTCAAGGACCAGAAAATAGAATCCCCCAGGTTGAAGAGCAAAGCAAAGGTTCCCAAAACAAGAATGATGATCAGGGAACTATGAAGATAAAAGCTAAATCAGTCCAGGATAAGAATAAGACCGTGGAGCAAGCTACAACTGTCATACAAAATTATGTTCCATTTGATATCACTCAAGTCCTCTCTCAGGTAAAAATTTCTATTCCACTTATGGAACTGATGAAGGTTGAAGAAATCAAGAATAGGACATTATCCCTAATTTCAAGAGTACCTTCTCAAGCTAAGCAAAATGTTCAGATCCAGGGTGAGAAGCATGTCTTATGTAATGAAGAAGATGAGGCTCCTGAGGTCTATTTAGGAGTGACCATGACAAAGTGCCCTTCACAAGTGGAACAATTTTATGTATCCCTAGTTATAAATGGAAAAATAATTAGAAACGGTATGCTTGACTCTGAAGCATCTACAAATATCATGCCTTTAGCCATCATGCAACAAGCTAGATTGAAAATAGACAAGGCATGTGGAAAATGTTATGCTATGGATGCCAGAGAGGTACCAGTTATTGGAATCATGAGGGATGTGGATTTCAGACTGGCAACATTTCCTGAAAAGAGATATAAGATGAATATAATAGTGGTTGACATCAAGCCACAGTATGGTATGTTGTTGTCAAGAAGATGGGCAGCACTAATTGGTGGAAGTATGCAGCTAGACCTATCATATGCCATGATTCCAATGAATGGCAGGGATGTTAAGCTAATCAGAGAAGAAAGATCATCAGAGACAGTGGAAGACCAAGAAGCAGAGGAACAGATATGCTTTGTAAACACTGACTATGATAACTTCAAGGTTGTCTCAGATGATAAGGAGGATAAAGAGAAAAATACTTGCATTGAAGAGCTGGACCAGCAAGGTTTATGGACTATGTTTTTTGATGGAGCTTGTGCAAAAGAAGGCTCTGGAGCTGGAGTTGTTTTCTTGTCTCCAACTGGTAAGCTCCTCAAACTCTCCTTCTTGCTAAGGTTTGCTTGCACAAACAACATTGCAGAGTATGAAGCTTTACTCTTAGGCCTAAATATAGCTCTCAAACATGGAATCAAGATGCTAAGGGTATTTGGGGATTCTGAGTTGATTGTATCCCAAGTTAGAGATAGATATGCTTCAAAGAACAAAACATTAAAACAATACAAGCATGATGTTTGGGATACCATTGAACTATTTGATGCATTTTCAATAGGCTGGGTAGAGAGATCAAAGAATATTATGGCTGATTTCTTAGCTAATGTGGCAATAAGGCCAGATGACATCAATCTATCAGATGTTACAAATGTGAAAGTTAAAATCAAGCCTGCAGTACCAAAAAACATATGTAGTTGGAAAGTGTTTAATGATGATAGGGACTTGTTAAAATTTTTGCATTGCATAGATGATTTTGAGAATCAAGAAATTGGTTTTCAAAACTTTGTAGAAATTATAGATGGAAAAGAAACTCTTATGCGGAAAGAGATAATTCAATTGAAGACCAACAAAGTCCCTAGAGGGTTAGTAGCTTTGGAAAGAACTTTTGACAGTAGAGACCAATTGGTCACAAAGACATCTTCCACAAACAAGGATGATCTAGAAGAGATAAATTTGGGGACATCTCAGGCCCCTAAGAAGGTATACATTGGTAAACAACTTAAACCACACATCAGGAGTATGCTGATTGCATTGCTAAAAAGGTATAAACATGTTTTTGCTTGGTCATATGAGGACCTAAAAGCCTATAGAGAAGATCTATTCCAACATGAGATCCCATTGAAGCTTAGAGCTAAGCCATTTAGACAGAAATAAAGGCCTATTAATCCTGCCTTGGCTCCAAAAATGCAAGAAGAACTCAAAAAGCTTAGGGAAGCTAGAATAATTGTGCCAATCAGACATTCAACTTGGGTGTCTAACCTTGTCCCAGTCAGAAAAAAGAATGGTGATATTAGGCTTTGTGTTGACTTTAGAAATATAAATGTATCCTCTTTGAAGGATAATTATCCATTGCCTAATATGGAAGCTATGTTGCAGAGAGTGACTGGTTGTGAACTCTTATCCATGATGGATGGATTCTTAGGTTATAATCAGGTGAAAGTAAAGGAATCAGAACAGTATAAGACTACCTTCACCACTCCATGGGGAACATACGTATATGTTAGAATGCCATTTGGACTGACAAATGTAGGTGCTAGATTTCAAAGAGCAATGTATGTTACTTTCGCAGGGTTGATTGACTCAATTTTGGCTGTATATCAAGATGATCTGACTACCTATTCAAAGAAGGAAGAGCAGCATTGTTTGCACTTGGAGCAAATTTTCATAAGAGCACTAGAGTATGGTATTTCTTTAAATCCAAAGAAGTGTGCTTTTGGGGTAGTTGAAGGAAAACTCCTGGGGCACATTGTTTCCAGGGATGGAGTTAGGATTGATCCTGAGAGAGTGGCTACAATTGACAGGAATCAGATGCCAAGGACAGTAAAAGGAGTTCAGTCCTTCTTTGGACAAATAAATTTTGTTAGGAGATTTGTTCCCAACTTTGCAGAAACCACAAGGAATATTTCTAAAATGTTGAAGAAAGATGAAATTGTTAGTTGGGGAGGTGAAGCATGCAAGTCTTTTCAGGATATCAAGGAAGCAATCAAGATGGCCCCTGTTCTTATATCCCTTGATTTCTCTAGGCCTTTTCAATTGTTTTCATTTGCTTCCTTTCACACTATTGCTGCATGTTTGTAATAGAAAAATGAGGATGGTTTTGAGCAGCCCATAGCTTTCTTCAGTATGTCCTTGCAGGCTTCTGAGTTAAAATATGATATCATGGAGAAACAAGCATATGCACTAGTCAGAGCAATCAAAGAGTTTCAGGCCATACCTGGTAGGATCCCAGGTAATTGCATATGTGCCTCATGCAGCAGTCAAAGACATATTCACTCAGCAAGAGTTGACTGGAAGAAGGTGCAGATGAATAAACAAATTACAAGAGTTCAACATAGAAATACAAATTACCAAGTTGGTAAGAGGACAAGGATTAACCAAGATGATGGCACAGTCAAACTTGGAAGCATGCCAAGTCAATGTAGTCTAGAATGAGAGTGTAAATGTATCAGAATCTGAATGGTATAAGGACATTATATATTACTTGCAAAATCTGAATTATCCTTCCCATTTCATTGACAGTCAAAAGAGAACTTTAAAACTACATGCAATCAGGTATGTCATTGTTCAAGGTAAGCTATACTGGAAGAACCCTGATGGTGTACTGCTAAGATGTGTGGATGAAGATGTAGCTAACAATGTTTTGAATGACATGCATAAAGGATTGTGTGGTGGACATTATATTGCCCAAACAACAACTTATAAGATTCTCAGAGCAGGATATTGGTGGCCCACTCTCTTCTCAGATGCACAAAGGTTAGTGAGGAAGTGTGACCCTTGCCAAAGATTCTCAGGAAAGAGGTATGAAGGTGCTCTACCCCTTAGAACTGTAACTGTGAATGCTCCATTTTAGCAATGGGGAATTGACTTCACATGGGAATTAGCAGACAAGTCAAGTGGAGGACACAGTTGGATTTTGGTGGCAACTGATTACTTTACCAAATGGATTGAGGTTGTTCCAACTAAGAGGGCTACAAGTAAGGTGGTGATGGATTTCATACTGGAAAATATTATCATCAGGTTTGGAGTACCATTCAAGATAGTCACTGATAATGCTATGTGCTTCAGATCATGTGAATTTGTTGATTTTTGCAACAAGTATGGGATAAATCTATCATATGCATCACCATACCACCCACAGGGAAATGGTCAAGCAGAATCAAGCAATAAAAGCATCATGAAAATTATCAAGAGGATACTAGATAAGAACAAGAGAGCTTGGGATTCAAAATTAAGGTTAGCAATATGGGCTGATAGGGTGACAGTGAAAAAAGCTATTGGAATGTCACCTTTTGAGCTGGTATATGGTGCATCAGGCAGGCTGCCTATAAGCAATCTCCTACCAGTTTATAGATTCATCCAAGAGAATGATGAGGGGATTGAAGACTCCATGACAGAAAGAGTGAACCATCTAGTTGAACTGGATGAAAGCATAAGGAAAGCCCACCAGATCAATCTCAAGAGACAACAAGATGTGAAATATTTGTTTGACAGGAGAGCTACTAAAAGGAAGTTTCAAATCAATGATCTGGTGCTCATATGGAATGCAAAAGGTCAGGACAAAGGAAAGCATGGCAAGTTTGAACCATTATGGATGGGCCCATAGTAGATTTGCAATACTCATGGGGAGGATTCTTATTTCCTCCAGGCCCTAGATGGTGAGATGCTAGAATTGCCTGTGCATGGCCAATTCCTCAAGTTCTATTTTACATAGATGACTTGTCTCTATGCACATTTGTAAAAAATATGTATATAATGTGAATGTCTTGTACAGTCTGTGCTTTTTTTTAGTTTTTGCCTGGTCTACCCAGAGATCTGGTTCTCGCTACAGTTTTGCACCTGCACATCCCCATTCGGAGCCAGTGTTGGTACTCTTTTTGGGTTTAGGGTTTAAACTTGGATATCTATAGGTTTTTCATTCAAATCCTAAGGTTTTCTTGTCTATCGGCATGATTTTGCATATGTCTTGGCGATCATGATGGTAGCAGTCATATCTTCTTCCATCATTGAGACTTTGCCTATCGGCGGGGGAGCTTATTGTCATTCTGACAGTTTTGATCTCACCGATGGGGAATGCGGTGTGTTCTTTGTATATCACCAAGACTTCGGCTATCAGGAGCATCGCTTTGTGGTTTTCCGATGGAGGGAAGTCACCCCAATGGGGAATGCCATCGGAGTGAGATTGTATATCGGGCTAGCCGTTGGAGGGTCCGCTGATGGGGTAGTGTTTGGCCGATGAGGTGTCATCGGCATGGGTCTCACCAACGAGGGTTTTGAAGGTGACTATAGGCAAGAGTAGTATTATCAGCCAAGGGGCTTTTTTTGTGGTGCCGATAGGGTTGGTCTCACCGACGGAGGTGGGAAGCGAAGGTGTGTGTGTGGTCGTCGGTGTGACTCGACGTATCAGCGGGGAGGCTTTTGGGCTGGCTAATGGCTTTGGTCATACCAACAGAGGAGGAAGGTGGATTGGTAACTGCTAATGGGGTGCGAGCTGGCCATTAGAGAGACTTGTATTATCGGTGGGAGTGTGGAATGCCTGGCCAATAGTCTATCTCTGGCCGATGGGAAGTTGATCGTCTTCTAGGCTTGTTCATCGAGGTGACTTTTATTATCGGTGGGAGTCTGGAGAGTTAGCCTAATGGTCTATCTCTGGCCGATGATGGGGAATGTGATGTAGTGATCGGCGAGACTATTGAGGTCAGCCAGAGAATTTTTGGATGCTTCGATGGTGTGGGTCATGCCGATGGAGGTGGGGAGTGTAGTTTGCATCGGTGAGACTATTGAGATCGACGAGAGATTTGTGGGGTGTACCGATGGTATATGTCTTGGCGATGGGATTTTGGCTAAGAGGCATGCGTCAAGCATGACAAAAGCATTCGTTGCTTATTATGTTTGTGGCTATGCTTTTAAACTGCTGAGGGAGTCTCCATGGCATGCATGTGGGATTAATCTCCTTGTATTATTTTGAACCTGTGGTAAAGTGCATTTTGGCAGGAAGCTTCATTTTGAATGCTGCATCAGTTTTCTCGGTGACTGCGGGTAGTTGAGCCATCAATGGCGACTGTAGCAGGGGTATGGGCAATGGTACGCATGATCAAGTTGTCCCATTGTGGATGAGGACTTCCAGATGGCGGTGCAAGGCTCAAGGTCTCCCCTGTCTATTGCAGTAATGACTTTGGAGCACCATTCTTTCTGATGAATGTATCTGGTGAATCTTGATATCTATCATGTAATTAATTTCTGTGAGTACACTATCTGGCTGTTTTAAGCAGGTAGTGTTACTCATTTTAGAGGGTTGTTGAAGGTTGGACATTTTGGCTCTGTAATACAGTACAACTGATCTGGTTGCTCTGTGTAGGAAGCCTAGTGAGTTTATGTATCTCCTATTGTATATTTTTAGCATGAATCTACTGATTTCTTGATTGGTCTTATATGAGTAATGCTGTATTAGCATGTGTTTTGTTAATTCTATCTCCAGTATTACATGTATTCTTCTTCTGAGTTTAGATATCTAAGGGATGTCTAGGATTCTAGAATACAGAATTCCTGTAGTGAATGCTTAATCTTTCAACTTCTGCTCAAGGGGTGGATTAAATTGTTCTCAGATTGAATATTGGGAAGGGTATACTGCAATAGGGATGCCATAAGTATAGATAGATTAACACTCTGTATTGGGAGATATCTATAAGGTAGATATCACACATATCCCCTTGAAATCTAGTTTTAGTTGTTCATGGTAATCATCCATAGGTGTATGGCTAATGACTCAAAGCCCTGGATAGGCACCAATCTAGCCTTGTGTTAGTGTTATATACCATGTCCAACTCTGCATCCAAACACAAAATCAAAATCAAACTCTAAAGCAACCATTAGGACAGTAGAATTAGTTTTAGGATCCTCAGTCCTCTGTCTACAACTGAAAATAGGCCTAAAGCTAGCCCCTTTGCTCTTATCTTACAGTTTTGGTCTACTCACAAGAGGACTTATCTACTTTCTGTCAACATCCCAGCCTTTGTATGTATATTCTCATGGATGTTGAGTAGGAAACACCCCCCTAGGTTTTGCAAAGCCTGAAGAAGAAGAGGAGATAAAATATAGAGTATATCTCCTCTACTGTTGGCCCCTGGCCCAGAGATCCTGTTGATCATTGATGGCTACCTTGTAGGGAAATCTGGGAGTAAGCATCTAGTCTGGGAAAAAATCAACAGGAAGTACTCATAGCAGCCATGTATGTCCTACCACGAAATCACCTACTCCACCAACTCTGGGTCATCGAACACATGTCGGCACTCCTCCAAGCCAGCATCCCGCTATGGCTCATACTCTACCAACTCTCCATGAATAGGGAGGTGCAAAATCTGATAGATGTCCTCAAGAGTGATCACCACCTCCCCCATCGGAAGATGGAATGTGCCATCCTCGCTGTGGAATCGCTCCACCGCTGCAGTCAATAGGGCCCGGTTCGCGCAAACCTCAGGCATGAAGCAAACATAATGCAAACCCATAGCACCTAGCACCTCACGATCTATCTTAGTCAACATGTATCGCTGCAACAATGATAACGGGAACTGCTCTCATGACATAAGGACATCCTGAATATCCTCCTGCAACCAAGCAAAGCATACCATCAAAGAAATCCATATCCAAGCAAACCTACTCAAAGCAATCAACCTATCCTATCAATGACTTAACATATCAAATTAATCAAAATAGCATATCATATCTTGACTAGATTCTCGACAATCTCAGAGATCACTTATCAATTGACGCATCGATCAAGATGCCAATTGGGTTAATTTCATTAAGTCAACTGATTTTCCTAGTGCAAATGCACCGATCCATATCACATGCACCGCTTCACCATGGATGTGTCGCCCTTTGATGTGTATGCGTCATTCTGGCACATGCACCACTTCTTATGTCACATGCGCCATTTCCCAGAAAATGTGCCAACTCCAAGCATGTATGCGCTAAACTAGCATATGTGCCATAACATATCTCATATGCGCAGCTTAGCAGTAGATGCGCCAATTTACAGCCTAAATACTCCGAAAGAGCAAATGCGCCGCAACATAGCTCAAATGCATTACTTCGTAGCAAAAGCACTATTCCAGAGTGTGTATGTGCCAAAAGATAGTTCGACACATCTATCCTAGTATTTTTCTGAGCCATTAATGAGCCTAATAAATGACTTTTTGTGAGTTTTTACAAACTACATATCGGGGGTCCTGCCTCTGCTAGCCGATTGAACTATCGGACTCGCTCGAACCAGTGCTCCTCGCATGGAATATCCATCTCTCTGGCTGCCATGCTCTCCTAAGCTCTCAAGAGGCCAATCAACTAAGGACAAGTGTGTAAATGAATAGAACTTGTGGACCCAGCTCCTATTTATAGCAAGTGAACCATATCTGACTGTATGACAACTGTGACTACTTCCCATGTCTGTTTCTCCAAACCTTATCCCATTTTCTCCATTCTAACCCACTTTTCACCTTTTTCTTCATGAGATTATCTGTCTCACACCTTCTGCCTTCTTCCCATCCAATCCCCCAAGGGGGCATCCTATCATCAAACTTGTACCAGGGGCAAACTGAGGCATGTATCACTGTCAAAAATTCTTATTCTTTGAAACAACGTGATAAAACACCTTGCATCAAAGAGGGGCAAAATGTATACACCTAAAAATGACATGACTCTACTTAAATAAATATTTTAAATATTTATTTCATCTTCACATTCCTCTATCAATAAATAAATACATTTATCTATTTATTTGATTCATCTCTTCTCATTTAATTAAATAAATTACGTTTATTTAATTAATTAAATTCACCTACATCAACTTCATTCTTCTAAATAATTAAATAGTTTTAATTATTTAATTAAAACCTTTTATTCTTCCAAATTTAAATAAAATGCAATTTTATTTAAATAAAATCTAAAATCTCCACAAAATAAAATATATTTTCATATTTTATTTATTCCTCTCAATTATCTACAAAATAATTAAATAAATTCATTTATTTAATTATGCTTTCTTATCTTCTCAAAAATCTTTCTTATATTCTAAAAATACATTCCTCTTGTCTTACAAAAGCAAAAGCAGTTTTAAAACATCTTTAGAGCAAACTTGCTCTTAATTAGAAATAAATTCTAATTTAAGAAAATGAAAATTGATCCTCATCAATAGAGTAGTTAACTCAACAAAGTTACTTTTTGAATGACACATGTCTTTCTTCCATTTCTTGCACATTCCTCAACAATCCTCCTCCGTTGATCTTCTCATTTCTTCTCAACCATTGATCTTCTTCCACACAACTCTATAAATACAACCTTCTCCTTCTTCATTTATCATCCATCGTTTGAGCAAACTTATGCTGTAGAAACACAAGTGCGCCTTTGGTACCCCATCTCACATAGCACTTCATAGCCTCCATCATTAGTGTGTTGAAGCTCATCTTCAATCACACAAATATCATAGCCATTCTGTCTTTGTCATCTTCAACAAGCAAGGGAGCATACACTTCTAAGGGCTTCATATTTATCAAGATCAAGAACAAATAGGTGAATAATGGAAGACGTAAGGTAAAAGGTGTAAGTATCTTCTTTGTTTTACTTTAAATGTATCTTTTATCTTTAGATTTCATTAGTGTATTGGGTTTGTTATTTCATTTTGATTAATCCACATTTCCCCATCACATATTGATATGATTGGAAGAAGTGATTGATTGAAATGGATGAATGAATGTTATTGATAGGAAGAATTGATGATGATGATGATGATGATGATGATGATGATGATGATGATGATTTGACTTTGATTGAATGTTGATGGAGTGGATTGTTTTGAATGATATGATTGGTTTTATTGCTTGGATTTTTTTGTTGGATATTTAATTTTTGAATTTTTTTTGACATATTTTGATTTTTTTGGTGTGTTTTGGAATATTTTGATTTTTTTGTGTTTTTGAATGATTTGGGATGTTAATGGATTTACAATTTAGGCAGCCTTTGTGCTAGATACCAATGACAAGGGAGAAAACCAAGTCTAGGTGCAAAGGATGGATAAAAGGATGGGCTCATCATAAATTTGACATCAAGATCATGAGAGTTGGATGGGATGGAAGGTTCATGAGAGTTGGATGGATAGAAGAGAGGATAGGCCATATAAGGGATGGATGCTTGCCTCATGATAAATGAATAGGTAAGCTATAGTGGAAAGATCAAGATAAATGAATGGGGATAAGCTATAAGATGGAAAGCTCATGATAAGGGTATGCCATAGTGGATGGATCATAAGGGAGCTAGGATGTGATCTTCCAAGGCTATGTCGCATAGGAAGAACTTGCCCCATTCTAGGTAGTAGACTTAAGATTTTTCATCACACACTTATGACAATAGGATGACATGATGGATTTTACATGACAAGGCTTATGATAGGTGGATAATGATAAGATTTTACATGACAAGGCTTATGATAGGCAGATAATGATAGGATTGTATGGAAAGGATGAGGTATACCAAGAGATATCCAAAGCATATTTCAACATTTTGCCCTTATGACTCTATCAAGATCAAAAGAAGGAAGGATGGATAAATGGGTTCAATAGGATAAGCATGTTTATGTAATGGCTAAGGATGGTAGGATGGAAAATGATATAATGGGATAGATAGTTTGGAAATTGATAGGTTGGATGAGACAATGTGCCTCCAAGTGTAAGTGACATAGAAGATCAACCTACATGTGATGCCTATTTGCTAGGTTTTCATCATGGTACTTATCCAAGGCACCTGGTTACCAAGTTTTCACCATTGGATGAAGGGATTTCTCTTTACTATTTTGATTTTTTTTCCTTTTTTTTTTCTTTTTTTCTTTTTTTATTTTTTTTAGATGGGATGACAATTACACATGTCACCTGTTTGCCAGGTTTTCACCATGGTAATAGATAGGAGGGACTCAAGTGTCTAGTGCTATGAAGGTTGATAGTCTCATTAGAGATGGATGTCCTTGCATGGACCATGTCAAGTATGCTCATAGATGTTGGAAAGGGATTGCATGGACGGGAGATGGAGTAGGTAGATAGTGGATTAGGATGTGGATTATGCAAGGATGGATGGATGGATAGGGGATAGTGGATTATGATGTGGATTATATAGTCTTATGGAATGAAGATGGATGAAAAGTTTACGCCAAAGCATGGGCCATAGAAGATATGTAGGATAATGGATGAAGGATGGGGAGATGGAGGCATGTGGGAATGTTTTGGAACGGAAGGGAACCATGACCAATGGTTGCACACATTATGATAAACATTGAAGCTTTTGGTGAGATGGTGGTGTAGGAAGAAATGGAGTTGTTTTCTTAGGAGATGGTTGATGAAGTGATTTACGAACCCACATAGAATTAGTATTTTTAGTGCTTTTGTTTTTCTTGTGGGATTTTTGAAGGGAATGAAAGTTTTGGATGGAAATAGGCTCTTGGATGGAGATAGGTGATTGAGATTCTTGAGAGGTGGTTAAGGATGCCTCATTCACTTTGCTAGCTGTTTGCTTAGGAACCCAAACCATTTTGCTTTTTGGCTTTGCATTTGGAGGTAAGGGTTTAGATGGTTGCTTAGATGAACTTTGCTTTGATTTTGATTCTTTATGTCCTAAGGTATGAAGACCTTTAGGATTTTTGGTAGGATTTTTAACTTTATAGGTAGAGGCATCAAAATTTTTTCTTTTGAATCCCATGGGGTGGGTGGAATGGATGGAATGATTGGAAGCTTTATGTTTAAAAGATGTGTGCATTTGTTGGTCATGATTAGGGATGTAAGGATACTTATGAATGATAGGTATGTTAGGTGTTGAAAGCAACAGTGGCAAGGTGGATGGAGGGATATTTGGAGTTGGTAAAAGTGGAGGCAAAGTGGATGGTGGAAGGTGTACGGTCACATGCTTTTGACATTTATAAGATGATGGAGGGGGATAGCTACATATGTTTTGGGTATATGATGTGGTTTGTGATGGAAAGAGGTAGGTTTAGGATGCATGAAGGGATTACCCACATCTTGGCCTTGTTTACCTTGGGGTGTGTATCCAAGGCCATATAAGCATGGAGGGATCTTGACATGAATCAGCTCCAAAATACCTTGTTCATAAAGGCCTAGGTCTTTACCTTGGTAGTTCATGTTTTGGAGTATGCGATGGACAATGGGACTAGGTGTGCTTAAGGAACTAGACTTGAGCTCTTTATTGGGCAGAGAAGGTGAAGTGGATAAAGGTCGTTTTTGTCCTAAGGAAGAACATTCATGTATAAGGGTGGTAAGACCAATAGGACATGATGGTGGACTTGAAGTGGAATCAATGGTGAATGTGGAAGGAGGATCATTAGGATCTTGATTAGCATTATGTTCACTACAATCCAAGTTATTTGTTTGATCTTTTATGCTTACTTGGGGGACAAGTGTCTCATCATGACAAGTGGATGTTTGCTCATTATGGATAGGGCTAGATGGCAGATGACTAGGAGCAATTTGGATTTCTTGCTCATGGATAGATATAGGATTGTGGATAGGATCAAGGTGCTCATGGATAGCTTCAGCATAGGTATCATCTTGATCATAAAGAAGGTAGATGTTATGGATGGGTTGAATTTGGATAGCTTGCTCATGAATAGTTGTTGGGAGATGGATAGGATCAAGTGGCTCATGGATAGATTCATCATTATGGCTATCATCTTGATCATGGAAAGATACATGTTATGGATGGGTTGCATAAAAGCGATTCAATCTTGACTTGGACTAGGGCTTAATGTTTCCACATGCTTAGGATTAAACCTTTGACATACCTCTTGGGTTGCTTGAATGGAAGTAGATGACTTTGGGATAGGCTCTTGGTCAACAACATGAGAACATGATGACTCTTGACTTGGATTAATGATAGAAGGTTCACAAATAGGCTTGATGGCTTGTAGGTCACATGATGGGCTTGAAGGACTAGGCATGGTGTAGGACTCTTGAATAGATGTTTGACATGGGGATAAATAGTTCCTTGCTAATAGCCAATGGACCACATCCTTTGCAAGTGTATGGGTATGAGGACAATATAGGTGATGGATGATAAGGGTGGATAGGGTTGGAAACTTAGGGTTATGATTAGGTTGAGGACTAATTGGATTGGATGGATTAGGATTAGAGGGGGGTGACACATGGGATTTGAATGATGTGGCATAATTTCCCATTATAGGTGGGTACACCTTGTAAACAATTGGGACAAATATTGGGCATTTATTTGTATTATGGCCTTTGGTCCTATGGTATGCACAATAATCATGTTCATCATACGGACTTTCTTCACATGGTTTGACTTGGGGAAGTTCAATGAGTTTTACTTCAAGCATCCTTTGTAAAACTATCTCAATAGCATCCTTTGGTGAAGGATTAGAATGAGATGGTGATGAAGGTAATGGAGGGCTTGATGTTTAGAAGATGGAGGGATCAATGGGCTAGGATTGGAATCACATGAAGGCGTTAAGTTAGGACTTTTAGGCTCATGTGTTGGCATGTGATTGGATGGTGGAGGCCATTATAGATTGGTATCTCCCTTGTCAAAGGTAATTAAATCTTTCATAGGATAACTTGGGCTTTGATCTATGTACAAGGGGCCACTTGGACTTGCATATGCTTCTTGTTGCAAAGGTGGACTTAGGCTCACTTGTGCTTGTTGTGGAGGCCATTGATAGTCTTGGTGGTTGGGTGAAATGGTGGGATATGTAGACAAAATGTATTGGGGTTGGTATGATGTTGAGGGCATTTGATCTTGTTGCCAAGGTGGATTTGGGATTACATGTTCTTGTTGTGATGTGGGTGGATATGTTGATGTGGCATTGACATGATAGGTGGATGGATTACGTTGGTATGAAGTTGAGGCGGATGGCATATATGATTGAGGTGGAATTTGTTGAGGTTGGGATGGCATTTGGATTTGTTGTTGTGATATGATTTGTTGTTGTTGGAATTGTTGAATTGGTTGGTGTTGTGATGTGATGTGTTGATGTGGATAAGGGATAACATTAGAAGAAATGGAATAAGGTGGTATCGAATTGGGTTGATGAGTGGATAGATATGATGGGATAGGTGCTAGATAGGATGGTCGTTGGACTTTGCAAGTGGCTAAGAGGTGTTGGATTTCTACCAAGAGGTATTGTATGTGTGAGGATTGGTTTGTTTGACATATTTGAATCAGTTCTTGAATACTTTGAAATGTTCACTACTCTAAAGGTGATTGGCTTGCATGCATGTGGTGAAGCATATGAAGGAGTTTTTGGGGGTCCTCTAAGGTTGACATGATGTCACACAAGTGTTTAAGTCTTAAGTCCTTTTTGGCAAATGCTTGATTATGATTCAATGATGATGTGGATATGATTAGGATAGTGATAGGATGTGATATGGAATGACAAGATTGGATGATGTGGATGATATGGCTTAAGATGTGTGTTGACTAGGATGAATGTTTAGATTGATTTGTTTATGTGTTTGGTATTTATAGCTTGATTTGGCAATGTTTAAACAAATGATTATGCATATACACACATGAATCACTCACGCAAGACACATAAGCAAGTTTTTTAGTTTGAAAATGAAATGTGATGATTAAGCAAGCACAAATGGAAGACATATCAACAAGCCTAATGTCTATTCATGTGGATATGGCCAATTAGGTCTTAGGCTAGATTGCACAAGGTTGACTAAGGAATTGAAAGTGAAATTCTACCACATAGTTGGGAGAAATGGGTAACCCACCCTTCACCTTCACTTCCCAAAGGTATAAAGTTCTTTGGGGCTTAGCCAAGAATGACAAGATTCCAACTCCCAATGAGGGTGTCTTTCGATTCAACCTTGATTGAGGTCATCCCTTGGAGTAGTGTGTCTCCAAGCAGGCCTCCTAGATAGGGTTTACAAAAGCAAACCAAGTGAGCTATCACTTGATTCACACTCGCACTTATTAATTGACCCTTTCAAAATGAGATGTGTGGAAGACAATTCAAGCACTTATTTATTTTAGATCCAAATCCAAATATGATGGAAAATAATGGTTCGTTTTAGCCCAATTTCAATGGTATGATTGCAAACAAGTTGCTTGTTTTATGCCCAAAGTCCAAATGTGTGATCAAGTAAGATTGGAAGATAAAAGATGAAATGATTGCACTTGGTTAATTCTCTGTCCAAATCTGTTGTAGATGCTAATGTGAATGTTGCTCCATCTCCTTAGATTCTCTTGAAAGTCAACAAGACAAAACAAAATCAAACTTACAAGCCAAAAGTGATATTAGGTCAAAATATGTAATCTGATCAAAATCTGAAACAAATGAACTGATACAAAAAACTAAGTGCATATTTAGATTCTACATGAAATTTTGTTCACTTTTTAAAAAAAAAATCACTAAAAAAGGATGAAATTTGCAAAAGTTATGCTCGATTGAAGTTTTCATAAAAGTTTGAATTTGACTGATAAAAAAATTGTAAAATGATACAATCACCTGATAAAACTTGTTTCGATGCAAAGTTTGTCCTCTCAGCTTTCCAATGAGTGTATGTTTGCGCAATTTGGCCTCCGTATGTGAAAGTTATGAAAATTTGAAAAAAATAGCCTCCTTTGGCATGTAGGAAGCACAAGAGGCTAATTGGCAGTTTGATGGTAACCGCTGACAATCAGAAGTTTTTGGTCACATGTGATTGTCTACATAGCTGGTGGTGATTGATAGAATGTCAGTGACAAATGACTGTGTTGAGTGAGGGTTGGTGACTAGATGGGAGGCAATGTTTGGTGGACAATGGAATCTTTATCTACCTGTGGAGTAGAAAACTGCTTATGATGGATCGACTACTGTCTGAATAATAACAAGCTACTGATGAAAAGTATAAATCTGCAAAGTCAAAATAAAATGCTAAAAAGATTTTGAATGTCAACTGCTACTGGGAATTTGGTTGTTGAGGATCTAACGACCGCTTGTGTAGATCTAATGTAGATGGCCAAAAGACTTCTAGATTAAAATGTTGAACGATTTCAAATGACTTGTGGAGCTCGATGCTTTTAAGAGCCGAAGAGCCTGTGAGTTTTAAACCTCAGTCAACCATTTGGATGTAGTCACCCTTTTAAGGCATGCCAGGAAGGTTAGTGGCGAGACTGTCAACGAAGGTAATAACAAACTGACTACCTTTTAGATGCCAATGATTGATGAACCACTGCTAAGGTTGAAGATTATTGGAAATCTGCAAACGTTGAATAATTGTGAAAGGGTCATCGTGGATTTTGGTGGTTGCCTAGTGTGAATTAAGGCCACTGGTGATGATGAGATCTGCCAACAACTTGTATCTAGAATGAATGCCAATAGAAGAATCTGATAGAGATCTTAGATGATAAGAGCTTCGATAGGTCAAAACCAATGGACGGTTTATGACTACGGCCAAGTCTGTGGAGGGTTATTTTGATCAGGTAGCAATGACTCATAATCAATGGCGACAAGCATTTGTCATTAGTTTTAGGGTGGTGACTAGGCCACCAAATGGTGATGAAATAATAAGTCGAAGGTAGGGGTCAATGTTTAAAAGAGATGACTGCTAAATGGTGGTGGTGACCATGTTTTAATGAAACAGTGGTATGTATGGATCTTTGATAATGATTAAAGCACAAGCAACATTAGCTATGGTTTTGTGACAAGCAGTGACACAAAATTTAAAATGGTGACAGGGTGTAAATGGTGGTGGCGATGGCATAGATGCAAGAAGGTGGACAAGAGGATCGAAGGAAGCAACCAATTGTTGAACAATAGCGACAGGTAGATCAATGGACGGTCGATGCTTAGGAGATGGTTGTGATTTGAGTGGGCAAAGGGCAGTACAGAGGGTTTTGTGGGCCAAGCATATTGATCGGCAACCTTCAACTTGGTTTACAGTATGAAATCTCCAAGTTATAATGAGAACAATGAGGCAAAACTAACTCAGAGCTATTACTAATAGATTTACAAATCTCTTTTACATCAACAATTATTGCTAGCGATAGCCAAATACCAGGAGTATAAACTTCTAAGACAGATCAGAGATCAAATAACATTGCAACATACCAATTCAATGCCGAATGCAAATATCTCTAGATGTTGATCACTGATACCATGTAAATATGCCAAGGTGACTATATGTATGCTATCCTCCATGTAGTTGGAATCGCTCTTATAACTATCTGCTATTATCTTTATATCAAATGGTCTTTCTTATGAATGGCTGATCTATCTTTGCAATGAGATACGAACCCTTCTCAAGCTGCGCTAGTATGACTGGGTGGCGAATCTGATAACAACCACGATCCTTCACTAGAAATGTATCTTCAATTCTAACGATCTGCAAGGTGGTACCCGATAGTCTTGGACCCAACTCTCTATCATCCGGCGCTCAAGACAATACACCATCGACTATTAATATGTGTCATGAACAAGTCTTCAAATCATCAGGCCGCTGGAATTCACGTCGTCCAAATTGATGTATCAAAACATTCGTAGTATCCAATCACAGTGATATCTCTTATATTCAATGTCTTAATGAATTCAGTACCCCTAAATGCACACAACTATCTCCAATGGTTTCAACAAAGTCTTCAAGGTAATGCGTGGAGTTCCTCTAAACAAGAATCTTCAATGAACCTCCATGAATCTCAAACGATCAATAATAGATTGTGATCTTCAAATTCCATGATGCATTTCTTCAATACGGGTTTAACCTTCCATGCTACAAAATAAACTTCAACTTAGTCTAAACATGGTCTCTGACCAAACAGCGATCAACTTTAAAAAAATGCAAGCTAGGTGAATCTCAAATTATAATGCTATGAATTCTAGCGATGAAGCACAATATTTAGAGCAATTCGAACTCAAATTGCAAGATAATCCTGGTGAACAAAGAATGAATGGTCTCCGAGTCTTCAATATGGTGCATTAGGCACGATGCCACTTAGCCTCAACAATATTCGATCCACTTCAAAATCGGGCACAACAGGATTCCTGATAATAAAAAATCTAGCCTGTAACGCGGATGAAACCTACAACCATACAATGACATTTAACCCTGCAACAAACAAATTTGAAAATAAAGCCTGCACCGAAGATCGATTAGCCTGAGATGATGGAAACTAAGATAAATAATGATAACCCAAACCCTGCGCAAGTCGTACGGCTTCATACGGTATGACCTGTGAAACTAAAAAAATAGATTTATTTTTTTTTCAAAAATTTTAGTCACCAAACCTATGCATATTTACAATCAATGTTCATGGAATCAGTGTCCTGACCTGATTGGTGAAGTCTGTTTTCACCCAGGAGATTACCTACAAGAATTTACCCCCAAAATTTGCAAATCTTGACAAAACTAGGGTTAGAGAAATACAATTTTTTGCTACAAAAGCCTGCAAAAATGAAAAATTGATGCTCCAAGAGATCCGAACTTCACAAAAACAACTCAAACAAAGAGGTTAATCAAGGACATGAGTCCCACCGGGCGTGCCAAAATGTATATCGAAAAAATTTGGATTTGCAAATGGAAATGATCAAACAATGAAATACATAACCTAAACCCAAATCATTCAATATCTCAAAGATGCAAGATGAGCTTGATTGATTGATCAATTTGTTGTGTTGATTGTTCGATTCTGCAGCATAACATTGATAAGGAGATAAATGATGGAAGATAGATGCAAGCTAGATGGATGAAAGATGGATGATGACTTGAGATGAAAATTTGGCAAAGTGAGGTTGCATGAAGAAGAATCATGAATTGTTCAAATTGCCTAATCTCTTCTCTAATCTCCTCCCAAATGGCTCAAGAAAGGCTTGCTTTATAGGATTGGCTTGGTTCAAATGAATGGCTAGGATCAATTAGGGCTTTAGAGGAAATGGATGGATAGGATTAAGTTAGGTTTCCTTTCACATTAAGAAATTGTAGTCAATTGACATGTGTCAAAGGAGGATAAGGCTCATATGTGACCATGTACACAAATACTAAAATTAGGTCCCATTAGTTGTGCATGTGAAAGATTTTAAATAAAAGTTGTACTAACACACATGATTGAATTGAGAGATGGACAAATGTCAAAATGTGATGAAAGGTGAGGACTTAATTCAAATAAAATATTTGAATTAGTTGGGATATGAGTTGGATATTAGTTAAATAAATAATATTTATTTAATTAATTGGGAAGATGATTAGGATAGGATTGGGATATGATGTGGAAATTAATTAAATAAATGAAATTTATTTAATTAATTGGAAAGTGGGATTATGAATGTGAAATTAATTAAATAAATAAAATTTATTTAATTAATTATCTAAGTGGGATAAGGATGGGATTTTAATTAAATAAATTAAATTTATTTAATTAATTGGCTAATGGATAAGTGGGATTAAGAGTGGGCTTTAGGACAAAATGCTACATGATGTCTAAGATAATGTTTTTAACTAGGTGTTGCAAGACATGGACAAATTTGGGTGTTTACAATGACAACACCGATCATGCGTAGCAGTGTCTCTTGCCAACAGGAACATCTTCCCCCTTTCTCTCCTTCATCTCAAGCAACTCAATCCTCACCATACACCTCTCAAGACCAAGTTTCCACCATTGAGATCTTGACACATGGATTTGCCCCATTCCTTGGCCTATAAAAGGAAGCTCATTCCCTCATTCTACAACACACATGCTATAGCAAAGTTACTCTGCAAAAATTCCAGTGTGCCTTTGGCAAATCATCCATATTTCTCATTACATTTTATATCCATTATCTTCATATCCATACAACCATGGCTGCAATCATCCATCCCTCATCCTCACAATAGTTGCATTATAGGTAATCTTCATTGCATTTACCCAACATACATCCATTCAAGTATTGTCATCTTCTAACAGTGAGGAAGCACACTTTTGAGAGCTCTATTCATCAACAAGATCAATACAAGATAGGTAGACAATGGAAGGTTTTGAGGTAAATTAGTCTTCAAGGTAATATTCCTTTGTTTGTTTAATTTGCATCATATTTCATTGAGATTATTGGATTATTAGTAGTTTAATACTATTAAAATATTTCCATTAACATTTTTGGTGCCCACCGTGGGACCTTGCCCCATTTTTTACTTCCATTTGAGTGTTTTGTGAAGGTTCTATCACGAAAGGTCAGTTCTGCACATACAACTTCTAGTTCTACGCATACAAGGTTTCCTGTAGCACGTTTACCTTTTGGCACATTCAACTTGTTATGTTCCACATATGATTCTTTTTGCCACGCATTTGATATTCTTGCGCATATATAGTGCAGTCTTGCACTTTTGATTTTTGTTTCTATGCATTTATGAATCTACACATATACTATGCAGTGTTGCGCATATGACTTGTAGTCCTGTGCATGTAATTTGTAACAGAGACTTGTAAAAGTTTGATAAGATTTCTGTACTAACTTTCATTTGTAGGTGTTAGAAGCTAGATTTAGTCATTTTAGCTACATTATTAAGCCACCTAGAACTAATTAGGAAGGAGTAACTTAATATGTTCATGCAAATCTTCACATAGACTTAACTAGGAGGAAAGAAAATCATTTTGTTGCATCACAACTTTCATCTAGTCCCAACTTAGGGGTTAAAATTGAACAATTCCTTTATGTTTTTACTATCTTGCACTACAATCTTCACATAGCATAATAGGGGAAAGTAACACTTGTTTTATTTTTGCAAACAACAATCTACACCTAGATTTGTTAGAGGGATAAAATTAACAAAATCTTTTCCAAGTTATTGCTATCTTGTTACAAATTTCTATGCTTGGTAGAGCTAACACATTTAGTTATTTTTCTTTTAACTAGGGAGTTAAAGAACCAGTGTTCTCCATGCTTTCATAATGATAATAGGACTATGCTCTCCCCTTAACTGGGTGACCAAAATTCCAAACTTATCATTTTACATGTTTTACTTTTATAGAGGTCTGCCCTTGGAAATCCTTCCTTCCAAGTGGGAATGACCTTAATTGATAATAGGCTAAAGCCAAGCTCCTCTAATTCACTATAAATAAATTGTGTTTGTGATGAAAGTTGCAAGCGATGGGTGCTGTTGTATTAGACCGACCAATGTTTCCCCCAAAACCCTATGGAGCATAACCTCTGTAGGCTGGAAAGCCTTCTTATTGAAGCCAATGGTTGTATGTGTAATCACCCGAAGGAAAGCCTTGACTAAAATTCTTTTGTTCTAGTAAGCCAAAATCACCTATTTGGTGACATAGGAGGAGGCACCTCTAGAGCCGTCTAGCGTCATACAATCATTTAGTGTAGAGATAGAAAACTTCAACTTTTTGGAGGAACTATAACTTGGTATGCGTGAGAAGTGAGTGTTATGGAGGGGAGCCGGTGCTACCAAGTTATTAATTGTCTACCTTTATGCAAGTGGCTAGTGTAAAAACCAAGTTAGAACTCATCAAATATTGTCCTTGCCATCCTAGGATTGTAATTGTTTGTTTTTAATTTTGTTAAGTAATCATGAAAACCTTTTGTTCTCTATGTTTTCTTGCAATAACATGAACCAAAATCAGAATTGAAAACCTTAGATTAACTTAGGAAAATGCTCCAAGAAAATCAAATTGTCAAACTAAAAATAGAAAACCAAGTACATGCAATTCTAGGCATTTAGAACATCCTGCTGCGCATATAACCAGTTTTGATGTGCATATAATTCTGCCATGCATGTGAACCATTTTGCGGCACATATAATCTTTCAGTGCATATAACACATAGAGTTGCACATATAAAACAGAATGTTGCACTTTCAAAATCAACCAGATCTACGTATTTGACCAACAAAGTTGTGCATTTGACCTATTTTCTGTGCTTTTGAAGCTGCGTATTTGACCTATTTTTCTATGCTTTTGAAGCTGTGCATACAAAACAGAGAGATATTCCATACAGTTCTGGACAAAAACATTATTAGTTTTAGGTACCCTTTTTGCTATAGTTTGACCTTGAGAAATCAGTTATACCATGCAAATAGCTTTCCATATCATTTTCACAAACATCTTCTTTTCAACTCATTGCCTTGCTATCAAAACACCTCAAAAATCAAATTAAACACCTCAAACTCAAACCACAACTTGCTTCGAAGACCTAGTGTATACTCTACCGACCCAAACAAGAGCTAGTTAGTTTTATAATAGGATTCCAAATCATCCTTCCCAACACAACTATACTAGGGTATCCTTGACAAGAAAATAGTCCTCATCAAATAGTGGTGTCAATCTATCACTATTTGGACTACTACTTGTATCAACACTTCAGTAGCTATTAGACATTATAGCTCAAGATTTACCTTGTTTGAGACAAACATAGATTCAACAAAAACCTTAGAAAAATCCATTCCGAATCAAACTCACCTTCTACCACATCACACCTCTAATCAAAAGTCAAAATCCAACAAATCTCATAATCCAATTTCATCCCATCACAAAATCTTACATGGTGCAAATTAGATCTTAATCAAAACAAAAGGAAAACATGGACAACCTTAACAACAATATACCCAATCCAGATGATAAGGAAGTCTCTCAAGAGGAAGTCCTTCAACAACTCCAAGACCCTAAGTTCCAAAAGATAAGGGATAGAGTTGTTGCTACCAATCCCCAAAAGTATTTCTTCATGCTTGCTCAACGAGGAGCAAAGCTACCCGTAGACTTTAATATCTCTAATCTACGAGAGAATAATACCTCAAACGAAGCCAAGTCGTTGAAAGATGGCTCCAAAACTAAAAAAGAGACTTTAAAAATAGCAAAGGCTAAGGATACACTTAATCCTTTGGATGCATTGACAACCCAAATACAAGCCTTACAACAACAATTTGTAGATATCCAAAGTGAAACCACAATGAAACATTATTCACTTGAAGATATCTCACCTTATCCATTTGACAAATCCTTGAACATGATACTTTTTCCTATAATATTTGAAGTACCAAAATTTGACAAGTATAGAGGAAAAGGAGATCCTAGAGATCACATCAGGGAATTCAGTGTTGCTTGTCTTGAAGTCACCCACAATGAAACTTATCTAATGCGACTATTCCCTAGAAGCCTAGGAGGAGAAGCCATGGAGTGGTTTTCATGTCTACCTCTAGGCATCTGCACCTTTAATGAATTAGTGGACAAATTTGTCACACATTTCTCTTATAACATAGAACATGAAATCTCCATGCTAGACCTTTGCAATACTAAACAAAATGGAGGAAAATCATTTGCATCTTTCCTACAAAGGTGGAGCCAAATTGCAAGCAAGTGTCTCTATCAGATACCTAAAAAACAAATGATAGAAATGTTCGTGCATAATTTGTCCACTAAGCTAAGATACCAAATACAAATCCAATGTCCATCACTTTTAATAAGGTCATTGAGATGGGGCTTCTTATTGAGAAGGCCTTGATAGCGAAGGGGCAAGTAAAGATATACAAAGACACCCCAAGCTCCAACAACAATGTGGATAAGTCACAGTTTTGGACTAAAAACAAACCCATAGTTAATGATGATGTGGTAGATGCAAAACATGCAGCACCAAAACAACCTATTTTCAACTTATCCAATCCACAAAATAATGCACCAACTACCAAGCCTCAAGGCACTAAACAAAAACAAAACAACTTCCCTCCAAGGAGAAAGTTCACACAACTTGGTGAATCACTTGAATCTGCACTTAGAAAGCTCATTGGGGGCAACATGATCACACTTCCATTGGTGCGTGAATATGAACCCAAGTTCAAATCTCCTTGGTGGAATGAAAATGACTTTTGTGAATATCATAGGAGCAAAGGTCATAAAATCAATGATTGCATGAAACTCAAGCATGTCATTCAAGACCTTCTTGACCAAAAATGCATATCCATTAATGAAGGACATACTACCAATGATGAACATATAGCATTCAAGAATCCTCTTCCTCATTATGAGAAGGGAGATTCTTCAAACCAAAACAACAAAGGAGCTGAAAAAGTAAGCTATAACAATGCTTCTTTTGATTACACCATCAATCATATTTCCCAAAGTGATTCACATATCAATGTGATCACTATCAATGATCAACCTAATTGTAATGTGACCACACATCATGGAAACATAACTCTACAAGGAGCTCAACCGAAACCATCTTCGACATCCAAGTCATCTTCCACCTCAAATCAGTACAACATTATCTACCAACTTCACAAAACACCTATGCATATATCCATCTTGGAGTTATTGTGTTTATCACCATCCCATAAGGCCATTTTAGAAAAAGATCTCTTGGAGACAATGATTCTTACGAACCTTGCCCAAGATCAATTCTAGGCTATGGTAGGCCATTTCACCACACCACATTTCCTATCCTTCACTAAAAAGGATGACATGTCAATAAATCAACCACACAATGCATCCCTACATATTGAGGCCCTAATACATAAGCACAAAATAAAAAGTGTCCTAATAGAAGGAGGGGCTGGTTTGAACATTTGTACACTAAAGTTAATCCTTGCATTGGGGTTTTCTAAAAGTGTCATTGATCCCAAGAAAAAGATAACCATCAAGGCATACGATGAGGAAGAAAGGACCTCCAAAGGAACAGTGGTTTTGCCAATACGTGTTGGACCGGTAGAAAAAGATGTAGTGTGCCAATTTCTCAACATGAAACTTGCATATAACATTCTTCTAGGTAGACCTTGGATTCATGCAATGAAGGTTGCCCCATCAACATATCACCAATGCACCAAGTTCCCACATAACAGTCAAGAAATAACCATACAAGGGGACCCCAATCCTTTTCAGTATTGCAATACCATACAGTCTAAACCAGATGTTGTGATACCTACCAATAGAGTAGCTTCTTCCTCCAACCAAGTGGATCTAAGTTCCTTAGCTTCCACCTCAAAAACATTAGAGTTTAAAATCAAGGTTAGAGACAAAGGTGTTGGGGAGTATGTTATTGAACAATCTTTCTCTCTAGCATAGTTGCCACTATCACCAAATTCATATGGGAGACCATCCCAAAACAAAGCTAAATCCATTGAGACTCCCATGAGTCCTTTCATTAAATGGGGAAGCCTATCTGATGAGAGTGACGAGAAAGATGTCCTACAATGGATTTTCAAAGATGAAGACAATTAAACCATACTAGAGGACCAACAACCTAAGCTTCCTATAGAATAGTATGGTCAAGGTTTTTCCATGTTACAAAGGATGGGATAAAATGGTCATGGTCCCATAGGACTAAGAAAGGATGGTATCATAGAACCTATCAAACCCCCTACTCAAACAACCTAAGACACTACTGGGTTAGGATACTAAGGTCGGCAAAGGATAAAGGCAAAGGTAAACAAAAGGTGGAAGACAAACAAATTACTACCACTAACTTAGTGGAGCAAATTCACTATTTGCAAGAGACTAGAGAAACTGATTCAAATGAGTATGAGTGGGACAACCTCTTTGAGATGTCTTGTGATGACAAAGGGATTGATGTGGTCCAAAGATATAGTAATACTCCAACATTGATGCATGAGGGACAAAGCTCTAGGGCTAGACCACTAGAGTTTGGATCGCAACATGACGAGAATGAATTTCATGAAGAGAGTATGATATCAACCTTGACAAATCAACTTGAGGAGAGTACCATAATAGACCTCGTTAATACCTCATCCCATTCAAATGAATTCTCCATCCTAAACATAACTACCCTTGAGTCTTATCAACCTAATGATCCCTTACCTCTTGTTCACTCAGAATTAATAGATTAGGATCTATCTGAAACATCACCTAAGCTTAACACCTTTGAAAATGATGATGCCATCATCGACTACCTAGAGCTTAGAGAACACCTACCCGTAGGAGACCATAAGAGTCGCTTCCCCATCAACCTTAATGACAAGGCATACTTTAGAGAGAGTGCCAATCCTTTCAATTGTAAAAATGTCAAAATAAATATGAGATCTAATTGTGAAAATTGCTCTGCGGCAGTGTTAGATCATGAAAAGAGAAAAATAAAAGACGTATCTGAAGGTGAAAACCTCTCTAAGGTGCCAACGGATGAAAGGATTGACCCTCTCCCCCTTTATGCACATCTAGAAAGATCTTTAGTATTGATTGAACTTGCAGAATTAATCAACATCAGCACAGAGGCACAACCAAAACTCCTTTATCAAGGAGAGTCATTAACTGTACAAGAAAAGGTAGAGTTTGTTGAGTTCTACAAAAGAAAACATATAAACTTTGCTTGGTCTTACGCCAATATGCTAGGTATTGATCCTGATCTAATCATGCATCACTTGTCACTAGCTTTGGGAGCCAAACCAGTAAAACAAAAGCTGAGCAAAATGCACCCCCACATAGCTTTAATGGTAAAAGAAGAGCTCAAGAATTTACTAGATGTGGGGTTCATCAGATCCATTGACTACCCATAGTGAGGCTATAATATTGTATGTATTTTAAAACCTGACAAGAGAATCAGAATATGCAACAACTTTAGGGATTTAAATAAGGCCTACCCAAAAGATGATTTTCCTTTACCAAACATTGATATCATTGTTGACCTCATAGTAGGTCACACCATGTTGTCCTTAATGGATGGTTTCTCCAGATATAACCAAATCAAGATAGAACTAGAGGATCAACATAAAATAATATTCACTTGTCCATGGGGCACCTATTGTTGGTGTGTTATGCCATTCAGTCTCAAGAATGCAGGAGCAACATACCAGCAAACATTGAAAATGATCTTCCATGATATGATGCATACCATAATGGAGGATTATGTTGATGATATCTTAGGGAAATCAATCACCAGAGAGGTACATCTTAAAGTCTTAGACAAAATATTCATAAGACTAGAATAGTTCAGTGTACGGTTGAATCCTAAAAAGTGTGTTTTTGGAGTAACATCAGAAAAACTACTTGGATACATTGTATCAACAAATGAAATAAAGGTGGACCCAGCAAAGGTCAAATCAATTATGGAAGTGTTGCCACCAAAGAATCTGAGTCAGCTACAGTCTTTACAGGGAAAATGTAGTCAATTAGAAGGTTCATCTCCCAACTGGCAGACAAGTGCCATCCATTTTTACATATGTTGCATAAAAATGTTCATTCAAATGGGATGATAACTGTGAGCAAGCATTTCAGCACTTAAAAGAATATCTGATGAATCCACCAGTTCTGATGCCACCAATTCAAGGCAAACCTCTACTATTATATATTTCAGCTACACCGACATCTTTGGGAGCATTGCTACCACAAGAAAATCATGAAGGAAAGGAGTAGGCAATCTACTATATTAGCAGGACATTAGTAGATTATGAGCTTCAGTACACACCAATTGAAAGGGCATGTCTTGTAGTCATCTTCGCTTCACAAAAGTGGAGACACTACATGCTTTCTCACTCCATAAAGCTGGTAGTAAAGATCGACCCACTAAAGTATCTCCTTAGCAAAGCTATCCTAATAGGTAGAATATCCAAATGGGTTATGATTCTCAGTGAGTTTGACATTGAGTATGTGGACAGAAGAGCCATAAAAGGATAGATCATCATAGATCAGCTGGCAGATGCACCTTTGATTACATCAATAACAACCCCTTACACTTTGAGTTTCTTGATGAATCTATATTCAACATCACAACAATGGCTTGGAAGCTCTATTTTGATGGGTCATACACACAACATGGTTCTAGAGTAGGCATTTTGCTAGTAATACCATAGGGGGATACAATCCCTAAATCATACAGACTTTGGTTCCCATGCACTAATAATGTGGCTGAGTATGAAGCTCTGGTTATTGGCATAAAGATGGTAGTCGAGTTGAAGATCAAAGAGATTCATGTATATGGAGATTCACAACTAGTCATTAATTAAATAAATGATGAATACCAAACAAAGGATGAGAAGTTGATACCATACAAGCATATGGTGGATGACTTCAAGGAATATTTCATTGTGATCTCCTTTGAACAAATACCAAGGCTGGAAAATAAAGTAGCAGATGTAATGGCCACTATTGCATCCCTTCTAGATATCCCTAAAAATCAATCATGTTATGAGTTTTTGGTGGAGCCAGTCTCCCATCTAGCCTATGAAAGCCTAGAAAATAACACCATTTACCACATTGTAGGAACTGATTCTCCTTTATATGGCAATATTTACACCTATCTTAAAGAGAATATCCTACCTCCTGACCTGTCAAACAACCAAAAACATATGTTCATTCGCCAACCATTCAGATATACCATTGTTACTGACGCCCTATACAAAAAATGTTTAGATGGTACTCTCCTTAGGTGTTTAGATAGTGATGAATATCAGACCGCTCTAAGGGAGGTTCATGAAGGCATTTGCAGGATGCACACTAGTGGTCCTACTCTAGTGAAGAAACTCATGCGTTTAGGATATTACTGGCTGAGCATGGAAAAAGATTCCTACCAATTTGTCAAGTGGTGTAAGAAATGTTAGATTCACGATAATTAGATACATGCACATGCTCATGAATTACAACCTTTAATGATACATTGGCCCTTCTATCAATGGGGACTTGAGCTAGTTGGCAAGATCTACCCTTCCTCCTCCAATGACCACAAATTCATTATCACAGCCACATAGTACTTTATGAAGTGGATTGAGGCTGTTCCATTAACCACCGTCATAGGGAAATAGATTTCATCCTTCATCCTTAATTTATCATATGCAGATATGGTAACCCATCATCCATTGTCAACCCTTCAAGAATTAGGATGTACAAGGACTCCGTAGTGAATTCCATATCCAACATCATTTCTCCACCCCATATTACCTGCAAGGTAATGGCCAAGTAGAGGCATCAAATAAAACCATTATGAAGATCCTCAAAAAGATTGTCAATGAAGCTGGTCGGGACTAGCATATGCAACTCAACCCTGCTCTGTGGGCCTATAGAACTAGTATACGCACACCCACAAGTACGACACCATACTCCCTTGTCTATGGATCTGAAGCCATATTGCCTATCGAAGTTGAAATTCCTTCCATCAAGGTGTCATTAAAGGGACTCATAACTGATGAGGAATATAGAGTATCAAGGCTTCAAGAACTAGAACTGCTAGAAGAATGGAGACAACATTCCTTTAATGATATTAACGCATACCAGTAGAGAATGTCAAGGAGCTACAATCACAAGGTTATGCCAAAAGTCTTTTAGGTAGGTGATCTGGTCCTAAGAGAGAACCCACACAATCAATAGGATAGAGAGAAGAAGGGGAAGTTTGAACCCAATTGGTTGGGTCCCTATATCATAGTTGTTACCTACGGATCAGGCACATATCAACTCTCAACATCAGAAGGTGAAGTGTTTGTTGATCCCATCAACAGTATGCACTTTCAAAGGTTCTATACCTAATAACCCCAATGCAAGGGACATAAAAAAATGGTACAAGTGAAAACCTAGAAACATGCATTATTTGCAACTAACCGCTACCTCCATCAGTTAGTACAACCCAACTCACATCCATCTTTCCTATCGAATTCATCTAGTAACTGCATCCATTTTGCATCTACCTTGCAATGACTTACCATAGCTTGGTGTCTTGTCACCCCTATCACCTTATCCAATAGGGTCATACAATCACATTATCCTATCATTCATCCTATCACAATTCTATCATCAGTATCAGTCAACTCTGAACTATGTTTCCTCTATGTCATCACGTAGGCAAGGCCATCATTGATGCACCCCCGAGGTTGCTCCTTTTCTGTCCATTCCATCCCATGTCTTTCAACCTTTGGTCCATTCAAGTCTACATCTTTTCTCATTGCCTAGGTCTTTAGGTTCACATAGGTCTACCCTGAACTACATTGCCTCTACGTCGTCCCATAGGTAAGGCCATTTAGCAATGAGCCCCTAAGGTACTAGGTTAGTCCTTTAGGGTCTGTCACTTTTGTTCATCGTTAGTTGATCCATAATAAATCAATCCTCTACTTGGCTGGGGGCAAATCCTTGACCTAGTCAGGGAATATGATTCTTGAATGCTATAAAAAAAAGGGTAAACAATCAGATCATGATTTTATCACTAGACAAAAAGCAACATGACAAGCAAGCTTTCAACATCATCTTGACAGAAATGACAACAAAAACTACACTTAGCAAATCCCTTTTGACCTAAGACATCAAACTGATTCTATCAAGTTATTGCAAGAAAACATGTTTTGGGCAAGAAAGTTTTACAATGGTTGTTTTAAAAGTCTTATGTCATGATTCTTATTATTATGTCTTTCTACGCTACTCAAGGATGTACCAAACTAGAGAAGATATGATGGGGGCATAATTATTTTATTTGCCTGTTGTTTGTGGATTTATCTTTAGTAATGTGAAAACGTTGTCTAACGACATGATCAACACAATGATCATCGAGGACATAAAAGGTCTAAACATGAGACAAGTTTAATCCTTGTCTATTGATACGCAAGTAGTACTTAGGTCATCTTGGTTTAATTATACTTAGATTCTTGTACTAACTTGCTAAATCAAAATCCATATAAGAAATACTCAGGTCATTATGGTTTAATTATACCTAGATGATTATATTTTCTTACAACATTTTAAAAGCTCAATGATGAAACAAAGTACTTCAAAAACTCACACAATTGAAGATGACAAGAATTCATGTCCATACTTATCCCATTGCATTCGATTGCATTATAAGCATGTTATCATTTTCCCAAAATCCATGTGTCTTTGTGATCAATGTGTCTATCTGGTTTCTTATCTTTCTTTAACCATTATCATTCATTATCCATTCATTGTCCAATTCCTTATCTTTCATTATCATTGTCCAATTTATTTTCTTCTAAAAAGTGTATTGTTATTAAGATTGAGTATACTTGGCATTAACAAAAATAAAACCATCATGTGTCATAATTAGGTCCATCATCATTAGAGGCATATCATTTTGTTCATTAGGATACATAAACACAAGTAAATCATAAATCACCATAGAAAGAGTCATATACTCATATCATTCCATCCATTTTAGTTTCATATGTATATCATGATAGAAAAACAAAAACAAATACAAAAACATAGATAACATGATCATCAATTAAACCATCTTATGTGCATGCATACATGATTCATATCATTAATATTAGCATTTTAAAAATCAACACATGTAGAAATCATAGCATATAGGTACATCTTGCATTTGGCATTACGTCAATCATCATAAGCATGTAGAGGCATCTTGTCTAGTAAATCAAAAATCTATAGAAGCATCAACATAATCATCATAGTGCCACATCATACAAGTCATCATATAAAACATTAGGTCCATAACATAACAATAAGCATGAGCATCAATATCATAAACCATGTAAGTCATCTATAAGCATAGCACATTAGAGCATGTCATAAGCATCATAGTGTAAGCCATGTCGATCGCAGTAAATCATAGCATAGTCTATCGAATCATGATCTCATATCATCATCATCAAAAAAGAATACAAGTGTCCAAGTGTACAATGATATCAAAATAATAATACATCTCAAAATGTCCAAGCCAAAGTGGTGTATACATGTCCAAGAAAAAGAACTAAAAACTGATACATGTCAAGAGATAGCTAGGAGTGACTCCCTCCTGATGGTGCTGGCTGTGGTGGCTAGGTACCTCCTCCTCTCCCTCTACCTACTAATCATGTCCCTAGTGCGCCTCCTCCTGATGGCCCACAAGATGGCCGCATAGGTCCCACCACTCTATACTGGTCCTCTCTGCGACCTGTTGTGGTAACTAGGTCTGTAGCTGCCTACCCTGCACTCTGGAGGCACCACCTACTCATATAGGGACTGCCAATAGAAGATCTCTAGACCTTCCCTGACCATCTCTACCACCATTTGGCTAGTACCACCCTATGCCGTTGTCTACTACACCTACTCCAAGAGTGCCTCTGCCCTACCATACCTTTGGATGATTGTGTCTCTCTCTAAGCGTGCAGTCTATAGGTCACCCTGCAGCTATTTAATCTAGGCCTGCATTTGCCCTATCTATCCCTGCTGTTGCTGTAGTAAAGACTAAGCTTGAGCCAATTGGGCCCATAACCCTGCTATAACCCCATCATCTGGCCCCTACCCCTTTGGCTACAATGGAGGCTACATCTATGCCTGAAGGAGTAGCCGAGCATGCTGGGTAGGGTCAATCTATCGGCAAACCCTCCTCCCATCTCCATCTTTGCCGTCATCCCCATCACTACCATCATGTCCACTATCATGACCAAATCCTCCTCCACCATCACCATCATGGCCTCCTCCTCCTCCACCACCACCACCATCGTCTCCACCTCAGCCACCTCTGCCTCCCTATCCTCGTCTCCTTATGGGTCACCTTTGTCGACCCTCATCATCATCCTCCTGATCATCTAGAATAAAGGCTCACTCTCCTAGTCTAGAGTAGCATGGAAACAGATGTGTAGTGAACCAATCAAAGTAGTCCTGAGTCACACCTACATCTCCCACTACTCTATGCATCACCCATGTCTGATATGGAATATGTGTAAACTCATCACATGCTATCTCCTAGGATGGACTGGGTCCCATCATCCCCATTCCTTGTGCATATAGGAAAATATGGTATTACCTTGGGGCATCCCCTGGATTCTACCAAATAGCCTGAACACACGTGATACAATGTGTCTCTCTAATATATAGGGTGTCCTCCCTATAAGCCATCTGGTCTGGAAACAGAAGGGAAGCTTAGATGTATCATCATCCCATACCTCATAGTCCAGGTATGGTCGCCATACAATAGAATCTACATTATCGAGGGCATGTCTCTAGTACTCCAACTTTCCCAGCTTGGGCTAGGAAAGACTCTCCTAAAACATATATGAGTAAGGCTAGCCCTTACCTTGAGTTCCAATTCCAATAGGATGGGTGATAGCTATATGAGTCCATGCCCATATCTTCAATAGAAAAACCTGGCAAGCCAAACATGAGGAGCCATCGTAGACAAACTGGTGTAGATCATGATATAAGTGAGCAAGAATGCAGACTCCCTAGGCGTATCTAGTGCCCTCTGTAGTGATCCTTTCTAACACTCACCCCCATCCAACTGCAAAACCATGCGATCATCTATCCAGGCACACAATACCTTTGATCAACCCAGCCACAACTGCAAGAAGAGGCTCATAGTAAGCCTCTATGTTAGCCCAGCTGATCTTTGTACCCTTGATCTTATCATCATCAAAAACCCATCTGTACTTGTCTAATCCTGCCCCAATTTGTGGCTCATAGTCAATGAGCTCTTCGTTAATAGGTATGTGCAAGATCCTATGCACATCCTCTAGTGTCATTGTAATCTCCCCAGTTTGAAGGTGAAAGGTCCCATCCTCACTGAAATCTCTCAACTAGAGTAATCAACATGTTGAGATTAGCCCTAATCTTGGGCATGAAGAGCACATATGATAATCTAGCTAATCCAATAATCAGTAGATTAGTCTCAGTCAGATATGGCCTCAATGTCTGTGTAACTGGAAACTACTCCCTTGACATGAGGACATCATCTAACTCCTCTTGCAAACAAGAAAGCACGTGTTAATCAATCAAAATCGACTCAACTGCAAGTCTATCTATCCAACATAAAAACTTAGTTATTTCAACAGGAAAATAATCCATCATCTCTCTAGAGATTCTATCAATCTCAAAGATGACCTATCAGTTGACCAGCATCCATCGCATAGTCAACTTCATCAAATTTCTAAGTGATTTGATCAACTCAACTCATTTGCGCAGTTCTACCTGTCATATGTGTGGAATTACCTTATTTTCACTAAATTACCTCACATGCATAGACTTGCATTGAATGCGCCACTTTGTGTTGCATGCACGACATTGCCCTTTTTTTGCACATCATAAACTTGCTTGCGTTGACAAATTTCAAAAGTGCAATAGAACCTTAAAAGCACAACATCCCGCATTGAATATGCATCAGGATTTTAGAAACACTGAAGCACATTTCAAATGCAAAAAAATTGCATATGCTCCTATTCCAACATCATATGCATGGAATCGCGACATATGCATGGTATCATGCATCATATGCACACTTTTTCTATTCAACACATTTAAAACCTAAGACTTTGACATACAATTAATGCAATCATAAATGCACCTAACCTAGAAATGAAGAGGTACTTATTGGCGGCCCATAGTCTGTTGGACGGTTGAACCATTAGATCCACTCAAATTGATGAAGCTCAACAGGAAATTGCTGCAACTTCGTTGGCTACTCTGTGCTCCAAAGGTTCTGATCTCCTACGAGCTCTCTCTGAAAGACAAGTGTGTAAATGACTAGGAATGTGACCCCACACTCCTATATATAGTGCATGGAACCCTAAGGGGAGGTGCTTGACCTTGTCCATGCCGGGGCATGATTTCCACTTGGTTTTTCTTCCACGCGACCAATTTCTTCACCCGTCTTTCTGAGTAACCTGTCATCCACCCTATCTCATCATGAGATTGTTCGTCCACATTTTGCCAACATCGTCCAACCTGTCCAATCTCTTGAGGGGACATTCTAGCGTCATTAACCTATACCAAGGGCAAACTGGGGCATGTATCAATCACAAATTTTCTTTTCTTTGAAATAATGTGTTAAAACACATTGTCTCAAAGAGGTGCAAAATGTATACACCTAAAAATGGCAAAGACAAATTAAATAAATATTTATTATTTATTTAATTCCCATTCTTCTATCATTTAGTAAATTCATCAATTTATCTATTTGATTCATGTTCATCATTAACATTCCTCTAAATATTAAATAAATATCAATTTATTTAATTAAATCAATTAAACCTATTATTCTAAAGTCATCCCCTATTTCAATAATAATCAAATTATTTAATCCCAAATCATCCTATTCCAAAGTCTTCATTCATAATTCCACATCACCTAATCCACCTCACATGTCCACCTAATCATCTTGTACATGTAATTAAATATTTTAATATTTAATTAATCTTTTTTCCCTCACCCACATGGGCCTATTCTTCCTCTAAACATCCCTATTCCAAAGGGCATGGTCTTTCCATGTCATCATGGTCAAAGGGACACTTTGTGACAATTGTTCCATAGTCCCTAGAATCTTTCCAACCTCCCTACAATCATGTCTCCTTGTTTGACCTTCTCTCTTGGGTCATTGTGAGCCTTGTGACGTGGACTCATGTCACACCTTTCTCTCCACCATGTCAAGGTGAGAGGAACATCTTCCCTCTTTCTCTCCCTCATCTCAACCAACTCAATCCTCACCATACACCTCTCAAGACCAAGTCTCTACCGTTGAGATCTTGACACATGGATTTACCCCCTCCTTGGCCTATAAAAGGAAGCTCATTCCCTCATTCTACAACACACAAGCTATAGAAAAGTTACTTTGTAGAAATTCCAGCATGCTTTTGGCAAACCATCCATATTGCTCATTGCATTTTATATCCATTATCTTCATATCCATACAAACATGGCTTCAATCATCCATCCCTCATCCTCACAATAGTTGCATTGTAGGTAATCTTCATTTCATTTATCCAACATATAGCCATTCAAGTATTGTCATCTTCTAACAGTGAGGAAGCATGCTTCTGGGAGCTTTATTCATCAACAAGATCAATACAAGATAGGTGAACAATGGAAGGTTTCAAGGTAAATGAGTCTTCAAGGTAATATTGCTTTGTTTGTTTGATTTGCATCATATTTCATTGAGATTATTGGATTATTAGTAGTTTAATACTGTTAACAATATTTCCATTAATAGGTTTTATCTAACCCAATCTTACCACAATATTATAGGTTCTTGATCAATCTTTTAAATTGTGTACAAGTGGATATGAGATGGCCCTTACACCTATGGTATGCACAATATTTTCATCTTTATACCAATGGGGTTTAAAGTAGATTTCTTCAAAGGATGTTATCGGTGGCAGCTCAATCAAATTTTCTTAGACCAATTGTTGTAGGGTCATCTCTAAGGGATCCTCTAGTGGAGGGCTTGATGGATTAGAACGTTGACATGAAGGTGTTGGGATAGGGCTAGTTCTGTTAGGGATAGCTGGCAGAAGATATCAATTAAATGCAAATAAAGATTAAACAGAGGAATGGAAATACACAGAAATAATAATAGCGAGAGACAAGTTTTAACGTGGTTCACCCAAACTCGGGCTACATCCACCAAATAGAGAGTCCAATATTATTATCCAGTAAATCAAAACTGATTACAATCAGCAATCCCTGCAACTCAATACCACTGCAAAATGCTAAAATACAATACCCAAACCCTAACCCTTGGCCGCTTTTTATTAAGCTTTTTGTCGGTTACAAAAATAGGGTTTTCTTATGTCGGTCAATGAAAAAATAACTCCTCGTGCTTCATAAAATAATAAAAAATTGTGTGAGGTTTCGGGGGCATTGCCCCTGAGCCCCCACGGGGGCGCTGCCCCTCGACCCCGCCCTGTGTCGCGATAGGGAACGTGCCAAGGGTGTTGCACCTGGACCCCGCAAGGGGCCCTGCTCCCAAACCCCCACAAGGGGTGCTGCCCCTTGACCCCATAGGAATTTGGGGGGGAAACCGCGCTGATAAAAGAGGGGTAAATATAACCTCCAAGTCTGATTAGGCTCCATATAACAATAAGTTTTTTAGAGTTGGCTATGATTGGAGCCACCCAAGATCTAGGACTTCATGAAATCACAAGAGAGATCAAATGAAAGAATGATGCTATTCTATCATTGAATGCAAAAGATTGATTATGGTTGTTGTTGTTGTTACAATGTACATGATATGCCTTGCTTATAAAGGCAAGATGAGAGCTAGAGAGGTGGAGTGGAAAGTGGAGATATTCCAACAACATGTGCCAATTAGAGGATGATAACTAATTGCACATGTGGAGGATAAGACAACTCACTCCAACTATCAACAACTCAACACACAACTAGACTTATCTAAACACAACTAGACATCTAGAAGACTCACTAAGTCAACTTAATATGTGTGATTAATGTGTGATGTGTGAATATTATTTAACTAGTAAATCGTTAAATAAGATGAATTATCCACACTAGGGTAAACCGGTTAGGTGATAACCCTGTTCACACCAACACCCCCCCTTAAGTGCAACTTAGGGAGTAGCTGACTAAAGCAAGATGAAAAGAAGGATGGGTCCTAGCTACTAGGCCATGTTAGGTACCCATGTACAATAAATCTCAAGTGGAGAAAAGGAGAAAACCTCATGGGACAAAACTCCTCTCCAAAAGTGAGAATGCAGAAACAATGAATGTGAAAGAAGAAGTGATAGTAGGAAGGACTCAACATGACCCCCCAAGGACAATGTCTATCACATATGTACAATCAAATACCCCCCCATAGGAGAGCAAGTGTGAGACTATAAGTCACCCCCACAATGAAGAGCTCCTTGTAGGATGCTCATAAGATGCTTGCTCTAGGTTGGTGTCTCCCTCGTCAAAGGCTATTAAGTCTTGTAGCATAGGAAGACTTAGGGATATTGATTTATGTACAAAGGATCATTTAGACTTGATTCAAAGGTTATTAGGTCTTGTAGCATAGGTGGACTTAAGTCTATTAGGTCATGTTGCAAAAGTGGACTTGGGTTCACTTGGTTTATGTACAAAGGGCCACTTGGACTTGCATGTTCATGTTGTGGGGGCCATTGGTAGTCTTATGAATGGGTTTGATGAAGAGTGGACATGGTAAGATGTATAGGTAAAAGGTCTTGGGGTACGGGTTGTTGTGGATAATGGTAGATATTGGAAGAAGTGGGGTATGATGATGTGGTATTGTTATGGGAAAATGTAGGATAAGGTGACGTGGATGTGATTTAAAATGCGGATGGATCAGATTGATAAGGAATAAGCTAAGGTGATGTGGAATTAATATGATATGTGGATAGGTTAGATTGGTGTGAAACAGAAGGGGATGCCACATAGGAATGAGATGGAATTGGTTGGTGTGATGATTGGATTTGGGATTGTTGGTATTGGCTTATGGCTTGAGGTTGTGGGAATTGTTGGTGTTGTGCTGGCATAGGGACTGGTTCCTTTCTGTATAGCCACTTAAGGGTATCAAGCATTCTTAGGTTACCATAAGGATCATTCTCATAGTCTTGCTTGGGAATGTCATGTCCATGTTTAGAAGTGGCAGATTAGGATATAAGGATGGCTTTGATCGCATAAGGTGGATTGATCAGATTTTGATGATTAGAAGATTTGATTGATTGGGATGGATTGGTTAGATTGATATGATTATTAGATGATGTGATTGGATGAAGTGTAAGAATTAGGATGTGTGTTATGACAAGTAGGTTGAGGATGATATGGTGATATCAAACACAAGATCTCACATACACACGCATGCACACCAAACACAATAATCAATCTGTACACCCTAGGCTAGGTAAGGACATTATTTGTTGGGTTCCCACTTGGTTTTATGCAGTCGCGCCTACTTATGGTGTATAGCTCCAGAAACTTGGGGCACGGGCTCCCCCTTACAGTGCACTCACTTCTCAGGCACACCAAGTTCTAGGTCCTCAAGACACGCAGATCTTGAGGTACCTTGCTATCTCTGCCATAAGCCATGGGGTGTTGCCATAATAATGGGTTACACTTTTTGGGACATCCTGATTTTTGTTGAAATCACATATTTTTTGAAAATATAATGATTTAAGCCTTGAAAGGTTCCATTTAAAGGATTTTAATTGAAGAGGGTTTGATTAAACCCCCTTAGATTCAAACCCCCTTGGATAGAACCCTACTAGTTTTAAACCATACCTATAATGGAGTCTCCTCTACACCTTTCAAAATGCTGATAAAAAACCAATTTTGATTTATCTTTTGAGGGATTAAATGGATTCATTTAAAATTTATGCTTTGTAAGTATGTAGTCCTTGTTATAAGCTTCCCAAAAAATATAATTTTAAATATATTTAGTTTGATTATTATATTCATTTTTTATTTCTTGTGAATGTATATTTTTCAGTGAACATCAAGTTCTCTATTCTACACACATGAAAAATTAGTAAATTACTGGAAAAAAATTCTAAAAAATATCTATGCATTAGGTATTGATGTCCTTGTTTCAACAAAAGAAAAAAAATTGAATTTTGATACATACAAAAAAGTTATGTTTTACGGAATATGCCTATGTCTAAATTATAATTGGTTTGACTTCAAAAATTAATTAAAAAATATATATTCAACAAAACATTATGAAACGAAATGCATACACTATATATCAGTGTTACCAATCTAAATTAAAAAGAATCCGAATTCTATCCTTTGTAAAAAAAAAGTTATGTACTACAGAATACACATCACTTTAAAAAAATGTTGTTCACTATTAAAAACTAGTTATCAAAGGAGATGTAAAAAAAATTACAATTTAACACCAAATTTTTTAAAAAAATATGTTTAGAATCTACAAACAAAATCTCACAAATCACTAGTTTGCATCATCTTCAAATTCCTAATGGTTTAGCGGCTATAGGTGTTAAAACATGAAGATTTAGTTCAAAATATTGATTTCAATGTCAAGTTTGGCCAAAAAGTGTAACCCATTATTGTGGGATGACCCTGCAAAAATGTAAGACAACTATTAGAGTTTCCTCTTGTACCAACAAATAAGGGTTTTTGGCTTCTACACAGAGGTTTTTAGTTAGGGTTTCCATTCGAGTGGCTATACATGCGGCAATTTACTCTTTTAAGGAGGCTTGCTAGCCTACAAAGGTTAGGCTCAACAGGGTTTTGGGGGAAACATTCGTCGGTATAGTGGAACAACACCCGTTGTTTGTGACTTTTGGCACAAACATGTTATTTATATAGTGGCTTAGAATGGTTTGGCTTTGACTTGTTTCCACTTGGGTCATACCCCTTCTCACAATGGGAAGGCAGGCCCTCTAGAGTTAGCAACAATTTCTCGTGCACCCTAGATCTGTTGGATAGGCAGGGGACAGGACATTGCTGTTGCTAAATCAGGTAACACACAGACTCAACAAGCAAGAAAACAAAAGAAAAGCAGACACAATGAAGATAGATTGTTCATTTTAGAGCACCAAAATGAAGTGTGCCTACTTTAGTAATAAATGATTGGTCTTTGACTGCTCGAACTTGCAGAAGATATATCAGTAGTTTGTTTTCTCCATTCTTTAACAAGCGTGTTTTGACAAGCTACACAGATAAATTATTAGTTTCTAGAAAAAGCAATCTATTAAAAAGTTGGAATAAATGATCCGATATTGAAAAACAGAGTGCCTAAATAGAAAATTTAGATAATTCTACGTAATTTGAAAAAAATTTGTTAAATTTGGATGTGTTTTGCTCAAAATATGATCAATTGAAGTTTAAGATAAAGCTGATGTTTGATAGAGAAATTACCTAACAAGATGATGAAATTACCTAATGAAAGCTTCACAAATATGAAGTTCATCCTCTTACCTTTCTGATGAGTCCTCCTACGCAAATTTTTGACCCCGTATGCAGAAGTTATGGCAAAAAGAAAAAGATACCCCCTTTGGCATGCATATGAAAATCAAGTTTGACTAGGTTGACTACTGGCTAAATTTTTTATTTTTGATGTTTTTGCAAAAAAAATCTGGATCACACGTGTTGTTAATGGTTTGAGGTCAAGCTTCTTATACCAACAGTTAAACTTAAACCCTAAATGTCCAGTGCCAATACCAAATACTAATTCTAACTATTGAAATTAAATCCTAAAGACACACTCGCATGCTAGGCTGACAATACCCAAAGCTAGGATCTTGAGGTCGACTGTTAGGGCTTAACGATTGGCCACAAAAGATGTGAAAGTGACAAAACACTAGGGAAAGCGACCAAAAAAAGGTTTTATGAAGAATTCAACGGTAGAAGGGTCAAGCTCAAAGGGCAACAACAAAGACACAATTGTCAATGGGAGCTAGGGTTTCTTGGTGGTAATATAATCGAAAGGGGATTTCGTATATAGGGGTATCTAGGGCAAAGATGCTAGAAGATGTTCTAGGGCTCCCCCTTACAGTGCACTCACTTCTTAGGCACACCAAGTTCTAGGTCCTCAAGATGCGCAGATTTTGAGGTACCTTGCTATCTCTGCCATAAGCCGCAAAAATGTGGGACAGCTATTAGAGTTTCCTCTTGTACCAACAGATAGGGGTTTTTGGCTTTTACACAGACATTTTTAGTTAGGGTATCCATTCAGGTCATGGCTATTATTTATCTTCCATTTTATTAGATTGGCCACCAACTTGTAATAAACAAACACCCACTTAGGTATTCAATTTGTGACAAGACCTAGAATAAATGGTGTTAGAGAAATTTGGCTCTTACACATATGAGTACACAAAACCTACATTACCAATACAATCCAATGCACAATCACCCACTAAATTGGTTAAAGGAAATCAATCTTCTAATCTACAACAAATCTATGTCAACATAGAAGTGAACCCCAATTGGCCCAATATCATGGAAAAAGGAACACACAAGATTTTAGGTCAGTGGAAATTACTAAAAATAATATTTTATGCAATTGAAGAGTGCCCAACCATGCCAAATTTATGAATCTTAACTACCCTCACATCAGACGATGCAATGAATGAGATCAAATATTCTCTTTGTTGAATCACCATTGATAAATTCTACTACATAAAACCAGCCAAAGAGCTCTCCTTTAATTTATAACAAATGCTTAGTGATCGTTGAATTCCATTGTGATAACAAGATAATAAACAATGTTACAATTGTAGTACCATTCATATTGAATATATGTGGGCTCCTTCATTTAGTTAAATATTTAAAAATTCAGGCCAAACCATGTATCACACCATCACCACGTGGCACCTTCTCACCAAATTTTTGTAAGCACGAGTATACACTGACAATCATGGCATTGCTACTTGGTCCTTTAGACCAACAAAAAACAATCTAATTTCACTGAGCACACCATTTCATATCATCACACACTCCTTTGTGGCATAAAAACATCGAGTGCACATACCCCCATGGGCCCTCAAGACCACCAACAAACACCCACACAACAAATAACAATGAGCTCACAAAATCTCAAGACGTGCAACAACTATTGGTACACATCGTCATAAGGGTTGATCAAGTTTCACCATATAAAAAATGAAAAAATATCATCATACAACTTGGGATCCATTCAATTATCCATGTCATGCAAAATCCATGTTTCTACAAAACATTTAGGTAAGTGCATGGAAATGGGCGACAAATTAGTGGCCAGCCTTAAGATTTCAACAAAATGCCTTCATGAACTATGAAAAACATAATGTGTATGTGTTTTGACACACACATTTTTAATGATTTGGATTCAAATTTTTATGATCCCACCCATTTAGGGTTGGATTTCCAAGCCTAAGGGTTGGACGTCTCTTCTAGCCTCTAAATTTTATTTTTAACATAAAATAGCTCAAATTCAAACTTCACCCTCATCAAGTTTACATGTTTTGCAATAAAATTTTACCAAACCACTAGCAAAATAAAAATCTATTTCTTATCTTTCTATCCATCGAAATATTTTAATATTTTGAATAAGTTAGGATATTAATTTTTATTTTCTTTGAAGAGTGTCTTCATATTTCTCCAATACATATGTATTGATTTTTTTATAACTTTTGACCCACTTATCCAAATTTGAAAAAAAAAAAAAGATTGTTCTACACTTCATTATTTACACATTAAAAAAATTACATTTTTTTATTAGTATTGTACAAGTTATGTGATGTGCATGCTTAGTGATGTCATTTTTAGGATGCATCCACTTTAAAAAATCACACAAAAAAACATATTCAATAAAAATACAACTTATAGTACTCGCTCTTGGCTATATTTCCATTAACTGGTTTTTAAAAATACCTAATCTAGCAAAAAAAAGGGGGGCGCACACTAGAAACTATGTTATACTTTAGTGATAAAAGAAGGAACTTTTTTTGTGCCCTCAACATTTCACCCCCTTAACCTTAACCATTTAAAAAAATCTTTAGTAATTTAGAAACTAGATTCAAAGTACTACAATTTTTATTCTTATCACATCTTGAAATTTTGAATCTTGAATTACTTGTCCAAGTTTAGCTTTAGCTGATTTTAAAAAAGGTGGCCACTTTTGACCTCCTTTTATCCCCCATTTCCATGCGCTTATCCATTCATAGATATCATATTTTTTCATTGAGCTCCAAAGACCACTAAAAACCTCCACCAATAAAAATTATATCCTTGTCACTACACTAAGCATACACTAGTGGACAAGAGAGGAGGACTCACTATAGATGACATGGATTGACATCGATCAATGGTGTAATGTGGGCTTGATAGAAAATCATTGAAGTCAAATGGTTTGCATAGAATATAGATCACACTCTTGATGTAATAACTTGCACAAACAAGGAAAACAATGAGCTTTGACAAACTCCAAAGTTGCACAAACTACACAATCCTCCATGTCATTATTAAGATCAATGGCCACCACACAAACACATGAAGACATATCTATTGGGGTCATCAAGAAGCCTATGTGCCAATAAAAATACTTTTTTGACCTCATTCCTAGCATGCAAGAAAAAAGAGATAGGAGTCCATTATAGGTGATGCGGAGCTTTTTGACCAATAGTTCAACATGAAGCAATAAGAATTGACACCATGAGTAGATACACAAGCCACATGATCAAAAGGAGATCAATGGTCCACATACTTTTGAGAACATAAGAGCTTTGCAACACAACAACCAAGCCCACCATAAAAGCACAAATGAAGCTTGAGCAAAAGAACAAGGCCATAAATGAGATTTAAGCAACTTTGTAGGGGTATCAATAAGGACATAGACGCACAAATGAATAAATTCAATGGGCCCCATTGAATTTCCAAGATTGATTATCATGACAAAGCACAACAAAATATAGAAAAGGAGGATGCAATAATTAGTCTCCACAAGATGCACCATATTTTTCTACAAGAGAGATAAATAGGGGCATCAAAGATGAGATCTATAGATTCTACCTATGGTTCAAATGGTCAGAGCCACGAGAAGCTCTTTCTTAGAAGCTTTAGCACTACTACAATACATTTCTTCACTTTGAGGGTGAGATCATTTCAACCTCCAAATTACACTAAGCTTCAATTGCCTTATAGTTTGAGGGTCCATTTGGCATAGTTCAAAGTTTATTCATGCCCCTTTTGCATAAAGACCAATCACCATATTCCTTAGCTACATTATATTTTTAAAATTTGTTTGATGGATCTTAAAACGGGTCATTTTTTTGTTAGATACTCTCCATACTATAAGACTTGGGGGTGATTATTTTGCCTTTTCAAACACCTGTATAACCCTCTCCATATCTTCATGGCTTACGAGAACCAAAGATAAGATCTTTTCTTTAAAGATATGTTTAATCTTTACCAACATCTAGCAAAAAACTTTACTTCCACAATTCTCTATACTTTATGGATTTTTTTTTTTCATTCATGTTGTTTCTTCTTTAGGATTAAGTAGGAAGCGATCTCATGACAAACTTATAAATGTGATGAATTCTTCAAAGCATTGAAAAATATGATTTATTTTCATATACTTTCTTTTCAATACACATTATTTTATTTTTATTTCCTTTTATATTTCTTGAAATTCTACTTGTAACACTTTATTTTTCATTACAATTTTATATTCTCATAAACCAATTTTTACTTTTTATAAATATTAATGTCATTGTCTTATTTCATGAACTCACTTTAATTTAAATCTAATTATATTTCAACTTAATTATTAAAGTAAATCTATATCCTTTATTGTGGTAAGAAGCTAGGAAGTCTATTTTTTCCCCAATAAGGAGGTTGGCCTTATACATCAACTAAACTAATCCCAAATTCTTATTATTCAAAAATAACGGCAGCCTCTCATAGATTATTATAAAAGTCAGACGAGAAAATGGTAGAAAAGAATCTGAACTATGTGGATTAATATTTGTTATAACAATATGTCAATAATCATCTTTCGCGTGTCTATTTGAATACTGTATCTACTTGTTATACGAGTATTTCACATTTCTGACCCAGAAAAAGAAAAGAGAATAGTCATTCAGCCAGGAATATTACTCAGAAATATCAAAGTATGACGTGACATTTATATATGGTGAGAGGGAGATGATTTGTGTTGAAATTAGATGAGCCTTGCCAAGATATTATCTGTACAAGGAATATAAAAGAGAATAGACTTTCAGCCAGGAATACTACTCAGAAATATCAATGTATGACGTGAGATTTATATATGATGACAGGTAGATGGTTTATGTTGAAATGAGATGGGCATTGCTAAGATATTATCCTACCTCATATTTACCCTTGTGCATTGTTATTTTCTTTTCAATTTGTACAATAGAAGCAATGTATATAGAATTTGGAAAATTAATAGAATGAGAGAGCAAACAAACACATAGTATATAATATTGTTGATGTGTAATTTCTCCTACACTATTATTTATTATTGTATTTTATTAATTAAAAAAATGGAAAAAATGTGAAAGCCTTAGTAGATTCTAGATGATAAATATTGTAGAAAGGTTTTAGAAAGACTCTTAGAAAAGATAGAGAAGAATGTAAGTTTCTAGATAAGGATAAGATAAGATTTATGAAGTATAGAGATAAGGATTGGAAGTTTCAAAAAGACAAAAACATTTAATGCTTTGTACTAGTAAATTCTTGTTAAGTCCTCTATAAATAGAGTCATCATGTAATGATTTTTCTTATCAAGCAATATAAATTGCTTTGACCATGAGGCAATATAAGTTGTGTTGAATGTTGTAGCATTCCTATTCTGGGCAATCCAACTTTGAGCAATTCGTGTGTTTTTTGTATTTGTGTATTTTTGTGTGTTTCTATCCACCACCATCGAATATTTCACCTAGGAAAACTCTTTTGGATAAAAAACCTAGCACAACCTTCTTTGTTATTGCATAAAAAACCTAGCACAGTAACCTTCTTTGTTATTGCATAAAAAACCTAGCACAATAACCTTCTTTGTTATTGCATAAAAAACCTAGCACAGTAACCTTCTTTCCTATTGCATAAAAACTCAACCATTCCAATACAATAATACAACTTTTGCTCAACCATTGTACATGTGCTGATATTAATAAGCACATCAAAAAACTTTAAAAACATGAACAAAAATAAAAACCCATAATATTATTGTCTCATCCTCTCTTTTAATCTTTTTCTTAGAAACAATGCCCAATCGTAGTAACATAGTTTATTCCTACTATACCTTACATTCAATGGCAGTTTAAGTACCAGAAAATACTCACTGCACATAAATTTATATTTTACCAATAAAAAAATTCATACATGGAACTTGAATGTGAGCCTTTAATGTAGTTGCATGTCTTGTGAAAAATATTAAAAATAGACCAAATAGCCCCTAAACTTTAAAAGAGTACACTACATGCTTAATGACAAAGGGCTCAATTCAAATCTTAATAGCTTTGATGCTCACAATCCATGACTTGAATAAAATCTAAACTAACTATAAGTACGAATCATTAGTTTCTATTTTGGATAGTGAAAGATTAGTAACTATAATACTAATACAATTAATGATTTAAGAGGATTCACCAAACAAAGTATTTCTGGTAACACCCAGCCCATCCTCTCATATCTTGTGGCAATTGTGGAGCTATTTTCCGAGTTTGTGGTACACTAGAGTACTTCTAGGATGCTCGAGAGAACACAAATACTCATATCCAATATTGAGCAAATGTTGCACATGCTATTAGGAAAGTGTCATATTTAATTCCAATCCTAATATATTAACATTTTGTATGTCATGTCACCAAACATCTTAGAGAGGGTACATGCATTCCCTCTTAGGTGGATGAGAGATAATATTATTTAAATATTCTTCTGGTCCCTTTTGATTTGACCTTCGAGTAATATTATTTAATGTTCACATGAAGGAAGTGGAGCACAATGATGGTGGTTACAAATTAAAAAAAATCATTTATAACACTGTCCTAGTTTTAGGCACTAGAATTGGGAGTGCAGGATCTTTGCATAATGGATGGTCCCCACATGAGTTGTAACCTCCATAGTGGAGTGTTAGACTTGGAGATGTGGGGCCAAGGGGTGATCCCACAATAGTGTGTTCCACTTTTTACCCAAAGTGGGACACTGAGATCAATATTTTTAATGAAAATTTCACTTTCTGACACCTATAACAGGGTGATCCCACAATATTGAGTCCCAAACTTGGGACATCCTTATTTTTGTCTAAAATCACATATTTTTTAGAAAAAAATAATGATTTAAGCCTTGAGGGGATCCATATAAAGGGGTTTAATTTAAGGGGGTTAGATAAAACCCCCTTAGATCAAACCCCCTTGGAAAGAACCCCCCAGTCTTAAATCAAAACCCTTATGGAGTCTCCTCTGCACCTATCAAAATGGTGAAAAAAAAATTTGATTCACCTTTTGGGGGATCAAATGAATTCATTCAGAAATTATATTTTGTAATTATGTAGCCCTTAGTATAAGATTTCCAAAAAGTATGATTTTGAACATATTTCATTTGATTATAATATTTATTTTCTATTTTCTAGTGAACATAAAGTTTTTACCAAACATCAAGGTCTCTATTCCACACACGCAAGAAAATTAAAAAATAGAGAAAACAATTATGAAAAATATATTCACACTAGGTATTGATGTCCTTGTTTCAACAAATAAAAAAAAATAATTTGGATACATACAGAAAAAGTTATGTTGTATGGTATAAACCTATGTCTGAATTATAATTAATCTCACCTCAAAAATTTATTAAAAAATATATGTAATAAAAAATTATGAAAAAAAAATTGCGCACTAGATATTGGTGTTGCAAATCTATGTTTAAAATTTTATAATATGATCATTTCTACAAAAAAAGTTATGATGTATGGTATAAATGTCACTTTTAAAAAATATTGTTAACTATAAAAAACAAGTTATTAAAAGTTATGTAAAAAAAATCACAAATTATTTCTAAATTTTAAAAAATATACATTTAGAATCTACACACAAAATCTCAAAAATCATTAGTTCATATCATCTTCAAATTTTTAACAAGTTGGTTGCTATAGGTGTTAGAAATTAAAATTTTGGTTAAAAATATTGATTTCAATGTCCTAATTTGGCCAAAAAATGGGACACAGTATTATGGGACCATCCAGCAACTAAACTATTAAGAATTTGAAGATGATGTGAACTAGTGATTTTTTAGATTTCATGTGTAGATTCTAACTATATTTTTTAAATTTAAAAATAATTTGTGAAATTTCTTATGTAACTTTTTATAACTTGTTTTTTATAGTTAACATTATTTTTAAAAAGTGACGTTCATACCATATAGCATAACTTTTTTTACAGAAATGATAAATTATAAATTTTTAAACATTCATAACACCAATAACTAGTGCATAGATGATTTTTTATTATTTTTTGTTTCTTATTTTATTTTTTATCAATTTTTGAAGTGAGATTAATTATAATTTAGACATAGGTTTATACAATATAGCATAAATTTTTCTGTATATATCCAAATTAACTTTTCTTTTGTTGAAACAAGGACATTAATACCTAGTGTACAAATTTTTTTCATATTTTTTTCTCTATTTTACTATTTTTCTACAGGTGTGGAACAAAGACCTTGATGTTTGGTGAAAAACTTATGTTCACTAGAAAATAGAAAATAAATATAAAAATTAAATTAAATATATTCAAAATTATACTTTTTGGAAAGCTTATTCTAAGGGCTACGACCTTACAAAATTTCATCTCTTAGTGATTGAGTTTGATGGCCCAACCTAGGCTTCAAAAGACAATTTTTTGCAAGAAAAAAATTGAAAAAAAAATGTCATGGAAGGGACCTTCATTTGAAGGTCCCTTTTTGTAACATGAAAACATTAAAAAAAATTTTAAAGGGACCTTCATTCAAAGGTCTCCAACTTTAAACGAAGGTACCTTCACTTGAAGGTCAAATCACCTTCATTTGAAGGTGTTTTTGATTTTTTGCTTCCTTGGGTTCAATTTTTTTCCCTATCCCACAACTAGGACACACTATTGTGGGAGCACCCCAAGAATTATTGGTTAAATATTCCTTATGTGTTATGTTTTATTTTCATAGATGCATTGATTGACCACATGGGGGTGTTGGGTTTTTTTTTCAATACCATGGTTTTGGTGGTACATGGTTTTAGGAATCCACTTATGGTTTCATCTCAACTCTCCTCTATAAATTGTATGCTTTGGATAAAGGTTTTATGGGTTATTTGTAGGTTCACAGGTGGTGTTAGAATGCCATTGGATTTAAAGGAGAAGTGTGTTGTTTATGTTCTCTTATTTGTTGAAGATTAATACATACGTGAGCCTCTCTTTGATGGTGGAGTTTTTTCCTAAAAAAGTTTCTCCATGTACATCTAGTGTTATGTGATAAATTATCATGGTTTGATAATTTCTATTTTCTAATTTACACTTACATATAATCTCATAAATGGTTAAATCCAATATTGTATTAAGAAAATTTAGATTTTCATAATCTTTGAAGGACTAATATTTGTAGTAGTTTACCTTATTTTAAAAACACATGTAATTGTTTCCATAGTTTTGACATGGCCCAATACACTTTCTAGCAAAACTACAACATCCAACTCACAAAGATTCTTATTGTAGCATCTAGAGGATCACTCTACAATCTTTAGAAAAAACAATCAATGTGACAACCAAGTTGGCAACTATAAGATTTGCAATACCTCAAGTTGTTAGTTTCAAGATAGACAACTAAGAGGTGGGGGGGGGGTGAATCAGTTGTCTCAAAACTTTTCTTTTATTAACCACTTAAATCCTTCTTGTAATTCAACAACATAATAATAAATCAATCATGGAAACACAATGCAATAATTCAAGAGTAGAAACATATTAGCACACATGACACCAAGATTTTAACGTGGAAACCCCGGTTAAGGAAAAAACCATGGGGTGACTTGTTGATAACTGAGAGGGGGGGTGAATCAATTATCTTAATTATTTGACTTTCTTTTTCTTCTTTAAGAATAGTATCAAAACATATAAGCATAAATGAACATGAGTGCAGATAAGAAATCAATACACATAACACAAGGATTTTTACGTGGAAAATCCTGTTAAGGGAAAAACCATGGGGTGACTAACCCAAGATTGTATTCTCTGTTAAAAGAATAGAAGTACAAAATGACACTTGCCAATTAGGGATCACTGCTTGAGCACACTGCTCACAAGAGACTCACTGCCTACAAAAGACTTACTATCTACAAGGTATATAGAAAGTAACTAGGTACTTGAATTGATAAGAAGCATCCACATATGCTGAGGTTCAATTCTGGTTAGGCTCAATATACTGATCTACTACACTTCATTCTTCCTCTGCTTTAGTGTTGTTGTTCTGTCACATACCAGACCTGTATTGTTGCTTCCACACTACTCTCTTCTTTTCTTCGCACTTCACAATACACCACACACCCTTCATACTGAAATCAATTTGGTATATATATCCACATCAAGAATTTCAACATCTTCCTAGTCAACATCTGGAAAACTCAAGATATTTCTAAACTCTGGTCTGTCAACTGAATCCATGCTTACTAAGTGATGTGTATCAAAAAGATAGTTATAGGAGTCATCAATCATGTCAGCCAACCATGAATGATCACTTAAGAAACTTGATCACCATCAATTTCTCATCTAGATTAAGGTCTGATGCTCTGCTGGTCAGTTCTTCCTCAATCTACTCTACCAAACAGGAACCCAACACTTAGGTGCTCATATCTTTTCACTCTTTCATCACCGAAGGCTCAATCTATGGAATGTATCAATCATGGTACTCCTCTTGACTTCCCCAAGTCTGCACTTTGCTGAGATACTTCCTCTGAGAGATCCAGACCTGATTGTTAGATCTTGCTGCATGCTCTGTTCTTGCTCACCAGACCACTTTCGGTATAGTCATACCATGTCCTACGGATGTGTGGGATGGACTTTGTTGCAATCAATGACAACACTCATGAAGTCACACAGTGTCTCTTTCCAACAATCTCCCCCTTTGGCATTGATGGCAACACTTAGTGAAAAATGACTAAGTGTCATACTACACTCCCCCTTGGCTGATGCTCTATTCTAATGTATACTTTTCTAGAGCTCCCCCTTAGCTAGATTCTACATTTTTCATTGCTCCTCACTCCCCCTTTGACATCAATGGCAAAGGGTAGAATCCACACACCAAAATTTCTAAAAATCAATCTATACTTGGCCGCATAAGTATGTTATACTTACATATACTGAAGTATATCTACAAAGGTGGTCTTCAACTATACCACTTTAGTTGCCCAACTCTTCTTCATCCTGTCCAAAATTGAAATGTGACCACTTAGCAAAAATGCAAAAGCTTCTGCCCTCTTTAGGTCTACCAAATCACTGGTCTGGGCTATGGTCTGGGCATCAATTAGGGCCTCATGCATTGCCTCTAACTTAGGAAGAATTATTCCTCTTAGCTCACTTAGCCTGCTTATTCTATTTTTCTTCTCCTTCTCAAGCTTCTTTATTTCATTTATAGTTACAATAGTCTGACATTCTTGATTCATTATGGAAGAGGTGAGAGGATCAAAATTTTGAGATAAACTTGATAGTTTGCTCTCTTGTTCTTCCACCTTCTTGGTGATATCTGTTGTCACGGTGGACCAAGATAGACAAAATTTGTATAGATCTCTACCATCTTTAAGAGCTTTTTCTAAGCTCTTTATCCCAATATCCAAATTTCTCCTATCATTTGTTATAAGTCCTTGTACCTCAGAGAATCTCTTAGCCAAAAACTCTTTCCGGACTTTCTCTTCTGCTGCTTTCTCCAAAGAATCAAAATGTGTGCTAATAGAATTAACAAGAGATTTCAGATTACCAGATGAAGAGGTTGAAATATCTTTCTAGAAGGATGGCATGATCTTCTCCAATACACCGGATGCAATCTCTATCAGCTCACAGTCTTCCATGTGAGACTTCAGAAGTTTTTCTTTTGCCTTTGCTTGGGCAAAGGATGCTATCTTCATTGTTTGAACCGGGGAGAGGGAATCAGAATTGAATGGTCCTTGAAGTAGCTCTGGTTCATCTAATTCCATCATTTATTTTGTCAGGAAATCTTTAACTGTTTCTGCAGTGTCTCTTGCCAGAGACAAAGTCTTCTTTCCTTCTACAGCTTTAGAACTATCATTTGGGGTTTTCTTTGTTTGATCATTTTCTCTTCCCTTGACCTCTTCTTCTTGACTGATTTTCTCCTCTATTCTTTCTTCTCCTTTAGATCCAGAGTCTGCTGGGGAATCTGAAAGAGAGATGTTTACTTTTTCAGGGACTTCCTCTTCCAGAGCAGAGGAATCCAAGTTCTTAGTTTTTTCTTCATCTATCTCTTTTGATTTTTCTGCAGTTTTCTCAGTAGAATCTTCCTTTGAGACACTTAATCCTTTGACATCTATGTCAAAAGGTTCATCACCTAAGTCCTCTATAACAGGAAGATTGAATCTTTTAAATGTATTCTGGAGGATATCTTCTGTTTCTTTTGCCACTTGGTTAGTCTCTCCAAGTACAAGCTGGTTCATTCTTGCTTTGCTCCAAAACTCATCCTTGTAGTCCTTGAAGATCATGTTCATTTGTTGAGGGGTAATGGAAGGATAGAGTTGGATAGCAATCTGCTCTCGGATCTCCAAATCTTTTTCTCTAGCATTATCTTTTATAAGTTCAAGTACTTTCTCTAAACTCTTGGGGATTAGAGAGATAATTTCAATGAATGCTTTATTGTATAAGTTTAAGTACTTAACTGTAGCTTCTTCCAAGATCCTTTTATCTGTGTCACTATACTCATCATAGAAATCTGTCAATGGTTACATATTTCCATCCACTATGACTGCCTTGACAACATTATCAATAGAAGGAGTGGACCTTTCAACAAATTATTTTGCTTCTTCTTCCTTGTTTTCACTGGTAGAGGATTCCATAGAAGTTTTCTTTTTCTTCTTCATTTTCTTAACCTCCTCATCTGTTTCTATCTCTTCATCATCTTTTTGACTTGTATAAGACCTTGTGGCCTTTTTCTTTGTTCTCTTCTGACCCTTTCTAGATTCTTGGCTTCCAATTTAGAGGACTTTTAGCTTTCGGAAGTGGCAAGTGCAGAGCTCTTGGAGGATCTAGTCTGGGAGGGGGCTTGCACCGGACTGCTTTCTTTTTCTGTTTCTTGCCTTTCTTTCTCTGCCCTTTCCACCTTCTCTCTATTGGCATCAACTGCCTCCTTTGATATTCCATGTCTCTTGGCAAATTCTTCTACTTCCCTTCTCACTTTTCTCTTGATCTCAGGCTGTCTTAGTTCAATATGAACTTTTACACTCAACTCTTGGAAGGTTCCAAACCTTTCTACCTTAGGGTCCTTAGGCTGACTTAGTAGGTGTTGGACATGCAGTTCCAGAATTTTATCATCCACATCATAGCCTATTGGCATAATCCAGACTATCCTTGGCTCCACTGCCTCCATTAGACATTGATCAGTGTCTACCATAAAGCACACTGTATCCTTGTACTTCTCAACCAATGATTGGGGGATTCCTTCTCTGGCCTGCATCATACTTTGAAAGTTCTTAAAGTATCCTGAGAGTGCTATATTTTGAGCCTTGTCATCACCAAGCCCATGCATGTAATCTGTAATTTGAATGGCAACTGGTCTGTCATTTTGCCATACCCAAGCACTAGATCCAGGTAGCTCATTCATAAAGTAAAATAATAAACACAGTATTAGGCCACCATACTTGAATGAGTTCTTCTTGTCCTTGATTTTCTATAAGTTCTCTAATAGTTGGTTTAGGAGAAGCTCACAAAGATCATAGTCAGCATTTTTCCTTAGCATTTCATATGCAGTATATATGGCAGTTTCAGATACTGAGTTTTCCCTACTGGAATGATAGCTTTTGTAACCAATTATCATAGAAGCAAATTTGATATCTGGATCTATAATGTCTTCTATTGTCATTGCCCTCTTGTCAAATTTTGATCTGGTAGCCTCACTTATAGTTTGATTTTTGACTAATTTGAGAAAAGGCAACTCACTGGATGAGTGCAATCTGGTTACCGCCTTAATGACATCTTTAGTGATCTTAAACGGCCTTATCAACCACATGAATTTGCCATGCATTCTGCTTAGAACATACTGGACCCATTCATCTTCAGCAAAATAGGGGAAATGAATGCAATGTCCAAAATGCTTATCTCGGATGGCCTTGTACTAAGGTTTGAGTTCAAAAGATTCATTTATTAACTACTTGTGATAGACATCCATCAGCTTGGATTCCCCAAATTCTTCAATATTTGCATGAATGTATGCCCTAACATCTTCTACATGCAAAACTCCATGCAGAATGCTAGATAAGGTGCCTAAAGGATCAACTTCTAGAGATTTGTAAGGGTATTTCTTGAACTTAGGGAGTGGCCTATCAATGATTTTGAGAACATTTGGGGTAGCCATCTTTCAAAAGATTTAGAGAGAAATATTCAAGAGTGAAAATATCTTTTTATGCCTCTAGGGTTCACGATATGCATCGGATAAGATTGCTAGTTGAATCAATTTCTGCAGTTGATCTTCGAGAGGTTTGAGACAATCTTGTTGCAGAGCTCCTTCTTTCTTTTTTTCAAATGCAAATGTGCAAATGATGAACAAAAGAACCCTTATATTTTTGCACAAACCCTAATTCCATTTTGGAATAAATGCATAACTTAAGTCATTCCGGTTGCCTTATTCTCCTTGTCCTAAGAGAGATCTTTTCGGATCACTGAGATGCACTTAGAGTTATCTTCGGTGATTATTGACAATTTATCTTCCTTTCTCCAATCATTTCATCTATCCACAGATCAAGATATTTCAATTTTGAATCACACCGGATCTAACTGTGAGAGTCCAGCTTTTACTAAATGACTGTCAAACCTATCAGTAAGAAAAGCTCTATCGGCTACTTTAGATTCTACTTCAGCAATATGCCAATAAATTTTGTCTTCAGTGAGACTCTATACTATCGGCAACCATCATTTTGTTATTTCTGATACATGATCACTTTCTTTCTTCGTTGTGACCCTTATCATCAGCGAACACTTACCAACTTAATCCGATGCACCGATGGACCAACCATTCATTGGCATGACTTCAACCTTCAATGAACTTCCTTTTTGAGTCTTCGATATGTTAATCACTCTGAAGAAACTAAGACAAATTAGCATTTGTTGTCATGGTTTTAGAAAGATATGCAGATCTTTCATATTTTTACCAGGGTTTATTTAGATATTTCTCTGAGAACCCTTTAATCCGCAACTTTCCATGTGCCAATTTTAGGCACTAATTGACTGGTTGGGGGAATTTTATTTTCCTTTGTGACTCCCCTTGAACGAAAGCTCATCTATTTAGTTTTCAGAAGGACTATCAGCACCAAATTCTGGTGCGGATCCATCCCCAACATTTTCTGTTCTTCTCTTCACCCAAATCTTGTTCATTTCCTTTTGAATTTCATCTGCATTCACTTTTCCTTTTCCTTTGTCTTGATTTTCGTTATGATGCACTGGACCCTTTTTGTTCTGATTCTTATTTCTATAGAAATTGGCAATATGACCGGATCTATTGCAATTATAGCAAACAACATTTCTTTGCATATTTGGCTGGTATCCTCTTGATTTGCATTGATTGGCCATATGTCCCATTCTATTGCATGCAAAGCATCTACCATTGAATGATTTGTTTATTCGCATATTTATACATTCATGAGATTTGTGACCATACCTTTTACAGTTGAAACATTATCCGGAGAAGGATAAATTAGTCTGATTCATTCTTCTTCTACACTAGTTTGCTTTATGCCTGAAGTTATTACAATTGTGGCAGTATCCATTGAAGGATGGATATCTTTGAGTATTTGGTTGTCTTACCAAAGGTCTTCTAGGTCTGTTCCTTAGATTTCCTAATCCAGAGTTTCTCTAACCAGATTCAGAGCTTTCACCTTTCTCATAACCCAAGCCATTCTTGTCATCTACCCTCTATTGACTTTCAAGAAGGAATTCAAGTTGAGTAGAGCTTATTTTGAATTTTTCTTTGTATTCATTTGCTATTTGAAGATCCCTTTTAAGAGAGTCTATTTGATTTTCAAGTTGTTCTTCATTGTCTCTAGCTTCTTCAAGATCAGATTCCAGATGCCTGATTATTCTATCCATTTTGTGGCAGTCTTCTGACTTCTCCTTGAGAGATTGCTTTAGATTATCTTCAATTTTCTTTTTCTCCTCAATTTCTTGGGTGAATTTCATAACTCCTGATTCCATTTCATGTCTTACCATAATTACGTCCTTTGATAGCTTCTCACATAACTTGTTCTTCTCATTCAGATCTTCATTAGTATTATTGGCTTCACTTTGACTTGCTAATTGTTGAAGTAGTTCCTTTCTTTTTTTCATAGAGATACTCAGTTTCTCTTTTAGTTCATTTATGAAATCATTAGCTTGTTTGAGTCTTTCCTTCAAGTTATTGACTTCAGAGTGAGAATGTTCAAGATCATTTAAGGTAGACTAAAGTTGATCCCTCATACCATACATATCCATTGAGATTCCTAGATCTTCCTCAAGCTGTTAGGCTCTGTATGGAGGAACTTGGCTCTGATACCAATTGTTGATAACTGAGAGGGGGGGTTGAATCAATTATCTTAATTATTTGACTTTCTTTTTCTTCTTTAAGAATAGTATCAAAACATATAAGCATAAATGAACATGAGTGCAAATACAAAATCAATACACATAACACAAAGATTTTTACATGGAAAACCTTGTTAAGGGAAAAAACACGGGGTGACTAACCTAAGATTGTATTCTTTGTTAAAAGAATAGAAGTACAAAATGGCACTTGCCAATTAGGGCTCACTGCACGAGCACACTGCTCACAAGAGGCTCACTTCCTACAAGAGACTCACTGTCTACAAGGTATATAGAAAGTAACTAGGTACATGAACTGATGAGAAGCATCCATATATGCTGAGGTTCAGTTCCGGCTAGGCTCAATATACTAATCTATTGCACTTCATTCTTCCTCTGCTTTAGTGCTATTGTTCTATCACATACAGGACCTATAATACTGCTTCCACACTACTCTATGCTTTTCTTCACACTTCACAATACACCACACACCCTTCATACCAAAATCAATCTAATATATATATTCACATCAAGAATTTCAACATCTTCCTAGTTGGCATATGGAAAACTCAACATATTTCAAAACTCTAGTCTGTTAACTGAATCCATGCTTACTAAGTGATGCGTATCAAAAAGATAGTTATAGGAGTCATCAATCATGTCAGCCAACCATGAATGATCCCTTAAGAAACTTGATCACCATCAATTTCTCATCTAGATTAAGGTCTGATGCTCTGCCGGTCAGTTCTTCCTCAATCTACTCTGCCAAATAGGAACCCAACACTTAGGTTCTCATATCTTTTCACTCTTTCATCACCAGAGGCTCAATCTCTAGAATGTATCAGTCATGGTACTCCTCTTGACTTTCCCAAGTCCGCACTTTGCTAAGATACTTCCTTTGAGAGATCTGGACCTAATTGTCAGATCTTGCTGCATGCTCTATTCTTGCTCACCGGACCAAAATACCCTTCAATTTGACTTCCAATATAGTCATACCATGTCCTGTGAATGTGTGGGATGGACTTTGTTGCCATCAATGACAACACTCATGAAGCCACACAGTGTCTCTTGCCAACATGACTAACCCAAGATTGTATTCTCTATTAAAAGAATAAAATGAACAAAATGGCACATGCCAATTAGGGCTCACTGCCTAAGTACACTACTCACAAGAGGCCCACTACCTACAGGAGACACATTGTCTACAGAATAATAAATATTACATACTTGAACTAAAGAATAGCATCTTCACCATGCTTGAGTCAATTCCATTTAAGCTCAACACTTCTACTCTACCTTTCACTCTTCTCCTCTCTACCACACTCTCATCTTCCCATTCTCCCTTTGAAATGAATTTACAACTCTTATTTATACAAGCATCAAAGTCGGCACAATACATCCTTTATGTTATTACAGAGAAAAATACACAAATACAACTTGTTTTATTACAAAATACTTCATGCGAATCACCACAAAGTTGGCCACATATATCCAAGACTTCAATCTTCTTTTAGGAACACACCATGCTTCACAAAACACCTTCAAGATCATCTACAAGATGTGCAAACCATCTGGTCGGCCATGATTATGAAGAACTTCATCATTCAGAAGTAAATCTTCAATTACGAGCTTAATCTTCAATGCGGATCACCAACACGAATTAGACACAATCTAGAGAGCCCCACAAGCTTGCCTGAATCACCAAGAACATCCATACCACTTCTATCTACTAAAATCATCCTCATCTTCATTTGGAACCTCAAGAACACATTTTATCATCACTGTCACATTAGAATGAATGCTTGCAGACCTCCAAACCACAAACTAATCGAGTTGTCAATTCACATTGGCTTCCTAAACACTCCATCAAATCTGCAGAACATGATATTGCATTTTTGGATCTTACCAGACCTATTTGTGTCACTTTGTCACCTCTGAACACCTGCCAGAACTGGTTTCACTCAAGTGACCATAACTTCTTCAAATCTTTATGCGGACCTCTCAAATCTTGACTGGATCATCTTTAGACACATATCTACAAACCCTTTGATGTGCATTTCCTGATCTCCATCTTAGCTAGGATCTTGACTTCATAGAGCTTCACTGTCTTCCCTGTTCTTCTCTATTTCTGATAGGACTAATTTTCTCAATATACTCAGCACACAGCTCATCCAATCCTTGACATCAATGCAACATGAGTATGTTGACATCAATGATAACACCAGTTAGGCCCATACTTGCAACACAAGTCACATGCCAACTCATTAGGGACATGACAACAATCAATTCAGATCTACAACTATTGGGAGATGGGATTCTGACTTGGGAAATGGTTCCACTTATTTTCAAGATGGTTCAACTTCATACTGACTCTTGGCCTTCACGACTTGAATCTTTGTAAGATATATACATATCTTTATAACATAGTTTAGACCTCAATAGTTGATAGGAGATAGAAGACACCTTTCTCAAGGTTGTCCTCTTTCCTTTGTTGATCCTTCTCTGTATCCCCCAGAGGAGGATTGTTATGTTCTATACATGTATTTGTGTTCTCTGAAAGGGGGGTACTTACTTTATCTTGACACTCTATATTTTGTGTCTCAGTATTCTTTGGAGAGGATATATTAATTTCACCTTGATCTCCTGAGTTTTGTGTTTTTATCTCTTCCAGAGGAGGTATATCCACATTACCTAGCTCCTCTACATTTTGTGCTTCTATGTCATCCTTTTCAGTCATGTTGCCTCTATCCACTTTGTCATCAAAGGTTGACAGATCTATATCCTGGAGAGGTACATCTGGTATATCTAGAGGACCTTGTTCCTAGCTATCATCTTAGCATTCTTCATTTCCTCAATAATTTTTGTAGTTTTCTCTAATGTTTCCTTCTCCAGTATCTCTATTTCTTCCTTTTCTTTTCCCATCAAGACATTTATTCTTCTTTTTGTTCTCAATTCTTTTGCTTGTTTTTGAGAAACTTTAACTTTATCTTCATCGGAAATAGATGGACTAACCTTTTCAATTGCATGTTTTCTCATCTCACTAACTTTTCCCATGGCTTCATTTCTTTTGTTGGTGAGTAGGTCCACAAGGCTTATAGGAAGATAATCAATGAACTCAAATAGGGCCACATTGAAGCCCATCATGTACCTGATTATTGCTTCCTCATTTGTAGCTTTGTCATCAGTCGACATCTTTTTATAGAGATCTGCAACCTGTTTCAAAGTACCATGTTGTACTATAGCATTCACAGTGGCCTTAAGATGTAGAGGCTCATGCTCAACTTCTTCTTAATAGGTTTATTATTTCTTTTCTTTTCCTTTTGCTTTGGTGGTTTCTACTTCTTCCTCTCCTTCTCTTGCTCTTTTCCTTCTTTCAAGCATACCGGATTCTTCTTTTTCATCATCTTCATTATCTTCTATGTTCACCGGATTGATCTTTCCTCTCTTTTCTTGGACCTTAGGTCTATGTTTCTTCATCTTTATAGTCTCAATTTGTACCAAAACTTTAGTTATAGTTCTTTTCCTTCTGGGAGGTGTAGGAGTAGGTCTGGAGAATTTTGAAGAGGTAGCAGTATTAGGGACAAACCTACTTGTCCTTCTAAGAGTTTATGAGGAAAAAGTGGTTGGAGGTTCTTCTACTAAACCCTTAAGTGTTTTAAGCATTTCCTCCAATTTTGACTTCATCTTATCTACTTTTTCCTCCACATCTTTCCTGATTGTTTTGTTGGTAATTTCATCATAAATTCCAAATCTTTTAGCAATAGGATCCTTGGGCTTGTTGAGTAACATATCAATATATCCAATCAAATCATGTTCAAACACTTCATAAGGCAGAGTGGTTATCCAAAAAGTCTTTGGTTCTACTACCTCCATAGATAAATTATCCTTATCCACCATGAATGTTATATCATTTTTGTATTTTTCTACAACTTTTGTTGATATCCTTTCCCTCTTTTGCATATCATTTTAAAAAGTTTTGAAGAATCCCAAAAATAATGTGTCACAATGTTTATGATCAAGAAAGTTGTGCATATAGTCCTTAATTTGGTGTGCAATAGGAGTATGACTTTTCCGACCATACCCTTCATAGAAAGCAATTCCCTCAGGAAATAGAACATAAGGAAAATGATTAAAGAACCATACCAGAATTTGTACTTTGTTTCATTGGTTCTCTTCAAATTATCTAGTAATTGTTGCCGCAAGAGTTCACAGAGGTCATAGTCCTTCCCTTCTTTCACCATCTGATAAGCAATGTGAATGGTGGTGGTAGTAGCAATCCCCTCTTTGTTTGTGTAGTACACTTTGTAAGAAATGCTCATAGTGGCGTACCAGACACCTAGGTCTTCAATGTCATCCATGATTAGGGTTCTTTTATCAAATATTTCTCTGGTAAGTCTCATCACCTCTTCATTCTTTACAACTTTCAATATACGCATTGGTCTGGAGGAGCACAAGCTGGTCACAGTCCTAATGGATTCCTTAGTGATCATATAGGTTTGATCAAGGAAAAAGGAGTTCTCATGAATCTGACTTAAGGTAATTTTGACCCAATCTTCCTCACACTAGAAATTAGGGAACTCTTCCAAATATCTAGTTGTTTAGCTGCAACATTTGCGAACTCTAGCTTCAATTGAAAATCATCACCTAGCAAATGATCATTCCTGAATTGTTCCAACTTTAGGTGATCATACTCATTCAGTTGTGAGTGGGTGTATATCCAGACATCTTCTGTATGCAACACATTAGAGGGAACTATTGGAAACAAGGCAGATAACTAAGAGGGGGGGTGAATCAGTTATCTTAAATATCTTAACTTTCTTTTCTTTTAAATATTAATGCAGCATCAAAACATAAGAGAATACATAATCATTAGAGTAGAAATAAAATCAACACACATAACACAAGGATTTTAATGTGGAAAACCCTGTTAAGGGAAAAACCACGGGGTGACTAACCCAATATTGTATTCTCTGTTAAAAGAATAAGAAGTACAAAATGGCACATGCCAATTAGGCCTCACTGCCCGAGCACACTACTCACAAGAGGCACACTACCTACAAGAGACTCACTATATACAAAGTTTATAAGAGGTAACCAGGTATTTGAATTGAGAGAGAGGCATCCACATATCTAGTTAGGCTCAATATACTGATCTACTAAACTTCATTCTTCCTCTGCTTTAGTTCTACTATTCTGTCACATACCAGACTTGTATTGCTACTTCCACACTTATCTACCTTTTCTCACACATTATTATACCACATACATACTTTCATACCAAAATCCATTTGGTATATATATCTGCACCAAGGATTTCAACATCTTTCTAGTTAGCAACCGGAATACTCAAGATATTTACAAAACACTGATTTGTCAGCTAAATCCATGCTTAATATGTGATGCATATCAAAAACATGGACATAAAAGTCATCAATCATATCGTACAACCATGTATGATCCCTTAAATAGCTTGATCACTATCAATTTCTCATCCGGATTAAAGTCTAATGTTCTGTCGGTCAGTTCTTCCTCATTCTACTTTGCCTGTTAGGAACCCAATACTTAGATGCTCATATATTTTCACTCATTAATCACCAGAGGCTCAATCTCTAGAATGTAGTAGTCATGGTACTCCTCTTGACTTGTCCAAGTTCGTAACTTGCTGTGTTACACCATTTGAGAGATCCGGACTTGATTGTCAGACCTTGTTGTATGCTATGTTCTTGTTCACCAGACAAAAACACTCTTCAATATGACTTCCAGTAGAGACATACTATGTGCTGCGGATGTGTGGGATGGACTTTGTTTCCATCAATGACAACACTCATGAAGCCACATAGTGTCTCTTTCCAACAATCTCCCCTTTTGGCATTGATGGCAATACTTAGTGAAAAATGACTAAGTGTCGTAGCAAACTCCCCCTTGGCTGATGCTTTATCTTATGCATTATTTTACCGGAGCTCCTCTTAGTTGGATCCCACATTTTTCACTACTCCTCACTCCCCCTTTGACATCAATTACAAAGGGTGGAATCCACACACCAAAACTTGCAAAAAAAAAATAGCTTATACATGGCCTCATAAGTATATAAACATGGTATAGTTACATATACTTAAGTATATCCGAAAAGGTGGTCTTCAACTATACAAATTTTATCGCCCAACTCTGCTTCATCCTATCCAAAATTGAAATGTGACCACTCAACAAGAATGCATAAGCTTCTGCCCTTCTTAAGTCTACCAGATCACTGGTCTGGGCTGTGGTCTAAGCATCAGTTAAGGCCTCATGCATGGCCTCTAACTTAGGGATAATTATCCCTCTAAGTTCACTCATCCTACTTATTATATACTTCCTCTCCTTTTCAAGCTTCTTTATTTGATTTATAATGGTGATAGCCTGGCACTCTTGATTCATTATAGATGTGGTGAGGGGATCAAAATTCTAAGATAAACTTGATAGTTTATCTTTTTGTTCTTTTACCTTCTTTTCAATATCCTCTGTCACTTTAGACTAGGATAGACAAAATTTATACATTTCTCCACCATCTTTAAGAGCATTTTCTAGGCTCTTTATGCCAACATCTAGGGTCCTCCTATCATTAGTTATGAGTCCCTGCACCTCAGTGAATCTCTTTCCCAAAAATTCTTTCCAGACTTTCTCTTCTGCCGATTTCTCCAAAGAATCAAAATGGGTGCTAACAGAGTTAACCAAAGATTTCAAGTTACCGGATGGAGAGGCCGAAAGATCCTTTTGGAAGGATGGCATGATCTTCTCTAGCACACCGGATGCAATTTCTATCAGCTCACAGTCTTCCATGTGAGACTTTAGAAGATTTTCTTTTTCTTTAGCTTGAGAAAAAGATGCTACCTTCATTATTTAGATCAGAGAAAGGGAGTCAAAATTGAGTGGTCCTTGAAATAGTTTTGGTTCATCTATTTCCATCATCTCTTTGGTCAAGAAGTTTTTCACTACTTCTATAGTGTCTCTTTTTAGAGACAAAGTCTTCTTTCCTTTTGCAGCCTCAGAACTGTCATCAGAGATCTTCTCTGTTTGTTCTTCTTCTCTTCCCTTTTCCTCCTCTACTTGACTCAATTTCTCCTCTTTTCTTCCTTCTCCTTTAGTTTCAAAGTCTGTAGGGGGATTCAGAAGGGAGATGTTAACTTCTTCATGGACTTCCTCTTCCGAAACAGAGGAATCCAAGTCCTTAGTCTTCTCCTCATCCATCTCTTTTGACCCTTCTATAATTTTCTCAGTAGATTTTTCCTTTGATGCACTTAATCCTTGAACATCCATGGTAGAAGGTTCCTCATTTATTTCCTCTATGATAGGAAGGTTGAATCCTTTGAAGGCATTCTGGAGGAAGTCTTCTATTTCTTTTGCTACCTAATCAGTCTCTCCAAGCATTAGTTTGTTCATTCTTTCTTTGCTCTAGAATTCATCCTTGCAGTCTCTTAAGATCATGTTCATCTGCTTTGGAATAATGGAAGGATAGAGATGAATAGCAATCTGTTCTTGGATCTCTAATTCCCTTTCCTTAGTATTCTCCTTTCTCAGTTGAAGTACCTTCTCTAAGATTTTGGGAATTAGAGAGATGATTTCAATGAATGCTTTATTATAAATATTTAGGTACTTAACTATAGCTTCTTCCAAGATCTTTTCGTCTATTTCATTATACTCATCATACAATTCTTTCATTGGTTGCAGATTCCCATCCATAGTGACTGCCTTGATGACATCATCAATAGAGAGAGTATGCCTTTCCACAAATTCTTCTGCCTCTTCTTCTTTGTTTTTACCAGCATAGGATTCCCCAGAAGTTTTCTTCTTCTTCCTCATTTTCTTAACTTCCTCATTAGACTCTGTTTCTTCATCATCCTTTTGGCTTATGTATGACCTTGTGGCCTTTGTTTTCATTCTCTTTTCTCCCTTTCTAGATGTCTTTGCTTCCAGATTTGAGGCTCTTGAGCTCTTAGAGATGGTAGGTGCAGAGCTCTTGGAGGATTTAGTGCAGGAGGAGGCTTGTACCGGAACACTTTCATTTTCTGCTTCTTGTTTCTCTTTCTCAACTCTTTCTATTTTCTCTCTATTTGCATCAACTACCTCCTTTGATATGCGATATCTTTTTGCAATTTCCTCTACTTCCCTTATCACTTTTCTTTTCATCTCTGGTTGCCTCAGTTCAATATGTATCTTCACACTTAATTCTTGAAAGGTTCCAAACCTTTCTACCTCAAGGTCCTTAGGCTAACTTAGCAAGTGTTGGACATGCAGCTCCAATATTTTTGCATCAACCTCATATCCCATTGGCATAATCCAAACTGTTCTAGGCTCAACTACCTCCATTAGGCATTGATCAGTGTCTACCATGAAACACACTGTATCTTTGTATTTTTCAACTAGAGATTAGGGGATTCTTTCTCTGGTCTACATCATACTTTGGAAGTTCTTGAAGTATCCCCAGAGTGCTGTACTTTGAGCCTTGGCATCACCAAGCCCATACATGTAGTCTCTAATTTGTATGGCAATTGGTCTGTCATTTTGCCATACCCAACCACTTGATCCGAGTAGCTCATTCATATAGTAAAAGAATAGACACAGTATTAAGACACCATACTTGAATGAGTTCTTCTTGTCCTTCTTGATCTTCAGCAAGTTTTCTAACAGTTGGTTCAGCAGAAAGTCACATAGATCATAGTCTGCATTTTCCCTTAACATCTGATATGCAGTATATATTGCAGTTCTGGACAAAGAATTCTCCCTGCTGGAATAATATATTTTATAGCCAATTATCATAGAGGCAAATTTGATATCCAAATCTGTGATATCTTCTATTGTCATTGCCATTTTGTCAAACTTTGATCTAGTAGCCTCACTTACTGTTTGGTTCTTGACGGATTTGAGAGTAGGTAACCCACCGGATGAGTGCAATCCAATTACTACCCTAATGGAATCTTTTGTTATCTTGAAGGGCTTCATCAACCACATGAATTTGTCATGTATTCTGCTAAGAACATACTGGACCCATTCATCTTCTACAAAACAAGGAAAGTGGATGCAATGTCCAAAATGCTTATCCTGGAGGGCCTTGTATTGAGGTTTAAGTTCAAACATTTCATCTATTAATTGTTTATGAAAGATATCCATTAGCTTGGATTCCCCAAATTCCTCAACAATGGCATGTATGTACATCCTAACATCTTCTATGTGTAGAACCCCATGCAGAATGCTAGAGAAGGTGCCTAAGGGATTAACTTCTAGGGATTTGTAGGGGTATTGCTTGAACTTTGGGCACAGCCTGTCAGTGATCTTAACAAAATTTGGAGTAGCCATCTTTGCAAAAGATTCAGAGAGATATAAAAATGGAAATACCTTTTTACACTTCTAGGGTTCACAAAATGAGCCAAAAAGATCGCTAGTTGAGTCAAATTCTATGGTTGATCTTTGAGAAGGTTGAAACAATCTTGATGCAAATCTCTTCCTTTCTTCTTCTCGAATGCAAATGTACAAATGATGAATAAAAAACCCTTTTATTTCTACACAAACCCTAATTTCCTATTGCAATAAATGCACAACTTAAGTTATTCTGGTTGCCTTGTTCTAAGAGAGATCTTTCCAAATCACTGAAGCACTTGGAATTATTTTAGTGATAATTGACAATGTATCTTCTTTCCTCCAATCGTGCTATGAGTCCGTAGATCAAGATATTTCAATTTTGATTCATATTAGATCTATCTATGAAGATCCTGCTTTACTAGATGGCTATCAAACTGGATCAATTTTGGCTGATCAAACTCTTCAAAACTTCTTGCGGATCTTTCATATTTTTACTGAGGCTTATTTTGATATTTCTCTAAGAACCCTTTAATCAGCAACATTCCATGTTCCAAATTTAGGCACCAATTGACTAGCTGGGGGAATTTATTTTCCTTTGTGACTCCCCCTGAGCTAGAGCTCATTTGTTTAGTTTTCGAAAGGAATATCAGCACCAGATTCTGGTGCGGATCCATCCAAAACATTTTTTATACTCTTCTTCACCCAAATTTTGTTCATCTCCCTTTGAACTTCATCCGCATTCACTTTACCTTTTCCTTTATCTTGATTTTGATTGTGATGCACCGGACCCTTTTATCCTGATTCTTGCTTCTGCAGAATTTGGCAATATGACCAGATCTATTGCAATTGTAGCAAACAACATTTCTTTACAAATTTGGCTGATATCCTTTTGATCTGCATTAATTAGCCATATGTCCCATTTTATTTCATGCAAAGCATCTACCATTGAATGAATTACTTATTTGCATATTTTTGCATTCATGAGATTTGTGACCATACCTTTTGCAGTTGAAACATTGTCTGAAGAAGGATGAATTAGTCTAATTCATTCTTCTTTTGCACTGATTTTCTTTATGATAGAGGTTGTTGCAACTATAAAAGTATCCATTGAAGGATGGATATCTTTGAGCATTTGGTTTCCTTACCAGAGGTCTTTTAGGCCTGTTCCTTGGATTTCCTGATCCAGAGTTCTTCTGACTGGATTTGGAGCTTTCACTTTTCTCATACCTCAAGCCATGCTTGTCATCTACTCTCTTTTGGATTTCAAGAAGAACTTCAAGTTGAGCTGAGCTTATCTTGAATTTCTCTTTGTATTCATTTGTTGTTTGAAGATCTTGTTTAAGAGTGTCTATTTGATTGTCAAGTTGCTCTTCATTATCTCTAGCTTCTTCAAGATCAGATTCTAGATGCTTGATTATTCTATCCATTTTGTGGCAATCCTCTGATTTCTCCTTGACAGATTATTTTAGATTATCTTCAATTTTTCTTTTTTCAATTTCTTGGGTGAATCTCATAACCCCTGATTCCATTTCATGCCTTACCATAATGACTTCTTTTGATGGCTTCTAACATAGCTTGTTTTTCTCAATTAGATCTTCATTAGTATCATTGGCTTCACTTTGACTTGCTAACTATTGAAGTAGTTCCTTTCTCTTTTTCACAAAGATACTTCATTTTTCTTTTAGCTTATTTATGAAATCATTAGCTTGTTTGAGTCTTTCTCTCAAGTTATTGACTTTAGAGTGAGATTGCTCAAGATCATCTAAGGCAAACTAAATTTGTTCCTTCATACCATACATATCCATTGAGATTCCCAAATCTTCCTCAAGCTATTAGGCTCTATTTAGAGGAACTTAGCTCTGATACCAATTGTTGGAAACAAGGCAGATAACTAAGAGGGGCGGTGAATCAGTTATCTTAAATATCTTAACTTTCTTTTCTTTTTAATATTAAGGCAACATCAAAACATAAGAGCATGCATAATCATGAGAGCAGATTTAAAATAAACACACATAACACAAGGATTTTTACGTGGAAAACCTTGTTAAGGGAAAAACCATGGGGTGACTAACCCAAGATTGTATTCTATGTTAAAAGAATAAGAAGTACAAAATGGCACATGCCAATTAGGGCTCACTGCCTGAGCACACTGCTCACAAAAGGCACACTACCTACAAGAGACTCACTATCTACAAAGTTTATAGACGGTAACCATGTATTTGAACTAAGAGAGAGACATCCACATATGTTGAGGTTCAGTTCCAATTAGGCTCCATATACTGACCTATTGTACTTCATTCTTCCTCTGTTTTAGTGTTGTTGTTCTGTCACATACCAGACTTGTATTGTTGCTTCCACACTTATCTCTACCCTTGCTTGCACATTATCATACCACATACATACTTTTATACTGAAATCCATCTAGTATATATATCCACACCAAGGATTTCAACATCTTTCTAGTCAGTAACCAGAATACTCAAGATATTTACAAAACACTAATCTGTCGGCTAAATCCATGCTTAATATGTGATGTGTATCAAAAACATAGACATAGAAGTCATCAATCATGTCGGCCAACCATGTATGATCCCTCAAATAGCTTGATCACTATTAATTTCTCATCCAGATTAAAGTCTGATGTTCTGTTGGTCAGTTCTTCCTCAGTCTACTGTACCTGTCAGAAACCCAATACTTAGATGCTCATATCTTTTCACTCATTCATCACCAGAGGCTCAATCTCTAAAATGTAGTAGTCATGGTACTCCTCTTGACTTGTCCAAGTCTACAACTTGCTGAGTTACACCATCTGAGAGATCTGGACCTAATTGTCAGACCTTGCTACATGCTATATTCTTGTTCACAGGACCAAAACACTCTTCAATCTGACTTCCAGTAGAGACATACTCTATGCTACGGATGTGTGGGATGGACTTTGTTGCCATCAATGACAACATTCATGAAGCCGCACAGTGTCTCTTGCCAACAGGAATGCTAGGAAAAGCTCCATCCTTATCATTTTCAATGGACTTCTATGGGTGTTTATTAAAGTTTGGTATGGGTCTCTCCACAACATCAACTACTACTAGTGTTGCCATGACATTTCTTTCAGTAAACTAGGGTTTAATTGACAAATTTGAAGAATACCTAATAATGTTGTCACTAGGGTTTGTACACAAGCTCTACTAAAGATCTTCTTCTCTCCTTTGCTCTTTCCCAAACTAGAATTCATTCAAATGAGATCAAATTTGATCAAGTATCACCTAAATAGGCTTCTCACCAACCATGGCTTCTCTGCATTGATTGCATTTTTTTGTTCTTGACCTAATCAACTTTTTACTAAATAGAGATCTATGATCACTAAAAAATCCACCACAAAGAGTCCATTTGCTCCAAAAATTTGATCAAACATCATAATATCATCAATCAGATATATCCATATCACTTTAGCCATTATGATGAAGATTTTAGCATCTTATGCATTCAAGGGTTTTGAAAATATTTGCAGTTTCAACTCCCCTTGAACTAATACTTCCTCTTTCTAGTTCCCAGAGGATCCATCTACACTAGATAGAGGTGTAGATCCTTCATTTACTTCATTTTCTTCTTTCTTCCTTCATATCCTGTTCATTTCCTTCTTTTGTGGAGCAATATCAACCTTCTTTTGAGGAGTTGGTCTTGTAGTCTTTCCCTTGTAGAACCTTGCAATGTGTCCTATTTTACTGCAATTGTAGCAGGTGATATTAGTTTGTGGAGCATAACCACTTTTTCTTACATTAGATCTACAATTGATAGCCTTATGACCAAACTTGTTGCATGTGTAGCAATAACCATAGATGAATTGAGAAATCATAGCATTGTTCTCGTCCATGAAATCATTTCTCATCATTTTACTTCTATATCTATTAGCCTTATGACTAAATTTGTTATAAGCATGACACTAATCATGAGAGTTCACATCATTGTACCTAGGAGGCCTGAATGAATTCTGATTCATCTTTCTTCTACATTCAATGTAGCCTTGTGACCAAACTTATTACAAGTATAGCAATTACCATTAAAGGCTTGAGAATACATGGTAGGAGCAATTTGTCTAGAAGCGGGCTTTCTGAAGTTCTTTTTTTCTTTCTTTGTCTTCGGACATGAATGAGTCCATCTTCTTTTGCATCTTTGGAGGCATTCTTCTTAGGATCTTCCATGTGGCCTTTTTCTTCCTTTGCTTCAGACTTTCCTTTTGTTTTGAAGTTATCATATAAGTTTGCAGATGCACTGGTTATAGGCTTTTTCCCCTTTTCAAAACCCAAACCATATTTTTATTTTGATGGCTTTTGAGAGTTAATTATCTCATCAAGAATTTTAGAACCTCCTTTCAATTTTAAGCCCTTGTCAATCTATTCTTTTGCCTTTTCTAGTTCATTTCTTAGAGTGACAACTTCTTCCTCAAGTTTTGAACATTCAACAACTTTTGCATTGAGCTTGATGTTTAAGCAATCTTCATGTAAGGAAATTAGTTCATCTCAGAATGAAAATATGAGAATAGTAGTGTCTTCGGTAGCTTTAATTTTCTTTAGATTGCCTCAAAAACACACACAACTATGCCACAAAGTGGAATCAGACATAGTTCATTTCCCACCACTAATCCTACTAAGAAAAGGTCATGCAAATTTTAACTAGTTTCGATAACGTGTAGAAAATAGACTCAACAAAAGAATCATAAAGCATGAAAGATGGAAGATAAGACATGAACAAGTAGATTTACGTGGGAAAATCCCTTATCGGTAAAAAACCCCACACTCCAAAAGCATTAGACCCATTGTATTATTTAGTAACCAAGTATACACAGGTATAATACAATTGCAAGCTCTAAGCCTTTTCACAAAGATTAACATCCTCTTCCATCTGGAGATAGTTTGACAACATAACCCCTCTCTAAAAAACTTGGTCTTGCTTAGTTACAATGCATGCCTCTTTACAATATTCACATTTCTGACTATTCCAACCATTTTATATTCCATACTATACCAAAAACCAATCAATACAATTCCTATAGGAAACAATCACAATTCATTTTAACTGTCAGAGACACATCGACGCCATCAAAGAGACCTCAGTCATACTCTCACCAAATTCTCAATGTCTCATCATTATATTTATTACATGCCAAGCTTTAAATATGGTCTCCACCGCCTAGGTGGCAGCTACATAACCTTCCCAATACACTGCATCAGATTATCAAGGAGACTCAAGATTAAGTCCCACTAAAGACACTAAGTCACATCGATGGAGATTTAATCCTTTGTATCAGGTTATGGAAGGGATAGCTTAGAGACTCCTTCCGATATCAACATGTCTTATCGATGAATATTACAACCACCACGGTATTGACTCATCGAAGAGACTACACTCCATGTCCCGGTGACATATACAACTCTCACCTATGAAGTGACCCAGCGTTCCCACCATCATAGCATCGAGGAGACTTCAAAGAGAATCCTACCAAAATAGGATTATCACTTCAACAGAGTAGCCACTAGTGTATCAAGGAGACATTCAAATATCTCCCTTTGACAATGTAATGTCACACCGATGAACGGTTACCACCAATGCAAACACATCAGGATGTCAGGGAGACTAACCAATCTATCCCACCAATATGAGACTGTCAGTCCGATAATAAACTACATGCCAAACCAGTAGCTCATCGATACATCGAGGGGACTAGAAACTTGGTCCCAATGAAATCAAACTATCACAGTGATGAAGGTGAGGCTTGAATGCCAGTAAGATTGAGTCAGCTATTCTCAACATTCTCTCACTTGACAAAGAATTTACTAGCTCCTTCCAATGCTCAGTCACTGTATCAGCCATTCATGTAATCATAAGAAACTTGAATAATACTTTCATGCTCCAGCCAACACATCTGCAACAACATCCAAGATGTCCACCATTCTCAGGCAACAATTCCTGCCATCTTCCAATGAAAGGAAAAAGCCATGGCAAATATGCACTAGTCTAGATAACACAAGCACTAGATTCAACTAATAGAAAAGGCTATAGAATACCATCTCCATTTCACCCTACTCACAAGCTCTACAGAAGAAACAACATCTACTTCAAAGATTCAACCTGAACACAACCATGAAGTCACCCTCCAGAAACAAGATAAAACATCAACTAGAACAACAACCAAAAAACTGACTACTTCCATCCAACTGAACAAAATCCATGTGAATGAAAATAACACACACAACAAATGCTAATCCATCCAATCTATCCATACCTCGAAGGTATCCTGATCATCAAACTCATGTCACGTACAAAGTCAACCCATCAACTGCAAATACAAGCTCCATGTGTCAACAGTCAAAGAAGACCAAACACATCTAGGAACTCCCACTGCATGGGTAATGCAAATCTAAAAAGATCAATGCATACCAATTCTACCAATAGCATCATTTAGAAAGTCTAAACAACATCATGTAGCACCAAGGAATCATCCATAATGATATGTAAAACCTGTAAACAAATAACCTACAAGAACAATTCTCACCACTAGTCTAGAATTCTCCCAAGTTCTCCAGACCCAACAAAGGAAAGTGTTAACTGAACCTCCATGTCATCACCCAAGAACATAAGTGAAAACACATGACCACAAGGTAGTGATCACAATAGCTCCAATCAAACTTCAAACCAATGTAATGTGAAACAAACTATCTAAGAAGACAACCAAGAAAAAAAGGGAGAATCGTTGTACATCATATACCTATAGAAAATCCTTCTACATACACATCTAAGTGCCAACTATGTCAAGTATGATCTCCTTCACAATCCCCAAAAGAAAATCCATAACAACACCCAACCATCTAATTACCAAGATCAAACATAACATTTGTATCATGTAACCAACATGGATGTAAGCCTCTTAAACCAAAGAAGATCAAACTAATCCATTTCCCATCTCAAGAAATCAGCCCACTACCATCCCCTATAATCATCATAAATGAAAATGCAATCCCAAGGAGATAACCATGCTATCTATCACTCACAACGAATCCTCCAGAACCATCTATTAGTAGTTTAAGATCTATGACAATGAAAGAAACCATAAAATGCTTGAGAGAAACAATGGGCAATACCTCTCAAGTAATAAACGTTTGAGTAGACCAAGAGTGAGAATGAGAATGCTCCTCCAAGATATGCAAGTGATCATGACTCCTCCAAGAGTAATCTCCTCACAGGTCTCTGTTGAACTCACGTCTAACCAAGGTGTAGGCTTCTTAGCCTTTCTATTGAAATCTCATCAAAGGTAACCATCTCAACAATACTTCTCTCATCTTAAAAGAAATACGGCCTCACCTTATTCTCCATGTATCCATGAGCACCTATAAACAATCATCTCATGCTAAACTCCAAATGCATCACTGCACTATCATGAAGTAATCAAGAAAATGATCTATGCACCTAATACCAAGAGAACCACCCAAGATCAAAATCATAATCCAATCGTGAATCAAGACCATAACCATGAGAACCTGATCTCAAACAACATAACATGACACCTTAACCAAAGACTAAAGAAGTCCTGCATGGAAGACAAAGATGTCAACATATTCAAACCATATGAATATAACTATCCTTTGTTAATGAAACCAACAATGCTAATGAACCCTCACTGTATAGAAGTAAAAAAAAAAAGAGTCCATCCACAACACTATTAAACACTACATAAGATCAGCCATCTTCAAAAGATGAACACAAATCACTGCCAACAACTTCCACTGAATTGTGGTACCAAGTCACACATGGCATCGTGACCTTACCATTCCCCTTAGGAGATCCTAGGCTCTAAGTGAACACACCATGGTCTTAAGAGAAATGCATCATGTTTAAACTATAATCCAAAATATGAATATACCAAGACATAAAACAAACCAAACTCTAAACCAACATCACAGGTCTGTCAAGAACCATCAACACCTCAACCAAAGACTCCACGAGTTCCATGGCATTCAAGATGTTACATAACTTCAAATAGTGCCCTTGCAAATGCAAAAGAACCCTTCTGTAGCAACAAGATATAAGAGATCCTCCTAGTAACATCTACAACACTAAAGAAGATTATCCATCATGAAGTGACGAATTCACAGTCATTGCTAAAGCTCCCACTGAACCATGACAACCGAGCTTTCCAAGCATCATAATCAAACTTCTACTAATCTAAAAATCCTCTAGGTCCACTTATCAACACATCCATCTAACAATAATATAAAGTGACACCAAGATCTCCAAACTAAGGAAATACCATCACTGTCAAAAGCTTACACAAAATCGTGTATCTAAGCTATTCACGACATCGTGATACACATGCTACCAGTACCCACCACTGACTATTTAGTTACCCATCACCATCCATCCTCTCATCTCAAAGCAACCACACTAATGCATAAGTGACCATAGACAAGGCCAAATTACAAGTCTATATCAACACTGAATTAGCCTCATGGATATAGACAATCCACTTCTGAGTCATCTCACTACAACCAATGGGTAGTTAATCCATAAACTACATAACTCGTAGATCCAATTACACTGACACATGCAAACCCATCGTCATACTAGAAATTGCAAATCTGAGATTTCAAAGAGAATAGCATCCTATAGACAATCATGACTCAAACACTAGATCATACACAAATCAAATTTGCCAAACATGTCCACAACTCGAGCACCATAGTCTAGGAATCCATAAGCATTTCCACATAAATGCTGAGTGACTTATGACATACCAGCACTACCATGCAGAGAAAGGATCACACCTTCTCATCATCATGCATAAAGCATGCATGTAAAAATGTAACTATCTCATCTAGTAACACCCCAAAAGCCAAGGTCTAGAAAATAGCTTAACAGTAGCTCCATAAAAACACAAGTTTTTTCTTGACCATGTAAAACCTACAAAACCACTGTGTTACATCCAACAACCATGCACATCCACACCCACTTAACATCTAGTAGACCCTAAAATCTACATACACCCATAATGGTTAAACCAGAATAATGCATAATCATAGATGAGCATAACCATAGATTTTAGGAAAAAACTATAAAACCCTCAAATCCAAGGAACATGAATCTGAGACATGCAAGTACAAAGCATCCTTAAAGGAAACAACAGTTCAAGAACTTCAAGCCCATATTAATCCAACTCCAAAACCACCAACATACACATGCATCTGAGAGAGTTTGGCTATTGCAGAAGCTTTCAAATCATCCAATGATCAACTTTATAGCCTACATGCAATCAGGGTAATAAAAACAATGCCTTCCAATACCAAGAATAAATCCCCAATATAAGCACATTACTCCATGGTTGAACAACAACACAAGCTTCTCCATATCACCAGGGAGCCTCTCACATATACACCGATTATGAAAGCTTTCTTGCAACACAACCACAAAGAAAAAATCCCACCCCATGCATCAAGATTATTCCGCTGTCAACTAGGATCCTCAGTCCACATCATTTCAATATGACCAACTCTAGTTTCTCCACCTTCACCATCCTTCAAGCTATGTGTTATCTCATGAAACTAAAACAAATGAGTAATCACCATCCACTCACCATAGGATCAATCATCAGCTGATTCCCTCTAATTTCCTCAAGCTTGCCAAACTAAGAAATAATCATAGAAGGAATACCCAGAACCAAAAACACTAGGAACAATCAAATCCTAGAAGAAGGTTGTAATACCAATTGTAGGGAAATTAGTTCATCTCAGAATGAACATCTAAGAATAGTAGTGTGGTGCAGGAGCACCTTACAATATTTTTTGATTTTTCATTTCAATTAGAGCCTAGGTGATAAGTTTTCTTCATAATGATTGTAATAAGGTCTCATTAAGACCATTTTGGGTGTGGGAATCTAATTTAAGTCATTAGGTGTTAGTAGAGTCTAGTGGGAAGGTAAAGAATCAAGTTATTGCCCAAATATAGAATATAGAAAAAAAAAAAGCATGAATGTAACTGAAGTCTTAATGATGCAATGATGGAGCATGAGGATACATGTTTAAAACACATTGTTTGGTAATGGAGAAAGAGAGAAAAGTTGTAGTTATAAAAAAAAGCAATAAACTGTGATTTTTCCTATTTTTTCAAACATTTCGTTGTTGTTCTTTGCTATTGTAAGGATCTGTACTATCCTTTCAAGGGCCCAAGTTGGGTTTGATAGAAATTAGGTTGAATCCATCTTCCATTTCTTTTTGTTACAAGTAAATTCATTAAGTTTCATGAAATTTATGACTTTTTTCCTAAAAATTGTTCTAGACTATTAAACCCTAGACTAGGGTAAACAGTGAGTTAAAAAAAATGTAAAACCAATGCCTCCATGGGATGGATTTTGGATGAGACCTCACGGAAAGGCAAGGATTAGTATGTGTTTTTTTTCCCAATGCTTTCAGGTATAGGAAAGGGGTTTAGCACATGCCAAGAGAAGGTAATGGACTGATTTTTCCATGCATCAGGTTGTGACAGTATTGTTTCAGGAAGATTTTGGCATTTGGGTGTTATTATTTACCTCTGCATGTTTGGCAAGTGTTTGAGTAAGGTGTTATGGTTCCAAGACAACAATCAAAGTTAGATATTGATTCCTTTTTGGGGTTTGTTCCCTCATTTTCTTGACTATCCTGTCATGATAGAGTTGTCAAGGCTACTATAGGGTGGTGCAGTCCTAGTTGTAACATTTCTACCTTAAATCATTGTAAAGAAACCTTCAAACCTCATTAGTTAGATTGCATTAAGAGTCTTCAAATCAGTTTTGAAAGATCCCAGCCTCATTTGGTGTTTTGGAGGTATAAGAACCAAGTTGGATCAGTCTAGAAGCCTAATTTGGCCTATTATCCAGGTGGGACAATCATTATTTGACCTAGTTGCTCCAAACCAACCCTAGCCCATTTCAAGATATGTCATGAAAAAGCCAAATGGGTATCTCAAAAGCTATTTCTTTTGTGGGTTTGAGTCATTTTTAGAATGTTATGTCAAAATTACTACTTCAGCTCTCCTAATTAGGCATAGGAACAATAGGTATAGTCTATTTTTTAGGCTTTTGGTCCAAAGAAACCTACCCTGTATGTTTGATATGTCATAGAACTCCTAAATGGGTATTTGAAAATCTATTTTTTTTGTGGGTTTGTTATATTTCTGCAAGTTATGAAGGAAAAGCCCTGTTTGGAGGACTACAAGGAAGTAGGGCTAGTTGTGAGGGAAAGGCTAGAAAGAGTTGCAGTCAGAGCTTCTGGATGGTTTTGTCAGTGTTGACTACTCAAGTAGGTGTGATCAAAGGTGTCTAGGAAGATTGGGAAGGAGCCCATGCAAGTAAAACCCCATGGAGGTGTCTTTGGTTAGTGTTGAAGCTATGAGTTGTGAGAGGACAGTCATGTCCATGCATGATTAGTCATTGGATCTTTGAGGTCTTGATGACCCTATCCCATGCCACCTCTACATCATAGTGTCTTTGGTAGCTTTAATTTTCTTTAGAGTGCCTCAAAAACATGCACAACTACACCACAAAGTAGAATCAGACATGGTTCATTTCCCACCACTAATCCTACTGAGAAAAGTTCATGCAAGTTTTAACTAGTTTCAATAATGTGCAAAAAACAAACTCAACAAAAGAATCATAAAGCATGAAAGATGGAACAGAAGACATGAACACATAGATTTACATGGGGAAAACCCTTACAGGTAAAATAGACCACACTCCAAAAGCATTAGACCCATTGTATTATTCAATAACCAAGTATACATAGGTACAATACAATTGCAGGCTCTAGCCTTTTCACAAAGATTAACATCCTGTTCCATTTGGAGATAGTTTGACAACATAACCACTCTTTAAAAAAAATGGCCTCGCTCAGTTACAATGTATAACTCTTTACAGTATTCGTATTTCAGACTATTCCAACCATTTTACGTTCCATACTATACCAAAAACCAATTGATATAGTTCCTGTAGGAAACAATCACAATTCATTTTAACTATCAGAGACACATTGAAGCCATCGAAGAGACCTCAGTCATACTCTCCATGAATTCTCAAAGTCTCATCGATATAGTTATTACATGCCAAGCTTTTACTACGGACTCCATCGCCTAGGTGGCAGCCACATCAACTACCCAATACACTGCATTGGATTATTTTGGAGACTTAAGACAGAGTCCTGCCTAAGACACTAAGTCACATTGATGGAGAGTTAATCCTTTGTATCAGGTTGTCGAAGGGACAACTTAGAGACTCCCGTCAATATTGACATGTCTTATCGATGAAGATTACAACCATCATAGTATCAGCTCATCGAAGAGACTGCACTCCATGTCTCGGCAACATATACAACTCCCACCAACAAAGTAACCCAACCTTTTCACCATCGTAGCATCGATGAGACTTCAAAGAGACTATTGCCAAAATGGGATTGTTACTTCAACAGAGTAGTCACCGAAGTATCAAGGAGAGATTCAAATATCTCCCTCTGACAATGTAATGTCACATTGATGAATGGTTACCACCAATGCAAACACATCGAGATGTCAGAAAGACTAACCAATTTATCCTGCCAATATGAGATTGTCAGTCTGATGAGAAACTAAATGCCAAACCAATGGCTCATCAATACATTGAGGGGACTAGAAACTTGGTCCCAATGAAATCAAACTGTCACAGTGGTGAAGGTGAAGCTTGAACGCCGGTAAGATTGAGTCACCTATTCTCAATACTTTAATCCTCTTGCCTTCTTTGACTATGACCTTAAAACTAGAGATCATATATTTTGCCTCTTTGAGTTTAATATCACATCCTTTATCTCCTTCTATTTGAGCTTTCATTTTGCCAATTTCTTCTTTTAATTCTTTATCTTGTGTCTTCAATTTCACAATTGTCTCCTTTGATTTTTCAAGCATGTCCTCATATTCCTAATTTAGTTCTCTAGTTTCATCTAGATCTTTAAGTTCTGACTAGAGTTCTCCTTCAAGGTCTACCACATCTAAATTTAAGTCCCAGACTTCAGGTTCCATTGCTTCTAGATCTAATTCAAGAATAAATACATCATTAGATCCATAGCTTTAGATTCCATATGTTCAAGTGCATGATCTACCTCAGCTATTAGGCTTCTCAAAAGAAATTGGCTTTGATACCAATTGTTGAACACACTGAGATTCTGAGAGGGGGATAGGTGAATTAGCATAAACAAAAACTTAACTATTTTGTTTGCAGAACAAATCAAATTACATAGAGAGCAAAAAGTAAAACATGTACCACATTAATCAGCACATTGACACTAGGATTTTTATGTGGAAAACCCAAAAATAGGAAAAACCATGGTGAGTGTTAGCTCACAATATAATACTCACTACCTATGAAAGTTTACAACATTGTTTTAGGGCTACAACCCAAGGAAGATGCAACTCCTCACTGACTTTGTTTTAGGGCTACAACCCAAGGAAGCTACAACTCCTTAAAGAAATCTCATTGCTACAAAGAATTACAATGATAACATAACTATGAACTGCTATGAAAGAAGCATGTGACTTATGTTAATGTTGTAGTCCTCTTTTCTACACAATTAGTCCATCATACTGACTTTGCACACTTCATTCTTCACATTCTAATATATCTTATTCACTCTCACTTATTTTCCCCACAAATGAATTGGTTCTTCTATATATATCCTTTGCAACATCTTAAAACATTGATTAGGTCGGCATCAAAGAGACTCTTAGTTGATATGTGTGATTCTTCATAGGTTGACATAAAACATATACAATATGAAGAACATATTGTGGATCACAAAACATTACAATAGGACCCAAAATGCATCATAACACATCCTTCTATGCCAAAACAACCAATCAAGATCCATTGCATACGAAGGAAATTGAGTTGTCGACCATAACAAGAGTACCACTGCTAACTAACCATCTTCATATCATCGAGGAGAAGCTAAAAACATTATGCGGACCAAGATTTCAATCATGTATCTTCTCAAAACTATCCACACACCATTCTCTTGAAGTATCTAATCAATATATCCATCCACAAAATAAGAAACATGTTGAACTGATGAAAATAGAGCATTCTGGATAGACTTGATATTCCAAGACTTAGAATTTTGCATTGTGGTACTTTGAAACTCTTAGAATTGAACTTATGCACTATTATGAACACATTCCCATATCTACACAACTTCATATATTACTTCTAGAGGAAATCAAAGATTTAACTCTGGTCTACTGTAATCCATAGGATAGTCATATACAACTCTTTCCTAACTAACTTGAGTATCTTATGCAGTCTAGGAAATAAGAGAGAATTGCATGTGGTTCAAACTTGAGATACTATGAAGCATGTAGAGTCTCCACAAACACTCATATAGCTTATCTATACCTTGTCCATCTTCCACAAGTACTTAAACATGTTTTCTATAGAATACTTCTGCATCCAGAACTATCTGTATTACTTTTGTCATTTGAAAGTCGACCTTGCAGACTGTTAGATCACTTGATACTAAAAGATAGTATACATTATACATCTCCAAAAATATTTGCAAAACCACATGGGCACAACTTCTCTTCTGGAGAAATGTGGAGCATTCCAACAGGTCTCCACCATTGCTTTACACTGTCAAGTCATGGTCTGGAACTCTGTCATTGATAAATTTCTTTGCTAAAGGTGTAATGAGCTGAAATTTTGGATGTAACACATTCATATACTAGTCAACTTATCTTTTAAACCACAAGACTAAATATTGCTTTGCAGAGGAATGCAGACCAAAATATTGTAATTCTACCTTAGGATATACATTGTGAAAGCCTTTACCAAACTTTTGCAACTTGTCTCTAAGTGTGGTACCTTAAACTGATAGGATATCAATGCAGACATATAGAAAACATATTAAGATAGTTATACTCTCCTCCGCATCACCCTTCGAGACCAGTTGATCATTGTATCACACTTAGATAACTTTTCTTCATCTGCTAGGCCTTCTGGACTGACCTGACTTAACCATGCTGACCTGAGTCAAATTATCTCTCTCAAATCTTCCACTGTCCATTAACTTCATTATCTTTGACCTCATGTTGACACATATTGAGTTGACATCAATGACAACACACATTGCCAACATCCTTATGAAGCTCAAATCTGCAAGTAACTCCACCATATCTTGTTTGAATTTCTTTTCTCTTTTCTTTCTCCCCAGGATCCTTCCAAAGAAGTATTCTCTTCACTCCTTATTTTTCCTCTTTTATAAAGACACAATTTTCCTATAGATTAGAGACCCTCATCCACTAGTACAAAAAGAGCAATATATTACTAAAAAAACTACTAAAAACTTCTTATAAATGACCAACCCTGGTCACGTGACCATTAGTAGTTTATTGCCAGTCATTTATAATACTACCAAATTGATGACTAAACCATTTTTAGTCATTTATTGGTTGTTTTGATTGATCAATTTGGTAGCATATTTAGTCATTGATTGCTATAATATGGTCACTTATTTAGTCATTAATTTAGTCATTGATTATTGTTAACTAGTCACTTATTTAGTCATTTTTATTCACTGATTTCTATCCATTGGTAGTGTATTTAGTCATTAATTTTAATCATCATTTTGATTAATCTGGTAGTATATTTAGTCATTTTATTCACCGATTTAACACTGGTCATATATTTAGTCATATTTATTCACTGTTCATTGATTTCTATCAATTGGTAGTATATTTAGTCAATTTAATTATTAATTCATGTCAATTAGTAGTATATTTAGTCATTTTGAAGCTTGCAATCTATGTAGATTTCCATCTGGATTAATTGTTCACTTCGTACATGTCTTTTTGATTTTATTCATTGAATGCTCTATAAGAGGAGTGTTGCGAGCTGAGCAATATAATCCACATTTGGATCTCATCTACCTTGGTTTTATTTCCCCGCTAGCTTGAATGACTTAAACTCATTATGATGGCTCATGCAATCCTCTTTTTATGCAAGAGATGATGGTATCTATGTAATTAATTATTCCATTCTTGCCTCTTCATTTTGCTCTTGATGTGTATCTGCAATGTCTATCTATCCCCGCAATTGTCAACTTCAGTTGCCTATTCAATCATTGGAACAACCAATGCACGAAAGCATCAACTCAAATTTCATGGCTAGGGCCTTCAAACTGCTCAATGAAGAGCCAGTGGAGGATGCTTTGATAGATGTATGTGATAGAGATTTTCTACTGTAATCCAGGGTATGTTATACTTCGCATCTGGGGTCTTATTTTCTCTCAAATGTGATGGACTTATTTATCAGGTTGATAAGTTTAAAAGGATAGCATCAATGTTTGTAAATGACTATCTAGTCCCAGATGTCAAGCTATTTGAAGCTTTTGCTACTTATAATCTCCATGATGGCTCAGCCTTGGTAGGGGGATTCTTCCTCCATGAAGATATCATTAATAAACTCAGTTTTAACTGTGTTTATCAAGCGATGATTTCAAGTTTGCAATTAGGTAATAGAGAGCTCTTTGATAATTCACTATGGGTTCACAAATCTACATTTGGAAGGTCCAAGAGGGAAAGGATAGAGGAAGTATTAAATGCATGGAGCTTCTTGTCAAATTTCCAACCACCGATAGTTCCCTTCACCAATGATGATGCATTCCTTTCTCAAGTGAATCCAACTGGGGGTTCATGGTTTTGGGGTTGCAGATTTAAATATGGACATCATGTGACCCACTCTTTTTCTTTTAAGTTTTTGGCTTCGCTGTAACTTTGGTTTCATTTTTTGCAGAAAGGGCCTTTTAGATATGTAGCTCTATTTAGGGCTCTTAGTTAAAAAGCTCTGTTATGTTATCTTTTTGGCTAGGAAGGGCCTTTTTTGTAATCTGTAAAAACATTTTTATTAATATTAATATATTATGATGCTCTAAGAATCCTTACCGATTCAAAAAAAAATGTCAACCCTGGTTCATGTGTTGTCTCAATAAAGACATGTACCATGAAAGAATCCATTAATTATACATAAATTCCAAATTAAGTTGATGAGAAAAGATCTTTGATATCCAACTGGGAAGCCTTAACATCCAAAAATTACTAACCTGATGTTTCACAACAAGTTTCCCAACTGTAACATCATCTTTACTTAGGAAACTGGATATTGATCCATTGCCATATTGGATCTCACAGGATTCTCCTTCACAAACAATAAATGATATATATTAATTGTTTAGCAACTTCCTTACTATCCCTATGTAAGCATACTAAACTAAGTGAGGTTGAGGGTTTGAAGTAGAGTACCAACTTCTTAGTATGTGCTTGACTTTGATGACTTGTATCTTGAATGAAAATAGCAAGCTAGCTGCACTATAAAATCATTGTTACAAAAATAACCACAAAATCCTCTTTAATTAGAATAATCCTTCTAGATATTTCAAGACAAGATATTTCAGTTAATTTTTAAGAAAGCTAATAATTTCACTATCCAAACAACCATCAATCTACTTACTGTATATAATTTCCCAGAATTTAGAATTACAATGTAGGCTGAGTATTCCAGCAACACTACTTTTTTAGTTGGATTGTTCACAAGTCTTATCTATTTTATCTATACATAGATGCACGCACACACACACACACACACACACACACACACACATTTGTGTGTGTACACTTGAAACCAAAAGAACCTTACATTTACAACCACAGACAACAATAGATATGTGTATGTGTGTGTATACACATAAAACCAAAAAAACCTTCCATTCAAACTATGTCCTAGTACTAAAAGATATTTTGCAATATTTGACACTATGTCCTAGTAGTGAAAGATATTCTAAGTTAATTTTCCATCCACACATATGAAATATCTCATTAATTAGTGAAATTTATTCTTTAATTACTGAAAAATATTGCATGCATAAACCATAAGACAAACATACAGAAATATATTCCCATTGCAAATAGTAAAAACCAAACTGAGATATGTGTTCTGCCCCTTTATTTTCCTAATTCTACCCCTTGATTTTCCTACTTTGAGCTAACTACACATTTTGCAAAAATTGACACTTTGTCCTAATAGTCAACGATCTTTAATCTATCATCCAGACACAAGAGGACAACAATTTATTAAAATCTAGCACAAATAGCCCAAACAAGCATTCAACCAAATCAATAAACTATCCATTAATTTCACACCATCGAAGGCTTAAGGCTCACCAATCAAGTAGTCAAAAAACATTAAAAAAAATCAACCAATTTAGAGCAAATAAGCATTTGACCAAATCAATCACCTCTCATATTTAATACCAAATTAAATTTTATAGACATCCATCAAATCATGCAAATGAAGTGCAATAAAAACTATAGTCTGAACTTAGAGGATAAGTCTATAGTCATTGATTCAATTTAGATGTTGCATGCATAAACCATAGGACATAAAATAGAAAAAACCAAATAAATCCTCTTTTTTTTCAAGCTAAAGAGATCATTGCCTTAGTAGGATAAGATATTCTTACCAGGGTCGAAGGATAAATGAGCGAAGCCATTGTAAACAATAAAATATATATATATATTTTAATGATAAATAGTAACCCCATTTTAATACCAAACCCTCATGATTAGAAATAGTGAGAAAACCATAAGAAGCTTCCATTTATGATTACAGACATCAATAGATGGAAAAAATCCCATTGCAAACAAAAACTATATAAAATAATTGAATACCCATGGATAAATAATAACCCCATTTCAATACCTAGAGCATATATTATGTTTTGAACAAATATATATACACATATTATGCATATGCATATGCATAAGTATGGTGTATATGCATATGCATATGTATATTTATACATATGCATATGTATGTTTATATTACATTCTGATTGTATATGGATAAACAATAACCCCATTTGAATACCGAAGCCTCGTGATTTCAACCAGATAGAAAATGAAAAGAACCTTCCATTTACAAGCATATTAAACACTCTCATATATATATATATGTTAATACAACTGCATATGTATGTTTATATATGCATGTGTATGTATATATTACATTATGAATGTATATATATATATATGCATATGCATATGTATGTATATATGTATATGCCATATGTATGTATATATACATACTTGTGATTGTGTGTATGTATGTTTGTAAGAACATGATTGTATATGGATATGCATCCACATTTAGAGGTGTAAGGAACTACAATCAAGCAGTCAAAAAAAGAGGACATCAAGTTAGCATTTTAGGCCACACAAGCATTCAACCAAGTCAATCAACATCTCCATTATTTCCTACAAAACCATGATGTATTAAACTTTCTGTGTATAAACCATGTCAGTTGCATTTATGTTCTACATATCCTTGTAAATCATTTCCTTATGCCTCCTAATATGAATAATAAAATACTAATGAAGTAAATCATTTTATTATGAATTGATTCAATTACAAATAACATCTCACCCCACTATGGTGAACTCCTATTGTCATGATCTAAATGCATGATAATCCTATCAACTAGGACTACCTTTTAGTAGAAGACTATTCTACATGAACATACCATTCTACTAGAGAACTATTCTCCTAGATAAGTGCATTGGGGAGACTTGCTAACCCAAAGGCATTTTGTGTTGACCTATGCTATAGTCTACAAATCAAACTGATTTGATGAAAACTACAACATAGGTTAACACTAAAAATGCTTTTGCATTATCAAGACTCCTCGATGAAGAGCCATCTCCAAAGCCTATGTGACCTAGTTTCGGTGCCATCTGCAACTACCAAATGCAAAGAGTAGAGTTGATAATGGTGTGAAAGGGTTTGTTGAGTGTTAAAGATGAGAGCATTGAATGCTCGATAGCTATGAAAAGCCAAGGCACGATAACTAGTGAAACAAGAAGGGAAGTGAAGTAAATGCATCTGTGTGGGTGTAAATGTGTCTGGCTCGCCTCGTTAATGCGAAAGTGTGTGATGAAAAGGTGGCGAGTTGTTCAGTTGCCAACCGGCATCGTGAGAACAACTCATGATGCCACTTCCTACCACCAATGTATGGTGTGTCTGGTAGTTGGTTTGTAGTTAAAAATGGCTAGAAATTTGACCTTGCCAAAGATACATGTCATCCATGTGGCAAATCGAAGTCCAACATGTTAAACCAAAATATTTAGTTTGTCCACCTCATTGCATGCATGTTTGAGTATAAATGCATATGACTGAAATGAAGACATGCCATCTATAACAGTGAAGAATGTGAAGCCCATGTTGACCTTGACAATTAGGTTGCACCACATTCATGCCCTCAACGTAGCATTGTACCCAAACAAGTTTTATGTTGATAATTGGGTGTTTACTAAATGCAAAACATTGACATGCCAAACACAAATCTAAATTCATGTTTTATTAATTTGATTCAAAATACAAATCGTGCTATTACAAAATGAAAAAAAAACCTCCCTAGGCTACAATTTGAAACTTGTTTGTGTAGAATGATTGATTTCTATCAATCTCATTCAAACAATGCTGGAAAACCTATTGGACTCAAAGTGGTAGAGGTTGTTGTTGCCTGGCTGCTTGACAAATTGCTCCCAATCGTGTTCTCCTCCCTTGCTGATGGACTTAGAGTGTTGTTCAAATGGGATAGCCTTAGGCCTATATTTTGTGTACTGCTCACAATGGATGGGGTTACACTTGGAAATTGAGTGGTGGTCACAATGGGTGGGGTTAGACTTAAAGGAAATTAAGTGGTGGTCACATGGGATGGGGTTACACTTGGAAATTGAGTGCTGGTCACATGGGATGGGGTTAGACTTGGAAATTAAGTGTTGGTCACATGGAATGGTTGACTATTGGTCAAATGGGATGGGGTTATAGCTATATGATAGTTAGGGATATGAATGTTGACCATCTCCCTAAACAAGGCATGCTTTTCAGGCATAGGGTTTAAGGGGTTTCTTAAATGCCTTTGTCTTTGTAGATCCAACCTTGCCATTTCAAGTGCTTGTTCCTTTTTACCCTACTCCTTTTGAATCTTATCTTTCTCCCTTTTGAGTTTTTTCCCCTTTTCTGTTGTTCCTTTGCTTGTCATGCAATCTATCTATCTAGTTTGACTTGATCCTTCTGCTCCTTTGCAACAACACATGTTGCCTTTCTCTCCTCAATCTACTCCCTCTTTCATAGTTTTAACTCCTGAATTTCCTTCTTCCTTTGCTCTTGTTTCATTAACAGGTTCATTTCTACGTTTGTTGTTAATAATTAGGATTATCAGCTCAACTGAATTCCTCTATCCTTTGTTGTCCCATTTTTTCCTTCACAATGTGAATTGGTAGTTTGAGAAATTTGATGATACGTGAATCTACTTGGAAACCCAAGGATTGGTTGGAATCTCCATGAATGCCATGTTCAGCCTCATCACAAAATGCCTTGGTACCCTGACTCAAATCTGCAATATCTTGGGTATCACCTTCTCCACAATCGGCATAGTAATGTACCATTTCATCCACATTCAACGTGGGTGGTGGAGAGGGGAAAGAGAATGTGCTTCATTCTTCCTGTGGATGCAAGTCATGTCCTAAATTCATGCCTCCCTCTACCAACCATGATGGCTAGCTTGGGGGAGAGGGAAGGCTAAGTCCATCCATGTTAGTCTCTTGTTGACTTTTAGCTATGTCATCAACTAGTTGACCCCCCACTATAGGTTCACCTGAATCATGTAAAGTTATTTCCTCTCCCACTATTTCTGTTGTTGTAGGATTTAAATCAGCATTGGCAAGCCCTGACAACAATGTGTTGGCAACTTCCATATCTAATGCATCGACCCCGGAAAGACTAAGGATGTTATGCACTGCAGAAGCATCATCATGCATGTTAAACTAAAAAGTTTCACTAGGGTGCATGTCCTCCATTAGAGCATCTTGATTGAGGGGCCATATACCTATCCTTTTAAAACCAACATGATGTTTGAAACTGTCAATGATTTCTGAAAAGACTTGCTGCCCAATTCTACTAATTCTACTCTTTTTATTTCTATGTTAGGATATCTGGCTAGCCACACTGCTCTTTCTGATTTGAAATATGACTTGAATGCTGAAAAAACACTGACATCTAATGGATGCAGTTTGTGTGATGTCTGCACCGGTAGTGTGTACAAATCGATACCCAAAGACCTAGCTTCTTGGATGGTTGTCACGGCTACATTGCTACGATGGCCATCAAATATGAGCAAGTGCCTATTTGTTGGTGATACTCCACCTGGAATTGATCATGCAAAATGATGTAGCCAGTTCATAAACATCTCTTTCGTCATCCAAGCATGGAGCTAGGTAGCCATGCACACACCTGGTTTGTAGTCAGCAATGTAGTTTTTTGTCACATCTCAAATTTTGATGCTATCTAGGATTACTTTATATGGAAATATTTCATGAGCAATTATGTGTGGTTAGATGAATATTTTATTATTTTGAAAGATGAATGATTATTTTAATATGGAAAGATGAAATGAAATGAATGTTATACTCATGTTATTAATTTTGATGCTTCGACTATTGGGTTACTAACCTATTAATGGGAAACTTGAGTTATCGTGAGTTGTAGGTTGTCAAAGACAAGGGTGTGGTTGAGGTAAAGGAGATTAGCATCCTGGTAGGGTTAAGATGGAGGGGATATCTCTCACACACTTCACATAGAGTCATGTAGATGCATTTGTTTGCATATTAAATGATTTTATTTTATAGTTTAGTTTAATTGCATTTTAAATTAGATGATTTTATTGTATAGTTTAGTTATTTGTGTTTTAATTAGATTATTAATTGTTACTTAAATATTGTGTGTGCATAGAAAAATAGAATAAATGATTTAGTTATTTATTTGATTTTATTTGAAGAAAGATTTTTTTTAAGATAATGCACTTGGTAAACTTTTTAACGTGACCTGCGACGCTGGTGCGACATGCTCTCTAGCTCCACATGAATATTTTTGCCTGGAGCAATGAACCGGTGAAGCCACAACACAAGGGACCTCATCCCCTAGAAAGAACACTTCAAACCCACGAGCTCGTTGGCCCAGCGAAGGCGTAAAGCCTGCGAGCTCGTTAGCCCAATGGGGGTTTAAACTCTGGTGGTCGCCACTACAACCAAGTGACTTAACCACTGAACCATGCGATTATCAGCATTTGAAGAAAGATTTTATTTTATTATTAGTTTTTTAGAAAAATTGTGATAATCATGCTAATTATTTTATTACTATTTTTTATTAAAAAAAAAGAATAAAATTAGAAATTAAAACAAGATTTTTAGATCAAAACAAAAGATATAAAACAATAAAAACCATAGGAAATTTAGAAAAAGAAATTTTATTTAGGAAATAAAAGCTCAAAATAAAGCAAAAACACATGGAAGGAGGAAAAATAATAAAGAGGGAAATAAACTCTTTTTTTTTGGCACATAACACAGGGGAATTTCACAATCTATCTTTCTCAACTCAAAATCTAGAAACTAAGAATACATGATAGATTAGATACAAAGGAAGAGGGCTTTGGCAAAGGTTGAGCATCAGGGACAAAAGGGAAGCTATTATGAATAGAGGAATTGGAAGATTTCATCAGTTGGGAGAGAAAAACTAGGTTTTTATTTCAAACAAATTGTGTGTTTAAATCTCTATATTCCTCTTGTGGAATGATCTTGGAATATTATCAGTTCTTTTTGAAAGTTGTTACTGATTATTGTATGTGTGTATATATATAAAGTCGTAATTAGATGGTATTTCCACAAAAGAAATATTCATTCTATCTTATTTTATTTTTACATTGCTGAAAGTGATTTAAACCAACTTATGGTTTATTGAGTTTCTTGATAAATGTTATTTTGAGATTATTTTGACAAACTAGATATATATCAAAACCATTTATTTGTGAAAGGAATGCATTGTAACAGAATGATAGATCCATCACATCTAGGATTAACATGTTAGGAAGATGAAATAAAATATAGAAAAATGGTAAACTTAGTCAAACTAGTGAAATCAACTGAATAATGGAAACTGTGTTTGTTATGAGAAATGGATAATTATGTTTATGGAAAATCAAACTTAGAAAACTATCATTGCATGAATATGGGTAAAGTATTGAACTTTCAGGATAGGACGCTGAATATGGGCTCCCAGAGACGATAGTTTTACTTTTTCTAAAACTATCATTTTTGCTTTATTATGCTTGGCCAAGCTACTGTACCATTAAAACAGATGGATTTATTTAAAATCCTAGATTTTTATTTATGTCTCTACCACATCCTACTTGCAAGAGTTATTTCATTCTAGGTTAGGAATGCATACAGGCAACAAGCACGCACCGAGAGATTCCCTCCTGCTTGTTGGAATTAAGGAGCACTGAGAGGGTGGGTGAATCAGTGTTCTGTAAAACTTATTATTTTGTTCCTTTATCAATTTACCACATACATTCAAAAGAAAGAAACATGAACTCAAGAACAATAGCAACAAAATCATTACAATAGAACACCAAGATTTTTACGTGGAAACCCAGTTAAGAGAAAAATCACAGTGAGGGTTAACCCACAAGATTTTATAATCTGTTAAAAGTATTACAAATGGGAAGGTACATGCCTTTGGGCACACTGCCCAGAGCTCACTACCTACAAGATTGATTTCAAGAGTTTACAAGAATACTTGAACTGAAGATTAGCATATAACAATACAAGATTATAGTTCAGGTTAGGATCAATATACTGACTTCACACACTTCATCTCTTACCGCCCTATTTTACTATTCTTCCATAATTTGAGCTTCAGATCTCTGCTTCATCCTTGATATTGCCACACTTCACACCTCCCATCTCATATTCACACAACCATATAATAAAATGCTTGCATCCATCAATTATATATATCCACTCTATGAAATTTCATCAACTGTAGTCGGCCTCAAGAAAACTTAGAAGCTTTTGCAAGATCACTATTCTGTCAATTGAATTCATGCACAAACATCAATGTAGACCACAACTTATGAATTCAAGTCACCACACATGTTAGCAATATCATTGGATCTCATAAATTACTCAACCAACCACTTCTCTTAATCTGCACAAAGATCAAACACCAAGTCGGTCTATTCTTCACCGAACTGAACTGTCTAACCAAAACCTGATACTCAGATGCTTGTAACTTTCAATCCCTTCATCACCAAAGGTTAAATCTCTAGATTTAGGTAGCCCTGACACTCCTTAACATTCCCTCAGATCCACAACACAATATGATTACCTGTGAAGAAATGTGGACCAAAATGTTGGATCCTGTCATATGCTCTGTTCCTATCTATCCGGACTTAGACAAATCTGCAATCTAACTTTCGGTATGATCAAATGATACAATGTGGATGTGTAAGATAGATTTAGTTGACATCAATGACAACACCTGGCATGCCTAGTAGTGTCTCTTGCCAACAATCTCCCCCTTTGGCATTAATGGAAACACTTAGTGAAAAATGACTAAGTGTTAGAACAACTCCCCCTTACTATGTACACTTGTGATTTCCAATGCTCCCCCTTTGATGAATTCCTCATTTTTCATTGATTTCCTCTCCCCCTTTGACATCAATGGCAAAGGTCGAGGTCTGGATCCAAAAAATCACACAAAAATTCTATATCCATCCATACTTCCGCATATGTACAAACAATCCTTATGTCCTATCTACATAAACTTAAGCACATCACCAAAAATATTTTTCAACAGTGCCAATTCACTGTCCCATCTTTTCTTCATGCCATCCAAAAATAAAATATGACCACTAAATAAGAATGCATGTGACTCTACCTTCTACAGATTAATGGGATCACTTGTCAGAGCAACAGGTTGAGCTTTTGTCAAAGCATTGAACATTGTTTCTAACTTAGGCAGAATCAGTCCTTGGAGTTCACACATCCTTGCCACGATGTTTTCTTTTTCTTTTACAAATTTCTTTATTTCATCAATTAGGTTGACTACTTGACCTTCTTGACTTACTGCAGATACTATCAAAGGATTAAAGGTTTGAGATACATTTGATAGTTTTTTCTTGGACTCCTTTATTTTCTTCTCAATGTTCTCTACAACTTTGGATCAAGATAGACAAAACTTGTACACATCTCCTCCTTCAGTGAGGGCATTTTGAATACTCTTTACCCTAGTATCCAACATAATTCTATCATTGGCAATTATTCTTTTTAGTTCACTAAATCTTTTATCATTAAATTCATTCCAAACTTTCACTTCTACTGACTTTTCAAAAGACTCAAAGTGAGTACTTACAAAGTTTATCAAATTCTTCAACTGACCAGATGGGGATGCTGATGAATCCTTCTAAAATGTAGGCATGATCTTCTCCAAAATGCCAGATGCCAGACCATGCAACTCACTATCTTCTATATAAAACTTCAAGATTTCCTCTCTGGCCTTAGCTTGTGCAAAAGAGGCCAACTTCATCTTTTGTACTAGAGAATGAGTGTCAAAATTGATTGGAACTTGTATTATATCTGGATCTTCTGCAACTTGTTTGTCTTTGTCCAAAATTTCTTTCACTGCTTCTGCAATGTCTCTTGCCCAATGTGATGTCTCATATTTATGCTCTTCAGAACCTACATCATCTCCCTTTCCGGTGTCAACCACATTCTCTTGCTCATCACTTTCATTCTTTTTCTCTACTTTTTCTCTCTCTGCTTCATCAACAATGTCTTTTGCATTCTTTTCTGGAGAATTTTGTGTGCCTTCAGTAGCAACATTATCCAATTCCTCAACCTCTGAAATGGAGGAATCAATTCCATCATCAGTTTCTTCTTCTTGATCTTCCTTGTCCTTAACCTTTTCTGCTTTCTGCTCTTTCTCAGAATCACCTTTAGTAGGAGCATTATTCATCTCTGTCTTTTCTTTACTTGATTGGTCTGGAGGAATTTGAGTATCTTCTATACACTCAACATTAGCTTCCTTCATCATCTCTTCATCTCCTTTATTCAATATTTCCTCTTCCAAAACAGAGACATCATCTACCTCAACTTGCTACTCATTTTTCTTCAACTCTTCTTCATTTAGAAGGGGTGTATCATTAGCATTAGGTTCCTTAGTCACTACATAAAATTTATTCTTGTCCAGGGCTTTCCTCATAATTTTCTCTATTTCTTTAACCACTTCATCAATGTCTCCAGTCATTAGCTTATTCATCCTTTTCTTGTTTTTGAATTGATCTTTAACTTCTTTGAAAATTTTATCTACTTCCTTACTAGAGATGACTGGACATAGACTAGACAACACATGTTCTCTTAGCTCCAAATCTTTTGCTTTGGTAGCTTCTTTCTCATCTCCAAAATATCACTCAGACTCTTAGGGATTTCAGGTAAAATTTCCACAAGTGCTCTATTGAATGTGTTCAAGTACTTAACAATAGCATCCTCCAAGATTCTCTTGTTGGCTTTATCAAAGTTGTCATAATATTTTGTTTGGGCTTCAAATTCCCATGAATAGTTATTACATTCACAATATCTTCAACTGACAAGATTTTTCAGTCTTTAGTATTTTTCTTACCCTTACACTTATGGAGGGCTTATCTTGGGCAACCCTCTATACTTCTGCTTTCTTTGACATTGTACTTCCAGAAGGTTTCTCCTTAGATACTTTGCAGCCTTAGTGCCTGAGGCCTTCAACTCTTTAACCTCAACACCTGAATCAGTCTTTTCTTCATCCTACTCCTCACTAACATATGACCTTTTGGCCATTACTTTAGTTCTTTTTCCTTCCTTACTGATAGGTTTTTCTTTGAATTTCTCTAGAATGGAAGAAGGTGATGCACCAGAGGTTGTACTAGAACTCCTAGTAGTCTTTGCTTTAGAAGTGGATTCCATTGGAACACTTCCCTGTTCTCTGTCCTACTTCTCCTTCTCAGCTTTCTCTATCCTTTCCCTGTTTTGTCTCATAGCTTCTTTTGTTATGCCAATGCTTTCTGCATACATTTCAACTTGCCTTTGAATCTTTCTCTTAGATTTAGGTTTTTGGAGCTCAACATGCAGTTTCACACTGAGTTCACTATATGTACCGAATCTCTCAACTAAGGTATCTTTTGGCTTGCTCAGAAGGTGTTGAGAATATATCTCCAGTATTTGTCCATCAACTTCATACCTCATGGGCATGATTCATACAGTCCTTGGTTCAACTGCTTCCATCAAGAATTGATCTATTTCCATCATAAAGCAAATTCTATTCTTGTATTTTTCCACCATAGATGTAGGGATTCTTTCCCTTGATTGCATCATATTCTGAAAATTCTTGAAATATCCCCAAAGAGCAGTCCTTTGGGCATTGGAGTCACCGATATTATTCAAGTGCTCTCTAATTTGTATGGCAACAAGCTTATCACTAGTCCAACATAGGCTTTTATTCCTAGGTAATTCATTCATGAAATAGAAGAACAAACACAATATCAACGTACCAAACTTGAATGCATTCTTCTTGTCCTTTTTAATCTTGTTTAGATTCTCCATTAATTGGTTTTGCAGCAACTCACATAGGTCATAGTCAACATTCTCTCTTAACATCTGATAGGTAGCATAAATGGCTATACCAAATACAGAGTTTTCCCTACTGGAGTGATATATCTTATACCCAATCACCATAGATGCAAATTTGACATCCAGATCAGTTATATCATTTATTTTCATTTCCCTCTTATCAAATTTTTGATCAGGTAGCTTCAGTTACAGTTTGATTCTTTATTGATTTTAGTATTGGTAGTCCACTAGATGAGTTCAATCCTGTTACGGCCTTGATTGCATCCTTAGTGATCTTGAAGGGTTTAATCAACCACATGAATTCATCATGCATCTAACTTAGTACATACCGGACCCACTCATCCTCATTGAAGGATAGGAACCCAATAACCTAAATGAAATGTTTGACTTGCAGCGCCTTATACTCAGGTTTAAGACCATGAATCTCATCCCTCAGATGATTCTTGAACAAATCTACTAACTTTGAATACCCAAACTCATCTATGCTAGCATGAATATAAGCCCTAATATCTTCAACATGCAACACACCATGCGAAACATTTGAAAAGTCACCTAACGGATCGACCTCTACAAATTTGTGTGGATGCTCTTTAAATTTAGGTCAGGGCCTTTCAGTGATGTCAACAACCAATGGAGTAGCCATATCCATAGATTTCAAATTCAGAGAGTTTCACATAGAATACCCTGTTTCGCCGGTTAGGGTTAGCTATCGAATTCACTTTTTGCACTTCAAATCTTAAAAATCTTAGCTCAGGTACTTTTGTTCTTGTTCTCTTCAAATGCAAAGTGATTCAAATGTTGAGTAAATAACCTTTTATGCTCCACAAAACCTAATTCACCATTTTAATAAATGCTTTGCTCTAATACATTTGGTTACACTATTGCCGCATACAATCAATCTTGAATTGCTCCGCAATTAATTGCATTAACTTCTTTTCTTCCAGAATTTGCTTCAACAAATCTACAATGGGCTTCTTTATCTTCATTCATCATGCTAGATTCAGGCACCCACTTACTGGCAGGGGGAATTAGATTTTCAATGTAGCTCCCCTTGAGCCAAAGCTCCTATTTCAATTCCCAGAGGAATTAACAGCACCAGATTCTGGTGCGGACCCATCACCGTCATTCACTTCACCTTTCTTTACCCATATTTTGTTCATTTCATTATGGATCTTATTCACATTTACTTTACCCTTGCCTTTATCTTGTCCTTACATATTTTAGTTTCTGTTTACCAGACCTTTTCTATCATCATTCCTGCTTCTACAGAATCTTGCAATATGACCGTATTTGTTGCAATTGAAGCACACAACATTTCTTTGCTCATTTACTTGATTTCCTCTTGATCTACACTGATTAGCCATGTGTCCAAATCTATTGCATGCAAAACAGTTGCCATTGAAAGAATTGACATTTCTTTTGTTGTTAGAGTAGCTCATTGTCATACTTATACGTTCATTGGATCTATGACCATACCTTTTACAATTGAAGCATTGACTAGAGAAAGATGGAACATTTGGATTCACTCTACTTCTGCATTGAGTAGCTCTATGACCAAATTTATTACAATTGAAACAATTTCCATTGAAAGATGGATATTTTTGAGCATTAGGTTGTCTTACCAGAGGTCTTCTAGGTCTGTTTCTCTGATTCCTTTATTTAGAATTTCTTTGACCAGATCCAGAGCTTTCACCTTTCTCATATCCCAGACCATGCTTATCATCTGCCATCTTCTGACTATCAAGCAACACTTCAAGTTTAGCTAAGCTTATCTTGAACTTCTCTTTGTATTCATTTGCAACTTCTAGGTCATGTTTGAGAATAATAATTTGCCTTTCAAGTTGTTCCTCATTATCCCTAGTTTCTTGAAGATTAGACTCTAGATGGCCAATTATTCTATCCAATCTGTAGCACTCTTATGTTCTTTCTTTAAGAGATTGATTCAAGTTTTCTTCAGTCTTCTTCCGTTCCTCAATTTCCTTGGTTAACCTCATCACCCTAGATTCCATCTCATGTTTTAGGACAACAACTTCTTTTGCTAACTTCTCACATCCCTTTATCTTCTCCTTTAGAGCCCTATCCATGCCATTGTCTTCCTATTGATTTGCTAATTGTTGAAGTAGCTCCTTCCTCCTTTCCATAGATTTGCTCAGTTGCCCTTTTATAGTCTCAATGAAATCCTCAGCATCTTTAAGGTTCTCTTTTCGTTCTTTGACTTCTACTTTGGACTTGATGTAGGAGCATCCAAGGTGTAAGAGCAATCTTGCATCAACCAAAAAAAAAATAAAAATGTGTTGTTTCTTTTCAATAAGGTTAAATTTGACAAGGTTACTATTTTTAGTAAGTTTGCATTTGTGCACGATTGGATACAAAATCTTACACGGACCTTCAGAATGGTGAATTGAAGCTAATGGTGAAGAAATCACTTCAATATCATTTGTCATTTGTGAGATATTAAAATTTCAAATTCGAAAAATCCTATTGAAATATTCAAAGTCAAATTTGAGGCACTTAGAGGCTCCGGATGGGCCCAAAATTTGGTGGGAAACCCAAGCAATCTACCTATCGATATTGCTTGTGCACCATCGACTTTTTGAGAGCTTTCTGAAAAGGTATTATAATTGAAAATTCAATGTTCGGATTGAATGTTATGGTCCCACGAAGTTGACCTATTTTTGGAGGGAGATGCAAATTTTGAAATTAAGCTGGTAGTTGCCAAAAAGGGCTATATATAACCATTTTTGGGAACCCTTAGGGTAGTAGAGTTAAGGGGGGAGGTATAGAGTCAGGAAAATGTAGGAAACTTGGAAACCCTAGTTGATTTAGGAATTACAGAAGGCTGAAGATTCTAGAGTCTTGAGAGAGGGAGCTGTAATGCATTACAGCCTGTAGGGGATTCATCCTCTGATTGTATTTGAGCTTCTGTAATGTAATATTTTTCCCATATTAATAAAATATCATTCTATTTTCTGTGTGCAATTTTTGTTATTGTGTGTTTTATGATTGACTCCCTTCATCAAGTGGTATCAGAGCAAGAGTTCTTGAGTGTGTAGACAGATCACCGACCATGAGGCAGTTTGCACCAGGACCTGAGGTTGTGGGTTTTCTATAGAGATCAAGATGCCTCCACGAAGAAACCATGGTGGGAGGAATGCTTTGACAAAAGAGGGTTTTAGAGCCCTGCAACGACAAATCGATGCATTGCAAGAGGAGTTGCGAAGAGGGTTTGAGCTGAGAAGGAGAGAGGAAAGTGAAGATGAAGCTAAAGAAGAGCTATCTGAGGAAGAACAAGAAGCTACGGGAGATCTTGCAGAAGTTAGGTTGTTGAGGGCCATTTTAAAAATCAAAAAGAGGCCCAAGATCGAAGTTTCTACCTATTTTGGAGATTTGAATCCAGAACAACTTATTGATTGAATCAATGATATGGAGGAGTATTTCGAGTATGAAGATGTGGAAGACCCTGAACGGGTCAAGTTTGCAAAGACAAAGTTGAAGGGCCATGCCAGTATTTTGTGGAAGGAGATCCAGTTAGAGAGAAATAGAAGAGGAAAAGCAAAGATTACCAGATGGGATCAGATAGTGGAGAAATTGAAGAAGCAGTTCATTACTGTTGACTATGAGATGGAGTTGCTGAAGAAGCTGCAACGATTGAAGCAAGGTAACAAGTTTGTTAAGGAGTATACAGAAGATTTTTATAAGATCACTATCAGGATAGGCCATGGAGAGGCCAACAAGGAGAATGTAGCCCATTACATTAATGGGTTGAGGCCAAGTATTCAAGAAGAGTTGAGCTTGGTCAGAATGACCACCATAGAAGATGTGTACCAGTTTTCCCTGAAGGTGGAAGAGAAGTTAAATAAGAGATTCGAAAGAAAGCAAAGGGGAAGAGGTCAAGGCAGAAGGACTGGTGGAAGACCCTATGGAGGCCGAAATGAAGATCCAAAGAAAAGTGAAGAAGATGGAACCAGTCAAAATCAGAGAAGAGATAATACTTACCACCCTTGTGACCAGAATAATGGTGAGCAAAGAGGAAGAGGAAGAGGTAGACTTGGGCAAGGACCTGGAAGAGGTTTCAAGGGAACCTGTTTCCAATGTGGAGAAGAAGGGCATTGAGCATACGAGTGTCCACAACATCAAGGAAGGACAAATAGAAGACCTGAAGGTAATTCACGAGTTGCACATGTAGATGAAGATGCACAATCTGAGCATTCTGAAGATGCTGAAATGGGAGAAGCCTTAGTTGTCAGAAGAACTTTGTTGAATGACGAAAAAGAACCCAATTAGAGGAAGAGTTTATTCCGCACAAGGTACAAATGTGAAGGTAAGTGTTATGATATTATTATTGATAGTGGGAGCACTAATAATCTTATTTCAGAGGAGATGGTTGACAAGAAGAAAGCATCCACATCCATATCAGATTGCATGGTTGTAGAAGGACCACATAGCTTTGGTTAATGAGCAGTGTTTAGTGAGGTTCAAGATTGGAGATTACCATGATGAGGTGCTATGTGATATCACACAAATGGATGCATGTCATATGCTATTGGGGAGGCTGTGGCAGTATGATAGGAGCACTATCCATGATGGTCGTGCAAACACATATTCTCTAACAAAGGATGGAGTTTGTCATAAATTGAAGCCCTTGAAGGAGGTGGAAAAAACGGTATATAGTACTGCCAAAATTTGCTTGGTAGATGGTAGAAAATTTTTGGAGGGTATGAAGCATGAGCATCATTGCTTTGCATTGATTCCTAAGATTAGTCAAGAGAAATGTGAAGATGTACCAACAGAAGTTTCAGACATGTTGGAAGAATTTCAAGATATTATCTCTAATAATGTACCAGAAGGTTTACCACCAGTGAGGAAGATAAGTCACCAAATGGATTTGATACCAGGAGCTAGTTTGCTGAATAAGGCAGCCCACAGAATGACTCCTGCAGAGAGTGAAGAGTTGAACAGACAAGTTCAGGAGTTGTTGAGCAAGGGATTGATAAGAGAAAGCCTAAGTCCATGTGCGGTACCTGCAGTACTAGCACTGAAGAAAGATGGAGAGTGGAGGATCTGTACAGATTCCAGAGCCATCAACAAGATCACAATCAAGTACAGATTTCCATTACCCAGAATGGATGACATAATGGATTGTTTGAGTGGAGCCAAGTACTTCACGAAGATTGATCTGAAGAGTGGGTATCACCAGATTCTAATCAGAGAAGGAGATGAATGGAAGACAACCTTCAAGACAAAGGAAGGTTTGTATGAGTGGTTAGTCATGCCATTTGGGCTAACAAATGCACTGAGCACATTCATGTAGCTCATGAACAAGGTATTGAAAGAATTTTTGGGAAGTTTTGTTATTGTTTATTTAGATGACATTTTGATTTTCAGTAAGACTTGGGATGAGCATTCGATGCATATCAAAAGGGTTTTAGAGAAGCTGAGGGAGGAGAAGTTGTTGATCAATATGAAGAAATGTAGTTTTGCAAAGGAGTTGGTATACTTGGGATTTGTTGTCTTAGAGGAAGGTCTTAAGATGGACCCAGAGAATGTGAGGGCTATCATTGAATGGCCTATGCCAAGAAGTGCTTTTGAGGTAAGATCTTTTCATGGTTTGGCAAGTTTTTACAGAAAGTTTATCAAGAATTTCAGTAGCATTTGTGCACCCCTAACTGAGACAATGAGAGGGGATAGAAAAGAGTTTAGATGGACTAAAGGAGAAGACAAGAGCTTTGATACATTGAAGTAGAAAGTCGTAGAACAACCTGTTTTGGCACTTCCAGATTTCAAAAGGTATTTCAGGTAGATTGTGATGCTAGTGGTAGTGGTATAGGGGCTGTTTTGAGTCAAGAAGGTAAGCCCATTGCCTATTTTAGTGAGAAGCTTAATGATGCCAAGAAAAAATATTATGTTTATGATCAGGAATTTTATGCAATACTTTAGGCTTTGAAGAAATGGAAAGAGTTTGTTTTATATACTGATCATCAGGGTTTACAATATCTTAATAGTCAAGGAAAGTTAAATCAAAGGCACTTAAAATGGGTTGAGTTTTTGCAGAGTTATACTTTTGTTTTGAAGCACAAGAGTGGGAAGTCCAATAGAGTTGCAGATGCCTTGAGTAGAAGGCAAAATTTGTTGACATAAGTGAAGATAGAGGTTGTCAGGTTTGATGAGCTTAAAAGTTTGTATCCTGAAGATGCAGATTTTGTAAATGCCTGGAAAGCTTGTCTGGACCCTATTACTTTGGATAGGACAAAATGGTTGGATTTCATAATCAAGATGGCATGTTGTTTAGAGGAAACCAACTGTGCATTCCAAGGAGTTCCATGAGAGAGAACCTAATTAAGGAGAAACATAGTGGAGGATTAGATGGACACTTTGGTCGAGATAAGACCATTGCTATTGTTGGTGAACATTATTATTGGCCACAATTGCAGCAAGATGTGAGGAAATTTGTGCAGAGTTGTAGAGTGTGTCAAATGGCAAAAGGAACAAGTCAGAATACAAGGCTTTATCAGCCATTACCTATACCAGAGAAGCCATGGGATGATATTAGTATGGATTTTGTTCTTGGTTTACCAAGGACACAGAGAGGACATGATTCCATTTTTGTGGTGGTGGACAGATTCTCAAAGATGGCCCATTTTATTCCTTGCAAGAAGACTAATGATGTTATTCATATTGCAGAGTTATTTTTCATGGAGGTGGTGAGCCTAGATGGTCTACCTAAGAGCATAGTTTCAGATTGAGATACCAAGTTTGTTGGTTATTTCTGGAGGACATTGTGGAAGAAGTTGAAGATAGATTTGAAGTTTAGTTCTGCACACCATCCACAAACTGATGGACAGATAGAAGTGGTGAATAGGAGTTTGGGTAACCTTCTACGATGCTTAGTAGGAGATAAGTCCAAGGGATGGGATTTGATTTTACCATAGGCAGAATTTGCTTACAACAATTCTATCAATAGGAGCATAGGTAAATCTTCATTCCAAGTTGTGTATGGGATTAGCCCAAGAACTGCTTCCGAATTGAGGAGGATGGATAAGGGGGAGAAGAGTAGTGCCGAAGCTAAAAATTTTGCTGAGCACATGAAGAATTTGCACGAAGAGGTAAGAAAGCATATCCATAAGATGAATTCTTAGTGTAAGGCTAAGGTAGATTAGAAGAGGAGACATAAGGAGTTTCAGGAGGGTGATGAAGTCATGGTTCACTTGAGAAAAGAAAGATTTCCAGTTGGTACATATAATAAGCTGAAGATGACGAAATTTGGACCATGTAGAATCTTGAAGAAGCACGATTCAGGAAATGCATTTGAGATAGAGTTGCCTGATGACATCAATATTTCACCAGTGTTCAACATTTTCAATTTGACAGAGTATCATGATGATAGACTTGATAAAGGAACACAATGGGACATTCTAGCATCTACTTCAGAGGAGGAGATAGAGGGCATTTTGGACAGCTATGTGGGTAAGAGTACAAGAAACAGGCAGTATACAGAATACTTGGTAAAATAGAAAGGAAGGCCTATTAAAGATTCATCATGGTTATCTGAGACTGAGGTTAACCATTTTGGTTTCCATCTAACTCATGAGAAGTGACAGGGTCACTTTTCAAATTACCCCAAGTGTCTGATGCAGGACCATCCAGGGTGTAAGAGCAATTTTGCATCAACCCAAAAAAAAAAATGTGTTGTTTCTTTTCAATAAGGGTTAAATTTGACAGGGTTACTACTTTTAGTAAGTTTGCATTTGTGCATGGTTGGATACAAAATCTTACACGGACCTCCAGAATGGTGAATTGAAGCTAATGGTGAAGAAATCACTTCAATATCATTTGTCATTTGTGAGATATTAAAATTTCAAATTCCAAAAATCCTCTTGAAATATTCAAAATCAAATTTGAGGCACTTAGAGGCTCCAGATGGGCCCAAAATTTGGTGGGAAACCCAAGCAATCTACCTATCAGTATTGATTGTCACCATCGTCTTTTTGAGAGCTTTCTAAAAAGGTATTATAATTGAAATTCTAACAGTTGGATTGAAAGTTATGGCCCTGCAAAGTTGACCTATATTTGGAGGGAGATGCAAATTTTGAAATTAAGCTAGTGGTCACCAAAAAGGGCTATATATAACCATTTTTGGGAACCCTTAGGGTAGTAGAGTTAAGGGGGGAGGTATAGAGTCAGGAAAAGACAGGAAAAATAGAAACCCTAGTTGATTTGGGAATTATAGAAGGCTGAAGATTCCATAGTCTTGAGAGAGGGAGCTGTAATGCATTGCAGCCTATAGGGGATTCATCCTCTGATTGTATTTGAGCTTCTGTAATGTAATATTTTTCCCATATTAATAAAATATCATTCTATTTTTTGTGTGCAATTTCTATTATTGTGTGTTTTATGATTTACCCCCTTCATTAGGACTGATCAAGATCTTCTAAAGTAACTTGAAGTTGTTCATTGGTATCACTAGAATACTTGAATAAACCCATTGAAAGACCTTGCCAGATCTTCCTCAAGTTGTTAAACTTCTTCCAAGGAACTTGGCTCTGATACCAATTGTTGGAATTAAGAAACCTTGAGAGGGGGGGTGAATCAGTGTTTTGCAAAACTTATTATTTTGTTCCTTTATCAATTTACCACATACATTCAAAAGAAAGAAACATGAACTCAAGAACAACAACAACAACAACAAAATCATTACACATGAACATCGGGATTTTTACATGGAAACCTGGTTAAGGGAAAAACCACAGTGGGGGTTATCCCATAAGATTTTATACTCTATTAAAAGTATTACAAATGGCAAGGCACATAACTTCGGGCACACTGCCCAAAGCTCACTTCTCAAAGGAGGCTCACTACCTACAAGATTGATTACAAGAGTTTACAGGAATACTTGAACTGAAAATTAGCATCTAACAATGCAAGATTATAGTTCCGGTTAGGATCAATATACTGACTTCACACACTTCATCTCTTACTGCCCTATTTTACTGTTCTGCCATAATCTAAGCTTTAGATCTCTGATTTGCCCTTGATACTGCCACACTTCACACCTCTCATCTCATATTTGCACAACCATATAACAAAATGCTCGCATCCATCGATTATATATATCCACTCTATGAAATTTCATCAACTGTAGTCAACCTCAAGAAAACTTAGAAGCTTTTTCAAGATCATTGTTCTCAAGATCTTTGTGTGAAAGGCAATACCATGTTCTCAAGTGAAATTGAAATTGGTATATGAAAGAGGATGTTTATTGGTTATACTTTTAATAATTGCCTTTTTGTAAAGGCTTGATTGAAAAGAATATTGCTTTGCCTCATGGAGAGTATGATCCTGAGTATGGATTCATTTTGCAGTTGTAAGATAGATAGTTGGGTAATGGCTTATGTACCTATTTCGTACTTTCCTTGGCATTCATGTGGAACCTAGGTAATTTTTGTGATGCATTGTGGAACAAGGGAGTGTAAAAGGGTAATTGCATAGTTCTTGTGGTGTTTGTGTGTTGAAATCTTGAGTGAAGAAGCAAAACTATGATTGATGAGAATTGTCAACCGTGCTTATGGCATGATAGGTATATGTTTGAGAAATATGGATTCTTAAGGCATTAAGGATGGATGTATGTTCGTACCTCAATGGAGTTGAAGAAGCATGTGCTTGAAGAATTTCACAAAGCACCTTATTCAGGGCACTCCGGTGTAGCGAAAAATGATGGAAGGATCTCACCTAATTGTAGTCGATGTTTAGAATGCTAGCAAGTTAAGGCTGAGCATGTGCATCCGATGGAACTTTTATACCTATATAGTGTGCTTAATTAAAGTTTAAAAAATGAGGAATGATAATTGATTCTTGTTGGATGAAGGGTGTGTTGTGATATTTTGGTAGATGATTGTTTGCTAGGGTATGACTGTATGACTTAGCGTGATAATTGTAATGTGTCTTGAGTGATGTTTTGTGGATATTAAAAGTCTTTTTATGTTATAGATAAGTTTGGAGTCTTGGGAAGACTTGTTGATTTGTCTGATTGAGTGTGTTCTCTTCACTCACCCAATTTTGGATCCAAGCATAGTGTAGCATTGTACTCCCTCTCTAGTGGCTAGAATTAGTCACATAGTTCTTGTAATGTGAAACTTTTGGATTTAGATTTTTATTTATTTGACTTTTATAAATTTTCTAAATGTTGCAAGGACCGACTTTGAAGTTTTTATTTCTTTTATTTATAGAAAAGTATAGCCATCAAAATTACTTTTTACTTATCTTATGACCTTGATAGTCACGTTGTTTTTACTATTGAAATTGCGCACATTTTTATGCCTTATTGTTGGAATTGATTTGTTTTTCTTTGGATTTTATTTACTTATTTATTATTGGTGGCTATGCTTGAATATTTTAAACTGTTGGTCATGTGTCATGTTATGTTTCTATCATGTCAATGATGGGCCTCTAATAGGTCGTGTAAGGGAGTGCAGAGAATATATTGTTTAGTAGCAAGTGTGTTGCTAAGAGTTTTGGTAGATTGTTTTCTTTAGTTATTGTTTGATACAATAATCATCGTGTAAAAAATCTAGGAAGTTTTGAAATGGATTTTAGTGTCATTATGGATCACTTGAAGTAAGTCAAAATTTTGTTTGAAGTTGAAGGTTATTGAAGTTTTTATTTAATTTTGAAAGAAGATTTTTAAAAAAAAAGGGTTAATAAGGAATTGATGAAAGTTAAAAGAAAGTGAATGTTGAAACTAAGCCATCAGGTTGTGAAGTTTCTTGTGACATAGATGCTTGGTGTTATTTATTTGAATTTACATTGTTTCCATTATAATAGAAAAGGACATAGAGAAGAAAACCTTTGAATTTTATGTTCTTGCAAAAATATGGTGGTTAGAAAGATTATAGCAAAGAGACAAGATTAGTAGAGAGTTGAAAAATGAATCGATGACGAGTTGTTGGATTGGAAAATAATATGACTGGTATGACTAGAATATTTTAAGGACATAAGACTTCTCATTTTGAGAAAAGGAAAGGAATGTGACGACATAAGTAGAAGATATTAACAAGATTGAATAAATTGAAATGTTATAACATTGTATAGAAGCACGAGGAAGATAAGGAAGAATTTTCCAAGAAATATGAATTGTAGATTAGAATGTAGTTTGATTGCAAGCAATGAAAAGGGAAACTAATTCCATTGATGGGATTATGAATAGTATATTTTCAAAGATGTTGTTTGCATAGTGATGGGATATGATCTAGATGGTGCAAATTGTTGGAAGTTTTACCTCATTGTTGGAGGTCACAACCAATGGTTGCTTGGAGGACTGATCTCTTGATATTATATTGTGTTATCATAAGATTTTATGAGCCATGTGGTTCTGATTGATGCTTATATATAAATATGATTAAGTGAATTGATTTATGCCTTATTTGGCATCTGATTAAAGATGTGATTATTATTTTTATGATAAAATGAATATAGTTGTACCATAAGATGGATTGGACATTGAATTGGCAATTGTGCCATGAAAAGTGATTGACTGATTATATACTGGGAATTATTTGATGGATGCAATGTTAATCACAAATTATGATGTTATTCTATGTATGGTCGAGTAGGATCAGAATTCGATGGATAGTGCCACCTGGGAAAATGTCAAGGATGTTGATAGATCATTTCCCCATCTAAGATTTTAGTTCATGCATATGATGACATTTATTATATTACTAATATTTAATATATAAGACTCTTTATGTAGATGTTTTGTTATAAGACATTGAGACAATGTCTCTTCCAAGTGGGGAAGGATGTCATGTCTCAAATTTTGATACTATCTGGGATTACTGTATATGGAAATATTTCATGAGCAATTATGTGTGGTTAGATGAATATTTTATTATTTTGAAAGATGAATGGTTATTTTAATATGGAAAGATGAAATGAAATGAGTGTTATACTCATGTTATTAATTCTGATGCTTCCACTATGCTTCAGCTATTGGGTTACTAACCTATTAATGGGAAACTTGAGTTATCATGAGTTGCAAGTTGTCGAAGACAAGGGTGTGATTGAGGTAAAGGAGATTAGCATCTTGGCATGGTTAAGATGGAGGGGATATCTCTTACACACTTCACATAGAGTCATGTAGATACATTTGTTTGTATATTAAATGATTTTATTTTATAGTTTAGTTTAATTGCATTTTAAATTAGATGATTTTATTATATAGTTTAGTTATTTGTGTTTTAATTAGATTATTAATTGTTACTTAAATATTGTGTGTGCATAGAAAAATAGAATAAATGATTTAGTTATTTATTTGAAGAAAGATTTTATTTTATTATTTGTTTTATAGAAAAATTGTGATAATGATGAAAGAATTCAGGAATTTTTTTTGCTCTGCATGTTTTTTTGAAGCTGGCCACCATTGTCTCTCTAGCTTTCCATACCGCATTCTAGGAGTAGGAACTATAGCCTTTTTTCTGTACGCCCGCATTTATTGAGGCATTTTGGTCATTTAAATGCCTCTTACTGCTTCTAACCTAGCATTTGTTGCTAGTGTTGGTGGTTTCTCAGCTTTGAACAATGGCTCCTCCTCCGAACAAGCATCCTTGTAAATTTGTTTGGAAGGTGTTCCATGAGGTAAGCCCTCAGACTCTCCTGCTAATGTGATCTTACCATCATAGGAATTTGATACTGCTTGTTTATGGTTAGAGCAATGTACTCTCATTAGTTACTTTGTAGAGAGAACTCCCCCTAAATATATGCTAAAAGAATGGGTCCAGAAGGCTTGGGTCTCTCATGGGGTCTGCCTTGATATGGTCCAGAATCTGACCAAAGGCTTTTTCCTTTTCTGCTTTGTAGAAGTTAGCCATGTTCAAGCTATTTTGAACCATGGTCCTTGGTATATTCAGTCTTCCCTGTTGGTTTTCCAACAGTGGACCTAGGATTTTGTAGCCTCTAATGATACCAAACACAAGGTTCCAGTGTGGATTGAATTCCCTAGTTTTCCTTTGCCCTGTTTACATTTCCTACATGACATTGCCTCTTCTTTAGGAAGAGTTATTTGTGTTGAACCAAATAGGTTCTTTCAAGCATGCCCTCAAAAACGTGTCTGTGTTGAGGTGGATTTTTTGAAAGACCTCAAGGAATTTATTGAGATTCAAATTGGCCCCCTTCGGCACACTCAAAAGGTCACATACTTCAATTTTCCAAATACTTGTTATTGCTGTTAGTCAACTGAGCATAAAATTAGGGACTGTCCTCTTGCTATGCCTAGGACCTGGGTTCCACCCAAGGATACTGTATAGGCACGTCCTGTCGTAACTATGCCCAAGGAGGTGGTTTCTAAACCAATAGACACTTGGGCTACTATTACCAATTGCAAACACAGAGTGAAACCCTTTGTGGATACCCTCAAAACCACCGAAGTAGTTAAAGAGGTTTCAAAGTTTTTTGCGAATGGCAGGAAAGACAAAAATAAGAGTCCTATTGTGCTACCTTTGTAGCAAACATCACCGCTAAGGGCAAGAACCCATGTCAATCCTTTCGTGTCACCTCGTAGGTGCTCTCGTAGTAGAGAGCTTCCTGAGGAAGGAGAAATTGTTCAAGAGATTAAAAAATAGCAAATCCCTCCTCTCCAATTTGGTTCAAACCCCACCGACTTTCTTCATAATAGCTTTGCTTCCTTTGAAAGCCTAGATTCTGGGGAGATGGTGGAGGATTTTAAATGAATTTTCTCTCTTAGAATGTTCTAGGTCTCACTGACCTCACTAGGAAGTACTCTGTTCATGATGCTCTCCATCATTATGCTTCTCTTGATGTTTTGTGCCTACAAGAAGTTAAAGTTACAGGCTTTCTTTTATCTTCAGCTTGCCGTTGTATTTGGCCATCTAGTACAAAAATTTCCACCGCCCATGAGGCTAGCAAAGGTGGTTTCGCTACTCTTTTTTCCCCTCAGTGGCATGATTCAGTGGTGGATCATGGGGTGGATCCCAGCAACTGGTTAGTCTAGATGCTTCTTAATATTAATAATCATTCCTTTGGGATTATTAATATCTGTGCTTCAAATGATGCGTCAGAAAGATCTGCTTTGTGGTGGTGGATTGCAGATTCATTGCCCGTGGCCATGTGGCTTATTTGTGGGAATTTTAATATGGTTGAAACGACTACTGACAAAGATGGCATTCTTCCTTTTCAGTGGCCAGTTGGTGAAAGAGAGGTGTGGTTCTATATGCGTAATAAATTAGGATTTTTTGATCCCAATGTTGGTTGTCGTTACTCCAGTCCTTTATGGAATACTTAGTGCAATTGTCAAACTGGAACTAATAGGGTCTTTAAATGTCTTGATCATGCTATGATTTCTACACAATCTTTCTTTAATTTTTCTACGTCATCTACGCTTCCTGTGCAACTGTTAGTGGATGTGACGTTGTCAGATGACTTTCCTATTCAGTTTGCCATTGAGTGGCAACTGACTCAACCACATGCCATGAAATCTCATTGTTTTTCTAAACACTTCCTTGCTTGCTCATCAACCCACCTTGGCACACATTTCAACTGTATGGAATTTAGAATGTCATCCATTGCATTCTACTGGCTAGATTAAGTGGTGGAATGATGTTATTGCCCGCACTGTGAGATTTCTTCGCATCTATGGCCGTCAACTGGCCAAATTCAGGAGAAGGGCTTATGAAGCTATTGTCACTACCTTGAAATTTGCTTCTAAGGCCTTGGCTACTGAGCCTTTCTCTCCTTCTAAGCAAATCCTTGTTGCTAATTTACGGCATCAAAAATAGATGGCTAATTGCCATGCTGCCAGAAGGGTACAACTTAAAGCTAGGATGCACTAGCTAAAAATTGGAGACCGTGTTTCTAAGGAATCTTTTCTTTCTCTCCAAGCTAGACATTCCTCACATGGTATTAAGAAAATCAAAGAGGATAATACTATTCATACAGATCTGCCAGACATTCTCTAGGCTTTTGTAAGACATTATGAAAAGGTTTTCACTGCTCAAGATTACACTCTTGAGCGACATACTGCTTTGCAAGATTGTCTTGCTATTGTGCCAAAAAAGCTTTCCTCAACCCAGACACACTTCTATGATCAATTATTGACCATTAAAGACCTAAAAGAAGTTGTCTATTCTATGGCTAAAGGCAAAGCTACTGGAATTGATGGCTTTCCTTGCGAGTTTTACAAATCCCTTTGGGATTGTTTAGGAAAAGATTTACACAATGTTTACCCCTAAGCTTTTCATTCTAATTCTTTAGGAAATATTATAAATCAAGGAAACATTAAGTTCATACCTAAAGTTGGTGATCCGGAAGATATATGCAACTAGAGACCCATTACGCTCCTCAATGTTTCGTACAAAATCATTGCTAAAGCCCTTTCACTCAAACTCCGCAACTTGTTTCCTCTAATTGTCCACCTTGAACAAATAGGCTTCATTAAGTCCAAATATATTTTAGATAATATCATTGCAGTTTGGGAGGGAATGGAATGGGCACGAAAATCAAATCAAAAAGATTTTTTTTTTTAAATTGATTTTGCTAAGGCATATGATCGCATTGAATGGCACTTTATCCTTGCCATGCTTGCAGCTTTAGGGTTTGGACCCTCTTTTGTTCAATCTGTCAAAATGCTCTTTTTAGATGCCTTTGCATGTATCACTATCAATGGCCACTAGTCCCATACTTTTGGCCTTTTGAAATCAATTTGGCAAGGATGCCCTCTTGCTCCAAGCATGTATGTTCTTGCGGCAGAGGGTTTTGGTTATCTTCTTGCTCATTCAGCATCCAATCGGCTTGTTCATGGTATTACTTTACCTAATTCCTCCAGCCAACTAGTTAATGGTCATTTTGTTGATTACTCTTTTTTAACCCTACTGGAAGAAGAAAATTCTGTTAAAAATGCTTTTGGTTGTCTGGAGACCTTTTGCTTAGCCTCAGGTTCTTCCATTCAGTGGCATAAAATGCTCTACTATATGCATTTCATTCTTCCCATTCCTCAATGGCTTCAACAATATGGCTAGTGCTGGGTTGGCCATGGTGAAATTTTTAGATTTCTAGGTATTCCCTTTGCTTTCCAGGGCACTTCTACTACTCTATGGCAAGTTTTTCTTAGCCATGTGGAACAAAAGCTTGCAGTCTGGATTACTAAGCCACTTTCTCTAGCTGGTAATAACTAGGTTTGTTCTAAGATCTTGGCAGCAACCCATGTTTATTATTCTTCTTGTTGGGCTCCTTCAAATAGTTCTTATGCCAAACTGAAGAAACTCTTGAGGGATTTTCTATGGACCTCTTTTGATACTCACCATGGTTTTTACCATGTTGCATGGGAGTTTCGCTGCCTTCCCAAAGATTCTGGAGGGCTTGGTATTCTTTCTACCCAATGCCAAGGAACTACCTTGGCTGTCAAGTGGATCATTCGTGCTCTCATTGGCTGTGAGGCATGAAAAGTTTTACTCTGGCATAACATTGAAATGGGACATCCTTTGGACAAACTAACTTGGAAAGGAATTAGTTTTTCTACTCTCCTTGTCATGAGAGAACCAATTTAGGTCTTGGGCACGTTTGTGGTTAAAAGCATTTGAAAAGCCTGGGAAAAAATTAAACCATGGTTATGTTGGTCTGGTGATGGATTTCGTGTTGGTCTTTCCTTCAATCACCTTAATATTTGGTGGTCACCTCTCCTAGCTTATGCAAGCCAATCTTTGGCTAAATTGCCTAGTTTAAAGGCTCTAAAATTTCATAAAAAAGATGTTCAAACCTTACAGGATATGTTCCACCAGCCCACTATGAGCCTTTTGGCTTGGGAAGCATTCCGTGTTAAATTTGGTATTTCAAAAGTTGATAAACCTACTTATGAGAGAGTCATCACAACTATTCCACCTAAAATGCTTCATAAGGTTGGAATTCAGTCCAACAAGCCTTGGTGGAAGGACTGGAAATGGTATCCTGAAACACCAATGCATCATTTCAAGCCACGAATGGCTTACAGGTGGCTTTCATCTTGTCTGTCCATGGCTGACACTCTTAATAAGCATTGGCTTATTCATAGCTCTTTGAGTCTTTGGCATTCCAGATTTAAAACTATTTGGTCTACCATTCTTGAGCCAAAACTTGCTCATTTTGCCTAGTGCATTCTCTTTCAAGGCCTGCCTGTTGGTACTAGGTTGTTTCATCTTGGGGTATAGGATCCTCATTGTCCTTTTTGTGGATAGTCTGAGACAATTCAGCATCTCTTCTAGTATTGCACCAGAGCACAAGCCTTCTAGGTATGGATTCATGATTTCTTCTGCCCTTTCAGACCAGAGCCATTAACCTGGCAAATCATTCTTCTGGGTGACTCACATAGGTTTCCTAAAAAATTTACTTAGATTTGGCATATTTTCAAGGTGGAGATATTATTTACATTATGGAAAGATCGTAATTCTTGTATATTCTCATAAAGTAAAATTGGAACTTCTATTTCTTTTTACATTAAAACAATTAGTTATTCTAATGTTCTTATGCAGATTCAAGTGCAAGCTAACAAAGTTGCCTTGGAGGTGGCACACTTACAAGAGTTTTTGGATCATTGGGGGAATGCTCCCTGTACTGTGGCTCGAGTTCCTCCCTCACCTTCCTTTATTAGAGCTCGTTCACCTAATAGACGAAGAAGTGGTTTGGCCAAAGATTCTCAGCCTCGCTCCCAGCCTGCTTAGCATCGTGGTGCTCACTATTGCAGACGCTTGACCTCTCCATGTTAGCGTGGTTGGACCTCAGGCCATGCTGTAAGTGCAGCAGGGGATAATGCGGGTTGGCCCACTGGCAATAATACTAGTTGGAATGTTCCTAGTCCTTCTCATCCACCTAATACAGGATGGGATAATACTAAAGTCTTCCCCAAGTTGAATTTGGATATCTCACCATAGCACGAGAAGCCAAATGTTTAGAATGAAGAACATGAAAATGAAGATGGCTGGGCTATGCTTGATGTCAACCTGGACCCCGCTAATATTTGGGGGAAACCAGATGACAAGGATCTGCCATCTGCAGGGGTGGCTATGGCAGCTTAATTATGTTTTTAATTATATTTTTATATGGGTTTTGTACCCTTGATACTTTGAGCTAGAACTTTCTAGGCTTAGCCCATGTGGCTTTCAGGGTGTTCCTTATAACCACCCACTATTTTTTGTGAAGTGTTATTTTATTTTAATAGATAACTTGCATTTTCATCAAAAAAAAATTGTGATAATCATGCTAATTATTTTATTACTATTTTTGATAAAAAAAAAAGAGAATAAAATTAGAAATTAAAACAAGATTTTTAGATCAAAACAAAAGATAGAAAACAATAAAAACCATAGGAAATTTACAAAAAAAAACTTTATTTAGGAAATAAAAGCTCAAAATAAAGCAAAAACACATGGAAGGAGGAAAAATAATAAAGAGGGAAATAAACTCATTTGTTTTTGCACACAACACAGAGGGGAATTTCACAATCTATCTTTCTCAACTCAAAATCTAGAAAATAAGAATACATGATAGATTAGATACAGAGGAAGAGAGCTTTGGCAAAGGTTGAGGATCATGGACAAAAGGGAAGCTATTGGGAATAGAGGAATTGGAAGATTTCATTAGTTCTTTTTAAAAGTTGTTACTTATTGTATTTAGAAATATATGTGTGTGTGTGTGTACGTGTATGTCTATGTCTATGTCTATGTATATATATATATATATATATATATATATATATATATATATATACGATGAAATTCAGATACAAATATTGGAGCAACTATTGCATTGTTAATTTTTATATAGTATTGAAACTATATGCAAATTAAATGTCTAAAGTAAAGAAATCTTTTTAAAATTGATGCATGGTGTAATCGGCATTGCGTGGCCGTTGCCTTGTTAATGGCAGCATCGATGCCACCAAATGGTGCCACGGTCCCTTTTGGGGACTGCAACCCCATTTGGGGGCATCAGCCCCCCTTAATTCATTAACCTTTTGTTGGTAAACAAATTTGTCACCGCGAAATAACCTTTGAAATTGACCCATTGCCCTTAGAGTGGTGACTAAATTGTCCCAACAGTTGGAGAAGTTGTTATTGAATTATTAGCTTTCCTCTACGTTTGAGAGGAGCAGCTCCCTCGTATGATTGGGTTTTTGGTATTTTTGTGTACTTTAACCTAAAAGTACATAAAGGAGAAAACACAAAACTAGGAAAAGATGAATAACAGAAACCCCAATAGTAGACATATGAAAACCAATTGAGATTCCAAAACTAATAACGATTACAAAAGGGGTTATTACCAAATAGTTTGAAACATGTAATGATGATGAAAGGAGTACAATAAACCTCAACATAAGAAGAGATAGGTCATACAAGTACATCCAAAACAAGATATTAGGAGATGGGTGTGTTTCATTACACCAATCACATAGATAATCAAGGTATTACACATATGCATAAAAGGGATTACCAATTCAACATACAAGAAATTAGTAATGATAACATAAGAATGCATTTAGAGCACACGAACTAAATTACATTTTTCATTATCTTTGAAATTATACAATTCCAAAATCCTTTTTGTACATAGTGTAAACATAAAAGCTTTTCAAAATATCTCTGAAATTTTCTCCAGAGTTTCCCCTTTTTCAGAGTTCTCTCAAAAGAGTCCCTCCCTTTACATTTGAAAAAGCCTTGTATTTATAGGCTTGTTCTCAATAACTACCTTTTTGAAAAATAGTAAAATAATAAACCTTATTTTTAGTTACTTTTTACATCACTTTTCTAGAAATAAGGTTCGTCTTTTAACTTTTAGTTACAACAGTGACATATGTCACTTTTACAAAAAGGTAATTTAGAACTTGTAGCTTTCAAGTTGTAGATTTGGCTAAGTTATCTCCATCTCCATTCGCTTCTTTTTGGCAGTCAAAGATTGTTGGATCTTGATAATTCTTTTGAAAACATGTACTTAAGACAATAAGTAACATAAGAGTATCGAGGCAATTCCAAACCAACTAATCCTATAGCATAATAGTAGTATTCATCATAACCCTTGACTTATTACATGATAGCTTTGTATCCACTGGAATACCCATATGTTCCTTAATACGACCACCACTCCCAATATTTGAAGATGTGAAGAGATACATCTGATGACCATCTAAAGCAACAACAACAATATGTATCCATTGAAGACACGGTTGAAAGTGAGACAAAAATATGTCTTGGGCAAGCTAGGGGCTGCCCTACCTCCCACGAGTTGATCACCTGCATGACGAATATCCCCATGACTACTCAAATCTCTTTTTCCTACAATCTTTTTAAGAAGACTATCTCCTTCCCAGTCATGAATCACCCTCTCACTAATAAATTAGCCTCTATCTTACTGACATTTTCATGATCTTCTAGTAGCTTTCCAACCACCTCTATAAATTCCTGACCATCAACTGCATCTTCCATTTTTTTTAAGGCTGCCTCAACATATCCATTTGACAATTGATGCTCACTTTCATGGTTTAAAATATTAGAACTAGATATGGTTCCATTATCTCATCTTACTCCCATGCCAGAAAATAACTTCATAGGATTAAGATTTTGAAGAATTTGGTATTATAGCCACCACATTGTATCACCAAATCATTAAGCACACATTTTTCATTCACTTCACTAAGCATCATCAACGATCTCCATAAGAACAATGCATTTGATTGAAATGATGAAACGAGTTTACCTCTCTCACAACAATTACTCTTGCAACAATCTAAGATGTTCCAAACCAAATGTAATTTCTAACTTTTGATAATGGTGACAAAATAATTATTTTTCCTTCCCTTAGACATCATCAAGTAAATGTCTTGAATTTTGAAGATGCCCAACCTTCATCTTCCAAGTCAAATTTTCTTTTATGTCCATCAATCCAACTATATCTAGGGCTCTTTTAATTCCTCTATCTTTCACTAATTGTCTTACCATTTAAAGCATCACCCTATCTGCCCATTTCTAGATAAATGTTTGATAGAAGAATATGAGATGCGGTATTCATATGATCCAACTTCTCGAAATGGCCTTGTATCAAGTTTCAATCACCTTCTTACTTTTCCTTGATTCTTCAGTTAATGGAAGATAGAATACAACATTAGTATACAACAAACTTTAGAGAGTTTCTCAAAATCTTCAAGAACGCTGCCTATGTCTCCAACTATTAACTTGGATCTATCATATATACTTTGTCTATGTTTTTCATGGTTTGTAAGTATGTCTGATAGAGTATTCATAACTATTTAACATCAAACAAAAATCCTCCTTTCGTTGTGCTTTCCAAAACTAACAAGAAATTGTTGTGATCTGTAGCTATTCCAACACAACGGATTCTTCTCATCTGTATCAGCAAGTTGAAGTTGAATATCTAAAAACTTTAAATCAGTATAGGGCACATCATGGCTACAAGCCAAATAAACTGGAGTTTCCATGTAAGTGCCAGTGATTTTCTGGTAAGTGACATCTGATATAAATACCCCCGAGGTTTGATCACTGTAGGCTTCTTTGTCATAGTAAAATTGATCGATTTTAATGGGCACTCACATGTTGGAAACCTGTATGTTGGAGAAGGATACGCTTTTCACCTGTCTAGTTCCTCCCTGCCATGTTTTGATCCGGACTCCGTTGGAAGCATCTTGGATGTTGCTGTCATAGATGCTCATATTGGAAATGCAGGCCTTCATTCCGTCTTTTCCAAGTCCTCCAATACTAATACCGTGACCAGGGCCACAGTTGATATTGTGAATGTGAATGCATGAGCAACCTATTTGAATGGACACGCAGTCGTCTCCGCATGTCATAGAGGAACTGTGTATTTCAACCTCGTTAGAATTTTGGAGATGAATTCCATCTGTGTTTGGGCTATTTGCAGGAGAGGAGATTGTCATGCCAGCCACTTTGATAGAGGTGCAAGAGTCAAACTTAAGATGAAACTGGGGATTGTTTTGTATAGTTATGTCTTGCACACTCACGTCATAACTTTTGTAAAATCTCAATGTCATTGGCCTCACACTTGGTAAACTACTTCCCCCATTGCTACTATCCTCATCTTCTAGTTGAGAAAGCTTCCACCAAGCTGCCCCTTGTTCGTCGAAAGTGCCCTTGATGGTGATATCTACTCATCATAGAATTCCATGATTTTCACAGTTTGAGCCTTAATATGACTGATATCTCCTTGGATTACTTCTTTGACCACAATGGTGGAGAAGGTGGGCACAACATCCACATTCAACTTCAAAGTGAAAGAACACCATTTTTTAAAAGACAACCCTCCCAAAATATGTTACGAGTGCAAATGCAGAGTTTGAAGGGCATTTGAATGAGAAACTCAAAAGAAGACCACCGATTATTATTATTATTACATTGTGCATTGAAACAATCACAAGGTGACTCCTTCAGCTGGTTCTTTCTAAAGAATATCATGTGATTGAGATGAATAATAGTTCGCATGCTTCCACATCGATCGAGGTACTTGCAACTTCCATATCTAACAAAAACCATCTTTCTATTTTGCTTTGATGAATGTCGATGCCCTCTTCCAAAAATTCTCATTTTGAGCCAGCTCGAGTAGATGTTGATGAAGGTAATGGAGTTTGGTTTTCAAGTTAAAATGTTTTTAGTTCTTGTGTTTTGCCAATAGCTGCTCGGGTAGTTATAACTACCTTTCTTTCAGCTTTACTCATGCAAGAGAATATTATGGCAATATAATCTTTCTTCGTCAGCAACTTACACGAGTTCTTTTAGCTTCTCTGAAAGAAAGTTTGAAAACAATTACTCCTTTAGTTTACTTTGGTAGTTACGGTAACTACTTTTCATTTTGGACATTGGCTTTGGAGATGCGTTTCGAGTTATTAAAAGCCACAACTCATATTTTCCTTTTTCAAAACTTACAACCTCATGGGTTACTAAAAAGTACAACTAGATAAGTTTTAAAAAAGTGAAACTTCCAAGAAGCTATTTAAAATTGAAACCCACACCTTCATTTTAGTTAGCCAAAACTGGAAGTTGACGCGAACTTTGCAAAAAAAGAAAGTTGGTGTGAACTTAGCCGAATTCAAAAGCATACTCGAACTTAAACATGACTTGCATTAATTTCTCCTTTTCGCGGCTTGCCCCAACCAATTTAGAAATTAATATCTACACATGGTATAAATGTATCTTGCATCATGTAACCAAATGAAGGATTGTATTATTTTTAATAAACTCCACCCCACGAATGTTAACTTGATCAACTGTGTAAGTGCGAAAACTAATGAAACTTGCATAACTTTTGACTAGAGCGTTTATGAAAAGGATTCTTCTTGAGCTTTAATAGAATTGCCTCTTTAATTGTTTCTGTAATCTATGAATAGAAAAATTTAACTTTTAATATCTTGCAAACCTTTTAATATCTTGCAAACCACAAAGCATACGTCTCTGAAACTTTGCCACATTTGGTAAAATGGACATAACAACACCCTTGTAAGAGTTTCTCTCAACTACTTGAAATCTTTAGATTTAATTATTTTTCTGATTTTTCCACATAGAACCTCTTCCAACACTTCAACTGAAATAGGTGAAAAATTCCTCCTTTAAATTGGAAAGCAACTTAACAGTCAAAGAGAATTCGTAACTAGGGATGATTCAACATAGTAACTTTGACGCAAAAGTTTAAAATTTGGCAGGTTGAGAATGAGGCCAACACCTTTAAATGAAATCTATTTCCATTTCATTACATTGATTTCTAAAGGTTTAAACTTAACTTGTATGCCATTCTATAATATGTGATCTGCATACTGTAAGGTATTTGCTATTTAGTTTGCATTCAGCGTAGCCCTTTTATGATGTATGATAGTTTATATATTGTTGGTATACAGATTTGTCACTTCTAATTTATACTCCTTTACCCATATCAGTTGAGTCACTTGTAATGATAGTTGCAAGTGCGGCACAACTACCTTCAAATAATCAAATAATCTGCAATGAATGAAAACTGGATGTGCTTTTGACTAGAAAGCAGGAAAGGTATATTAACATCTACCCGTCACCATGAGATAGATGTGCATGTTTGAACAAAATGGAGTGAATGCAGATAAATAACTCAAAGTTTGTTCATCTCACACTCACAAATAATATCCAAGAAAAGAAAGAACAGCAGATGCTCTTCAATAAAGAATCCTCACAAGGACACAAAGTTTAGTTGCAATTAAAGAAAATATAAACAAATACACAAATGTGAAAATATTTCCTTTATTCTCTTGTGTCAAATGAGAGTTCACAAACTCAATTACTCCTGTACAATAAGACTATGTTTGCTGCTCCTCCGTTTCCCCAAATAGCAGAAAAAGATCCCCTCTCCTTGCCCAAAGATTGCTATATATAAGTCTCCCTCAAAAAGAGACTCTTCGTCTTCTCGTAACTGCCTCTCTAAAATCAGTTACATAAAAAGAAAAATATGTCTTCATTTCCTTAAATAAGAATACTTCATGCCTACATTATAGGACATGCATTACATTAGAATGGTAAAATTTGTCTTCTCATCGAGTGCCAGCTAGATCTCAAGTCATTCAATAAAGCAGCTTGCCTTACATTCGCTATAGATATCTGATGACATACTCCAACATTTTCCATAACCAGATATAGCATCCTTAATTGTTACCATGCCATTGATACATTGTTCTAAATGGGGTCTTGTTAAACAAGAATCAATAATTCTTTAACAAACATATATATTAAAGACTCTTCCTTCCAAATCCATACGGGAAAGATTCTGTGTATCAGTTCTAACTCTCTTATCATTCTCCAACTTCATTTCAACATTTGAGGACATTTAGGAAGTTAAAGACACACTACTGTCAAAATCAGCCACTAAACTTTCTTCCACTCCAACCTCAAAGAATTTGACTCACTTAAATTCGTAGATCTTGATGACAAAGGTAGATCTTATACGATGTAAGGCCACAATTCCATTTTCCTTCTTACATAAACCTTTGTTAGTTGTAGTCTTAAGAGCAGCATCCAGAAACACTTCAATAGATTCAGAATCAGTGGCCTTCGCTGACCCTTGCAAATGAGACTGTGTTTAGCAGGAATTTCATCATTGCATGTCTAATCAAATGAATATGTTGTCAAGATAGGAACCATAGAAGAAATAGATACTAGTGGCCCATAATTCGCTAATTTAGCAGTGGTATCTCACAATGAGGGCTACCCTAGCTTGTTTGTTGTATGCATAATTGATGATGCAAGGCTCTCCTAAGGGCGACCATGAATGCATCTGACTCCTTCAAAACCTCATCAAAACTGACTACTCCTTCCTGATCCTCAACCTTTGATATCAGCATGTTATTCTTTACGTGCTCACTACAGAATGTCCTCGTATTTCTCTGTAAGAATTGCAAGATCTAGAATAACTTTAGGAAAATTAACATTCTTTAGTTCACCAAGGACAACAGTATTCTAATTATCATTTACACTTTGGCTGTGTATATACATCTACACTTTGCATCGATGTCTATCCGCCACCAAATTTCCAACTATAATATCTGACATAACATTCTAATTTTAGCTCCAAATCTCTCATTTTGATACAGTCAGAGAGAAAATAATGGCAAAAATTTAGGGAGTGGCGTTACCACCGTTCCTTAACAAACCCATTTCAATGGTTGCATTATGACATCTATCATTTCCTTCCTGGGATGGCAGTCTTTCTATGCTATGGTCGCAGCCTTTTGCATTAGTTTGAAAGTTTTTAACGCTTTCAACAAATCCATTTGCTACCATCGTATTCCATGAGCCGGCAAGGAAGATAACAATTAAAACTTTGAGCCTTTTCTAATGATTCCATATTGAATATATTCAGAAGCCTTTCAACAAATCAAATTTATGCATAACTGCCACCGATGTGATCATTGAGCATCATAAGAAGTCCTCTCCATGAGGCATTGTTCGTGACTACGTCTCCACATTGTGCATACATATCTGGCAGAGCATTCCAAACTATAATATCTGACGAAAATCCCCCTTCCATTGTGCTTTGCTGGTCTCCAAAGAATCATCTTCAACTACATTGCTTGGTGTGATTCGAAGGAAGCTGGTGTAATTCGTGGCACTTAGCTCTGCATCTGCTCATTGCATATGCTTTAATGTTTCTAAAGCCCTTTTAACAATTATATTCGGTGCATATGCCGCCATCACTATAGTTCATAAGACTAAGTCTGTAACTTGTTGAACAACTATTATGGACTCTAGAGCACGATCTCGCATCACGGTGACAACCAAACCCATCATTTGTGTCTCTGATGAAACATAAAACTCTGTCCGATAAATGTGCACTTCACAAAATCCATGCCATTAATGGTGAAAACATCACTTGCTTCAAAGACAGAATGTAGCGATATGCCTAGGGATCTTCTTTTCGTTCACTGGTAAATCTCGTGAAGGAAACCATTGTCTTTGCTTGTTTAGAACCTTTATGCTTAGACCTCAGCAATTCAGGGATCTTTATATCTTGAACAGACATGATGGTAGTTTCAATCGTAACTCAATATCATTCTCTCTGTAGAGAAAAATACAGATAAAATTAGGACCACTGTGTGCCTTCCTTCATTGTCTCTTTGTGATCCTCAATTTGATTATGATATAGCAGACTGTAAACCGGCCTTTCATTTTATCTGTAGAAGCTATTCCTTCAATTTCAGATGAGAAGGTGATCACCTACCTGTTGAATAGGTGCAAGATCCTTGGCTAGAGAAATCCTTCTTGTTGTATTTTCACTACTGCATATTAAATGTTCATGCATAGTGACCAGCGTTTGGAAAGATATACGTATAATAAAGCCAGAGTACCCCCATTGGTCAGATGCTTCAATGGGCCATTCATACGCCTTGTCGGTAGGAATTAGTGTTTCTGAACCCTAGCAATTTCCAACAATAAAAGCAGAGGAGTCAGCATTGGCATTTGTTAAGAACTTTGAACCATTTCAAAAACTCATAAAACCTCCAATCAATGAAGAGAGTTGGGAAATCGGCCATATTGGGAACTTTTGAAACCTAGTCGGTGATAGGCAAGGTTCAAGAACTCATGAGACTACCGACAATAAAGAGCTTGTGAAAGTGTTTGACTATAAAGTCATTAATCTTTTAAGCACTTAGACTTTATAACTAAGCTTAAACTCCACAATGCTTCGATAACACCTTAATTTTATGAGAAATTAAACTTAGAACCATGAAACTGTGTTTTGGGCTGAAGACAAAAAATCTCCATTATTTTCACATACCAGCTCCTTTTTGCATGAAATTTAGATTGTAGGGTAACTGGGACATTCTAAGCAGAACGCAGAAATATTTTAACCCCAATAACAAAAAGATAGGATTTTGACCTCATTTGAGGATAGTCGTCGGGAAAATGTAAAGCCAAAAATCTCTCAAACAGGAAGGTGTCTTAGCATGAAAAACTAAGCATATTGTGTAGGATGAAGTCAGGATCAGGCCTATATAAGGAATTTTTACCATCTTACAAAGATTTCAGGATTTAATCATTTTTGTGATTCAGCAGGTTCGAGCATATAGTGGAGAATACAGTGAAAATTTAAAAAAATTTCAAAGTCAAAATTTCAAGCAACATATATATATTGAAAACCCTCTCTCTGGTAAATAAATATGATGATTGTAAACTCAGTACCGTGTATGTATAATTAAATCTGGCATTGATTGCCAATGTATGTATAATTCATTCCTTGTAACATTGAAACAAATGTTTTGTAACACCAAATTGAGTGTATGTATTAGAATTGTAACACAACCTTGTGTATGGTAAATTTATACTTAATTCATAGATTCTTGTCATTTTATATATAGTTATGGATATTTGGAAATTGTTAATGTTTTATTTTCCATCTTTGGAATATGCATTGCTTTTCGAGTACTAAGTTTAGTAAGTAATTTCTGCACCTTACATTTTTTTAGTTGTTTTTACCTTTAAAAAGATAGAAGCCTGGTATGCTCTGTCCGGTAGCATTAACACAGCATAAAATTGTTATCTATTCTCAGCTCTTTGGAATAATGTATGAGATGCTTCTACTGCCTCTTTTGGACAAAACCTGCATGGCTCCATTTCTCCCAGCCTAAATTATGGTTTCGTCACAATTCCAAATTTTATGTGGTTTGTATGGGTTGGCTTGATATGCTTTGGATAGTGTGTCATAGAATGCAGCAACTACAATACGCCTAAGGTTTAGACCTCTGTCTCTATCCAATCCTTCTGCTATCCTCAATGTCAATTCAGGATGACGCCTTTTAAACTCAATCCACCAGGACTTCCCAGGCAACCCGTCCTTAAAAGGGTTTGGTCATGTTTGGCATATTTGCGTGACTTCTGCTTTGAGATTAATAATCTCTAGCCCATGGCCCATTGTTTCCATTTCTTTACACCATTCCACAATCAAACCCTCTTCAGCTACTATCAATACTGTGGGAGGACCTTTTTTGATGATGTTGTTAAACCGCCTAACTAGTTGCTGAGCGTTGTCATAGGGATTTCCCATTTTTTGGCTGAGCCTTTTTACATGCATGTAACTTACATAATTCTCTCCTTTCATTGCAAGCTCCCACTGATCATGTGTATCCACCTACATAGCTTCATCATACCCTTCTGGTTCACCAACATCTGTTAACAAAATAGAATACAAAGAGGGAGAAAACCTTTTAGGAGGTCTACTTAGCCTTGTTAACCATCTAACATTCACTGGAGTTTGTTAGATGGTCAACAAGGCTAAGTAGACCTCCTGTAAGGTTTTCTCCCTCTTTGTATTATATTTTGTTAACAGATGCTAGTGAACTAGAAGGGTATGATGAAGCTATGCAGGTGGATACACAAGATTAGTGAGAGCTTGCAATAAAAGAAGAAATGGTCTCCTTGCTGAAAAATCAAACTTGGGAATTATGTAAGTTACCTGTAGGTAGAAAGGCTTTACCATACAAATGGGTTTATAGGCTGAAAGAGGAAAATGGAGGTAAGAAAAGATTTAAATCTAGGTTAGTTGTAAAAGAATTTGCATAGAGAAAAGGCATTGATTTTAATGAGATATTTTCTTTGGTTGTTAAGATGACTTCTATTCATACTGTTTTAAGTATTGTGGCTTCTGAAGATTTGTATTTGGAACAGCTAGATGTGAAAACTGCCTTTCTCTATGGTGATTTGGAGGAGGAGATATACATGGAACATCCCCAAGGATTTGAGTTCAAAAGTAAGGAGAAACTGGTGTGCAGATTGAAGAAGAGTTTGTATGGCCTAAAACAAGCACCTCGGCAATGGTATATAAAATTTGATAGTTTTATGGTTGAGCAAGGCTACAATTCGTGTAATTCTGACCATTGTGTTTATTTTAAGAGGTTAGATAATGACAGCTACATTATTTTATGTTTATATGTTGATGACATGCTTGTAGCTGAGTCTAACATGGATCACATAAGAGAGTTAAAATAGCAGTTAGCATAGTCATTTGATATGAAGGATTTGGAGGCAACAAAACAAATCCTTGGTATAAAAATTTGCAGAGATAGGAAGAACAGAAAATTGACTCTATCTCAGGCTAATTATGTTGAAAAGATGTTGCAGAGATTCCATATGGTGAATACCAAAGCTGTCAGCACACCTTTGCCTAGTCATTTGAAATTGACTAAGGAGATGTGTCCTAAGACACAAGAGGAGGAAGAGAAAATGTCCAAGGTACCATATGTTTTAGCTGTCAAAAGTTTAATGTATGCCATGGTATGCATGAGACCAGATATTGCACATGTTGTAGGAGTCGTTAGCAGGTATATGAGTCATCCCAGATTGGAGCATTGGAATGTAGTAAAATGGATTCTCAGATACTTGAGAGGTACATCTAATAAACACTTATGTTTTGTGGGCTCTAATACTGATTAAGCAGGTTATGTAGACTTAGATTTGGCAGGGGATATTGATACCAGGCAAAGTACTACAGGTTATGTCTTTACTGTAGGTGGGACAATGGTGAGTTGGATCTCATAGTAGCAAAAGGTGGTTGCTTTATCCAGCTTTATCCACCACAGAGGTAGAATATGTAGCTGCAACAAAGGCAAGCAAGGAGATGATATGGCTGCAATCTTTCATGGAAGAATTGGGCAAACAATAGGCTAATAGTTATTTGTATATAGACAGTCAGAGTGCCATACATCTTGCAAAGAATTCAGCCTTGTATTCAAAGACTAAACACATACACTTGAGGTATCACTTTATTCGGTTAGTGTTGGACGATGGATAGTTAAGGCTAGAAAAGATACACACAAACAAAAATCTAATGGATATGTTTACAAAGGCAGTGACAAGGGAGAAGTTGAGCTCCTCTTCAGCTTCGGTTGGTCTTCTAGACAGAAAATAACAAAAATAGAATAGCAGAGTCCAAGGTGCTTATTTTCAGTGGGAGCTATAGGGTCAGCGGTGTTATGCTCGATCTCCAAGTGGGAGATGATATGGTGTGGAGTCTAATTAGTCTCCATGTGGGAGATTGTTGTTATATGGCACCTAATCAGACTCGGAGGTTAAATTTTTTCCACTTTTATCGGCACGGTTTCCCCCCAAATTCCTACAGGGTCAAGGGGCAGCGCCCCTTGTGGGGGTTTGGGGGCTACATAAGAAAACCCTATTTTTGTAACTGATAAAAAGCTTGATAAAAGTGGCTAAGGGTTAGGGTTTCTATTGATCTATTGTAGCATTTGCAGCAGTATTGAGTTGCAAGGATTGTTGGTTGTAATCGGTTTGATTTACTAGATAATAATATTAGACTCTCTGTTGGTGGATGTAGCCCGAGTTTGGGTGAACCACGTTAAAACTTGTCTCTCGCTGTTATTATTTCTGTGTATTTTTCATTCCTCTATTTAATATTTATTTGCACTTTGATTGTTTTGGTGTCTAGCCTTGTTATACTCAGTTCTGAGATGCTTGTAGTATAAACCCAATGGCTATACTCAGACTCAAACCCGTATGTGTAGTGTTGGCTTCTTTGTTTTCATGCATAGCTTTCATGTTTTGCTTAGATTAAGATGTGTTTGTGGGAACATTCGGTGATTGTGAAACATGTCACTTTTGGGGGCATGGACTTTGTAGAAGCTCTTGTTCCCTTATGTTTTTTTCTATCTACCTTAATGTACTTGATATCAGTACACGATATCAACCACCTTAAGGTAGGGGCATATAAAGGTAAGTTGTTTGATGATTTTGGTACTAACGAAGCATGTTTGTAAGCCATCTGCGGAGATGGGATGTTGTATCTCTAGTGAGAGTGCACATCTTTATCTATATTGCAATCAAAAATCCATCTGCAGAGGCAGGATATCATGCATATTCTTTTATTCAAAAGCCCTCTGCGCGAGGCAGGATGGTGTATCTCTTGAGCTAGTGCACATCCTTTTATTTCAAAAGTTCTCCGAGTAGGTGGGGTTGGATCTGAGACTATCCTCCTTAAGCGTGTCTTTGGCGGTTGTTGTGGCATAAGCCCAAATGTTAGGTGTTCCTTTAGCCTGCTTGAGATGGTGGGGGCTTAGTATTAAGTTCCTTCCATCTCCTTGTTTGTCATGTTTTAGACGTATAGTATGTCTTTGGTATGCTATACTGTGCTCATCATTTTCGTGTGTCTTCCATGTGTTTTCCCCCTTGTGCAGTTAACCTCCAATTGGGATTTGTATGGCATGTTTCCCCTCTTGTGTGTGTAGCAACAGGGAGCACCTAATTTTATTTCCATACATATGTATATGTTCAGATGTTAGGAATATCTTATGAAAATGTTATATCAATGTATTCATCATGTTTTGCATGTCTTCAATACTGTCTTCTTCATGTTTTGCATGCCTATTACTATCTTCTTCATGTTTTATGTGCCTGTAATGTGCTTGAATTGCATTACTTTTGATCTCATTTAGATTAGATTTTTTGATGATGGTAGGGTTAGGTTTTCATGGCTATGCTTGATCTTATTAACCTGATTTTTAACCTATCACACTCCCTTATGATGCCATGTGTTTGGTTTGGAGGAGTGTGGGAAAGCAATCTTTGGAATTAATGGCTCACAGGTTAGAGCCCTCTTGATAGCTTCTTGCAAAGTGAGAGGTGTGAAAGATTTGACAAACCCCTTAAGAGGTTCAATGAGCCCTGTGATGAATAGATGTACTCTTCTTTTCTCTAATATTTTAGGTACCATCACTGCAATCTTTTGAAAGTCTACTATATACTCACTTACTGAGTTCTTTTGCTTAATTTTAGATAGTTGGCTGAAATATTCTTCTTCCTCTTTTAGTTCATCCCTAACAAGAATCCTCTATTTAAATTCATCAAAAGTCTGTACCTGATCATGACCCAATGTAGTGCGACCTTGGAACCACCATTCATAGGCTTCTCCTTCCAAATGCAAGGTGGCAAACTGAACTACATCTTTCTCTTTCATGGGGTTGAGCATAAAGTATGTTTCTATCTTTTGCAGCCAAGCCCTAGCTGAAATCTTCTCACTACCATCGAAGAAGGTTGTTGTTAATTTTCCCAACTTGTGTTTCAATTCTTATTTTTTCTATTTCCCTTCTTTTGAGATTCACCTCTTCTCAGGAACTCTACATATTCTCCCCAAGACATATTATTCTTGATCTCATCTACCAATACATTGTATTCTCCATGCCATTTGTTAAGGGTCTCCGCATTGAACAAACTAGTAGCTGCAAACTCAACTTGTTCAGGTTCCTCTTTAGGTAAAAATAAGGCTTTGTTTGCAGCCTCTAAATTTTGTGTCTCAATCTCCTTTCCTTTTTCATTGTTGCTATTATTTGCACCCGAAACACTACCACCATTGTTTCCATTGTTGTTATTGTTGATGTTTTGAATCCATTGCAACATATGACCAAACATTTCAGCAAGCTTGATTTGTGCCTCAACCATTTTATTAAACTTCCTTTGAGCATCATCTTCTTCCACATTTCTTATATCTACCATGGTTTCTTCCAACTGCAATTTCTTTTGCCATCTCCTCAAATATCTAATTTCTTTGTCACTTGGTATCATCAATCATCTGAGTAACCTACAGGATGGCAAGATCATGCTCTGATACCACTATAATGAGCCAAACTAAAAAATAACATTTCACATCAGGTCTAAAAATAAATTTAAATATCTTCACCAATTTTGCATTAAATTTGACCTAGCTAGTCTTACGCAAGATTAAAACCCAAAATATGAAACTTCACCAAAATATTTTTTCATTGATTTCTGATGTAAATAACATGTTATCAGATCTGAGATACTAGTTTACAGCTACAACAAACAATACAACTTTGAACAACAAGATTTGGGCAAAACCCACAAAAACTGCCAACACTATCAATCACCAAAATACACCAAAAACACCCAAAACTGATATTATTTGATTTTCAGATCAAAAGTACTTAAAATATGATCTGATACCATTAAAATAACAACATAAATCACCTACAACACTTAGCAAAAAGCTACACAACCAAATCTTCACAACGAGCTGAAATTCACATTGGGTATTCTGACCCACAAAGCCAAAATCAACACAACACTACCCACAACTCCCAACACTGATCTTTGGCATTATAAAAGGGAAATCTATAGCTACTACACAATAAACAAAATGAAATAACAACAGCAACTCTTTCCAACACTTCTGGAACCACTGCGACAACACAAGAAGACCTGCACACACAAACAATGGAAACTGCTAGAAATTACTGAATCCTTGAAGCTCTGTGCAACCTATGGATGAAGATACTCCTTGTGATCAAAGGGTTTGCATCCTCTGGCCACTTAAAACTCATGGGTTTTCATCCATCAAAGCCACAATCTACAAATCTACAAGTTTGAGAGAAAATATCAAATCAACAATAGCTTCAAATCACTAAATTTTCATCTTTTGTATGAATATTTTGTGGGAGAGATGGGAACCCAAGAGTTCCACATTTTCCAAGGATTCCTTGATATTTTGGGGCTATGATAGTTGTCATAAGTTGTCATACATTGTCATAAACTCCCCCACCACTTGTGATTTACCAATATTTTCAAGATTTGCATGCAAATGGACACATCTCATGACACAAAACCCAATGCCTTTTTGGAGTATCAAAATATTTAATTTAATATTTAATTGTCCTCTTGAAATAGATATTAGTTGGACAATATTAAATATTAAATATTTATTCTTCCTATGCTTGCCCAATTAACCCACGGAAGAATAAAATGGGTTAATATTGACCATTAATTAATTATTTTAGAAGGGGACATGACATAACCCTAACCCTAACTCCAATTCTAATCCTAATTATAACCCTAAACCTAATTCTAACAATAAACGTAATTTTAACCCTATTTTAACTATAACCCTAACTCTAACCCTACTTCTAAAAATATAAGCCTAACTCTTACCCTAATTCTAACACTACTACTAACTTTAACCCTAACCCTAATGTTTAGGTGAATACTAATTAAAATTATGATTAGAATTAGGGCTATAACCTTGACCTTAACTATATTCATAAACAAAACCCTAATTCTAATCTAACCTTGGTTCTAACCATAAATTTTGTAATCCCATATCTTGTTTTTTGGCATTCTAATTTTTTAAATAAGAGCTTGTTTTTTTCTTAAAACCTTGTAATTGTTTAACTATATTCTTTAAGTATATGTATATTTATATTTTAAAATATATATTCTTTAACCATTTCATTTAACTATGGATATTCTTTTAAAAAATATGCATATGTTAGTTTTTCTTATGCTATCAAATATTTGTTATATTTGTCAAATATGATATGTTGTTATTCAAATAATCCATTACTTCTTCTATTATGGATAATTTATATAGATAAAAGAATGAGTTGTTTCTTTTCTACTTTGGAGAAGCTTTTTGGTTTTAAAAGAGAAAGAAAAATAAAAATAGTCACTTTAAAGCAAACTGAAAATGGAAAAAGATAAAGAAAAAACATTAGGAAGAGGAAATGATTCATTAAAATATAATAATATTATCAATGATAATATTATATATATTATCAAGATTTTCAAATATAAAAAATTAAATTAAATTCCCATCTATATTTAAAATTTAATAAAAAATTTAAACAATTAAAAAATAATTAAAAAGTATGTTTCTAATTTTTAAACAACACACTAGATTCTTTTCATAAAAGCAAATCTAAACAATAATATGGAATTTCTTTACACTACTTCTTCATTTCATTTTTTTTGCTAAGAAGTTTTAGAGTTGAGCAAGAAGGGGTTTTAGGAGATGAGGTAAATTTATTCATACTCCAAGAATCCTCATGGATTTTTTATCTAATTCAGAAAATCCCAAGAAACCAACATGCATGTGGGGGTTTCCACTTCAAATGCTTGTATGGGATCTAGGTTAACCTAGATCTAACCTCTCACGCAACAAAAAGGATTTGATTTAAAACTGTTTTGAAGAGTTTTCATTCATGTAGATCTAGAGGATAAAATCAAAATATAAATAAAATAGATTGTTCTATTTCTATTAAATGCAATGAATTAATCCTAGTTTTCTCTCTTTTTTAATCCAATTATTATTTTTTTTTTTAATTTAAGAATAGAATATTGTTTTTATTTTATTATTTATTTATTTTATTTTATATAAAATATAAACTCATTATATTTTAATATTATATTATATGTAACACAATTTATTTTATTTTAATTTATATAAAAATTAATATTATAAATTCTCTAAAACAATTCCAATTTTCTAAAAGCAAGAATTTTTATTTATTCTTAAAATCCGCTCTTTCCTTCTCTTAAGTGTTCACATCTTTTCTTTTTAAATCTCTTCCTAAATAAACATGATTTTCCCCATTTTTAACATCTCTTAAGGCAAAATAAAAATGGTTTTAATGCCCCATCTTTTGTTTTAACCTTCTCATAAGATTTTCTTCACAAAGGGCAGCCTATTCTTTTCTTTCAAAATTTAATTCAATGCCTCTATCTTGGCTATTTTTTTGCAATGCCACTTTAATTTTTTATTTGAACATGGAGAATTTTGATTTAGTTGTTTTTTTTTTAATATTATTTCATCGGATCTAGGGAGCTTAAGAACACATGGCACCATCATTAAGGCTTGATTTCCACATTAAATGTTAAAATGCAAAATACAAAATTAGAGGCATAGTAGTGGTAGGTGTCTTGGCCCCCTTAACATAATTTTTTAAAAAAGTTTCTTTTCTATTTTTTATTTAATTTATGGGGATTTTTTTGAATTTTATTTACATGTTTACTCTTTCTTACCACTATAGAATGCCTCTAAATCCAAACCAGTGCAAATACTTAGTTTGATTCTTCAAAAGATTTGGTCAAAGCATCTTTTTGTCGTTGACGAGAGATATTCGGCACCCATCCATGCTCTCACTCAACATACAAAGAAAAGGATGCTTCATACAATAGCATACATAACCATACCGCATCGATTAATGATCATTCAAAGACAAAAGAAGGCATATTCTTATAGTCACATCTCAATATTTAGATTCATTGTCTTCAATCAACAATATAATGCAATGATCTATCTTGCTAGCTATTCCAAGTTTACATGATTTACCATAAGAACATTAAGATCAATTAATGATTTAAGTAAGGTACCTAATTCCAAACAAGAAGCCATAACATGATTAGACATCTTCTATTTTAGGTTTAGTCTCACAACTCTACTCCTTACTATGAGGACATAGAAAACTATAGTTTCACTATCTCATATCATTCACCTAGGATCTCACTATTTTGATCCATTTTCAATTAACACATTTCTCCATACAAGGGATGAGTTCAAACTAACTCTTTAATCAGATGTATCAAATTTATTAAGCTATAACAATTTCCTAGCACATACATGTAAGTAAAACTCAGAAAAATAATTCATTCCATTATTAACCTATTTCTCTTTGTTCCATATTGAACTATCATTCCTAGAATCTAATTAATAACTTAGCATGCTATACTCAAATTGCAACCCCAAGTATAAAGCCTAGGTTCTCTCAGGTTTCAACTCCTCTAGACTAGAGTAGTTTATATATAGATTCCCTAAGGTAGTCTTTGAATCGTAAAAGGTTAAAAGAGACACTTAATAAAACTATGTCAATCCTAAGCTCACTAGATGTAACTCATAACTTGTTATAGACAAGCCACTAATACTCCATCAAAGGTTTAACCTTTGTTTAATAGTTATACGATCCTTACTTTAAAAGTATGATCAAATCTAAAAAGTTACAAGAACACTCAATAGTGAAAATATTTCAATATCTAACCTAAATTAGTTATGCAAGTATGCATAAACAATGATCTTTAACCGTATTAAAACCTTTCTATAATAAGTCTCTTCCTTTAAATCCTAACTCAACATAAACGAAGGAACTAAACCATATTGCTAATTTTCATTTCCTAAGATAATGGAATAACATTCAAATAGGTTCTCACTTCCTATAAAAACTATAATTCTTTCCTTTATCACAATACAAAAGAACAAAAACATTATGATCCCACATTTTAATCGTCCATAAATAACACTCCATTCAGCTAAACTACAACTCCTAAGTATTAAATATCGCCTTAATATAAGTATACTCTAAACCATAAATTCTAATTCGTTCACATTTTGCGTTTATTAAAAATAATATAGCTACAATGAAGGCAATAACATTACCTAAGAAGAATGACTTACATTTCAAATATTAAAAGGCACAAAGAAATAAAAATAATGAGAATTCTACAATTAAATAGGTAGACGGCCAGTTTTCCAACGCAGTCTGCGAGGCTTATCATTAACTTAGATATGTCAAAATCGCCCTCCCAATCTTCTAGACCAAAATCCTAACAAACAAATCAAACTCAGATCAAACGATGCCGACGTTAAGAGAAAGTGGTCGACGGGCAAGAGAATACAGTTGTCAAGTCAGAGGAAAGATTTTGGTAAGGAGATAACTATCACCGTGACAGTAAGCTGAAATATAATAAAGCTTTCTAAGTTGGCATGAAGGATGTGAACCATTTTCATCATTAAAAAAATAGGGACAATGTTCTCTTGAAGAATATTAATAATGCTAAAAGGAACAATCTAAATAATCGGCTGGGGCAAAAGTAATGTGCACCATGTTAGATCTCCAAAAATAATGAAGGATCATTTATCAAATTATAATGGAAGGGGGATTTTATCAGATGAAAGTAGCAAAAACTTTAATCAACATGTATGCAAGATATGGAAGCATAAACAAGGCATGGATCGGTTTAACAGAATGTCAAAAGTAATTTGGTGTCATGGAATGCCACGATTGTAGGATACACAAAACGAATTGTTGAAAAGGCTTGGGAAACTTTCAAACAAATGCAATTCGAAGGCGTAAAGCCAAACTCCACAACCTAGTCGCCATCCTTCCTATTTGAGCCAAAATAGGAGCTTTGGAAGAGGGTGTGGACTTCTTCAAGCGTAATAAAGGTAGATTTAAAAGAAATGCATGAAAAATGTGGAAGCACAAACAAGGAATGTAGACTATTTTACAAAACGCCCCCAAAAATTGGTCATCTTGTGAAATGCAATGATATCAAGAAAAGCAAAAATTGGATTGTATGCAACAAAACATAGGAGCACAGACATGGCATGAGAACTGTTTGATAGAATGTCGTGAAGATATGTCATCTCTTGGAGTGCGATGATTGCAGGACATGCACAGAATGGATTTGTTCAAAAAAGATTTAGAAACTTTCAAGTAAAAGCAATTGGTAAGTGTGAAGTCAAATTCTGCAATCCTTTTGCTAAAATGCATCTAAGAACATATATATTGAAGATAACAATGTATACGCCTACTCAAAAAGGAGTTTCCCAATCATGAAAACAGTGATCATACCAATCATGAAAATAATGGTCATATCAATGTGTTGATAGAAAAAGACAAAGACAAAAGCAAACAAAATAAATCAAACACATAGAAATAAACTCAGAACATATGCTGAAGACAAAAGACAATTTTTTAACATGGTTTACCAATTGGATACATCCACACTGAGTAGGAGATTGCTCTCTGTATTACTCAAAAATAAAGCTCTCATACAAATTACATATACAGCTCATAATCCATAATGAATATATAAGCTCTGCTATTCCTATAGCAATATATTCGTTCCACTCTACTCACTGTCTATCAATAGACATGTCAAAATTAATTAACAACCAAGCATGATAACATGTAGAGGTCGAGGCATCAGGAGAGGAGGTAGTGGGCTGACTAAGCCGTTACTCAATAATAAAGGATTGGACTACAAACATATTCCACGTACACCAACAATCTCCCACTTGCAGTCCAATCTGAGATGCAAACAAAACTCCGCCTCCACAACCACCATAACCATCTCTTCTACAATTGTTGGTGTCTCAAGAAGTGCCCGTTTCTTCTTCCCATTAAACTGCTTACCACATTCTTCACCACAGTCTTCAGTGACTTCTCTTCCTCCAACGCAGATTTCTTCACATCATACGCAACCTCTATTTCAATCGAAGTTGCCAAAGACAAATGCCACTTAGGCCAAACTAATTACCCCACTACCTGTCTCAATGCCCTAACAAACCACACTATGATTTCCCTTCACTAATCCACAATTGAACAAACTACAGGCAGTAATGGATTCCAACCACACATCATTCAGATACGATCCAGTCATATTATAACCCCAACAATCCACCGTCGGTTGACCCTTCACCCATTTCTTCAAAGTGCACAAATGATGATCATCGGCACTGATCTCAACATAAGACGCAATGGTGGGTGGCACACCCATCTGCACATACACATTATTTGCAAATTCATATGTGCTTCAGGGTCTTGGCTATTCAACATAGTAACAAGCTCAGAATGTATCAGATTTCCTTTGGCATTATGATCTGCAGAAGATGGTAAAACATTGGTACAGTATCTACAAGAATTCATACAGAAACCTTCAACCATTACATCTTCTGATGTAGGCACCAAATACATTGCATTGTCCTCGTTCGGCAGAGGAAGTGCTCCTGACAGAATAGAGCCCTCAACCAGAGAAGCAATATTAGTTCTCTTCAACGACTTGCCAAGGGCATACGTCTATTCCATGGGCAGAGTGAGGCAAGTAGTAGAAAAGGCTCTGAGGAGAACAAGCATGAGCATGAAACGAAGGACAGAGTTTCATGTGACCGCCATGCTAACCCGTCAACACTAAGGTCTGCACCCTTCTTCCTCATCTTTTGCGGTCTCGGCAGCAGAATCCACAACTGGCTGCACATCCTCTTTAAGGTCTTCCACGATTGTCACCTTTGCCGCTCCCTTGACCTTTTTTTTCTATGGCAACGGTAGTACCAGCAGCTGCAAGTGTAGCAAACTCAGTTGCACAAATTTTGCTACCAGCACCATCACAAATTGACTCCAAACTTTCACTCTAATCACCATTAAAAACAGTCATGTTCAATCACCTTCAAATCGCCATTAATTTCATCTGCCCTAGGTTCTACGGCATCAACCTGCTCATCATCATCTAACCGATCCCCAAAACTATCAAACATACTAAGAAAATTATTAATAACAGAATCAGCATCTAATTGATCCAAAGATCCTTGCTTGGTAGTTCCCAAAGATGAATCTGAAATAGGATGAACAACTCCCACTTTAGCATGACTCTCTATGACATACAGGGTGCCTATTTTGCTACCCCTTGCAATTACCAAGGCCCCCTTTTTAACCTCACATCTATTTTATTCAAAACTAATCTCACAACTTTGAGAACCCAATTGCCTAGCTAAGATTACATTTTGTTTTAGTTGGGGAACATATCTAACATCACGTAACAACCAAGTATATCCATTTGTTAGTTTTAAAGAAATATCCCCTTTACCAACAACATCACAAGATTCATTGTTACCAAGAAAGACCTTACCGAAGTCACCAATTTGTAGATTTTTGAAATACTCCTTGCATGGAATGACATGAAATGATGAGCCCGAATCAAGCACCCACCAAGTAGTTGGAATTTCTTCTTCAGTTAAAATAAGAAAACCTGCATCTTCTTGGTATGTTGTGTTGGCTTTGCTATTGCTCACCTTTTCTTATGCTTTTTTGTAGTTCCAATAGTTCTTTTTTGTGTGACCTTGCTTGCCACAAAACTAACATTCTCCATTTCTGCTCCTGGACTTTGATCTTCCTCTATCGTTATTTATGCCTCTGTCTTGATCCCTTCCTCTATGGTCAGTGCTTACAACAGTCAAGGCATAACCATTTGTTATGTTTTGCCCTCTTTTCATATCTTCATTGAGAAGTGTGGCTACTACATCATCATACCTCAACATTGTTTGTTTTTTCTTATCCTCTCCTTCTTTGAATCTACTTTTACTAGATACCGAATTGCTTATGGTCATGATCACATTGTCCCAGCTATCAGGAAGAGAGCATAACAACAACATGGCTTTCATTTCTTCTTCAATGTTAACATCCACAGAAAGTAATTGACTAAAAATAATATTAAATTTATTTAAATGATTCGACATGCTGTTACCTTCTTTCATTTTTAAGTTTATCAGTTTCTTCAACAAGAAAACCTGATTCGGTGCTGAATCCTGTTCGTACATATCACATAGCTTGTCCCAAATCTATTTAATTGTTGTCTCCATGGCAACATTGAAGAGGACATTACTGGACAACGATAAAATGATGGTTGTAGTTATTTTCTGATCTAAGATATCCCAGTCTTCATCTGACATCTTCTCTGGCTTCTTAGACCTCCCTTGCAGTGCAATGGAAAGATCCTTCTAAATCAACAAAGCGCAAATCTGGAGCCTCCACAAACCGAAGTTTTGTCCTAAAAACTTTTTGATTTTCCATTTGTCTGCTTCGTCCATTCTCCTAGAAATTCTTCATGATTCCCAACTAGCTTCACCACTGATATGCTTCGCCAAGCTTCTTCATCAAAGCTCTGATACCAATTGTTGAGAGAAAAAGATAAAGACAAAAGCGAACAAAATAAATCAAACACATAGAAATAAACTTAGAACATATGCTGAAGACAAAAGACAAAATTTGTGAATGTGGTTCACCAATTGGCTACATCCATACTAAGTAGGGGTTTGCTCTCTATATTACTCAAAAATAAAGCTCTCATACAAATTACATATACAACTCATAATCCATGATGAATATATAAACTTTGTTGTTTCTACAACAATATATTCGTTCCACTCTACTCACTGTCTATCAATAGACATGTCAAAAATAATTAACAGCCAAGCATGATAACATGCAGAGGTCGAGGCATCAAGAGAGGAGGTAGTGGGCTAACTAAGCCATTACTCAATAATAAAGGATTGGACTGCAAACATATTCCACATACACCAACAAAATGGTGTTTGCAAAAGCATTCATCAACATTGGTCACAAGTACATTAATTTAATTGAAATATAAACAATTTCTCAGTGAAACAACATAGATAGCATGGAAGGAATTTGCAAGATACCCATCTAGATAGATATTGACCCTGATAGAATAGAGGAAACTTTACCATCCTTATGAAGCTCAAATTTGTAAGTAACTCCACCATATCTTGTTTGAATTTCTTTGATCTTTTCTTTCTCCCCAAGATCCTTCCAAATAAGTGTTCTCTTCACTCCTTGTTTTTCCTCTTTTCTAAAGACTCGATTTTCCTACATATCAGAGACCCTCATCCTTGATGGAAGAATACTACAGAAATGAGGGTCACGCACAGACCAAACACACATTCTTGTTTTCTTACCACCAAAAATTCTTTTATTTAATTTATTTATATCAAAGTCTCTCCCCCTACATCTCTTCTTGAATTTTGTTTTTATAGCCTTTTCCCATTTTCTACAGAGCATCTTTTGAAAAACATGTATGCTCAAAATAAAATATAAAAAGCAATAAATTTTCAATAACTCCACTTCTCTCACTTTCTCACCTTTTCTAAAATTGGCTCTCAAAACATAGAAAACTGAGAAAGAAATATTTCCCCAAATCTTCCTCATTAAATTTGTAACTGCCACTCTCCCTTTTGGCAAACATAGAAAATAATTATTCAAGCAAATAATGTTGAAGTAAGAGGATCTTTTGGAAATATATAATTGAAAATGTATAGATTTCCAATTTGTAATTTTCACTCATAAATTTCTTGTGACTAATTATTTACTTAGTTTACTCTCCAATATTTTTTTCTAAAATGTAATAAAATAAATGCAATATATATTTTTATGCAAAGACACATTTATGTCAAAATTAACTAAGTGGTGTGTGCATAGATTTCCTTCAACACAATTCTCTTGCAATCGTCTAGACGCCCCCTCCTTGATGATACTCTCTTCGTCAAGAGAGTGTCATCCTGCCATTTCCACATCAAGTCGATTAATTAATCCCAATAATATTTAATAATATTATTTAAAATTAAAATTACATATTAGGAAAAATAAGGGTTGTAAAAAATGCTAATTAGGAAACCATGAGCTAAAACCACTCAAAATGTGGCACCCAAATCCTTAGTTAGAAATCCAACACCCAAATCCCAAGATGAGTCCATAGGCTAAAACAGCATATTACTTCCATGTGTCGTAAGCTTGTCATAATCCACTCACCAATTTGGGTATTCTATTTTGGGTCCATTATATCTATCCAAAGATACCTTATGATTTATCATAACATGTGTCATAAGTTGGACAACAAGTGCATCTCCCTCTTACAACTCTTTTATGTGTCCTAAATATATTTATATTTGCAATGCACAAGAGGCCCAACTTTCAGAGGCCATAAATTTTGATCCTAGAGGCTGATTAGGCCCCCTTTTTTTAAATTGTAAAGCTTGAAAAGGTCCATATCACAAGAATTAAGGAACCAATGCCGGACAACCCAGTTTTTTTTATTTCAGCCAAAAATGACCTCTATAGCCTAGAAATTAAAAAATCACCATGTTTGTGATCTTAACATTATGAGCAAGGTTGAGACACCTTTTGTAACACTTTTTAGGCATGAGAATTATAGGCCATACTATTCCTACAAGACTTGATATGAATTTCCTTACAAAGTTTATCCTTCCAAGGAAAGACTGGGTGAAAGTTCAAAGTTGTGTCACACTTTTTTAAAGGAAAATGCCAACACAGATATAACTTTTTAACTTGAATCACTACAAAGTGACGTATATGTTTTGAATTTTAAGATGATGTAAAATAATAAAATGTAGAAATTTTAGTGTATTTTGTATTTGTATTTTTTAAAAAAATTTAAACAATTATTTAAATGTAGTATTTTGTAAAATTGACACTATAACTTGGTTGCTGATAAAATGCTGAAAATAAGTTTGAATGGGACATTGCACTTTATATAGTGTTGACGCACCAAGGAGCATGTACTGCAAACCAAAACAACCTTCACCAAACACTGAGAAGCAACACAACATAAGCTATTTCACCAGCAGTATAAAATACATTGAGATGAGATATAGTACAATGTACAAACCCAAAAATAAATAGCTAGGTAAAATGAGGTATGGGAATAACAACCTCCAACTACCTTAATGGAAAAAGAAATAAATGCACCTAAACATTAGCCTAAGCAAATTTAAGCCTACTCTAACACCCCCCCTTAAGTGCAACTTAGGAAGATTATTATGCAATATGAGATGCAAAATGGGTCCTGACAACAATGCCATATTAGGTACCCATGTACAACTACAATGCAATGAAATGCAATCTCTCACAACCAGAGAAAAGGAGAAAAACCCTTTGGGAGAAAACTCCTCTCCAAAAGAGAGAAAAATAGAAAATGCTAAAAAAAAAAGTGAAAGGACTCCTCAAGACCCCCAAAGGACAAATTCTTTCACCCCTAACATCAATTGCAACAAAAGATAGCGAGGAGATGCCAAAGGTTTAGTGAAGATGTTTGCAACCTGCTACACCATAGGCAAATACTCCAAACCAAGAACATCAGCCTGAATGAGCTACCGAATGAAGTGCATGTGGATCTCAATATGCTTAGTGCACTGATGCTCCACTGGGTTGCGAGAATTATGAATGGCACTCTAATTGTCACACCAAAGAGTAGTGGGATGATTAGTAGGAAAGCCAAACTCAAGCATCAACTGTCGAAGCCAAAGAACCTCCTAACTAGCTAAGACTCCTCCTCGATACTTAGCTTCAGTTGATGATAATGCAATAGAAGTTTACTTCTTGCAAGAGGTCAAGCAACTAGACCAGAACCAAGACAAAAAACAAAGCTAGAAGTGCACTACCAATCATTAACATCACCAGCCCAATCTGAGTCAGTGAAGCCCACAATCTCAGTGGCTCCTGATGTGTAGTGAATGCCAAACTGTGTAGTGCCCTGAACATACAGTAAGATATGTTTGGATGCCTTCCAATGACTCTCATGTCAATCTTGAGAGAAATGGGACACTAGACCAACTGCAAAGGAAATATCAGGATGACTATGTGTCAAGTATAGAAGGCTGCCAACCAACTACCGATACAAGGTAGCATCAACTGATGCAGTAGTGCAAGTGGTAGACAACACAATACCTAACTCAAAAGGGGTAAGGGCTGGCTTGCATTCAGCCATCCCAAATCTTTGAAGAAAATCAAGAGCATACTCCTACTGAAAGATAGAAATACTGGCAAAAGACTGATGAATCTAAAGACCAAGGAAGTAATGCAATAGACCAAGGTCAATCATATCAAAATGCTCCATCAAAGATCTCTAAGTATCCTTAATCATGGCAGGAGTACTCCCTTCAACCTAATGCATGTCAGGTACAGGAGCAAAAGTCTCGGAATAGCCAATACCTTCAACCTGAGAAAAGCCCTTAGCCATAAGATGAGCCTTATACTTATCAATAGAACCATCAGCTGCAAACTTGGCACAATACACCCACTTGCATCGAACCAATTTCTTCACTTAGGAAGAGAAACTAAATCCCAAGTATGATTCTTCATTAAAGAAGATACTCCTTGATCATAGCACTTTCCCATTCTAGAACACTTGAAGCATCTAAAAACTTCTGAGGATCAATAGAAACTGTATGACTCAAGACTGATACCTGAAGTTCAATAATGAGTGCAGTGTGTAGCTATACAATCACCTGCAAGAGAACCAACATCCTTAAAAAATGTACGAGCCCATAATGGTCTTGTGGGTGCAGGTGAAGGAGGAGATGGAGAAATGTCAACAACAAGATCAATACCATCATCAAGAACATCATCATCATGTCATATACATGAAGCAAAAAATCATCTAAAGAAGAAGTGGGAAGAAGAGAGGAAGGGGCTTGTGATGGAGAATCTTTCAGAGTGGAAGACTCATCAAAATGAACATCATGACAAAAATGTACGTCTTGAGTGATATGATCAAACAAATGATAAACCTTCACATCCTCATAATATCCAACAAAAATGAACCGCTAACTTTTCTTCTCCATTGCTTTGCACCTACTATCTAGAATGAATGTCCATGCATCACTGCCAAATACTTTAAAGGACACCTTGGGCTTGATATGAGACCAAGCCCCCTTAGGAGTCATATTTTGTACTGCCTTGTGAGGCATACAGTTCTGATTGTAGTTGGCACAATTGACAGCCTCTACCCAAAATTTTGGAGCCATGGACCAAGACTGAAGCATAAAATTGGCCATCTCTCATAAGGTTCTTTTCTTCCGCTTGGCCATACCATTCTATTAAGGAGTGTATAGCACTGTGTGCTGATGAAGAATACCTCAAGCACGGCAAAAGTCCTGAAGTGCTTGATTGACATATTCTCTCCCATTATCTATATGAATATTTTGTAGGGAATGCCCTGACTGTTTCTCCACAAATACAAGGAAGGTCATGAAAATTTGAAGAACCTCATCCTTGTACTTCAAAAAGTACACCCATGTGTGGCGAGAGAATTTGTCAATAAAGGTGAGCACATACTTAGCCCCTAAAAATGAAGGAGTTGGGAATGACATAAGGTCACTATGCACCAACTCAAGGAGTGTTGAAGCACGTGTTGCCATACCCTTCAAAAAAGGATCCCTATGATGTTTTCCAAGAACACAACCTTGACAAACCCCATCAGAACAATAGATCTTAGATAGACTAATCACCAAATTCTATGTGCTCATTTGTTGAAGATATATGTAATTTAGGTGCCCAAACCATTCGTGCCAAAGCTTGCTCACAAAATCTGCATGAGAAATAAGGGATAAGCCTAATGAAGACTCGAATCCATCAAACCTATACAAATGGGCCACATCATCAACTATCCCTATAGCAACAACCTTCTCAGGATCCTGCAACTCTTGAATAGTCACATTAGTGGCAGAAAACTCAACTACCTTCCCATCACCATGATGACAAATCTGATAGATAGAAAGTAGATTCTGTCAAATATCAGGAACAAGAAGAACATCATTAGTGCAACCATCCTACATCTGAACTGAGCTTGTTCCTACAACTGGAATATGTGAAGAGTTCCCAACCACAATATGAGAAGTACTACAAGAGGAAATAGAATCAAGAAGATCCTCAGCATGAGTCATGTGATGTGAAGCATCAAAATCAAGAATCCAACTGTCACTAGTAGAGGACAAAGCCCTTGCTATGAGAGCTTGCCCTTTTCCCAAGGATGAATACTTAGGCATGGAAATATTGTGCTTCCTCATAGCTTCCTCCAATGTTGCTAACCTCTCAAAACAATGTGCATCATTATGCCCTAACTTTCCACAAAAGGAACAATTTTCCTTCTTCTTCTTCTTAGACTTAGAGGATGACTGCCTGGAGTTAGAAGGAGGAGGAGGTGGAGGATTAGTCTTCTGATCATTCTTCTCCTTAGGCTTGGAGGGAGGCTCACCACCTATAGACAAATCTATCTTGGGCTTCTTCTTGTTCTTACCCTTGCCCTTGGAAGATTGAGCCATCCAAGCATGACTCTTAGGAAGAGCATCCATCTAAACCAACTTGGCTTGCTCCCTAGCTAATCAATCATAAAATACCTCTTGAATGAAGGCATCTTATGGTCTTCTCCCATGTAGCATCCATAGTAGAATAGAAGGTAGAGGCAAACACTTGAAAAGGATCTCTCAGCTTAGAAAAGATTAAGAAAATACACTCCTTATCATCTTTGGCATGACCACATCTTTTCAATTGTGACAAAATCAACTTGAACTAGGCAAGGAAATCCTAAATAGTGGGGAAGGAATTTGGAGAGCGAGCGGTGAGATCGGATTCAAGATTTAAGATCTTGAACTGACTGACCTTACCATATAACTTGGCAAGCTTATCCCACACCTCTTTCGGTGTCTTACACTTCGCTATGTGAAACACCAAATTATCAAACACATGGAGACCTATGAGTCCTCTAGCCTTATCCATTTTGTTTTTATGAACAAATTACTCAAATGGTTTAGTGAACTCAGGTTGATTGACATCTAACATTTGCTAAAGACCCCTAGATTGCAACAACTGTGACATCTTGAGCTTCCATGTGTGATAATTGTGTGTAGTGAGAAATTCAATCCTTGGGTCTGACATGATAAACAGGGGAACACAAGGGGACCAAAATGTAGTATACACCCCCTAGAATGAATGAAAACTCAATTTGTAACTTCCAACACCAAATTTTCCAAGTAACACTAACAGAAGTAACTGAAGCAACTTGGAAGTTCAAGCTACTTAAACTGTCAAAAAAATGCATTTTTTTTGGAAAATACCTCATCCATAGTGAAGTTTGATGTAGCAACTTTTCGACAATATATCTACAAAATATGAAGAGGCAAAAAAAATGGGGCCCCTAGGGCCAAGAATCTTGATAGACGAGAGGTGGAGGGTGACCTATGCCACGTAGATGCCACGTCATCACAAGTTTGATTGCCAAATCATGAGGATGGACAGCGAGCACACAAGTCTCCATGAGCATAGAAATCACTAGGCAGGTTTGTTATGTAGAGCTCCATGAGCGAGAGTGAGCCTTTACAAGAGCTTATATTAGACAACTAAGTGAAAGGCTATTTTAATAGCTAAAAATTTTGTTATGCCAACAATGTGGGACAAAGGTCCCTACCCACGCCCAAAGAGAGCCGCAGTCAGGCCCACCTTGCTTCCGCTGCAGATCTTTGATGAAACCCTAGAAACAAATATTTGTCTGCAAGACTTTATAATGTATATAGTCTATTGCAAATATATATCAGCCCCCAAAAAAAGGCAATCCACAGAAGAATATGCCACCAATGGTTATTCCTGTACAACGGCTGCTAGTAGGTGGTGCCAATCTGCAAGGAGTTTTCTCCATGCTGGAGTGTGTCCTAGCCTATGGAGTGGGTGACAAGGCAAGTGGAGACTGGTTGATTGAGGCAGCAAACCTGCGCTCAAAACGTGACTAGCCAGAAGGCAAAAGTTTTGGTTAGAGCACCCATTTCATATACCCTTTAATTCCTCTTCAATAACACACATATCCAAAATAAGAGGAAAACAGATGACAGACTCTTCTCATAAAAATGGTGTACTCAATTGTTGGTGTTCGTACGATTAAACTCCAATCTGCAACTCCAATATAAAAGATGCTTTGTGTGCCAATGAAATGGCACTTACAAAGCAAAGAAATTGATCTCAAACCTGGTGAAAATTCAATGAGAAGCAAGGGGTTGCAATCACAGTTTCTCTGATAGCATGTGGATGCATGGACAAGAGCTTATACTGCAAACCAAAACAACCTTTACCAAACACTGAGAAGCAACACAATAGAAGCTATTTCACCAGTAGTATAAAATGCATTGAGATGAGATATAGTACAATGTACAAACCCAGAAATAAATAGCTGGGTAAAATGAGGTACGAGAATAACAACCTCCAACTACCTCAAGAGAAAAAGAAATAAATGCACTTAAACATTAGCCTAAGTAAACTTAAGCCTACTCTAACATATAGCAAATTTTATTTATTTTCCTTCTATTTTTTTGTGTATTCTATAGACACCTAAAAATGTCTTCTACCACCAAACCGACCCCTGACATCCCTAAACACATCAATTGCCCTACTATTCAATTAATTAAATTTTTATTTAATTAATTATCCCTTCATCGTCTAATTTTTCATCATTTTATCCCCAACAATTGAATTAATTTTATTAATTCAATAGTTCAAGCCTTAGCCAATTGATTTAATAAATATGCAAAAATTATTTAATCAATTTCCCTCTCCTCACTAAATCCAATTAATTAGCTAAATCATGTTTAACTAATTAATTCAGCCTATTAATTGACTTGTCCCTACCCTAGACAATTAAATAGCTATTATTTAATTGCCTGCCCTAGCCTACATCATCTGAGCCCTAGGAGTAATTAAATAAAACCTATGTTTAATTAATCCTAACCTCTCATTTGGGTGGTCAAACCTAGCTTAACACTCTTCCCCACATCCTCCAAATAAAAAATTGAAATATATCCACATAAGTAAATTTTTTATTTAAATACATCCCACATCACAATTAATTCCTCTTACAACCCCTTACCACCCCCATACCTTATTTATCTCCACTTATCCCCAAATAAATTTTTAATTCATTGTACATTCCTCATATGAATCTTTAATTCAAAAATAATCCTTCACACCCATGCTCATTTAATCCACCATTTTCCTAAAATGAATAAAAGATATACTTTTATTCCTAGCCCTCCATTCCTCCAAGATCAAATCCAGGCCCTCCACATCACTTTTATCCTCCACCATTGATCTTTCAAACCAATCTCCACCCTTGGATAAAAATCCCATCTAAAAATCTATAAATACAACCTCCTTCAACCCATTTTGGAATCCAATTTTCAAGTAGATTTATCATACCAAAATATCTAATGAGATAGTCTTTAGTGAGTTACAAATTGAGACAGTATTTCACATTTGAATCATTATCTAGGGATTATCATATCTTAGGAGCTCTTGGGTGCAAGTTTCCTCTCCCCTTGATGAGACTGGGTTTTCATGTTTGAGGTATAACTCTTTGTTTTGATTTGCATTTGATTTGTGTTTTCACCTTGAGATGATTTCCTAATCTACATTGGCATACCCAGTGGGACCCACAAGGTCCATATCTAATCTTCTTTTGTGAGTGTTTGTTTTGAAGACGTGATTTTGTAGGACTAGCGCTATCCCACATATGCAGTGGCGCTATCTCTGGCATATTTTGGCACTATATTTTGTTCTAGTGCTATTTCTCAGAGCACATTTTCTCTTACATCTTACTCACTTATACATCTGACTCCCATTCTTTCTATTGTTTTTCCTATCTAGATTGCTCTCTGTTTCTATAGAAATCTTGAAAGAGGAGGGAGAAGTTATGCCAAAATTTTCTTAAAAGAACAAACATGCATTTTAGCATTTATTTTGTCTTGCTTTCCATTTGGTAGGCTAACAAGACTAATAGGGTCTCTTCTATGCATAGCCTAACCCTCTGTTTTAGTTAGAAAACTTCTATTTTGTAGGATGGACCAGCTAAGGCTTGTATCAGTGCTATCGGAACCCAGATTGGCGCTATTCGTAACTGAGACCAGACCCATCGACAACACGCATAGTGGAGCCTTATTACACCCATATTGGTGCTATTTACTATTTCAACACCTTCTATATCTCATTTTAGTGCAATATTGTGTTCTAGCACCTTGTGTACCATTTTGTAGCGCTATATTATATTTTGGCACGTTATGTATATGATATTAGTGCATATTTGTGAATCAGCGCATTCTGTCTGTACATCAGCGCTATTTGTCTGAGTGCCAAGTTTCTAGGGTAGCTTTTGTCAGTAGCGCCATTGCAATCCACAGTGGTGCCATTAGGTATCTGGTTTAGTGCTATTTTTAGAAACTGACTTTGCGGTCTGTGCAGGGACTGACAATGTTGTTTGTAGGTCATCAACATCATTTTACAGATACTAACAAGTTTTTGTAGGGTGTTTGTCTTTAGATTAGCAAAGATTTCAATTAGAACTTAAAACGAACCCTTGCATGTTAGCTTAAACCACATTTTGATTTGGTGCAATAAAAATTGATCAAACAAACAAACAAATCTTTGTGTGTGTGTGCCTTAGTTTAGTACAAACATTTGAAATTGGTGTTCTAAAGTTCACAAGTGATTGCCAACAACTATCAAAACATTTTAACTTTGGGCTTTAAAAAGAACCACAAATTTCATCAATGAAATCATTGGATTAAAAAGAATAACAATCTGCATTCTTCACTCATATAATCAAGAAAACTAATCTAATTTGTGTGAAGTGTTTTCGTGGTTTATGTTTGTAGTGTGAAAAGTGTATGCTCTTCCCTCGCACGATTTGGTGACCTTAGGAATCAAAAGCTTCTCACAACACTTGCATTAATCACCCCCAACATAATCTAAAGAACTAAAATGAACCATGTTTAGTGTGATGCAAGCACAAAGAATACGTATGCTCTCCCCTCGCATCATTGTATGAACTTGGGGATCAAAAATATTTTTGTGGTTGTGTTACTTTTGTTAATCTTTAGAGGGCCTACCACCCCACTTCGAAAGGTGGGAATGACCCAAACAACAACAAGCTAAAGCCAAGCTCTTTCGAGCCGCTATGTAAATTAATGTGTTTGTGACAAAAGTCACAAGCAACAGGTGTTGCTGTGTTATATCGACAGCCAACCTCCCCCAAAACCCTCCAAGGTGTAACCCTTGGAGGTTGGGAGACTCCATAATGGAGAGTAGCACTGTCACACGTATAACCACCTAAACAAATGCCCTTACTACGAACCTTTGTTTAGCAAGCCAAAAACCTTCTATTTGTTAACATAGAAGGGAAGCCTTTGAAGCGGCCCTAATTCATGTGCTTCTTAGCTGAGGTAGTAGGGATAATCCAAAGGTTTGGTGAGGGACAAGCCTTATAGAAAACCTAGATCTTGATATGCGTGAGAAGTGTGTGCAATTGTAAGGAGGAGCCGGTGCTACCAAGATCCTAGAGCTACCTGCTTTGAATAGGCATAGCTAGGGGATTCAACAAATACTATCCTATCTTCGCCTTAGGTTGTACAAAGTGCTTGTTTAACAAAATCACACGTCTTTTTCACAAATAAAAAATCTTGGTTATTGTGTGTTCATGTGCTTAAATTGTTTTCAAACAACTTGCCAAGAAACAATGAGAATCATTTGATCAAATTCCAATCAAAACAAATCCAAAATTGCCATCAAAATCTATCTTTTTTAGGACCTCAACCAACGCTGCCCTGTATCAGTGCCATCTCTATCTGATTTTGGCACCATTTCACTTGTGGATTGGCGCTATTTTTAGATTGACTTGACTAAGACTAAGACCCATTTAGTTGTAATCTTCACCATTTGCTCTGCCATAATCCATATTCACATTCCAAAAAATGATCTGTACCCCATCCATTTTTTCCTCAAATTTTCCAAATCATACCTTCACTTTGACCTTAGAGAATCAATCACCGTCATTATTGGAACCTTTGCTATATCATAATCTACTCAATTTCATATCCATTTATCCTCATTAATCTTTGCATACCTTTTGGACCAAACAAAAATCCTTGTCGCAAGAAATCATTCCAAAATCCATAAACATATCCAAAATCTTCCAAATCAAAACACCCATAAAAAAATCACCAATCAAAAACTCGTCATCCCTTTGAGCTAAAGCTAGATCTAGATTTCATCCTTCACATCATATCTTGCTTGGAGAGTCAATTGTCTACCTTTCAAGTGAAATAATCATCCTGCTTTATGTAAGGCCATTAGTCTACCCCAAACAAAGAAAAACATCCATTTGTGCGACACAAATCTAGATCTTACCTAAGCTTAATTTGTTGATCATCAAAACCTCTTGAAAAACATCATCCTAATCTTTCATATCAAACACCAAAAAATCTCTTCCATCAAACCATCCTCAAACAAACATCATTCATCATCTACCTTTTGGTCTAAATTTGTGCAAAAAGTCAAAACCATCCACTCGTATCATCCTTAGGTTAACATCTCTTTGAAGACTTATCATTCTTTCATCACCCCTTCATCTTCTTATCTACTCCATTTCACTACCACATCCATCTTTGGGTCGAACAATTTAATCCAAATTCTCTAAGGTCTCCATCTCCATCTCACTCCACCTCAAAATCAAATCCACACACGTGCATGCCCATAACTAGATCACAACATAAAAATAATCAAGAAATGGTGGAATCTGGACAATATGGTGACATAGGAATGCCTAAAACCAACAACAACATACCAATCAACCAAACACACAATCTACCTATGGTCTTCCAAATCCCAACATACAATCCCAACGAAAACCCCTTCCATTTTTTGCAACCACCACCACCACCACCACCCACCATGTCCCAAGATGATCAAGATGTCTTGAACTTTACACAAGATGCCGATAACATGGACATACTTGACAAAGTCCTAAGGTCGGATCCAAATAGATATCTTGACTATCTCCTCAAAATTGGTGCCCAACCAACCCATAACATGACATCATCCCAACCATCCACCTCTACCATCAAACCTACCACATCAAACACCCAAACATCTACATCAAACACCCAACCTATCATCTCACAAACATCAACTCCCACCATATCTACCGCCACCACAAGATTTCACGCTACCACATCTACAATTCCCACAAATGTCTCCAATCCTACCACTTCCCAACCCGTCACCACATCCACTATCACAACTAACATAACTACTTCCGTTCCACAAATCACCTTAGGCATACAAGGGAACATCATACATGCAAGTACCTCCACCCAACCCACAAACCATAGCCTACCTAAGACAATTATTCTCACAACCACCTTACAACACAACCAACCCATCCAATGTCAACCCATCTAATGTCAATCCGTCCAATCTCACATACCTACAAAACCCCATAGCCTCATCAACACAACATAACCCCAACCCTCAAATACCTCCACATATTCTCCAAGAACTCTTCGCTCATCAACAACATCTTGCACAAATCAATCAAAACACCACCCCACAATATCAAAACACGACATTGTTGATAACTGAGAGGGGGGGGGTGAATCAGTTATCCTAATTATTTCCCTTATTGAACTTTCCTTTTAATACAAGACATTAACCTTGAAATAAGAAACACATGACACAGTATTTTGACGTGGAAACCCTGTTAAGGGAGAAAACCACGGGGTGATTAACCCAAGAATTATTCTCTGTTAGAAGAATAGGAAATTACAAAAATGGTACTTGCCAATTAGGGCTCACTGCCCGAGCACACTGCTCACAAGAGGCCCACTGCCTACAAGAAGACACACTGTCTACAAAGTGATGAGAATCACAGTCTTGAACTGATTGGAAGCATCTGCATATGCTGGAGTTCAGTTCCGGTTAGGCTCAGTACACTGATCTGCTGCACTTCATCTTTCCTCTGTTCTTTATTCTGCTATCTTTCACATACCGGATCCTTTTTGCTACCTCTGCTCTTTCTCTGGACTTATTCGCATATCTCTCTCTATCTCCCATCTCACTTCACAACTAAATCCATCCTCTATAAATATCCGCACAAGTAATTTCATCACCTTTCTAGTCGGCATCCGGAACAGTCTAGTTTCTTATAAACTCTCATTCTGTCGGCTGAATCCTTCCTCACCAAGCAATGCGGATCAAGCATATACTTGTAGATATCATTAATCATGTCGGCCAAACATGATTCATGCCTTCACAACCTCTGTCATCAACAGTAACCCATCTGGAAAGCAGTCTGATACTCTGCCAGTCAGTTCTTCCTCTGTTTTCACTGTCTCTCAGGAATCCGGTACTCAACCATTCATATCTTTTTCCTTGTCCATCACCGGAGGCTAAATCCTTGGAATATACCACTCAAGGTAGTCCTCTTGACTTCCCCAAATCCGCACTACACCAAGACACTTCCACTGAGAGGTCCGGACCAATCTGTCGGACCTTGCCACATGCTCTGTTCTTCTTCACCGGACCACAACATTCTTTATTCTGACTTCCGGTAGAGACACATCATGACTTGCGGATATGTGGGATGACCTTTGTTGCCATCAATGACAACAACCATGAATCCATATAGTGTCTCTTGCCAACAATCTCCCCCTTTGGCATTGATGGCAACACTTAGTGAAAAATGACTAAGTGTTTTCACTATGCTCCCCCTTTGCTGATGCTCTGTCTTTATATACAATTTCCGGAACTCCCCCTTAGTTGGATCCCTCATTTTTCACTGCTCCTCACTCCCCCTTTGACATCAATGGCAAAGGGTAGGGTCCGCATATCAAAATTTTCAAAAATTTCTTATACTTAGCCGCATATTTACATACTCACATATATTGAAGAATGTCTGCAAAGGATGTCTGTAATTGAATCATTTCGGTAGCCCAACTTTGCTTCATTCTGTCCAAAATTGAAATGTGACCACTTAACAAAAATGCAAACGCTTCTGCCCGCTTGAGATCTGTCGGATCTTTTGTTTGGGCGGTGGTCCTAGCATCACTGATGGCCTCATGCATGGTTTCCAACTTAGGGATTATAATCCTTCTAAGTTCTCCCATCCGGTTGGTGATGTTCTTCCTTTCCTTCTCAAGATTCTTTATTTCGTTCAAGACTGCAATAGTCTGACATTCTTGATTTATTATAGAGGAAGAGAGAGGATCAAAACTTTGAGATAAGCTTTGTAGCTTATCCTGTTCCTCTTTTATTTTCTTGTCAAATGCTGCTGTTGCCTTTGACCAGGATATACAAAATTTATAGATATCACCGCCATCCTTAAGAGCATTCTCTAAGCTCCTTATTCCAATGCTTACAATCTTCCTATCCTTAGAGATTAATTCTAATATTTCTGAAAATCTCTTATCCAAAAATTCCTTCCGGACCTTTTCTTCAGCTGATTTTTCTAAAGAATCAAAATGTGTATCAACACTGCTGACTAAGGTTTTTAGATTACCGGAAGTGGAGGCTGTCGGATCTATCTGGATTGATGGCATGATCTTTACAAGTATTCCGGAAGCAGCCTCTATCAACTCACAGTCTTCCATATGAGACTTCAGGAGCTTTTCATTTGCCTTGGCATTTGCAAATGAAGCTATCTTCATTGTTTGTACCGGAGAGAGAGAGTCAAAATCAAATGGACCTTTTAGAAGCTCCGGTTCATCAATCTCTAGAGTTTCTTTATTCAAAAATTGTTGAACAGTTTGTGCAGTGTCTCTTGCTGGAGACAGATGTTTCTTTTCTTCTGCAGTCTTAGAACTGTCAACCTCTTTGTCTTTCACCACTGCTTCCTTCTCCTGTAGTTGCTCTTCTTCTTTGGATCCGGAGACTGTAGGGGAAACCGGAGGAGAGATACTAACTTGTTCATGGGCCACTTCTTCTTGAGCAGAGGGTCCCAAGTCCTCACTTGTCTGTTCAGGGCTCACTTCTTCCGGAACAGAAGATTCCAAATCAGCAGCTGTTTCTGCACCTAAGTCCTCTACAACAGGAAGATTGAACCTTTTGAAGGCCTTCCGGAGGATCTCTTCTGTTTCTTGGGCCACTTTGTCAGTCTCACCAAGCATGAGTTGATTCATCCTGGCTTTGCTTCTGAACTCATCTTTGCAGTCCTTGAAGATAATGTTCATTGTCTTGGGATCAATTTGAGGATATAGCTGAATAGCTATCTGCTCCCGGATCTCAAGATCTTTGGCATGAGCATTATTCTTTCTTACTTCCATTTCCTTCTCTAGGCTTTTAGGAATGAGAGATATGATCTCAATGAAAGCCTTATTGTATATGTTCAGATATTTAACTGTGGCTTCCTGCAGAGTCTTTTGGTCTGCCTCACTGAAGTCATCATAGGATTCAGTCATTGGTTGAAGGTTTCCATCCACCGTGACCGACTTGATTATGCTCTCTAGTGACAGAGTGGGCTTTTCAACAGTTACCTCTGCCATTTCCTCCTTGTCTTGGCCTGTGGAGGGCTTACCGGATCCTTTCTTTTTCTGTTTCTTTACTTCTCTTACTCCCTCATCTGATTCTGTTTCCTCTTCATCCTTTTGGCTTCCATAAGCCCTTGTGGCTTTTGCCTTTGATCTCTTACCGGATGCCTGGACTTCCGGTTTTGAACTTTTGGTTGAGGGAGGTGCAGATCTCTTTGTTGATCTGGTCCGGGTGGGAGCTCCAACCGGAGCACTTTCTTTGCTTTTCTCTTCTTCCTCGGCCTTCCTTCTCTTTTCCCGGCTGGCATCAAGTGCCTCCTTTGAGATACCTAGGCCTTGAGCAATGTGCTCTACTTCTTTTCTTACCTTTCTTTTAATCTCAGGTTCCCTGAGTTCTACATGTATTTTTACACTCAGCTCCTCAAAGGTTCCAAACCTTTCTGCCTTAGGATCTTTGGGCTGACTTAGCATGTGTTGAACATGCAGCTCCACTATCTGTTCATCAACTTCATACCCCATGGGCATGATCCAGACAGTCCTTGGCTCCACTGCCTCCATTAGGCACTGATCAGTGTCAACCATAAAGCACACTGAGTCCTTGTATTTCTCAATGAGAGATTGAGGAATTCTCTCTCTTGCTTGCATCATGCTCTGAAAGTTTTTGAAGTATCCCCATAGAGCTGAATTTCTCGCTTTTGCATCCCCAAGTCCATGCAAGTAGTCTCTTATCTGGACTGCAACAGGTTTGTCATTCTGCCATACCCATCCACTTGTTCCGGGTAGCTCATTCATGAAATAGAAGAATAGACATACAATAAGAGTACCATATTTAAAGGAATTCTTCTTATCCTTCTTGATTTTCTGTATGTTTTCCATTAATTGGCTTAGTAGTAGTTCGCAGAGATCATATTCTGCATTCTTTCTTAACATTTCATAAGCAGTGTATATTGCAGTTCCGGATACAGAATTCTCCCTGCTGGAGTGGTAGATCTTGTATCCTATTATCATTGATGCATATTTGATATCCGGATCGGAGATGTCTTCAATGGTCATTGCCCTTTTGTCAAATTTTGATCCGGTGGCCTCAGTTACAATGTTGTTCTTGACAGATTTAAGGATAGGTACTCCTCCGGAGGAGTATAGGCCAGTTACTGCTCTAATTGCCTCTTTTGTGATCTTGCAGGGTCTATCTAGCCATAGAAAGTTGTCATGCATCCTGCTCAGTACATACCGGACCCATTCATCCTCTTCAAAACAGGGGAAATGAATAAATTGCTCAAATTGTTTCTTCTGAATATCCTTATACTCTGGTTTAAGCTCAAAAGCATTGTCAATCAGCTGCTTGTGATAGAGGTCTCTTAATTTGAATTCCCCAAATTCCTCAATGTTTGCATGTATGTAAACCCTAATGTCTTCGGTGTGTAAAACTTCGTGAGGAACACTAGAGAAGGCTCCTAGTGGGTCAACCTCCAATGATTTGTAGGGATGTTTCTTGAATGAGGGGCGAGGTCTATCGGAGATCTTAACTATGTTTGGAGTAGCCATTCTTCAAAGATTTGCAGTGAGGTAATGAAAAACGGAGAATACCTTATGCGCCTTCGGTTTGCACGGAGTGGTTGGATTGATTTCTTTATCCAATAGCTTCGGCAGGAGATCCTTGGTGTGCTTGAAGAACCTTGTTGCAGAGCTCCACTTTTCGCTTCTTCTCGAGTGCAGAATGAGCAAATGACCTTTGAGAAATCCCTTAAATTGCTCCGCGAACCCTAATACCTGTCTGCAATAAATGCTTCACCTACATCATTCCGGTTTGCCTTGTCTGGATAGCTTGGAGTATCCGGATTAGTCCTGATCTGTGGATATCATCCGGATCTTTCAATCATGAATAAATCGAGGTAGCATATTACAAGATCATCTCAAACATTCTGTCCAATCCGCAGAACAAGATAGTGCATTTCCGGATCTTTCCGGACCTTTTTGTAATCCTTTATCATACCGGAGCATCTCCCTGAACAGGTCTTATTTGATCGATCACAGCTTCTTCATAACTTCATGCGGACCTCTGAAAACTTGACTGAAGTATCTCAAGATTCATATCTACAAACCCTTTGATCCGCATCTTGTGCCACATCCGGCACCACTTGTTTGGCTGGGGGAACAAGATTTTCTTTGAGTCTCCCCCTGAGCCAGAGCTCACTTTTAATTTCCGGAAGAAATATCAGCACCAGAGTCTGGTGCGGATCCAACCTCTACATTCTCTGAACTTTTCTTCACCCAAATCTTGCTCATCTGATTCCTAACCTCATCCGCATTCATCTTTTGTTTACCCTTGTCTTGATTCTGATTATACACCGGACCTCTTTTGTCCTGATTCTTGTTTCTGCAGATTTTAGCATTATGACCGGACCTATTGCAGATTTGGCAAATAACATTTCTTTGCATATTTGACTGATATCCTCTTGATCTGCATTGATTTGCCATATGACCTATTCTATTGCATGTGAAGCATCTACCTTTGAATGATTTGTTTACTTGCATAATTCTGCATTCATGGGATTTGTGTCCATACCTTTTGCAGTTGAAGCACTGTCCGGAGAAGGATGAATTATTCTGATTCATTCTCATTCTGCACTGATTAGCTTTGTGACCAAAGTGGTTGCAGTTGTGGCAGTATCCATTGAAGGATGGATATCTTTGAGCATTTGGCTGTCTTACCGGAGGTCTTCTAGGCCTGCTCCTTGGATTTTCTGATCCAAGATTCTTCTGACCGGATCCGGAGCTTTCTCCTTTCTCATATCCCAAGCCATACTTGTCATCTGTCCTCTTTTGACTTCCAAGAAGAACTTCAAGTTGAGCAGAACTTATCTTGAATTTCTCTTTATATTCATTTGCTGTTTGAAGGTCTCTTTTGAGAGAGGCAATTTGATCCTCAAGTTTTCCTTCATTATCTTTGGCATCTTCAAGATCAGATTCAAGGTGTCTGATAATCCTGTCCATCTGGTGGCATTCTTCTGATTTTTCTTTAAGAGATTGTCTTAGATTGTCTTCAGCCTTTCTTTTTTCTTCAATCTCTTGAGTAAACTTTATAGTTCCTGATTCCATTTCATGTCTTAACATAATGACTTCTTTTGATAACTTTTCACATAACTTGGTTTGCTCAGTCAATTCCTCATTTGTATTGCTTTCTTCACTTTGTCTTGCCAACTGTTGAAGCAGCTCCTTTCTCTTTTTCATAGAGAGACTTAATTTGTCTTTTAATTCTCTCATGAATTCATCAGCCTGTTTGAGTCTTTCCTTTAATTCACTGACTTCAGAATTTGACTGTTCAAGATCCTCAAGGGCAGTCTTGAGTTGCTCCCTTAAACCATATGCATCCATTTGAAATCCCAGATCTTCCTCAAGCTGTTAGGCTCTATTAGGAGGAACTTAGCTCTGATACCAATTGTTGATAACTGAGAAGGGGGGGGTGAATCAGTTATCCTAATTATTTCCCTTATTGAACTTTCCTTTTAATACAAGACATTAACCTTGAAATAAGAAACACATGACACAGTATTTTGACGTGGAAACCCTGTTAAGGGAGAAAACCACGGGGTGATTAACCCAAGAATTATTCTCTGTTAGAAGAATAGGAAATTACAAAAATGGCACTTGCCAATTAGGGCTCACTGCCTGAGCACACTGCTCACAAGAGGCCCACTGCCTACAAGAAGACACACTGTCTACAAAGTGATGAGAATCACAGTCTTGAACTGATTGGAAGCATCTGCATATGCTGGAGTTCAGTTCCGGTTAGGCTCAGTACACTGATCTGCTGCACTTCATCTTTCCTCTGTTCTTTATTCTGCTATCTTTCACATACCGGATCCTTTTTGCTACCTCTGCTCTTTCTCTGGACTTATTCGCATATCTCTCTCTATCTCCCATCTCACTTCACAACTAAATCCATCCTCTATAAATATCCGCACAAGTAATTTCATCACCTTTCTAGTCGGCATCCGGAACAGTCTAGTTTCTTATAAACTCTCATTCTGTCGGCTGAATCCTTCCTCACCAAGAAATGCGGATCAAGCATATACTTGTAGATATCATTAATCATGTCGGCCAAACATGATTCATGCCTTCACAACCTCTGTCATCAACAGTAACCCATCCGGAAAGCAGTCTGATACTCTGCCAGTCAGTTCTTCCTCTGTTTTCACTGTCTCTCAGGAATCCGGTACTCAACCATTCATATCTTTTTCCTTGTCCATCACCGGAGGCTAAATCCTTGGAATATACCACTCAAGGTAGTCCTCTTGACTTCCCCAAATCTGCACTGCACCAAGACACTTCCACTGAGAGGTCCGGACCAATCTGTCGGACCTTGCCACATGCTCTGTTCTTCTTCACCGGACCACAACATTCTTTATTCTGACTTCCGGTAGAGACACATCATGACTTGCGGATATGTGGGATGACCTTTGTTGCCATCAATGACAACAACCATGAATCCATATAGTGTCTCTTGCCAACAGACCTCCCAAAACCTTCAACATCAAATACCACACAATCTCCAACACCTCATCCATCAACAAACCTACACACCCCAACCACAACCAACACAATATCTCACAATCGTTGTACAAACCTTGATCCAAAAGGTAGATGACATGCAAACTGGGGGCAAATGCAAACATTACTCTTTTGAGGATATTTGTCCCTATCCATTTGATTGCACAGTTTACATGCCCCCTTTCCCCAAGAACATTGAGACACCTAAATTGGATAAATACAAGGGAAAGGGAGATCCTAGGGATCATCTTAGGGAGTTTTACCTTGCTTTCTTAGAAGTCTCAAACAACGATACATATCTTATGAGACTATTTCCAAGAAGCCTCGGTGGTCAAGCCACTGAGTGGTTCGTACACCTTCCCCTAGGCATTAGGTCTTTTCCTGAGCTCGTAGAGAAATTTGTCAAGCATTTCTCCTACAACTTTGAATATGAGATATCTATGATAGACCTTTGCAACACAAAACAAAAAAGTAGAGAATCCTTCGCTTCCTTCTTGTAGAGGTGGAGATGCTTAGCAAGCAAACTCCCATGGCCAATTCTTGAAAAACAACTCATCACCATGTTTGTGACCAACCTCAATCAGGAAATAGGGTACCATTTATAAATCCTTTGTGTGTCTACCTTTGAAGAAGTCATCGACAAAGGTACTACCATTAAATGAGCCCTCATCACCAAGGGCTCCATCAAATTGTATGACTACAAGTCCAACAACAAGAATAAACTCCATATCAACACTCACAATACAAACAACAATGCCAACGCGCAATCAAATGATAAGCCACACTATTAGGGAAAGAACAAGAACACTTTGAACGACAATGTCACGGATGTGAAAGCCATCCAACATGTGCAAAATCAAACACCTGCACATACCTATACCACAAATGTAAATAACCCAAGGGGACAAAATAAACCAAATAAACCTTGAAGACAATTTACACCCTTAAGGGAACCCATCGAGGACATCCTTGACGGATGTCTCAAGAAAGGTTTGATCACGCTCCCACCTGTTAGACCCTGTCAAGACAATGGGCTCAAAGCCGCATGGTACAATGAAAATGATTATTGTGACTACCACCGCGTTGTGGGCCACAAAACCACTGACTGCATGAAACTAAAGCATTGCGTCCAAGATCTCATTGATCAAAATCAAGTTAGCCTTGATCAAAGCACTCAACCATCGCCAAACGCCAACCTCAGAGCTTACAAGGATCCACTACCTAACCATAATAAAGCCTCCTCATCCAATCAAGCATACAATGACACCCCACCACCCACATACTATGACTCTATTGTAGGGCAGATAGAACCATCATCTCACCATGTCAACACAATCACCATTCAGGCACAAGCACCTGATTGTGCTATCACAACCCATCATGGCTGTGTATCCATCTGCACAACCCCTACCACTGAACAAACACCCGCATCCACATCAAATCCCCTACCCCCTCATCCAACCACACGCCCATCACCTACCAATTAGTACAACCTCCTAGAGCATCTAGGAAAGACCCCTACACAAATATCCATACTTGAGCTGCTCCGCACATCCCCCCTTCACAAAGATGTCCTTGACAAAGCACTCTTGGAAACTCAAGTTCCCGCCAACTTGAATGTGACACAATTCCAAGCCATGGTAGGACATATCACTGCACCTCACCATCTCACATTTTCAGAAAAGGACCTTCCCGCTTCTAAACACTTACATAATGATGCCTTACACATCAAAGTCCGTATCCATAAGCACATCATTAAAAGAGTCTTAATAGATGGTGGCTCCAACCTAAATATATGCACTCTTAAATTATTAAAACACTTGGGATACTCATATGTGGTTGTAGACACCAGCGAGTGCATCACAATCAAAGGGTATGATGACACCGAATGGCTATCTGAAGGCACTATCAAGCTCCTTATTCAAGTGGGACAAAAAATACTAGAAATAAAATGTCAGGTCCTTGATGTTGACCTCCCCTACAACATTCTTCTTGGCCAACCATGGATCCATGCCATGCAAGCTGTCCCATCCACATTCCATCAATGCCTCAAGTTCCCTCACAATGACACGGAGGTAATCATCTACGCCGACCCCTGCCCCTTCCAATACTATAGTTTCTTGGAAGGCCATGACCACACCTTCTGCCCATAAAACAAGGCCACCACCAAAGCCAATCCAACAAATTCCACCTCATACATCGACCCCACCAACATTGCCACCACTTCATCCTAAACACCACCACCCCCTAATGTCAAGATCAAGCTTAGTGACATGGGATGTGGGGAATACGACCTGCACGGTACCTTTTGTGTGGACACATTACCCAATCCTAAAACAATTGGCATCCTAGAGATAGAAGTAGCCAACACAATAGTCATCAAGTGTAAACCATCACCCATCTTTGAAAAGAAACATCTCCTGGATCAGGATGTCCTCGAAGATATCTCATCCTGGCTTAATAAGGATGAAGAATCTGAGCAAGAACCTCCCACCATACCAACCGAAATCTATGGTAAAGGGTTTGAAATTGTCAAAAACATGGGTTACAAATGACAAGGTGGCATTGACCTTCATAAACAAAGGATTGTGGAACTACTCTAAGCAACAAGAAATCCCTATACTCAAGGGTTAAGATACGGTCAATGACAACGTATCCTCAATACTGGCAAATGTATCTTAGCCAATGTCACTACGATCTCCCGTGAAGTTGACAATGTCAACAAAATGGGCCATCAAGACTCCTTTAGTGACTTTGCTGATTTCTTTGACTCATCCATATGCACCATATACATAGACACCACCCTAGCCTCGTCATCCAATGACTTACCACTTGTATACCCTGACCTCATAGATTGGGACCAACGGGGACCTCCTGTTTTCAACGTAGCATCAAACGATGAGGCCATTGCTGAAATGATGGGGGTTAGAGATCACTTCCCCCTAGGAGACCACAGAGCAGGATACATTGTGGAACTAGATACTCATGCCTATTTTAGGGAGACAACCCCTACTTCCAGTCATAAAAATATAAAAATCAAACATGGATCTGATGGTGAAAACAATTATGCAACAATGTCAGATCCCCAAAAAAATAAAAATAAAAGACGTATCTCCTAGTGAAAACCTCCATGAGATGCCAAGAGATGGAAGCATGGGCCTTCCCGAGATAGACAAGGTTTATCCAGACAGGTCACCCGTCCTAGTAGAGCCAGCCCAAGAAATGAATCTTGGGATGGAAGAAGAGCCAAAAATCACTTTCAAAGCAGAATCTCTTAGCATAGTAGAGCAAACAAACTTCCTAGCATTCTTCAACTGTAGAAATCACAATTTTGTGTGGACCTATGTAGACATGCCAGGGCTCAATCTTACTTTGGTTGTCCATCATTTTACAGTATGCCTTGATGCAAATCTAGTGAAGTAGAAGCTCAGAAAAATGAATCCTCAAGTGGCCCTCCTTGTCAAAGCAGACCTAAATAAACTACTGGATGTTGGGTTCATTCGTCCAATTGATTATCCTGAATGGGTTTCCAACCTAGTACCAGTAGCCAAATCTGATGGCTGAATCTACTGCTGCACCGACTTCAGAGATCTCAACAAAGCTTGCCCAAAGGATAACTTCCCGTTGCCTAACATTAACATGATAGTGGATCTCACGACAGGACATGAGATGTTATCCCTCATGGATGGCTTTTCAGGGTACAACCAAATCTGGATCGTAGAAGAGGACCAGCATAAGACAACCTTCATATGTCCATGGGGGACGTACTGCTAGGTGGTAATGTCATTTGTCCTAAAGAATGTCAAAGCTACATATCAAAGAGCTATGACTATCATTTTCCATGATCTTTTCCACCACATCATGGAAGACTATGTGGACAACTTGCTAGGAAAATTGAAGACAAGGGAAGAACACCTAGATGTCTTGGCAAAAATCTTTAACCGATTAGAGCAATACAATGTCTGCCTCAATCCAAAGAAATGTGTCTTCAGCGTCACCTCCGGAAAACTCTTGGGATACATAGTCTCCAAAAGAAGAATTGAGGTAGATCCTGCAAAGGTCAAGGCCATCGCTGAAATGCCTCCTCCGAAAACACTGAAACAGCTGAGAAGTCTGCAAGGAAAACTCCAGTCTATTTGTCGGTTCATTGCCCAACTTGCTGATAAATGCCAACCATTCCAGCATCTACTCCGAAAAGATATAGCTTTTGTCTAGAACACTCAGTATCAGGTTGCCTTCGATCAGTTAAAATAATACCTAGCTAATCCCCCTGTTCTAACTCCACCAAGGCAAGGAGAACCCCTCCTACTATACATCTCCGCAACAGAGACAACTATCAGAGCCTTATTAGCACAACACAATGAGCATGGAAAGGAAAGAGCCATCTATTACGTCAACCGCACTCTAATATCCTATGAGCTTAACTATACACCAATTGAATGAGCATGTCTAGCCCTGGTCTTTACTTCAACAAAATTAAGGCACTGCATGCTCAATCATAAAACCAAGCTCATCGCCAAGATCGATCCATTGAAATGTCTGCTAAACAGAGCTGCTCTTACTGGGAGAATGGCAAAATGGGTCATGATTCTCACTGAATTTGACATTGAATACACTGAGAGAAAGACCATCAAAGGACAAGTCATCGTTGATCAACTGGCTAAAGCACCCATTCCTGCAGAACATCCTACGCTGGCAGAATTTCCTAACAAAGCTATCTTGACAATCACACCAGCCACAGAAACATGGAAAATGTACTTTGATGGATCATACACACACAAAGGCTTAGGGGCAGGCATCTTGTTTGTTACCCCTCAAGGTGACACAATCCCCAAGTCATTTAAAATCACATTCCCATGTACCAACAACGTGGCAGAATATGAGGCCCTTATCACAGGCCTTCGAATGGCAATCAAATGGAAAATTGAGAAGCTGATAGTGTATGGAGACTCTCAACTGGTCATCTGGCAGGTAAACAATGAGTACAAGACCAAGGATGATAAACTCTTGCCTTACAAAAGATGGTCGATGACTTCAAAGACTATTTGGATGACATCCACTTTGAGCAGATCCCAAGGTTAAATAACAAAGCTATAGACACCATGGCAACCATCGGATCCCTAGTTGACATGAAGAAAGACAGTAAGAGGTGCGAATTCCTGATCAAAGAACTCCCTATCCCAGCATATGACGTCCCTCAATCAGAGCTTGTGTGCAGAGTCATTGGTCCCCTATCCCTGTGGTATCAAGAAACCTACCTATATCTCCATGATAAAATCATCCCTCCCAATCTATCCACCTCACAACAAAAATCTTTCATCCACCGAGCCTCCTACTTCACCCTTGTAGGAGACACCCTAAACAAAAAGAGTCTTGAGGGCACGCTTTTACGATGTTTAGATTCTAGGGAAGCTAAAGTGGCCATGCAAGAGGTACATGTAGGTATCTGTGGGGCACATTCAGGTGGACCCACTCTTGCTAAAAAGATCCTAAGGACTGGACACTACTAGCCAACCATGGAATGAGACGCCTATCAGTTTATCAAGAAATGCCTACCATGTCAACAGCATGGAGATCTCATTCATGCACCAACACAAGAATTGCAACCAATCACGACACTGTGGCCTTTTTCATAGTGGGGACTTGACCTCGTAGGAAAAATCCATCCACCATCATCAAATGACCACAAATTCAAAATCACTGCTACTGAATACTTCTCCAAATGGGTGGAAGCAATACCACTCATCCTTACCACTGGAACCCAAATCTCCAAGTTTATCCCCCAGTACATCATCTGTTGCTATAGTATCCCTCATTCCATCGTCACTGACAATGGAAAACCTTTCAAGAACTAAGAAGTTTGCACTTTGTACCAAAAATTCAAAATCAAACACCACTTCTCCACCCCATATTACCCTCAAGGAAACGATCAAGCAAAGGATTCAAATAAAACCATCCTCTGCATTCTAAAGAAAACAATCAATGAAGCTAGCCATGGTTGGCACCTCCAACTCAACCCTACCCTATGGGCCTATCGCACAAGCATCCGTACCCCCACAGGAGCCACTCCATTTTCCCTAGTCTTTGGATCTGAAGCCATTTTACCTATTGAAGTCAAGCTCCCACCCTTAAGAGGATCCCTGCAAAACATAATCACTGATGAGGAATACCGAGTCGCAAGATTGCATCAGCTAGAGTTACTAGATGAGAAACGTCTGAATGTGTTAAACCACCTGCAGGCCTATCAAAATCGCCTTAGGAGAAGCTATAACAAAGGAATCAAAAACTAAAAATTTGAAGTAGGTGACCTTGTCCTTATGGAGAATCAAAAAAATTTATAGGAGCGCACTAAGAAAGGCAAGTTCGAACCCAATTGGCTAGGACTGTATGTCATCACAGCTAGCTATGGATCAGGAGCATACCAACTTGGAACACCTGAGGGGCAACCTCTGGATGAGCCGATGAACATTCTGCATCTAAAGAAATTCTACGCATAACCCATTGAGTACTCCAATCAAAAAATTAAAAAAAACCAAAAAAATAAAAAAATCAAGAAAAATCTGAGTGCAATTAAAAACTTCCAATGGTGAAAATCACTTTGGTTATGCCTTGGATAAGTACCATGGTGAAAACATGTTTCAGGCACCATGTGTAGTGGTTGGTTCTACCATCTATATAAGTCCTCTTTCCATTGCAACACTACATATCACACACATCCCATGGCTTAGAATTCTGAAACATCAAGTCCTATCGCCCAACCCACACTATCCAACCCAAGCCCAACTCATGGAATGAGGATCATTGTAAGCTCCCTTTTGTATAGCTAAAAATAAAAAATATCCAAAAAACAATACAAAAACACCAAAAATCTAAAAAAAAACACATCACCCTCACACATCGATCTCTCCCATCCATCAATCCTCACCATCATATCCATCCTAAACCATTCCCTCATCATTAAGTTATGCCAGAACTACATATTCATTTCGTTTGCATATTGAAAGTACCTTGATCCTGTGGACACAGGGTATGTAGGCAGTCTGGAATATGAAGAAAGTTTCCAGTACTCAAGTACATAAGATGCATCCATCCAACCCGTTTGGATGGTCCCCATTCATTGAGCTTGCTAGACCCATTATATGATGCACACACTAAGTATACACCTGAAGCATGCTCCCTAACGCAAAATCATCAATCAACATACCAACTATAATCCTACACCTGGCCGGACTGTTCTTTTGCCCACCTTTCAAAAATTCTCCAATCAAATCCAACTGATTTGTGTCCTAGGATATGTCTTTCCCACAATGGATAAGAATCTTGGCAAGAGCACACACAGGCTATTCATATCTTTTTGTTGGTCTTGTTAATTATTGATTTTTATCTTTTTGTCTCACTCTAGGTCGCCTCCAAAGCTACCTTGATCTCATTATATCATGGTAAATGGCGGACAACAACTAGAGTAGACAAGGTCATTGTTTTTGTATGTTGTGCTTGTGGGTTGGTTTCATTACTCCAAGAATAGTATTCATATCTTGAAGCCTAGGTCAGTTCTAACATGATGTGTCCCATTTGCATATACAGGCATCAAAAACCTTATATGTACTATTATAACTCATTGCTATGAGTCCCCTTCCTAGGGCTAGGCAAGGTTATACTACCTTGGGAATGTATGAAATCAACCTATTGTTTGTAGGTCTAGTCCATGCAATTGTGGGATATATATCATCACCTAAGTCATTTCATACCTTTGTGAACTGTATCCTACATTGCTATAATAAACTAAGAAATACTCTCAATTAATGATATGCAACTACTGTTACTAGCTCAAATCATCATCCTAATTGACTATACCATCTGGGCCTAGATTTCATAACCACCTCCCCCCCATCCTACCAAATCCCCTCACTAACCCCACTCCTCCAACTCATTCCCACGCAACACATCCCGAACCTAATCATACCAACCACCTACCCCCCCTTAATGACGTGGTATCTCATGATCTAGCAACTCCCTCATCTAACCATCCCCCCCCAATCTAACCACTCCCAATCCTATCTGGTCCCCATTCATCCACCCTTATATACTCCCCACCTATTCCCCTATCCACCAGCCCCACCATCCAGGGTCTAACAAAGAACATCATGTGTATCAAGACTTATGCATCTCACCTATCACCTAATATGCATCTCACCTCATTAGGTTCATTTTAGAATCTGATAAATTTGCATATCATCTCAATAGGTTTATTTTAGAATCTATTAATTTGCATATCATCTCATTAGTTTCATTTTAAAATCTATTAAATTGCATATCATCTCATTAGGTTCATTTTAGAATCTTTTAGTTGCATAATCATTTACATGAATTATAGCATCATTTAGTTTCCAGATCACATATCAGTTAAGTTCATAACCATTTAAGTTCATTTTCGAATCATTTAGTTGCACAATATATATCATCACATTGCATTCCATATATCATCTCATAATCATTTTAGTTATATGTACTTACATAGCATAAATCATTTAGACACATTACATAATCACAATCATAATCATTTAACTACATTTTACAATCATCTAGCTACATATCCATATTTCCATACATAATAGCTGTTTAATTAGATAAACATAAAATTTCCATTGCATTACATCCATAATAAATGTTTATAAATCTGAACATTTATTTGCATTTTACATCACCATCCATAAATCACACACATGCATATATCAAAATAAATAAACCATCATTGCATCCATCATATTATATCAATAGGTATATCCATAATATCAAAATCATACATTGCATAAACAGAACACATCCATAGCATATAATCCATAAAGCATCTTGCATCCATCAACATAAGCATCATCATAATCACAATAGAGCATCATGATTAAACAAGTAGAGCATCAAAAAGCATCATATCATATATCCTCATCGCAAAAAATGTACATTGCTCATATATACACATAAAAAAATATAATGTCCTGATACAATGCCTCTAAGGGCTAACATGATATAACTATCACATGGAGGACCCTCTCTCTGATCGAGTGGGGGATCTTGACCCTGGTGGTGGCTGAGGGCCTGCCTATGGCGGCAGCTGCAGCTGTGGTTGTCCCTATACCTATGGAACCTGCTAGGGCACATGTGATGGTAGACCCATCGCCTATTGGATAGACTGAACCGATCTAGATCTCTGTGACCTAAATTATCCGGCCCCACTAAGCTCACTAAATCTCGCTGCACGCTCCTCCACTAGCACTATCACATGGTAGAGAATTTGATAATAATCTACCTGGCGAGTGGCCTCTGCCACCTGTCCCTGTGCCTAAGTCAGTTGTGTCTGCATCAATGTCAAAATTGGTGCCATACCAGCACCTGAAGCCTATAAACTGCTCACCATAGCCTCTGCTTGTTGGGCTCTCGTGAGTTCCGCATCCCGCTCTCCTGTCAAAGTGACTATCTCACCCTAAGCCTGGGCTAGCTATGCCTGCAATGTAGCCACCTGTCCATCTGACCCATCCAATAAGGCCATTGTACCCCGCAACTAAACCATCTCTAACTCCTCCTATAAGCTGGCCACCTATGCCCGCAGGGTCTCAATCTCCTCCTCCTCACCCTGAAGCCACCAACGAGGTGTGAGCCCTTAAACCTCAGAAGGGCCTGCCTCTACCTGCTATCTTGCTGTCGCCTACCCTGCTACAACAACCTGCTACTGTGCTACCTGTGGTGGGGGTAGACCACCCCTACCCACCCTCGGCTGTCCCCCATGCTGTCGAGGCCCTCTCTGTCGCTGCCCCACCCTAATCTGCACTTGCTCAATAAGCACTTGTTGTACAGGTCTAGCTGTCATCGCCGCCAGCACGTCCATCAGTTCACCAACCTCCTCCTCCTCTCCATCCCCTCCAACCTCCACAAGGCAATCGGCAATGATCTCCTCACCCTCCTCCAGGAAGTCATCCCCATCAGAATCATCATCCCCCTCATCCTCGGAATCATCATCCCCTAACCCCGATGCCTCCTCCATAGGGATTGCCTCCTCTACCAAGTCTGTAAACCATGTCGGTCTCCACATCTGCCACCATACATCATATGCAGGGGTAGTGCCTGCATCCCTGACCATGCTATGTCAATCTCATCGCAACAGCCACAAAGCTGCAAAATCATCTAGAGAGACCTAGGGTTGTATGGTTGCACGCTAAAAGCGCACATCTCGGCGGGTCCATGCAAAGATGGCCATCTGCTATGGAGTGTCTTGCCACAACCCAAACTACCACATAACCCACAAGGGTAGATACATGTCTATAGTGTGGCCCCCTCGACCCATCAAATACCGATGTTGAAAAGAAAAAGGCAGGTGAATATCATCATCAGGCCATGGCTCCACTCCGATGTAGGGTCACCAGGGCACCTAAATAACATCATCCAGTCTCCACCTCCAGTACCGAACCTATCCAATATAGGTGTACTTGGCATCCTGATATAAAAACAAAAAGGCCTCAAATGGATGCCGATAATACCTAGATCTCATCCAAGTAACTGTAATGTGCTCCCAAATCCACACATGTAGAAGAGTAACCCCGGCTTTAGCATACAGATAGACAATTGTATGCATCTCATGATACAGCTGCCCCAACATCGCTAGTCCCCAGGCATACACGGTCTCATGCCTGACCATCCCTTGATCATCTCCCCCTGGCCAATTGGAAATCCCCTGCCCCTCCTATCAGGAATCACTACCCCTCCAATCAATCCGCACAGGAATAAGGCAAAGGGGTCTGCACCCATCGCTAGTGTCCCCTCATAACTCATCTACCTACCATCTGTTGATAAAACAATGTGGTCCTAGGCAAATACTCTGATCGAGGCCCTCCGTCCCCTCCTCGTGTCATATCTCACCCACCGGTCGCGAATAGGTAGCTTGAGGATGTGATAAACATCCTCAAGTGTGATAGTAATCTCCCCAATCGAAAGCAAAAATGTACAAGTCTCCGAACGGTACTGCTCCACTACTGCTATCATCAAAGCTCTATGAGCTCGTAGCACTGGCATCGATGCCACTATCAAGAGCCCCAACCTAGCCAGTCGAGCCCGAGTGGCATCATCAAATAGATCAAATAATGCCCTCACTGATGGCACGTATCGCTCCTGAGAGTACACTATAAACGACCTCATATCCTGCATCCACAACATTCTGGTCAGAAATCTACCTATCCTTTTTCAAAATCACCCCCTTTCTTCTAATGTTGAATGCCAAAATCATTTGGCACCTAAACAAACCAAACTTTGCGCCATTTTACAAATAACACTACCACTTCTTCTCATGGTGCTATTACAGATAATAGCGCCACTGCACAAGACACTTTGCACTACTCCCACACATTGAGCTACTATGCAGTATACTTAGCACCATTTTACCAAATGGCACCACCCTTTCACTTGGTGCTAATCTAATGAATAGTGCCAATTCTCCCTATTGTGTATATTCTACATATTCTGCTAATCCTGTTCTTTGCGCTAAAACTAAAAATAGCACCACTACTCAAAATAGTGCTATTCCAGAATATAGTGCTACCCTAGTACCCATTTAGCGCTAAAATGCCAAAACCCTAACCTTACGCACATTACACCAATACAGACAATGGCACCAAAATGGTAAGTCTTTGGCACCAATCTACCCCTATTCTACCTGAGCGAATAGCACCAATCCAAAGGATGACACTAATCTATGTTCTTTTGGCACTGCGTGACCTTGCAATAGTGCCACCATTCGAAAAACCCAATTCCTGAACTCCAAAAAAAGTGACAAAAATTAAAAAATCACAAAGCCAAGGTTAGGCCCTACCTGGGGTCTAGCCTTCGGTGCCCAGCCAAATGATTGGAACCAATCAAAAATGTGTCAAAGTCAAGGGAATTAGGGGTTGCGCTCTACCATCTCTCCTATGCTCCTTCTTCTCACCAAGTCAATGTGTGCAAATGTGGCACTCTTAGGCCCACTTGTCCTAATATAGCATGTCATGTCATCCCCCGCCCACTCTTTTTCCGCTCCAGGATGCTGATCTCAACATTTTTCCTCCGTGTTTCTTCCTGTCATCTTCTTTTTCCATGCCCCATCCAACTTTCACTCCCGTAGCATCTTTTCGAGAGGTCACCCTAAAAATTTTATTTTTTCTACCAACCTCTCGAGAGGGCATCCCTCACCCATCTTATTTCTTCCCGGCAGCTGGGGCATATTTTTCTTCGACCTAACACCACTTCCCTCCTAGGTCCTGACGCCACGTCAAATAGGGGCAAATGTAGACACCTAAAAATATCTTCTACCACCAAACCAACTCCCGACATCCCTAAACACATCAATTTCCCTTCTATTCAACTAATTAAATTTTTATTTAATTAATTATTCCTTCATCGTCTAATTTTTCATCATTTTATCCCCAACAATTGAATTAATTTTATTAATTCAATAGTTCAAGCCTTACCCAATTGATTTAATAAATATGCAATATTTATTTAATCAATTTCCCTCTCCTCACTAAATCCAATTAATTAGCTAAATCATGTTTAACTAATTAATTCAGCCTATTAATTGACCTATCCCTACCCTAGATAATTAAATAGCTATTATTTAATTGCCTACCCTAGCCTACCTCATCCTAGCCCTAGGATTAATTAAATAAAACCTATATTTAATTAATCCTAACCTCTCATTTGGGTGGTCAAACCTAGCTTAACACCCTTCCCCACAATCTCCAAATAAAAAATTGAAAAATATCCACATAAGTCAATTTTTTATTTAAATACATCCCACATCACAATTAATTCTTCTTACAACCCCTTACCACCCCCATACCTCATTTATCTTCACTTATCCCCAAATGAATTTTTAATTCATTTTACATTCCCCATATGAATCTTTAATTCAAAAATAATCCTTCACGCCCATGCTCATTTAATCCACCCTTTTCCCAAAATGAATAAAAGATATACTTTTATTCCTAGCCCTCCATTCCTCCAAGATCAAATCCAGGCCCTCCACATCACTTTTATTCTCCACCATTGATCTTCCAAACCGATCTCCACCCTTGGATCAAAATCCCTTCCAAAAATCTATAAATAGAACCTCCTTAAACCTATTTTGGAATCTAATTTTCTAGTAGAGTTATCATGCCAAAATATCTAATGAGCTAGTCTTTAGTGAGTTGCAAATTGAGATAGCATTTTACATTTCAATCATTATCTAGGGATTATCATGTCTTAGGAGCTCATGGGTGCAAGTTTCCTCTCCCCTTGATGAGACTGGGTTTTCATGTTTGAGGTATAACTCTTTGTTTTGATTTGGATTTGGTTTGTGTTTTCACCTTGAGATGATTTCCTAATCTACATATTCATAACTCAAAAATTTAGTGCATGGATTAATTTTTTCCTCATTTTAATAAATATAATTGTAGACACCCAAAATTGACCCTTCACATCATTTGTCAATTTGTCACATTATTCACCATTGCATATGCCAATTTTGTCTAGCACACTTGTATCAATCATTTGTTTTCTTCTAAATCATCCATTTCTATCATTAATTAAATAAATTGTATTTATTTAATTAATTTCACCTATCATCATCTATTTTCTTCTATTTTCTATCTTTAATTATTTAATTATCCCATTATTCCTCTAAAATAAATAAATTTAATATTTTATTTATTTATCTTCTCATCATACACATAAATTAAATAAATTTATTTATTTAATTTATGTCTTTTCTTTCAATTTTTCTAAATTTAGATTTTTCCTCTATCATTTAAAAATAAATTAAATGAATTTATTTGTTTAATAATTTTTAGCGTATCATTTCCTTATCACATTCTTCTCTATGTACAAGTCACCCTTGTCCATAGTGTGTCAACAATAAAATATAAAAAATGATTTAATTGGTTCTAAAATCAATCATCCACATCATCCAACCCTTACAATAGAAAAGCATCCTATTTTAAGAAAATCAATCTTACCACTACGAACAAACCAACTAGAATCATTTAATAAAAGTTTTTCATATTGACACATGTCTTGTACACATTCATCCAAGATTCTTGTTTAATCTCAACCCTTCACATAGCCACCTAATCTCCACTGTTGATCAATCTTAGTTGGGAGTATATATACTCTCTCATTTCATTCCAAATACCACAATCTAATGTAGTAGCATCCTTGGTTCAAGAGCAATCTTGCATCAACCAAAAATATTTGCATTTTAGTTTATTTCTTTTCATTTCCCAATTCAGTTAAGGCAATTCAGTCAAAAGCAGTTCCTGCTTTAGTCCTACATTTCTCCACAATTGCATTTCAGATCCTGTGGAGTTGGGTTTAGCATCTACATTGATTCATATACATCTTATCCAAAATTCAAACATCTGCACTTCAATACCGGAAAGATATCGCTATCAGAAGTTGACTGTTTCTGAGAGCAGAGCATCCTGATATTCACTGGCAACCGATTGAAGGAGAAACTTGTGGAAGCATTTCCTGATCTTTGGAGCCTAATGACACATCATTCAATGATCTTTGGTTCATGGTCAACCTTCCTCGAAGATCTACACTTCATTCCATTGACTTTATGGAAGTGTTCTATGCATTTAGGTCCGACCTATCTATGTACACACATTACATCTCTTCTTTTGAATTTGTGATCTTCCTTGGCCGACGCGGAGGAATCTAATGGTCTGGAGATGATATATATTGATGTAATAGATCCTTAGGAAAGTAGTTCATAGGTTGCTAAGTTCATAGTCCAGATTTTGTATGATCAGGCCTGTGAGCCCTAATTGTAAGCCTGCATGTTGCCGGCCGATCTCTTTGAATTCTTTGATATACTAAATGACTGAATATGCATTTGTTCTATTTCTTTGAAGTTATTTCCATTCTGTTTACTCTTGCTACATGGTCTAGATAGTTCATTCTGTGAACCCTCCTACCATGACTGCACCAAGTGGTATTAGAGCGAAAGTTTGAATCTTTGGGAGCGAATTGAGAGAATTGAGCGAAGTTGGTGAGGGAACTCGATAAGATCTTGCTATGGACATATCATCGAATTGAAGTAGGTTACTTGTGTCACAACCAATTGTCGGTTGAGAGGCAATTGTCACCTTGTAGCCTGATCGCCGAACCTGAGGTAGTTTACACTTGATCCTAGGAAGAATGCTGCCAAGGAAAGTTGTTGTTGTTCAAACAATGGCTAGTAGAATAGATGAGATGATGGAAATAATGAAAATAATGTAAATTCATTTGGATGTTGTTGAAGAAGATAGACGAAGAGGATTGACACCGAGACCTAATGTTGAAAGTGATAAGGAAGAAAAATTTCAATCTATTGAACAAACTGGCCAAACCCTAGAAGGTGATGAAGAAGAAGAATCAAATCAAGTAAAGATTTTGTGAGCTATTTCAAAAAATTGGAAAGAGACCTAGAGTTGATGTACCAAACTATATTGGTAATTTGAACCCTGAAGAATTGATTAACTGGATAAATGACATGAAAGAAAACTTTGAATATGAGGAAATTGAAGATCCGAAGAAGGTGAAATTTGCAAAGACAAAGTTGAAAGGACATGTTGCTTTATGGTGGAAAGAAGTTCAATTGGAAAGAAATAGAAGAGGAAAAGAAAAGATTACAAAATGGGATAGGATGGTGACAAAACTGAAGAATCGATTTATGCCTGATGACTATGAGTTGGAGCTATTGAAAAGATTGTAAAACCTGAGACAAAAGGAGAAATCTATGAAGGAGTACACTGAAGAATTTCATAAGATGATCATAAGGATTGGACATAGTGAAGCAAGCAAGGAGAAAGTGGCTAGATACATCAATGGACTGAGATTGAACATTCAAGAAGAACTAAGTTTGGTGAGGATGACATCTTTGGAAGAAGCATATTAGTTTGCCTTGACGGTTGAAGAGAAGCTGAATAAGAGACATGATCAGAGACAGAGAGGTAGAGGAGGTATATTTCAGAGAGGTAGGACTTATTCTGGAGGAGATAGATCATATCCGAAGAAGAACAAGTTTGACAGCCCAGTTAAGAAGGATGATAGAGATAACAGTGCATATTGGAGAGATGACAAATTTTTTTACCAGAGAGGAAACCCTAGTGTATCCCGGAATGAAGGATATAGAAGGGAAGGAAGAGGATTGGATAAGAGGACATTCATAGGTACTTGTTTCAAGTGTGGAGATGAAGGACATAGAGCATTTGAGTGTAATCAGGGTAGTACAAGTAAGAGGACAGAGAATAGTGGAAGAGCAGCCTGTGTTGAAGAAGAACTTGTTGAACTAGATGACCCCTGTTCTGTTGGTAAACCTAAGAAAGGAGAATCATTGGTGATGAGGAGAGCACTATTTCAAGCAAAGACAAATGAGGAACCACCGCAAAGGAAGAGCTTGTTCAAAACAAGAAGCAAATCACTTGAGGTAAGTGTTGTAAAGTTGTGATTGATAGTGGTAGTTCTGATAGCCTAGTTTCAGAAGAGATGGTGACTAAGATGAAGTTGGAAAGATTGAAACACCCTAAGCCATATCAGATAGCATGGATTTAGGATGATCATAAGATATTGGTGAGTGAATAATGCTTGGTGAATTTTCATATTGGATCTTATCATGATGAAGTCTTGTGTGATATTATGCCTATGGATGTATGTCATATCTTGTTGGGTAGACCTTGGTAGTATGATAGAAAAGATATACATGATGGGAGAAAGAATACTTATACTATAACATCAAATGGAAAGAGAATTAGTTTGATTCCTCTGGAGGATGATCCTAAAGATGTAGTATGTGGGAATGCTAGAATTTGCTTAGTAGATGGAAGAAAATTTTTGGATGGTTTGAGACACGAGAATATGTGTTATGCCTTGATTCCTAAGAAGCTTGAAGCATTGAAGAAAGAAACTAAACCCGAGGAGATAAAGGAATTGCTGACAGAGTATGATGATATCATATCAGATAATGTACCTGATGGATTGCCACCTATAAGGAGTATCAGTCATCACATGGATCTTATACTAGGAGCAAGTTTGCCTAACAAAGCAACACACCGGATGACACTAGAAGAGAATGAAGAATTGAATAGATAGGTACAAGAATTGTTGAGGAAAGGTTTGATCAAAGAAAGCTTGAGTCCTTGTATAGTACCTACAGTGTTAGCATTGAAGAAGGATGGAGAATGGAGAATGTGTATTGATTCTAGAGCAATAAACAAGATCACAGTTAAGTATAGATTGCCTTTACCTAGGATGGATGATATCATGGATTGTTTGAGTGGAGAAAAATATTTCACAAAGATAGACTTGAAGAGTGGATACCATTAGATCAGAATTAGAGAAGGTGATGAATGGAAGACTGCTTTTAAGACAAATGAAGGATTGTATGAGTGGTTAGTAATGCCCTTTGGATTAAAAAATGCACTGAGTACTTTCATGAGGTTGATGAACAAAGTCTTGAAGAAATTCTTGGGTAAGTTTGTGACTCTATACTTGGATGATATTTTGATTTTTAGTAAGACAAAAGAGGAACATTTGTGGCATATTAGACAAGTTTTGCAGAGACTAAGAGAAGAGAAATTGTTGATAAACATCAAGAAGTCTAGTTTCATGAAAGAAGAGCTAGTATATTTGGGATTTGTGATTTCTACAAAAGGATTGAAGATGGACCATGAGAAAGTGAGAGCAATTGTTGAATGGCCTACACTAGAGAGCACTGGAGAAGTTAGATCATTTCGTGGATTGGCTAGTTTCTACTAGAAGTTCATCAAAAAATTTAGTTCAGTTTGTAACCCTATGACAGAGATAATGAGAGGTGACAAAAAAGATTTAAGTGGACATATAGAGTAGATAAAAGTTTTGAGTTGTTGAAGTAGAAAGTGACAGAGAAACCTTTTTTGGCATTACTAGATTTCAATAAAGTATTTCAAGTTAATTGTGATGCAAGTGGAAATGTGATTGGAGCAGTGTTAAGTCAGGAAAGTAGACCTGTAGCTTATTTTAGTGAGAATTTGAATGATGCAAGGAGAAGATATTCAGTTTATGATCAAGAGTTCTATGCTATAATTCAAGCCTTAAAGAAGTGGAGACATTACTTGTTGCCTAAGGAGTTTGTGTTGTATACAGATCATCAAGCTTTGTAGTATTTGAGTAGTCAAGGTAAGTTGAATCAGAGACATATGAGGTGGTAGAGTTCATGCAAAGTTATACTTTTGTGTTGAAACATAGGAGTGGAACATCAAACAAAGTTGTTGATGCCTTGAATAGAAGAAGAAACTTGTTGACAGAGATGAGAGTTGAGGTGTTGGGTTTTGATGAATTGAAGAACATGTATGAGGGAGACACTGATTTTGTAGAACCTTGGAAGGCATGTAGAGATCCTATTGTGATAGCTAGGAGTAAGTGGCTGGACTATTTCATTCAAGAATATATGTTGTTCAAAGGAAGTCAGTTGTGCATACCTAGAAGTTCAATGAGAGATAATTTGATCAAGGAAAAGCATAGTGGTAGATTAGCAGGACATTTTGGCATTGATAAGACAGTGGCTTTGGTGAGTGAAAATTATATTTGGCCTCAAATACATAAGGATGTTCAGAGATTTGTGCAGAGTTGTAGGGTTTGTCAAGTTGCAAAAGGGAGTAGTCAGAATACTGGATTGTATAAACCTTTGACAGTATCTAAGACACAGAGAGGACATGATTCAATATTTGTAGTGGTTGACAGATTTTCAAAGATGGCTCATTTCATACCTTGTAAGAAGACAACTAATGCAGTGCATGTAGTTGACCTATTTTTCAAGGAGATTGTGAGATTACATGGATTACCTAAGAGTATAGTTTCAGACAGAGACACAAAGTTTGTTGGATACTTTTGGAGGACACTTTGGAAGAAGATGAAGACATATTTGAAGTTTAGTTTGACTTTTCATCCACAGACAGATGGACAGATAGAGGTAGTAAATAGGAGTTTAAGAAATTTGTTGAGATGTTTGGTTGGAGAAAAGATAGGAAGTTGGGATTTGATTCTTTCACAAGCAGAGTTTGCATACAATAATTCAGTGAACAAGAGCACTAGAAGAACACCTTTTGAGATTGTTACCAGAGTCAACCCTAGAGGAGTTGCAGAATTAAGAGACATTAATAAGGCAGAAAAGAGGAGTGCAGAAGCAGAAGAATTTGTAGATCATATGAAGACAGTGCATAATCAAGTGAAGAAGCATTTGGTGAATATGAACAGTAAGTACAAAGAGAAGGCTGATGAGAAGCAATGACATAAGGAATTTGAAGTTGGAGATGAAGTAATGGTGTACTTGAGAAAAGAAAGATTTCCAGTTGGGACATATAACAAGTTGAAGATGAAGAAGTTTGGACCTTGTAGGATACTTAGGAAATTTGATTCAAGAAATGCATATGAAGTGAAATTACTGGAGACATTGGGTATATCACCTATTTTCAACATTGCAGACCTTTATCAGTATCAGCATGGAAGAAGACTTGAAGAAGTAGTTACCACAACAAGCACCAGAGCAGATTGAAGACATTTTGGACAACAGAGTTTGACGTGGCACTAGAGGAAGACAATACAAAGAATATCTTGTGAGGTGGAAAGGAAGACTGGAAGAAGATTCATCATGGATTTCTTATGCTAAGGTGGACTGTCTTGGTTCTCCCCTAGCCCCAGCAAAGTGAGGGACTCACTTTTTCAATAAACTCAAATGTCTAATGGAGGAGCATCCTTGGTTCAAGAGAATCTTGCATCAACCAAAAACATTTTCATTTCAATTTGTTTGTAGTTTAGTTTGTTTCTTTTCATTTCCCAGTTTAGTTTAGGCAATTCAGTCAGAAGCACTTCCTGCTTTGGTCTAGCATTTCTCCACAATTGCATTTCATATCCTATGGAGTTGGATTTAGCATCTACATTCATTCATTTACATCTTATCCATAATTCAGAGATTCGCACTTCAATACTGGAAAGATATCGCTATCAAAAGTTGACTATTTCTTAGAGCAGAGCATCTTGATATTCACGGGCAACCAGTTGAAGGAGAAACTTGCAGAAGCATTTCCTAATCTTTGGAGCCTAATGACACATCATTCAACGATCTTTGGTTCATGGCCAACCTTCCTCGAAGATCCACATTTCATTCCATTCATTTTCTGGAAGTGTTCTATGCATTTAGGTCTGACCTATCTGTGTACACAAGTTACATCTCTTCTTTAGAATTTGTGATCTTCCTTGGCTAATGTAGAGGAATCTAATGGTCTGAAGATGATATATATTGATGTAATAGATCCTTAGGAAAGCAATTCATAGGTTACTAAGTTCATAGTCTAGATTTTGTGCAAAGGAGCTTCAATCCTTTATCTTGTGCATGTATATGATCAGGCCTGTGAGCCCTAATTGTAAGCCCTCATGTTGCCAACCAATCTCTATTTGAATTCTATAATATACTGAATTATTGAATCTGCATTTGTTCTATTTCTTTGAAGTTGTTTCTGTTGTGTTTACTCTTGCTGCATGGTCCAGATAATTCATTATGTGAACCCTCCTACCATGACTACACTACAATCCCACACAATCATATAGTGTCCAGATTATCATCTCATGCATATTGAATCTATTGAGCACTTTGAGAATATTATCTATCATCATGGCAGCTTTGACAGCTATGGTTGTTCACTATTGAGAAGCAATCCACACTTCAACCAAGGAATGAATATAATCTAGGTGACATTATTCTTTGATTTGCTTTCATTTCGTGTCATTTAGATGGATTCTTTGAAGGTGGTAGGATTGGGTTTTGATTGTAATGCTTGATCTTATTAACCTGATTTTTCCTACTAACATAATAATTTTTTAAATAAATCTTAGAATTTGTGTGTAATGAAAACACAACCATTTTGATGGGACATCAACTTTTATCTTAACTAATTATCTAAAATAGGGGAAAAAAAATATATCATATTGACATGGAATCTCTCCTCTAGTGCATCATATTTTTTCAATTTTTTTAATAAACTTTACTATTTTTTCTTGAGAGGACAATCAACATTATATTTTGCTGTTGATGACCTACTCTTAGAAAAAATAAAATATAAAATATAAACACCAATTGAAATGTTTAAAAATTTATATTTTACAAAGTAGACTTATAGATCTACAAAAGGGTATTTTTAGATTCTTTTAAAATTATTATTTGCACGAGTAGGAGTTGTTAGAACATCAAGTTTTTCAAATAATTTCAATTGTTTGATAAATTAGCCCCAAAGTGATGCTACATATGTTTTTAGTGGATGGATCTAGTTGGAAATGTTGTGGACTAGATCTAATTTAGCTAGAATGAATCTAGATAGAACATATGTTTCACCAAAATTGAATTTTAGTTGGAAATACATAAATTCATTTATGCTGATAAGTTGGCATGAAGTGTGAGACAACTTTGAACTTTTCTCGACTATATATTTTTCTTAGGTTGAGGAAGTGAGAGCTCAGGTCCATAACCTTAACCCTTTTGAGATAAATAGCTATACTCTCTAGATACTATGTGTCCCAATAAATTCCCATGTAGATCACTAAAAATACACTTCTTGGGATTCAAGGAAATCCCAAATTGCTGACATCTTTGAAATACCTTCTCCAAGTGGTCAAAAGGATCTTCCTTCCTATTTGAAAAAATAGTCAAATCATCAATGTAAATTAGTATGATTTCATTGATTAGGTTCTTTAAGGGGATATATTGCCTTTGAAATGTGGCCTCTACATTATAAAGGCTGAAAGACATTTTTTGATTGGAAAAAGAGCCACATTTAGTAGTGAATGTTGTTTTGTGTTGATCTTCTTTTTTCACTAGTATTTGATTGAAGCTAAGGAAACCATCTAACCTTGAAAATCTATCTAATCCTACAACTATCTACAAAAGTTGTTCCATTGAGAGTAGATGATAGTGACCTTTGAGAGAATCTCTATTTAGATCCCTAAAATCTGCACAGCCAAATCTCTCCATTCTTTTTTCTAACATGGACAAGAATAGAAACCCAAATTGAATGTTTAATGGGATATATGATTTTTGAATTGACTAGGTTCATTCATTCTTTCTTCATGATTGACCCAATTCTTGGGTTTATTGGTCTTTACTTCTATCTTACTGGCTTAAATTCAAGCCAAAGCACAATTGTATACTACATAATATCTTTTCTATAACATTTCCACCCCTCATAGTCTTAGGCCATGACCTAGTCATATGTGCTTTACTACTTTGCCAAGGGAGAATTCAATATCTCTGTATTCTTTCTTGGTTACCAATATCTTTCTCTTATCTCTAAAAAAATTATTAGGACTAAACATACTCTACAAGGTGATCATTCCCATAGGCAATTTATTGCTTTTAATTGGAGAATCTAATCTCCACATGCCTCTTCGACTTTAGGTGCTAATTCTTCCATAAGTTCATTAAATTGCTAGATAAGTGACCCTAGACACCTGTTTTAAACATAGACATGCTAAGTAAAGCACCGAGACTCCTAATCCTGGCATGTGTAAAAAATAGAAAAGCACAAAAGACAGAAGACTAAAAATATCCCTATCCTTAAGTGAGTTTAATATACACTAACACCTACTAGCAATTTTGATGGTTATGAAATTAGTTGGGAGGCTTATAGCCTTGGTTATTTTGAAAATAGGGCCTAGGATGAGGAGCATCTTATTGCCTTTTGAGGGCATTGAGCTCATTGGTCATAGTCCTAATAAGGCCTTTTATTTCTTCTATCTCTTTAGTTGTTTGACAAACAACTTGAGGGTATTTAGGAGGGGCAATACTGGCATGGGGGATTTGATTAAGAGGGGAATAAATATCGACAAAGATTGGTACTGCAAGCCTAGAAACAGTTTTCCTACTTGAATCAAACTATTTCCTACCCTTATAGCTATATCATAATCTCTAGACAAATCAGAGCCACCCATTGACATGAACTATAGGTTTGTACTAGAAAGAGTTTGAAATGAATTAACAATGATCTGACTTTTTAGATGGAGATTGGTAAGTGGATAATTATGAAGTATATTAAGAGATACTAAATTATCTAGACAATTAATGTTGCATGGTGGTAAGTTTCATGACTTATTAAATAATATTATCATATGTAAAAAATGAATGTATTAGATAGTCTCTTGTCCTCTCAAAGAAACATTGTTATGGAAATACATATTTGTACAAAAAAATTTGAAATGAATTAATAATGATGGGTCCTTTTATTTGGAAATTGGTAAGTAGATAATATTGGAAAAAGGCTTTCAATATCACCAACCGGGAAAAAGGCTTTCTGAAACCGGAGAAAATTGCGAAGTTTCGACTGAAACCCTAGTTGCTTGAAACATCGTTGGTTTTTTCATGCGGCTGAAGACAGCGGCAAGGCAATCTGGAGGTATTAACTACCCAGATTTGGGCCGTGACGATAGGGATAAAGACAATCCTCAGGTTCTGGAAGGGTTTCATGAAAACCAAAACATGGAGGGAACTGGCAAGTTGAATGGTGAGAGTGAGTTATCGGGCAGAAAGGTTGAAGTTCTCAACAACAGCTGCAGAGAAGAGGTTATTGACAAGACTGGCATTCAAGTGGATAAAGGCGGCATTATGCAAGAAGACCAATCCAGCGTTGAAGCAGGTAAAACCTTAGAATTTCTACTTCCAGATGAAGTTATTGAGGTTATTACTGAATGCCAAAGTCGCTCTGTTATTTTATTCTTCTTAAGGGGTGTCCCTTCTAAATTGGATTTTTATCGATGGGCCAGAATGAATTGGGAAAACAGGGGATGGGAAATTGAATCCTTAAGAGGGATAGGGAAAGGATATGTATCTTGTACCTTTAAGTTAGCAGAGCATGCTCAAGCAGTGCTTCAGTATGGTACTTGGGTTATTTGCAGACAAATCTGTTATATGTAGGCTTGGAGTTTTGACTTCCATCCTGAAGGGCCTTCCAGATCCAGATATTCTATGTGGATTGAATTACCATTTCTGAATTTAGCCTTTAGACCATTTCTTAAAGATATTATGTCTCAGCTAGGGAAAGTCCTCTGGTGCAAACTGAATACTGATAAGTTTGCTAGCCTACGAGTGCATCCTAGGGTTTGTGTGGAAGTGGACTTGAATAAATAGTTGCCTAAGAATATCAAGCTGATTGGTCCTAGTTTCGAGTGTGAACAATCTTTAGTATATTTAAATAAACCCAATGCTTGTTTTTATTGTCGGAAAGGTCATTTAATAAGAGATTGCCCTATCAAGAAAAGTAAATTTACTCCGCCTCCCCCGAGTTCTGCTCTAGTCTTTCAAGGATCTCCGTCACCTTTTTAGCCCTTGTCTAGCCATAAGGATCAGTCTAATCTAGTCAAATCTTCTGTTGCTTCCCTGACTAGTCAAACAGATCAGCCAATGGTAGACCCTCCATCCAATATTGTTTCATCTTTCAAAGATGCAGTTATGATTGATGACTGGAGAGTGGTTAGGAAACGTAAGGAACCTTTTGGCTCTTCTAACTCCTTGGTTGCTCATTCTTCTTCCCATGCCAAACTTCATCTTCCTCTTCTATCTCTCAGGTTTAGAATGTAAATAAATCCGTTTCTCCCTATTCTTCTACTCCCCAGGATCAGTACCCTCGTAAACCTATCTCTCCCCCATCATCTCCCTGTCATAGGTCCAGGTCCCCCTCAATTGTTGCTAGAGATATTTATAACAAAGAACAACATATTCCTCTTTCTAATCAGTTTGATGTGTTGCCTCAAGAAGATGACCCTACTATTTCATCCTTGACATGAAGTGCAGTGTTCTCTCTTGGAATGTCAGAGGGTTTTCTCTCCCTCACCGGAAGTTTAAAGTTAAGGATGTTATTATCAAATGGAAGCCTGATATTTTGTTTTTGCAAGAAGTGAAAGTTAGTGGTAGTTGGCTTGAGGCATCACTATTTCATGTATGGAGAGATGTTGTTTTTCTACATACATCTCATAGTGATGGCAGAGGAGGTGCTGTTTTGGGAATTGCTCCATGGATCGCAAAGCACATTATTGATAAAGGGGAGGATCCTTCACATAATTGTGTTTGGGCCCTTACCTTTATCAATGGTTTGCCTATTGGTTTCTGTTCTGTGTATGCATCTAATAATGCTAAAGAACGTAATCTTCTTTGGGATTGGATGTCCAATCATTTACCCAATGCTGACTGGGTTTTAGGCGATGATTTCAATATGGTAGAGCATCATAATGATTGTAGCTGGTTTAATCAGTATAAACTCAACAATGAGGAATTTGATAAATGGTTATTTTGTCGCAACTCCTTGGGTATTATAGATCCCATCTTTGACAAGTTTTCTTCTCATGCTAATTGCTGGTACACTTGGTCCAACTGTAGATTAGGGGGTGAGAGGAAATTAAGTAGACTTGACAGATTTTACTTATCCCCTAATCTGTAGTTGGTCCCAGCTGTTTTGGGCAATTTGGTACAAGTGGATTACTCCACAACTTTTTCAGATCACTATCCAATTTTTTGTGCCTTTTTCGCTTCTCCAATGCCTAATATTAAGCATGCTCTCCCTTATAAGTTGAATACTTCTCATCTCAAAAATTCTGAATGTATGGCTGCTCTGAAAGGTATCTGGGATACTATCCCCAAGCCTCAAGAGGGGGGGAATCTTGGATTGAATGGTGGTGTTCTACTATTTCTCAATGTACCTTATTTTTACGTGCTTTTGGTAAGAGAATGGCCTGGAAGCGTAGGCACAAAGAAAAAATGTTAAAAGAGAAATTGGAACATGCAAGAAAATAGCTAAATATAGACCCTAGCAACATTAAGATTCAAGCTGCTATTGCTGAGATTGAGACGCAGTTGCGCAATCTTGATTGTTATAGAGGTATGGGGGCTAAAATCATAGCTCGCCTTCATTGGATTAAAGAAGGTAACAAAGGCTCTAAATTCTTCTTTAATTATTTAAATTACAAACATAAAAAGGAAAGGATTAATGCAATTAAAGATGATCAGGATTCTTTACATACTGATTCTAATGAGATCAGCTTGATATTTCAAAAGTTTTATGCTAATCTCTTCAGTGAGGATCAACATTGGGATGATGTTCAGCACATTTTGGAAGATATTGTCAAAGACTGTATTCCTAATCGAATCGATCCTGGCTATAGTTAGTTTTTGGACTGGATGCTTTCTCTAGATGATCTTGAGCATGCTTTGTTCTCTATGGCCTTGAACAAAAGTCTAGGTTCTGATGGGCTTCCAGTGGAATTTTATCAAGCTATGTGGCCCCATATTAAAGATGATTTCTACTGCCTTTACTTGGAGGCTTTTAGCAAAGGTTCTTTGGGTTCTATTATTAATAGAGGAGTTATCAAGTTTTTACCTAAAGGCATAAATGAAGACTCTATTTCTGGTTGGCGACCGATTACTTTACTAAATACCTCTTATAAAATTATTGCTAAAGCTTTGGCTCAGCGTATTAAACCCGTGGTTCAAGGCATAGTAAGGCCTGAACAAATTAGTTTTTTGGGGGGCAGATTTATTCTTGATAATCTACTTCTTGCCTGGGAGGTGAGTGAATGGGCTCAGCAGACGAGTCAAAATGCTTTAGTGGTCAAGCTTGATTTTGACAAAGCATATGATAGAATGCGTTGGAGCTTTATCCTGAAAATGCTTCAATGGCTTGGTTTTGGTCCTAAAATATGTGAGGATGTTCGAATGCTGTTTAAGGATGCTAATGCTCAATTAATTGTTAATGATCATTTGTAAGATCCTTTTGTTCTACAATGCTCTATCTGACAAGGTTGTCCACTTGCTCCTTTTTTATATGTTCTTACAACTGATGCTTTGGGTTATTTATTGTAAAAGGCCAACCATTTAAATCTCATATCAGGCATTTCTATTCCACATGAAGCTAGCGTGATCAACTCTCACTTTGCTGATAACAGCATGCTTTTTTTGCAAAATTCAGAAACTGAAATTAAGAATACTCTTGACATATTGAATCTTTATTGTTCGGTATCTAGCTCCCAATTAGCTCATGAAAAAATAGAGTTTTTAATGATTCAAACCAGTCCTGTACCCCAATGGATTCCTAGGGAATGGAAGAAAATTAAACATGGTGAGATAACAAGATATTTAGGCATCCCTTTTAGTTTTGGTGTCTCTCTCCATGAGATGTGGAAATGGTTTCTTAATAAACTCAAGAATAAACTTTTCAACGGGGGCAATAAGTTTTTATCATTGGCTGGTAGAATTCAGGTAGTTAACAAAGTTTTCCTTGCATCTCATGTCTATTTTTCTTCATGTTGGATGCCTTCAAGCAAAGGGTATGAGGATTTAAATAGGCTCTATCATCAATTTATTTGGTCCAAATGGGATGGTAGTTCGGGTTTTAAGTATACTTCTTGGTCTCATTGTATTCAGCCAAGGAAGAAAGGAGGATTGGGTGTGATTGATCCTAAAACTCAAGGGATATGTTTAGCGGCAAAATGGATTGTGAGAGTTGTTGAAGGTGAAGAGCCATGGAAAATCTTGGTAAGGCACAAATTGAAATCTTCTTCTGTTAAAAGTAAAATGGCAGGAGCTTGGCTGGTTAGATAAAATTCTTCTTGCGCCTTTCTTTACAATTAAGGCATCTCCAGCTTTACAATCCATTTGGAGGGCGTGGCAGAAGGTTTGTCATTTCCTTAAGTGGAAGGAAGCATCTTTACAACACGGTTTTAGTTTTGCCATCTCATCTATCTGGTGGAATAGACATGTTCAGTACCATGGCCAACCTTTGGTTGTAACCTTTCCCAAACAGGGCTATTTGTTATTCAAAAAGGGAGTTTGTCAATTTAGTGACCTTTGGGATTTCAATTCTTTGAGTTGGTCTTCGTGGGTTCTTACTATGGAATGTTTTACCCTTGACAAGAAGCTTGAAGGGTTTCTTATTTTTGTTTAATCTCTAGTTTTAGTAGAATTTCTAATGAAAATGTGCACCCCTGTTCAGTGTAGTTTTTTCAAGTACTGGTGTTGGTTTGCTTCTGGTCATTTTAGCCAATTCCCCTTAAAGAAAATTTATCTCTCTCTTCTTCCTCGTATGGAACTTAATCCACGACTGAACCAAAAGTGGAAGTACAAACTTAAGAACAAATCTTGGGTTAAGTTAAGTGCTCAAATCTGGAAAACTAAAGCTGATGAGGATGCAAAAATTTTGGCATGGAAGATTTTACATTATAAGTTACCAGTGGAAGATAGGTTGAAATGCATCTCAGTTCAACCTGTTAAATGTCCCTTCTGTGCCTATAAAGAGACATTGAAGCATATTTTTTGGGATTGTATGTTTGCTAAAAAGCAATGGGCTACTATTTTTAAAAATTTGCCTGCTATCTTTGGCCATCATTTAAAATGGAAGGAAGCTTTATTGGGTTTTGGTTTATTTAATAATATGATAGTTGATTCTATCAGACAAGGTATTTTATTTCATTTATGGAAAATCAGGTGTTTGGTAGTATTCTCAAATGCTAACTTTCATTCAGAAACAGTGATTCTACGGCTTTACTCTGACATCATTTTGCGAACTGCGTCTTTGTTTTCACTTTTGCAGAGGTTCTCGAAGAAGAATGTGACATTTGTTCATCATCTTGAGCATTAAATCTCAAATTTTACAACTTGCTAATGATCGGGCATTGAACATGAAGCATTTGGAAGGTTTTCTGAGATGGCCTGATGAATTTTGGTGCTCTCCTTCCCAGTCTACAGTTTGAGGCAGCTCTGGCTTCAACAATGTTTGCTTCATGTCTACATGATGGTTGTGATCGGGTGCAGTGGATTGTGGTTTGCTTCATGTCAATGTGACTAGTGCAGTAGTTTTGTGCTACTGATTTTGATCAGCATATAGAGGTGTTTTGTCCTATAAGTGTTTGGTCTACTTTTGAGTTGTTGGGTAGTGATGGCTAGGTGCATGTCCTGCTATGTACTCATGAATAGTTTTTCTTTCATATCTCAGTTTTTGTCTTTATGGTGGCAGCTATGCTGTACATATTTGTGTACTATATTTGTAGTGTTGTATATATATATGTGTATTGTATTTGTAATGTTGTCTTTGATGAACTATTTAACAATCTCCTGTGGACTGTTTCATTGTAAAATTTGCATTCATCCAATACCAAAAAAAAAAAGTGGATAATATTTAAGTAGGAAATGAGAACATATCTATTTTGTAACAAGGGAGTGATGAAGACATAATGACATCTATTATGAAGTGAGAAGTCTACAATGACATCATAAGGATTAATGAAATTATAAGGATTATTGAAATTTACCTTTTTTTTTGGGTGTCGGTGCATCTTGATTAAAATGTTAAATGTTTTGTCTAACCTCCTTCGAGATAAGGTAGTTAGATTGTCCATGTTACTTTTTACTCCTAACCCATAAACTGTTTGACTGATTTCGTCAGCATCATTAAAATCTTTCTTTCTTTCATTCATTCGTTGATCATGCACAAGTTTGTCCGTGTTGTTTTTTTTTTTAATTTTCTTCCTTGCATTTTTATTCTCTTGGCAATTCCTTTCTATGCTACTTATTTCGAAATATGCAAATATATTCTGACATCCTCGAAAATTGATTAACATGTATTTAATACTCTAAAAGAGCTCGCCAAACAAGATCAAAATTAAGGTATTTTATATTAATCCAGAAAATACATGTGTATAAACAGAGAGAGCACACAGTGCGCCCCAATTTAGGTCACTTTCTGTTTGTGAGCTGCATTCAAAGAGCGTTCATCTTGTTTTCACTTGGAATTCCATTTCCTTGGGCAATGTCATTGGTGCGAGGGTAACTCATTTCCATTTCCATTTTGCTTTCACCCACTTGCTTTCCCTCTGATGTTGATTTCTTGCCAACACTCTTCCACTCTTTATAAATGGCATACAAAATCAACTGCATCGTGTTAATTTTAAATGTAGCTTGGATAGGTGTTCTAGTCTCGAGTGGTGATTACGAGGCTGGAAACACAGCCGGAATATTTTTCTCTATACCTAGAAAATTGATTTCTCGAGAGATTTCTAGATATTAGGGTTTGTTAGAGTCTAATTAATCCTAGCCATTGATTGAGATTAAATCATGGCCATTGGTTTTCAATGAGAGGATTATATAAGAGGATCAATAGGCATTTAGAGAACATAGATCTGAGAAGTATTTGCAGTGATAGCAAATAAACAAATTTGTAGCAATAGCAAATTAATTTGCAGTGAGAGCAAGGACGCAGTGATAGCGTTGGATATAGCAGTAGTGGAATTTCTGCAGGATAAATTGGGAGAAGAATTTTCGGAGGAGAACATTGCCAGAGCTCTGCCAGTAAGAGGCAAGCAGTTTATGTATCTCTTGATTTGATTTAATAAATTCCTCATCTGCAGTACTAGTTTTCCCTTCGGGGTTTTCCTAGGGACAATTTGTCCAAAACTGTTGTGTCCAGTTTGCATATTTTATTTTTCTGTCTCCGTGATTTTTCGTGAAGTTGCGGCTATATTATTTTCAATATTTGCTGTGAATTAATTTTTTGCAATAAAATAATCTATTTATGATAGGAGATTAATAATCAATAGCTAAATAGATTTTTCACATGGTATCAGAGTGGATCTGAGGGCAGAACAGGCACAGGGAGAAAGGAAAACTAATAAAAAAATCTAGGGTTTATAAAACCTAGTTTGACCTCTTCAAAATTGTTATTTTCTTTTGAGATGGCCTCAGCAGGTTTAAGAGATCAGGACAGATTGGATGGAGCCTCAAATTTTGGTGTCTGGAAAGCTAGAATTTCTTTATTGCTGGAAGAGAATGGTATCAAGGATTATGTGACCACTGTTGTACCTGTACCTACAGATGCAACACAGCTCTTAGCATATAAGAAGGAATATGTCAAGGCAAGGAGGCTGATTCTTGACGGTGTTAAGGATCATATTGTTCCGCATATTGCAGAGTTAGATACAGCAAAGATGATGTGGGAATGCCATTATGAATTTGTACCAGAATGCTACCCTTAATTGAAAGCTAATTCTCAGAGAAAAGTTAAGGAATACCTGGATGAATAAGGGAGAAGATGTCACAAGTTATCTCACCAGGCTTAGACTTGTCAAGGATGAATTGGTAGCTGTTGGAGACAAACCAAAGGATGATGAGCTAGTACGAATAGCCCTGAATGGGTTTTCTAAGCAGTGGGATGTCTTTGTTCAAGTTATTAATGGATGAGACACTTTACCAAGTTGGGATCGACTATGGAGTGACTTCACTCAAGAGGAGCTTAGACTAAGTCTTGTCAGTGGAACCAGCAGTAATAGTCAGAAAAGTGAGGTGGAACAGGAAAACGTTGCCCTAGCAGGAAAAGGGAAAGCGAAGAAGGGGTCTGGCAAAGGATCAAATCTAAAAAGTGAGAAGAAGAAGGACTTGTCTAAGGTCAAATGCTATGGCTGTCACGAGTTCGGCCACTATGTCAGCGATTGCCCACAAAGGAAGAAAAATGAAAAGAAAGACAAGAAGCAGACAGCAGCTTCAGCAAGTGTAGATGAGCTTTTTAGTAGAATAGAAGATGAGTTTGCACTCATAGCTTGCCTAACTAGCTCAACCTCACAGGGTGTTTGGTATATAGACAGTGGGGCATCATTTCATATGACAGGAGTTAGAGAGTACTTCTCTAGCTACAAGGAGGAGGACATCAGATTCCAGATTCAGATGGGGAACAAGTCCAAGTGCGATCCAGTTGGGAGAGGGACTGTTCTATTTCAGAGGGAGAATGGCAAGCCTATTTCCATTCATGATGTGTTGTATGTGCCAGGCTTGGGCATGAATCTAATTTCTGTATCTGTCCTTCAGGATAAAGGCTATAATGTACTCTTTAGAGGGGCGCATGTTTTAATCAAGCATAAGGATTGGAAATCACCCATAGCTATTGGAGTTAGGAGCGGCCGACTTTATAGGTTGCAGTTTGATATTCCTAAGGCACTAGTGAGCAGCAGTAATCCTAGAGATCAAGGAGAGCTATGGCATAGGAGGATGGGCCATATACATCATGGAGCACTTAAATTGCTTCATGAGACAGTGACAGGTGTTCCAGAGGTGAGCACAGAGCATGATGATGTATGTAAGGGATGTGTATTGGGGAAGTTTGTGAAAGTAGCTTTTCCAAGGAGTGACACCAAATCAAAGGGGGTTCTTGATCTAGTACATTCAGATATATGTGGACCAATGTCAATAAAGTCTCTCAGAGGATATGAGTACTTTGTTACTTTTATTGATGATTTCTCCAGGAAGACCTAGATATACTTCTTGAAGACCAAGGCTGAGGTCTTCAGTCACTTCCAGGAGTTTAAAGCTCTTGTGGAGAATTTGACAAGCAGGAAGGTAAAGGTTCTTCGGTCAGACAATGGAGGTGAGTACAAAGGGAAAGAGTTCCAGGAGTTCTGTACCACGGAAGGAATCAAGAGAGAGTGGACCATTCCTTACAACCCGCAGTAGAATGGAGTTGCTGAGAGGAAGAATCATTCTATATCAGAGGTAGCAAGGGCTATGTTGTATGACCAAGATATGCCACGTTACTTATGGGCAGAGGCATGCAGTACAGTAGTATACATACAAAATAGGGTTCCACATAAGGTATTGGGCAAGATGACACCAGAGGAAGCATTCTTAGGGAAGAAGCCAGATGTCAGTCACTTCAGGATATTTGGGAGTTTGGCGTTTTGTCACATTCCAGGGCCTACACATTCCAAGTTAGATCAGACTGCAGAGAGAGGGTACTTTGTGGGGTATAGTGAAACCTCAAAGGCATATTAGATATTTATTCTAGGGACCAGGAGGATTATAGTCAGACGTGATGTCAAATTCATGGAGGACAAGGCATATAAGAGGTCCAGAGATTTGCCAGCAGATGATCAGAATGAGCAGCTAATAGAAGCTCCAAGGATTGTTCAACCAGAACAGGGGCAGCGAAGCACAAGTACAGTTACTAGTACAAGCATAGGCTTAGGTGCTGAGAGTTCGCAGAATATGGAGCAACAGATACAACAAATCCAAGAGATGCATCAAGAAGATATGGAGTTTGATATTTCATCCTCTATAGTTGACAGGAGGAACCGTGAGGTTCAACAGACACATAGGGATACTCAGGAGTTTGTGGGAGCTCCTAGGACGAGTAGTAGACAGCAGAAACAACCAGCTAGGTATAATGACTATGTGGCATTGGTTAGTCAGTTGGTAGATAGCGAGCCTTCCAGCTATCAGGAGGCTGCACGGCAACAAGTGTGGCAAGATGCGATGGTTGAAGAATATACCTCAATAATACAGAACGATGTGTGGGAGGTTGTGCCTAGACCGACAGATAGGGCAATGGTTGGATCACGCTGGATCTATAAGATTAAACATGGTGCAGATGGTAGCATCGAGAAATACAAGGCAAGGTTCATGGCCAAGGGGTTCTCTCAAAAGGAAAGAATAGACTATGAGGAGACATTCACTCCAGTGGCCAGGTATACTTCTATACGAGCCATAATCTCACTTTCAAATGGATGTCAAAACAGCATTTCTTAATGGTGAATTGTTAGAGGAGGTATACATAGAACAACCAGAGGGCTTTGTAGCACACAGCAGCGAAACCCACGTGTGCAGATTGAAGAGAGCTTTGTATGGACTCAAGCAAGCTCCCAGGGCATGGTATAAGTGCATTGATAAATACTTGCAGGGAATAGGCTTTGTGAAGAGTGAGGCAGATGCTAACGTCTACTACTTGGTGGTTGGGGGTGAAGTTTTCATTCTTGTTCTATATGTGGACGACTTATTTTTAATAGGTTCACTGGGCCTCATAGAGGAGTGCAAGAGGGACCTTGTAGTAGAGTTCGAGATGAAGGATTTGGGGTTTATGCACTACTTTCTAGGCATGGAAGTGTGGCAGACAGATGGAGAGATTTTCCTTGGACAAGGGAAATACTGCATTAAAATCTTGAAGAGGTTTGAGATGCAAGATTGCAGAGCCATGTCTACACCTATGATCATGAATTGGAAGAAGGTAGATGCATCCAAGGAAAAGGACGTAGACCCCACCTTATACAGGATGTTGATTGGATCTCTCATGTATTTGGTCAACATTAGGCCAGATATATCCTTTGCAGTAAACTCTCTTAGTCAGTTCATGGTTGAGCCAAAGAGAGTGCATTAGACAACGGCAAAGCATGTGTTGCGGTATTTGCGTGGTACAATCGAGTATGGGATCAGATATGCTTGAGGTGATGCTATTAAGTTGATAGGCTATACTAATGCAGATTGGGCAGGTAGTGCAGTGGACAGGAAAAGCACTTTAGGGTGCTGCTTTAGTTTGGGATCAGGAGTTGTCTCTTGGTACAGTAGGAAGCAAAAGTCTGTGGCTCTGAGTTCTACAGAAGCAGAATACATAGCAGCTAGCATGGCAACGTGTGAGGCTATATGGCTTCGGAAGTTGCTGATAGCCTTGTTTGGTCAGAGGGTTGAGACTATTGTGATACACTGTGATAATCAGTGTTGCATCAGATTACCTGAGAATCCAGTGTTTCATGATAGGTCTAAGCATATAGACATCAGGTATCATTTCATCAGGGATTGTGTACAGCGGAGGATTGTTCAGCTACAGTATACACCTACAGATCAGCAGGTAGCAGACATTTTGACAAAGGCATTGGGAAGGCAAAATTTATCTTCTTTAGAGATAAGTTGGGTGTTATGCAGAACACCTTCCTCGCTAAGAAGGAGTGTTAATTTTAAATGTAGCTTGGACAGGTGTTCTAGTCTCGGGTGGTGATTATGAGGCTGGAAACACAGCCGGAATATTTTTTTTCTATACCTAGAAAATTGATTTCTTGAGAGACTTCTAGATATTAGGGTTTGTTAGAGTCTAATTAATCCTAGCCATTGATTGAGATTAAATCATGGCCATTGGTTTTCAATGAGAGGATTATAAAAGAGAATCAATAGGCATTTGGAGAACATAGATCCGAGAAGTATTTGCAGTAATAGCAAATAAATAAATTTGCAGCAATAGCAAATTAATTTGCAGTGAGAGCAAGGACGCAGTGATAGCGTTGGATACAGCAGCAGTGGAATTTCTACAGGATAAATTGGGAGAAGAATTTTCGGAGGAGAACATTGCCGGAGCTCTGCCAGTAAGAGGCAAGCAGTTTATGTATCTCTTGATTTGATTTAATAAATTCTTCATCTGTAGTACTAGTTTTCTCTTCGGGGTTTTTCAGGAACAATTTGTCCAAAACTGTTGTGTCCAGTTTACATATTTTATTTTTTTGTCTCCATGATTTTTCGTGAAGTTGCGGCTGTATTATTTTCAATATTTGCTGTGAATTAATTTTCCGCAATAAAATAATCTATTTACGATAGGAGATTAATAATCAGTAGCTGCAATAGATTTTTCACACATCGCTCCCAGTACACTTCCAACTCCATTTGACACCTCTATAAAGTGGGTCCAACACATTAAATATTACGGATCACATGGAATGTGAGCCATTCGAATTACCACAAATATATCACTTACTGTTACAAATATAGGTATCACTTACTGTTATGAATGGATCGCCGCCGGAAAGACCAAACACAAACCACGACGTGCCGCACAGAAATACAAATAAAGACAGATTGAAGGGCATATATTCTACGCTCTTCGTCTTAATCACTATCCTCTGCAAACACATTATTACCGTTTTAAAACAATTTAAATCTCTATAAAATGTTCCAAACTCTTATTAAAAATATGACACAGACGTATATCTGAACAGTCTCTCCAACCAATGCTATGATACACGTCAGATATTTGCAAGTTAAAAGTATTTGGGTGGATATCAACCAATTTTGTTACAAAGATAGTGTTACTGAATGCAGTAAGTACTTCACATTCATTTGAAAACAATTTAACTTTTTCACCGAGCATTCATGAACCATGTTTTTAAATCATATACTTTCTATTTTTTAAATTGTACAATAATTATTTGAAGCAAAAGTTTAAATGATGGTTAAGTACAGCCATCCACCATATGGGTTATCTTTATAAGTTAATACAAATATCTACCACTTTTAACATGAATGAAATGTAAAATAATTATTCATAAATAATGTTTAAATAAAGTAATAAATGAGTGGATTATCCCATTCCGTTCTATTTAAATATCATCAATTTCAATGATTAGTTAATAATAATTTTGCACCTCATCCACAACAAAAAGGTGTAAATATTTGTCTTAGCCAAAATTGACTTTTAATTGTTGAAGTGGATGATATTTTAAGAATAGCATACAACTATTCTAACATCAATGAAGAGGTTGTTGGAAATTAATTTCTCCCACAATCATGATTAGTTAAATGACAAAAAGACGAAAAAAAGAAACTAGAAAGTTTCTAAAGTTGCTAGAATGATGAGAGAGTTCTAGAAAGAAGGTTCTAGGTTAGAAAGTTCTAAAGGAAGTTTCCAAAAACAGATTGCTTCTAGATGAAGAATGGAAAAGCCTAAAAGGCATAGGCATGTACCAAAGCCCTCTATAAAAGAGGCATAATGTAATGCAATGAAAAATGAGTCAAGTGTGTCCAATGTATGTGAATGCAGCAGTATTCAGAGTATGTAATCATGTTTTGATTCAATGAGAAATATTGTGCAGCAGCACTGGTTTGAAGAATGTTTTATGTTTTCTGTGTTTATGTGTTTTTCTGTATAAGCATCTAGTGTCTTGTGGATGTTGAATCCACCACCAACAATAGAGGTTTTAAAAATAGATTTGTCTGCTTGGAATACATTCTATAGAGCTTGGAATGCATGTACCACTCTACTCAAACATCATCCATTTCAATGGCTAAACAATCAATCGCAATTTTACACCTACACCATCCCTTGACAAGAAATGAAATGTCTTACCATTATGGAAAGCGGAGATGCGTACATACAGATAGAGCAGATGGTAGCCGCTAAACCACATAACAACTTTCTTCCACTTCCGTGCAGTGCAAATACGGATACCAGAGCGATTATTCCAAACACCGTCAACACAATCACCAGAAACCCAAATATCTTCGCCTATTTCATCAAATCAATCTCAATAATCAACACCAACAAACTAAAGAAAATTATGGAATGTGATCCGGATATAAAAACCACTACACAGTTAAAAAGAATCCAGAAAGACTTACATCTTAAAAATTCATTCCCCAATGAGGATAAAACTGCGGCTTAATGAAAGCTTACCCTGTATTTCTTGTCTCGGACAAAGAAAAGAAAGACAATAACGTAGCACAATTCGATGACAACTCCGGTTCCATTGATTGTGCTCACAAGGATGTTGTTAGGCGACACAAATGGCAGACCATACCATGCAGACAGCAAGCAATTCATAAGCGTAGAAACATATGGAATCCCAGAAAACTGATCCGTTGATTTCAGCTTTAAAATCTTCCAGAACGTAATCCTGCAGCCAAAAACAACAAATAAACAAGAACAAGAATGAGTGATCTGCTTTGATGCCCTGAAAAGAGAAAAAAAAGGGTAACAACTAAAGCTTCACCATAACTTACAGGGGCACCAAAAACAGAATAAGTGCAGTGATATTTCCTACACAAGAAACGCACAAATAAATCAGAATCCAAATGGCCGGCGATCAGTTCCTAACCACATGAATGGAGATTAACATTGGAGAGTAAAGAGTATACAAACCGAAGATGCCGAATAAGAAATGCACATCAACCATTCTGACCGTGTTTTCTTCACTACTATATTTGCAGTTGAATAAATTTGAAATGTGAATTGTGAATGAGTGAGTGAGCCAAATTTATATAAATTATCATTGCAGAACATGAGCCTCTGCGAGGGCTCCACGTTTCTGCAGGACGGTGAGAAGACCGTCCAACATTTGGTTTATAACGTGGAAGAGGTGTGGTCGCTAATGACATGTCAATTGATTTGGATGAGTTTTGTTCTTAATATCTTCCGGCCATAATGCCACGTCTACAGAATGAATTATTTAGTCAAAGAGCAAATAAAAAGGAATTGAAATAACGGTGTATTTGCTGGAATGTCTGTCTTCCACGAAGGGAGTGTAGGAATCCACTAGAATCATATCTTTTGGTAGACGATTCCCGTCTCACCACGCAATACGACGTTTTTCTTTTGGTCCTGTGCCTAAAATCCTAGATTCCTGACACCAACCTCTTTTTCATTTTGTTTGGATAATATCTATCTCCATCATTAACTTTTCAATCGGATTCAGTTCGAATCAGGTATGAAGCCAAATAAGAGAAGAGCTGGAGACGGAGAACTCCACTCAAAACAAAGTGGGGAACCCGCACATTGTTTTCAACATTGGCCGAGTTTGGATATCTTGTTCAGGCAGTTTGTCGACCCAACCATAAAAAAAAATCGTGTTGTAAGAGCTAAATGTGGATGTTATGTCTTCAGATTTCGCGTCAATTGTTTGTTTATTTGTATGTATTTCGGCAATCGTGAATTCGTATGGATGATATTATAATCGATTTAAATGTTTTTCTCTCAACGTAACCAGTGCCACACGTCCTTTTGAAAAGGAAGATAATGTTTCCTTAAATCCTTTAAGTTGATTAAATAAATGCAATCAATATAATCACTCTAAAGTATCTTAAATACATTTATTTATTTAAAAAATGTTGAGAAATATGAGTTTTGAGTTATTTTATTTTATTTTAGATTTTGTTTTTTCATAAATAGGGTTTTTTTTTTTTTTTTAACCAGAAAAAGGTGGCGGAACACCATAGATTAAATAAAGTTTTTACATGAGTTCATAAATAGGTTTTTAGCTTGGTTCGAGCTCAAAGATATTGCTTACGAAGGATCTCTTTCCAATGGCTTTATCGTCGAGACCACTATTAGGGGGCCTCAGTCTCCAAGGCATTGTAACCTCATTCAAACCCGCCAGCTCAATAGCTCAATAGGGATCTCTTCCCGGTGGCTTTATCATCGAGACTAGTACTATTGGGGGGCCTCAATCCCTGAGGCATTATCACCTTGTTCAAACCCGCGAACTCAATAGCCCAGCAAAGGCCCACAACCTGCAAGCACAATAGCCCAATGAAGGCACACATCCTACAAGCACATTAGCCCAGCAAAGGCACGTGACTTGCGAGCTCAACAGCCCAACCGAGGTTTGAACCTTGGTGGTTGCCACAACAATGTTGTGACTTGACCACGACACTGTGCCCTTATCGGCTACTTTAGAACTATTTTATTTACTATATACACATTATGAATTATTTTATTTTATTTTACTTTCATATATAACTTTTACTTTTACTTTTGGAAAAGTCGGTAGTTTCTTTGGTTTGTTTACTTTGAAAAGTGTAGTAAATATTAAATGCTTATATGTTATTTTTTAATAGTTTCTTTTTTAGGCATTAATATATATTTTAAAATTTTGATGTCTTTATACTTAAAAAATAAATAATAATTTTTTTACTCAATGTTGGAAGTGGGTGGAGAAAATGTGTGAGCAGGTGGTCGACGGAGTTTCTTTTCAAGAAGATCTATGCAGTCACATCTTGGAATTTGTTGTGTCAGGTTAGGTCAAGGTTTCTTGCCACAAAATGGTTCTCCCTAGATATTCAACAGTGTGATTATGGGCCCTTGGATGCCCTTTAGTTACAAGTTTGTAATGAAAAAATGGAAGCTTCACAGCACAAGAAAGCAAGACAATCCATTGCCTTCCTCAAAGGAGTAGCTAGTACTAATGCACGACCTAAAGTACACCCAACTAAATCTACTACTCCATTGGAAGATACATTGGATTTAGACATGTAGCCACCTAATCCACAGTCCACATTCCTCTCACTATATTGCTAGAATTAACAAAGAATTCTATTGAGTAGATAGCATATGTTTGCCTCCACTTGCCAAATAGGGTACTCATTTGGGCTAGCTTCTCCTCTTTTTTGAGTGAGCACTATAGTAATACTAGCTTACCCACTATATACACATAGGAGAAATCTTTAGAAAAAACAAGATTTACCAACACTAGGACCTTAGAAATAGCCTATTTGATTAATTCAAAAGCCTTTCTTTCCTCCTCTTTCTATATGATGGCTAGTCCTTTTTGAAAGGAAACAAAGGTGCTAAATGCACTTTCTACACTAATATATGAGATAAGATATATGCAAAAATTAAACTAATCACATAGTTAAAAGGAAATAAACACAAAAATAATCTACCATAACACAATGATATATGTGGGAAAAACTCTTTCGAATAAAATCCCACACTCGAAAGTAACTCAATGTATTATTCAGTAATCAAAGATTACAATACACTTATAAAGTCTAAGGCTTTAAAGGAGTATCACCAACCAGAGATCTAGAGGAATTCTAGTAGCATTTAACAATATCTATAAAAGTCACTCTCTAAACCTCCATCTCAAGCACTCAATAAATAGGAGACACAATAAATGAAACCATCAAATGGTGTAAAGACCACTCCATTAAACCAGAACAAAATAATATTATTCAAATAAAATAATGTCGAAAAGAGAACAAATTAAAATTTATTTCAATAAAAATATAATATATGAAGAGACAAATTTCTCTCATCACAATATATAATCAAATAAAAGAATATTACAAAATCTACTCGACATTAGCTTAGAGTACAAATAGGACTATGTCCTTTACATCATTATACAACAATAAGTTGCACCATAATACAATATCACCATTGAACCCGGTGGAGAAAGAGCATCATTGAGGTGATTAACCGCCTAGCCACAAGGCTTACGCCTCCCTAGTCTTACTCCAAAATGGAGCAACCCGACCCTTCACGAGGGGTCTAAAAAATTGACGCTAGCATGCGTGAAGGAATATGGTGCATCATGATATTTCTAACATTTAACAATAGAAAAATAATTGCAAATGAACATATATCATGATATGGCAGAGAGTAAATAAATCCAAACTAGTGCAAATACTTAGTTTGATTTTTCAAAAGTTTTGACCAAAGCACTCTTTCACTGTTGATGACAGATCTAGACTAGAGGAACATAGACCTACCCTTCTCTATTACCCCATATTCGGCACCCATCTATGCTCTCACTCAACTTACAAAGAAAAAGATGCTTCATACAATAGCATACATAACCATACCACATCCATTAATGATCATTCAAAGATAGAAGAAGGCATATTCTTATAGTCATGTCTCAATAGTTATATTCATTCTCTTCAATCAACAATATAATGCAATGATCTATCCTGCTAACTATTCCAAGTTTACATGATTTCCCATAAGGACATAAATCAATTAATGATTTAAGTAAGGTACCTAATTCCAAACAAGAAGCTATAACATGATTAGAAATCTTCTATTTAGGTTTAGTCTCACAACTTTACTCCTTACTATGAGGACATATAAAACTATAGTTTCACTATCTCATATCATTCACCTAGGATCTCACAAATAGGCAAACAAGTTATCTCATTTACTACAATGCTTTTGTCTCAAGATGCAACATAAAGATAATATTTTGATCCATTTTCAATGAACACATTTCTCCATACAAGGGATGAGTTCAAACTAACTCTTTAATCAGATGTAGCAAATTTATTAAGCTATAACAATTTCCTAGCACATACACGTAAGTAAAACTCAGTAATATTCATTCCATTATTAATCTATTTCTCTTCATTCCATATTGAACTAATATTCCCCTATACAAGAGTTGTTATACCCACCCAAAGGATTTCAAAAGATCTAGTGCCATCATTCCTAGAATCTGATTAATAACTTAGCGTGTTATACTCAAATTGTAACCCCAAGTATAAAGCCTAGGTTCTCTCAGGTTTCAACTCCTCTAGACTAGAGTAGTTTATATATAGATTCCCTTAGGTAATCTTTAAATCTTAGAAGGTTAAAAGAGACACTCAATAAAACTATGTCAATCCTAAGCTCGCTAGACGTAACTCATAACTTGTTATAGACAAGCCATTAATACTCCATCAAAGGTTTAACCTTTATTTAATAGTTATATGATCCTTACTTTAAATGTATGATCAAATCTAGAAAGTTATAAGAACACTCAATAGTGAAAATATTTCAATATCTAACCTAAATTAGTTATGCAAGTATGCATAAACAATGATCTTTAACTGTATTAAAACATTTCTATAATAAGTCTCTTCCTTTAAATCCTAACTCAACATAAATGAAGGAACTAAACAATATTGCTAATTTTCATTTCCTAAGATAATGGAATAGCATTCAAATAGGTTCCCATTTCCTATAAAAACTATAATTCTTTCCTTTATCACAATGCAAAAGAAAAACACATTATAATCCCACATTTTAATCATCCATAAATAACACTCCATTCACCTAAACTACAACTCTTTTAAGTATTAAATATCGCCTTAATAGAAGTATACTCTAAAGCATAAATTCTAATTCATTCACATTTTGCATTTATTAAAAATAATATAGCTACAATGAAGGAAATAACATTAAGAAGGATGACTTACATTTCGAATGTTAAAAAGGCGCAAAGAAATAAAAATAATGAGAAGTATACCATTAAATAGATGGCCAGTTTTCCAACATAGTCTACAAGGCTTATCATTAACTTAGATATGTCAAAATCGCCCTCCCAATTTTCTAAACCAAAATCCCAACAAACAAATCAAGCTCAGATCAAACGATGCTGACGTTAAGAGAAAAGGGTCGATGGGAAAGAAAATACAGTCGTCAAGTCAGAGGAAAGATTTTGGTAAGGAGATAGTATCACCGTGACACTAGGCTGAAATATAGTAAAGCTTTCGAAGTTGGCATGAGAGATGTGAACCATTTTTGTCATTAAAAAAATAGGGACAATGTTCTCGTGAAGAATATTAATAGTGCTAAAAGGAGCAATCTAAATAATCAGGTAAGGCAAAAGTAATGTGCACCATGTTAGATCTCCGAAAATAATGAAGGATCATTTATCAAAGCATAACGGAAGGGTGATTTTATTAGATGAAAGCAGCAAAAACCTTAATCGACATGCATGCAAGATATGGAAGCATAAACAAGGCATGGATCTATTTATCAAAATGTCAAAAGTAATTTGGTGTCGTGGAATGCCACGATTGTAGGATACACAAAACTGATTGTTGAAAAGGCTTTGGAAACTTTCAAACACATGCAATTCGAAGGCGTAAAGCCAAACTCCACCACCTAGTCACCATCCTTCCTATTTGAGCCAAAATAGGAGCTTTGGGAGAGGGTGTGGACTTCTTCAAGCGTAATAAAGGTAGATTTAAAAGAAATGCTTGCAAAATGTGGAAGCACAAACAAGGAATGCAGACTATTTGACAAAACGCCCCAAAAAAACAGTATTCATCTCGTGAAATGCAATGATATCAAGAAAAGCAAAAATTGGATTGTATGCAACAAAACATAGGAGCAAAGAGAGGGCATGAGAACTGTTTGATAGAATACCGTGAAGATATGTCATCTCTTGGAGTGCGATGATTGCAGGACATGCACAAAATGGATTTGTTGAAAAAAGCTTTAGAAACTTTCAAGCAAAAGCAATTGGTAAGTGTGAAGTCAAACTCTACAACCCTTTTGCTAGCATGCATATAAGAACATAGATATTGAAGATAACAATGTATAGGCCTACTCAAAAAGGAGTTTCCTAATCATGAAAACAATGATCATACCAATCATGAAAATAATGGTCATATCAATCATGTTTGCAAAACCATCCATCAATACTGGTCACAAGTACATTCATTTAATTGAAATATAAACAATTTCTCAGTGAAACAACATAGATAGCATGGAAGGAATCTGCAACATACCCATCTCGATAGACATCGACCCTGATAGAATAGAGGAAACTTTACCATCCTTATGAAGCTCAAATCTACAAGTAACTCCACCATATCTTGTTTGAATTTCTTTTCTCTTTTCTTTCTCCCCGGGATCCTTCCAAAGAAGTGTTCTCTCCACTCCTTGTTTTTCCTCCATTTTAAAGACATGATTTTCCTACAAATCAGATACCCTCATCCTTGATGGAAGAATACTGCAAAAATGAGGATGCACAGACCAAACACACATTCTTGTTTTCTTGCCACCGAAAATTCTTTTATTTTGCCGAGCGGCAAACTACAGTTGTAGCGGGGGTGGAGATGAGAGCACTCATTTTTGGTCGTAAATATATACCAAAAAAATTTTTTAAAAAAAGAAAATAGGAATAAATTAATTGAAATAATTTAAAAACTAATATTTAGTTTGCAGTTACTTTAGAATTAATGGCCTCTTCTTGCTGTGAAATTAAAAATTTATAAATGGCCAATGTATGAATGGTAATTCTAGAGAATAAAATAAAATTGAAGCCATAATAAGTGGGTGGTAGTGGGTGCCCAAAGAGGAAAACAAAATGAAACGCCTCATTAAGGAGGCAACGCCCAGCTCAGAAGCAAAAGAAAAGGGAAAACCGAAGATTTGAGGTTATAATCTGTGCAGGGGCTCTGGGATCAATTTGTCATTACCATGGAGGATGTCAAATGGGCAGTGTTGTTGATAAAGAGTATAGACTCCTTGGAGCAGATGGTGTTCCAGTCATCCTTATGCATCGGCATAACTCCACGGTTATGGGACGATCTCATGCCCTGACTTGACTGGCAAAACTCTGTCCACTGCAGCAAAACTCCGTCCACTGCAGCAAAACAGGGCAAAATAAGCATAAAGTTAAAAGCCCTTGCAATGAAAGATGAAAGCCATATTGATGGAGATACCGTATATATGTGGCTGAGCAGTCGACAGGGATTTGAGATGGGAGGACAGGCATTTGAGATGGGAGGATAGTAGGTGTGCCATGAGGATGTGTCTTTTTCTCCCGATGCCTTTGCCAAGCAACAAAACTATCTCTCTGCTCTGAAAAACTTTTAGAAGAGTGAATGTACCCTCACGCTACTGTTATGATGCTTGGAAGGTGTGCTTTCTTTTTCAGTAGAAATCCTATCATCTCAAGTAAGTATTCGCATGCCACTATTTTTGTTTGTTTGCATGGTCTAATATGATTCTTGAATATGGTAGATCCAGCAGCTGTCACATAGCTGACTTCATCTTCTCCAACCTTTTATATAATAAATACCCAAGATTAACTATCTTGTTTCCTCTCTCAAAAATTAGGTAATATTAGAAATGGAGAACATGCATGTAGAGGAAGATAAAGAGATAGAAGAGAGTTATTCTCCCATGGTTCATGTGAGTGGCAGGGAAGGCATGATTAGTTCCAACAAGACAAGAGCCTTTTTAAAGAGCTACCCACTTTACAATTATGACAAAGATAAAGAAAACACATATGATGAAGATCATGGAGAATATTATTATGAGGATGATATGAATGATAAGAAATCTTGTAAGAGGATTAAGGCCCTGCTTCATCCTCTTACACTTATGTTGCTGAGGAGATTGAAGAAATTTAAGCAGAAGGCTGTTGTTGTGGGTGCTTATTACATGGGTTCCTTCCATGGATTGAAGCAGCATATGACCTGATTAAAGATGCATATGACAGAATGTCATGGATTGAAGCATCATATGACAAAAAGCAATTGATACTTTATATAATGTTGGGTTAACATGTTTTGTTAAATTGCCTGCATACATATGATATAATATTTTGCCTTTCAACAATTTAGGCTGGGAAAAAACACAAATTTGAGGCCATGGTGATATAAGTCTTACATCCTTCATTGTATTTATCCACTGCCTGGTTATTTAGCATTGGCTCCTTTGTTTCCTGTCAAGGTTTCTTTGGTTCTAGATCTAATTAATAAAATATCACTATCACATTGAAAAAAGAAAACATTTTTGTCCATGAAAACCATTTCTTTCCTCATGCTTTACTGTGTGGCTTTTGTCTAGCAGTTGAGATATAAGAGGAGAAAGTATTTCTAACCCTATTCGCCACATGTTTTCTTTTTTCACATCCATTATTCATTACAAATATTTCTAGGTTCAGATACCATTGTATTTTAAAATCGAATGGGTTGGTTTTTGCTTTACATTTTATTCTACCAAGTATTAGATCTTCTAAATGCCTGAATATAAGTATTTATTTGAGAAAACATTGATCAAACACATTGAACATGGCAGAGCATAGGCAGTAGTAAGTTTTATCTTTTTGAAGAAAAGGTTAAAAAGTATGATGACAGTGGATAAAGTTAGATATCGAAGAAAAACAAGGCGTGGATATAGAGGAAGAGAGCAGTGTTGATCACAAAGAGTTATTTATAGGTTCACCATTTCATTAGTACGTGTTGTTAAGCAAAAACTATTGCAGCCAAGATTTGTTTAATTTTATTATCACAAGGAAAACACAGTTTAAATGCAATATTCTAGATTTTTCTTCTAACCTTTTTATCTTAAACGGAAGTGTGTTGATTTTTAGTTGTTTCATTTTCTTCTTTCCATTTTTCTCTATGGTTCTATTATAAAAAATTTACATGGAAAATTATAAAATACATTTTTAAAAATATATTTTAATTTTTAAAAAAATTGAAAACAAATTTTAATTTAGAAAGGAGTTAAGGTTATTTAGAGATATTGGATACAAATAACTATATAATTTATAAAATTATTATAAATTAAAATATTTGTTAAATATATAATTTATTATTATTTTATTAGCTCAAAGGTATTATATAGTAATTTATTTATTTTTTTAGATTTTGAGTTTGCAAACCTAAAATTATATATATCAATTTTAATCCACAATACAGAATACAAAGAATATTTTCTTTCATTCATTTTTAATCCATATCTACCTTTGAGAGATTACAATATTTTGTAATCAATAGATCCTCTCATGAAAACCTACATTCAATCATAACAAACTTGAAGAGATTCCACTCTTCATTTCTTTGGATGCATTTGCATGTTTTTGATTCTTTCATAAAATAATTTCAGAGCTTACTTCCTGCAACATGCAACTCTTAGACAAAAAAAAAATAGTTAGGGTTTGAAAAGAATGGAGAGGAAAATAAAATAAGATTGCAAAGCAAATAGAATCAAATAATAATAATAATAATTCATGGCTATGGAGTTCCTCCAACTTCTTCCATAGAGTCTCCCTCTCAGATTTACCACAAAAAATAAATGAAGGAAGCAAATGAATGTTTTGTTGTAAATGAAATTTTTTATATGACTTAAATAATTAGAAGTTTCAAAAATAGAAAAAAATAATTATTACTTATTATTACTTAAGTCACTACATGATATGTTCCTTATTTGTAACCAACTTGTTTTAGTAAGGAAATGTTTTATTATTTGTTTTAAAATTATAGTCATGCTAATTAAATTTATGAAGTGTAATCATTAAATTAGTATAATATCTATTAAAAATTATTGATTATGTGAGGTGCTTTTTTATTTTATTGATTTAATTTTATTTAAATAGTAAGTTTAAATTTTATTTTTTTATTTTATTGATTTAATTTTATTTAAAAAGTAAGTTTAAATTTTATTTCATTTTTGTGAGTTAATTTCTAATTTCAAAATGTATTATGTATTAAAAATGTAATATTATTCTAAAGATCAAAATAAGGTACATAAAGTAATTATTTGAGAATGATCATAGATTCATAGAGGTTTGAAGCTGCATACTTCATACTATTCTCAAAGAGGCTACTCAGAGGCCCTGCAATCAAAGCATTCATGCTACCAATAGTTGAATCCTTTCCATTCAACATATAAGAATTAGGCCAATTTGGTAGAGAGGTCTATACTAAGGATAGTGAACAAAGACAACCTTTAAGCAAAGAGGTCATCCTTACTTTTTGTTTAACTCTGCAATTCGATTATTTTACACTTTAGGGTTAGAATTAAGGTTACAGTTAGAATTAGAATTATGGTTAGTACTAGGGTTACAATTAGGATTCAGGTTATAGTTATATTTAGGGATAGGGTTAGAATTACATATAGCGATAGAGTTTAGATTAGAATTAAAGTTCAGGTTAGAATTAGGGTTACGAATTATTACAATTAGGGTCTAGAAATAGGGTTCAAGTTAGGAGAAGGGTTAGAGCTATTATTAGAATGAGGGTTAGGGTCAGGGTTAAAATTAGGGTTAGTATTGACCTAAATGTTAGGGTTACAATTAGAGTTAGGGTTAGGGTTATAATTAGGGTTAGGGTTAGGGTTAGAATTATAATTAGAATTTGGGTTATAATTTAAAGAAGGTTCACAATTAGAATGAGAATTAGGGTCAAAACTAGGGTTAGAGTTATAATAAGGGTTAGGGTTAGGGTGAGATTTAGGGTTATGATTAGAATTAGGGTTAGGGTTATGGTTCAAATTAGAGCTATGTTTAGGGTTAGAATAAGGGTTAGGGTTAGGTTTAAAATTAGGATTAGGGATAGGTTTAGAATTAGAGTTAGGATTACAATTAGCAATGTGGGTAGAGTTAGGGTTACAATTAGGGTTATAGTTAGGGTTAGGGTTGGAATTGTAGATAGAATTAGGGTTAGGATTAGGGTTAGAATTATAATTAGAATTCATGTTATAGTTTAAAGAAGGGTGACAATTAAAATGAAAATTACGGTCAAACTAGGGTTAGGGTTATAATAAGGGTTAGGGTAAGGGTGTGATTTAGGGTTACAATTAGAATTAAGGTTAGGGTTATAGTTAGGTTTGATTAGGGTTATAATTAGGGTTAGGGTTAGAAATAGAATTAGGGTTACTAAATTAGGGTAATCTCTAATAATAACCCTAAATTAGGTTATTAAATTAGGGTTATGACTATAATTAGGGTTAATGTTAGAGTTAGGGTTAGGGTTATAATTCTAAATAGGGTTAGGATTAGGGTTAGAATTATAATTAGAATTTGGGTTATAGTTTAAAGATGCCCGTGACAATTAGAATGAGAATTAGGGTCAAAACTAGGGTTAGGATTATAATAAGGGTAAGGGTTAGGGTGAGATTTAGGGTTACGATTAGAATTAAGGTTAGGGTTAGGGTTATGATTAGGGTTATAATTAGGGTTAGGGTTGGAATTGCAGATAAAATTAGGATTACGATTAGGGTTAGAATTATAATTAGAATTCATTATAATGGTTACGATTAGCATTAGGGTTAGGCTTAGGGTTTGAATCAATGTTAGAATTAAAATTATAGTTATAATCAATTTTATGGTTAGGGTTAGAATTAGGGATACAGTTATGGTTAGAATTATAGATAGGGTTAGAACTAGGGTTTATATAGGCTTATGATTATGGTTAGAATTAGGGTCAAACTTCATATTAAGATTAGAATTATAATTAGGTTTAGAATTAGAATCAGGATTAGTATTAGGGTTTGGGTTATTGTTACAATTAGGGTTACAATTAGAGTTAGGGTTACAATTAGGGTTATAGTTAGGGTTAGGGTTGGAATTGCAAATAAAATTAACGTTAGGATTAGGGTTAGAATTATAATTAGAATTCACATTATAGTTTAAAGAAGGGTGAGAATTAGAATGAAAATTACAATCAAAACTAGAGTCAGGGTTATAATAAGGGTTAGGGAACTAGGGTGTGATTTAGGGTTACAATTAGAATTAAGTTTAGGGTTATGGTTAGGTTTGATTAGGGTTATAATTAGGTTTAGGGTTAGAAATAGAATTAGGGTTACAAAGTTAGGGAAATCTCTAATAATAAACCTAAATTAGGTTACTTAATTAGGGTTACGACTTAATAAAATAGAAATTTTAATTAACCTCATCATAGCCCAAGGTTAAGGTCAGAATTAGGGTTATAGTTAGGGTTATTGTTAGAATTAGGGTTATTGTTATATTTAAAACTTAGGGTTATAGTTAGGGTAGAATCAAGGTTATGATTAGAATTAGGATTAGGGTTAGGGTTAGGATTAGGGTTCCTATTAGAATTAGGGTTAGAATTAAGGTTGTTGCTGTTAGAATTAGGGTAAGAATTAGTGCTAGGGTAAGCATTAGAGTTATAGTTAGGGTTAGGGCTAGAGTTAGGGTTAGAATTTGGGTTAGGGTTAGGGTTAAAATCATAGTTAGAATTAGGATTAAGGTAAGGGTTAGAATTAGCATTATTGTTAGATTTAAAATTAGGGTTAGAGTAGGGTAGAATCAGGGTTATGATTAGAATTAGGGTTAGGGTTTTTATTAGAATTAGGGTTAGAATTAAGGTGGCTTACTATTACAATTAAGGTAAGAATCAGAGTTAGAATTAGGATTAGGGTTCAAATTAGAGTTAGGGTAAGAGTTCAATTAGGGTTAAGGTCAGTATTAAGGTTAGGGTTAGGTTTTGAATTATAGTCAAGCTTAGGGTTAGAGTTAGGATTAGGGTTAGGGTTAAAATTAGAGTTATGCTTAGGGCTAGAATAAGGGTTATGGTTAAAGTTAGCTTTCAAAGTAGGATTAGATTTAGGGTTTAGGGTTTGGGGTTGGGGTTAGGGTTAGGGTTAGAATTAGGGTTACAAGTATAATTAGGGTTAATGTTAGAATTAAACTTAGGGTTAGGGTTACAATTAGGGCTAAGTTCAGTATTAAACTTAGGGAGAAGGTTGCAATTAGGATCAACCTTAGGGTTAAAATTAGAGCTATGCTTAGGGTTTGAATAAGGGTTAGGGTTAGGGTTAGATTTAGGGTTAGAGTTAGATTTAAAATTAGGGTTATAGTTAGGGTAGAATTAGGGTTGTGATTATCATTAGGTTAGGGTTAGGGTTAGGGTTCTTATTAGAAAATTAGGGTTAGAATTAAGGTTGGTTACAATTGGAGTTAGGGTTAGAGTTCAATTAGGGTTAAGGTTAGTATTAAGGTTAGGGTTAGGTTTTGAATTATAGTCAAGATTAGGGTTAGAGTTAGGGTTAAGGTTAAAAATAAAGCTATGTTTAGGGTTAGAATAAGGGTTATGGTTAGGGTTAGCTTTAAAATTATGATTAGGTTTAGGATTTAGGGTAGGCATTAGAGTTACAGTAAGGGTTAGGGCTAGAGTTAGGTTTAGAATTTAGGTTAAATTCATAGTTAAAATTTGGATTAAGTTAAGGGTTAGAATTAGGGTTATTGTTAGATTTAAAATTAGGGTTAGAGTAGGGTAGATCAGGGTTATGATTAGAATTAGGGTTAGGGTTAGAATTAAGGTGGCTTACTATTACAATTAAGGTAAGAATCAAAGTTACAATTAGGATTAGGGTTCAAATTAGAGTTAGGGTTAGAGTTCAATTAGGGTTAGGTTTTGAATTATAATCAAGCTTAGGGTTAGAGTTAGGATTAGGGTTAGGGTTAAAATAAGAGCTATGTTTAGGGTTAAAATAAGGATTAGGGTTAGGGTTAGCTTTAAAATTAGGATTAGGTTTAGGGTTTAGAGTTGGGGTTAGGGTTAGGGTTTGAATCAGTGTTAGAATTAAAATTATAGTTACAATCAATTTTATGTTTAGGGTTAGAATTAGGATTAGTGTTAGGGTCAGCATTAGGTTTAGAATTAGAGATACAATTATGGTTATAATTAGGGTTACGGTTATTGTTATAATTAAGGTTAGGGTTAGTATTAGGGTTAGGGTTATTGTTATAATTAGAGTTAGGGTTAGTATTACGATTAAGGTTGATGTTAGAATTAGGGTTAGGGTTCAACATTGATATTAAAATTTTTGTTAAAAACAGGTACCCTTTTTCTAAATCTAACCTAGGTAATTCTAATATAACCTTGGTTGTGACCCTAACCCAAATCCTAATTCTAAATCTAACCCTAATTATATTTCTAACCCTAACCCTAACCTTAATCCTAACACTAATGCTAACCCTAACTCCAATTCTAACCATAATTCTAACCCTAACCCTAACCCTCACCCTCACCACAATACTAACCCTAACCCCAATTGTAACCCTAACCCTAATTCTAACCTAAACACTAACCCTAACCCTAATTTTAACCCCTAACTCTAATCCTAAATATAATATATAATATAATATAAAATTTTAATTATTATATATTATAATTATTATTATTATAAACATAATATATTATTATATTATATAATATATTATATATATTATAAAAGATATATCTAATATAATATTTTTTAATATATTATAATTAGTGTTAGAATTAGACTTGCGGCTCCAGTTGCTACTAGCATATTTATATTAAATATAATATATCTAAAGTATGCCGAGAGATATCCTCCTCGAGGCGCCTAATGTTAGGATTAGTGATTAAAAAAAATAGGTGCCTCGAGAAGGATATCTCTCAGCATACTTTAGATATATTATATTTAATATAAATATGCTAGTTTAATTTATTTATATCAAAGTCTCTCCCCCTACATCTCTTCTTGCTTCTTATTTTTATAGCCTTTTCCCATTTTCTACAGAGCATCTTTTGAAAAACATGTACGCTCAAAATAAAATAGAAAAAGCAATAAATTTTCAATAACTCCACTTCTCTCACTTTCTCATCTTTTTCAAAATTGGCTCCCCAAACATAGAAAACTGAAAAAGAAATATTTCCCCAAATTTTCATCATTAAATTTGTAACTGCCCCTCTCCCTTGTGGCGAAAATAGAAAATAATTACTCAAGCAAATAATGTTGAAGTAAGAGGATCTTTTCGAAAGATCTAACTGAAATGCATATAATTCCAATTTGTAATTTTCACTCATAAATTTCTTACGACTAATTACTTAGTCTATTTTGCGAATAAATTTTTCTAAAATGCAATTTATTTTTATGCAAAGACACATTTATGTAAAATTAACTAAGTGGTGTGTGCATAGATTTCCTTCAACACAATTCGCCTGAAGTCAGCTAGACCCCCCTCCTTGATGATACTCTCTCTCCATCAAGAGAGTGTCATCCTCCCATTTCCACGGCAAGTCGATTAATTAATCCCAATAATATTTAATTATATTGTTTAAAATTCAAATTAAATATTAGGTAAAATAAGGGTTGTGACAAATGGTAATTAGGAAACCATGAGCTAAAACCACTCAAAATATGGCCCCCAAATCCTCAGTTAGAAATCCAACACCCAAATCCCAAGATGAGTCCATAGGCTAAAATAGCATATTACTTCCATGTATCATAAGCTTGTCATAATCCACTCACCAATTTGGGTATTCCATTTTGGCTCCATTATATCTATCCAAAGATACCTTATGATGTGTCATAACATGTGTCATAAGTAGGTCAACAAGTGCATCTCCCTCTTACAACTCTTTTATGTGTCCTAAATATTTTTACATTTGCAATGCAAGAGGCCCAACTTTCAGAGGCCATAAATTTTGATCCAGGAGGATGATTAGGCCCCCTTTTTTAAAATTGTAGAGCTTGAAAAGGTCCTGTTGACTTTTTCCCAGACTGGATGCTTATTCCCAGATTTCCCTACAAGGTAGCCATCAGTGATCAATAGGATCTCTGGGCCAGGGGCCAACAGTGTAGGAGATAGACTCTGTATTTTATCTCCTCTTCTTCTTTAGGCTCTGCAAGACCTAGGGGGGTATTTCCTACTCAACATCCATGAGGATATGCATACAAGGCTGGGATGCTGACAGAAAGCAGACAAGTCCTCCTGTAAGTAGACCAAAACTGAAAGATAAGAGCAAAGGGGCTAGCTTTGGGCCTATTTGCAGTTGTAGACAGAGGACTGAGGATCCTAAAACTAATTCTAATGTCCTAAAGATTGTTATAGATTTAGATTTAGATTTTAAGTTTGGATGCAAAGCTGGACATGGTTGTAACACAAACACAAAGCAAGATTGGTGCCTATCCAAGGCCTGGAGTTAGTAGACATACACCTGTGAATGATCAGCATGAACAACTAAAACTGGATTTCAGGGGGATATATGTGATACCTGCCTTACAGATATCTCCCAATAAAGAGTGTTAAGTTATCTCTACTTATGGCATCCCTACTGTAGTATACCCTTCTCAATGCTCAACCTGAAAACAGTTTAATCTACCCCTTGAGCAGAAGTTAAAAGATCAGACATTCAACATAGGAATTCTATGCTCTAGAATCTAAACATTACCCAGATATCTAGATTCAGAAGAAGAATACATGCAATACTGGAGACAGAATTAACAAAACACATGCTAAGATAGCATTTCTCATATAAGATTAATCATGAAATCAGTGGGTTCATGCCAAAACATACAACAAGAGATACATAGACTCACAGGTTTAACTGTACAAAGCAACCAGATCAGCTTGTTTTGAATTACAGAGCCAAAAATCTTCAACTTTCAACAACCACAAATGAGTAACACTTCCTGCTTATAACAGCCAGGTAGTGTACCACAGCAATTAATTACATGGTTGACCAAAAATCCCGCCAGATACACAGTATCAGAAAAATGGCGCTCAACGCATTACCAAATAGGCACCCAAACATGAATGCAGTAGGTAGGGGAGGAGACAGGAAGAAATCTCGAGCCTTGCGCCGCCGCCTAGGGATTCAGATCTTCAATTGGGTACCAGATCCGTCCATACCTCTGCAACCTTCGCCATTAATGGCGCACCAACCCGCGGCCTTGGGAAAAACATCTAACAGTCGATCGCAACCACTTCCCGCCAAGATACATCGTCATGATATTTGAAAATATGCAGGATATCAATTATCCCACATGCACCCCACGGCGACCTTTTCAACACTTTATATACTAGGCCACGAGCATATATGATGTCGGTGCTTTTGCTCCTGACGACACTAGTATAAGACTTCATCATCATCCTCCAACAACATGATATCCTGTTGCTCAAAAAATCACCCTGACGTCAGCATCATCATCGCAATATCACCTGCATGATAATCGCCTTCATCGGCACAACCTGATCCATCGGAGGAAGATCCTCCTGCTTAGCCGATACCAAAAGTCTGGCCGATGAACATCCTGATGATGTCATCGTCATATCCTGCTGACATCATCAGCATATCTGCCTATTGCGCACCTCCTCATATCCGGATGACGTCATCATCATATTGACATCAGGATGATATTCGGAAGATAACCGGATATTTGGAAATATCATCCTGATGCACAAATATCATGCTGCACTGTAGCTCCACTGTAAGATCGGGGTGATAGATGAATATGCTAGATATTTGAAAAGATCACCCCCCACTAGATAATGTACGAAGCCGACAGGCGGATATCTCCCTTCGGAAATATCATGATGCAGACAAGCAGAAAACCGGATATCACCCTGACGTAAGAATGACGTCAGCATCATCAGGGTGATAAAACAACGAACATGAAGTGATACAACAACATCAGGATGATATTGACTAAGATCATCCTGACGTTCAAAATATGATGACCACGATGAATATCGGGTCGCACTTAGAACTTTACAGCAACATCATCAGGATGATCTTAACAAAGATCACCCGATGTTAAAATATCACCCCAGCGAAAGATCATGCAGGTAGACAATATGATGACCCCCGCAAGCAACACGACGATAACTGGAAATATGATCATGATGATGACGACCCTTAAGAAAAAACAAGTCGGGTCGAACAACTCAGAAAATAACCCCCTCGGAAGATCGGGGTGACATCATCATCATAAAAGGGCAGGGTGATAATTGGAAGATCACCGGATATTTGAAAAATCACCCTCCGCAAGAAAATTAAGGCACATTGTAGCTCATTAGCAGGATCGGGATGATATCCAAACATCACCTGATATTGAAATATGATGAGCTTGATGAAAAACAAGTCGACAGAAAACATGATGATGCGGACCATCATCGAAGACAATATGATGATGATGATCTCCTCCTCGAAGAAAATATGATGATGCAGCTGAAAAATGCCGAGGAGGTCCAACACTTAGGAAAATGGGCAAGAAGATATAGGGTTCAAATGAAGAAACCCCTAAACATGAAAAATCAACCTCCAGGTCAAAATGAGTGCTAACACTGGCTCCGAATGGGGACGTGCAGGTGAAAACCTGCAGCGAGAACCAGATCTCCGGGCAGACCAGACAAAAAACCAAAAAGCACGAACTGCACAAGACATTTACACTACATACATGTTTTTACAAATGTGCACAGAGACAAGTCATCTATGCAAAATAGAATTTAAGGAATTGACCATGCACAGGCAATTCCAGAACTTCACCATCTAGGGCCTGGAGGAAATAAGAATCCTCCCCATGAGCACTGCGAATCTGATATGGGCCCATCCATAAGGGTTCAAATTTACCATGTTTACCCTTTTCTTGACCTTTTGCATTCCAAATGAGCACCAGATCATTGACTTGAAACTTCCTTTTTATAGCTCTCCTATCAAACTGATATTTCACATCTTGTTGTCTTTTGAGATTAATCTGGTGGGCTTTCCTTCTGTTTTCATCCAGTGCAACCAGCTGGTTCACCCTTTCTGTCATGGAGTCTTCAATCTCCTCATCATTTTCCTGGATGAATCTGTAAACTGGTAGGAGATTGTTTATGGGCAATCTGGCTGATGCACCATATACTAGCTCAAAAGGTGACATCCCAATAGCCCTTTTTACTGTCACTCTGTCAGCCCATATTACTAAGTTCAATTTTGAGTCCCAAGCTCTCTTGTTCTTGTCCAGTATCCTCTTGATAATTTTCATGATGATTTTATTGCTTGATTCTGCTTGACCATTCCCTTGTGGGTGATATGGTGATGTATATGATAGATTTATCCCATACCTGTTGCAAAAATGAACAAATTCACCTGATCTGAAGCACATAGCATTATCAGTGACTAACTTGAATGGTACTCCAAACCTGATGATAATATTTTCTAGCATGAAATCTGTCACCACCTTACTTGTAGCTCTCTTAATTGGAATGGCCTCAATCTATTTGGTAAAGTAATCAGTTGCCACCAAAATCCAACTGTGTCCCCCACTTGATTTGTCTGCAATTTCCCCTATGAAGTCAATTCCCCATTGCTAAAATGGAGCATCCACAGTTACAGTTTCGAGGGGTAAAGCACCATCATATTTCAGCTTTCCTGAAAATCTTTGGCAAGGGTCACACTTCCTTACTAACTTTTGTGCATCTGAAAAGAGAGTGGGCCACCAATATCCTGCTCTGAGAATTTTATGAGCTGTTGTTTGGGCAGTATAATGTCCACCACACAATCCTTTATGCATATCAATCAAAACATTGTTAGCCATATCCTTATCCACACATCTCAGCAGCACACCATCAGGGTTTTTCCAGTATAGCTCACCTTGAACAATAACATACCTGATTGCATGTAACTTTAAAGTCCTCTTTTGACTGTCATTAAAATGGGAAGGACAATTCAGATTTTGCAAGTAGTAGATAATATCCTTGTACCATTCAGATCCTGATACATTTACACTCTCATTTTGGACTGCATTAACTTGGCATGCTTCCAAGTTTGACTGTGCCATCATCTTGGCTAATCCTTGTCCTCTTATCAACTTGGTAACTTGTATGTCTATGTTAAACTCTTGCAGTTTGTTTATCCATCTGCACCTTCTTCCAGTCACCTCCTGCTGAGTGAATATGTCTTTGACTGCTGCATGGGGTACATATGCAATTATATGTGATCCTACCAGGTAAGGTCTGAAACTTTTGATGGCTCTGACTAGTGCATATGCCTGTTTTTCCATAATATCATACTTCAACTCAGAGGCCTGCAAGGACATACTGAAGAAAGCGATGGGCTGTTCAAAACCATCTTCATTTTTCTGTAGCAAACATGCAGCAACAGTATGAAAGGAAGCAAATGAAAATACTTGGAATGGCCTAGAAAAATCAGGAGATTTAAGAACAGGGGCCATCTTGATTGCCTCTTTGATACTCTGAAATGATTCTATTGCTTCCCTTTCCCAGTGGACAGTTGCATCCTTCTTCATCATCTTGGAAATGTTCCTTGTGGTTTCTGCAAAGTTGGGAACAAATCTCCTAACAAAATTTATCTGTCCAAAGAAGGACTGAACTCCTTTTACAGTTTTTGGCATTTGAATTCTGTCAATAGCAGCCACTCTCTCTGGATCTATCCTGACTCCATCCTTGGAAACAATATGTCCCAGGAGCTTTCCTTCAACTACCCCAAAGGCACACTTCTTTGGATTTAAAGAAATACCATACTCTAGTGCTCTTATGAAAATCTGCTCCAGATGCAAACAATGCTGCTCTTCTTTCTTTGAGTAAGCAGTCAAGTCATCCTGATATACAGCCAGAATTGAATCAATCAGCCCTGCAAAAGCAACATCCATTGCTCTTTGAAATGTAGCACCTGCATTGGTTAGTCCGAAGGGCATTCTAACATACACATAAGTTCCCCATGGAGTGGTAAAGGCAGTCTTATACTGTTCTGATTCCTTTACCTTCACCTGATTATAACCTGAAAATCCATCCATCATGGATAAGAGTTCACAACCAGTCACTCTCTGCAACATAGCTTCCATATTAGGCAGTGGATAGTTATCCTTTAAAGAGGATGCATTCAAGTTCCTGAAGTCAACACAAAGCCTAATATCACCATTCTTTTTTCTAACTGGGACAAGGTTAGACACCCAAGTTGAATGCCTGATTGGCACAATTATTCCAGCTTCCCTGAGCCTTTTGAGTTCTTCTTGCATCTTCGGAGCTAAGGTAGGATTAATAGGTCTTTGCTTTTGTCTAAATGGCTTAGCTTCAGGCTTCAATGGGATCTCATGCTGGAATAAATCTTCCCTATAGGCTTTTAGGTCCTCATATGACCAAGCAAAAATATGTTTATACCTTTTCAGTAATGCAATCAGCATACTCCTAATGTGTGGTTTGAGCTGTTTACCAATGTATACCTTCTGAGGGGCCTGAGATGTCGCCAAATTTATCTCTTCTAAATCTTCCTTATTCGTGGGAGATGTCCTTGTGACCAATTTGTCTCTACTGTCAAAGGCTCTTTCCAAAGCTACTAACCCTCTAGGGATTTTGTTAGTCTTCAACTGAATTATCTCTTTTCCCACAAGAGTTTCTTTTCCATCTATAGTCTCTACAAAAGCTTGGAAATCAATTTCTTGATTCTCATATTCATCTATGCAGTGCAAAAATTTCAACAAGTCCCTATCATCATTAAACACTTGCCAACTGCATATATTTTCTGGTACTGCAGGCCTAATTTTAACTTCTACATTTGTAACATCTGACAGAGTGATGTCATCTGGCCTTATTGCAACATTGGCTAAGAAATCAGCCATAACATTCTTTGACCTCTCTACCCAGCCTATTGAAAATGCATCAAATAGTTCAATGGTATCCCAAACAGCATGCTTGTATTGTTTCAATCTTTTATTTTTTGAAGCATACTTATCTCTAATTTGGGATACAATCAGCTCAGAATCTCCAAATACTCTTAACATTTTAATTCCATGTTTGAGAGCAATATTTAGGCCTAAGAGTAAAGCCTCATATTCTGTAATGTTGTTTGTGCAATCAAACCTCAGCAAGAAAGAGAATTTGAGGAGCTTACCAGTTGGAGACAGGAAAACAACTCCAGCTCCAGAGCCTTCTTTTGCACAAGCTCCATCAAAAAACATGGTCCACAGACCTCGCTGATCCAATTCTTCAATGCAGGCATTTTTCTTTTTATCTTCTGTATCATCTGAGACAACCTTGAAGTTATCACAGTCAGTGTCTACAAAGCATACCTGTTCCTCTACTTCTTGGTCTTCCACTGTCTCTGATGATCTTTGTTCTCTGATTAGCTTAACATCCCTGCCATTCATTGGAATCATGGCATATGACAGGTCCAGCTGCATACTTCCACCAATTAGTGCTGCCCATCTTCTTGACAACAACATACCATACCGTGGCTTGATGTCAACCACTGTTATATTCATTTTATATCTCTTTTCAGGAAATGCTGCCAGTTTGAAATCTACATCCTTCATGATTCCAATAACTGGTACCTCTCTGGCATCCATAGCATAACATTTTCCACATGCCTTGTCAATTTTCAATCCAGCTTGTTGCATGATGGCCAAAGGCATGACATTTGTAGATGCTCCAGAGTCAAGCATACAATTTCTAATTATTTTTCCATTTATAACCAGGGAAACATAAAATGGTTCCACTTGTGAAGGACACTTTGTCATGGTCACTCCTAAATAGACTTCAGGAGCCTCATCTTCTTCATTACACATGACATGTTTCTCACCCTGGGTCTGAACATTTTGTTTAGCTTGAAAAGGTACCCCTGAGATTAGGGATATTGTCCTATTCTTGATTTCTTCCACTTTCATCAGTTCCATAAGTGGAACAGAGACTTTTACCTGAGAGAGGACTTGAGCTATATCAAATGGAGCATAATTTTGTATAACAGTTGTAGCTTGCTCCACAATCTTGTTTTTATCCTGAGCTGATTTAGCTTTTACTTTCATAGTTCCCTGATCATCATTCTTGTCTTGGGAACCTTTACTTTGATCTTCAGCCTGAGGGATTTTGTTTTCTGGTCTTTGAGATTCATGACCTGTTCTATGTCTAAAATTCTATTTATCATTTACCTACTGCCTTTTTTGTGGTTCAATTCCTTTATGACCATGCACTAGCTGACCTGCAGAAATACCTTCTGGCTGATGTGGGCTGCCTACTTGATTTTTACCTCTGAGATTGTAGTTGCTTTTGACTTGAGCAACTGCTACAGCTGTGAAGGCTCTAATTTCCTCATCAGAAGGTCATTGTAAGTTACTCAGAAAATTGTGTGAGCTTTGAGCATACACATAGTTATCTTCATTATCTTCATCATATGGGAATTGTTGGCAAGCCTGAGTTCCATCATTTGTACTCTCATCAGCATCATAAAGAGTGTATCCATTGCCTATGGACATCATATTAACATCATCATCTTGCACATAATGTGGCTCATTGCATTCATTACAAGATGTAGCATTATCATACAAGGATTGAGCAATCATACACTGTAACTGTGAATGTGGCATCTAACAGATTATACACCATGGAGCATCATCAACAATATTTATAGCTTTCTTTAGAGGATCAGGAGTTTCTTTGACATGTTGGGCCCTCTGATTTGTGTGGTTACGTGGGAAAATAGGCTTACCATCATGCCAATTGGTATTATAAGGCATATCATGCAATGATGGCCTCTTTTCCTACCTTTGATAGACTTGCCTATCAGGACCTATCCCTTTTTCACTTCTAGCTAATCTATAGCTTAGGTCCTTAACAACATTTGCCAATTTGTCTATCTTATCTTCAGGGGCAGATGTATTACCTTGAGTGTTCTGAGGCTTGTTTGGATTCTGCAGAATTTTTATATCATCCCTTCTATTTGTCTTGCCCGATGCTTTCCTGTTGTTTTCAATATTCACTGCAATTCTGAAAGCATCCCTGAGAGTAGCAGGACATTTATCTCTTAATCCATATGCAGTTTTTGCATCAAAGGCATTGATATACAATATTATGCACATTGGTTCATTTGGCCTCATGTGATGTGGCAATTTGTTTAACACTTTAGTAAATCTTGCATTAAAATCTACAACCTGCTCATTTGACCCTTTAGTGATACTGGTGAACTCATTTACAAAAAAGCTAGGGTCAGTTTTGTCACCATATTACTCCTTGAACATCCTTTTAAAATCATCCCATGATGAAATACTCCGGTCAGGCAGATTCTTGTACCATTCTCTTGCCTCATCTATTAAGGATTGCATGAATGACTTCATGAAAACATCCTCATGTTCAACCTCAAAGTTATCCATGACATTTTGAAAGGCTTTTAGATGATCTTCTCCTGACACTGTGTTGTTTCCTGAAAATTTAGGCACTTGCAGCCTCAGATGCTTGTCAATGGGGTTAGGATACCCAGGAATACCATCAAACACCAGCTGCCTGAATCTATCTAACTGCATGGGCTGTCTGTTTAACTGATTAACATAGACATTTCTGTTTGCATTCTGGTTTCTTACATTGTTCAGTGGTATCCTAGCATCATTCACATTTTGTCTCTCATCATTATGCTGATGTTGCACTTCATTTCTTTGCTGATGTCTCTGCACATTTGCATTCTCTAGGGTAGGAACTGAATCATTTTGGGCAGTTCTTAAAGCTTGCACTTTCTGCTTCATATCATCTCTGATTTTCATGGCCTGTAGATATTCTAGTTCTGCTCTTAGATTTCTGATTTATTCAGCTAACTGTTCATCCTTAGGCATGGAGGTAGATGGTCTCATACCATTCTGGTCATCATCTTCATCATCCCTCAGAGACTCTGCCTCTTCAAACCTTTCACTTGGGTCTAGAAATGGGCATTCTTGGAACACCTCTGACCTCATTCTCATGCTACCACCCTGTTGCCTCTCATATGCACCTTGAATATCAGCTTCTGCATTTGAAAAGTAAGGCACATGTTGTCCTGATGGCCTAGGGTTATCTTGCATATCATCACCTTTTCTGGGGGAACCCTCATGACTAACTGAGACAGCTCCCTTTCTTCTGTACATCATTCTTCTTGTTACTGGTAACTCTTTAAATAAAGGATTTTGTTGGGATCTTCTCCCCTGCATATAAATTTTACTTTGACCGGTTGGGAGATTACTTCGAAGTCGCCACCTATTACTAGGAACTGTTTTCTTTTGAAAACCAGGGTTCTTTCACAAATAACAATTTTCAAATCACCGTTCCCTAGCGGAGTAGCCAATTTCTGTTGACTTTTTCCCAGACTGGATGCTTATTCCCAGATTTCCCTACAAGGTAGCCATCAGTGATCAACAAGATCTCTGGGCCAGGGGCCAACAGTGTAGGAGATAGACTCTGTATTTTATCTCCTCTTCTTCTTTAGGCTCTGCAAGACCTAGGGGGGTATTCCCTACTCAACATCCATGAGGATATGCATACAAGGCTGGGATGCTGACAGAAAGCAGATAAGTCCTCCTGTAAGTAGACCAAAACTAAAAGATAAGAGCAAAGGGGCTAGCTTTGGGCCTATTTGCAGTTGTAGACAGAGGACTGAGGATCCTAAAACTAATTCTAATGTCCTAAAGATTGTTATAGATTTAGATTTTGATTTTAAGTTTGGATGCAAAGCTGGACATGGTTGTAACACAACACAAAGCAAGATTGGTGCCTATCCAGGGCCTGGAGTCAGTAGACATACACCTGTGAATGATCAGCATGAACAACTAAAACTGGATTTCAGGGGGATATATGTGATACCTGCCTTACAGATATCTCCCAATAAAGAGTGTTAAGTTATCTCTACTTATGGCATCCCTACTGCAGTATACCCTTCTCAATGCTCAACCTGAAAACAGTTTAATCTACCCCTTGAGCAGAAGTTAAAAGATCAGACATTCAACATAGGAATTCTATGCTCTAGAATCTAAACATTACCCAGAAATCCAGATTCAGAAGAAGAATACATGCAATACTGGAGACAGAATTAACAAAACACATGCTAAGATAGCATTTCTCATATAAGATTAATCATGAAATCAGTGGGTTCATGCCAAAACATACAACAAGAGATACATAGACTCGCAGGTTTAACTGTATAGAGCAACCAGATCAGCTTGTTTTGAATTACAGAGCCAAAAATCTTCAACTTTCAACAACCACAAATGAGTAACACTTCCTGCTTATAACAGCCAGGTAGTGTACCACAGCAATTAATTACATGGTTGACCAAAAATCCCGCCAGATACACAGTATCAGAAAAATGGTGCTCAACGCATTACCAGATTGGCGCCCAAACATGAATGCAGTAGGTAGGGGAGGAGACAGGAAGAAATCTCGAGCCTTGCGCCGCCGCCTAGGGATCCAGATCTTCAATCAGGTACCAGATCCGTCCATACCTCTGCAACCTTCGCCATTAATGGCGCACCAACCCGCGGCCTTGGGAAAAACATCTAACAGTCGATCGCAACCACTTCCCGCCAAGATACATCGTCATGATATTTGAAAATATGCAGGATATCAATTATCCCACATGCACCCCGCGGTGACCTTTTCAACACTTTATATACTAGGCCACGAGCATATATGATGTCGGTGCTTTTGCTCCTGACGACACTAGTATAAGACTTCATCATCATCCTCCAACAGCATGATATCCTGTTGCTCGAAAAATCACCCTGACGTCAGCATCATCATCGCAATATCACCTGCATGATAATCGCCTTCATCGGCACAACCTGATCCATCGGAGGAAGATCCTCCTGCTTAGCCGATACCAAAAGTCTGGCCGATGAACATCCTGATGACGTCATCGTCATATCCTGCTGACATCATCAGCATATCTGCCTACTGCGCACCTCCTCATATCTGGATGACGTCATCATCATATCGACATCAGGATGATATTCAGAAGATAACCGGATATTTGGAAATATCATCCTGATGCACAAATATCATGCTGCACTATAGCTCCACTGTAAGATCGGGGTGATAGATGAATATGCCAGATATTTGAAAAGATCACCCCCCACTAGATAATGTACGAAGCCGACAAGCGGATATCTCCCTTCGGAAATATCATGATGCAGACAAGCAGAAAGCCGGATATCACCCTGACGTAAGAATGACGTCAGCATCATCAGGGTGATAAAACAACGAACATGAAGTGATACAACAACATCAGGATGATATTGACTAAGATCATCCTGACGTTCAAAATATGATGACCACGATGAATATCGGGTCGCACTTAGAACTTTACAGCAACATCATCAGGATGATCTTAACAAAGATCACCCGATGTTAAAATATCACCCCAGCGAAAGATCATGCAGGTAGACAATATGATGACCCCCGCAAGCAACACGGTGATAACTGGAAATATGATCATGATGATGACGACCCTTAAGAAAAAACAAGTCGGGTCGAACAACTCAGAAAATAACCCCCTCGGAAGATCGGGGTGACATCATCATCATAAAAGGGCAGGGTGATAATTGGAAGATCACCGAATATTTGAAAAATCACCCTCCGCAAGAAAATTAAGGCACATTGTAGCTCATCAGTAGGATCGGGATGATATCCAAACATCACTCGATATTGAAATATGATGAGCTTGATGAAAAACAAGTCGACAGAAAACATGATGATGCGGACCATCATCGAAGACAATATGATGATGATGATCTCCTCCTCGAAGAAAATATGATGATGCAGCTAAAAAATGCCGAGGAGGTCCAACACTTAGGAAAATGGGCAAGAAGATATAGGGTTCAAATGAAGAAACCCCCTAAACATGAAAAATCAACCTCCAGGTCAAAATGAGTGCTAACAGGTCCATATCACAAGAATTAGGGAACCAATACCGAACAACCCAATTTTTCTATTTAGGCCAAAAATGACCTCTATAGCCTAGAAATTGAAATTTCACGTTGTTTGTAATCTTAACATTAGGAGCAAGGTTGAGACACCTTTCCTAACACTTTTTAAGCATGAGAATGATAGGCCATACTATTCCTACAAGATTTGATATGAATTTCCTTACAAAGTTTATCCTTCCAAGGAAAGAAGTTATAGATTTTTCTTAGGTTGAGGAAGTGAGAGCTCAGGGATAACCTTAATCCTTTTGAGATAAATAGATATACTCTCAAGATACTATGTTTTGCAATAAATTCTCTTGTGGATTTCTAAAAATACACTTCTTGGGATTCAAGGAAATCCCAAATTGCTGACATCTTTGAAATACCTTCTCCAAGTGGTCAAAAGGATCTTCCTTCCTATTTGAAAAAAATAGTCAAATCATCAAAGTAAATCAATAGGATTTCATTGATTAGGTTCTTGAAGGGGATATTTACTGGCCTTTGAAATGTGGCCTCTGCATTATAAAGGCTAAAAGATTTTTTTTATTCAAAAAAGAGCCCCATTTAGTAGTGAATGTTGTTTTTTGTTGATCTTCTTCTTTCACTAGTATTTGATTGAAACTAAGGAAACCGTCCAACCTTAAAAATATATCTAATCCTACAACTATCTACAAAAGTTGTTCCATTGAGAGTAGAGGGTAGTGACCTTTGAGAGAAGCTCTATTTAGATCCCTAAAATCTACACATAGCCAATTCTCTCCATTTTTTTCTAAGATGAACAAGATTAGAAACCCAAGTTGAATGTTTAATGGGATATATGATTTTTAAATTAATTAGGTTCATTCATTCTTTCTTCATTATTGACCCAATTCCTGGGTTTATTGGTCTTTACTTCTATCTTACTAGCTTAACTTTAAGCCAACGCACAATTGTATGCTACATGATATCTTTGCTATAACTGTTCAACGCCTCATAGTCTCAGGCCATGACCCAATCATATGTGCTTTACTACTTTGCCAAGGGAGAATTCAATATCTCTGTAGTCTTTCTTGCTTACCAATATCTTTCTCTTATCTCTAAAAGAATCATTAGGACTAAACATACTCTCCAAGGTGATCATTTCCATAGGTAATTTATTTCTTTTTAATTGGAAAATCTAATCTCCACATGCCTCTTCGACTTTAAGTGCTAATTCTTCCATAAGTTCATTAAATTGCTAGATGAAATTGGCAGTTTGTTCATCATTGAGAAGTACCATCCAATGACAATAATTGTTAGGGATAGTGAACATTGTAAGTAATTTGGCATGACCCTTGTTTACTAATAAGTCCTCCAGTGGGTTAAATCAAGAATCAATCAAGGTTGTCTTATATACCTATATGCATTTTTCTTTCTATGAACAACCTAGAAGTTTAACACATCAAAGGATTCTAGAAGGTGGACCATACATGGTATTTATAAGCTAGTTCTTGTCCATGAATTGAGATTGAACATGCTTAATCACCAATTCTAGATCATCATAGATCTACAACAACTTCACACCTTTCCTTTCTACATATTGTAAACCATGACTAATGTTTCATACTCAACTATATTATTGATGTTGTTGAATTGTAGCTGATATGATTGTTGATACATTTCTCCTTGTTTGGAGACTAGAGAAATGCCAACCCTTTCTCCAACTCTATACATAACACCATTAAAGTACAACTTCCACAATCCAACACCATTTGTCTCCCCTTTGAATATTTCTAGGATAAGAGGGTTCTCTTCATGGACTATATAGGTGCCCATTCCAGAGTTTCTTCGAATAAGTTAAATGAGCCTTCCTTTGAAAATGTAGTGGAATAGCTAACTATATATTCATCTAACATTCTTAACATGCTCTCATCTACTAATAATTTAGATGGAGAAGGTTCTTCTTCAACTACTAGAGCATGACTTAAATCTATTTCTAGCTTTGGCTCTGGCTCTAGCTCAGTTGTTAGGCTTGGCTAGGGACATGTAACCTCCAAACTTAGTTGTGAAATCTTGGGATAACCATAGCCCAAATATGACTAGTATCTCAATTATTGCAATATCCTAAGGTACAATGACAATGGAGCCATCATAGAGAGTAAGAGGAAGATTCCTAATAACTCCAATACTCTTAATAGGGTTACCATCTAACTAGGTAACTCCCTTTTCCATGGGATCATATAGTAAACCTAAAGTATTGACTATTCTTTTGGGAATAATGGAGGTACTAGCCCCTGAATCAATCATATAATTTTGTAGGAATTTCTTTTTGATAGTTAAAGTGAGGTAAAATGGAGAAGACTTGGGATTATCTGGGTCTTTGTTGATTACTTGTAAATACATAAGAAAATTTTCTTGTAATGTTTTCTTTAGAGGAATGACAACTAACATTTTTTCTTTGTTCTTCTCTTGTTCTTAAGAGCATCCTTTAGCAAGTTCATTTGGTTTGGCATTGGTAAGATTTCCCATAGGGTTATATTAGTTTTTTTCATTTGGTCCACCAAGCTAAAGGGTATAGATAATTGTATTTTTGGTGCATAAGTCACCCATTAATTTCTTGGTCTTTCTACTAGTAGATGAGTCACCTTTGGTTGACTTTGATTGGGAATATTTTCTAGATTTTTGTGAGTGGTGGGAGAAATTTGGTTTTGAATTATAGGTGTCACTTGTCCACTTGTGCTTGGTTGATGAGCCTCGAGTTGTTTGAAGATTCCAATGCTCTTTTCTTGGCTTTCGTTATTTAATCAAATTAGACAATTGGTTTCCCTAATGAGGTTGCTACTTAATTGCTATAAAAAATCTCATTCTCATCCCATGTGACCAAGGCCTACTTAGGCATGGGAACCAATTTATCTTTTGAAGTATATGGTTCAAGGGAGATCCCATAGATTTGTACCCTCAAAGGCCCCTGTTGTCATTCTTCTAATATAGCTTGCTAAGGGTTATCTCTTGGGTAATATCTTGCAGCATTATAGTCAGCACATGGATGACACCACATGCCTTGGTCTCTAATAAAGTTGTTCTGTATTAGGATAAGATCCCTTGTTGGATTAGGAGATGAAACATTAGGTGCCTACTGGCCCTGTTGTGAAAACGAAGAACTATCGTGGAAGATTGCAAGTACCGACATGAGTCACGAGAGATCAACAATCGTACACTCAATACTATCAAAGACATAAGAAATATGCAAAGAAAAACCAGATGATGTATTAGCTCGCATGAGCAAGTACATATAGGCACAAGTCTCCTAAGAATAGACTTGCCAGAAATAGGAAAGCAAGCTTGAGAATAGTAGTGACTTAAAGATAGGCATGCAACTACTTAACTCAAGGCAAGTAGACACATGTTCTAAACATAGATCTGCTAATTAAAGCACTAAGAATCCTAATCCTGGCATGTGTAAAAAATAGAAAAGCACAAAAGCCAAAAGAATAAAAATAGCCTTATCCTTAAGTGAGCTTAATATACACTAACACCCCCTTAAGAAAAGCTTAGGTGAGGAAATGAAGATGGGTCTGGACAACTAGGCTTGATCAGGTACCCATACATACAATGCAATACAATGCAATCTCTTATAAAGTGGAGAAAGGAAGAAAACCCTATGGGAAAAAAACTTCCCTCCAAAAGAGAAAAGAAAATGAAGAAGAGGACATAAGAAGCCTCCTTGAAGATGATAACTGTGCATGAAGCCTGAAATCATGTCGCTCTGACTGTGATGATGCAAAAATGACCCACCATAAGAGAGTAAAATAGACTATGTAGGCCCCCCATAATGAAGTAGGCCCTATGCCAAAAGAGAATGCCCGTGTATGAATGCTGAAAATGATCCATTTGTCAAAAACCACATTTCTCCCCTTCAGAAGAGACAACTCCAATGGTGAATACTCAAAGAAGCGAGGTGATGTGGTAAGTCTCATGATGTACCTTGTCTCAGAATACTGCTCAAATGTCATCATGCTGATGTTGAAATGAGTCACAATCAAATCAGGAGGCTCATGCCTAACTGAAACAAGTGACCTCTCAAAATCATGTGAAAACTAATGAAGAACAAGATCTGAAGAACTAATGTATGGAAGTGGAATGTCAATGCATGCCATGTGGCTACAAAGCAAATCCCACAAGATGTCCTGTGAAGAATCACTGGAAGCCCTTAGTGAAGCCTCTCTGAACTCTGTAGTAGTAGTAGGTGAAAGATAACTATCATCAATGAGAAAGACAAGATCCTCCAAACTGTCATCAAGATCTAATATGTGAGACTCTACAAACAACCAAGAGATGTCTGGTAGAAGTGTGTCCCAATGAAGTGAATCTTGAATATGACCAGTACTATAATGAATTGCTGGAAACTCTCGAAGGAGCAACATTGAACTCAGAAGCAGAGGCATGGAAAGCATGTGCCCTGTAATGTGACAATGTAAGTCGACCATAATATGGATTCTATACCCTAGTACCTACACTCTGAAGTGGCTGTCTAGCCCAAAGAGAGATGAATGTGTGTGAGTTAGGTGCTAAATCCTCATCCTCCAAAATGAATCTAGAGATGGATGGAGATGACACCCCATCACTATCCTCGCTGTCAGAACTGGAAGAAGAAGAAAACTCTGTCTTAGGAATCTATTGTGGATGGTCAAAAGATGAGAGAGATGAATTCTCGATGTCCTAGTGCAAAGAGTCATTGGAGGCTCTCAAAGGAATGACACTGAACTCTATTGAAGCAACAATGCGGAAGCATGAAGAGAAGTCTATATGTCATCTAATTGTCTAAGACTGGCAATATACTCAAACTCCTTTGAAGTATCATCATCAAAGGGTATGTTTTCTACTCCGGAAAGAAGAAGAAGACAATCTGTAGTAAGATCATTTGGGAATGGAAAGATATATGAATCTCCCAAATTCTAGTCCAAAGTGTGCGAGGACACTCAATGTCTGATACATCAATGAGTGTCAAGATCAAGATTAAGACAAATCAAACCTACTACATGGTCAATGATATTTCCCCAAGCTAATTTTCTCCCTAGTGTGTCTGGTTTACGCATGAGTCCATAAAGATAAGGCAAAAGATTAAGCCATCTAAGGTGTGTCAGGATGCCATTTTTCCAAGATTCATAATTGGCCTTCTCCAGGATTACCACAGAAGGATGAGCAATGAAACCCATGATGAAACTGAGACCAATAATCTCAATGCATAAGAAAGGAGGGAAAGTAGGAAGTGTTCAAAGACATGACACAAACCCCCCCTTGATTCAATTTTTGAGAACCCCCTGAATTTTGGCACTTTATAATTAAGTGCATATGCAAAAAATTCAATTTTGGGTCGTGTAGTGGCACTTTATAAAATTAGTGTGATCGAGCCCAAGTTGGCTACAATGTGTTTTTAAATATGGCACTCTAATCAAGTTGCCCTTTAACAAGATTACAATTTTTTCCTAAAATCACTCTAATTTTTTTATGGAGTAAAAAGTATCCACATGTCTTTTTACCTCCTTGTTTAGCTCCTAGGTCCCCTTGATTGCATTATACATTCAAAATGGTCCTCCTGACACAAAATTGCCTAACACCAAAGTAAAATTGGAATATGGGCCCATGTCCCCCCTTTTAGGCCAAGGCTAATTTAAATGCATGTTGGCTTAACACCTTTCAAAAGGTTTCTCCTTGTTGGCTCTTTTTCTTTGAATTTAGGAGTATGAGCGGGAAAGCATATATAAGTGTGTTTTTGGATTCATTATCAACTAGGTTGAAAAGGTTGAAAAAGCATAACTTGAGATCTTAACTTGTGAAGCAAGCAAGAGCATTTATTGTGATTCTAGAGAAGATTTGTGTATTGTTATTGTGTTGTTATTGCAGATATGGAGCTATCATCTATCTTCCTTAGAAGTTGAAGGATCTTCATCATTCTAAGGGTTCATCACATAAGTGATATCATTGTTTGTTTATCATCATTTGAATCATCATACTATCATTATTTTTAGCCTTTGCCCCCACGAGGGCACGCACTCTTTATCAATCAATGATGTTGGGAAGCTTGAATGTTATCTCGAGATTTGACTGAGGCAAGTCCCTAAACACCATACCCCCTTTTTATCTTCTTATGTGCAGGTTACAGGAGCGAGATCTGGAAAATACAGAGCTACAGGAAGACAGAGTATAGATTAGGGTTTCAAGATTCAAAAATAGTTTCAGAATATTCTCACCAAGGACTTGGGCGGTACTGCCCATGTCCTCCTTCCCTTTCTGAGTTCAGATCTGGCATCAAGACAATATTTACAACATCTTTCTAGTTCACGCCTCTGGAAGATTCTTCCAGTCAGGACCTGGGCGGTCCCACCTTGGTCCCTCTAACACCTCTACTTTCTAGAGATAGGTTCTATCATCATCCTGATTATCCCTATGTAATTAGTTTCTAGGTTGCTATTGTATAACCTCTATTATAAGTAAATCATTGTAGAACTAGGGTTTCATGTATTGTTAACCTAGGGTTTCAGGAAAAGACTAAGTTAAATCTAATCCATCTATAACACACATGAGTCACAAGAGCAATAGCTAAGTTCACCTTCATTTGGTGGTGATTTGGCTAGGTCTTGTCCTTGAATGTTATATGGAAAGGGGTTTGATCTAGTTTGCATTCAGATAGTTGTTATCATTCTCCTTTTTCATACTAAACATTTTGGTTAACTCGTAGCCTCGAGCATTTGCATCTTGCTAATTGTTCAAATTAGATCTTGCATTGATTTATTGCAAATTTATCAATATTTATTTGAAAATCTTGCATAATTTTGGAAAAAGTGGATTATTTAGGCTTTCAAAAGCTTGTATTTTGTTAAAGTTTTGCATTAGGCTTTTAAAAATTCTCTTGCATGATCATATTGGTGGTACTTGATAGATGAATAGATCTGATTGTACATTCCTATTCCAAGACATTTCATTATTGCATCTTCATGTTATTTCTCTTTCGTATCTTTGCATGTATATATCAAAGATCTTGGACATTTTAACAAATTCATTAATATGCATCCTTATTTTTTAGTTATTGATATCTTTAAAGGCTCTTTATATGAAATCCTTGGTTGCATATCTGATTTTGATAGCTTTATAACCCTCATGGGTGAGCATCCTTCACTATTAGAAGATCTAACTGAATTCATCTCCATGAATAGTCATGAGAAAGATGACCATGATGGCTCTTCTTCTATTTCCATGGATCTAATCTCTAATCCATGTGATGGTGACCTAGCTTTGCCTATTTCACCCTATGATTTGGATCCCTCTCCCAAAGTTGTTCATACTCGTGAGGACATTTTGGCGCAAGAAGATGAAATCATTGATACATTCCTTAACATCACCCTATCCTATCTTCATTTCAATGCTCTCCCTTTGAAATATGAAGCATTAATGGATGAAGAACCTCCTCTCAAAAAGGATCCTCCATGGGTAGATAATGGGTGTTCATCTAATAATCTTAAATCTTCTATTAATAAAATAATACATGAGGCTTCTATGGCTCATCCTATGGATCTCTCACCTTTGATTAAATGTTCAAGCACATTGGATATCACTAAGGATGTGAAGACCATGGATAGTCCTCCTTTGGTTTCATGTTCAAACCCCTTGGACATCACTAAAGATACAATCATCAACAATTCTCTTAATAACACTTTACCTTCCCTTTGTTCCAAAGCTCTCCCTTCAAAAGATGAAGCATTGGTAGATGAAGAAAGGTCTTTCACATTAAATCCTTTAGGGATGGATGTTGAGTTTAATGAACATAAAAACAATGTTAATTCAATCATCATTAATAGACTTATTCAACCCAATACTTGGGGATAATGGATAAGTGTACTAATGTTCCTAAAATTATTGTGCATCCTCGCTTCAAACTGGTGATTACGGTTCAAGGTGTTCCAACACTACCTCGACTTCCAGGTTACATTATCAATTATGCAAAACAAATTACTCAAGGAAATCAAGGTGTTCAATATGTGTCACAGCATCACACAATTGCTCACACATATAACACCCACGTAATAACAAGAAAAGTAAGCAAGCATCACATGTGCTTTTTTCTCTTCCAACTTCTCAACCTATGCTTCCTTAACCATCTCATCTTACTCATAATAGTGGTCAAGATTATGATCTTGTTGAGAAGATTCGTGATACTCCCGCTAAGATCTCTCTTTGGGAACTCATACAAACATCACCTACATACCATGGAATGCTCCAAGAAGCTTTACAAAAGGTGATTGTACCACTTGTTGTTAAGCCAAATGTAGTAGTTCTGTTAGACTGTATGTATGCGACAAAAATAGATATTATGTTTCAACAACATGAATTATCATCAATTGAAGTTCAAAACCAATATGACCCTCTTGTAATCCATGTCATAATAATTAAAAAAGTTGATAAAAAGGAACTATGATCTACAATGGATCAGCTCTTACTGTTTGTAGCATTGATGTGCTACACAAAATCAAGGTTGACACATCTTTAATTAAACGGGATAAACTTAATATTCATGGCTTCAATAATGTTGGTAGACAATCACTAGGTACCAAAACTTTACACATAAAGGCTGGACCTATGACATTATCTACCCTTATCCATGTCATGTCTTGTATGCTTTCATATAAAATCATTCTAGGTAGACCGTGGATTCATGTCATGGGGATAATTTCGTCTACCCTTCATTGATCAATAAATTTTATTTATGCAAATAAACTTTAAACCATTGAAGCTGATCCAGATCCAGAAAGTTGTTTACAAGTTGAGGCACAAAAACAAGTTGTCAATCACAAGCTTCTCAATAACTTAAAAGTTGATTCATCAATACCTCTTGTCATAGATAATGTTGTGCAAGATTCAAAATCACCATCGAATGCACTTCTTGGTGACAATTGGGGTTCATTAGATTTTACTCCTACCTTAATGGGAGAATATAAACTTACTAACCCTAATCCTGAAACATCAAAAGTTGCCTCGATCTCATTCAAGCAATCTTTGGAAATACCTAAGGAACCTAAAGTTTCTTTAGTAGCAAACAAAGATAATACACTTACTTACACTACAAAATATGAGACTTATGAGGCCTCGCCTTCTTCTAAAGAGATGGAGTCTCTCTATGATCATGGATTTCAAATCATTTACAAAAATTGTAACTATGAAGGTAATGGTTGTGGCATAAAACAACAAGGAATCAAAGTACCCTTAGAAGTTGTTACACATAGCTCTTCGACTGGTATTGGATACCATCCTTTGAAGCCCGCCAAAGCTTACCATTTTCCTACTCTCAATGTTAACACAATATCAACAAGTCCAACACTAAATATAATATATCCTGAGATGATAGACATATACTATCTGCCAGGAAATATCCCATATAAATCAGGTAAGTATTTCTCCCTCATTAAGCCACACTTGATGTAGCACTTCTTCGAATTGCTATCAAGGGTTGCCTCCTCCCCTTAGATATATATATGTTGTTGTGTTGTGTTCCCCTGTGTGGTGTTAAATGTTTGTTTAGGTCTCCTTGGGTGACCCTTGATACTCTTGTAAGGTCAAGCATATAAGGAGACTGATTTCGTTGTGATATTCCTTCTATTTGTTTCTATATTCTTCTACACTTCTCTTGTTGCAATTAAAGTGTGTGGTGCCTTCAGGGCATAACATTATGGAGGGTGATTTGGGGGCATCCTTCCATGTTGTGAGCCTAAGTCACTTTTTTCTCCTCTCTCACTTTTGTGATTTCATTCTTCCATTGTACTTGTGGCTCTACTAGTTGACGGATGACAACAACAAATATACACTTCTGATAAGGATCGTGTGTCCATAAACAAGAAAATAAAAATGGACCTAGTCTATATATGAAGATGGGGCTAATTTTTTACTGACATTTAACTAGTAGAATCACTTTTGTCATGATGTGGTCATGTATCGTGTTGTGAAATTGTTGTAACAAACCTTTATAATACTCTAAATCTGCTTCTATGCACTTGGAATGCTTTTGTCTCACCTTGTAGCTATACTCGGTTCTGAGATGTACCTAAAGTATAACCTCGTGGATCTACTCAGTTCTGAACCTATAAGTAGCCTTGGTTTGTTTAAGTGGCATGTTGCCTTATTTTTGTATCAGTTTAATGAGATGATTTGGTTGTTATCTTAGCTTAGATTTTCTAACCAAATCTTGTTTGATTATCTTTCATACATACATATTGTTGATCAATGGTTATTAGCAAATGATATTGATGTGTTTCTATCATGATTGTTGGGAACAATTCAGTGATTATGTCACTTTGGGGCATAGGCTTTGCGAAAGCTCTTATTCCCTTGCGTGTTTTCAACCTTACCTTCAACGTGATTGCTACCAACAAGCGGGAGAAACCACTTTAAGGTGGGGGCATATATTGTGGTAAATGCTTGGATATCTTAGATGTGATAAAATGTGTTGTACACTACCTTTTCACTATAAGGCATCTCCAGGATGTAGGTGGGGTTGTATACTTTGTTTTTAATGATTGCATATGCTTCATTTTCACTGTAAGGCGTCTTCGCAATGCAGGCGAGATTGTATACTTTTTGCACATGCTTCCTTTTCACTATAAGGCATCTCCGTGATGTAGGTGGAGTTGTATGTTTTTGAAACCCCTTCTGCAGAAGGCAGGGTTGTGTATTCCCTTGAGTGCTTGCACATCCTTTTGAAAAAGTCCTCTCACAAGAGGTGGGGTCAAGTCTTGAGTTACTCACCCTTAAGCATTTTTTTAGCGGTTGTGGTAGCGTAGCTCGACCATTAGGTGTGTTTGGTGTGTCTTAGATGGCAGAGCGTAGCAATGAGATCCTCCCCATTGCCTGTGTTTGCTGAGTATAAGGCGTATAATGGGTCGATGACACATTCTACAATGCTTATGTATTCCATGTGTTTTCCATGTGTTTTACATGTTTTGTGGAGGCGCGTAGTGATGAGCTCCCCTCACATTGTGTGTTTTATGTGTGTTGTGGAGGTGCATAGCAATGAGCTCCCCCCACATTCTGTGTTTTACGTGCTTTGATGGTGGCATGTACCAATGAGCTCCCCCCATGGCATATTAGTGTTAAGTAATTGTTTAATCATGTCTTCTCTTCGTGTATACTTTGTGTATTGCGTGACTGCATTTATGTTTTCTTCATGTATTGTGTGCTTCTCTACTATCTTCTTTGTGTTTTGTGTGTTTATCATGTGTCTTCTAATGTTTGCCTAAGCTTGGGGGCTAGAGATAGTCTTCTAAACTTAGGGTATGATGTTGGCTCTAGTGTTTGACATGCTTGATGTGTTTTTGAACGTACTTTAATTCATGTACTAATCATAAGATCATACACATATTAAAGTGGGGGCTAAATATTATGGAGTAAAAAGTATCCACATGTCTTTTTACCTCCTTGTTTAGCTCCTAGGTCCCCTTGATTTCATTATACATTCAAAATATTCCTCTGGACACAAAATTGCCTGACACTAAAGTAAAATTGGAATATGGACCCCTTTATTTACCTTACCCCAGACCTAATAGGGTTGATGGACCTGGGAAGTACTGCCCATGTCCCCCCTTTTAGGTTAGGGATAATTTAAATGCATGTTGGCTTAACACCTTTCAAAAGGTTTCTCCATGTCGGCTCTTTTGGCTTGAATTTATGATTATGATAAGGAAAGCATATATAAGTGTGTTTTTGGATTCATTATCAACTAGGTTGAAAAGGTTGAAAAGGCATAACTTAAGATCTTAAAGTGAAGCAAGCAAGAGCATTCATTGTGATTCTAGAGTAGATTTATGTATTGTTATTGTGTTGTTATTGCAGATATGGAGCTATCATCTATCTTCCTTAGAAGTTGAAGGATCTTCATCATTCTAAGAATTCATCACATAGGTGATATCATTGTTTGTTTATCATCATTTGAATCATCATACTATCATTGTTTTTAGCATCTGCCCCCACGAGGGCATGCACTCTTTATCAATCAACGGTGTTGGTGTTGGTATAGGAAAATTTGAAATTTTCTTGTATTCTTACCCGACCAAATTAGAAAACATTATGCCCAAAAGTCATGATGATAACTAGTGTTGTTGATAACTGAGAGGGGGGGGGGTGAATCAGTTATCCTAATTATTTGCCTTATTAAACTTTCCTTTTGTTTGAAGCAGCATAAAATCAAACACGAAACATAAACCATGAAATAAGAAACACATGACACAGTATTTTTGACGTGGAAACCCTGTTAAGGGAGAAAACCACGGGGTGATTAACCCAAGAATTATTCTCTGTTAGAAGAATAGGAAATTACAAAAATGGCACTTGCCAATTAGGGCTCACTGCCCGAGCACACTGCTCACAAGAGGCTCACTGCCTACAAGAAGACACACTGTCTTACAAAGTGATTAGAATCACAGTCTTGAACTGATTGGAAGCATCTGCATATGCTGGAGTTCAGTTCCGGTTAGGTTCAGTATACTGATCTGCTGCACTTCATCTTTCCTCTGTTCTTTAGTCTGCTGTCCTTTCACATACCGGATCTTTCTTGTTACTTCTTCTCTACTCTGGACTTGTTCGCATATCCTCACATACATTCACACCTTTTACCACTAAATCCATCCTCTATATATATCCGCACAAGTACTTTCATCATCTTTTTAGTCGGCATCCGGAACAGTCTAGTTTCTTACAAACTTAGTTCTGTCGGCTGAATCCATGCTCACCAAGCAATGCGGATCAAGTGTATACTTGTAGATATCATCAATTATGTCGGCCAAACATGATTCATGCCTCCGCAACCTTTATCATCATCTGTAACACATCCGGAAAGTAGTCTGATACTCTGTCAGTCAGTTCTTCCTCTGTTTTCACTGTCTCTCAGGAATCCGGTACTCAACTATTCATATCTTTTTCCTTGTCCAACTCCGGAGGCTAAATCCTTGGAATATATCACTCAAGATAGTCCTCTTGACTTCCCCAGATCCGCACTGCACCAAGACACTTCCTCTGAGAGAACCGGACCAATCTGTCGGACCTTGCCACATGCTCTGTTCTTGTTCACCGGACCACAACAATCTTCAATCTGACTTCCGGTAGAGACATATCATGACTTGCGGATATGTGGGATGACCTTTGTTGCCATCAATGACAACAACCATGAATCCATATAGTGTCTCTTGCCAACAATCTCCCCCTTTGGCATTGATGGCAACACTTAGTGAAAAATGACTAAGTGTTTACACTATGCTCCCCCTCTGCCGATGCTCTGTCTTTATATACAATTTCCGGAACTCCCCCTGAGTTGGATTCCTCATTTTTCACTGCTCCTCACTCCCCCTTTGACATCAATGGCAAAGGGTAGGGTCCGCACACCAAAATTTTCAAAAATTTTCTATATATAGCCGCATATTTACATACTCACATATACTGCAGAATGTCTGCAAAGGATGTCTGCAGTTGAACCATTTCAGTAGCCCAACTTAGCTTCATTCTGTCCAAGATTGAAATGTGACCACTCAACAAAAATGCAAAAGCTTCTGCCCGCCTGAGATCTGTCGGATCTTTTGTATGGGCGGTGGTCTGGGCATCACTGATGGCCTCATGCATAGTTTCCAACTTAGGGACTATAATCCTTCTAAGTTCTCCCATCCGGTTGGTAATGTTCTTCCTCTCCTTCTCAAGATTCTTTATTTCATTCAAGACTGCAATAGTCTGACATTCTTGATTTATTATAGAGGAAGAGAGAGGATCAAAACTTTGAGATAAGCTTTGAAGCTTGTCCTGTTCCTCTTTTATTTTCTTGTCAATTGCTGCTGTTGCCTTTGACCAAGATATACAAAATTTGTAGATGTCACCGCCATCCTTAAGAGCATTTTCTAAGCTCTTTATTCCAATGCTTACAATCTTCCTATCCTTAGAGATTAAATCTAATATTTCAGAAAATCTCTTATCCAAAAATTCCTTCCGGACCTTGTCTTCAGCTGATTTTTCTAGAGAATTAAAATGTGTATCAATACTGCTGACTAAGGTTTTTAGATTACCGGAAGTGGAGGCTGTCGGATCTATTTGGATTGATGGCATGATCTTTACAAGTACTCCGGAAGCAGCCTCTATCAACTCACAGTCTTCCATATGAGACTTCAGGAGCTTTTCATTTGCCTTGGCATTTGCAAATGAAGCTATCTTCATTGTTTGTACCGGAGAGAGGGAGTCAAAATCAAATGGACCTTTTAGAAGCTCCGGTTCATCAATCTCTAGAGTTTCTTTGCTCAAAAATTGTTGAACAGTTTGTGCAGTGTCTCTTGCCGGAGACAGATGTTTCTTTTCTTCTGCAGTCTTAGAACTGTCAACCTCTTTGTCTGTCACCACTGCTTCCTTCTCCTGCAATTGCTCTTCTTCTTTGGATCCGGAGACTGTAGGGGACACCGGAGGAGAGATGCTTGCTTGTTCATGGGCCACTTCTTCTGGAGCAGAGGGTCCCAAGTCCTCACTTGTCTGTTCAGGGCTCACTTCTTCCGGAACAGAAGATTCCAAATCAGCAGCTGTTTCTGCACCTAAGTCCTCTACAACAGGAAGATTGAACCTTTTGAAGGCCTTCCGGAGGATCTCTTCTGTCTCTTGTGCCACTTTGTCAGTCTCACCAAGCATGAGCTGATTCATCCTGGCTTTACTTCTGAACTCATCTCTGCAGTCCTTGAAGATCATGTTCATTGTCTTGGGATCAATTTGAGGATATAGCTGAATAGCTATCTGCTCCCGGATCTCAAGATCTTTGGCATGCGCATTATTCTTTCTTACTTCCATTTCCTTCTCTAGGCTTTTAGGAATGAGAGATATGATCTCAATGAAAGCCTTATTGTATGTGTTCAGATATTTAACTGTAGCTTCCTGCAGAGTCTTTTGGTCTGCCTCACTGAAGTCATCATAGGATTCAGTCATTGGTTGAAGGTTTCCATCCACCGTGACCGACTTGATTATGCTCTCTAGTGACAGAGTGGGCTTTTCAACAGTTACCTCTGCCATTTCCTCCTTGTCTTGGCCTGTGGAGGGCTTACCGGATCCTTTCTTTTTCTGTTTCTTTACTTCTCTTACTCCTTCATCTGATTCTGTCTCCTCTTCATCCTTTTGGCTTTCATAAGCCCTTGATGCTTTTGTCTTGGATCTTTTACCGGATGCCTGGACTTCCGGTTTTGAGCTTTTGGTTGTGGAAGGAGCAGATCTCTTTGTTGATCTGGTCCGGGTAGGAGCTCCAACCGGAGCACTTTCTTTGCTTTTCTCTTCTTCCTCAGCCTTTCTCCTCTTTTCCCGGCTGGCATCAAGTGCCTCTTTTGAGATGCCTAGGCCTTGAGCAATGTGCTCTACTTCTTTTCTCACTTTTCTCTTAATCTCAGGTTCCCTGAGTTCTACATGTAGTTTCACGCTCAGCTCCTCAAAGGTTCCAAACCTTTCTGCCTTAGGATCTTTGGGCTGACTTAGCATGTGTTGAACATGCAGCTCTACTATCTGTTCATCAACTTCATACCCCATGGGCATGATCCAGACAGTCCTTGGCTCCACTGCCTCCATTAGGCACTGATCAGTGTCAACCATAAAACATACTGAGTCCTTGTATTTCTCAATGAGTGACTGGGGAATTCTCTCTCTTGCTTGCATCATGCTCTGAAAGTTTTTGAAGTATCCCCATAGAGCTGTATTTCTCGCTTTTGCATCCCCAAGTCCATGTAAATAGTCTCTTATCTGGACTGCAACAGGTTTGTCATTCTGCCATACCCATCCACTTGTTCCGGGTAGCTCATTCATGAAGTAAAAGAATAGACATATAATGAGAGTACCATACTTAAAGGAGTTCTTCTTGTCTTTCTTGATTTTCTGTACATTTTCCATCAATTGGCTCAGTAGTAGTTCACAAAGATCATAATCTGCATTCTTTCTTAGCATTTCATATGCTGTGTATATTGCAGTTCCGGATACAGAATTCTCCCTGCTGGAGTGATAGATCTTGTATCCTATTATCATTGATGCATATTTGATATCCGGATCCGAAATATCTTCAATGGTCATTGCTCTCTTATCATATTTTGATCCGGTGGCTTCAGTTACAACGTTGTTCTTGACAGATTTGAGGATAGGTACCCCCCCGGAAGAGTATAGACCAGTTACTGCTCTAATTGCTTCTTTTGTGATCTTGCAGGGTCTATCTAGCCAAAGGAAGTTGTCATGCATCCTGCTCAGTACATACCGGACCCATTCATCTTCTTCAAAGCTAGGGAAATGAATGAATTGCTCAAATTGTTTCTTCTGGATACCCTTATACTCTGGTTTGAGCTCAAAAGCATTGTCTATCAGTTGCTTGTGATAGAGGTCTCTTAATTTGAATTCCCCAAATTCCTCAATGTTTGCGTGTATGTAAACCCTAATATCTTCAGTATGTAAGACTCCGTGGGGAACACTAGAGAAGGCTCCTAGTGGATCTACCTCCAATGATTTGTAGGGATGTTTCTTGAATGAGGGGCGAGGTCTATCAGAGATCTTAACTATGTTTGGAGTAGCCATTCTTCAAAGATTTGCAGTGAGGCAGTGAAAAACGAAGAATACCTTATGCGCCTTCGGTTTGCACGGAGTGGTTGGATTGATTTCTTTATGCAATAGCTTCGGCAGGAGATCCTTGGTGTGCTTGATGAACCTTGTTGCAGAGCTCCACTATTCGCTTCTTCTCAAGTGTAGAATGAGCAGATAACTTTTGAGAAATCCCTTATATTGCTCCGCAAACCCTAATATCTGTCTGCAATAAATGCTTCACCTGCATTATTCCGGTTTACCATGTCTGGACAGCTTGGAGTATCCCGGATTAGTCCTGATCACTGAATATCATCCGGATCTTTAAATCATGAATAAATCTAGGTAACATATTACAAGAACATCCCAAACACTCTGTCCAATCCGCAAGACAAGATCGTGCACTTCCGGATCTCTCCGGACCTTTTTGTAATCCTTTATCATACCGGAGCACCTTCCTGAACAGGTCTAACTTAGTCGAACACAGCTTCTTCATAACTCCATGCGGACCTCTGAAAACTTGAATGAAGCATCTCAGGACTTATATCTACAAACCCTTTAATCCGCATCTTGTGCCACATCCGGCACAACTTGTTTGGCTGGGGGAACAGAATCTTCTTTGAGTCTCCCCCTGAGCCTGAGCTCACTTTTTAATTTCCGGAAGAAATATCAGCACCAGAATCTGGTGCGGATCCAACCTCTACATTCTCTGAGCTTTTCTTCACCCAAATCTTGCTCATCTGATTCCTAACTTCATCCGCATTCATCTTTTGTTTACCCTTGTCTTGATTCTGATTATACACCGGACCTCTTTTGTCCTGATTCTTGTTTCTGCAGACTTTAGCATTATGACCGGACCTATTGCAGATTTGACAAATAACATTTCTTTGCATATTTAACTGATATCCCCTTGATCTGCATTGATTAGCCATATGACCTACTCTATTGCATGTAAAGCATCTACCTTTGAATGATTTGTTTATTTGCATAATTCTGCATTCATGGGATTTGTGTCCATACCTTTTGCAGTTGAAGCACTGTCCGGAGAAGGATGAATTAATCTGATTCATTCTCATTCTGCACTGATTAGCTTTGTGACCAAAATGGTTGCAGCTGTGGCAGTATCCATTGAAGGATGGATATTTTTGAGCATTTGGCTGTCTTACCGGAGGTCTTCTAGGCCTGCTCCTTGGATTTTCTGATCCAAGATTCTTCTGACCGGATCCGGAGCTTTCTCCTTTCTCATATCCCAAGCCATATTTGTCATCTGTCCTCTTTTGACTTCCAAGAAGAACTTCAAGTTGAGCAGAACTTATCTTGAATTTCTCTTTATATTCATTTGCTGTTTGAAGGTCTCTTTTGAGAGAGGCAATTTGATCCTCAAGTTTTCCTTCATTATCTTTGGAATCTTCAAGATCAGATTCAAGGTGTCTGATAATCCTGTCCATCTGGTGGCATTCTTCTGATTTTTCCTTGAGAGATTGTTTTAGATTGTCTTCAGCCTTTCTTTTTTCTTCAATCTCTTGAGTGAACTTTATAGTTCCTGATTCCATTTCATGTCTTAACATAATGACTTCTTTTGATAACTTTTCACATAACTTGGTTTGCTCAGTCAATTCTTCATTTGTATTGCTTTCTTCACTTTGTCTTGCCAACTGTTGGAGCAGCTCCTTTCTCTTTTTCATAGAGAGACTTAATTTGTCTTTTAATTCCCTCATGAATTCATCAGCCTGTTTGAGTCTTTCTCTTAATTCACTGACTTCAGAATTTGACTGTTCAAGATCCTCAAGGGCAGTCTTGAGTTGCTCCTTTAAACCATATGCATCCATTTGAAATCCCAGATCTTCCTCAAGCTGTTAGGCTCTATTAGGAGGAACTTTGCTCTGATACCAATTGTTGATAACTGAGAGGGGGGGGGGTGAATCAGTTATCCTAATTATTTGCCTTATTAAACTTTCCTTTTGTTTGAAGCAGCATAAAATCAAACACAAAACATAAACCATGAAATAAGAAACACATGACACAGTATTTTTGACGTGGAAACCCTGTTAAGGGAGAAAACCACGGGGTGATTAACCCAAGAATTATTCTCTGTTAGAAGAATAGGAAATTACAAAAATGGCACTTGCCAATTAGGGCTCACTGCCCGAGCACACTGCTCACAAGAGGCTCACTGCCTACAAGAAGACACACTGTCTTACAAAGTGATTAGAATCACAGTCTTGAACTGATTGGAAGCATCTGCATATGCTGGAGTTCAGTTCCGGTTAGGTTCAGTATACTGATCTGCTGCACTTCATCTTTCCTCTGTTCTTTAGTCTGCTGTCCTTTCACATACCGGATCTTTCTTGTTACTTCTTCTCTACTCTGGACTTGTTCGCATATCCTCACATACATTCACACCTTTTACCACTAAATCCATCCTCTATATATATCCGCACAAGTACTTTCATCATCTTTTTAGTCGGCATCCGGAACAGTCTAGTTTCTTACAAACTTAGTTCTGTCGGCTGAATCCATGCTCACCAAGCAATGCGGATCAAGTGTATACTTGTAGATATCATCAATTATGTCGGCCAAACATGATTCATGCCTCCGCAACCTTTATCATCATCTGTAACACATCCGGAAAGTAGTCTGATACTCTGTCAGTCAGTTCTTCCTCTGTTTTCACTGTCTCTCAGGAATCCGGTACTCAACTATTCATATCTTTTTCCTTGTCCAACTCCGGAGGCTAAATCCTTGGAATATATCACTCAAGATAGTCCTCTTGACTTCCCCAGATCCGCACTGCACCAAGACACTTCCTCTGAGAGAACCGGACCAATCTGTCGGACCTTGCCACATGCTCTGTTCTTGTTCACCGGACCACAACAATCTTCAATCTGACTTCCGGTAGAGACATATCATGACTTGCGGATATGTGGGATGACCTTTGTTGCCATCAATGACAACAACCATGAATCCATATAGTGTCTCTTGCCAACAAGTGTATCCCATTAAAATCACAAGATTTTACCACAAGTGAGTGTATCACTCGCTAAATTACACTAAAATGAAGGGCTTCAATTCCTAAGTTTCGGCAAGACATCCCCTTTTGTCATACCAATCCATGTTCCATGAGGGACTTATTGAAATAGCTATTGGCATAAGAATAGGCATCGGTGAGAGGATTTCAAGAATCACCGATGACCTTTCATCGGGGAAAAAATGCATGGTCACGCCGATCAGCATAAGGAAACACTATCGGGAAGTATTTTATGAACCCTCCCGATAGTATAAGTCATGCCAATGGTGGAGTCAGTAGGACTCTCACCGAGCATCCAATGGAACCAAAAGAATAAGGACCATCGGCGAAGCTGAACAAGTCGGGAAGAAGTTTGTATGTCTTGCCGAACCAATGGTCACAATGATAAAGATGTCGGTGACATATCATGATGATCTATCTGATGGAGAGTGTAAAGGAAGGCTATCAGGGAAACAACCATGATCGGGTAACTTGAAATAAGTTATCTCGATGGTTTATCTTATCCCGATGACAACGTTCATCGACAAGACTCTCACCAATGTTTACATCAGTGACACTTGAGCGATCAGGGAAGAATTTTAATCACATCCTGATGAAGAAAGTCATGCCGATAGCAACTATGCCCACTTCCACATCGGGTGAGGCTTGGAAATCTCTTGCCGATACGATATCACAAATGAAATGTAGGGTGGGTCCCACCACTTGCATATCAGATTTGCATAATAACAATGTATGTCTTCAAGATACAAGCTGATGTACAAGTGAAGATACAAGATAAAGATACAAGTCAGATGTCAAAAGAAGTTCAATATAGAAAAGTCTTTGAATGTTTAAATGCTTGTATGTATACAAGATACAAAGACAAATGCATCTGAGATACAAAGGAAATGTCTATACAAGTGCATGAAACACCACGTGGGCCCCATCGCTAATGGATATACAAGTTTATACAAGCCCAGATTTGAATGACAAATTAAATATTGTGAATTTTAGCTAGGGTCCGCTATTGTATATAAAGCACATGCATTCAATATACAAAAAGGTGATACAAATACAGATTCGAAGGAGATTTCAAATTCATTTCATAAATCTAGTTGGGCCTGCTTTTGTATATGGAAGAAAATGTATGCAATATACAAAAGATTTGTATATATAGAGTCACAAATCTGATGATTCCTCAGGTATATGTTTCAAATACATAAGATATATGTATACACTACAATACAAAGGCAAAGGGCATCCCACCTGCAATGACCAAAGCATTTTAACAGAAAGAAGGTCAAGATTAAAATATTGTTATTGAAGGAGATTAAATTAACAAAAGGTTGCATTAGATGTATGAAGAGTCATAACCCTACAATTGCAAAACATATATAAGGGGAACCAAGGCCGAGAAGAACTGGGAGGTGGTTCAAGGATCATCAGTAGATCAGTAGATTAGAAAAAAAGACATCATGATTAGAAGTAGGAGTTAGATAACTGGATGGATTGACGAGTTGCCAAAATAAAACATTATGCTGTACATTGTAAAATCTTTTGAAATTATATAATGGAGAAAATTGCATAAATTAATGATTCAATATTGGTGTCTATTGTTTGTTGAGCCGAACAATTATTTGGTTGTCTCCACATTGTTATTTCTCTATTATTTGAACCTGAGTTTCCAAGTTGATATTTCAGTTTCATTGAGACACATTTGCTGCTTTTGTGTAATCAAATTAATTGGTTTCTATTAAAGATATAAAATCCTTTTGATTGATTACAGTAACTTGGAGGTAACATTTGGATTAGTAAGAAGAGCCATATAATTGACAAGATTGCCATACTGTCTCCAACTCAATATTGTCTTGTTATTCAAGTTGAGGATCTACTCTATTTGTCAATACACATTTCCTATCATTGTGTGATTCTATTGATTGGTTCCTTCAAGTAAGGATTAAAACCCTTTCAATAAGTCACAGTAACCTGGTAGGATTGAGTGGATCAATAAGTAGAGTCTGTCAGTCACACTCTTGCATGTTTATACAAGGTATAAACAAACACAAGTGCCAAACAATTAGAATTGTAACCAGTAAGTAAATCATATCATATACACCTTGACTCCATTAGCCCCACTAAAATAGGCACTGGTCATACCAATTCCACTCTAGGATTCCATAAAATCTTATTCAAACAATTACATCTCAGATCTTAGTATTAGGAGTAGAAGTAGTTTGCAAGCTTTTATCTATTCCACACTTTATGCCATTGTGAGTAGATACCTAAATTCATTTGAGTCATACATTCCTTTTATCTGCTTCAGTTTTCAAGGTTCATCCGCCTAGATTTAGAAGAGCCTGAAGTACAGGGAGTCATCAACCATTTAGGTTAACTCCATTAGTTGGTTCAAAAACATTGCAAGTCTGATCATAGAGCTTGGCATCCTCTTAGGGCTTGAAACCTGCATTTTTGAGACCTAACAAATTGGTGACTCTGCTGGGAAACTAGTCCAGAATCCAGTTAAAGATCATCTCATTATAGAGTTAGTAAACTTTTGAATTCTGATATGAATTGGTAGCTCTGCTGGCAAGAAGGACCCAGAAAAGAAAAAATCATTCCTCTTTTGATAAGAGGTGGCGACTCTGAAAAGATTGTAATATAATCCAACAATGAATGGAAGAAGATCTCTATTCCAAGAGAGGAGGCAAACAGACATGCATGGATCTCCTTATGGCAAAGGACCTCAAAAAATAAATGAATTTGAGGGATAGGTGGAAGAGGAACAGGAGAGGTTTACTGATCAAGCTGTCGTTGATCTTGATAGCATGACTAATCAAGAATTGGGAGTGTATTTAGAATGGAAAGAACAGCAGCTTAGGAGGTTAAAACAGAGGGAACAAGAAATCCTAGATAGACAAATGGCACGATTAACCATCCAAGCACCAAAACCACAAAAATATGTCCCTCCACATAAACAAGGTGGAAATGTTAATTCACATGGGCCATATCAGAACACATATTCCAGGTACTTCAAAAGTACCTCATAATGCATATGCCAAACCTACTCAACATAATATGCCACCACAAAGACCCCAGCCTATGAGCACAAGTAACATTCCCCAATACTACCCACCACCAAGACAATGGTATGCCCCACAATATCAACAATATGTGTCACATCAGAATGAATGCTTTCAGCCACATATCCAACCAAATGCTTACCATCAGCCGCCATATAGATATTATACACAGAAAGATATTTTCACACCACACTTTGAGCCACAACGTATTCCTACAACTAATGAATTAGCATATGATATATCCAGAGATGATTTTTTTTTTCAAAATATAAGTTCTTTTGTTGCCCCAGCCCACCCACCGCAATACATGAATCAACAAGAGGATGATCATTTTCAACAAAGAAGACAAAATCTTGATGTAGAAGGTATACCAGAACAAGAATTCCAAGTGTCTTCAAATCCATGTTATCCTAAGGGTAAAGCATTTTCAGATAATCAGGGTGATGTGTTAGCTTGTGAAAGAAATGATTACATTGATGAAACAATCATATTTGATTGTAATGAACTTGTGTATCGTGGTGATGAAGAAAGGGATGAAGAAAATGTTAGCAACAGGACAGATGAAGAAATATGCTCACTCAACAGTGAACAAATTTCAAATTTACTAACTATGGAGTATCAGAGATATGCAAATGGGGATGATTTGAAAGTTTCATGTCCAACATACATATGCTTTGACAGTGAGGATACTTTGCGTGATGGTAGACCACATGATTGGTGTGAAAGGACAGTATTAGGATCACATTCAGCTGAGATAGAAACAATTGGTAAGTGTAAATTCAATAGCAGTGATTATCCAGAGATAAATGCTTCTATTGAATCTTGTGATAATGGAGTCTCAAGATCACAATCGTGTGGGAAAGTTACTTATGATGTTGAAGATAATGGTGATACTTTTTCATTGGATGGTGCCAAGACTCAAGAAAATCAATATCAGATGCAAATTTATTTTTTCTGCTTCCTAGTTCAGATAGAGAACCATCATTTCGATGATGACGACAAATACGGTTGCATGAAAGATCACACAGAGATTTGGTCTAGCCTGTCATACAAGTATAAGGTTATAGATGGTTTTCAAATGCATAATGATGAAGAATATACTAGCATCACTGAACAGTTATATACGGATATGTATAATCATGCAAACTTCAATAATATGTTCAAATTGGTTCCACTGCAGCATAACCAAAACAAAATTTTTGACAGAGGAAAACGTGGGCCTTTCTTTTGGCCTTGTGCCACCAGCCATGGTATGGTTTTCTAACCATATCATTTTAGGGCAAAGGTAACATTTGAACTCTATTGCCTAATGGAGTAGGCACAGGTCTGCTCCCCAGAGATCTGGGATCTTGCTATGCCCACAGGGGGCATACATCCCCAAACAGTGCCACTGTCGGGACAGGAAAATTTGAAATTTTCTTGTATTCTTCCCGACCAAATTAGAAAACATTATGCCCAAAATTCATGATGATAACTAGTGTATCCCATTAAAATCACAAGCTTTTACCACAAGTAAGTGTATCACTCGCTAAAGTACACTAAAATGAAGGGCTTCAATTCCTAAGTTTTGGCAAGACATCCCCTTTTGTCATACTGATCCATGTTCTGTGAGGGACTTGTTGAAATAGCCATCGGCATAAGAATAGGCATCGGTGAGAGGATTTCAAGAATCACCGATGGAGAAAGTGACACTGATGACCTTTCATCGGGGAAAAAATGCATGGTCACGCCGATCGGCATAAGGAAACATTATCGGGTAGTATCTTACAAACCCTCCCAATAGTATAAGTCATGCCAATGGTGGAGTCGGTAGGACTCTCAACGAGCATCCAATGGAACCGAAAGAATAAGAACCATCGGCGAAGCTAAACAAGTTGGAAAGAAGTTTATGCGTCTTGCTGAACCAATGGTCACAGCGATAAAGATGTTAGTGACATATCATGAAGATCTATCTGATGGAGAGTGTAAAGGAAGGCTATTGGGGAAACAACCATGATCAGGTAACTTGAAATAAGTTACCCGATGGTTTATCTTATCCCAATGACAACGATAACAACGTTCATCGACAAGACTCTCACCGATGTTTACATCGATGACACTTGAGAGATCGAGGAAGAATTTTAATCACATGCCAATGAAGAAAGTCATGCCGATAGAAACTATGCCCACTTCCACATCGGGTGAGGCTTGGAAATCTCTTGCCGATACGATATCACAAATGAAAAGTAGGGTGGGTCCCACCGCTTGCATATCGGATTTGCATAATAACAATGTATGTCTTCAAGATACAAGCCAATGTACAAGCGAAGATACAAGTTAAAGATACAAGCTGGATGTCAAAAGAAGTTTAATATAGAAAAGTCTTTGTATGTTTAAATGCTTGTATGTATACAAGATACAAAGACAAATGCATCTGAGATGCAAAGGAAATGTATATATAAGTGCATGAAACACCACGTGGGCCCCATCGCCAAAAGATATACAAGTTTATACAAGCCCGGATTTGAATGACTGCTTAAATATTGTGAATTTTAGCTAGGATCCGCTATTGTATATAAAGCACATGCATTCTATATACAAAAAGGTGATACAAATGCGGATTCAAAGGAGATTTCAAATTCATTTCATAAATCTAGTGGGGCCCGCTCTTGTATATAGAAGAAAATGTATGCGATATACAAAAGATTTGTATATATAGAGTCACAAATTTGGTGATTCCTTAGGTATATGTTGCAAATACATAAGATATACATATACACTACAATACAAAGGCAAAGGCCATCCCACCTACAATGACCAAAGCATTTTAACAGTAAGAAGGTCAAGATTAAAATTTTGTTATTGAAGGAGATTAAAATAAAAAAAGCTTGCACTGGATGTATGAAGAGTCATAACCCTACAACTGCAAAACATATATAAGGGGAACCAAGGCCGAGAAGAACTGGGAGGTGGTTCGAGGATCATCAGTAGATCAGTAGATTAGAAAAAAAACATCATGATCAGAAGTAGGAGTTAGATAACTGGATGGATTGACCAATTGCCAAAATAAAACATTATGATGTACATTGTAAAATCTTTTGAAATTGTATAATGGAGAAAAATGCATAAATTAGTGATTCAATATTGTTGTCTATTGTTTTTTGAGCCAAACAATTATTTGGTTGTCTCCACATTGTTATTTCTCTGTTATTTGAACTTGAGTTTCCAAGTTGATATTTCAGTTTCATCAAGACACATTTGATGCTTTTGTGTAATCAAATTAATTGGTGTCTATTAAAGATATAAAATCCTTTTGATTGATTACAGTAACTTGGAGGTAACATTTGGATTAGTAAGAAGAGCCATATAATTGACAAGATTGCCATACTATCTCCAACTCAATATTGTCTTGTTATTCAAGTTGAGGATCTACTATATTTGTCAATACACATTTGCTATCATTGTGTGATTCTGTTGATTGGTTCCTTCAAGCACGGATTAAAAATTCTTTCAATAAGTCATAGTAACCTGGTAGGATTGAGTGGAACAATAAGTAGAGTCTGTCAGTCACATTCTTGCACGTTTATACAAGGTATAAACAAACACAAGTGCCAAACAATTAGAATTGTAACCAGTAAGTAAATCATACCATATACACCTTGACTCCATTAGCCCAACTGAAATAGGCACTGGTCATACCAATTCCACTTTAGGATTCCATAAAATCTTATTCAAACAATTACATCTTAGATCTTAGTATTAGGAGTAGAAGTAGTTTGCAAGCTTTTATCTATTCCACACTTTATGCCATTGTGAGTAGATACCTAAATTTATTTGAGTCATACATTCCTTTTATCTGCTTCAGCTTTCAAGGTTCACCCACTTAGGTTTAGCAAAGCCTGAAGTGTAGGGAGTCATCAACCATTTAGGTTAACTCCATTAGTTGGTTCAAAAACATTGTAAGTTTGATCATAGAGCTTGGCATCCTCTTAGGGCTTGAAACCTACATTTTTGAGACCTAACAGTTGGAAAACTTGAATGCTATCCCAGGATTTGACTGAGGCAAGTCCCTAAACACCATAACCCCCAAACCCCTTTTTATCTTCTTGTGTTACAAGAGCGAGATCTGGAAAATACAGAGCTACAAGAAGTTAAAGTACAGATCAGGGTTCCAGGATTTGGAGATAATTTTGGAATATTCTCACACCAAGGACTTGGGCGGTATTGTCCATGTCCTCCTACCCTTTTTGAGTTTAGATCTGGCATCAAGACATCATTTACAACATCTTTCCAATTCACACCTCTGGCAAATTCTTCTAGTCAGGACCTGGGTGGTCTCACCTTGGTCCTCTGACACCTCTGCTTTTTGGAGACAGGTTATCATCTCCTTGATTATCCATTTGTAATTAGTTTCCAGGTTGATGTTGTATTTCCTCTATTATAAGCATATCATTATAGAACTAGGGTTTCATGTATTGTTAACCTAGGGTTTGGGGAAAAGACTAAGTTAAATCTGATCCATCTATAACACACATGAGTCACAAGATCAATAGTTGAGTCCACCTTCATTTGGTAGTGATTTGGCTTGGTCTTGTCCTTGAATGTTAAATGGAAAAGGGATCGATCTATTTTGTATTCTAGTTGTTATCATTTTTCCTTTTCATCCTAAACAAATTTAAATGCTCTTTTAGTCATTTTTGCCAAAGAATATTTGGACAAAATTAAACTTTTACAAGGAGAAGAACTTTGATTTTAAAAAAAAGCTGTTTAAATCAAGTTTAAATATACCTTTTCTAAAAAAGCTCTAATTTTTTAGAAAAAAACACAAAGTTGGGTGAAATTCTAAAAAAACCAGTCAAAAAGGCATGTCAAAATACCTATGGTGTGTGATTTACCTCTAAAAAACCTTTTTGGACAGCTTCCGAGTGTCTTTTGCCTCTATAGTATGTAAAAAAGCTCCAAAAATGAGTGATCTTGCTGATGTGGAGGGCGAATTGGTGCTAAGTTGGGTGATTTTTTTGCTGATGCTAGCGTGAAACCTGATTCTAGGTGAATTTTAGCAACTATGGGGGCAAGTATAAGGCCATGTGGGCCTGTTTGAATAGGTTGCAACCTGTGTGCAAGCCCTGCATGCTTGTTAAATAGGCTGCAAGTTGCAAAAGTAGTGTGTGCATGTTAAAAATAGGTTGCATGTAATATCCCTTGCTATTTCGGACCTTATTTTGCTGATTTGAACCTCAAGGAATGTTGTCAAACACTTCTGATGTAAACCCAATGCTTGCTGGTCTGTGTTTTCAGTCTGATATTTTTGCTTGATAATGATAGCTGAGTACTCTAAATGCTCATAAATCCAAGCTACAATGTCTAAGCATTAATCTAAATGCATATATGACTTCTTTTTTTGGGTATTTTCGATGCATATACATGAAAACTAGACATGAAATGCATACCTACAGCCAATTGACATTTAGTCATACACTTGGCATGCATACTATTATGCTAATCATGAAGGATATTAATATGCATACTACGTCAAATAGATGGCCTACAACTTATCACTCCTTTATTGAGATATATTGTCTAATACAATGCTGATATGAATGGCCAAGACTCTTGGCTTTACAATTTTATGCAACTCCTAAACTCTAAGAACAAATGACAACTATGAAACAATGCTGATATAAATATGCTAACTCATAAAAGAACTTAGAAATGTAAGCTGCTATGAATCGATGATGAAGATGAAGGAATGGCAGCCTCAAAACAGCTCATAAACATCCCTCTCAAGCCCAAATCGTGCTTCTTCAAGTGTAGCACCCAGCATTCTCATCAACCAAGGAAAGGAGTCCCTTCCAAACCCAAACTGAAACCTTCTCCTAGCTGCCTTGTACTATAGCATTATTGTTCATGGCACTGTAGCAATCACTGTAGCATACTGTAGCAAAAACACTGTAGCGATCACTGTAGCATACTGTAGCAAACACTGTAGCAATCACTGTGTTAGCACTCATTTTGACTTGGAGGTTGATTTTTCATGCTTAGGGGGTTTCTTCATTTAAACCCTATATTTTCTTGCCCATCGGGGTGACCTGTGTGGTCGGGTGGACGGAGAAGTGTTGGCCCAACAGTTGGGGTCTCGCCGACGGAGGATGTGTTTTATTTGTTGGCGTCGGCGTAACATTCATCATCGGCTGGGAAGTTTTTGGTTTGGCCGATAGGGTTAGTCTGGCTGACGAGAGCATGAAGGGTGTTATCGGTGAAACTTTGTTCATCGGCGGGGAGACTTTCGGGTTGGCCGATGGTGTGGGTCACACCGACGGAGGCGGTAGGTGGAAGTGTCTTCGGCGTGAGTTATGTGGTCAGCGATGGAGTTTTCTGTCGCTCCGATTATATTTGTTTGGCCGATGGAGGGAGTGCGGAGGCTTCGTCGGTAAGACTACTGTGATCGGCCAATGTGTTTTGTGGTTCGCCGATAGAAGGAAGTCACCCCGATGGGGAATGCCATCGGGATGACTTTGTGTTCAGTTTGACCGACGATGGGCTATCGGTAGGAGTTGGGCCGATGGCTTGATGGTGGATGGCTCGAGGATGTTCATCGGCATGACTGGCTGTGTCGGCGATGGAACTTTTTGTCAGGCCGACGGTGTTGGTCTGGCCGATGGCAGTGGTTTGGTAACCGCTAACGGGGTGCGAGCTGGCCATCGGGGAGACTTGTATTATCGGTGAGAATTTTTTTTTTTTTTTTGGGCGAGCCGATGGTGTTGGTCTCGCCGACGGAGTGTTGTTTGAGCTTTCATCGGAGTAACTTGGCTTCGGTGAGATTAGTGGCGTCAGCGAAGGATTTTCTAGCTAGCCCGATGGTTAATCTCTGGCCGATGAAGGAAGTGTGGAGTTTGTGATCGGCCAGACTTTTGAGATCGGCAGGAGAATTGTGGGGTGAGCTGATGGCATATGTCTTAGCGATGGGCTTTTGGTGAGGGCTTGTGTGTCGAGCGTGGCAAAAGCGCTCGACACTTGATATGTATGCGATCAGGCTTATAGGGTAATGGAAGGCTCTCGGCACCGTGCATGTGGGATTAATCCCCTTGCATTATTTTTGAACCTGCGAAGAGGCGTTTTGGCGGGAATTCCTTTTTGAATGCAGCGACAGTTTTTCAGGCGACCGCGGGTGGTTGAGACCCTTAATGGCGACTGTAGCAGGGGCATGGGCAAGTTGTTGGACAATCATGTACCTGATCTTTGGCATGAAGACTCCCAGATGGCGGCGCAGGGCTCGAGGGTTCCTTCTGTCTCTGCAGCAATAAATTTTGAGTGCCATTCCTTTGAAGGATCTGTATCTGGCGAATTTTGTAACAGTCTTGTAATTAATTGCTGTGGTACACTCTCTGGCTGTTATAAGCAGACTGTGTTACCATTTTTCAGGTTGTTGAAAGTTGAACATTTTGGCTCTGTAACACAATACAGTTCGTTTTGGTTGCTCTGTATAGCTAAACCTATGAGTCTATGTATCTCTTGTTGTATGTTTTGGCATGAACCCACTGATTTCATGATTAATCTTATATGAGAAATGCTATCTTAGCATGTGTTTTGTTAATTCTGTCTCCAGTATTGCATGTATTCTTCTTCTGAATCTGGATATTTAGGAAATATTTAAGACTCTAGAACATAGAATTCCTATGTTGAATGTCTGATCTTTTAACTTCTGCTCAAGGGGTAGATTAAACTATTTTCAGGTTGAACATTGGGAAGGGTATACTGCAGTAGGGATGCCATAAGTAGAGATAACTTAACACTTTGTATTGGGAGATATCTGTAAGGTAGGTATCACATATATCCCCCTGAAATCTAGTTTTAGCTGTTCATGCTGATCATTCACAGGTGTATGTCTATTGACTCCAGGCCCTGGATAGGCACCAATCTTGCTTCGTGTTTGTGTTACAACCATGTCCATCTTTGCATCCAAACTCAAAATCATAATCAAACTCTAAAACAACCATTAGGACATTAGAATTAGTTTTAGGATCCTCAGTCCTCTGTCTACAACTACAAATAGGCCCAAAGCTAGCCCCTTTGCTCTTATCTTTCAGTTTTGGTCTACTTATAGGAGGACTTATCTGCTTTCTGTCAGCATCCCAGCCTTTGTATGCATATCCTCATGGATGTTGAGTAGGGAATACCCCCCTAGGTTTTGCAGAACCTGAAGAAGAAGAGGAGATAAAATATAGAGTCTATCTCCTATACTGTTGGCCCTTGGCCCAGAGATCCTGTTGATCATTGATGGCTACCTTGTAGGGAAATCTGGGAATAAGCATCCAGTCTGGGAAAAAACCAACACACTGTAGCAATCGCTGTAGCATACTGTTCATGTCACTGTAGTAGCACTATTCACAGCACTGTAGCAGCCAATAGAAAAACTTCTGATATGCAAATTAATACCTCCAAACCCTTAGTTAATACTGCAGATTTAACCGCAAATGAAAGGACTGAAGTATCCCCTCCAATTTTGCAACCCTTCGGAGGATATTTCACCTCTGTTATGCTAATCTATGGGAGTTTTCATTCCCAAAGACCAAATATGTGGAAACCCTTGGCTCCACAAAACTCATCAAATGCAAATGACAATAATCGGATGCCTGGAAGCTTTCCTTGCCCCCTCCTTTATACTTTTTTAATCCCACTTTAGGAGGCTTCTAGAAAAATCTTATAATTTTATTTTAGTCACTTTAATGATATAATATTTATTTTAAGTCACTATATTAAATTAATTAAATATAAGGTTACCTTTTGATTTAAAATTAAGTAATAACCTTATGAAATAATTAATTTAATAATATCTCCCTTATTTCGTCAATTAGCCTTTGGGAGATAAAGGCTAAATTACTCATCATGAAAGTCACCTAGGAAGGGGACATTACAGTCTACCCGTCCTGAAATTGCTTGTCCCCAAGCAATCTCAACTCTGGATGCTGAAGAATCTCCTCGCCTTCCCAAGTGGCATCCTCAACCGGTAAATCCCTCCATTTGATCAAGTATTCTCTGATCACCTGTCTCTGTAACTGCCTCTCCCTAACATCTAAAATAGCCTCAGGTACCACAAATCAACTTCCCCTCATCATCTAAGGGTGGTAAGGTAGCAGAAGGGACCACATGATGACCTAATGCCTTCTTGAGGTGTGACACATGGAAAACATTGTGTACTCTGCTATCTGTCGGTAATTCTAACTCATAAGCCACATCATCAACTTGTCGAATAATCCTGAAAGGGCCATAATAACGCGGCTTGAGCTTCTCTGCACCACTCTTCTTGAGAGTGGATTGTCGATAGGGCTGTAACATCAGATACACCATATCCCCAACCTCAAATGACCGTTCAACTCTCTTTTGATCAGCATATTGTTTCTGCTGATTCTATGCCTTTTGGATATTCTCCCGAAGAGCTCTCATAATATCCTGGTTCTCCTATAACATATCTCCTGCACTAGGCACTCTACTATCACTCATCAGCAAGTCAAGGAAACTAGGCATTTCATAACCATACAAGGCCATAAATGGTGTCATCTGAATTGAAAGATGGTAAGTGGTATTGTAATAGTACTCACAAAGGTATATCCACTTAACCCAACCCTTTTGTTGCCCTGCAATGTATTTCCTGAGATATCCCTCCACCCACTTATTCACAATTTTTGTCTGGCCATCTGTCTGTGGCTGGTAGCTAGTACTTGGGGTAAGCTCTGTCCCACATAGTCTAAATAACTCCTGCCAAAAATGACTCAAGAACCGACTATCCCTGTCACTAACAATGCTCTGAGGTAACCCATGCAACCTAAAAATCTCACGGAAGAAGAGTTCTGCTACCTGTGCAGCTGAGTATGTAGCTGTGATTGGAAAGAAAATGAGCATATTTTGTTAATTGATCAACAACCACATAGATACAATCTCATCCCTGGGTTTTTGGCAAACTGATAATAAAATCCATAGATAAACACTCCCACTTCCTATCAGGAATCAGAAGTGGCTGAAGTAAACCTGCAGGGTATGTATGTCCTTGTTTATTTTGCTGGCAAACAAGACACTCTCTGACATATCAAAGAACATCTATTTTGAGCCCTTTCCAAGTAAAGCGCTCTCGAACCTGTCTATAAGTCTTGAAGTACCCCAGATGCCCTGCCATAGGTGTATCATGAAAATACTTCATCACTGTGTTCTTCATTTTTGATCCTAGGGTTAAGAATATCCTACCTTTGTAAATGATAAGATCATTTACAACTAAGTACCTGTCATCCTGAACTAACCCCTCAATTATGCTAGAAGCCCATGAGTCTTTGGCATACTCTGCCACAATCAAGTGTCTCCAATCCTCTGAAATCTCCACCATAGAGCTCAAATGGGGACGGTGAGACAAAGCATCAGCAACTACGTTCTGAGTTCCCTTAACATAAGTAATGTCAAAGTCATATGATTGCAATTTACTCACCCACTTCTGCTGACGATCATTAAGATCTCGCTGTCTTAGGAAATGCCTCAAGATGTTATGGTCTGTCTTAATGCAAAACTTGCTGCCCATAAGGTATTGCCTGAATTTGGCCAATGCATGCATAATGGCCAACATCTCCTTATCATAAATACTGTAGCTCCTCTCTAGACCTCGTAACTTCCTTCTCTCAAAAGCTATTGGATGTTTGTCCTGCATAAGAACTGCACCAATCCCCTCACCCGAAGCATCACACTGTAGCTCAAAGGGTCTAGTAAAATCTGGCAAAGCAAGAACTAGGCAAGTAGTCATCAACTGTTTTAAATTTCTCAAAACATTCTTGTGCCTCAGGTGTCCAAACAAATGCCCCTTTCTCCATTAAATCTGTAAGTGGTGCTGCATGTCGTGAATATCCACTGACAAATCTACGGTAGAAGCCACACAAACCCAAAAATCCCCTAAGCTGAGTAAGATTCTCAGGTGTAGGCCACTCAATAATAGCTCTGACTTTGTCAGGGTCCATACGCACACCTTCTGCATTGATGATATGGCCTAAGTATAGCAACTCTGTCATGCCCAGATCACATTTGGATTCTTTGGCATACAAGGACTTCCTGCTAAGAATTCCCAACAGTGTATCTAAATGGGCAATATGCTCCTCCCAAGTTCTGTTGTACACCAAAATGTCATCAAAGAAGACTAATACAAACTTTCTCAACTGTGATTGAAAAACCCTGTTCATAGTGGACTGAAATGTAGCAGGAGCATTGGTTAGCCCAAATGGCATAACCACAAACTCAAAATGTCCATAATGGCACCTAAATGTTGTCTTCTCGATGTCCTGCTCTTTGACCCTGATCTGGGGATAACCTAATCTCAAATCTATTTTCGAGAAATAGCGAGCACCATGAAGCTCATCGATCAACTTGTCAATACGAGGAATAGGGTACCTGTTCTTAATTGTCCTCTTATTCAACACCCTGTAATCAATGCACATCCGAAGGGTACCATCCTTTTTCTTGACCAAGACTACTGCTGAAGTAAAAGGTGATTTACTTGGCCTAATGTGCCCCATAGCCAACAGCTCCTTAATTATTTTTTCAATCTCATCTTTTAGCCGCTTGGGGTGTCTGTAAGGAGTGATCATCACGGGTTTAGCACCCTCCTCCAATTCTATTATGTGCTCAATCCCTCTGTCTAGAGGCTTGCCTGGTGGAATATCACTAAACACCTTGGAGTGCTTGATCCTCAACTCCTGTATATCTAGGTGATAGGCTGGTTTTTGTTTCTCTTCCTGTGTTGGCATTAGAATACACCATGCTGCCCACTCAACCATGTCATGGCGCATAAGTCTCTCCATTTTTCTTAAAGATATCATCCTGCAGCTAGTATCCCTGATGGCTTTTAGCACATGAGTCTTCCCATCCACTTTAAACCTCATCTCCATTTCCCTAAGGTTAATGCTAAACTCCTCAATATCATGAAGCCATTTCATTCCTAGAACCATGTCGGTTTCTCCCATGTTTACCACATAAAAATCTACCTTAAACTCAAAGTTATTTAATCGCATGGGAAGACCTGGAATCATCCTGTCACACTTAAGAGTATATCCATCAACAACTTTTACTCTTATGCCCTCAAATTCCTCTGTCTGAATTCCGCGCCTTTCAACCAACCTAGCATCAATGAAGTTATGTATGGCACCTGTATCGAGCAAGGTAATGATCTTCTGTTCAGCTAAAACCCCACGTATTCTGAATGAGCCCTCTTGTTGTATGCTAGTAAGGCGTGCTTCTTGAAAATTTGCTTCCTCAACATTTTCAGCCTCAATTTCATGCTTATCTATCTCATCATTAGGGTTTTCCTCATTAGATTCCTCTTGATCAGATTGCTGGTCTGACTCTGAATCCTCATAGAATGCCCACATAATCCTGTTTTCTTTGCCTTTAGGTCTTAAAGGACAGTCATGGTTTGCATCATAGGGACCTTTGCAATAGAAGCACAACTTTTTTCTTCGCAAGTCATTAAATGTCTCGCGATCTAATGGTGTTGCTGATTTTCCTTTTGAGTCTAGAATTTCTTTTTTCTTAGGAAATGTCTTGTTGTCCCGGTAAGAAGATCCCTTAGATGAGTACTTACTTTGAGGGGCTGCAAGTTCCATACTCCTAGCTTTTTTCATTACCTCCTGCAATGTCGGGTGATCAAAAGCCTTTATCCATCCTCTCAACGGTTCTAATAAGCCCTCCATGAATAGCACAACCAATCTTCTTTCAGATATATTGGAGACCATGACTGATAATTTCTGAAATTCACTAATATAATTCTCCAAACTCCCAGTCTGCTTAAGCTGTGCCAAGTCTCTAAAATATGTCTCTGGATCTCTCTTATCAAAGCGTTCCACCAATCTATCAACAAACTCCTAATATGAAGTGATACTATTATGATGCAATGTCTCTAATCCATGATACCACCAATCGTGGGCTACTCCCTTCAAGTGAAAAGTAGCATATTTTATTGCATCCCTTTCTGTCATGGGTCTAAGAGTCAAGAGGGTGTCTAGCTTATGAATCCAAGCCTGAGCCGTGACCTTCCCACTACCATCAAAGATGGGCAATGTAACTCTGTTGGCGGCATACATCAAATCATTATTTTGATTTCTTGGTCTCTTTTCTTGCTTTCCCCTGTAGTGTTCTCTTCTTTGACTCACAAACTTGTCAAAGCTCATGCGCTCCCTGACCTGTGGTGTCAACAACTCCCATTCATCACTAGCTACCATAAGAGTATCTGCAAACATTTCTTCTCCTTCTTCTTCTACATTTTCCTGTTCTTGTTCATTCCTTAAAAAAGTAGGACGTGTAGGCCTATCTGCCATGTGAGAAGATGCTTGTGCCCTAGGTGTCCCAACCACACTCCTATTATCATCCGGTTCATAGTTTCGTCTTCTCTGAGGGTTCATTTGTTGTATCATTGTAGTAAGTGCCTGCATAGCATCTGCCACCTATTGATGCCCCATAGCCATTTGTCTAAAGAGTTCACGTGTTTCCTATTCTTCATCATTTCTTCCCCTATTTCTAATAGGGCTACCTTCACCTCTTTCACCCATAGTGCCAAATGAACCAACCTCTCGCTGTTTTGCTACTAAAGTAGCTGATAAAGTGTCATGTTCAAGTGGTTGTGGCCACTGTTTTTGCTTCCTTTCTTCTCTAGCTGTATACCTCTTATCCCTATCACTTTGTTGTATTTAATGAGCCAATTTCAAACCCAAAGGATGGCAGGAAACCACTCTGATACCACTATAATATCCCTTGCTATTTCAGACCTTATTTTACTGATTTGAACCTCAAGAAATATTGTCAAACACTTCTGATGTAAACCCAATGCTTGTTGTTCTGTGTTTTCAGTCTGATATTTTTACTTGATAATGATAGCTGAGTACTCTAAATGCTCATAAATCCAAGCTACAATGTCTAAGCATTAATCTAAGTGCATATATGACTTCTTTTTTTTGGTATTTTCGATGCATATACATGAAAATTAGACATGAAATGCATACCTACAGCCAATTGACATTTAGTCAAACACTTGGCATGCATATTATTATGCTAATCATGAAGGATATTAATATGCACACTACATCAAATAGATGGCCTACAACTTATCACTCCTTTATTGAGATATATTGTCTAATACAATGCTGATATGAATGGCCAAAACTCTTGGCTTTACAATTTTATGCAACTCCTAAACTCTGAGAACAAATGACAACTATGAAACAATGCTGATATAAATATTCTAACTCATGAAAGAACCTGGAAATGTAAGCTGCTATGAATCGATGATGAAGATGAAGGAATGGCAGCCTCAAAACAGCTCATAAACATCCCTCTCAACCCCAAATCATGCCTCTTCAAGTGTAGCACCCATCGTTCTCATCAACCAAGGAAAGGAGTCCCTTCCAAACCCAAACTAAAACCTTCTCCTAGCTGCCTTGTATTGTAGCATTACTGTTCATGGCACTGTAGCAATCACTATAGCGTACTGTAGCAAAAACACTATAGCGATCACTGTAGTGCGACACTGTAGCGTACTGTAGCAAACACTGTAGCGATCACTGTAGCAATCACTATAGCATACTATTCATGTCACTGTAGCGGCACTATTCACAGCACTATAGCAGCCAATAGAAAAACTTCTAATATGCAAATTAATACCTCCAAACCCTTAGTTAATACTACAGATTTAAGCGCAAATGAAAGGACTGAAGTATCCCCTCCAATTTTGCAACCCTTCAGAGGATATTTCACCACCTCAGTTATGCTAATCTATGGGAGTTTTCATTCCCAAAGACCAAATATGTGAAAACCCTTGGCTCCACAAAACTCATCAAATGCAAATGACAATAATCGGATACCTGGAAGCTTGCCTTGCCCCTTCCTTTATACTTTTTTAATCCCACTTCAGGAGGCTTCTAGAAAAATCTTATAATTTTATTTTAGTGACTTTAATGATATAATATTTATTTTAAGTCACTATATTAAATTAATTAAATATAAGGTTACCTTTTGATTTAAAATTAAGTAATAACCTTATGAAATAATTAATTTAATAATATCTCCCTTATTTCATCAATTAGCCTTCAGGAGATAAAGGCTAGATTACTCATCATGAAAGTCGCCTAGGAAAGGGACATTACATTGCAACCCTTAGAAAAATTTTGCGTGCCAAAAAATATACCAACACACCAAAAAATCGCCTCCGAACAGTTAAAAAACAGGTTGCAGCACTTCAACAAAGGCCTACGTGCCAAAGCAAATCCCAAACATAGATTTTCATGCCTCTAGAGCAATAAAATTTTTTTTGGAATAGTATCAAGACCACTCAGTAACAGAAAAAAATGCCTTAGGAACAATAAAAAGGCTCCTCTAAAACAATAAAACGCCTCTGCATGAAGTAAAATGCCTTTGCGTGGTGAAAAGTGCCCTCCAATTAAATCAGTGTTACAGACAAGTTGAATGCTCTACTTAAATAAATTTGATAGAATACCTAATTCGTAACCTTACCATTCCTGCTCTAATACCATGTGGAAACCAAGAACTGTCGTAGAAGATTGCAAGTACCAGCACGAGTCACGAGAGATCAACAATTGTACACTCAATACTATCAAAGACATAAGCAATATGCAAAGCAAAACCAGATGATGTATTAGCTCACATGAACAAGTACATATAGGCACAAGTCTCCTAAGAATACACGTGTCGGAAATAGGAAAGCAAGCTTGAGTATAGTAGTGGCCTAAAGATAGGCATGCAACTACTTAACTCAAGATAAGTGACCCTAGACACCTGTTTTAAACATAGACGTGCTAAGTAAAGCACCGAGACTCCTAATCCTGGCATGTGCAAAAAATAGAAAAGCACAAAAGACAGAAGACTAAAAATATCCCTATCCTTAAGTGAGTTTAATATACACTAACACCTACTAGCAATTTTGATGGTTATGAAATTAGTTGGGAGGCTTATAGCCTTGGTTATTTTGAGAATAGGACCTAGGATGAGGAGCATCTTACTACCTTTTGAGGGCATTGAGCTCATTGGTCATAGTCCTAATAAGGCCTTTCATTTCTTCTATCTCTTTAGTCGTTTGACAAACAACTTGAGGGTATTTAGGAGGGGCTATACTGGCATGGGGGATTTGATTAAGAGGGGAATAAATATAGACAAAGATTGGTATTGCAAGCCTAGAAACAATTTTCCTACTTGAATCAAACTATTTCCTACCCTTATAGCTATATCATAATCTCTAGACAAATCAGAGCCACCCATTGACATGAACTATAGGTTTGTACAAAAGAATTTGAAATGAATTAACAACGATCTGTTTTTTTAGATGGAGATTGGTAGGTTGATAATTATGAAGTATATTAAGAGATAATTAAGTATCTAGACAATTAATGTTGCATGGTGGTAAGTTTCATGACTCATTAAATAATTTTATCATATGTAAAAAATGAATGTATTAGATAGTCTCTTGTCCTCTCAAAGAAACATTGTTATGGAAATACATATTTGTACAAAAAAAATTTGAAATGAATTGATAATGATGGGTCGTTTTATTTGGAAATTGGTAGGTGGATAATATTTAAGTAGGAAATGAGAACATATCTATTTTGTAACAAGGGAGTGATGAAGACATAATGACAACTATAATGAAGTGAGTAGTCTACAATGACATTCATATCAAGTACCAAAACAATTTGAGAATGGACAATCTAACTACCTTATCTCGAAAGAAGTTAGAAAAAAAATTTAATGTTTTAATCAAGATGCACCGACACCCCCAAAAAAAGGGTAAATTTCATTAATCCTTATAACTTATTTAACATGTTACTTTTTACTCTTAACCCATAAACTGTTTGATTTCGTCAGCATCATTAAAATCTTTCTTTCATTCATTCATTCGTTGATCATGCACAAATTTGTCCGTGTTTTTTTTTTTTTTTAAAATTTTCTTCCTTGCATTTTTATTTTCTTGGCAATTCGCTTTCTATGCTGCTTATTTCCTGTGTATGTTTTAAAACTTGTTCGAAATATGCAAACATATTCTGACATCCTCGAAAATTGATTAACATGCATTTAATACTCTAAAAGAGCTCGCCGAACAAGATCAAAATTAAGGTATTTTATATTAATCCAGAAAATACATCTGTATAAACAGAGAGACGACATAGTGCGCCCCAGTTTAGGTCGCTTTCTGTTTGTGAGCTGCATTCAAAGAGCGTTCATCTTGTTTTCACTTGGAATTCCATTTCCTTGGGCAATGCCGTTGGTGCGAGGATAACCCATTTCCATTTCCAATTCGCTTTCACCCACTTGCTTTCCCTCTGATGTTGATTTCTTGCCTACACTCTTCCACTCTTTATAAATGGCGTACAAAATCAGCTGCATCGCTCCCAGTACACTTCCAACTCCATTTGACACCTGTATAAAGTGGGTCCAACAAATTAAATACTACGGATCACATGGAATGTTGGCCATTCGAATTACCACAAATATATCACTTACTGTTACCTATATACAAACATACCTATCACTTACTGTTAGGAATGGATCGCCGCCGGTAAGACCAAACACAAACCACGACGTGCCGCACAGAAATACAAATAAAGACAGATTGAAGGGCATATATTCTACGCTCTTCGTCTTAATCACCACCCTCTGCAAAAACATTATTACCGTTTTAAAACAATTTAAATCTCTATAAAATGTTCCAAACTCTTATTAAAAATATGACACAGACATATATGTGAACACTCTCCAACTAATGCTGTCATATATGTTAGATATTTCCAATTTGCAATTTGCAAGTTAAAAGTATTTGGGGGCTGTTCTTAAATATCATCCACTTCAACAGAATTTTGGCCAATAAAAATAGGACAAATATTTACCACTTTTTGTTGTGAATGAGGTGTAAAATTGCTATTAGCTGTTTGACCATTGAAATGGATGATATTTATATAGAGTGGTATTTGGGTAGATATCAACCAATTTTGTTGCAAAGATAGTGGCATTACTGAATACAGTAAGTACTTCACATTCATTTGAAAGCAATGACATTTTAACTTTTTCACGGACCATACATGATCTAAATGCATGCATGAACCATGTTATTTTATTATCCATAAATCATGTACTTTCTGTTTTTTTAAATTGTACAATACTTATTTGAAGCAAAAGTTTAAATGATGGTAAAGTACATCCATCCACCATGGCTATCTTTTGAAGTTAGTACAAATATCCACCACTTTTCACATGAAAGAAATGTAAAATATTACTGACCAATAATATTTAAATAAAGTAATATATGAGTGGATTATCTTATTACACTCTACTTAAACATCATCCATTTCAATGATTAGACAGTCAATAGTAATTTTACGCCTCATCCACAACAAAAAGGTATAAATATTTGTCCTATTTTTATTAGCCAAAATTGACTTTTAGCAGTAGAAGTGGATGATATTTTAAGAATAACCCATCTCATACAACTATTCTGACATCAATGAAGAGGTTTTAAAAATAGATTTGTCTGAAGAGAGCTTGGAATGCATGTACCACTCTACTTAAACATCATCCATTTCAATGGCTAAACAATTAATAGCAATTTTACACCTATACCATCCCTTGACAGGAAATGAAAGTTCTTACCATTATGGAAAGCGGAGATGCGTACATACAGATAGAGCAGATGGTGGCTGCTAAACCACATAACAACTTTCTTCCACTTCCATGCAGTGCAAATAATGATACGACAGCAATTATTCCAAACACCGTCAACACAATCACCAGAAATCCAAATATCTTCACCTATTTCATCAAATCAATCTCAATAATCAACACCAACAAATTAACTAAAAAAATTATGGAATATGACACAAAACTTGATGTAAAAACCACTACACGGTTAAAAAAATCCAGAAGCACTTACATCATAAAAAATCATTCCCAATGAGGATAAAATTGTAGCTTAATGAAAACTTACCCTGTATTTTTTGTCTCGGACAAAGAAAAGAAATACAATAACGTAGCACAATTCGATGACAACTCCGGTTCCATTGATTGTGCTCACAAGGATGTTGTTAGGCGATACAAATGGCAGACCATACCATGCAGACAGCAAGCAATTCATAAGCGTACAAACATATGGAATCCCAGAAAACTGATCCGTTGATTTCAGCTTTAAAATCTTCCAGAACGTAATCCTGCAGCCATAAACAACAAATAAACAAGAATAAGGATGAGTGATCTGCATTGATGCCCTGAAAAGAGAAAAAAAAGGCAACAACTAAAGTTTCACCATAACTTACAGGGGCACCAAAAACAGAATAAGTGCAGTGATGTTTCCTACACAAGCAGCACACAAATAAATAAGGATCCAAATGGCCGGCGATCAGTTGCTAACCAGGTGAATGGAAACAAAGAGTAAAGAGTATACAAACCGAAGATGCCGAATAAGAAATGCACATCAAACATTCTGACAGTGTTTCCTTCACTACTAAGTTTTGCAGTTGAGTAGATTTGAAATGTGAATTGTGAGTGAGTGAGTGAACTAGATTTATATAAATTATCATTGCAGAACATGAGCCTCTGCGAGGGCTCCACGTTTTATGCAGGACGGTGAGAAGATCGTCCAAAATTTGGTTTATAACGTGTAAGAGGTGTGGTCGCTAAGTAATGACTTGTCAATTCATTTGGATGAGTTTTGTTTTTAGTATCTTCCGGCCATAATGCCGCGTCTACAGAATGAATTGCCGAGTTATTTAGTCAAAAAGAAAATAAAAAGGAATTGAAATTTGCTGGAATGGTGTATTTGCTGGAATGTCTGTCTTCGAGGAAGGGACAGTATGAAGCCACTAGAATATCATATCTTTTGGTTGACGACTCCCGTCTCACCACGCAAGACGACCTTTTTCTTTTGCTCTGTGCCTAAATTCCTAGATTCCTGACACCAACGACTTTTTCATTTTGTTTGGATACTTGATATCTATCTCCTCTTTAACTTTTCAATCGGATTCAGTTAGGGAAAATTCTGGGTTCGAATCAGCTACGAAGCCAAATAAGAGAAGAGCTGGAGAGGGAGGACTCTACTCAACCGCACATTATTTTGATCATTTGCGGAGTTTGTCGACCCAATCACCAAAAACATCGTGTTGTAAGAGATAACTGTGGATGTCATGTCCTCAGATTTCGCGTCAATTGTTTGTATTTATTTTGGCAATCGTGAATTCGTACGGATCATATTATAATCCATTTAAATGTTTTCTCTCAAGGCAACTAGTGTCACACGTCCTTCTGAAAACGAAAATTATGTTTCCTTAAAGGATTTAACTTGATTAAATAAATGCAATCAGTATAATCACTCTAAAGTATCTTAAATACATTTATTTAAATTTTTTTGAGAAATATGGATTCTGAGCTATTTTATTTATGTATGAGTTATTTTATTTTATTTCAGAATTTTTTTTTTGATTTGGTAAGCTTGGTTTATAGTTTGGTCTAAGCTTAGAGAGACTGTTTATTGGGGGATCTCTTCCTAGTGGCTTTATTGCCGAGACCACTACTGGGGGCCTCAGTCCCCAAGGTATTATCACCTCGTTCAAACCTGCGAACTCAACGGCCCAGCAAAGGCCCACAACCTGCAAGCACAATAGCCCAACGAAGGCGCGCATCTTATGAACATATTGTCCCAACGGAGGCACAGTGCCTGTGAGCTCAACAACCCAACGAGGGTTTGAACCTTGGTGGCCACCACAACAACGTTGTGACTTGACCACCACACTGCATCCTTATTGGCTACTTTAGAACTGTCTTATTTACTAAATACACATTAAGAATTGTTTTATTTTATTTTACTTTTACTTTTGGAAAAGGTAGTTGGCTCTTTGTTTTGTTTACTTTGAAAAGTGTAGTAACTATTATATACTTATATGTTATTTTTTAATAGTTTCATTGTAGGTAGTAATATATATATTTTAAAATTTTGATGTCTTTATACTTAAAAAATAAATAATAACTTTTCTACTAAAGATTGGAAGTAGGTGAAGAAAATGTGTAACCAAGTGGTTGACGAAGTTTCTTTTCAAGAAGATCTATGTAGGTGGTTTAAGTAATGTCTTGGATTTTGTTGTGTTAGGTCGAGGTTTATTGCCACAAAATAGTTCTCTCTAGATATGCAATAGTGTGATTATGGGCCCTTGGATGCCCTTTCTACAAGTTTGTAATGAAAAAATGGAAGCTTCACAGCACAAGAAAGTAAGCCGATCCACTACTTTCCTCAAAGGAGTAGCTGGTACTAGTGCACAGCCTAAAGTGCACCCAACTAAATCTAATAATCCACCAAGATTCAAATTGACTTAAGACATGTAGCCACCCAATCCACACTCTATATTGCTAGAACTAAATGTACTAATCACTATATTGCTAGAATTAAATAAGAATTCTATTGAGTAGATAGTGTATGTTTGCCTCCACTTGCTAAATAGGGTACTCATTTGAGCTAGCTTCTTCTTTTTGAATGAGTACTATAGCAATACTAGCTTACCCACTATATACATATAGGAGAAATCCTTAGAAAAAATAAGATTTACCAACACTAGGACCTTAGAAATGGCCTATTTGATTAATTCAAAAGCCTTTCTTCCCTCCTCTTTCTGTATGAATGGCTAGTCCTTTTTGAAAGGAAGCAAAGGTGCAAAATGCACTTTCTACACTAATATATGAGATAATATATATGCAAAAAATTAAACTAATCACATAGTTACAAGGAAATAAACACAAAAATAATCTACCATAACACAAGGATATATGTGGGGAAAACCCTTTCAAATAAAACTCCACACTCCAAAGTAACTCAATATATTATTCAGTAATCAAATATTACAATACACTTATAAAGTCTAAGCCTTTATAGGAGTATCACCAACCAGAGATCTGGAAGAATTCTAGTAGCATTTGACAATACCTACAAAAGTCACTCTTTAAACCTCCATCTCAAGCACTCAATAAATAGGAGACATAATAAATGAAACCATCAAATGTTGTAAAGACCACTCCATTAAACCAAAATAAAATAATATTATTCAAATAAAATAATACTGAAAAGGGAACAAATTAAAATTTATTCCAATAAAAATATAATATATCAAGAAACAAATTTCTCTCATCAAAATATATATTCAAATAAAAGAATATTACAGAAGCTACTCGATATTAGTTTAGAGTACAAAAAGGACTAGATGTCCTTTACATCATTATACAACAATAAGTTGCGCCATACAATATCACCATTGAACTTGGTGGAGAGAGAGCATCATTGAGGCGATTAATGAAAGGAAGCAAGGTACGTGGAATAGCTTCTTACACCGAACTAATGAGGGGAGCGTTATGCAAATTTTTAATCTTTTTAGTTAACATTAAGGAGAAACAAAAACATAAATCAGATCACCAATATAATAACACAAGATGTACGTGGGGAAAACCTTCTTAGGGAAAAAACCCCACACTCCAAAGCACAACCCAATGTATCATTCAGTAATCAAATAATGGTTACAATACAATCACAGAGCAAAGATCTTTCAGGAGTTCACCACTGTTATAGTATTCTGGAGCAATTTTGGTAGCATAACAGTACCTACAAATCAACTATACAACTCCAACTCCAAGCACCTTTATAAATAGAGAAGTACTATGAATGTAGGTAGCTTCTAGAGAAAGTCAACACAAGAATCTCATCCAAATCCATATGGCCCTATTTCGAAGGCCATAAAACATGTGAATGACACTTGTAAGAGATTCCCTTTCATCCCTTACAACCCCCAAACTTGGGTGTTGAGTACTTGTGACTCAGGTTATAGGCATCGGCGAGAGCTGTGCTTTGTCTCAGCGAGCACATTGTTCACAGTGGGTTAAGCTTTGTATTGGTAAGATGTGACCTATCGATGTGATCTGAGAGACTATCATCGATAGTGTGAGTTACTCCAATGGTGGTTGGTGTCAGTGAGAGTTATTCCGATAGAGGAAGGTCATCCGTATGATAATCGCTATCGGGCTTGGCTGAAGTTCTTCCTCCGATCACTTGTGCTTCACTGATGGTAGCAAGGTTCTATCAGATCAGTGGGACTTATTATTATCGGAGTAGCTTGGGAGACTACTTCTGATGTGCGGGGTCTTACCGATGAAGGGCTAGTGGTTTACTCTATTAGGCTGACTTCCACTATCGGCATGGGCTTAAGTTTTCTCACCGATTGATTTGTGTTACTCTGATAAACTGTTGAAGGTTGGTGTCAACGTGAGAAGCATGGTTGGTCTGAGGTTTGGAAGTCCCTCTGATGTTAACTATCACTCTGATGAAGGGTTGGTGAAGCGTTGGTGTCGGTGGGACAAGGAACCATTAGTGTGGATGGTGAAGTGGTCTTCGATGGCTTGGGCTATTCTGATGAGGCTAATACTGGCATCATCGGCAACAAAATTACCGACGATAGTCTTACTGAGTGGTCTTGTATATAAAGTGATCAAAGGATCACTGGCTAATGAATGTGGGACTAATGAGTCCTCTTGAATGTGAACAGTCAGACGACAGTTTGGACAGTTGGATGGAGTGTAACTGAATCAATTGGTTGCTCGGACAGTTTGATTGCTGAAAGTAGTGGAGACTGTGTGAGATAGAGTAGAAGATTGACAATCTTGGATCGATAGAGTTTGATTGAGAGTTCAATATGGTAAGCTCTGTATTCTTCTTTGGGGAAGTCCTATGTTGTATGTTGTACGCAGCATGATAACAGTATGTGAAGGGAGTGAACCGAGAAGAGGAGAAACAGAGGTTGAGAGAGAGTGAGGCTGATCTTGCCATGTTACTGTTGAGATTCTCTAGATGAAGAACAAGATGTATAACTTTGCGAAGGCTTGAGAGTCTGATATTGTATTGTAACTGTGTATTTTTGTTACGTATTAATACAATGATCTCTGGCTTTTGGAGTGTGGGGTTTTTTACCCGAAAGGGTTTTCCCCACGTAAATCTATGTGTTCTTATTTATTGTTCTTTCATGGTTGTGATTCTTTAAGTTGAATCTGTTGTCTGTTGTTGAAACTGTAAAGTTGCATCAGTCTTTTCTCTAAAGGTTCAACTATGGGGAAATAAACTATGTTTGTTTCCGCCTTGTGGCATAGCTATGCATGTTTTTTGAAGCGATTGAAAGAATTTTAAATTTGTTGAAGACACCACTGTTCTTAGAAATACGTTCTGAGATGCTCTTATTTCCTTACAAGTGGTATCAGAGATTTCTTCCAGAACTGGTTTGGTTCTGGTGTTATAGGTTCTGGATTCTTTTTGTGAAGATTTCTTGGTCTTGGAGGCCTGAGGAAATCTATAGGGATCATCTGATATTTGATCCTTTGGTGAGTAAAATTATTTACTCCTTTTGTTTCAGTTTCAAGTGACAACATGTAGCCTGAAGAATGATGAAGTTGGAGAAGGAGTTGATCATGTTGAAATGATGTGGTCTAAGGCTCTTTTGTTGATAGTAAGATGTTACTATTGCATGGGGTAGAATTTTTCTTTGTGGTTGTGTTACTGCAGTAACTTTCATAGTGGGTGTCTATGTGAGAGGCTCTCTGATGATATGAAGAAGTTTGTGTTGCTGCTCAGCCATGGAGTATTGTGCTTATGCTAGGTGTTTTGTCCTGGTATTGGAAGGCATAACTTTTTTGTTACCATGATTGCATGTAGGCTATGGAGTTGATCATTGGATGGTCTGAGAACTTCTGAAATAGCCTGTCACTCTTGGATGCATGTGCAGATGTGAAGTGGGTATGGATGTGCTTGGGTGTTTTTCAAACATAGTGGTTTTGTAGGTTTTACATGGTCAAGAGAAAAACTTGTGGTTTTGTGAAGCTACAGTTAAGCTATTTCTAGTCCCTGGCATTTGGGGTGTTGCTAGATGATATAGTTGCAATTTTGCATGCATGCTCTATGCATGGTGTGAGGAGGTGAAATGATTTCTCTGCATCGGAGTGCTAGTATGTGATATGTCACTCAGCATCTCTGTGGTAATGCTTTTGGTTTTCTATATTATGGTGCTCAGTTGTGGACATGTTTGGCAAATTAGATTTGTAAGTAATCTAGTGCTTGAGTCATGTTGTCTACATTGTTATCTATTCCTTGAGATCTCAATTTTGTAGTTTCCAGTGTGATAGTGAGTTTGCATGATACATTGGTTGGATCTACGAGTTATGTAGTTTTGTGGACTAATCTCCTATTAAGCTATAGTGAGATGACTCGGATCTGGACTGTCTTTATCCACCAGATTGTTTCAGTGTTAATGCAGATTTGTTAGCTGGCCTAGTCTGTGGTCACTTGTGCATTGGTGTGACTGTTTCGAGAAGAGAGGATGGATGTTGTAGAGTACCTGAATAGTCGGTTATGGATACCTGTAGCATGTGTATTATATTTCCTTGGTTTGGAGATCTTAGTGCCACTTGGATTTATTGTCACATGGATATGTTAATGTGTGGACTTGGAGGATTTTCAGATTAGGAGATGTTTGGTCATGTTGCTTGGAAAGCTCAGTTGCCACAGTTCAGTGGGAGCTTTAGCAATTACTATAGTTTCATCACTTAGTGATGGATGATCTTCTTTAGTGTTGTAGATGTTACTAGGAGGAGTTCTTAGATCCTGTTGCTATAGAAGGGTTCTTTTGCATTTACAGGGGCACTATTTGAGGATGTGTAACATCTTGGAGTCATGGAGGATTCATGAAATCCTTGGCTGAGGTGTTGGTGGTGCTTGATAGGTGATGTTGGTTTAGAGTTTGGTTTGTTTCATGTCATTTTGTTTTTCTTGAATTCTGCTTTTGAGTTTTGGCATGATACATTGCTCTTGAGACCATGGTTATGTTCACCTAAAGCATGGAATCTCCTAAGGTTGATAGTAAGATCATGATGTCAGGATAAGTTCCTGATTCAGATGATTGGAGCTTTGACAGTGGTCTGGTGATTCTCTGTGTGTTGGATGCATTGATCTTTTTCTTGATTACTTCATGTTGGTGCAATGATGCATTTGGAGTTTAGCATGATATGATTATTTGCAAATGCCCATGGGTACATGGAGAATAAGGTGAGGCTGCAATTCTCTTGAGATGAGAGAAGTGTTGTTGATAGTTACTCTTGATGAAGATTTCAGCAGAAAGTCTGAGAAGCCTACACCTTGGTTGGATGTGAGTTCAACAAAGACCTATGAGGAGATTGCTCTTGTAGGAGTCATGATGGCTTGTATATCTTGGAGGAGCATTCTTATCCCTACTCATGGTCTACTCGGTAGTTTCTCACTTGAGAGGAGATCATACCTGACACAGTTGGCTTTCAGAGGTGTATGTAGAAGGATTGTCTATAGGTATATGATGTGCAAAGTTACTCTCTATGGTTCTGGTTATCTTCCTGGATGGTTTGTTTCACACTACATTGGTTTGAGGTTTGATTGGAGCTGAAGTGATCACTAGTTTGTGGTCATGTGCTTTCACTTATGTTCTTGGGTGATAGCATGAAGATTCTGTTATCTCTTTCATTGTTGGGTGTGAAGAACTTGAGAGATTTCTGGATTGGTGTTGAGATGTACAGGTTATTGATTTACAGATTTTGCATATCATGGTGGATGTTTCCTTAGTACTACATGATGTTTACACTTACAATGTGATGCTATTGGTAGACTTTGTATGGCTTGATCTTTTTCAAATCTACATTACCCGTGCAGTGGGAGTTCTTGGATGTGTTTGGTCTTCTTCAATTGGTTGACACATGGAGCTTGTATTTGTAGTTGATGGGTGTATATGTAGGTGGCATGAGTAGACTGAGGTTAATACCTTTGAGGTATGAGTGATTGGATGTTTTAGCACTGGCTGTGTGTACTATTTTCAGTCACATGGCTTTTGTTCAGTTAGATGGGTGCAGTCAGTTTTTTGATTGTTGTTCTAGCTAATGTTCTATCTTGTTTCTGGAGGATGTTTTCATGGCTATGTTCTAGAAGCTTTGAAGTTGGTTATGCTGGAGCTTCTATGTAGCTTGTGAGCATAGTGGAGTGGAGGCAGTATCAACTTTGGTTCTAAGCGTTGATGGTTTCCTGTAATTCCTTCGTCAAGTGGGAGAATGTTGAGTACTTGTGACTCAGATTATAGGCATCGGCGAGAGTTGTGCTTTGTCTCAGCGAGCACATTGTTCACAATGAGTTATCCTTTGTATTAGTAAGACGTGACCTGTCGGTGTGATTTGAGAGACTATCATCGATAGTGTGAGTTACTCCGATGGTGGTTGGTGTCGGTGAGAGTTATTCTGACAAAGGAAGGTCATCAGTATGATAATCGCTATCGGGCTTGGCTGAAGTTCTTACTCTGATCACTTGTGCTTCACCGATGGTAGCAAGGTTCTATCGAATCGGTGGGACTTATTATTATCGGAGCAGTTTGGGAGACTGCTTCCGATGTGTGGGGTCTTACTAATGAAGGGCTAGTGGTTTACTCTATCAAGTTGACTTCCACTATCGACATGGGATTAAGTTTTCTCTCTGATTGCTTTGTGTTGCTCCGATGAACTGTTGAAGGTTGGCGTTGGCGTGAGAAGCATGGTTGGTCTGAGGTTTGGAAGTCCCTTCGATGTTAACTGTCACTCTGATGAAGGGTTGGTGAAGCATTGGCGTCGGTGGGACAAGGAACCATCGGTGTGGATGGTGAAGTGGTCTCCAATGGCTTGGGCTATTATGATGAGGCTAAGACTGGCATCATCGGCAACAAAATTGTCGTCGATAGTCTTACTGAGTCATCTTGTATATAAAGTGATCAAAGGATCACTGGCTGATGAATGTGGGACTAATGAGTCCTCTTGAATGTGAATAGTTAGACGTCAGTTTGGATGGTTGGACAGAGCGTAACTGAATAGATTGGTTGCTCAGATGGTTTGATTTCTAAAAGTAGTGGAGACTATATGAGATAGAGTAGAAGATTGACAATCTTAGATTGATAGATTTTGATTGAGAGTTCAATCTGGTAAGCTCTGTATTCTTCTTCAGGGAAGTCCTATGCTGTATGTTGTATGCAGCATGATAACAGTATGTGAAGGGACTGAACCAAGAAGAGGAGAAATAGAGGTCAAGAGAGAGCGAGGCTAATCTTGCCATGTTACTGTTGAGATTCTCTAGATGAAGAACAAGATGTATAACTCTGTGAAGGCTTGAGAATCTGATATTGTATTGTAACTGTGTATTTTTGTTGCTGATTAATACAATAATCTCTAGCTTTTGGACTGTGGGGTTTTTTACCCAAAAGGGTTTTCCCCACGTAAATCTATGTGTTCTTATTTATTGTTCTTTCATGGTTGTGATTCTTTAAGTTGAATATGTTGTCTATTGTTGAAACTGTAAAGTTGCAATAATCTTTTCTCTGAAGGTTCAACTATGGGGAAATAAACTATGTTTGTTTCCGCCTTGAGGCATAACTGTGCGTGTTTTTTGAAGTGATTGAAAGAATTTTAAATCTATCGAAGACACCACTGTTCTTAGAAATATGTTCTGAGATGCTCTTATTTCCTTACATTGGGCACCCCAAATTTGTCCAAAAAAGGTATGAAAGATGCTCTTACAATTTTTCAAATCTATCATATATGACAACACTTACAACTATAAGAGAATATGTCATAACTGACTATTAATAGTGGATTATCATACAACTTGTCATAGTCAAACTTGGGCACCTACCTTTTTCATGCAAAGATGCTTCCAGACACTTGTCACACCTATCATAGAATCTTCTATTTTTGGCTCTTATATGTCATAGATTCTGTCATAGGAATCTGTCATAACTCTTACATGTCATAGACCTCTTACAACACCCAAAAGATGCTGACACATGGCAAAAGACTTCTACCACAAAATAGGAGGCTTATCTCCTCATATGAGGACAAAAATATTATTATGTCGTAAAATGTCCCCCTAGTTTTGCTCCCGAGTCCCTTGTTTTGCATCTGGCATGTCAGATTTGACTCCCAAAACAAAATGGCCTGAAACCCATGTCAAATGGGGCTTGACGTACATCTGTGATCTTAACCCTAACCTAAAATAGGTACCAGGGGCTTGGGCACTCGCCTCCTAGTCCTGCTCTATTTGAGGCATGTCCCAAATTTGAATGTCGGTTATGTGACCGTTAAAGGTGTCCCATGTTGACATCTTAAGTTTGAATTATGAAATTAAAGTGGCAAAGAATATATAAGCATGTTTAGGGATTCATTTGTAAAGTAGAAGATGATTAGGAACTTATGATTTTACAGCATTCAAGATATTCATTGTTGCAGGGTAGAATATTGTTGTTGTGTTTGTGATTGCAGATTTAGCTTCATCTTGTCATGTGTTGAAGGATTTTCATCTACATGTGAGCTACACCTTCGAGGTGATATCTATTTGTGTTGAATGAATCATTTATCAATTTGTTTTTGCCTCTATCTTGCAGGGATACACACTCTTTATCAAATAATAGTGTTGGAAGGCTTGAATGCCATTTCAGGTCTTAACTAAGACAAGCTCCTGAACACCACAACCCCCAACCACACTCCTTATGATTGTAAGTTATAAGTATCAAATTTCACAAAGTGGAGTTGTAGAGGAAGGTTGTAGAAGATAAGGATTTCAGATTCGACAGAAAGAAGTAGTTTGGTGCACTATCAGGGCTAGGGTGCAAGTCATAAAGCTCTCCAAGGTTGTAGGAGAAGAAATCTCTATGACAGTGATAATCAACATCAAAAGAGGTCCCGACACCCTGAAGAAGGTCCTGCCTTGGGCTTGGGTGCTAGTCATAAAGCCCTTCTCATCTTCAGTGATGAAAACTGACAAAACATAAATCATTAGTGTCTAAAGGAGTCTGGAACCCCCTGAAGAAAATACTGCATTGGGCTTGGGCGTGAGTCATAAAGCCTTGACTATTCAGATTCCCAAACTTCAAAAAATGGTTAGTAACTAATCTCTGTTAACTATCTTTGTGTGCGAGCATTTGTCATAATTTATCCATTTGCTTACGATTTGGCATAATTAGGGTTTTGAGAATATTTGAGCATTAAATTAATATATTAATTAACAAATTCTAAATTTTCCCATCATTACAAGTGACAACCAACCTATAGGTGAATCCTCTTGCAAAAATTGTGATTCAACTCGATTAAATGTCCTTGAATGTTAGTAGTGAAAGGAGGATCTAATTATCAACCTTATTCCTACATTTTCCTACTAAACATTTTGGTGAACATGTGTTTTTATTGAATTTTGCACTTTGCTGAGTGTTGTACTTGAGATTTGCATTCATTCATTTTATTATCATCTTATTGCATTTGAAACTTTACAAAAAATTTGAAATTTTTGAAAAAAATTGGCATCTTAGGCTTGCATTTTGACATGGTTTGCATCTATTTTTATTGAATTTCATTTAATTTCTGATTTTTATATCAGATCTAATATAATTTACATTAGTACATCATTAAATAATCATTTGCATTGCATTTTCATGCTTAAATTGTTAGATTTTGCTTGAAATTGTGTATTTTTCATAAAACCTAGTCCTTGTAATAGCTAGGGTTTGTAGTTAAAATCTTGTTTCAGATTTTACTACTCTTTTAAAACACTCATTCAAATCTAATTTTTTACTGTAGTGTTGCATTATTGTGCTTTTATGCATTTACATCTCAAATTTTGCATTTACACAATCAATTTCAACAAAAACTAACAGTTTCACTCATATCTCTTTAAAATTGTACTTGCATTGAGCATTATAGAATTTTTGCATCATTTTTAGATCTGATCTAAGCTATTTCACTTCATAAATCTGATTAGAATTCATCCAAACATCATTTTGCATATTTTCATGCCTTAATTTCACAATTAGGGTTTAAAATCCTTATGTTTTCACTAGATTTTGACTTATCCTTCATCTAGATTTGCATGATATGTGTGTTGTGAAAGATATTTCTGTATTATTGGAATAATAATAAGGATTTAATTTTCTACCCCTCTTCAATTTCATCACAACACTACATATTTTAGGCATTTGCATTGGAAAAAGTGAAAAAAAAAGTGAACATTGTAGGTGCATAAACAAGCATAATTTGTGTTGTTTCATTGCATCCATCTTGAACGTATTGCATTTTAGATCTTGCACTCATATTAAAGTATACATCCATTGATCATTTGAAAATTTTACATCAATTTGTAGCATTGTGTGAAAATTGGCATATTCTTAAATATACATTGTGTATTTCAACACTAGGTGTTTATACAATTTGCTCACATCTTTTTTATCAAAACCTTTGAAATCATCAATTGGGCATTGTTGTGAACTTTGTGTGTCTTTTTATCCCTTTCTCTCAAACAAGTGCTTAGGAGTGAAATAGTCACACATCCAGGGTGTATCAAGTATCATAGAACTTTGCATGTCTTGTCTTACTAGATATTATTCGACATTGATGTTTCAAGACATTTCATTATGGCATCTTCATCTCATTGCTCTTTGGTATATTTACATGCATATATCAAAAACTTTGAGAATTTCTACAAATTTCTTAATATGAATCCTTATGTTCTCACTTATATACAAGCTATGTATCATAAGGATATATTTAAATGGTCTTCATTTGAAATCCTTGACTATGTATATGATTTTGACAACTTCATATCTCTCATGAATACATACCCTTCGGTAGTAGAAGATATGAAAAAACACATTAAGAATGATGAGTGTGAACATTCTCTTAATGCTTTGGAACTAATAGCTAAAATATATGAGGATGATGATAATGATGATCCCATGTGTTATACTACTCCTCCTTTAAGTCTCTTAGACATCACTAATGATACAATCATCGCCAAAATTCCTAACAACACCTCACCTTTCTTTCATTCCAATGCTCTCCCTGGCCAAGATGAAGCATTAGTGGATGAGAAAAGGTCTCTCACATAAAATCCTTTAGGGATAGATGTTGAGCATAATCAAGAGGAAAATAATGTTAATTCAATCTTCACTAATAGACTTATTCCACCCACCAAGGGGTTACTAGATAAGTGTAGCAATATTCTTAAGATGGTTGTGTGGGGGCACCTAACACACCTTCTTGCTTAAAACCAGTGATTATGGTTCAAGGAGATCAAAAACCACCTCGACCCCTGAATTATATCCTAAACTATGCAAGACAAATAACTCAAAGAAATCAAGGTGTTCAAAATGTGATTGCTCACACATATAACACCCATAATAACATGCAAAGTAAGAAAGCACCTCATGTGCCTGTCTCTCTTCCATTTTCTCAACCTATGCTCCCTCCACCACCTCCTCTTACTCATACAAGTGGTCAAGAATACGATCTTGTCAAGCAACTTCACACTACTCTAACTAAGATCTCTCTTTGGGATTTAGTACTTGAACATCCCCTACATACCATGAATGCTCCAAGAAGCTTTACAAAAGGTGATTGTACCACCTATTGTTAAGGTGAATGATGTAGCAACTCTATTAGATTGCATGCATGTGACAAAAATAGATATCTTGTTTCAACAACATGAATTGACTTCTATTGAAGTTCAAAATTAGCACGATCCTTTGATTACCTCATTACAATAAACACGAAATTGATCAAGTGAGTCATGATTGATAATGGATCGGCTCTTAATGTTTGTAGTATTAATTTTTTACATAGGATTAATGTTGACACTTCTTTGATTAAACTAGATATAATTAGCATTCGTGGCTTTGATAATGTTAGGAGACAATCCGTGAGGACAATAACTTTACTTGTAAAGGTTGGACCTATAACCATATCTACCCTTTTTCATGTCATGCTTGGTTCACTTTCATATAATATGATTCTAGGTAGACCTTGGATCCATGCCATGGGGGCAATTCCGTCTACCCTTCATCGATCAATAAAGTTTCTTTATCAAAACACTTACTCTACACTGTGGAATCTGATCCTAAACCAGATAATTGTTTACATATTGAAACACAAAAACAAGTTAACAATCAACAAAGCCTAAACAACTTACGAGTGGATTCATCATTACCTCTTGCCACAAATAATGTTGTGCAAGACTCTAAAACATTGAATGAACTTTTTGGTGATGATTATGGTTCATTATATTTTAATCCTTGCAGTGTAGGGGAATATAAACTTAGTAACCCTGACACATCAAAAGTCACATCGATCTCATCAAAACAATCTTTGGAAACACCTGAGAAACCTAAAGTCTCCCTAGTAGAAAACAAAGACAACACCCTTACTTATACTACAAATTATGAGACCTATGAGGCTTCACCATCTTCTAAGGAAATTACATCTCTCTATGGTTGAGGATTTAAAATCCTTTATAACAACTTTGACTATGTAGGTAATGGTTGTGGCATAAATCAACAAGGAATCAGAGTACCTTTACAAGTTGCTAGAATTAACTACAGAACCGGTATTGGATACCGCTCTTTGAAACCCACCAAAGCCTCTCGTCATCCTAAACTTAATGTTAATGCAATATCAACAACAAGACTGAAACAACATGAGAGATATCCTGGGATGATAGACAAGAATTATCTGCCTGGAAATATCCCATTGAAATAGGTAAGTATTTCTCCACCCTTTAGTCACACTCACTGTAGCAAATATTATAGTTTCTCTCAAGGGTGGCCTCCTAGATATGTATGTTCTTATCATTGGGTTGTATCAGGTAAGTATTTCTAACCCTTCTCTCTATCTTTTGTTCCCCCCGTGATGTGTTACTTGTTATTTAGGCCTCCTTGGATGACTCTTGATACTCTTGTAAGGTCAAGGATACCAGGAGACTGCCTCTATTGTGACCATTCTTCTTTTTGTATCATCATTCTTCTATCTTTCTTCTCCTTTATTTTTATTGTTGTGTGTTGTGTCTTGGGAGCATAACGTTGTGGTTAATAGCATGGGGGCATACACCTTCATGATTATTCTTAAGACACTTGTTCTCCTCTCTCACTTTATTGTTTACCTTCTTCTAGTGATTCTACCTAGTCGGCGGATGATGAAACACAAACATATACTAATATGGATTGTGTGTCCCTTCAACAAGTAAACAAAAATGGACCTAGTCCATTTATGAAGATGGGGTTGATTTATATATCCGACGCTTGGCTAGTAGAATCACTCCGTGTGATATTTTATGTTGTCTTGTCTTGCTAACAAATCATAACAATACATCTGTTATGTGCAATTTGATTGTTTTGGTGTCTCGCCTTATTGTTATACTCGGTTCTGAGATGCCTGCAATATAAGACCGACGGCTATACTTGGACTCGAACCCGTATGTGTAGCGTTGAATTCTTTGTTTTCATGCATAGCTTTCATGTTTTGCTTAGATTAAGATGTGTTTGTGGGAACATTCGGCGATCGTGAAGCACATGTCACCTTTGGGGGCATGGACTTTGTGAAAGCTCTTGTTCCCTTGTGTGTTTTATTTCTACCTTAATGTAGTTGATATCAGTACATGATATCAACCACCTTAAGGTGGGGGCATATAAAGGTAAGATGTCTAATGATTTTGGTACTAACGAAGCGTGTCTGTAAGCCCTCTGCGGAGGTGGGATGTTGTATCTCTGGTGATGCAGGAACTTCTAGAGGTCATAACTTTTGACCCGGAGTTCCATTGGAGTTGAAATTTGGTGGGAAGATGCATCTTGAAGAGTTTAATTAAAAAACCCACTGAATTGGTAAATTTGGTAGGTCACCATTTTGACACTTTTTCAGGACCTTATTTGATCATCTAGGGCCTCAAAATGAGGTTTTAATGTTTTTTGAGATTTTCCAAGTTTTTTCTAAATATTTTCCTAGATTTACTTGCAATTAGATTAGAAAGTTGACAATTAGTCATTTTTTAGTAAGTTTCAAATATTTGGAAACTTTCATGGTCATACGGATAAGGATGCAAAGTTACCAAAAATGGCAATTTTAGAAAGTTGTGAAAATCTGCAAAAAATGGTAATTTTTGTTTTTGTATAAATTTGATATTTATCTTTAGTTGTGTTGAACTGCACCAGACAACTGAGGGAGGGGGTGAATTAGTTATCCTAAAACTTTTAACCAAATATAATCATCAACTTATCAATTACTTATATTCAGATATAAGCATGAAAGCATCAAATGAGAAGCTCAACACAAAAGCATAAACAACACAGGAGACACCAAATTTTTACGTGGAAAACCCTAAAAGGGAAAAACCATGGTGGGTGTTAGCCCATAGAAATATACAAGTTATATCAATACTGAAAACAAAGGTTCACTGCCTATAGGGCTCACTGCCTATGGATGGCTCACTGCCAAAGGGAGGCTCACTACCAAAAGAAGGCTCACTACCAAAAGGTTGAACTGAGATAACAACATCTACTTCATGCCAAGGTTCAGTTCCATTGAAGCACACACACCTCTTCTCTACTCTGTTACCTTACTTTTCTTTATCTTCACATCTTCGCACATGGATACATTTTCACGACTCAATTACAAGTATTTATACACTTCATCAACTTCGAATGATCATCAAGGTCGGAATTACAATCATCAACCATTGGAACAATCTCCAAGGTTGGAAAACATATGTTACATAATAATAGGTCTGGACCTAAACAGATTTACAAAGAAAAGAAATGAATGTAGATCACGCCATGCCTTAGTAGGGACTCAAACACAATCTTCCACACTACAACATGCTATCACAATATTCTATGCATCTCCATGGATGATGAATTCAACCAGATCAGCTAATATTGATGTTAACACAAGTACTTTCAAGAACATGCTTCATGCACAATCTAAATTACACCTTGTGGACCAATCTGAATGTAGGAGCATGATTAGGAGACATCCAAAAGCACATTGTAATCACCAAGAACAACCACATGATCTCTAATCACTCTAACAATAAAATTCTTCAAACTAGAGTACAGGAACAACATTGTCAGCCACTGTCATGAGTAAAAGATAGCTTGTGGACCACCAAATCATGAACCATTACATTTGAAGGCACTTAACATCATCACTGACTTAATTCTAGAATCGCAGACCAAAATACTTTAATGCGGAGGAATGCAGAGCAAAACACTTTCTCCCTGTCACCACCAAACATATAGAAAACGTCATTTTCACTCTGGTGAACATAACTCACTCAATTCTTCATATCGGAGGCTCAAACTTGGAATATAACATCTTTAGACAAGCTTCTAAATAACTTCCAATCTGCAAGTAAATATATTTATTCTATAGGAAATGCAGAGCATTCTTCTGGACTATTTTTCTGCATGTAATGCACTATTTCTACTGCAACACATTTGTTATCACTGGATGGGCTAATTTTCTCAATATCCTCAACAAAGTAAGAGCACAGTTGACACTAGTGACAACATAGATATATTGACATCAATGACAACACCGATTAGGCACATACTTGCAACAAGTTATAGGGCTAACATAAAAAATCCTATTTTTTTGTGACCGACATAAGAAAACCCTATATTTGTAACCGATAAAAAGGCTTGATAAAACCGGCTAAGGGTTAGGGTTTTGATATATTGTATTGTAGCATTTGCAACGGTATTGAGTTGTAGGGATTGCTGATTGTAATCAGTTTGATTTACTGGATAATAATATTGGACTCTCTATTTGGTGGATGTAGCCCGAGTTTGGGTGAACCACATTAAAACTTGTCTCTTGCTGTTATTAATTCTGTGTATTTCTATTCCTTTGTTTAATCTTTATTTGCATTTAATTGATATCTTCTGCAGGCTAACCCTAACAATGTATTCCTATGCATCTTAGTTTAGGACAAGAGGGGTTTGACTCCTAACTTTTCTCTGAGATACTCAAAGGTATCTTTAGGTAGAGGCTTAGTGAAAATGTCTGCAATTTGATCCTTTTTGGACACATATTCTAATTGTACTTCATTCTCTGTTACCTTCTCTCTAAAAAAGTGATACCTTATTGATATGTGCTTTGTTCTTGAGTACATCACTGGATTCTTTGAAATGTTTATGGCACTTGTATTGTCACAAAAGATTTCAATTGGATCTTCATACACAACTCTTATATCCTTCAAAGTTTGCTTCATCTATAATACTTGAGTGCAACAACATACTACTGCAATATACTCTACTCTGACAATTGACAAAGATATTGAATCTTGTTTCTTGCTTAGCCAGGAGACCAATCTATTACCCAAGAAGAAGGCACCTCCACTTGTGCATTTTCTGTCATCAACATCTCTGGCCCAATCTGCATCTGTATAAGCACTGAGAGTGAAATTGTTGTTCTTTGGATACCATAAGACATAATCTAGAGTACCTTTCAAATACCTCAGGATTCTCTTAATTGCCATCACATGTGATTCTCTTGGATCAGCTTGAAACCTTTCAACAAGACAAACTACATGCATAATATCAGGTCTGGTTTGAGTTAGATAAAGCAATCCTCCAATCATGGATCTGTATTTTTTTATCAGCCTTAGGTGATTCATCAGTTTTTCTCAACTTGCAACCAGTCACCATGGGAGTACATACCAATTTGGAGTCTTCCATCCCAAACTTCTTCAACAACTCTTTCACATACTTAGACTGAGATATGAAGATTCCTTTATCTGATTAATTAATTTGTAGATCCAAAAAGAAATTTATTTCACCAAACATGGACATTTCAAATTCATTGTTCATCTCACCGACAAACCTTATGCACATACATTCATTTCCTCCAAAGATAATAACATCAATAAAGACCTCAACAATCAAGATTTGATCATCATTGATCTTGAAATACAGATTTCTATCTGCAGTACCTTTACTAAATCCCAATTGCAATAAATACCTATCTAACCTTGCATACCAGGCTCTAGGAGTTTGTTTGAGTCCATATAATGCTTTCTTCAACTTGCATACCATATCACCTTGATTTGACAATTGGAATCCCCTCGGTTGCTCAATGTATACTTCCTCTTCTAACTCACCATTCAGGAAAGCAGATTTCACATCCATCTAATATACCTTAAAATCTTTGTGAGCTGTAAACGCCAGAAACATTCTGATTGCTTCAATCCGAGCTACTGGGCAAAAGTCTCTTCAAAATCTATCCCTTCAATTTGAGAATATCCTTTGCATACAAGTCTTGCTTTATTCCTTACAACTTCTCCATTTTCATTCAACTTGTTCCTAAACACCCATTTAGTTCCAATAACATTTTTGTCAGCAGGTCTAGGAACTAATTCCCAAGTTTCATTCTTCTCTATCTGCAATAGTTCTTTCTCCATTGCCTTTACCTAATTTTCATCATTGCATGCTTCATTCATAGTCTTTGGTTCAATCTTTGACAGCAAACAGTAATTGACTTGTTCCTCTATAGCTCTTCTCCTTGTTAGCACACCTTTTTTTTTGTCACCTATAATCTGATCTTCATAACGATTGATCTTTACATACCTGGGAGTCTTGACAACACTTTTCAAAGACTCTTCTTCATTTTGACTATCTTTTTTCTCATCTTTTTCTTCATTCAATATAGTCACAGGTTCATCTAGTTTATAGTAATTCAAGTATGATATCTTTTCCTTTCCTTCATCTACCTTCACATTTGCACTTTCAACAATCTTTTTGAGCCTTTTGTTGTAGCACTGGTGTACCTTACTCTTGGTAGAGTATCCAAGAAAGATTCCTTCATCACACCTTGCATCAAACTTTCCTAGATCTTCATCTCTCCTAACATAGCATTTTCTTTCAAAGATTTTGAAGTACTTTACTAAAGGAATTCTTCCATACCACAATTCATAAGGAGTTTGAGTACCATTACCTTTCACTTAAACTTTGTTCTAGATGTAAACAACAATATGAATAGCCTCTTTCCAAAAAACTTCCACCAGATCTGCTTCCTTCATCATTGTCCTAGCAGCATCTTGAACTATCCTATTTTTCCTTTCCACAACTCCATTTTGCTGAGGAGTCCAAGGTGCAGACAGTTGTCTTTTATCCCATATTCTTCATAGAAAATGTTAAATTCATTTGATGTGAATTTACCTCCTCTATTAGACCTCAAGCATTTGATTTTCAATTCTATTTCATTCTCAATCATTGCCTTGAAAGATTTGAACTTCTCTAGGGATTATGATTTGTCTCTTAGAAAAGTAACCCAAGTCATTCTAGAATAATCATCAATAAGCAACATGAAGTACCTGTCACCTTGTAGACTTCTCACCCTTGTAGGACCATAGAGATCTATATGCAATAGATCCAGCAAATTGACAGAGAATTGCTCTTTGTTCTTGAATCTTGTTCTTTTATGCTCCCTAACTGACATTCCTTGCAGATTGTGTTGGATGGTTTCCCAAGTTTTGGTAAATCTCTCACAATCTGACCTGAACTTATCTTTACTAGATTATCAAAGTTTATATGACACATCCTTCTGTGCCACAACCAACTTTCATCTGCCTGAGCCAATAAACAATAATCATTAGTTCCTCTTAATTGATAGATGTTACCTCTAGTCTTCTTACCAGTAGCAATCACAGTTTTAGAGCTTTCCATGAGCTTGCACCCATTATCTTTGAATCTCAGATCATATCCCTTGTCACACATCTGACAAACACTCAAAATATTATGCTTCAAACCCTTCAAATATAGAACATTGTCAGTATTATGTTTTCCATCAAATGAAATAGATCTTTTTCCGCAAATCTTACCAGCTACATTATCTCCAAACCTAACCAGTCCTCCAACATACTTTTCTAAACTTACAAACTTACTTTTGTCATTGGTCATGTGATGTGAGCATCCACTATCAATAATCCAAAGCACTATCTTCCAGTGGTTTTTCTTCCTTGAAACAACTAGTAGAATTAGTAGACATAGGATCTTCTTTAATAGAAATAAACAGGCATTCATTTGCACTGATACTAGCATCATCAGATTCATCATCAGACACTCCTTCATCATCAAAATCTCTAACATAGTAACACTTCTTTGGAACTCTAGGCCTACTCTCATACTTCTTTGGAACCTCTTGGTATCCTGTCAACAAAGTTAGCTTCAAGTTCATCAAAGTCATCATCCACTTTATATTTCTTAGCTCTAGAAATCTTTTCTAAAGTACTGGCTTTAAAAGATGACTCAACTTTTGGTAGGGCATCACCAAATTCTCTCATCTCAAAGGTTGTAAGCTTTCCATGTAACTGATCTCTGTCAATAGTTTTCACAGTCATGAATTCTTCAATTGCAACTACCTTGTGACTATATGACTTTGGTAGTGATCTGAGAATTTTCATCACAACTTCCTTATCACCGAGAGTTCCTCCCATACCCTTTATTCCAGTGACAAGTTCATCAACTCTTTGCATAAAGGCTGTTATGTTTTCATCTTCATTCATCTTCAAACCCTCATATTTAACTTTCAAGCTTTGTATCTTGGCTTGTTTTACAAAATCATCTCCTTCATATAGATTTTTTAGCTTCTCCCATACCTCATTTGCAGATTCAAGGTCCACAACTTTTTTCAACACTAAGTCACTTAAGGAACTTAGTAGAGCATCCTTTTCTTTGACATCCACCTCATATTCTTTGATTTCATCTTCAGTCATCAAACCATTTGGTGCATGGTCTATTTTGTTTCTGCAGCCTTCCATACTTTATAACCAAGACAAAGAAGATGGCTTTTCATTCGTACCTTCCAAAGAGCATAATTTGTCCCATCAAAATGTGGAGCTTCCTTCTTATAAGACATCCTGGATCTTCCTCAAGTTGTTAAGCTTTCTTTAGAGGAACTGGCTCTGATACCAAGTGTTGAACTGCACCGGACAACTGAGAGGGGGGCATGAATCAGTTGTCCTAAAACTTTTAACAAAATATAATCATCAACTTCTCAATTACTTATATTCAGATATAACCATGAAAGCACCAAATGAGAATCTCAACACAAAAGCATAAACAACACAGGAGACACCAAATTTTTATGTGGAAAACCCTAAAAGGGAAAAACCATGGTGGGTGTTAGCCCACAAAAATACATAAGTTATATCAATACTGAAAATAGAGGCTCACTGCCTCTGGATGGTTCACTGCCAAAGGGAGCCTCACTGCCAAAAGAAGGCTCACTGCCAAATGGTTGAATTGAGATAACAACATCTACTTCATGCCAATGTTCAGTTCCATTGAAGCACAAGCACCTCTGCTCTTCTCTGCTAGCTTACTTTTCTTTATCTTCACATCTTCGTACTTGGATACAACCGCACGCTCTCTAATCACTCTAACAATAAGATTATTCAAACTAGAGTACATGAACAACACTGTCAGCCACTATCATAAGTAAAAGATTGATGTAGAGGAAAAGAACAACTCAACTTCATACTAGGCAAAGTTCATTACAAAGGGTTTCAAATCCACAACATTATCAAAATCAAAGCCCACTACATAGCACAACTTTGTGTTTCAACTTCTTAGGCCAAACTAGGCTTCACAAAGGCCTTCTCATATCTTAGGAACATCAATTTAATAGAAATAAACATTCACCAAGGACTGTCTCTTCATGCATGCAACCATCTCTTCATTGGCTATCATAACTCCTAGTAGCCCTGTTTTAGGGACTGTCAATGCATATCTTTCTGTGTAGAACCCTTCTCAAGACCATGATGGGTGTTTTGAGTACCCATTAAAGCATTATAAAACAAACCCTAAATCCAGTATAGGTTGCTTTGTAAAGAACTATCCAAAATAGGACTGTCACTGAGCAAATTAGGGCTATTAGGCCTTGTCAACACAAGGGCTTATTGGTTCTACCAGTTCCACCATCAACTTCTCCTAACCATCACTTGGAACACACAAAAATAGGTCTGTTAAAGCTTAATAGTCCATCAAAAGTTCGTTCCCATAAACATTTTACAAAAAACCTAAGTTGTAACTCTCAAGACTGTCTCTAAACTCTGTTTCTGACTGTACATAGGAATGCAGTTAATAAACTTTGATGTTTCCCACATCCACCTTGGTTATCTAGTCGGAGACCTCAAGGATTTGAAGGTAAATACTACTACAATCATTTCCATCAAGGATTAATAACATGCAATGGACAAAAAGGAAAAAAAACACAGTTATCTCATTCACTGTTTACCCTAACAGAGGGTTTTGACTGTTTTTAGCAAATTTGCAATAACTTAATCAAAACAAAACCAATCTGCATGCAACAAAATGGAAAGGGAAGGTGATTGAAAGAACTTTCATGCAAAATCAATTAGAAATAAATCTCTACCCATACAGAACCGTACCATGCAAGAGAACAACAAATTTTTGAAGAATAATACAGAAAACATTGCTTTTTACCATTCCATTCTCAATCTTTAATCACCTCCCCATTTTCAAAGGTATACAAGGCCTTTTTAAAGGTATTACAAATGACCTTTTAGTTTCCAACTACTTGGAACAAACCAAGAGCCAAATGACTCTTCACCTTCCTCATTCTACATCTTTTTTCCAACTTTACATTGACAACCTTTACATGGTTTGCAATATTTTGCATATTTGAAACTCCTTTTGACCTAAACACATAAAAATGACTTGATGGACCTCAATACAATATTGAATCATTTAAAATTGAATCAAACTCCAAAAAATAGTCTAGGAAAACATTAATTTGCCAAGGTACTCCTGCACCATACAACCAACCAACAAAATTTCCAAGTCCCTTGGAAATGTATCTGCAACAAAAGTCATTTTCTGCATCTCCTCTGTCTGTCTCTTCAATCTTCTCAGCTACAATCTGATAGAAATGGTGACCAACCAACCAACAAATCAAACTACCATCAACACAGAGCATCCTCAGGCTCCTTCTACTCCCATCAGTGGAGTACTCTTCAAGCTGCAACATCAAGTGCTTCTTCAGTCAAGTATCCATCTCTCTCACTGCTTCACAACAAACCAACTCACCAAACCATTCATCTTACCCAATAGTAGATACTGGTGATGCACCTACCACTCTCTCCTTAGTGGTTTCTCTCTGCACCCTTATCCAACCTAATCTCCAGTGGAGAATGGTCATGACAGACCTCATCTTGTCTGCCCACACACAATCTCAGAAAACATCCTTCTTGCAGCTAGATGGACCAAGCACCTGTAACCAAACAACTTAGCAACAAAATAATGGTCACCAACACAATCTTTCCTTCAGTTCTTCATCTCAGAAATCAAATACATAACATCTCCTCCCAAAGATTTTGCTAGCTCTGATACCAATCTGATGTAGAGGAAAAAAACAACTCAACTTCATACTAGGCAAAGTTCATTACAAAGGGTTTCAAATCCACAACATTATCAAAATCAAAGCCCACTACATAGCACAACTTTGTGTTTCAACTTCTCAGGCCAAATCAGGCTTCACAAAGGGCTTCTCATATCTTAGGAACATCAATTTAATAGAAATAAACATTCACCAAGGACTGTCTCTTCATGCATGCAACCATCTCTTCATTGGCTGTCATAACTCCTAGTAGCCCTGTTTTAGGGACTGTCAATGCATATCTTTTTGTGTAGAACCCTTCTCAAGACTATGATGGGTGTTTTGAGTACCCATTAAAGCATTCTAAAATAGATCCTAAATCTAGTATGGGTTGCTTTGTAAAGAACTTTCCAAAACAGGACTGTCACCGAGCAAATTAGGGCTATTAGGCCTTGTCAACACAAGGGCTTATTGGTTCTACCAGTTCCACCATCAACTTCTCCTAACCATCACTTGGAACACACAAAAATAGGTCTATTAAAGCTTAATAGTCCATCAAAAGTTCATTCCCATAAACATTTACAAAAAACCTAAGTTGTAACTCTCAAGACTGTCTCTAAACTTTGTTTCTGACTGTATACAGGAATGCAGTCAATAAACTTTGATGTTTCCCATATCGACCTTAGTTATCTGGTCGGAGACCTCAAGGATTTGAAGGTAAATACTACTACAATCATTTCCATCAAGGATTAATAATGTGCAATGGACAAAAAGGAAAAAAAACATGGTTATCTCATTCATTGTTTACCCTAACAGAGGGTTTTGACTGTTTTTAGCAAATTTGCAATAACTTAATCAAAACAAAACCAATCTGCATGCAACAAAATGGAAAGGGAAGGTGATTGAAATAACTTTCATGTAAAATCAATTAGAAATGAATATCTACCCGTACAAAGCCGTACCATGCAAGAGAACAACAAATTGTTGAAGAATAATACAGCAAACATTGCTTTTTACCATTCCATTCTCAATCTTCAATCACCTCCCCATTTTCAAAGGTATACAAGGCCTTTTTAAAGGTATTACAAATGACCTTTCAGTTTCCAACTACTTGGAACGAACCAAGAGCCAAATGACTCTTCAACTTCCTCATTCTACATCTTTTTTCCAACTTTACATTGACAACCTTTACATGGTTTGCAATATTTTGCATATTTGAAACTCCTATTGACCTAAACACATAAAAATGACTTTATGGACCTCAATACAGTATTGAATCATTTAAAATTAAATCAAACTCCAAAAATTAGTCTAGGAAAACATTAATTTGCCAAGGTGCTCCTGCACCAAAGATAGCTTTCGAACTACCAAATCATGAACCATTGCATTTGAAGGCACTTAACATCATCACTAACTTAATTCTAGAACTACATACTAAAATACTTTAATGCGGAGGAATGCGGAGCAAAACACTTTCTCCCTGTCACCACCAAACATACAGAAAAAGCTATTTTCACTCCAGGGTGAACATAAATAACTCAATTCTTCATACCAAAGGCTCAAACTCAGAATATAACATCTTCAGAAAGGGTTCTGAATAACTTCCAAACCGCAGGTAAATATATTTATTCTATAGGAAATGCGGAGCATTCTTCTGTATTGTTCTTCTACATGTAATGCATTGTTTCTATTGCAACACATTTGTTATCACCAGAGGGGCTAATTTTCTCAATATCGTCAACAAAGTAAGAGCACAGTTGACACCAATGACAACACAGATATGTTGACATCAATGACAACACCGATTAGGCACATACTTGCAACAAGTTATAGTAGGATGGAATGGAGTGAGAAGAAATTTAAAAATAGTTTTGAGTTTTGTGGGTATTCTTTTGTAATAATAGTGTTGAATTTTATGTTGTGAAGTTCAGTTACATCATCTGGTATTAGAACGGGAAGATGGCTTGGAGAGGAAGAGCAGGTAATGCCCATATGCATAGGGATATACAAAATCTACAAAGACAAATGCAAGAACTTGTAGGTGTGATGGCCAATCAAGGATTGAGACCACAAAGAGATGATTCTAATAAAGAAATAGGCCAAGGAGATGAAGATCGACATGTAGGAGCTGAAGAGGAAGCACAATTATAGCACCTGACTTTTGAAGAAAGGATGCTAAGAAAATTAGAGGGAAAAAATGATGGGAGTAAAATTGAAGTATCTAAGTATGTAGGGAGTCTCAAACTAGAGGAGTTGATAGATTGGTTGAATGAAATGGGGAAATTCTTTGAATGGAAGACTATGATAGAGGAAAATAAGGTGAAGTTTGCATGCACTAAGTTAAAGGGTCATGCAATGATCTAGTGGGATCATCTACAAAAGGAAAGAACTAGAAAGGGAAAGGATAAAATCAAGACTTGGAGTAAAATGGAGAAGAAGATGAAAGAGAAATTTTCCTGTAGACTATGCGCAAACTCTTTTTTGTAGATTTCAAAATTAAAAAAAAAACTTATCTATTGTGCAAGGCTATATAAATGAATTTTACAAGTTGTCCATTTGTGTGGAGCATCAAGAAATTGATGAACATATGGCTGCAAGGTATGTAAATGGTCTAAAATTCACTATTCAAGATGAATTGAGCATGCATAGGGTTAACAATTTGGAAGACACATACCAATTAGCTTTAAAGGTAGAAGAAAAACAAAGTAGACAATATTTTCAAAGGAATAGAGGAGCAAGGAGAGGGACATCATCTCCCTTGCGAGGTGGTCTGAATTTTAGTTAGGGAGAATCATCCCAAGGAATAGAGAAATCAGAAGATATCTGACAAGATCCTCAAAGTCAACAAAGAGGAAGAGGATTTTAGAGGGGCAGAGGTTACGGTGGTGGCAGAGGATGGGAAGGCCCACGAAAACCTTTCATTTGTTATAGGTGTGGTGAAGAGGGTCACATGGCATTTGACTATCCAAACTATCACATGCAAGAAAGGAAACAAGGAGAACAACCTAGGTTGAACTTGGCTCAAGCTGAGGATGAAGGAGAAGGGGTAGAATTAGAGGTTCCACTAGGTGTGATGATTCTTGGCTTCAAACCAATATTTTTTGAACCAGGTGCACCTCAGGAGGAAAGGTATTCCAAGTTATTATTAATAGTAGCAGTTGTGAAAATATGGTTTCTAGAGAAATGGTAGATAAACTAAATCTACACTGTGAAAAACATCCCCATCCCTATCGTATTGCATGGTTCAAAAAGGGAAATGAAGTCATTGTTGATAAGAGGTGTTTAATTAAGTTTTCCATAGGAAAGACTTATAAGGATGAAATATGGTGTGATGTCATTCCAATGGATGCATGCCATTTGTTTTTGGGAAGGCCGTGGCAATATGACAGGAAGGTAATGCATGATGGAGGAAAAAATACACACTTTTTGGAAAGAAGGTTCCAAAGTGATTTTATTGCCTCTTAAGGATGAAAGGAAGGTTGAGAGTATGTTGTCCACAAGAGAACTTATGAAGGAAATGAAGGTGACAGGGTTCTGTTATGCACTAGTAGTGAAAAAGAAGATGATGAGATAATACCAATACCAGCAGAAGTAGCAAAAATACTAGAAGAATATGTTAATGTTGTGCCAGATGAGTTACCTAATGGTCTACCACTAAAGAGCGATATTTAACACCACATTGATTTGATCCCAGGAGTATCCCTACCTAATCAAGAAGCTTATAGAATGAGCCCTACCCACCATGCAAAACTCAATAGATAAGTGATAGACCTCATAAGTAAAGGTGTGGTGAGGGAGAATATGAGCCCATGTGCCATACTTGTGCTGTTAACTCCAAAGAAGGAAGGCACGTGGAGGATGTGCACAGATAGCAGGGCAATCAATAAAATCACCATCAAATATTGGTTCCCCATCCCTCATTTGGATGACATGATGGATGTGCTTGCAGGGGCTAAATACTTCAGCAAAATTGATCTACGTAGCTGTTATCACCAAATCTGGATTCAAGAGGGGGATGAATGGAAAACAACATTCAAGACTAGGGATGGATTATATGAGTGGATGGTTATGCCATTTAGGTTATCTAATGCACCCATCACCTTCATGAGGCTAATGATTACTATACTGCATCCTTATATTGGTAAGTTTGTGGTGGTTTACTTTGATGATATTTTGGCTTTTTAGCAAGAGCAAAGAGGAGTACCTGCAACACTTGAGGATCATATTAGATGTGTTGAGAAAAGAGAAACTCTACGTAAACTTAAAGAAGTGTAGATTCATGCAAGAAAGTTTGGTCTTCCTAGGCTTTGTCATCTCCATAGATGGTATCAAAATGGATACAAAAAAGGTCAGGGCAATTCTTGAGTGGCCTAGTCCAAGGAGCATAATAGAGGTAAGAAGTTTTCATGGGTTATCCATATTCTATCAAAAATTCATTTGAAATTTTAGCAGTATTGTAGCACCCATAAGAGATTGCACCAAAGGAAGGGATTTTGTGTGGACCAAGGAAGCTTTTAAGTTTCTAAAGAAGAAGGTGACAGAAGCTCCTATTTTAACATTATCAAATTTTGGTAAGGTATTTGAAGTGGATTGTGATGCCTCACATGTGGGCATTGGAGTTGTACTTAGCCAAGAAGTAAAACCCATAGCCTTCTTTAGTGAAAAGTTGAATGAGGTAAGGAAGAACTATTCAACTTATGATTTAGAATTTTATGCAATTGTACAAGCATTGAGACATTGGAGACACTGCCTAGTGCCAAAGGACTTTGTGTTGTTTGCAGACCATATTGCCTTGAAATACTTGAACACACAAAAAAAATTGAATAGTAAGCATGCAAAATGGGTTTCTTTCTTACAAGGCTACAACTTTGTTCTCAAGCACAAGTCGGGAAAACAAAACCAGGTTGCAGATGCTTTAAGTAGGCATGTTACACTATTGACAACAATGTAAAATGAGGTGATTGGTTTTTATGCCATCAAAGATCTATATGAATCTAACAATGATTTTTGGGAGATTGTGGAATAGTTGAAAACCCCGGTAGTGGACAGCATGGGCCACATTCAAGGTGAATATCTTATGCAAGATGGTTATCTCTTTAAAGGAAAGAAATTATGTATTCCAGTTGGGTCCATGAGAGAGAATTTTATAAAAGAGCTTCATAGCAGTGGGTTGGCTAGACATTTTGGCAAGGATAAGACCATAACTCTGGTAGACGATAAGTACTACTGGCCAAAGATGAAAAGAGACATAACAAGATATGTGACAAGGTGTAGAATTTGTCAGATGGCTAAAGGACATTCACAAAATATGGGGTTGTATATGCCATTACCAGTACCTACTAAACCATGGACTGATTTAACTATGGACTTTGTGTTAGAGCCGTCAAACACACAATGAGGTAATGATTCCATCTTTGTTGTTGTTGATAGGTTCTCTAAGATGGCTCATTTTATTGCCTACAAGAAAAGTAGTGATGCAACTAGGGTGGAAAAATTATTTTTTAAAGAAGTTGTTCGATTGCATGGTGTTCCACAAACTATCACATCTGATAGGGATATCAAGTTTCTTAGTCACTTTTGGAGGACCCTATGGAAAAAGATGGGAACCAAGATCCAATTCAATAGTTCTTATCACCCCAAAACAGATGAGAAGACAAAGGTTGTAAATCAAAGTTTAGGAAACCTGCTAAGATGCATTGTTGGAGAGAAACCCAGACAGTGGGACTTGGCCTTACCACAAGCTAAATTTGCCTATAACAGTTCAGTCAATTGATCTACAGGTAAATCACCATTTCACATTGTTTATGGTAGGAATCCTAAGGGTGTTATAGATTTGGTGCAGCTACCAATTGGAGACATGATTAATGATGATGGAGAAGCGTATGCAAAACATATTGAACAATTATAGAAAGAGGTGAGGCAGAAGCTCCAAGAAATTAATGAAAAGTATAAAACTACAGTAGATGCTGGTAGAAGACATCTAGTATTCAATGAAGGTGGCTTAGTCATGGTTTATCTGAGAAGAGAGAGGTTTCCCACCAGAACTTACAACAAGCTGAAATACAAGAAAATTAGCCCTTGCAGAATTACAAAAAAATCAATGACAATGCTTATGAGGTAGATTTACCAGAGCAGTTAGACATTTCTTCTGTGTTTAATGTTTTTGATTTATATGATTTTCATGGTGACATTCTTGATGAAGAAGGTGAGGCTGAAGTAGATTGGAACAACAAGTTCTAAGGAAGAAAAGGGAAAGGATTGCATAGATTCTGGATAAGAAGACAATAGACACTTGACAGGGTCAATACAACAAGTTTCTGGTACAGTGGGAAGGTCTAACACAAGCAGATAATAAATGGTTTCCAAAATGGAAAGTGAAGGAGCTAGATGGTGCAGGAGCACCTCAAGATACAAGAATCTAAAAGATTCTATGCATTTATATTTTGTCCAAATGTTATGTTTGTAAAGGCCTCAACGCCATAGTTGGTTAAGTGGTACATGTGTCAAGAAAAGATTAAAAGTTTGTAACCGAATTGATGTGAAGTGTAATCATTTGGCAAAGGTGGTTGTAGGCGGTTTGCCTTCCATCTTGTAACTACCTACGTGATGTATGGGAGTCTTTAAATAGTGAGTCTGTATGTATGAAACAAAAGTCATCGGTGTAACCAATTTGTATCGGTGTAAGAATATTTGGCATAGCCGAAGAGTGATGTCTCACTGAAGTACAAGACAATGCACATCGGCATGAGATATGTTATCAGGGGATAAGTTCAGAGCTATGCCGACAGTTAAAGAATGAGCGATGGTGGTCAACGTGTCTTGGTGACATCGGCCTATCGGCTGAAGGGTTTTTTTAGTTTCACCGATAGATGTTATGATGCAGAGTGCGCAACAGAAACATACAAAATAGATTAAAATATTGAACCATCGTAGTGGTTGAACCATTTGTACTCCTTGAACCTCCAAGTTCATTGAACTTTTGAACCATTTGCCTTTTTGTTGAACTGGCGAACCAAATGAACCTCTGAATCCATTGAACCCATTGGTTCATGTACACTATTGGTAAAACATACTCTTCGGCCAACTCCAGAATTCTCCTACCAATACCTCCTGGTCATTCCAAATGCATTAAATTGTTTTTAGTCGGTATGACTTAAACCATCGGTGAAACCTTCTCCTTGCCTTCCGATATCAAAACTCACACCAATATGCGGATCACTTCACTTTGACTCCGTTGAACCAATGAACCTATTGAACCCTTTGAACCTTTGAACCGGTTCAACCGTCAGTTCAATCAAATGCTTTCAGCCATCTCAAAAATTCTTTCAATATTCCATCTCTCTTTGACCACTTAACCCACAGACTTCCTCTATCGGTGAGACACTTGAGTTCGGCCACAGTGAACCATCATTCACCGATACACCAATGAACCTTTAAACTGTCGGGGTGACTTCGAGCATCGGTTGAACCTTAACCCTCTATTCTGATGTGCTGATAGGTTCAACTTCGCACACTTAATTCATTATGCCGGTTCCTTTACCACTCTTACCAGTTAATACTTGTATCTTATGAAATGTACATTCATCACATACCATTGTGATATACAAGTACAGGATACACACGAAATGACCTCGCATACAAATGTGATAAACACACAGAATGTTTGCCACATACATTTGATGTATACACATAAAATGCACAATTCCTTAACCGAAACCTCCTCTGCAACCGTTGTAACCGAACGACACACACAGGAACAACTAATTCCTACAGAATAGAAAACAAACTAACACCATGGAGGTCATTCCACTGACTTCGAAGAAATCTTAACCAGTGGAATGACTTCAATCGATATTCTTGTAACTAGACCAGAAACACAAAATTTATTCCTTCCTCAGAAATTATACATACAATCTATTCTTCTTCTCTTTTCTCTGTCTATCTACGAATACAGACTCAAGTATTTAAAGACTCACTTGACAGTTGCACATGGTGGAAGGTGAACCACCTTTGTTGATCAGTTACACTTCTTGTTCAGTTACAATTTATTTTAATGACAACTCAACATTATGCCGTTACTCGGCCAAATATGACTCCATATGGCACGAAGGCCTTACAATATTACATTTTGGACAAAATAGAAATGCAAGGAATCTTTAGATTCTTAGAATCTTGAGGTGCTCCTACACCATACAACCAACCAACAAAGATTTCCAAGTCCCTTGGAAATGTACCTACAACAAAAACCTTTTTCTGTATCTCTTCTAACTTTATCTTCAGTCTCCTCAGCTTCAGGCTTCCATTCTTCAAATCAATGGAATGGTGACCAACCAGCCAAAAAAATTCAAACTACCATCATTTCAGAGCATCTTCAAGCTCCTTCTACTCCCATCAGTGGAGTACTATTCAGGCTGCAATATCAAGTGCTTCTTTAGTCAGGTATCCATCTCTCTACTGCTTCACAACACCAACTCACCAAACCATCCTTCTTACCCAACAGCAGATTCTGGTGATGAACCTACCACTCTCTCCTCAGTGGCCTCTCTTTGCATCCTTCTCCAGCCTAATCTCTATTGGAGAATGGTCATGATAGACCTCATCTTGTCTACCCACACACACAACCTCAGAAAACTCCTTCTGCAGCTAGATGGAACAAGCACCTGCAACCAAACAACTTAGCAACACAAAATAATGGTCACCAACACAATTCTTCAACTTTTCTTTAGTTCTTCACCTGCCTTCTTAGTGACAAGAAACAAATACACACCACCCAAATCTTTCACCAGCTCTGATACCACTTGATGCAGAGCGTGCAGCGGAAACATACAAAACAGATTAAAATATTGAACCACCATAGTGGTTGAACCATTTGTACTCCTTGAACCTCCAAGTTCATTGAAGTTTTGAACCGTTTGCCTTTTTGTTGAACCAGCGAACCAAATGAACCTCTGAACCCATTGAACCCATCGGTTCACATACACTATCAGCAAAACATACTCTTCGGCCAACTCCAGAATTCTCCTACCGATACCTCCTGGTCGTTCTGAATGCATTAAACTGTTTTCAGTCGGTATGACTTAAACCATCGGTGAAACCTTCTCCTTGCCTTCTGATATCAAAACTCACACCGATATGCCGATCACTTCACTTTGACTCTGTTGAACCAATGAACCTATTGAACCCTTTGAACCTTTGAAGCAGTTCAACCAAATGCTTTCAGCCATCTCAAAAATTCTTCTGATATTCCATCTCTCTCTGACCACTTAACCCACAGACTTCCTCTATCGGTGACACTTGCATTCGGCCACAGTGAACCATCATTCACCGATGAAACTTTAAACCATTGGGTGACTTCGAGCATTGGTTGAACCTTAGCCCTCTATTCTGATGTGTCAATAGGTTCAACTTTGTACACTTAATTCATTATGCCGGTTCCTTTACCACTCTTACCAATCAATGCTTGCATCTTATGAAATGTACATTCATCACATACCACTGTGATATACAAGTGCAGGATACACACGAAATGACCTCGCATACAAATGCAATATACACATAGAATGTTCACCACATACATTTGATCTATACACATAAAATGCACAATTCCTTAACCAAAACCTCCTCTACAACCATTGTAACTGAACGACACACATAGGAACAACTAATTCCTACATAACAAAAAACAAACTAACACCACGGAGGTCATTCCACTGACTTCGAAGAAATCTTAACCAATGGAATGACTCCAATCGATATTCTTGTAACTAGACCAAAAACACAAAATTTATTCCTTCCTCAGAAATTATACATACAATCTATTCTTCTTCTCTTTGTCTATCTACGAATACAGACTCAAGTATTTAAAGACTCACTTGGTAGTTGCACACGGTGGAAGGTGAACCACCTTTGTCGATCAGTTACACTTCTTGTTCAGTTACAATTTCTTTTAATGACAACTCAACATTATGCCATTACTTGGCTAGATATGACTCCATATGGCATGAAGGCATTACAATATTACATTTTGGACAAAATAGAAATGCAAGGAATCTTTAGATTCTTAGAATCTAGAGGTGCTCCTGCACCATGTTATCTTGCCGATAGAAAGAGAGAATGTACTTGGGTATCATTTAAACCTAATGAAGGGGTTTTGAAAGGTGATTAAGATTTAACCCTATGTATGGTGGGTTGATGGATATTTTCACCCTTATTTAAATGCTTCCACTATGTTCCTCTACATCAAATTGGTATTAGAGTTGGTGAAAGGTCTAGTGAAAGATTTGGTATCTAAAGGTGTTATGTTTGATTTCTAAAAATGCAGAAGATGAAGAGTTGAAGCAAAATGGTGATCATGTTGAAGATAGATATTGTAGAAAGAAATTTGAAGGCTGACAGTAGTTACTAAGTTGTTTGGTTGCAGGTGCTTGATCCATCTAGCTACAAGAAGGAGGTTTCTGAGATTGTGTGTGGGCAGACAAGGATGAGGTCTGTCATGACCATTCTCCAATAGAGATTAAGCTGGATAAGGGTGCAGAGAGAGGCCACTGAGGAGAGAGTGGTAAGGTGTATCACCATAATCTGTTGTTGGGTAAGATGGATGGTTTGGTGAGTTGGTGTGGTAAGGCAGTGAGAAGATGGATACTTGACTGAAGAAGCACTTGATGTTGCAGCTTGAAGAGTACTCCACTGATGGGAGTAGGAGGAGCCTGAAGAAGCTCTAAAGTTGATGGTAGTTGATTTTGTTGGTTGCTTGGTCACTATTCCATTAATTTGAAGATTGGAAGCTTGAAGATGAACAAGACGAAGCTAGACAGATGTAGAAAAAGGAAGTTTTATGTTGTAGGTACATTTCTAAGGGACTTGGAGATCTTTGTTGGTTGGTTGTATGGTGTAGGAGCACCTCAAGATACAAGAATCTAGAACATTCTATGCATTTATATTTTATCCAAATGTTATGATTGTAAAGGCCTCAACACCATAGTTGGTTAAGTGGTACATGTGTCAAGAAAAGATTAAAAGTTTGTAACCGAACTGATGTGAAGTGTAATTGTTTGGCAAAGGTGGTTGTAGGCAGTTCGCCTTCCATCTTGTAACTACCTATGTGATGTATGGGAGTCTTTAAATAGTGAGTCTGTATGTATGAAATAGAAGTCATCAGTGTAACCGGTTTGTATCGGGGTAAGAATATTTGGCGTAGCTAAAGAGTGATGTCTCACTGAAGTACAAGACAATGCACATCGACATGAGATATGTTATTGGGGGATAAGTTCAGAGCTATGTCGACAGTTGAAGAATGAGTGATGGTGGTCAACGTGTCTTGGTGACATTAGCCTATAGGCTGAAGGGTTTTTTTAGTTTCACCGATAGATGTTATCTTGCCGATAGAAAGAGAGAATGTACTTGGGTATCATTTAAACCTAACGAAGGGGTTTTAAAAGGTGATTAAGATTTAACCCTATGTATGGTGGGTTGATGGGTATTTTTACCCTATTTTAAATGCTTCCACTGTGTTCCTCTGCATCACTAGATCTAGACAAGTGGCATAAGTTCCAGGAAAACAACTTGCAGGAGCTGCATTTTTTTCAACCAGAGGAGAATGATGTAGGAACTTCCGGAGGTCATAACTTTTGACCCGGAGGTCCGTTGGAGCTGAAATTTGGTAGGCAAATGCATCTTGAAGATTTTAATAAAAAACTCACTGAATTTGTAAATTCAGTAGGTCACCATTTTGACACTTTTTCGAGACCTTATCCGATCATCTAGGGCCTCAAAATGAGGTTTTAATATTTTTTTTCGAGATTTTCCAAGTTTTTCTAAATATTTTCCTAGATTTACTTGCAATTAGATTAGAAAGTTGACAATTAGTCATTTTTTAGTAAGTTTCAAATATTCAGAAACTTTCATGGTCATACGGATAAGGATGCGAAGTTACCAAAAATGACAATTTTAGAAAGTTGTGAAAATCTATGAAAAATGGTAATTTTTGTTTTTGTATAAATTTGATATTTATCTTTAGTTGTAGCAAGATGGAATGGAGTGAGAAGAAATTTAAAAATAGTTTTGAGTTTTGTGGGTATTCTTTTGTAATAATAGTGTTGAATTTTATGTTGTGAAGTTTGGTTACATCATCCGGCGTGAGTGTACATCTTTATCTATATTGCAATCAAAAAGCCCTCTGCAAAGGTGGGATATCATGCATATCCCTTTGTTCAAAAGCCCTCTGTGCAAGGCATGATGGTGTATCTCTTGAGCTAGTGCACATCCTTTTATTTCAAAAGTCCTCCAAGTAGGCGGGGTTGGATCTGAGACTATCCTCCCTTAAGCGTGTCTTTGGCAGTTGTTGTGGCATAAGCCCAAATGTCAGGTGTGCCTGTAGCATGCTTGAGATGGTGGGGGCTTAGTAATAAGTTCATTCCATTGCCTTGTTTGTCATGTTTTAGACGTATAGTATGTCTTTGGCATGCTATACGTCGCTCGTCTTTTCCATGTGTCTTCCATGTGTTTTCCCCCTTGTGCGGTTAACCCCCACTTAGGCTTTGTATGGCATGTTTTCCCCTCTTGTGTGTGTAGCGATAGGCTCCACCTACATTCAAGGTTTGTTTGGCATGTTTTCCCCTTGGGGGTTTTGTGTTGCAATTTTATTTTCATGCATATGCAAATGAAGATGTTATATCAATGCTATATCAGTGTATTCATCATGTTTTACATGTCTTCAATACTGTCCTCTCCATGTTTTACATGCTTGTTACTGTCTTGTCCATATTTTAGGTGCCTATAATATGTTGTCTCTAATATCTACCTAAGACTGGGGGCTAGAAATAGTTCCTCAATCTTTGTGTATGAATTAGCTTCAAGTGCCTGGTGTGTTTGCTATGTTTTGATTGTACTTTAATGCATGTATGGCTCGTAAGATCATACATACATTAAAGTGGGGGCTAAATGTTATGTTGTAAAATGTCCCCCTAGGACTTTTACCTCCTAAGTTTATCTCCCAAGTCCCTTGTTTTGCATCTGGCATGTTAGATTTGACTCCTAGAACAAAATGGCCTAAAACTCATGTCAAATGGGGCTTGAGGGACATTTGTGAGCTTACCCCTACCCTAAAATAGGTACCAGGGGCTTGGGTGCTCGCACCCTAGTCCTACCCTATTTTAGGTAGTCCCAAATTTGAATGTTAGTTATGCAACCGTTAAAGGTGTCCCATACCGACATTTTAAGTTTGAATTATGAAAATAAATCAAGAAATCAGATATAAGCATGTTTAGGGATTCATTTGCAAACTAGAGAATGATTACGAACTTTTGGTGAATTTATGATTTTAGAGCATTCAAAATATTCATTATTGCAGGGTAGAATATTGTTGTTGTGTTTGTGATTGCAGATTTAGCTTCATCTTCTCATGTGTTGAAGAATTTTCATCTACATGTAAGCTACAACTTCGAAGTGACATCTATTTGTGTTGAATCAATCATTTATCAATTTGTTTTTGCCTCTATCCCACATGGATATGCACTCTTTATCAAACAATAGTGTTGGAAGGCTTGAATGCCATTCTGGGGCTTGACTGAGGCAATCTCCTAAACACCACAACCCCTAACCACACTCCTTATGATTGTAGGTTACATGTATCAACTTTCATGGAGTGGAGTTGCAGAGGAAGGTTGCAGAAGATAAGGATTCTGGATCTAACAAAAAGAAGCAATTTGGTGCATTGTTGGGGCTAGGGCGCTAGTCATAAAGCCCTCTGAGGTTGCAGGAGCAAAAATATCTATGACAATGATAATCAACATCAGAAGAGGTCCTGACACCCTGAAGAAGGTCCTGGCTTGGCTTGGGCATTAGTCATAAAGCCCTCCACATCTTCAATGATGGAAACTAATAGAACAAAGATCATTAGTGTCAGAAGGAGTCTGGAACCCCCTGAAGAAAATATTGCATTAGGCTTGGGCATGAGTCATAAAGCCTCCAACTATTTTTGGTGCAGAGCAACCCAGTAGAAGCTTAAAAACAGGTTGGAAAACCCATTCAAACCCACAAAATAGCCATTATAGAGTATATCGGCAAGATAACTCAAGTGTCACACTGAAATATACATACTCTTTCCTATCGGCAAGACACTACACCATCAGTAAGACTTTCTTCCACTCCGCCGATGGTAATACTTATGTCGATGCCCCTACTATCGGTGAGACTTAACAATAGTCACCCCGATGGCTATGTTAATTCCTCCGTCGGGCTGACCTCTACCGTTGCCCCAGCGTTGAATTCTTTCGCCGATGCACCCCTTTCTCGCCGGTGACCTATCTCTATCAGCGAGACCACCTACCGTCAGCGCCACCTTTCTCCCTTCTCCCGATGAGGCAACTCATGCTGATATATACTACATCGGCCACACTTCCCCGTTGTCTCCCCGATTGGCGAGAGCATGAACTATCGGCTACCACTCAAAATCTTACACCAATATACCTTCTTATGCTGATGTCTTCGGCCAAGTCGATCATTGGTGAGACTTTCACCATCGGTTGAACACACTTTCGACACGCCGATATCAATCCTCACGCCAATGCCTTCTCCGTCGGTGACACAAATGGAACTCACGCCGATGCCTTCAAAACATGCATTTCTGACTTGTTAGACACCCGAATTGTTCAGCGATGCACCTACAGACACGACTGACAGATACACACAAAATATTCATCCTGCAAATGCAGTATATACACATGCTTAATGATGATTTTCTCTGGAGAGGGTTCTACAATTCTTATCCTTCCATACTCAACAAACAAATGAATGACCAAAAAAATGGGGAACTAATTTACAATTCCATTCCACTGATTTCACAGAAATCCATCAGTGGAATGGATTTATCTATTCCTTTTGACTACAAGGGCACTAAGCTAAACTATACACAATTTCTATACAGAATGGATTTCTACACAGAGTATTTACACATGATTCAAATTTTGGAAAGAAAACAATTTACAAAACTTCTATTCCTCCTCAATGTTTCAGAATTACATTCAATTGTTCAACTCAAAATCAAATCACACACCACCATCACTACTCTACTCTATTCCAGAGGATTCCCTATTTATCATTCCCAATGGTGAGAGAACAACATTCCTCTCTATTTCTGGGATTTTAGTTTACCAAAAGTATTGGTAGAAGCCCCTAATCTATTACATGACACCTGCTTTGTATGGGACAACAACACTCTTAGTGTTAAGACACCTTGATTAACCCTTCCCTTAATCCAAACTATCAAAAATGTCAAGTTTGGAGTTTACAAACATGAAACGCCAATATAGAATGTTACATTTTTGAAGATGCCATAAGGTAACATGAAATGTTAAAACTATATTAGTCTGATTTTTCCCCCTCTTGTGTATGTTGGTCTTGTTGAAGGGGTGCCCCTGCACCAGTTTAGATTCCCAAACTTCAAAAAATGGTCAGTACAGTAATAGAATTTGGCAAATAAATGATTACGTGACTAAAACTTTTAGTCACAAAAACTAAAAATGACTAAATTCTACTAAGTTTTTGCAACTCAGCTATAAATAAATAAATAAATGACTAATTTGATCATCGACTAAAAAATTATTTAGTCTGTAACATTGGACAATGTCCCCTTGGGGACTTTTCCCTCATAAGGTTTAGCTCCCGAGTCTTTAGTGTGCATTTAGGACATGTTACTTCATAATTTGGCATCCCGATGGAATGAACCTTAGGTATCATGATAAATGGGACCTAGGGGGACCCCTTTAACCTAACCCTACCCAAAATAGGGGGGAGGACTACCCTATTTTGGGTCAGACCCAAATTTCTCGTGTCATTTTATGACCGTTATTGTGTCCCTAAGCCGACACGATAAGTTTAAATTTATGAAATCTTAGTAGGACTGTTTGTAGTTGCATATAAAAGCATGCCTAGGCATTCATTTGAAAACTAGATGGCTATTGTGAACTTTATGGATCCTAAAGGTGATTCAAGGCTTTCATTGTGTTGCAAGAGTAGATTTGTGTTGTCTACGTGTTTGTGTTTGTAGACTTGAGCATCCATCTCCTCATGGAATGAAGAGCTTCTTCCTCACATGAGATCTTCAATACAAAGTGACATCTATTGTGATTATTGAGCATTTATCATTTTGTTTTTGCCTCTGCCTCCCAAGGCATGCACTCTCCATCTAACAATGGTGTTAGGAAGGCTTGAATGTCTCTTTGGGGCTTGACTAAGGCAAGCCTCTAAACACAACAACCCCATCCCAAAATTTTCATGATTGTAGGTTATAGGTTGATGATGTAGACAAAGTGAAGTTGTAGGAGGGCATGTTGGAGTGTCAAAATTGTAGAACAATAGGAAAAAGGGCACCCGCTCATTAGTCCTCAAAGTTTTGTGATAGCAAAATCTTTGATACAATAGATATAGGTTGTAGACCTTGTTTCCAGATCTCAACAAAAAGTAGGGCACTGGACTTGGGTGCCTTCTCTTTAGTCTCTAACTTTTCTGCCTCAAAACCTTGAAAATAGGTGCATAGTTATTTGATATTTTACATCTATTTGCAGAAGCATTTTCCTTAATTCATCCGTTTACTGTCGTATTTGCATAATTAGGGTTTTAAGGTATAATTTAGCATAAGAGAAGGAAATTGTCAATCTAATCATAAAAATCCAAGTTTCACTACATCTCAATAGTGACCTAGGGTATGATAGTACATTGCAACTCGACCCTAGGTCCTTGAATGTAAGGGTGAAAGGAGGATATACACCAAAACTAGTCAAACATCAACCATCCAAATTTTACTCTTTACATTTTTGTGAACCCATGTTATTGGATTTGTTTACACCTTGCTGAGTGTTGTGCTTCATATTTTCATTGATTTCATTCATTCAAAAATATCATTCATCTTATTGCATTGGAAAATTTACAAAAAAATTGAAAAACTGAAAAAATTAGAAAAATTGCATGCTAGGGTTTTGCATGTTGCATGAATTAATTTGAATTTCATCAAATTTCTAATTTTTGCATTAGATATAATTTAAATTACATAAAATTACAAAAATCAGTAATTTGCATTGCATTTTTATTACAAAATTGCTAGGGTTTTGTTGAAGATTGTAAATTTTGCATATAACATAGTAATTCCAAAATCTAGGGTTTGTAGGTAAAATCTTGTTTCAGATTTTTCTACTGATTTTAGAGACTCATTCAAATGTTCATTTGGCTTTAGTCTTGCATTTTGGAACAAATTTGAATTTAGATTTTAAAAATTTGCATTTTTGCATAGAAAAAAGTCAACAAAAACTAGCATTTTCAATGATTTTTCACTAGATTTGCATTAGCATTTTGCATGTTAGAGATTGGAAATAATTTTCATATCCAATTTTATTTCATTTTCATCATAAATAATCTTTCAAAACATTCATACATCATTTTGTGAAAAGATCTCAAACCTAGGGCTTAAAAAACATTGATTTTCACTAGACTTGGCCTTATCGACTCTCTAAATTTGCACCATAGGCATGTTGTGAGGGATGATTTTACACTAATTGGTTTTTATCAGGGTAATAATTTTATTCCCCTCCTAAAAATCTTCACAACACCTTTTTATCGGGCTCTTGTATTGAAAATTTGGTGTAAAACTACACATTTTTGCTATTTTTGCCCTAGGGTTAGGCCTAGTTCGTACTCCAAGTGTGTTGTGACAAATTTTATGGATTGAGGTGACTTATATAATTTCTATTATTTTATTCACATCCTAAAATTCTTTACAACACCCCTTTTTCTAGATCTTGGAGTTGAAAAACTGTGAAAATTGCCTATTTTTTGCTATATTTTCACTAGGGGTTGACCTTGAGTGGCACTAAAAGCATGTTGTGATGGATATTTTGGAATTAAGAGGCTGTTATTACTGATATAATTTTCTTCCCATCATCATTTTCCTCACAACACCCTTTATCATGCTCTTTTGTATTTGAGATTTGGTGAAAAATCGCATGTTTTAGTGTATTTTCACTATATTTTGACTTGTCGTCATCCTAGATTTGCATGAATCTAATAACTGACTACCATAAGAGAAACATTACTTTAAGAAGAAGCATAATACACATGGTATCTAGTGCTTTTGAATAAGTTGGCATATTAAACACCTTCTTTTCAAAAGGAGAGACACAAATGTTACAAGACATTACACTTACCACAAGTACAATGGAAGAGCAAACTTTTCATGATGTTGATGATACTATTGAAGCAACATGATATGTATCTGATGAGAAAATAGAAAAATTTGACAAAGACCTAGCTGAATTCCAAGATTATATGCAAACTGAGAGGATAGCTGAAGAAGTTGTACCTATGATTCACCATGTAAGAGAATTGATAAAAGAAGGACAAGATGGTGTTAATAAAATCTATGCTTTAGCACATATTGTACAAACTAATATCATGCCAATAACTGAATGTGTAAAATTAACAAATCACACTTTGTCACCATCTCATACATAAGTATTAGCACCTATACTGACTACAGGAATATCCACTTTTACATCCACAATCTTAACAACTTATGTGAATGCTTGTAGTAATGCTACCACTAGTATTGAAGTATCTAATGACACTAATTACAAAGCTGTGGGATTTGATTATCAGAACTTGGTTTCTAAGGGGACCTCTTCTATGCTTAATTGTTCTCAACCACCTATCTATTCCACTCATTTCTAGCCACCTATTACCTACTCGCAACCATCTTCCACCTACTGTTATGTCCAACCACCATTGACCTATTCTCAAGATCATTCACCTCCTTACTTTGGTTCCAATTCCTCGTAGCAAATTGCATCTCCCAATGATGCCATCCTAAACCAACTATTGTAGAGCATGACTTCTTTACAACAAAAGGTAACAAATTTGACAAATTCTTTGTAGTCCAATATACCAACATATCATGCCTGTAATCCCCTTTCCTATGCAATCTTGAGAACTCCTATGCCCAAAAGGTTTGAGACTCCTTGCTTTGAAACATATGGTGGAAAAGGTGATCCTAATACTCATGTGGCAACATTCACAACTATGTGTAGTGATTTCTATTTTGAAGAGGATTTGTTAGCAAAACTTTTCCCACACTCTCTCAAAGATACTAGAATGGCTTTACTCTTTACCTCCGAATTCAATACACTCCTTTTCATAGTTGATTGATCAATTTCTACAACATTTTCAAGCAAACATCGGACCCCAAGTCTCCTTAATTGACTTGGTTCATTGTAATCAAGGTTTGAAAGAGAAGTTAACTGAGTTTATTAGTCGGTATCAAGGTTTGTATACACAAATTCAATACCAAATGAAAGATGAGGATGTTCAGAAGGTGTTTATCACTAATTTACAACCTAATATCTATGACAAAATTCTCTTGATGAAGTATAACTCATTTCAACATCTGTGCACCGCCCTTCGTGATTACCAATTTTCGTTTAGTCAGTATGAAAACTAAAACTCATTGGCTCAAGTTAGTCAATCCATGGGTGGAACGTCACAAAACAACTTTAAGAGGAAAAACAATAATAGGAGTTTCATCAAGATTAATTGACCGAATACAAACAACTTTTCTAATGTGTCTGCTATCACAAATCTGAAGAAGACATCATATCAACCAAGAAACTTTACTCCGATATCTAAGTCTTATCATTCTATCATGAATCAAGCTATGAGTAATAATATTCTGAAGCTTCCCCCAATTAAGCCTGTTGATCCTAGTAAAGCACAAGGACCTTACTTTGATGCTAATGCCTTTTGTCATTTTCATCGGACACAAGGACATGACACTGAAAGATGTATGCATCTTAAACATGAAATACAAGACATCATTAATTCAAATATCATCCAGGTATCGGGTGTGAATGATAATGGAAATAAGTCAGTAGCTCCACTGAATTAGAATTTACAAATCTTTACTAGTCATTCCGTAAACATACTAATACCAATATGATGGAACAAGGTTTAGTGGAAATAGATGACGATGATGATTATTTAGACTATGACAATATTGTGGGTATGATTGAAGTAGATAAGAAGGAAATGGATAACCCACCTCACCCACAAAGAAAATGAATTTATGTTGATGTTCCTCCTCTGTTATCCTTATATGGATTGGGAGATAATCAAAATGCACCAAAAAAATAAGTAGAACAACTGATACAAACGAGTGAGAAGGTGCAGGATAATTCCTGTTACTGTGTGAGAAAGATCTAACAATGAAAACTCGCTAAAAATAAAAAAAGAGTAAGATGACTATCAACAGTTGGAAATAACAGTGGTTCTCCCTTCAACAAGGAATTACAAAACAAGCATCATATGATAATAAACAAGACTTTCATAAGAACCACTCAAACTTTGCACTCAACATGATCGAGTACCTCTCCAAGAGGTTCAAGAGTTCCAAAATCTGATATAAAGATCCTACCAGGTAAGTATTTCTAACTCTATCGCTCTTGTAATGTGCTTCCCCTGTGATGTCTTATGTGTTGTTTAGGCCTCCTGGGATGACCCTTGATTCTCTTGTAAGGTCCAGGATACTAGGAGACCACCTCTGTTGTGACCTATTTGTATCATCATTCTTCTATATTGCCTCTCTCTGATTTCATTGTTGTGTGTTGTGTCTTGCGAACATAGCGTTGCGGTTGGTGACCTGAGGGCACCCTCCTACGTGATTGTCCCTAAGGCACTTGTTTCTCCTCTTTTATTTATTATTTCCCTTCCTCTAGTGTTTCCTTCTAGTGGGCGAATGACAAAAAACATTTATATTGATGTGGACCTAGCGTCCCTTTCTCAAGAAATCAAAATTGGACTTAGTTCCTAATATGACGATGGGGTTGTATATCTTATTTGACGCTTGGCTAGTGGAAGCACTCATGCTTTCTACATAGTGATTTTGATGATGTTTTTATCTCATTTACAAATCATAACAACACTAATGCTCTGCGCACTTTATTTGTCTTTGAATCTAGCCTTGGTGGTACTTGATTCAGAGATCTTCATGATATAACCCCATGGTTATCCTCAAACTTTGAATTCATAGTATAACCTTGGCTCTTTATGTGGTTAATCATATGCATTGATGTTGTTGTTTATCATGATTATGGACACTAACATGTTTCTTGTAGGGATGTGTTTGTAGGAACATTCGGCGATCGTGAAGTACATGTCACCTCTGGCGGGCATGGGCTTTGTGAAAGTCTATGTTTCCTTGTGTGTTTTCTTCCTACGTTAACGTGCTTGATATCGATTCATGATATCAACCACCTTAAGGTGAGGGCATATAAGGTAAGCTGTCTATTGTAGATGTTAGCAATGTGCTTGTCCTCAGGTGCAATTTAAGACTTGTATGATGAGTACATCCTGCACTTTGAGTTTATTTGTAATCAATCAATCAATCATTTAAGCCCTCTGTGGAGAAAGGATATCACATATATCCTTTTTATTTTAAGCCCTCTGCGGAGGTAGGGGTGGTGTATTTCTCAGAGTAGATTACATCATCTTGTCATTTTCAAAAGTCCTTTGCAGAGGTGGGGAGCGGTTCTATGACTAAATCAAACCTTAAGCGTGTCTTCGGCAATTGTTGTGGCGAATCCCAATTGTTGGTGTGTGCGTGTAATGTGCCTGAGATGGTGTTGGACCTAGAAATAGGAACACTCCATCGCTTGTTTGCTGTGTTTTCTCTGTCTTCAAAGTGTGTGTTTTGGCGTGTTTTCTTTGTTTGGCATGTCTGTTGCCCCATATGTAGTCTAAAGACCTATGCAATGAGTACATCCTGCATTTTGGGAGGTTTTGTGTGTCTTGCATGTGTGTTGCCCCATATGCATTTTAAAGACTTGTGCGATGAGTACATCCTACATTTTGGGAGGTTTGTTTACTTTCCTGTACTTGCATTTGCATTTCATATATATGAGAAAAAGAAAAGAAAATAAATCATTCATGTCTTCTATGCATTAATGTGTCTTCTTTGCAATCAATGTATTCTCCGTGTTTTGTGTGACTGTAACTGTCTTCTCTGTGTTTTGCGTGCCTGTCATTGTATTCAACGTGTCTAGCGTGTCTTCTCCGTGCTTGGCATGTTTGATGTGTTTGTTGACTGTACTTTAATGCATATATTGGCCTTGCTTTTGTACATACATTAAAGTGGGGGCTAAATGCAATGTCAGAAAATGTCCCCTTGGGGGATTTTCCCTCATAAGGTTTAGCTCTCGAGTCTTTAGTGTGCATTTAGGACATCTTACTTCATAATTTGGCATCCCGATGGAATGAACCTTAGGTATCATGATAAATGGGACCTAGGGGGACCCCTTGAACCTAACCCTACCCAAAATAGGGGGGGACTTGGGTGCCCACACCCTAGTCTTGCCCTATTTTGGGTCAGGCCCAAATTTCTAGTGTTGGTTTATAACCGTTATTTGGTCTCTAGGCCGACACGGTAAGTTTGAATTAATGAAATCTTGGCAGGAGTGTTTGTATTTCCATATAAAAGCATGGTTAGGCATTCATTTGAAAACTAGATGGCTATTGTGAACTTTATGCATCCTAAAGGTGATTCAATGCTTTCATTGTGTTGCAAGAGTAGATTTGTGTTGTGTATGTGTTTGTGTTTGTAGATTTGAGTATCCATCTCCTCATGGAATGAAGAGCTTCTTCCTCTCATGAGATCTTCACTACAAGGTGACATCTATTGTTATTATTGAGCATTTATCATTTGGTTTTTGCCTCTGCCTCCCAAGGCACGCACTTTCTATCTGACAACGGTGTTCAGAAGGCTTGAATGTCTCTCCAAGGATTGATTAAGGCAAGCCTCTAAACACCACAACCCCCTCCCAAAGTTTTCATGATTGCAAGTTATAGGTTGATGATGTAGACAAAATAAAGTTGCAGGAGGGCATGTTGGAGTGTCAGAATTGCAGAACAATAGGAAAAAGGGCACCCTGGACTAGGGTGCCCACTCATTAGCCCTCAAAGTTCTGTGATAGGAAAATCTCTGATACAACAGATACAGGTTGTAGACCTTGTTTCCAGATCTCGACAAAAAGCATGGCATTGGACTTGGGCATCCACTCTTTAGTCCCTAACTTTTCTTCCTTGGAACCCCAAAAATAGGTGCACAGTTATTTGATGTTTTATATCTATATACATAAGCATTTTCGGTAATTCATCTGTTTATTGTCATATTTGAATAATTAGGGTTTTAAGGTATAATTGAGCATAAGAGAAGGAAATTGTCAATCTAATCATAAAATTCAAGTTTTCCTACATCTCAATAGTGACCTAGGGTATGATAGTACATTGCAACTCGACCCTAGGCCCTTAAATGTAAGGGTGAAAGGGGGATATACACCAAAACTAGTCAAACATCAACCATCCAAATTGTACTCTTTACATAGTCATACAAATAAAAATGACTAAATAGTTAGTCACACAAATACAAATTAGATAAAATAAAAAAAATATTTCAGCAAATTATTGGCAGGAGTGTATTGGGCGTAATTCATTATTCATTGAATTCCTCGTTTCGTTAGTTGGTTAGCCAGGCACAGAGACATTTTGGGTTATTGTAGCTACTTGCATGGGTGATAAAGCTTGTTTGGAGAGGACCTAGAGACTTCTAAAAAGGCGGGCAAGGAATTTGGAGTTTTCTACAATGAATTTGAAGTCAGCGAGACCCTCTGCAGTGAAGCTGGATTTAGGGACGCCCTCTGCAACAAATTTAGAGGTAATTTTTGAAACCCTCATTACATTAAACACAAAATCTATAGCTTTCTGATTGGCAACTTATAGTAGTTACATAGGCAACTAAGTACCAGAACCATACAGGTAGTTTATGGTTTAGAGGACTATTTTTTCATTAGTTTCGTCTACGCATTTTGGAGCATATGGGAATTAAATTTGTAACTCAAGTGAAACACCACCTTCTTCTAGTCATTGGAATAATTCCATATCCTTAAAGCACACAGAAAAACTGCAGAATTGGCACTGGGGCTTTTATTTATGAATTCAACCCAAATGCCATTTCCTAATGCCTCCATAAAAGTTTCTTTCAAGCCAACTCTAGTTCATCATGCTCAACATGAAGAACCCCAATGTTGTTTAACAATTCAATGGGTACTTCTTCTCTGCTCTTCTTCAGAAGAGACTTTGTTGTCTTAAGAGAATCTAAGGCTGCACTGGGGTCTGATTAATAACTCACCCATCTTGATAAATGCATGGGCATCATGTGGATCTATGCAAGTTGCCTTTCTTAAAATTTCCAAAGCCTTCTCTACCTGCCCTTGCTGAGCATATATATGACCTACAACTTTTAAGCTCTCACAGTTCTTAGGGTGGACCTCCAGAACCTTTTCAAATTTGAGAGATCTCCCAACTTCAATTGAACTTGTCCACAATCTTGTGGCCTCTAGCTTTCCTTGATTGATGCCATGTAGTAGCAGCCAGTGGTGTCATAATCACCTTTACTATGATAAGATCATGCAAGATTATAATATGAATGAGATTTCATGAGAGGGTGGTCAGTTGAAACAAGAGCTATCTTAGTCAACTATTCCATATGAAAATGCTACCCTGTGAAGAAAAAATGGTTTGTTAAATGATTCAATGCCATTACATAGTACGGGTATAATTCAAAGGCTCAACACATCTTTTCCATTCCTTCATGAACACTACCTTATTCACTAATTGTGAGAATCCTATAAGTAAAAAAATGTACAAAACTAACCACAGAGATTTATGTAAAGGTAGAACATCATTTCCTAATGCCTCCATAAAAGTTTGTTGAGCCAACTCTAGTTCATCACGCTCAAAATGAAGAACCCCAATGTTGTTTAACAATTCAATGAGTACTTCTTCTCTACTCTTCTTCAGAAGAGACTTTGGTATCTTAAGAGAATCTAAGGATGCACTGGGGTCTGACAATATTAATAACTCACCCATCTTCATAAATGCATGGGCATCACATGGATCTATGTGAGTTGCCTTTCTTAAAATTTCCAAAGCCTTCTCTGCCTGCCCTTCCTGACCATATATATGGCCTACAACTTTTAAGCTCTCACAGTTCTCAGGGTGGACCTCTAGAACCTTTTCAAAATTTGAGAGAGAACTCTTAAGATCTCCCAGCTTCAATTAAAACTGTCCCAACCCAAAGTATGGCAACATAAAATCATTTGGCCTCTATCTTTCCTTGACTGATGCCATGTAGTAGCAACCAACGGTGTCATTATCACCTTTACTATGATAAGATTGTGCAAGATTATAATATGAATGAGATTTCATGAGAGGGTGGTAAGTTAAAATAAGAGCTATCTCAGTCAACTATTCCACAAGAAAATGTTGCCCTGTGAAGAAAAATTGGTTTGCTAAATGATTCAATACCATTACACAGTACGGGTATAATTCAAAGGCTCTATGCATCTTTTCTATTCCTTCATGAGCACTACCTTTTTCACTAACTATGAGAATCCTACAATTAAAAAATGTACAAAACTGACCATAGAGATTTTTCCCCATTTCAAACAACAAATTTACCAAAAAAAATGCATTTAAAACCTACAAAAAATGCAAATAAAATCATGCTGATTTTCACGCCAAAAAACAACCATGAGACCATAGCTTGTTTCTTACTATTATACTTTGATAGATTTTTTCCAAGCATCCATAGCTTGCTTGAAATCACCTATTTTAGGCTTTCAGGCATAGCAACAAGGCAGTGAACTGTTTGATAAAATGCTTTGGTAGACATGTATGAAAAATTTGGTAGCATAGACAAGGCAATGAACTTTGGAAAAAATGTCTCAAAGAAATGTGGTCTCATGGTGATGGAATGCCATGCCAAGCAAATTGTTATGGATTGTAATGGCATTCCATCACCATGAGACCACATTTCTTTGAGGCATTTTTTCAACCAATTCACTACCTTGTCTATGTTATTGCTTACTCTTATACTTTGATGGATTTTTTCTAGAAGCATCCATAGCTTGTTCGAAAGCACTCAAGTTTTAGGATTTTAGCCATAGAAACAAGGAAATGAAAAATTTGATAAAATGCTTTGGTAGATGTGAGGGTAAAATAGTGATCAATCAAACGAATAATAGATGACCCAAACATCAACAGAATAGAGAAACACAGAAGATTCAAATGAACAAAGCAATGAACAAACACATCAAACCTCTTCTGTTTCAAAACTTCTGTTGTTCGCCTATCACGAATCGTCCTTTCGCAGATGAGATGAGCCCTCAGAGAGTGCAATCTTTTAAAGCTGTTTGAGGAAGTCGATGGTGAACGGCTATGGTGTGATATGCAATGAAGGTGAGCTCCAATGCAACAATGGTGATCTCAGGCTTGTAGATGACAAGTGGGTGCCAAAGGCGCGCTGGTGATATTTCTGCAGAGTAACGATGTCAAAAGCCTGGATGATTAGAATGGAGGGATGAAGCTTCATTTATAGACTTGGAAGAATGGAAATCAACGGTTGAGAGAAGATACGAAGATCAACGGTTGAGGATGGTTGAGGAATGTGCAACCAGTGGAAACGTGCCAAGTGTCCTAGCCCCATCATGAAAGGTGGGGTGTGACAAAACTGATTGGAGAGTTAACTCCATTGACTGGTCTGTTAACAGAATTGATTGATCAGTTAGATGAGTGGATTGTGGAACTGACTGGATTGATTGAGGATTTGACTCAACTGACAGGTTAGTTAACAGATTTGATTGATTGGTTAACTGACCTCTGATTGGAGAAGAAATAGGCCATGTGGGTGAGGGAAAATAAGGTAATTAAATATTAAATATATTTAATTACATGTGCAACTTGATGATGTGGACAAGGTGAGGTGGAAAAGGTGAGGTGTAAAGGTGACGTGGAATTTTGAATTTAGAACTTTAGGATAGAGGAATTAGGCTTAATTAAATAATTTATGATTATTTAATTGTGAAGGGCAAATAGAAGAATTATAATTAAATAAATAGAATTTATTTAATTGTGAGATAGTGAATTGATTAAATAAATTTAGAATATTTATTTAATTAATAGAAGAATGAAATAAATATTTAGAATATTTATTTAGGATGAATCGTGTCATTTTTAGGCGTATACATTTTGCCCCTCTTTGATGCAATGTAGTTTACAGCGTTGCTTCAAAGAAATTGATAGTCTGAATGATGATACATGCCCCAGTTTGCCCCTGGTACAGGTTAAATGACGATAGGATGCCCCCTCGGGAGATTGGACGGGAAAAACGGCGAAAGTTTTGGAGACGGACGATCTCATGACGAGGAAGGGGTTAGGATAGGTTGGAGGAAAAGGGACGCGGTCAGGGATGTGGGAAGAAAACGGGAGGAAAAACAGACACGGGAAGTAGTCACAGTCATCACCTAGCCAGAATTAGGGTTTGGAGGCTACAAATAGGAGCTGGGTCCACAAGAATAGTCATTTGCACACTTGGTTGATCTGGATTGGAGAAAGAGAGCTCAGAGCAAGTTTAGAGCAGCATGGCGGCCAGAGCAGCAGACATTCCACGCGAGGAGCACTGATTTGAGTGAGTCCGACGATTCGGGCGGCTAGCAGAGGCAGGACCCCCGGTATGTGCTTCAAAAAATTTCTCCTAGGGTCGAGTTTAGGTGTCATAAATGCACGTAGAAAATAGGTGAAATGAAAGCACCGAAACGCAGAACGGCGCATATGCCTCGCGAAGCTGCGCATTTGCTTTTTCGTGGCACATATGTCGGTTTCGGCGGCACATGCGTTAAAGCTGCGCTTTTGTGCATTCTAGTTGCGCATATGCAATTTGGCGGCGCTTTTATATTTTTGCCGCGCATATGTGAAATGTAGCAGCGCATTTGATAAAGTTGCGCATATGTGACTTCCTGCGGCGCATCCGTAATTTCGCAGCGCATACGTGGATTTCTACGGCGCATGCGTTAGAACGGCGCATATGTGCCCTGTAGCGGCGCATATGCATTTTTGCGGCGCATATGTTGATTCTTGCGGCGCATATACCAGAAACGGCGCATTTACCACCTGTAGTGGCGCATATGCATTTTTGCGGCACATATGTTGATTTTTGAGGCGCATATACCAGAAATGGTGCATTTACCACCTGTAGTGGCGCATTTGTTTGGGATGGCAAATTACTTAGCCAAATTGATTCGATTAGCGTCCTGTTTGACGCGGGAATCGATGAGCTATCTCTGAGATTGCAGGAATCTAGTCAAGAGATGTAGTGTGCTGTTTTGATCAATTTGAAATGCTAATTTTAGTTGATATAGTTTAGTAGATATGTTGAGTATGGTATACGCGGCTTGAGACTGACGCCTTGCTTTTGCGTGCTTGCAGGAGGAGATACGAGAGACGCTGCAGTCGAGGGAGACGTTCCCTATGCCGTTATTGCAGAGATATATGCTGACAGAGGCCGACAGAGTGGCGCTTGGTGCCATGGGTTTAGATTACGTTTGCTTTATGCCCGAGGTGCGGGCGAATCAAGGACTATTGACAGCTATCGTGGAGAGATTCCACAGTGAGGACGGGACCTTCCACTTCCCTACTGGAGAGATGACTGTGACGCTGGAGGATGTCTACAGGATACTGCACTTGCCCGTAGTAGGCGAGTTGGTGGAGTACGACGCACAGCGGGACGTGGGACTCGCCGAGTGTCAGCGAGTATTTGATGATCCCGAGCTAGTGGGACAGGTCATCCCTTGGCAGGATATCTATGACTGCTACGACTACTTCCCTGGGATTGTGGTTGGGCTGATTGGGGGCGTTGTATGCCCGGACAGGAGATCGCACGGGTTCCCCATTGGATGGGGTAGGATCATGGAGCGGATGCTGACTGAGGGCACCCGATATGCGTGGGGACCCTGCGTGCTAGCCCACCTATATCACGACATGCATCAGGTGGTGTACCACCGCAGCACGAGTCTATCGGCTGGGGTGCTGCTGTTACAGTTTTGGCTGTGGGAGCACATAGCGGTGGCCAGGCCGGTGTGCGTCTTTGCGAGGCAGCGAGGAGAGCCATACTGCTATGGCTATGCAGGAGTGATTTCCCAGCACAGGCTGGGGAAGCTAGAGTACTGGCGGCATACCTTGGACGGGGTAGATGTGGTCGTCTGGTGGCCATATCTGGATTGTGAGCCCTGGGATGACGAGGGAGATGAGCTACCCTTCTACTTTCAGACCAGGTGGTTGATAGGCCGGACACGGCACATACTGGAGAGGTAGATGGTGGGCCGAGTGCTGCGACAGTTTGGCAGGAGACAGGGCATGCCACAGGGACAGGCCATGTTTGCCCGGACACATGCAGAGAGGGTCAGATGGGGGCCGATGGCTTCTTACGAGGAGGCCCTGGTAGAGTTCCAGCAGTTGCCTTATGTGGCATGGGACATGAGGCGAGAGATAGCGGATGCGGGGGTCACACAGGAGTATGAGGACTGGATTACTGCACATCCATTCCCGAGATATTCAGGACCTGGCATGCTGGTGCCTCGTATTGACGAGGCGGACTCAGAGGAGGAGGGAGAGGTTGGCCCAGGGCGGAGGGCCGCTAGAGGAGGACGAGGACGGGGTGACCAGGCTGCAGAGAGGCCGAGGCAGCGGAGGAGGATAGATCAGGCTGGGCAGGTAGTGCCAGGACAGGGAGAGGTACAGCAGCAGGTGTAGCAGGCACAGATGCCACCACCCTAGCAGGTACCATAGCAGCAGGTACCACAGCAGCAGGTGCCCCAGCAGCAGGGGCTAGGACAGGCAAAGGCAGCACAGGGGCTAGTGCAGGGTGAGGCACACGAGAGGACTATAGCCAGCCTGAGGGGACAGGTGCGAGAGCTGCAGGCACAGCTGAGGAGAGTGGAGAGGAGGCGAGATACAGACGCAGCGGTGATCGCTGGTTTGACTCGCGAGTGAGACATGGCAGATGCCCAGGTACGCCTTATCCGAGTAGAGAGGGACACAGCAGTGGCTGCCATGGGTACAGACGCAGCGAGCTCGTTTCTGGTTGGGCAGGTGCAACAGGCACAGGCACAGGTAGGCCAGTTGCAGACGTAGTTGGCACAGGCGCAGACAGACCTAGCTAGAGCGCAGCAGCAGGCACAGTACTACCAAGGCTTGTATCATGGTGCCGTGGCGTCGAGCCAGAGGGCAGGGAGTTTCAAGAGTCAGTCTGGGGTGGCTCACAGAGCAGGTCCTTCGCAGTTAGGGGCATCCGTGATGGGACCTCAGTAGTCAGGAGCTGGCAGTGGTGGCCCACAGCAGCAGGGGTAGACATAGACCAGATTTTGTACATTTTGGGACATGTATCACCGTCTATTTAGACGCATATTGTATATGACACTTTGATTTTGAGAGAGATGGTGATATTGTACATTTGGACCTCTTTGTATATGATAGTATGGATGATGATGTAGCTTTGTGTATCTATTGCATGCGTTATGAGATGATGATTTTACTTCTATTGTATGATGTGATTCTATTGCATAGTTAGATGGTCTATATGATGCTATATGAGAAATACTTTGATATGTTGCTATATGATGTCAATATGATCTAATGTGACAAATGAATGCAAAATGTAATATGATGTCTATGTGATGATGCAATTGTATGTATATGAAACATGATTTCTATGTTATGATGTAACTGTATAGATGGTGTCTAAATGAGCTAATGCAGATGTGTGTATGGAACATGATTTCTATGTTATGATGCGGTATAGATATGTGAGAAGCTACTGGATGTTTATATGATGTAATGCTTTGAATGTCTGCATTTGTAACATGAGTACTATGTGGTGATGTAACTATATATGTGATGTACTTAGCTATGTTGTTTGATTTTCTGGGCTTTTAAGATTAAGATGTGATGTAAATGTATTGGTGACCTAATGCATTGGATGGTGCATTCTACTAACCTAATCATGTGCATGACGAGTTTCTACGAATGATATGATATGCGCTTATATGCTTTGTTTTTGTGATGTCCAAATGTACTCTATCGACACAAGAATGACATGATGGATAGAAGAATGGTTGTGATAAGATTACCCAGAACTTGACTTGATATCGTTACTCTGCATAGTTGGGATAATGAGGATTGTATGGGATACAGATGCATGGATGTGTATATGGATATTGGACGGATGCTTCGCTTTTAGATTGCTTTATTTCATCATTGGGCATTTTGTTTTTGGTACTTTTCTGAAATGTTGTAAGTGAATACAAGCATCTAGGTATAATTGAACCGAGATGACCTGAGTATCGCTTACATGGAGTGTGATTGAGCAAGTTAATACAAGCATCTAGTGAAAATTGAATCTAGATGACCTGAGTACTTCTTGCGTTTCAACAAGCAAGGATTGTCCCCGTTCATGTAAGGCCTTGGATGTCCTCGATGATCTTTTGCTGATCATGTCCTTAGACAAGGCGTCGCATTACTAAAGTTTAATCCACAAACAACAAACAAAGAAAGTAATCATGCCCCCATCATAGCATCTCTAGCTTTTAGCATCCTTGAGTAGCATAGGAAGGTATGATAGCAAAAATCAAGACTCTGTAACTTAACCCTAGGTTCCGATCTACAAAAGCATATTTGCGTTGATATGTGTTTATTTCTTGCCTTAATTTGCATAAAATCATTTAGAAGACCTTGGGTATTTGCTTTGCATTGGATAGGTTAAGATGCTTATAGTCAAGATTTCTGCTCGAAGCGCGGGTGTTTGCTTGCATTTGCTTGCTTGGTGAGAAGATTGCACGATCCTTATTGAGAAGACGGACCCTAAGGGACTGACCTAGTGCCTCGGGGGCTCATTGCTAAATGGCCTTGCCTACGTGATGACGCAGAGGCAACATAGTTCGGGGTAAACCCTAATGGACCATGGATGGACTAGAAGAAAGACGACAAGAATGAAGACAAGGGAGGAGACGAATGGGACTTTGGGAGAGATGGAAGCCTCGGGGGCACATTAGAATAATGGCCTTGCCTACGTGATGGCGCAGAGGCAACGCAGTTCATGGGTGCGGACCACAGACACTGACGAGAGACACTACACATGGGCTTACATTGAGGAGACGGTATGGGACAAAACCTTGGTTGACAAGGCCACAAGGTGAGTATCAAGCCATGATAGGTAACTGTCAAGTGTTTATTGTGTGATGGATATGGGTCAAATGAGGAAAATAGAGGGAGAATGGGCTCAAGGTGATTGGATTCCCAAAGATGGAGAATGCGGTTTGTCACAAGTAATGCCTGTTTACCAGGTTTTCATCACTTGCTTTTATTTGCACGAGAAGCTAGAAAGTAACATGACGCCTGATTGCCAAGTTTTCATCATGATACCTATCCAAGGCGCCTGTTTGCCAGGTTTTCACCAAAGGATGATTTTTTTGTATGCTTTCTATTTATTTATTTATTTATTTATTTTTTTCAATTTTTTTTGTATTTTCTCTTTGTAACTTTTTTTTGATTTTTTTGATTTTTTGATTTTATTGTACCCCCTGGCACTGGGGTTCTTTTAGGTATAGAACCGACGAAGGTGCATGCTGTTGATTGGGTCATCAAACAACTCACCTTCTGATGTGGCCAACTGATATGCCCCCGATCCGTAAGCCGCTACAATTACATAGGGTCCAAGCCAGTTAGGCTCGAACTTACCTTTCTTTTCTCTGTCCTGCTGATTGTGAGGGTTCTCTTTTAGGACGAGGTCCCCAACCTTGAAGCATCTTGGTCTAACCTTGTGGTTGTAGCTTCTTGACATCATCTATTGATAGGCTTTGAGATGGTCAAAAGCTTTTTGGCGCCTTTCCTCTAGCAGTTCTAGCTCTTGTAGCCTGGAGACTCTGTACTCTTCGTCTGATATGAGACCTTTCAACGACACCCGAAGGGATGGGAGTTCGACCTCAATGGGAAGGATGGCTTCGGAACCATAGACGAGGGTGTAGGGTGTAGCACCTGTGGGAGTGCGTATGCTGGTTCGATAGGCCCACAGAGCGGGATTGAGTTGGACGTGTCAATCGCGACCAGCTTCATTGACAGTCTTCTTTAGGATTTTCAGAATGGTTTTGTTTGATGCCTCAGCTTGGCCGTTACCTTGGGGGTAATATGGGGTGGAGAAGCGATGTTGGATCTTGAAACGTTCACAAAGTTCCTGGACATCCTGATTTTTGAAGGGTCTCCCGTTATCCGTTATGATGGATGAAAGGATGCCATATCGGCAGATAATGTAATTCAGAATGAAAGAGGAAATTTGCTTTCCTGTGACGGTGGATAAGGGAACGGCTTCAATCCACTTTGTAAAGTACTCAGTGGCGGTTATGATGAATTTATGGCCGTTGGAAGAGGGCGGATGAATCTTTCCCACGAGGTCAAGTCCCCACTGGCAAAAGGGCCAGGGTGTCGTTAGAGGTCTCAACTCCTGAGCAGGTGCATGAATCAGGTTCCCATGTATCTGGCACTATTTGCACTTTTTGACGAACTGATATGAATCCATTTCCATATTGGGCCAGTAATAACCCAAACGCATGAGTTTCTTAGCTAAGGAAGGACCGCTGGAGTGTGTTCCGCAGATCCCTTCGTGCACGTCTCGCAAGGCAGTTATAGATTCTTCTTGTTCTAGACAATGGAGTAAAGTACCATCCAGACCACGTCGGTAAAGGGTATTGGCGATAAGGGTGTAACGGGAGGCTTGTCGGATGAAAGTTCATTTTGGGTTGGAAGAGAGGTCCAAAGGAAGGACATTGTCCTTGAGGTAAGTGTAGGTCTTACCGTACCAAGGTGAATCAGATCCTACTAGGTGGCAAATGGAATGGGTTTCGAGGAGATCATAAGCCGGCTGTCGAATTGTTTCTACTAAGAACTCATACCATGACTCCTGTTCAGGTATCTCAAGAAGAGAGGCTATGGTCGCCATTACATCTGCTGCTTTGTTCTCTATCCTAGGTATTTGCTCAAACAAGATGGTCCCAAAATGTTCTTTGAGGTTGTCGACCATTCGCTTGTATGGGATGAGCTTCTCATCTTTGGTCTGATACTCGTCGTTGACCTGGTTTATGACAAGCTGAGAATCACCGTAGACACATAGTGCTTGGATTTTGCACTCAGTGGCCATCTTGATACCAATTACCAAAGCCTCATACTCCGTTATATTGTTAGTGCATGGGAATAACAACCTGTAGGACTTTGGAATTGTGTCACCTTGGGCAGTGATGAACAAGATACCTACCCCCGATCCATGGTTGGTGTAAGACCCGTCGAAGTAGAGTTTCCAAGGAGATGTGGACAGCGTGAATAAAGACTCATCTGGGAACTCAAACTGCATTGGCGAAGTGTCCTGTAATGGTGCCTCAGCTAGTTGGTCTGCGATGATTTGCCCCTTGATGGCTTTTCTATCCACATACTCGATATCATATTCGCTAAGAAGCATAACCCATTTGGCTAGTCGACCTGTGAGAGCTGCTTTGCTGAGAAGATATTTTAGTGGGTCGATCTTGGCAATGAGTTTGACAGGATGTGCCAACATGTAGTGTCAGAGTTTTTGTGAGGCAAAAACCACCGCAAGGCATGAACGTTCCACCTGTGAGTACTGCAACTCGTAGCCCACTAAGGTTTGACTGATGTAGTACACAGCTCTTTCCTTGTTCTCATAGTCTTGCTGCGCTAGGAGAGCCCCAAGAGCAGTAGGTGTAGCAGATATGTAGAGAATCAAAGGTTTTCCTTGGATCAGAGGCATGAGTATAGGAGGATTCATGAGGTACTCCTTGAGCTTGTTGAATGCCTCTTCGCACTGCTCATCCCATTTAAATGGAACGTTCTTATGTAGGAGATGGCTGAAAGGATGGCACTTGTCTGCCAGTTGTGAGATGAACCTGCGGATGGCCTATAGCTTGCCCTGTAAGGATCTCAACTGTGTTAGAGTTTTGGGTGGAGGCATGTCCATGATTGCTTTGACCTTGGCCGGGTCTACCTCTATGCCGTTTGTTGACACGATGAAGCCTAGCAGCTTGCCTGATGTGACCCCAAACACACATTTCTTCGGGTTCAGTTTTACTTGGAATTGATCCAACCGTTGGAAGACTTTCTCTAATGTGTCCAGGTGTGAGTCCCTGGTGAGTGATTTTGCCAAGATGTCGTCAACATAATCTTCCATGGTCACATGCATCATGTCGTGAAATATTGTTGTCATGGCCCGCTGATATGTAGCACCTGCATTTTTCAGCCCAAATGGCATGACATTCCAGCAAAAGGTACCCCATGGACAAGTGAAAGCGGTTTTGTGCTGATCCTCTGGTGCTATTTTGATCTGGTTGTACCCTGAGAATCCATCCATAAGTGACAGCATTGTATGTCCTGCCGTGAGGTCGACTATGATATCGATGTTAGGCAAGGGAAAGTCATCCTTGCGGCATGCTTTGTTTAAGTCTCTAAAATCGTTGCATAGTCAAACCCTGCCATCTGGTTTAGACACTGGCACGATGTTTGATATCCATTCGGGGTAATCTATGGCCCTGATGAACCCCACGTCTAACAATTTCTTGAGTTCTTCCTTGACCAGGAGGGCAATATGGGGATGCATTTTTCTCAGTTTTTGCTTTACGGGTTTCACACCTGGATCCAATGGCAAGTGATGTAGAATCAGGTTTGGGTCCAAACCTGGCATGTCGGCATATGACCAAGCAAAGCTGCCTCTCTTCTTTTTAAAGAATGGTACAAACTTGGTTTTCTCCGGTGGCGTGAGAGATTTTGCAAAGTGGATAATCTGAGGCTGCTCTTCGGTTCCAATGTTCACTGGCTCTGTTGGCTCTACCACGATCTGTGACCTTTCTTGATACATGTCACTTGGGAGGGTGTCAAGCAATCCATCGTCAGGTGCCACAGTTGGGTTTTCACCTTCAGATACGTCCTTTCTTTTTACTATTTTATGATCTGACACTGCCGCATGGCAGTTTTCACCGTCAGATCCCTTTTTGATCTTTACATTTTTGTGACTAGAAGGCTTGGCACCCTCCCCGAAGTAAGCTACAGTATTAAGTTCGATAGCGAAACCGGCTTTATGATCTCCTTTTGGTAAGTGATCTCGAAGTCCCATATAGTCAATGTAGGCATCATCATTTTGGAACATATCTAATTGAGGGGTCCCTTGCAGGTCCCAGTCAATAAGCTCAGGGTGTAAGAGGGGAAGGGAGTCGGATGAAAGACCTGATTCGTTGATAGTGTGGATGGAAATACTAGGAGTGCAGGTGGGGGTAGTGTTCTGGGTGGTACTTTCCTCCAAGTTGTTTATCGCAATGGAATCGAAACTTTCCTCGAAAACCATACTCGCAGGGAGGGGCAAATTAGACTCCAGTGGTCTGTCCCATTGCGTTTGTCTCTCATGGTAAGGGCTAAGAGTTTGGATGGTGTCAATCTCCTTGTCATCGTAGGAGTGCTCTGTTAGCTCATCCCACTCATACTCATTGGAATCATCCGAATCTGTGTCACTGTCCACTTGGAGTGTTTGGATTGTCTCCACAAGACAGGCATTTTCTTTGGCTTTGCCCTTGCCTTTGTATCCCAAGCCAGTGGTGTTTCTAGCCGAAGAGGAGGAAGAAGGTTGTATAGGTTCGATGATCCCTTCTTTTCTGAGGCCGATAGGGCCTTGTCCTTCATATCCCATCCTATGCAAGATGGTCTCACCTCACCCATAGAGCTCTGTAGGGAGTCTAGGTGGCTCTTGGGGTGTGTTTTCTTCTTCGGCATAAAGCCATTGCAAGAGGTCTCGCTCCTCTGATTCATCGGATAAGGTCCCCCATTTTACAAAGGGGTTTGCGGGAGTTGTAGGAGGAGCAGAGGGCTTTGGAAAATGCCTGGGTTGATGCTTGGGCTAGCCAAAGGAGCAAGGAGACAAGGGCATTTTTGCAAGGTTGAGGCTGTGCTCAATCTAGTATTCTCCCACGCCATTTTCTTTTATGGTGATTTTCATTGGTTTAGGCCGTGAGGAGGATGCTTCGGCGGAATGGTCTTGTGGCGGAGTAGGGGAAATGTGGGCTCGATTGTTGGGTATGACACATTCAGGTTTTGCTTGGAATGAATTGCAATGTTGGTAGGGATCAGGGTCGCCGTGTATGGTGACCTGTTTGCCATTGTGTGGGAACTTTATGCATTGATGGTAGGTGGAGGGGACAGCCTTCATGGCGTGGATCCATGGTCTCCCTAGTAGACTATTGTAAGCAAGCTCCCAATCAAGGACTTGGCACACCACATCTTTAATTACCGGTCCAACTTGAATAGGTAGGACAACCGTGCCTTTTGAGGTTCTCTCTTCCTTGTCATAGGCCTTTATGGTAATCTTCCTCCGTGGATCCACTGCCTGTTCAGAGAACCCCAATGCAAGGACTAGCTTCAAAGTGCAAATATTCAAACCGGCACCCCCATCAATGAGAACCCTCTTGATGCGGTGCTTGTGTACGAATGCGACAATGTGTAGGGGAGTGTTGTGGGGTTGAGATATGGAAAGGTCATCTTGCTCAGTGAATGATATGGAAGGGGAGGATGTCAAATTACCCACCATGGTTTGAAACTTTTCTTGGGCTAGGTTAGTGGGGACAGTAGTCTCCACTAAGGCTTTCTCAAGAATCTCCTTATGAGAAGGAGATAGACGCAAGAGCTCCAATATAGAAATGTGAGCCGGAGTCTTTTGCAATTGGTCGATGACATTATATGGGCGGGAGTTGGACGGAGATGGCGACGACCTTGGAGGAGTGGTGTTGATCGTGACTCTACCACTGCGGGTAATTATACTACAACCAGTTCCGTTAGGTCGTGGTTGTTGGTTGGGGGATATGACGTTGACTTGCGGAACATGCTCAGAAATGCAGTTAATGGTGTACTCAAAGGGAACGCTTGCATAGTTAGCATTACTCGACCCACTGTTCTGGTTTGGCCTATTGCGATTGTTGTCATTATTGTTATGTCCATTGGAGTTGCTGCCATTGTGACCATTGTTGTGGTTGTAACCATTGTTGTTGTTGTGACCGCTGTTGTGATTGTTGTTATACGGCCGGTTGTGGTTTAGGAGAGGATCCCGGTAGGCCACATGAGATTCATTGGAGGTATGCTGTTATGTCCCTCCCTGATTCTGATCCAGTATATCCTGTATGACATTCTTAAGACGGATGCAATTATTGGTTGTGTGCCCCCTTCCTCGATGATACTCGCAATAGTCTGTGTCCTTCCAATAGGGAGGTTTGACTATAGGCTCATAGTCAGTTGTTGGCGGTAGAGAAATTTCATTGTTAGCCAACAACTTCCTGAGAGCAGACTCTTGAGATTCTCCTAACGGCGTGAATTTTCTCCTTGGATTTGAATTGAACCAAGGTCTAGATTCCCGAGGGGGTGGCTTGTTGAGTGCACCGTTATTTGTGTCTTCCTTAAGAGTGAATATGGGTTGTTGTTTAGGGGCCGCCGCCTTGGCATCCACTACTCCATCGTTGACCACATTCTTGTTCTTGGTCCAAAACTTTGACTTGTCAGTTGTGTAATTGGAAGGAGGTGTGTCTTTGTAGAGCTTGAGAGTTCCTTTAGCGATCATAGCTTTCTCAATGAATAGCCCCATTTCAATGACTTTGGTGAATGAGGTAGGGCATTGTATCTGAATCTGATAGCTAAGATCGGGATTCAAATTGTGGACAAACATTTCCAATAGTTGTTTCTCAGGCATGTCGTAAGAACACTTGCTAGCTAGCTGTCTCCATCGTTGTAAGAAGGTGGCGAAAGACTCACCACCTTTTTGTTTGGTGTTGCATAGGTCTAGCATAGATACTTCGTGTTCTATGTTGTAAGAGAAGTGCGTTATGAATTTATTGACAAGTTCATCAAAAGTTTTGATTCCTGGTGGAAGACGCGAGAACCACTCCATAGCTTGACCTCCTAAAGATCTTGGGAATAGTCTCATTAAGTAGGTCTCGTTGTGAGCTACTTCTAAACATGCTGCAGTGTATTCCCGGATATGATCTCTAGGGTCTCCCTTCCCTTTGTATTTGTCAAATTTCGGGATGCCGAACTGAAAGGGGAATGGTTTCATGACCAAACTTCTGTCAAAGGGGTATGGTGCTATATCTTCCAAGGAGTAGTTCTTGGAACTTGTGCCGATCTTAAGGTTGGAGATTTCTAGCTTTAGACTCTCAATTTGTTGTCTCACATCCGCCATAGGAGCATTTTGATCTATGTGTTGTTTTCCTTTCTCATTGGCCTGGGGGACCGTGTCATTTGTGTCCCTCTCACGTTCATTGTCTGCATTTTCCCTGATGGAGCTAATGTCAAAGTCTGCGGGGAGTTTGATTCTGAGACTAGCAAGATGATGGAAGTATTTGGTGGGGTCCTCAAGGAGCACTTTCTCCACTAGGCGTTGGAATTTGCTATCTTGCATGTGTGGCACTAATTCTTCACGAGAAATTTCTTCATCATCATCGCGTGGTGGGGCGATGTGATCGGAAGAGTCGGCCATTTCAGTTAGCTTGTTGTACTGGGATCGAGTAAGAACCATGCAAGGTGGGGTGGGATGAAATGGACTAGGATTAGAAATTTTGGCAAGGTGTCGACTAAGACTGTAATGAATGGGATATCTAGGACAAGACTTGGACAAAGGGTTCTCTCGCTCAATGACTTCAGGTAAGACGGTTGACACAAGACTCTAGCCACTAGCAAGGGTAGTCGATACCAGTCTCACTGTGTAGGGCTTAGTCGTTCAACAAGACTACTAGCAAAAGGTACTGTGACCTACTAGGCTTACGTGAATTTACAAATGAAACGGAGAAGGACCTATGTCGAATCGGTATGGGACAGAATGACGTTGGACAGAAGGTGACTGGGACGACTGACGAAAGAGAGAGAATTGGGTGAAATGGATGAAGATTGACTGCAAGGTTGATTCTGACCTCGGAAAATGAAACTAGGCTGAAATGGGTACTCTGAACAGCTGACGAAAATTTCTCAAAAATAGGGCAGATGCTCACTGTCACATATGCGCAGAAACAGATGCGCAGCAAGAATGGGCAAATGCACCGTAAGTCGCTGTATATGCGCCGCTCTGGTGAAGTATGTATGCGCAGTAACAGTGTGCAAATGCACAGCAGAAAAGTATATGCGCAGCAAGTCGGTGTACATGCGCAGCAAGTCTCTGTAAAAGCATAGCAGAATAGTGTATATGCGCGGCAGAAAGGTATATATGCACAGCCGGTCGGTACAAAAGCGCAGCAAGTCACTATATATGCGCAGCAGAAAAGGATATATGCGCAGTTCTGGTATTTTTTGCAAATTTTTGGGATTTTTCTCTGTTTTTGGTATTCTTTGGCTGAAAAAGGTCTTCCTGATCTGATATTATGAATTAATTTAGCAAGAAAACATAGCAAGCACAAAGAATGTTTTGTAGTTTTCCATTGTTTTTGTAGTTTTTCGACTCTATTTTGGACAAAAGCAAGCACAAAATCCTAGGCGAGAAATGGATTATAAGGGATTTGGGCCACTAAAACAAGAGGTAGTTAATTCGGGCAACCGTTCAAGTGGTTACACGTGCGGCGGCGCTACTCTCCATTATGGAGTCTCCCAGCCTCACAGGGTTGCGCCTGAGAGGGTTTTGGGGGAGGTTGGCCGTCGGTGTAACATAACAGCACTCGTTGCAGGAGGTTTTCACCTCAAGCACAATTTATTTTAAGTGGCTCGGTAGGGCTTGGCGTTAGCCTGTTACCACTCAGGGTCGTTCCCGCTTGGACAAGCGTGCATCCAAGGGCAGGCCCCTCCTAAAGGTTAAACAAGTAGAATGACAAGTCTGGCACTCTGATCACCCAGAAGAGGGGAGAGCATAAGCCTATTGTCATTCGCAGGCACAGAATACACTGATTAATCCACCCTAGTTAAAAAGATAAAAACTAAATGGGCTAAGCTACTCAAACAGAACTTTGAAGTGATTTCAACAATATTGCAGTGGTTCAATTTTAAATCCCAGAAAGCAGTTTGTGAGTTCAATTTTAAATCCACGTTGCACGAGATTGTTAACTTTGAAATTCAGGTCTCACAATATAGAAATGGTTCATTTTAACTTCAAAAAGCAGTTGTGAGTTCAATTTTAAGTCCACGTTGCACGAGATTGTTAACTTTGAAATTCAGGTCTCACGATATGGCAATGGTTCATTTTAACTTCAGAAAGTAGTTGTGAGTTCAATTTTAAGTCCACGTTGCACGAGATTGTTAACTTTGAAATTCAGGTCTCACGATATAGCAATGGTTCATTTTAACTGCAAGATCAGTGATGAGTTCGATTTTAAATCTTAGATAGCAATAACTTGGAAGTTTGTTTGCAATGCAAGCATGAAATAAACCAGTTACTTCCTCCCTAATTAAGACTAGATGAAGATTTGTAATGAATAACCATTTTACTCTTTCCCAGAAAATGAAATGTGAGCTAGTTAGATGCAACTACATATAACTGAACCCGAGCCTATCCTGCAAAACTGCTCCAGCAAACACCTGCAAAAGGGTTAGCGTTAGTAAAATACTCTAGAAAAGTACTAAAACCTGAGCCAGTTACAAATGCGCAGCTTCAATGATCAAATGCGCAGAAGTGATCAACAGAAGCGCAGAATTAACGAATGCGCCGTAGTTTTGAACGTATGCGTCGTTAAAATGAATAAATGCGCAGTTTTAACGTATGCGCAGCAACAGTCGTCAGAAGCGCCGTAACAGTCAACAGATGCGCCATTTTAACGTATGCGCAGCAACAGTCTATGGAAGCGCAGTAACAGTCAACAAATGCGCAGTTTTAACAAAAGCGCCGTAACAGTCTGTAAAAGCGCAGCAAGAATACACAGATGCGCAGGATTTTCAAAAGCACCGTAACAGTCTTCAAAAGCGCCGTAAAAATGAACAGATGCACCGAAAGAACCTGTGCGTGACTCTGCGGGACCTGTACGGAACCTGCCTTCAAAAAAGCTCAAAAATGGTGAAATAAAGGGGCAACGGCCCCATGGTGGGTGCCAAAAATGTGAGGGTAAAATAGTGATCAATCAAACGAATAATAGATGACCCAAACATCAACAAAATAGAGAAACACAGAAGATTCAAATGAACAAAGCAATGAACAAACACAGCAAACCTCTTCCGTTTCGAAACTTCTGTTGTTCGCCTATCACGAATCGTCCTTTCGCAGATGAGATGAGCCCTCAGAGAGTGCAATCTTTTAAAGCTGTTTGAGGAAGTCGATGGTGAACGGCTATGGTGTGATATGCAATGAAGGTGAGCTCCAATGCAACAATGGTGATCTCAGGCTTGTAGATGACAAGTGGGCGCCAAAGGCGCGCTGGTGATATTTCTGCAGAGTAACGATGTCAAAAGCCTGGATGATTAGAATGGAGGGATGAAGCTTCATTTATAGACTTGGAAGAATGGAAATCAACGGTTGAGAGAAGATATGAAGATCAACGGTTGAGGATGGTTGAGGAATGTGCAACCAGTGGAAACGTGCCAAGTGTCCTAGCCCCATCATGAAAGGTGGGGTGTGACAAAACTGATTGGAGAGTTAACTCCATTGACTGGTCTGTTAACAGAATTGATTGATCAGTTAGACGAGTGGATTGTGGAACTGACTGGATTGATTGAGGATTTGACTCAACTGACAGGTTAGTTAACAGATTTGATTGATTGGTTAACTGACCTCTGATTGGAGAAGAAATAGGCCATGTGGGTGAGGGAAAATAAGGTAATTAAATATTAAATATATTTAATTACATGTGCAACTTGATGATGTGGACAAGGTGAGGTGGAAAAGGTGAGGTATAAAGGTGACGTGGAATTTTGAATTTAGAACTTTAGGATAGAGGAATTAGGCTTAATTAAATAATTTATGATTATTTAATTGTGAAGGGCAAATAGAAGAATTATAATTAAATAAATAGAATTTATTTAATTGTGAGATAGTGAATTGATTAAATAAATTTAGAATATTTATTTAATTAATAGAAGAATGGAATAAATATTTAGAATATTTATTTAGGATGAATCGTGTCATTTTTAGGCGTATACAGTAGACATGTATGAAAAATGTGGTAGCATAGATAAGGCAGTGAACTATTTTAAAAAATGCCTCAAAGAAATGTGGTCTCATGGAATGACATGACAAGCAAATACAATTAGTAGCTACTCCTAGTTATTAGTTATGCAATGTGAAGTAATTGCATAACTTCTTAGGTTGACTTTGTAAAAACTATATTGTAATTGAAATTTTGTCATCTATCAGCATCTAGTTATTAGTTATGCAATGTGAAGTAATGCTTTGAGTTTGAAAGATGTGCAATGCAATGTAATCAACAATTTGAATATAAACTACAAAAATATAATTTTTTTACAATTCATTGGTTAAACTCTCTATTTTATTTTCTCTCTATAACTCTATTGTTATGGAAATTCCTTTCAATTAAAAAAAATAGTTTTTGTCTCTTAGTCTACAATTTTTTATATTTTTTTTAAAATCTAATTTTTTCAAAAAATCTTGAACTTTTGGTTTGCCGATTTTTTCCCCAAAAGATTTTTGTTGCTATGTGTAGAACATTACAGATGGATCAACGTCGAAGGTTGACTATGGATCAATACCATGCATTTGATGATAGAGTATCATGTTGGTGCCTGCTCCAAACATTCATCTGCAGGCCATTTCATAAAAACCCCAAAAAATTCTAAGTTCTTCGACCTTCAGAGTTGTATGTATGTATCAGGTTGTATATGGCTATTTGTATGTACATTTGAATCCACAGGCACTATTGTACATTGGCCGGACCCGAAAGAATTTTGAATTAGCTTCAAAAAAGTGTAAAAAATGGTTGTATGCATCTTTGTATACATATCAAGCTTGTATGTGCAATTTTGGGCATGAAAAGTGGATGTACATTGAAGATTCCATCGTAAATTCCTGGAATATTCCATGCTTGTATGTAAAGGTTTGCATGTATATTTTGCATGCATGTTTGATATACAATGGGTAGATACAATGGCGATATGCAAAGGAAACATACATCGCCAAGGTACAAAGGCAAAATGTACATCGCAAAGATACAAGGGAGGATATACAAAGTGGACCTGACTGGAAAATGTAAATCAGTAAATTCAAAGGTGGGGTCCGCAGTTTGTATGTATATTGCATTTGTATGTGCAATATACAAAGGAGATATGCAAAGGGGGAGATACAACGCCTGGACCCAAATGCGCTTGCAGTTTGTTTTATAATGATTTGGGGTTCGCGCCTTGTATGTGTTGCAATTGTATGTATATGCATTTACATATACAAGGATTTGAATGAACAAACGATGAAAAGGTAAAGCATATGTTTGTGATGGGAAAAGTAAGTGATGGAAAAAGGGTGCCTACGTGGCGCAATCTTACTAGTGGAGGACTTTTCAAGGTTCCTGATGTGGATTTTCAACCTGTATGGGTGGATTTGGACTGCCGATCTTGCATATTTGGAGCTTGGTTCTGTGGCTAAGTTTGAAGGATGAAGTGATTGTCTATTGGTGCCATTTTTGCGTGCTCATTCCACAGTCAACTGACCTTGCTGCACGGTGATGGAAAAAACATCACATCTGTTTGTTTGGTTGAGGTCCAGGCTACTTATGCCGATGGTTTTCAGTATGGATCTGATGGCTTCAATGACCAAAAATTTAATGAAGATCTGATTGTTGCATCAAAAATCTAAAGAAGTGATCTATGCATTTATGAAGTCTATCAGCGTGTAGGTGGCTGGAAGCTTGTGTGCTCCTTGAAAAAGGAATCCATGGTGATTCTACTAGTTGTTGAAGACTTGGGCATTTTTTGGAGGAAATAACAAAGAACGGAGCATTTTCTTGGCTATTTTGTCTCTTTTGGAGTTTACGAGTTGCATTTGAATGCACCTTGCACATATTTTCACGTTCATTGTTATTTTATATGAAAAATGCATTGTTGCATGTGTTTAGTTGTTTGTCTCCATTGTTGTATGCATCACTTCTTCTAAATCTGGTTGCTAAGGGTTCCTTAGATTCTAGAATATAGATTTTTCTATATTGCATGCTTGATCTATGACTTCCATTCAAAGAGTGGATTAAACTATTCTAGGTTAAGTACGAAGAAGAATGTATGTCAGCTGGGATATTTATAAGTAGAGGTAGCTAAATACTCAGTCTTGGGTGATGTTTGTAAGGCAAATACCTATCTAGCCCCTTGAAACTTGAATGCCAGTGTGAATCATTCATATGTATATGTCTAGTTGACTCCTTGCCCTGAGATAGGCATTGGTCTGCCCATATGTAGTAGTTATGATCCAAAACCCCTTGTCTTGCATCCAAAACATAAAAACAAATCATTTCATATTTCAACCTGTTAGTTTGTAGGAGTAGAAATAGGACCCCTACATACTCTCATTCCTCAACCAGTTAGATATGTCCAAGAACATTGTCAAACTTGTGCTCTATGATGAAAATCTTGGTCCAAGCATGAGAGTATTCTACCTGTTGTTATAAAGCTAAATCTTTTTTTCATTGGGTGAGTCAAAGTTAAATATTTAGCTATAGGGATACCCCCCTTGGTGCGGCAGAACTAGAAGTGAAGGGGAGGCAGTTCACGCAACCTCTTGTATTTGTTGGCCGAATCTACCTGTGCATTGGAACTAGCAAACCCTTTGCCGATTCAGAGAGAGAGAACCAACACATCCAATGAGAGGGACATGGAAAAATATCCATGTCCATATAATGACTGTCTTGGCAGAAAGATGAAAAAAAAAATCTAATTTATCGACATATGATAAGATATGTGCATAGTGGTATAAGCCCTTGGGATTACAATTATTATGAAGATATGATAGAATTGTAGAGTGTGAGAGATGAAGAGGCAACACAGACGAAGTGGTACCAAACATAGATGAAGAGGCAAGAATGTTAGATGAAGGGTTTGAAGTTGATAGAATGTTGAATGAGGGTCTAAATGATGATTGGGCCAAGTTGATGGAGGATGCTTTAAAGCTTATGTATGCTAATTGCAAGTTAAGTTGTTTGACAACAATCCTTCAAATTCTTAACTTGCAAGTAGTGTTTGGTTGGACAAATGAGAGTGTAGATCAGTTATTGGCATTATTAAGTTCATTGCTACCACCTGACTCCACATTCCCAACAAAACGAAGTTAAAGTAAAAAAGAAAATAACTAAGCTAGGCTTAGGGTATGAAAACATCCACACATGTGTGAATGGTTGTGTATTATTTCACAATAATCTTGCAAGTAAGAGTGAATGCCTAAAATGTCATGAAGCCAGGTAAAGACAAGGGTTGAAATTAGTTGTGGTTCCTAAAAGGTTCTTTGCCACTTTCTAATAATCCCACAATTACTCCAAATGTATAGGTGTAGAGACATTGCTAAACTTATGCAATGGTATGCCCAAAATAAGAGCACTGATGGAAAACAACGACATGTGCCTGATTCTAAGATGTGGATGGAATTTGATAATAGATGGCCTAATTTTTCTAAAGATCCTCGTAATATAAGGTTGGGTTTAGCTCTAGATGGGGTGAACCCATTCTCAGATCAAAGTACTAAATGGTCAACTTGGCCAGTGTTTTTAATAAATTATAACTTGCCTCCATGGTTAGCAACTAAACCATTTTTCTTAATGCTATCATTGATTCTACCAGGAAAGAAAAGTGTGACTTCAGATACAATCGATGCTTATCTAGAGCCATTATATGATGAGCTAATGGAATTGTGGAAAGGAATTGAAGCAATTCAATCTGTAAGGGATGGTCATTCAATCAAATTCACTTTAAGATCTTCCTTATTGTTTATGATTCATGATCTTCCTACATATGGCACATTGTCTGGTCTCAGTGTTCATGGATACCATGGATGTCCTACTTGCAACTTTAAGGATTTTGTGAGGCACTCAAGAATTTTATGTAAGTGTATTTATTGTGAACATCATGCTTACCTTAAAATGTACCATCCATATCATTGACAAAAAAACACATTTCAATGGTCATGAAGAGAATCATGAAGCACCATTGCTAATAATAGCTGATTACATTGTTGAGAATGGACAAAAACAAATGTCATTTATTGAAAATGATGGGATTACTTGTAGTAGATATGATCCATGTAATGAATGTGGTGTAAAATAGTTGTGCATATTCTATAAGTTGCCATACTTTAAGGATATAGCCATTAGGTATACTATTAACTTTATGCATACTAAGAAAAATATAGCCTATGCTATTATAGAAACTATTTTTGGTGTTTTTGATACTATTTCATCGCATGAAGACTTTCGACAACTAAATATTGATTGAAATATTTGGATTGAAAAATATGATGATGAAAAATATAGAAAACCTAGTGCTCCTTATGTCTGGACAAAGGAAGAATGTGCACAATTCTTACATTTGATGTCTCAAACTCACTTTCCCACTGGATATGTAAGTATTAGTATTAGAAGCCAAACTAACATTAATGGCTTAAGAGGCCTCAAGACCAATGACTATCATGTCATAATCGAGAATATTTTACCTATTGTGGTAAATATATCAAGTTTGGGAAAGGGGCCAAGATTGGAAATTATAAGGTTGGGCATAATATTAAAGAGAATGAATTTACATGTATTAGATCCTTCAAACTTTGATAGTTTGAGGGAATAGGTTGTTGAAGTCCTTTGTCTATTGGAACGGGAATTTCCACCAACAATCTTTAACATTTCTATGCATCTTTTGATATATCTAGAATATGAACTAGAGCATTGTGGCCTAGTAAGAACGAGATGGATGTATCTTATAGAACGATATATGAAGGTTTTGAAAAAAAATTCATACTAGGGCAAAACTAGAAGGCAACATGTCTAAGGGATATTCAATGTAAGAGGCCATGGGATTTTGCACAAAATATATGAAGGATTTTAAAAATTTCAATCGACGTGTATAGGATGATGACAAAGATGAGAGAGTTGTAGGTGAAGTATTAGAAGGCATTGGATGTCACTTCAAGATATCACATCAAGAAAGAAGTGTGATACATGCCTATATTCTTCAAAACACATCTTCGTTCGATAAGTGGCATAGGTAAAAACAATTTACACAATAATTTATTTACTCAATTGCATTTACACATTTATATTATTAATCTTACTATTTGTACATTAATATTCTATGTAGAAATATGAAGAAGAGAATCAAGCTTGGATGCAACATTGACCTCAAAAGTGCGGGCATCATGATTTGATTGGAGGTGATTCTTTTCCAAAATTTGAAGAATGTATTGCTAATGCAGTCCGTGATGCAAAAGAAGAAGGTCAAGATATGACAATGGAGGAAAGTGAGCTTTCACAATCTCCACATTTATGGGCTATGCATTTTAGTGGAATGTGGGCCTATGGTAGTCATTTAAGAGTGGAAGAAAAAGATAAAGGAAAGACAAATTGTGATTGTGTTGTTAGTGCTGAATTTCTTCATGAAACTAAGAAGAAATTTTATCTTGGATTCATCCAAGAAATTATTCAAGTGTATTTTGGTGAAAATAGTCCTATATTATTAAAATGTAAGTGGATCTGACCATCCATAGTACAATTTGATGAGTATGGATTTATTCGTGCAAATACACGACAATTTTTATCAGAGATGGATGAGCTGTATGTTTCCCCTCTTCAAATTAACCAATCATTTCTAATTGATGATGTAAGAAGCCTAGGATGGTCGCATGTCATTCAAATAGAGTCTCGTTTGAGATGAAAATTCATGGAAGTTGTAGATATAATGCCTGATGGGCAATATGTTAATTTACAAGAAACATTTGAAGAAGTGGATGAAGACAATGATGGAGTGTTTGAAGAAGAGATTTTGATTACCAATGAAGAGATTGGGAGAGAGAATGTATTGCATGTCATAGATGAGGATGAGGAATAAAATCAAGTAGATGCAGACATGAGTGATCATGATTTTGATATTACTGGCAATGCAGATGATTATGATGATCTTTTGTCACCTTAACTAGCCTGTCACCATAAGAGGTTAGCTTATCACCTTAACTTTGGTTATATGTATAGTGTAATTTATTATTGAATGTAATAAAGGACTGAGTATAGGTATGCTTATTCACTATTGTTTTACTAATACATTTCTGAATGTAATCATCATTATTCTACTGGTACATTGTATACAAAACCTGAGATGTTCACTGTTGATTTGAAGTGCATTTAAAGTTAGGTTGAATCATTCTTCTTAGTTTTCTTACTTTGGTTGAAATTAATTTTGTTTAGTTAGAATATAATTTCTTGTATGTCCTATATGTTTTCTAGATGCTAGACTTTTCTAATGTCTCTAGAACTACTAGATATGAAAAGAAGCAAGCAAGGTCTAAAGGTATCAAATAATGCAACAAGATACCTGTGAAAGTAAACAACTCTTTAAAATAATGGTGCTTCTAGAAAAATTGTGAGGCAAAAAAGCAACACAATTTTTCCAGAAGCACCATTATTTTATCAGCATGGACTGTGGAAATATCATGACTACAACTCTTTAAAATCTTGGCAATAAATTGTAGTCATTTCTCTGATATTTGGATAACTTTAGTTTGTAATATAGCTTCTAGCCTCCACATGCATTGAATATGCTTGTGTGAAGGAAATAATAATGAACATTTGTGATTTAATAATACATATAGATATCTGTTGTGTGTGGTTACACAACACGCCCCATTTTGACTTGACAAAACAGGGACCCAACTTCTTGTTTGGCTTTGCTTGTGTTTCTTCTTGTTGGCGGTCTGGTAAAATTATGTCAATTCAGGAGGATCCTACATAAAGGGGGCTGGGTAAGTCATCATGATGAGGTTAGTTTTTTCAAAATTAACATTTCATGTCAATAACCTCATGGGAGGATAGAATACAAAATTTCATGCAGGTTTGCCTTTTGGATCACCTTGATATTCCTTAAGGAACAAAAGTTATGATGAGTCAAAGATCTGGTCAAACCTGATATTCCGAAGGGAGGATCATATTTCTCAACCTCAGTCATCTTATGAAAGATCACCCCGATCTAATATTATCACCAGATAAAATCATTTTCTTTGAACATTCGGACGTCAAATTTATGTGATGGTGACACTTACCCATAGAACAACATTATATATTTTGCGAGGGTCATATTCTTGAACATCACCTTGATATTTGAATATCACCCCGATATTTGAATATTGGCCTCTCGCAAAATATCACCCTGAGCTAATATCCTACTAATGTCATCCCAACCCAGTAAATGAAGAAATAAACATACCGATGACGTCACCATCTTTTTTTACCTCGCGGAGGTATATTTCTGAGCATGACCTTTCTTACACAACATGATGATGACATCATAAAGCCACAACACTAAATTAAGTCATTATCCCGATGATGTCATCCTGATATTTTGACAGGAGGTCATTTTATGCCTAGGGGGGTGATATTATAAACATCACCAAACATTCCAAACATTCCCTGATATTTTCAATATCACCTGATATTTAGAATATCACCCAATCTTTAGAGATCACCATGTGCCTCACCATGTCAACATTAAATACATACAGATGTGGTAGGTGGTTCCCACCGATTACGAACCTGATACATACACTTGGTAGGATCCAGAAGTTTCGTATGAGAAAATTGGCTGTTGCATTTAATTTGCCCTGAGTTGCCCTAATTTGCCTAAGAGAAGAGGTTAAAAGTGATTTACAGATTCATTTCACACTTACCCTATGATAAAACAAGTTCTTACAGAGTTTCAAGCTTACAAATCCTCATAAGGCCACCTGTGGACACAAATAGCTTGTACTAGAGCGGGATACGAGAGCACTGTTGGTAATTGAATTCATTTCAGATGATCATTAGCATAATTAGGAGGATAAGCGCATCAGGTAGGTAATTTGAAACCCTCTGGTTGTCATCTTTCACATATCCAGGTATTATGGGGTCTTCTGGTTTGAAATTTTAGATTATGCATGTTAGGATAAATGAAATGTGGAAAGAACAATAGTATGCATAATGAATAATGAATATGTAATCTATATGCATGCTTGTATATGTATCAATTGTAAGACCAAGTTGTGTTAATTAGAGGCATCCATGGCAGATAAACGGCTGGCTAAATCAGAGGCAGAATTTCTGAAGCCCATGTTTTCTCAACCTGAGGGTGTCCAGTTCAAATATAGTGCCATCACCGATACACACCAAGGGAATACAGATCTAGCTACCTGGTCAGTCAAAATGAATGATGAAAAGAATAATAGTGCCCTACTGGATGCAGTCTTCATATCAGGAAAGTGGAATGCAGCTGGTTTCCCGTATTCCATGGAAACCCCTGAACTGATTATTGAGTGTGCGAGGAACTATAACCTAGAAACCAGGAGGGTAGAGAAACATGGCAGAATATATGCTAATCTATCAATCAAGGGTATTGCTACTACATTTGGTTTGCCATTGGGCAAGAAGGTTGCCAACATAGATATGAAGAAATTGGATGTAGAGTACAAGAATAATAAGAAGTCTGCCAAGAAGAAGATGTATCAATGGAGGGTGAAGAATAGCCCCTATCCTACAGCAGCTAAACTTCCGGTTCACTTATATAAGTATGACTTTGACGATGAGTACCAGTATATGATAGCCCTGCTCAGCAGAGTGATAGGCCAGCCTAATGCTGGAAGTTTAAGGGATTGGATGTATGCAGTCATCCTGATGTGTCTCTACATGGATAACAAGCCAATGTGGGCCAAGATGATAAGTGATGCTCTGGACGAGCAGCTGATGAACCTAGGAGGTCTAGATTGTTCCTTCTACATGACATCATATGTAGTTTATTCATGTGCCTACAAGGGTACATTTGATGCATTGATTACAGATGGAAAAATTGGAGGCACAACCAATGATGCACACATATGGGATCATCATCCCCAAATGCAAAGAGTGAATTATCTCTAGGATTATAAGCTAGTAAATGATGCATTCTCTATGCACTTGGTGAGAACAATGGAAGAAGATAGAACCAAGAGACTGAGCATGGAGGCTCAAGAAGTTATCTATAGGCATGGAGCCTGGTTTATCTAATTTGCCACTTTCTCCTATATCAGGATTGAAGGTTTTGAGGGGGAGCCTCTCATGCTCCCAAGGTACCCTACAGATGCAGTTGTCCTAATGGAATTTCTAAGACAAATCTCTACAATATTGAATGCCTATAAGGCAAACAACAAGCTTCCACTAGTTTTGTTTCCAGTCACAATGGGCTAGTATATGTGCCCAGACTCTGAAAATATCAAGAAGGCCATAGCTGGTCTAACTATGATGAATTTCTAGCCTTTTCCATTAGTAAGATCATATGATCCATATGGGAGGATGCAGAAGATCATGGGGAAACCCATCCATCGAAGGAACCTTGAAGACTTCTGGGCAGATTGTGAAGATGAAGCTGAAGCCCGAAGAAGAAGGTATGAAAGGTTAACACTTAACCAAATCAAGACCTTTGATTGCATCTCCATCCCAACATAACTAAAGAAGGATGATGGAATGATAATGGCTGATGAATATGAAGAGAAAAAGATATATAATGATACCATCTCTGCGCCGGATCTCACTATACAAGAGGATATCCCCTTAGATCCATTCACAGGCAGGATATTACAACTAACCCAAGCTTAGGTGGATGAGCAGATAAATGTACTGAAGAAAAAGGGTGTTGTCATCACGGTGGACAACAAGAAGAAAAGACAGGAAATTCCTGAGGATGAATATGATGACTTCTTAATTGAGAAGAGAAAGACTAAAGGAGAAAAGGTATCTCCTCCTGAGAAAAGCAAAAGACCTCCAAGAGGAAAGAAGATTGATACTGAACCCAAAGGGGTTATAGTGGAAAGAGTGATAGTGCTAGTTGAAGATGCATTAGGACCAAGATAAGCATCAACATCATCAGCACAGCCTCCTTAGGATAAACAAAAGGCTAAATAGATCCAGAAGCCAACTGCACAACCTACTATTGCATATGAGGAGGATCAAGCCTCACATAAGAATAAAGAGAAGGATATTCCTTTAGAAGAAGAATCTGAAGAAGAAAAAGGCCATCTATCCTTCACAAGGAAGAGAAAAGCACCCTAGGTAGTAGCCACTACGCCTAAGAAACCAAGGACTTCTATGAGAGGTGAAATAAAACAAACTCCCATAATGTTGAGGGGAGTAGGTGGAGGAGTATTTAGGAAGGAATTGCAACATAATGTTCCACTTCCCACTATTGTGAAGTTTAAAACTGAGCAAGCAGAAGAACAAGTAAAAGGAACCTCTAAAACACTTCAAAGTGGTCAAGTCTCATTAGATGAGACAGTTGACCTATCTGATGATGAGGTGGTGAAGGATGTAACTTCACAAAGAATGGAAACCCTTGTTGCTGGCACTTGGATAACTCCTCATGGAACTCCATCAGTACAAACAGTGTTAGAGGAGATGAGGCAATTGGAATTAGGAAAAGAGAAGAGCCTGGAAAAGGTAGCCCAAGATATGGGGCTTGATACATTAATTGAGCAAATAACCAGTCCTGCAGTAATTGATCTCACCTATAGATAGGATGCAAGTCCTGAAAATCAAGGAAGTATTCAGGATAAAGAAGAAAATGTTGAGGAAGTAAAGATGGTAGAGATAGAGAGCCATAATTGGATATGGATGAGAAACAACAAGAGGAAGTACCTATTGGACCCAAGATAGTTAAAGTCCAAGATAAGGGAGGAGAAGAAAAGGATATATCAGATGATCCTACCCTAAAGGTACAAGAGGTAATTGTTACAGCTACGGAAAAAATTGTAGCTGCAGATCAGGGGGACAAGCCTAAGGTAGATACAATAATATCTATGGAAACAAATATGCCTCATGATGAGGAAATCACTAAGGTAGATAAGATACCCATGGAGGAAGCAAAAGATCAGGATCATGATAAACATGCAGATGATCAACAGGATCACCCTCCAGAAAAGGAAATTCCTCGATAGGAGGATATACCCAAAGATCACCCTCATGAGGAGCATCATGAGGAGGAAATAAGGAAATCACCCTCCCCATCGAACATGATGGTGGATACCGAAGATTAGAGTGATCATCATAATGATGATGGAGGCCAACAACCAAAGGATCAAGTTCCTTGGTGACTCGAGAAAGAAATTGGCGAAGAGTCAAGCATAGGGATATAGGAATTTGATGTATACACATTATTTACAGAAACCCTGATAAAGCCAAAGAGAAAGGCTAGAATAACTTTTGCAATACGAAGGGATCCTGATATAGGTAGGAGAACAGCCTAGGTAGCTGTTCCTACAGTTGATAAAGAAAAGGGCAAGATCACTCTGGATGAATTCCAGATTACTATAGTAGATTTGGGATTAGCTAATGAGGATCAGGAAGGCCAGGAAGGTAAAGATATTATTGATTCATTAACTCAAAGAGTTAAGAGAGAGAAAGAGAAGAATAAGCAGCATAAAGAGCACATTGCTCAGCTGCATGCATATATAAGAGGGTTAATTAACCCTGACAATACATCTAGTGATCATGCAGTCCCATTGACTGCTATTTCTCAGGAGGAGGTCAACAAGTTGAACCTCATGAGACATGAATCAATAATAATGTTGAAGTGGATGTCATCCGCACTCGATGGAGCTGAAGAAGTGGTAAAGGCCTTTTTAAAGAGGTGGAATTCTTTAGGCACCTCCAGGAAAAAGGTAGATAAACTACAAATGGAGATTGGCAGGAGGTCATTTTAGGTAGAAAACGTCATGAGCGTTTTGGACGAAATGAAGAGGATTGATCCATAGATTCTAATAAAGAATCAAATACTGGATAATAACACCACCCTATTGATTGATATCTGGAATAAAGACATCAGGTTTGAATGTGATGTGCTTAAATGGTGCAACAGTAAACTAAGGAATATCAGCATGAAGCTACATGATATGATGTCCCATGAGGTTGAAGTTTTGGAAACATTAGAAGGAGATGCAAAGGGCAAGATAGAAAATCAGGATGAAGAGTTTGTCATCAAAGCTCTACATAGTAATTTCCAGCTAGTTGCTGAAGACCCTCTCAATCACCTGATAGAAGAAGTGGTGGATAAAGTAATGAGAATAAAGGTCAAGGTGGAAGATTATAATGAAACGACCAGCAGCAGGAGGAATAAGTTGGAATCTCTCCAAAGCAAATATCAGGTGCATAAACATGCCATCACCAAAGTGAGATCTCAGGATGGTGGAGAATTGGAGAAAATAGTGCAAGCATATGAGAATATCAAGACAACTATGCAGGTCCATATTCAAAAGGACAATCATCATGATGATGAAGATAGCGAGAGTGGTGAAAGTGATGATGATGAAAAAGAACCTAATGAGGATGCGTCATAAAGGGAATATATGCATCAGGTACTTATGAAAGTATAAGTTGCCTAGATGTTTGCCAGCTGGCAACCTGTGCCATGTGGAAAAGATTGACTTAGTCAATGAAATGTAAACCGTAGATTTCAATAGATAAATCTTGATCGTAGATCAATTGTAACCATTCCCTCACCTTATTCTATAAAAGGTGCAGGGATGCCTCATTTTAAACATTGGAAACTTAATTGAAATCTATTTGCTGAAATATTCAGGGCTTATTTCAAAGTTGTTGTATACATATATGTTCCTGTATACTTAATGAATGAGAAGACTCTTTTGATTACAATCCATCGTAAATCCTGAGTAATCAGTGTGTGAATTCTTGATATATGCTTTGATTTGCTACGTCCCTTGGAGTGCATGTCAGTTTGCATGTGTTGTCTTCATACCTTTCCTTTGAAATTAGCATTGATTGTATCTAGCTATGGAATGTCCTAGTGAACATATGGTTTGATTTCTTCTCTTCATGACTGTATCTGATTGTATATGTGGCTCAATAGCTAAAGGTTCAACTTTAATTTTGAAGTATTTCTTTCAATTTCTTTCAATTTTAGAGCATTTCATCACAATTGCAAATAATTGATAATCTTAAGAAAATAATACAAATATGTAGACATCCCATAGATAACTAAACATATTCAGCATATTTGAGGTTAAAGCATGTCAAAATGATAAATATCATGTAAAGATTTAAAGATAGATACAATATTTGAGGTATATCCTTTGTAGAATAACTCTCTATGCAGCATCATTACGGGAAACATTATCTTACTGATGAGATCTACGTAAGGCCCCAAAATAGAAACAACAACACACATCAACCTTTGAGTAACGTCAAAAGATTAAGACCTAATCAACGGAGACTTGAGATCATGAATTTTCTAAATTCATCGTATCTTTCAAGATGAATAAGGGTTAATGTGTACTTTTATTCTATGTTTGTTTATGACTAACATCATGATCAACATAAATTGGCACTAGAAGGAGGGCATTAGGATGAGGATCATCATTAGTTATTTAGGTGATGAGAAAGATTGTAAGGTAACACTCAGACATCGCTAAATTTCTAGAGCTAGACATAAATAGTTGTTGTTCAAAGTTGATATATGCTAATCTTATGTAAAGTTTTTGAAATCAGTCATAAATATTGCAATCTTTACAGTAGATCAACATGTATTTGCAAAGATTGGCCTTATTTCGGGTAAATTTCTCCAAGCTTTGAGGGATCTTGCTCTAGAAACCCGATATCAACCTGCAAAGTGTTGCCAAACCAAAATCACCTCATATTTACAGTATAGATGCAAATATTCTGTAAATACTAGGTCAATTTCCAATCCTGACCATAAATATAGTCACTGCTGGTATATTCCAACTGATATTTACAAAGTTCCAGCCAATTTGCCTCAAAATTAAGAAATCCTGGCTCACAGGATAAATACCAGGTCATGATCCATCGGACCTTTTGACGAATTACCTGTTAGAGGGTTCAGACCTAGAACTGTGGACATCCATCACACTCTAGGATCTAGTGCACCAGGAGCATCACCAGCGCCTCCTCTTGTAACTCCTATTGGTTTGCAGGTACCTTCAGGATTACTTGTGACACCACCTGTCTAACCTCAACCCCAGGTCCAACTTCAGCCAACTATACCACAGGCTCAACCTCCTCTGGTTACAATGTCTTTCTTTGCAGCAGAGTCACCATTGACCTTCACTGCATATCATGAGTTGCCAAAGAATCTAGATAAACTCTATCCAAAATATCATCCTTATCAAGATGCGGATGATCATATCAGAACCTTCAAAGAAGCCTGTTGTAGGGCCAGAATAGCACATCAGGATGTTGTATGCAGATTATTTCCTTTTTCCTTAGAGGAAGAGTCTTATAATTGGTATATTAGTCTTGGTTGAGGCTCTATCAGATCATGGGACATCCTAGAAAAAGATTTCATTGATAGGTTCAAGGTACCAATAGATCCTTCAATGTACTATCACTTATTTGCTACAATCAAAAGATTTGAAGGTGAACCTATTGCCAATTTCAATGCTAGGTTCTAGAAAATGCTATCCAAGTTAGTTGCTCCATATGTTGTAGCAGATGCAGCTGCTAAGAGTATATATTATTTAGACCTAGATCCTTTAACTTCCATGTTCATCAAGAGAGCTTACCATGAAATCACAACGTTAACAGGAGCTTTTCAAGAAGCTATTAAAGTCAACTAGTAGTTAGTCCCTGCTCCCACACCAAACATAGATTTTCCTACATTCCTTGGTTATCCAGGATATTCTCTTCAGCCATAATATAATGGAGCCATGGTACCTCCACCTACAATGTCCCCAGTAGTAATGCCAGCTCCTCTGCAGATACCTCCATTGAGCATAATGCCACCTCCTAATAGAAATGGCCAGATGATGTAGTATCTTGGACAAGTACAAATACCTCAGGTTGTAGACCAAAATAACTAGAACAACAATGGATCCTCATTCTTCAAGCCTTCAACAGAAAATGTAGTAGCTAAGGTTCAAGAAGAAAAGGAAGAAATCAAAGAAATATCAGCTCAGCTAAGGAAGCTTACAATAGAGGTCACTCATCTAAGAAATCAGAACTTCTATTCTCAGCCTAACCAAAACAGAGGCTGTAACAATGATAGACCTAGTTATCCTGATAGGGGGTACAACAACAATAATTTCAACAATAGTGGTGGAAATAATAACAACCCTCCCAAACAGCCTAGAGTATGGAACTCTACACCAAATAATGGCTCATTACCATCACCTTTAGATAATCAGCCACCTACTGAAGCCAAACAGACTACTAGAGTCAATCTTGCAGAGGCAGCCCTCACCAATTGGTGTAGAATACACAATACAAATGCTCATGCAGAATTAGACTATCCACAATTCAGAATTGCTGCTAGCATTTTCCAGACAGAAGTATCTAATACTTCTAGAAATCCACCTTAGGTGGAAGGAAATGAAATTGTTCCTTATGGATATGACTTTGCATTTGTATTGGAAAGTTATACTGATTAGCATTATCAGTAGACTGTGTCATCCCACTAGAATTACAACCTGGCATGTGAAGAATCTGCCATGGCTTTTGAGTCAAATTATGTTTTCCCCTTTGAAGATGAAAATGAGCCATCCAACGAGCCTGAGGAGGTGCATGCTTACCAGCAGCAATACCAGGGTAAGCACAATTATAATATGAGAAATAACTCCAACAGACCTACTGGTCCATTAAGCAGTTCCTTGCCTCCAAATAATTTTAACACACCTCCTGATCCCAAGGCAAGTAACAATCTAGGATTTCCAAAGATAAATGCACAGTATCTGTCACCACAAAATACAGTATCAAAAGCTGTTGTCCTACCTCATGAATCTGACAAACTAGTCACCTATCTAGAAGATGAGATGAAGAAGGTAAAGATCAGCTTGTCTCTGTCAAAGTTGTTGAAAACTCCTGCATTCAAGAAGGCGTTTATGAAATCACTAGACGATCCTACTCCTAAAGAGGATAGTTATCCCCCTGGTCAGCCTAGCAATAGGGATCATGCTTCTAAAGATAACACTGTCAAACATAAAGTACCAACTACTATCCAAGCTATAGAAACCTCCCACATGACCTTATACAGGGACAAAAGTGAGTCACCACCTTTCCTCCTTACCATAAGGATGTTTAGCAAGAATTTACACAATTGTTTGGTAGATTCAGGTGCATCTACAAATGTTATGCCCCTCTCTATATGCAATGCTTTAGGGCTGCATCCTGCTAAATCCCTAAAGAAGGTGACACAGCTAGATAAAATAGAAGTAAGTGTGGTAGGAGAGTTAACCCATATCCACATGCAACTAGCATCTGATCCCAGGATCCAATATTACATCGATATCCAGGTAGTAGATATACCTGATACATACAGGATGTTGCTTAGCAGAGACTGGTCTAAAACTCTCAATGGATATATGTCTACCCACTTCAGTCACATGTGGTTACCTTGGAAAGGGATACCTAATCAGATAAGGATAGATGTTGAGCCTAGAATGAAGCACATAATCACTGAGTACAAAAAAACAAATGAGATCATGTACGTGAATGTTGAACCCGGAGTTTATGCCATTAGACCGCAGACTATTAGGATAGAAGAGATCCTGATGCTTGACTTTCATCATCATGATGATGATCATTAGGAGGACATACTGACTGTAGAACCAGATAGTAATTTTGAGAATGACAATGAAGTAGATCGCTTTAGAAACTTTGAGATGCATCTGTCCAGGTAGGTAAAACGTTGTCAATTGTTAAATATACATGTTCATGACCTTTTGATTGATGGTTGGTGCAGATTACATGACGAGGCACATTCACAGAAAACTTGTGAAACATGCTTAGATATGATGGAGCTGGAGCAGACATGCAGTGAGGCATCATCATCCTCATCCATGGTAAGTTCTGCATCTAGTGATGATGATTATATTGATTTTTGTTTGTCTTCTGCAGGAAGCACAAGTAAGGTGACAAATCATGATGAGGATCATATTTGGAGAACAGAAGAAATTCTGGTATATGACAAGATAAATGTTAAGAGGAGAGAGAAAATCACCCCAGGGAGTGATTGTCTGATGGAGTTAGATTATGAATTATCTGATGAAGACAGAGGCAATAGCCTAACCAAATTTGGTCAGGAGAAATTAAAAAGATGATAGAACAAAAGAAGCATCCACAGGATGCACTGACTGAAGGATGGTGTAGGTTGCATGAGGTACCTCACTCAAAAACCACCTGCTCACTATGTTTACATATTTTAAAGAGGCACATGGTGTATAATTCAGAAGGTCATTCTCCTGATGATGAAAAGAAAGAAGAAGAATCAGCTTCACAAAAGAAAGGAAAGATGAAGTCTGAGAAAGCTAAAATTCCTAAGTTAAAATGGATATCAGGTGGAGCAGTTGCCAGAGCTGCAAAGAGGATGGAAGGCTCAGCTAAGCCTCCTGCTAAAGATAAACCCTAGATCCTAAGATTTGATGGATCTAAGTCCAAACAAGGAGCTAGAGTAGGGATTGATCTCATTGATCCATCAGGAATGTCCTACTTAGCTACTTATAGATTACAATTCCCCTGTACTAACAATGTGATAGAGTATGAAGCTCTGATTCATGGGATATTGTTTGCCCTTAAGAAGAAGGTAAAAATTCTGCATGTCTTTGGAGACTCAGAATTAGTTGTCAGACAGGTAAGAGGAATTTACTCTTGCAATTATAAGAATTTGTCAAATTATAGACACAGAGTGTGGGATTTGATTGAAGACTTTGATGCATTTAATATCACCCACGTACCCAAAGAACAAAACCATAGAGTAGATGCTCTAGCCCAGGCTGCTAGTACCTTGGAGCCTTTGTCTATATTAGGCCTAAAGAGGTTTTTAGTAGAGCTAGTATCAATGCCATCAATACCTGATAATGTTACTAACCTCTAGGTTTTTGAGGATGATCAGCATATCCTTGATTTCATATCCAACAGGGATATATTTGATGTTCAGATCATAGATGAGAATAATGTGGAAGATCACGTTTGGGAAGAAGAAGAAATATTAGAGTTGCCTAGCAACAAGATTCCCAAAGGTATGATTGAGTTAGAAAGAGCCTTTGACTTAGATAATATGCTAAAACAGAAGGATCTTCCCAAGGCTGATGGAGGTCAATATTCACAAGTGAATATTGGACAAAATGAAGACAAGAGAAATGTCTTGATTGGTAAGGTTTACACACCAGAAGAGTTAGAAGGAATAACTCAGGCCCTTAAGGATTACATCCATGTCATTGCATGGACTTATGATGAGTTGAAGACATATGACACATCAGTCATAACTCACACTATACCTCTCAAACTAGATGCTAAACCTTTCAGACAGAAGCAAAGGCTAGTCAATGCTTTGCTTGAACCAATAATTTTTTAAGAAGTCAAGAAGTTGCTAAATGCCAGGATAATATTTCCTATGACGCACTCCACCTAGGTGGCTAATCTAGTGCCAGTGAGAAAGAAGAATGGAGACATTAGACTGTGTGTAGATTTTAGGAACCTGAACAAAGCATCAGAGAAGGATAATTATCCTTTACCCTCATTGGATGAAGTTCTGCAAATTGTAAATGGTGCTAAAATGATGTCATTCCTAGATGGTTTTTCTGGTTATAATCAGGTAATGGTTGACAAGATTGACAGACTAAAAACTACCTTCACCACAAAGTGGGGGATCTTTGCATATAGACGCATGCCATTTGGGCTGATAAATGCTGGAGCAACATTCTAGCGTGCAATGGACATAGCCTTCAGAGGCTTAATAGGGAAATGTATAGTTATCTACATGGATGACCTAATAGTGTTCTCCAAAGAAAGAACAAATCATGTAACGGATCTCATAAATGTATTAAAAAAATGTGAAGAGTGGGATATCCTTGAACCCCAAGAAATGCATATTCGGGGTAACAACAGGAAAATTGTTGGGCCACCTAATAACTGAGAATGGAATTATCATTGATCCTAACAAGGTGGGGTCCATTATGAAATTACAGCTTCCTGGAAGCAAGAAAGAGCTCAAATCTTACTTTGGTAAGATAAATTTTGTTAGGAAATTCATCACTAGCTTTATAGAAATAGTCAGACCTTTGAATGCTATGCTGAAAAAGGATGCAAAGATTAAGTGGACATTAGAAGCTAAGTCAGCCTTTGAAGACATAAAAAAATCTATTTCTAATGTTCCTGTCCTTATCAGTCCAGATTACACCAGAGACTTTTATATCTATTCATTTGCTTCAGAGCATACCTCTGCAGCAATGCTCACTCAAAGGAATGAAGAAAAGGAAGAGAAACCAATTGCATTCATGAGTTGTCCTTTCAAAGATGTTAAACTAAGATATGTAGATGTTGAAAGGCAGGCACTTGCTTTGGTCTGAGTAGTGAAGAAATTCAGGCACTATATCCTGAGAAGCAAAGTGATTGTTGTGGTGCTAGATGCAGTAGTGAAGATGTTGTTAATGGAGAGTGAGCCTGGTGGAAAAAGGGCTAAGTGGATCACAGTTTTACAAGAGTATGACATGGAGATTACACCTATGAAGTTGGCAAGAGGACAAGCTCTAAGCCAAATGATATCAGAGATTGATCCAAACATAGTAAGTCAACAATATGTTATCAATGCTAAGGATAATGCAGAGTGTTATTCAGATATCAGGCACATCCTGATTACTGGGAGATGTCCTCCAAGACTGCAGGCTTCACAGAGAAGAGTCCTGAAGATAAAATCCTAGAAGTACATGATAAAAGTAGTACTTTTCAAGAAAAATTATGAAGGAATAGATTTGAGATGCTTAGAAAAGCCAGAAGCAAATAAAGTTTTATCAGAGCTACATGACAAGTTTGGACCAGCACATGGCTTATCCTTGGCTACAACACATGCTATCCTCAGAGTAGGATATTATTGGTCTACAATCTTCAAGGATATAGCTGAACACCTTAAACGTTGTCATGTATGTCAGGTAGTTGCTAATAGAGAGAGATATGCTGCACAACCTTTACAACCAGTGATGGAAGAATGCCCATTTGTACAATGGGGCATGGATTTCATAGGACCAATTAATCCTCCATCATCATCGGGCTACAGGTACGTTCTAACAATTACTGATTATTGTACCAGGTGGATTGAAGCCACTAGTAGCAAGACTTGTAGCGTAGAAGATGTCATCAGATTTCTGGAAAGTAACATAGTCACCAGGTACGGGGTCCCCTATGCTCTGGTAAGTGATAATGGCTCTGCTTTTACTTCAACTAAATTCTCAAGTTGGGCCTTTGATTATGGAATCATACTAAAGTTCTCATCCAATTATTATCCCCAAGGGAATGGATTGGCAGAATCCACTAACAAAAATTTGTTGAATATCATAAAGAAGTTAGTAGACAAGAACCCTAGGGAATGGAATACACTTCTAAAATATTCTTTATGGGTAGACAGAACCAGAAACAAAGATTCATTAGGAAATTCACCTTATCATTTAGTATATGAGGTAGATTCAATCCTCCCTGTTAACCTGAAGATTCCTACCTTGTAGTTTGCCCAAGAGTATCTAGGCATAGACAATAACCAAGAGGTCAGGTTGCTTCAGTTGATGCACCTAGAAGAGAAAAGAAGTCAGGTAATTGATCAATTTGCCAAACATCAAGCTATTGTCAAACGTTGGTTTGATAAAAGAGCTAAAATTAAAGCATTTAGGATATCAGATTTAGTCCTGATGTGGGATAAAGCCCATGAAAAGAAAGGAGACCATGGTAAGTTTGATAAATTATGGATAGGTCCCTTCCAAATTTTTGAGATTTTAGGAGACAGTACTTTCAGGCTTAAGAACTTGACAGGTGAGGATGTTCCATTACCAGTTAATGGATAGTTCCTCAAACACTATTTCCAAGCCTAAGTAACTTCATGACAATCATGTGTATCATAATGTATATTTGTATAGTTGTTTGTACAGTGTTTTGTTTTGTTCTTGCTTTGTTTGCTTGTTGAGTATTGGTTTTGGTTAGTCAGGATGATGCAGCTCATCACCCCAGAAAATAACAAAATTGTTAAGATTCAAGTGATGAGAACACATTTATATATAGGTTATGACTCATTTTGAGAAAGTCATCGTGATCAGGTCTGTGATATCCTGTCATCAGGGTGCCTTTTCCTAACTAAAGTGATTTCTTCACAATAACTCACCTAACAGCCTTGGGTTTGTTGAACACACAAGTATAGGTGTTAAGTGAAAAATCTAAAGGGGCTCCCTTGCTACCGATGCAATCTCCAACCTAAAAATGTAAGTGACTATACCTTGCATTTTGAGCTTACATGATGATATCAGATATATGAAGTATAAATTTTAAAAAAATATATAATAATAAAATTAGGCCATCTAAGTAACTCTACCAGGGCTATAGATGCCTACTGGTAGTGGGGCTCTACTTAGGGTGATTGTATAGATAACCTTGTCGGGGCTATGAACGCCTACTGGCAGCAAGGCTCTATCTAGGTTGGCTATGAGGGGTGATCTCCAACTATGTAGCTTAACACTGGTTACTCATGTTTTCAACTTGCTTTCAAGATGAGGATAATTAATCATTTGCACACTACTGATCCTTTTGTTAGCATTATCACCATGAGGACATTTTGTCATTCAGAAGGATTATGATGATTATGCTCAGAAAGAGTTAGAATTTTATGTTATAATGTGTTCACATCACTTGAATCATTGGAATTTTGATGTTTTCTTTGGTGGCAAGTTGTTGTGTGTGGTTACACAATACGCCCCAATTTGACTTGACAAAACAGGGACCCAACTTCTTGTTTGGCTTTGCTTGTGTTTCTACTTGCTGGTGGTCTGGTAAAAGTATGTCAATTTAGGAGGATCCTACATAAAGGGGGTTGGGTAAGTCATCATGATGAGGTTAGTTTTTTCAAAATTAACATTTCATGTCAATAACCTCATGGGGGGATAGAATACAAAATTTCATGCAGGTTTGCCTTTTGGATCACCTGGATATTCCTTAAGGAACAAAAGTTATGATGAGTCAAAGATCTAGTCAAACTTGATATTCCGAGGGGAGGATCATATTTCTCAACATCAGTCATCTTATGAAAGATCACCCCAATCTAATATTATCACCCGATAAAATCATTTGCTCTGAACATTCAGACATCAAATTTCTATGATGGTGACACTTGTAGAACAACATTATATATTTTGCAAGGGTCATATTCCTGAACGTCACCTCGATATTTGAATATCACCCCGATATTTGAATATCGGCCTATCGTAAAATATCACCCTGAGCTAATATCCTGCTAACATCATCCAAACCTAGTAAATGAAGAAATAAACATATCGATGACATCACCATCTTTTTTTACCTCACGGAGGTATATTTCTGAGCGTGACCTTTCTTACACAACATGATGATGACATCATAAAGCCACAACGCTGAACTAAGTCATTATCTTGATGATGTCATCCTGATATTTTGATAGGAGGTCATTTTATGCCTAGGGGGGTGATATTATAAACATCACCAGACATTTCAAACATCCCCTAATATTTTCAATATCACCCGATATTTATAATATCACCCAATCTTTAGAGATCACCTCGCACCTCGCCGCCTTAACATTAAATACATACAGATGTGGTAGGTGGTTCTCACTGATTACGAACCTGATACATACACTTGGCAGGATCCAGAAGTTTCGTACGAGAAAATAGGCTATTGCATTTAATTCTCCCTAAGTAGCCCTAATTTGCCTAAGAGAAGAGGTTAAAAGTGATTTACAGATTCATTTCATACTTACCCTGCGATTAAACCAAGTTCTTACAGAGTTCCGAGCTTACAAATCCTCATAAGGCCACCTGTGGACGCATATAGCTTGTACCAGAGTGGGATACGAGAGCACTGTTGATAATTGAATTCATTTCAGACGATCATTAGCAAAATCAAGAGGATAAGCACATCAGGTAGGTAATTTGAAACCCTCTGGTTGTCATCTTTCTCATATCCAGGTATCAAGGGGTCTTCTGGTTTGAAATTTCAAATTATGCATGTCAGGATAAATGAAATGTGGAAAGAATAATAGTATGCATAATGAATAATGAATATGTAATGTATATGCATGCTTGTATATGTATCAATTGTAAGACCAAGTTATGTTAATTACAGGCATCCATGGCGGATAAATGGCTAGCTAAATTAGAGGCAAAATTTTTGAAGCCCATGTTTGCTCAACCTGAGGCTGTCCGGTTCAAATATGGTGCCATCACCGATACACACCAAGGGAATACAGATCTGGCTGCCTGGTCAGTCAAAATGAATGATGAAAAGAATAATAGCACCCTGTTGGATGCAGTCTTCGTATCAGGAATGTGGAATGCAGTTGGTTTCTCATATTCCATGGAAACCCCTGAACTGATTATTATGTGTGTGAGGAACTACAACCCAGAAACCAAGAGGGTAGAGAAACATGGCAGAATACATGTTGATCTGTCAATCAAGGGTATTGTTGCTACATTTGGTTTGCCATTGGGCAAGAAGGTTGCCAACATAGATCTGAAGAAATCAGAAGTAGAGTACGAGAATAATAAGAAGTCTGCCAGGAAGAAGATGTATCAATGGAGGGAAAAGAATAGCCCCTATCCTACAGCAGCTAAACTTCTGGTTCACTTATATAAGTATGACTTTGACGATGAGTACCAATATATGATAGCCTTGCTCAGCAGAGTGATAGGCCAGCCTGATGCTGGAAGTTTTAGGGACTGGATGTATGCAGTCATCCTGATGTGTCTCTACACGGATAACAAGCCAATGTGGGCCAAGATGATAAGTGATGCTCTGGATGAGTAGCTGATGAACCTAGGAGGTCCAGATTGTTCCTTCTACATGACATCATATATAGTTTATTCATGTGCCTACAAGGGTACATTTGATGCATTGATTACAGATGGAAAAATTGGAGGCACAACTAATGATGCACACATATGGGATCATCATCCCCAACTGCAAAGAGTGAATTATCTCCAGGATTATAAGCTAGTAAATGATGCATTCTCTATGCACCTGGTGAGAACAATGGAAGAAGACAGAACCAAGAGACTAAGCATGGAGGTTCAAGAAGTTATCTACAGGCATGGAGCCTAGTTTATCCAATTTGCCACTTTCTCCTATATCAGGATTGAAGGTTTTGAGGGGGAGCCTCTCATGCTCCCAAGGTACCCTATAGATGCAGTTGTCCTAATGGAATTTCTAAGACAAATCTCTACAATATTAAATGCCTATAAGGCAAACAACAAGCTTCTACCAGTTTTGTTTCCAGTCACAATGGGCTGGTATATGTGCCTAGACTCTGAAAATATCAAGAAGGCCATAGCTGGTCTAACTATGATGAATTTCCAGCCTTTTCCATTAGTAGGATCATATGATCCATATGGGAGGATGCAAAAGATCATGGGGAAACCCATCCATCGAAGGAACCTTAAAGACTTCTGGATAGATTGTGAAGATGAAGCTGAAGCTCGAAGAAGAAGGTATCAAAGGTTAACACTTAACCAAATCAAGACCTTTGATTGCTCCACCCCAACACAACTGAAGAAGGATGATGGAATGATAATGGCTGATGAATATGAAGAGAAAAAGATATATAATGATACCATCTCTACGCCAGATCTCACTATACAAGAGGATATCCCCTTAGATCCATTCACAGGCAGGATATTATAGCTAACCCAAGCTTAGGTGGATGAGCAGATAAATGTACTGAAGACAAAGGGTGTTGTCATCACGGTGGACAACAAGAAGAAAAGACAGGAAATTCTTGAGGATGAATATGATGACTTCTTAATTGAGAAGAGAAAGACTAAAGAAGAAAAGGTACCTCCTCCTGAGAAAAGCAAAAGACCTCCAAGAGGAAAGAAGATTGATATTGAACCCAAAGGCGTTATAGTGAAAAGAGTGATAGTGCTAGTTGAAGATGTATCAGGATCAAGACAAGCATCAGCATCATCAGTACAGCCTCCTCGGGATAAACAAGAGGCTAAACAGATCCAAAAGCCAAGTACACAACCTACTATTGCATATGAGGAGGATCAAGCCTCACATAAGAATAAAGGGAAGGATATTCCTTTAGAAGAAGAATCTGAAGAAGAAGAAGGCCCTCTATCCTTCACAAGGAAGAGAAAAGCACCCCAGGTAGTAGCCACTACGCCTAAGAAACCAAGGACTTCTATGAGAGGTGAAATAAAATAAACTCCCATAATGTTGAGGGGAGAAAGTGGAGGAGTATTTAGGAAGGAATTGCAACATAATGTTCCACTTCCCACTATTGTAAAGTTTAAAACTGAGCAAGCAGAAGAACAAGTAAAAGGAACCTCTAAAACACTTCAAAGTGGTCAAGTCTCATTAGATGAGACAGTCGACCTATCTGATGATGAGGTGGTAAAGGATGTAACTTCACAAAGAATGGAAACCCTTGCTGTTGGCACTCAAATAACTCCTCATGGAACTCCATCAGTACAAACAGTGTTAGAGGAGATGAGGCAAGTGGAATCAGGGAAAGAGAAGAGCCCAGAAAAGGTAGCCCAAGAGATGGGGCTTGATACATTGATTGAGCAGGTAACCAGTCCTATAGTAATTGATCTCACCTATAGACAGGATGCAAGTCCTAAAAATCAAGGAAGTATTCAGGATAAAGAAGAAAATGTTGAGGAAGTAAAGATGGCAGAGATAGAGAGTGGTGCAGGAGCACCAAGGGCTTGAAGCCCATGTATATATTTTTGCATTTTGGTGTGAAGGTTTGAATTTGCAAATAGGGCAGAGCGGGAAGAAGTTTATACTTATTCAAATTTGAAATCCATCGGGGTGAGTGAGGAAAGAGTTACGCCGATGGTGTTGAGAAATGGTATATCGGTATGAGAAATAACATCGCTGAAACTTTTTGAAGTTATATCGATGAGTAATGTCACACCAACAGTTGTGTTTGAAAGTGCCATCGACGTGAGATGGCAGATCGGAAGACATGCCCAATGTCTGAGCAATGGAGATAGTCTTACTAAAGAGCAAGACAATGACAATACATATCGGCGGAGTCACACTGACAAAGGCACATCAGCATGACAATGGGTAGTAGAAGAAGAGTTGAAAGTTAGATCGACAGTGGAGGTTAGGCTGACAGTCAGTGTTCATCGGCGTAACGGGAGTCATCGGCAGATGAGGCCGAAGTCTTAGCGACAGAGAGGGTCTCGCCGACAGAAGCAAAGCAAAGGTCATCAGGGAGAGATGACATATCGGTGGGAATGATTTGGGACAGCTCGATGGATGTTATCTCGCCGATAGGCAAGAACCAAAGCCTCAAACTGTTATGTCGGGGAGAAGATGGGTATCGGCAGAAGAAGATTGGAGTGTGTTGATGGTGTTTGTCACACCGATGATAGTTAATGAAAGTAAACTAAGTCAAAATGATGTTAGGTTCATCGGCAGGAAATAAGCTATCAGGGAAACAAGATCTGAGGATGCCGATAGGCATTGTTTCACTGATGACTGTCAGAACTGTAAAAGGAGTTCCAGCGATGCCAATGTGTTAGGCCGATGGAATGGCCAGGAACAACACACATACAGGAAACCCTAACCGTCTAATTATAGACAAGGGTAGATATTATATAAGCCTAGATTCATTCTGTGAAGGGGTTGGGGGGAAGTTCAAAACTTTTGGAAGTTTTCATATGTAACAAGCATTTTCATTACAGTAAAAAAAGAAATACTTGGACTATTTGATTTGTTTCTGAAATTCTATAGAGTGTGTGCATAACTTGGCTTAGAACAAGACAGGTAGTTTTCTTTCCTGTTAGTTTTGTTTCTATTTGTACATAATGACTCTGGTTTGATGTCTTCGCATATCCTCTGTACAGTCATGGGTAGGACATCAAACAGAGTGTTTTCTTTTTTATTTTTCTTTTTGTTGTTGTGAGTGGAATGTTAGAGAGAGGCCATGTGAACTTGTACTAGGCGAGCTGTGCCATAGCCCGACTAGTATGCAAGTTGCAGTCTAAGAGACAGGGGTGAAAATAGAGTGGAAGAATTGAGCACCAAGCAATCAGAACCCTAGACTCAGAGAGGAGGGCTGATAATGGGCTCAAGAAGGCTATAAGCCTTAGAGTTGAGAATGTTGGAAGCAGTGAGGGAGAAAAAGAATTCCTCACACCAAGAAAGTAGTGTCTATATTGGAAACAATAGATAATTAGTTCTTTCACCTCTGTAATAGACTGGTTAGGTTGACATAGGCATCTTGTGGTAGAAAATGTCTATGAGCACTTGAATTGGTAGGGAGACTTGGGATTGATATAGGTCTTGAAGTGTTGTGTCAAGATAGGTTCGCTAAACCCATAGGCCTCCCCATCAGAGAGCCATACTTTGGATATGGCTGAGCAACAACAAGAGGAAGTACCTGTTGGACCCAAGATAGTTGAAGTCCAAGATAAGGGAGGAGAAGAAAAGGATATATCAAATGATCCTACCCTTAAGGTACAAGAGGTAATTGTTACAGCTACGGAACAAATTGTAGCTGCAGATCAAGTGGACAAGCCTAAGGTAGATACAGTAATGTCTATGGAAACAAATATGCCTCATGATGAGGAAATCACTAAGGTAGATAAGATACCCATGGAGGAAGCAAAAGATCAGATCATGATAAACATGCAGATGATCAATAGGATCACCCTCCAGAAAAGGAAATTCCTCGACAGGAGGATATACCCAAAGATCACCCTCATGAGGAGGAAATAAGGAAATCACCCTCCCCATCGAACATGATGGTGGATACCGAAGATCAGGGTGATCATCATAATGATGATGGAGACCAACAACCAAAGGATCAAGTTCCTTCGTGGCTCGAGAAAGAAATTGGCGAAGAGTCAAGCATAGGGATACAGGAATTTGATGTATCCACATTATTTACAAAAACCCTGATAAAGCCAAAGAGAAAGGCTAGAATAACTTCTACAATATGAAGGGATCCTGATATAGGCAGGAGAACAGCCTAAGTAGCTATTCCTACAGTTGATAAAGAAAAGGGCAAGATCACTTTGGATGAATTCTAGATTACTACAGTAGATTTGGGATTTGCCAATGAGGATCAGGAAGGCTAGGAAGGTAAAGATATTATTGATTCATTAACTCAAAGAGTTAAGAGAGAGAAAGAGAAGAATAAGCAGCATAAAGAGCACATTGCTCAGCTGCATGCATATATAAGAGGGTTAATTAACCCTGACGATACATCTAGTGATCATGCAGTCCCATTGACTGCTATTTCTCAGGAGGAGGCCAACAAGTTGAACCTCATGAGACATGAATCAATAATAATGTTGAAGTGGATGTCATCTGCACTCGATGGAGCTGAAGAAGTGGCAAAGGCCTCTTTAAAGAGGTAGAATTCTTTAGGCACCTCCAGGAAAAAGGTAGATAAACTACAAATGGAGATTGGCAGGAGGTCATTTCAGGTAGAAAAAGTCATGAGCATTTTGGATGAAATGAAGAGGATTGATCTATAGATTCTAATAAAGAATCAAATACTGGATAATAACACCACCCTATTGATTGATATCTGGAATAAAGACATCAAGTTCAAATGTGATGTGCTTAAACGGTGCAGCAGTAAACTAAGGAATATCAGCATGAAGCTACATGATATGATGTCCCATGAGGCTGAAGTTTTGGAAACATTAGAAGGAGATGCAGAGGGCAAGATAGAAAATTAGGATGAAGAGTTTGTCATCAAAGCTCCACATAGTAATTTCTAGCTAGTTGTTGAAGACCCTCTTAATCACCTGACAGAAGAAGTGGTGGATAAAGTAATGAGAATAAAGGTCAAGGTGGAAGATTATAATGAAACGGCTAGCAACAGGAGGAATAAGTTGGAATCTTTCCAGAGCAAATATCAGGTGCATAAACATGCCATCACCAAAGTGAGAACTCAGGATGGTGGAGAATTGGAGAAAATAGTGCAAGCATATGAGAATATCAGGACAGCTATGCAGGTCCATATTCAAAAGGATAATCATCATGATGATGAAGATAGTGAGAGTGATGAAAGTGATGATGATGACAAAGAACCTGATAAGGATGCATCATAAAGCAAATATATGCATCAAGTACTTATGAAAGTATAAGTTGCCTAGATGGTTGCCAGCTGGCAACCTGTGCCATGTGGAAAAGATTGACTTAGTCAATGAAATGTAAACCGTAGATTTAAATAGACAAATCTTGATCGTAGATCAATTATAACCGCTTCGTCACCTTATTCTATAAAAGGTGCAGGGATGCCTCATTTTAAACATTGGAAACTTAATTGAAATCTATTTGCTGAAATATTCAGGGCTTATTTCAAAGTTGTTGTATACATTTATGTTCCTGCATACTTAATGAATGAGAAGACTACAATCCATCGTAAATCCTAAGTAATCAGTATGTGAATTCTTGATATATGCTTTGATTTTCTACGTCCCTTGGAGTGCATGTCAGTTTGCATGTGTTGTCTTCATACCTTTCCTTTGAAGTTAGCATCGACTGTATCTAGCTGTGGAATGTCCTGGTGAACATATGGTTTGATTTTTTCTCTTCATGACTATATCTGATTGTATATGTGTCTCAATAGCTAAAGGTTCAACTTTAATTTTGAAGTATTTCTTTCAATTTCTTTCAATTTCAGAGCATTTCATCACAATTGCAAATAATTGATAATCTTAAGCAAATAATACAAATATGCAAACATCCCATAGATAACTGAACATATTCAACATATTTGAGGTTAAAGCATGTCAAAATGACAAATATCATGCAAAGATTTAAAGATAGATACAATATTTGAGGTATATCATGTGTAGAATAACTCTCTGTGTAGCATCATTACGGAAAACATTATCTTACTGATGAGATCTACGTAAGGCCCCAAAATGGAAACAACAACACACATCAACCTCTGAGTAACTTCAGAAGATTAAGACCTAATCAATGGAGACTTGAGATCATGAATTTTCTAAATTTATCGTATCTTTCAAGATGAATAAGGGTTAATGTGTACTTTTATTCTATGTTTGTTTATGACTAACATCATGATCAACAATATCTTAACATTAGGTGAACTAAGCCTCCTCATTACAAACAAAGAAATGATCTCTTAGGTTTTAGGGTTTTGAGTTAGTTTTATCAAGTGTTTTCCTTATTTCCCCTTAAAACCCTAAGTCTTGTGGTCATATGTTTACTTTATGTTATAATCCATCATTAATCGCCTAGCCTAGGTTACCAGTCATTTAAGTTGTAACCTTGAGTCTTATATGTCATGAAGTGACTGGCACCAAGGCCTAGTGTTTACCTTATGTTTCCCATTGAAGTCATGTTCTTATAAAGTTCTTAAGTCCTAAGTCTTTTTAGGGGTCTGAAAGTGCCACTTGGTAGGATATCGCAAGCCCGCAAACTCCTGAAGATGACGCCACATTTGCACCGCGCAGCTGCGAGATGAAGACAGGTGTAAAGCATGTTGTGGCCTATGGCCATAGTGTCGACAATTCCTATGGATGGAGAAGATTGTGCCAGGTGTTGAAAGATGAAGTGAAGAGGTGGGGGTCGTTAATAATCAAACGGTAGTGCAGTGTCCCAGGAGAATCTTGTCTACGGGAAAGATTCTATGCACGATTGCGAGATGAAGACACGTAGCTTGTTCTAGGAGAAAGGAAAAGGTCTTGGGTAATGAAGATCCATGTGGAAGGCTTAGTGCACTCCCACAGAGCCAAAAGGAGGTGGCCCACTTGCTACTCTGTAGCCGCAGAATGAGACCATGTAGCCATGTAGGACAAAAGGTGGAAAAGTCAGTAGAAAGAGCATCTGAGATGGAGCAATTTTATTAGTTGGTGATTGCTCACATAAGAGCATAGATTTTTCAAATCTGGTGGATCATTCTAGGCTATCAATCTTGCAAAATAAAGTTCACATCAATGGATGAAATTCAAATCTTCAGTGTGAACGTTGGAATGCACCCCTGTGCCATGAATTTGCAGTAATGGCTGAAGTGACACATAATTAAGATGGAATCCTTAATTTGTAAGCTTGATTAAAATTGAAAGTAAGGGTTTCTCATAGTATTTTCATAAGCACAAAAGAAGTTCCTACATGTAGCAAGCATTTGGGCAAGAAGAAATAGATATTTGAAGGTCTTTGCAATTGAAACCAGTAAGTTATTCTTGCTTGTTGTCTCTGTTTGAATTGAAATTGCCTCTATTGAATACATTTCTAGCATTGTTAAAAAGAGAAAAACCCTAGTTTAGATAACTACTATTTCAAAATGAGTCAAATGAGTCATGCTTCAACTTCCAAGAGGGGTTTAGATGAAGATTGAAAGGAAGCTAGGTGTGTGGAAATGATTCCTTCACTAATTTAATGAGGAGAAATCTATGCAAATTCAAAATAACCTTTGTAGTTATAGTGTTATTAACCCAACAATAGATATATTGTAGCAATACACATACACATAGAATGGAGCGAGAGAGAGAGAGAGAGAGAGAGAGAGAGAGAGAGAGAGAGAGAGAGAAGATATACGTGGCGAAAACCCTTACGAGTGAAAAACCCCACACTCCAAACCCTGCACAATGTATTATCAAAACAAAGAATGTTTACAACACACTTGTAATGCAAGTCTTTATAGGAGTCTTTAACACTTGTATCTAGTGATATCCCAACAACATAATAGTACCTGTCAATCACATTATGCATCTCCCATCTAAGCACCTATTTATAAAGAAGTTTACAAGGCAAAAATGGAACCTTCTTGAGATGGGCGTCCATCTTGGCCTCATGGCCCAAAACCCACGCCTAAGGACACTTGTCCTTCATCACAACATGGATTTACACTTTTCATATCACCCCATCCCAATGTGGGCACCTATTCCCAAGATAGGCTATGACAGATGCTCTAACACACCTTACAGCTATCATAGAATATGTCATAACTGACAACACTTACAACTGTAAGAGAATCTATCATACACTGTCTAAAAATAGCATATTCCTCTTACAACATGTCATAACCTCCCTTGGGCACCCAAAGATGCCTTCCTCAAAGATGCTCTTCAACACATGTCCTCACCTGTCATAGGATCTTCTATTTACGACTCTTACACATCATAGAATCTGCCATAGGAATATGTCATGACCGTTACATGTCATAATTATTTACACAATGCTCAAGATGCCAACACATGGCAGGAAACCTCTACCACAACATGGGAAACCTATATCCACATGGATTGGGTTGACCATCCTAGTCATGTTACAAGTGGAGTGACAACTCATCATGCCACTTCACACTAAATGACAAATTAGGATGTGCAACTTAATTACATCGTAGGGTAATTAAATAAATACATTACAAATAATAAATACAAGGAATTACCAATGTTGAGACACCTTAATTCCAACATTCTTCCACTTGTCGAACACCTTGTAAGAGCCAATAGATATACCAGGATTTAACTACTATAGGCCGAGAGGCTTGATGAAGGGGGTAAATCATAAAACACACAACAACAGAAATGGAACACATGAAAGAGAATATTTCTTGATTGAATTGGATGACATATTACATTACAAAAGATCAATTACAATTAGAGGAATCAATCCTCCATTGGCTGCAACACACTACCACTACACATCACTAGGCTCTAGAATCTTCTACCTTCTGTAACCCCAAATCAACTAGGGTTTCTATTTTCCTACCTATTCTTGACTCTACACTTTCCCTCCTTCACTCTACTACCACCCAGGGTTCCCAAAATGGTTATAAATAGCACTTTTTGGTGGCGTCCAGCTAAATATTAAAATTTGCAACTCCCTCCAAAAGTAGGTCAACTTTCAGGAAGCATAACTTTTGATCCGGGTGTCTGATTGATGAACCATTTTAAGAACAGGAAAGATCGCGATGTGAACTATCATGCCAGAAATATGTAAATAGACTTTTGTCAAATTTTTGGGATGTTATGGGATGTTTTAGTACCTCATATCTCGTTTCAAAAAATTTTAGGGGCTTTTCAGAAAACAAAAACTTTAATATCTTTCAGCTCACAAATGATCTTTGTCTAATTCCTTCACCAAAGGTCTTATATTTTAGTTATGAAGTTTTTTGTAAGTTTTTTATTCAATTTGTGCCCAAATGCAAACTTTCCTAAAATAGTAGGTAAACTTTTCAAAACTGGCAGTTTGTTATTTTTAGCAGTTTGAAAAAAATTGAAAGTCCTGCATCATTATTCAGGAGATTATGAAACCAAAAACACTAATTATGGAAAGAAATGAAAACAACTACAATGGTTTTGAATCAACTTCTTTTTGGGTGATGCAAGATTTCCCTTACACCACTAGATGCTCCTGCATCAGACACCTAGGGTAATTTGAGAAGTGACCCTATCACGTCTTAGGTGTTTGTTTGAGGAAAACCCAAATGGTCAACCTCCACCTTAGACAACCAAGAAGAATTTTTAACATGCCTTCCTTTCCATTTCACCAAATATTCTTCATATTGCCTATTCCGAGTACTTCTTCCCACACGGCTATCCAAGATCTCTTCTATCTCCTCCATTGAAGTAGATGCCAAAATACTCCACTGTGCTTCTATTGGTCCATCCTCTATTCCACCTTCATGATATTTGGATAAATTAGCAATGTTGAAAATAGGGGAAATATTGATCCCACTCGGCAACTCTACCTCATATGCATTTCCTGAATCATGCTGCTTTAGGATTCTGCATGGTCCAAATTTCTTCATTTTCAACTTATTATATGTTCCAATTGGGAACCTTTCTTTTCTCAAGTGAACCATGACTTCATCTCCTACCTGGAACTCCTTATATCTCCTCTTTTGATATGTCTTATCCTTGTACTGAATATTCATCTTATTAATGTGCTTCCTCACCTCTTCATGCAAATTCTTCAAATGTTCTGCAACGTCTTCAGCTTCGGCACTTGTCTTTTCTCCTTTGTCCAGCTTCCTTAACTCAAAAGCATTTCTTGGGCTATTTGTTGATAACTGAGAGGGGGGGGTGAATCAGTTATCCTAATTATTTCCCTTATTAAACTTTCCTTTTAATTGAAGCAGCATAAAATCAAACACAAAACATAAACCATGAAATAAGAAACACATGACACAGTATTTTTGACGTGGAAACCCTGTTAAGGGAGAAAACCACGGGGTGATTAACCCAAGAATTATTCTCTGTTAGAAGAATAGGAAATTACAAAAATGGCACTTGCCAATTAGGGCTCACTGCCCGAGCACACTGCTCACAAGAGGCTCACTGCCTACAAGAAGACACACTGTCTTACAAAGTGATTAGAATCACAGTCTTGAACTGATTGGAAGCATCTGCATATGCTGGAGTTCAGTTCCGGTTAGGTTCAGTATACTGATCTGCTGCACTTCATCTTTCCTCTGTTCTTTAGTCTGCTGTCCTTTCACATACCGGATCTTTCTTGTTACTTCTGCTCTACTCTGGACTTGTTCGCATATCCTCACATTCATTCACACCCTTTACCACTAAATCCATCCTCTATATATATCCGCACAAGTACTTTCATCATCTTTCTAGTCGGCATCCGGAACAGTCTAGTTTCTTACAAACTTAGTTCTGTCGGCTGAATCCTTGCTCACCAAGCAATGCGGATCAAGCATATACTTGTAGATATCATCAATTATGTCGGCCAAACATGATTCATGCCTCCGCAACCTTTATCATCATCTGTAACACATCCGGAAAGTAGTTTGATACTCAGTCAGTCAGTTCTTCCTCTGTTTTCACTGTCTCTCAGGAATCCGGTACTCAACTATTCATATCTTTTTCCTTGTCCATCTCCGGAGGCTAAATCCTTGGAATATACTACTCAAGATAGTCCTCTTGACTTCTCCAGATCCGCACTGTGCCAAGACACTTCCTCTGAGAGATCCGGACCAATCTGTCGGACCTTGCCACATGCTCTGTTCTTGTTCACCGGACCACAACAATCTTCAATCTGACTTCCGGTAGAGATATATCATGACTTGCGGATATGTGGAATGACCTTTGTTGCCATCAATGACAACAACCATGAATCCATATAGTGTCTCTTGCCAACAATCTCCCCCTTTGGCATTGATGGCAACACTTAGTGAAAAATGACTAAGTGTTTACACTATGCTCCCCCTTTGCTGATGCTCTGTCTTTATATACAATTTCCGGAACTCCCCCTGAGTTGGATTCCTCATTTTTCACTGCTCCTCACTCCCCCTTTGACATCAATGGCAAAGGGTAGGGTCCGCACACCAAAATTTTCAAAAATTTTCTATATATAGCCGCATATTTACATACTCACATATACTGCAGAATGTCTGCAAAGGATGTCTGCAGTTGAACCATTTCAGTAGCCCAACTAAGCTTCATTCTGTCCAGGATTGAAATGTGACCACTCAGCAAAAATGCAAAAGCTTCTGCCCGCCTGAGATCTGTCGGATCTTTTGTATGGGCGGTGGTCTGGGCATCACTGATGGCCTCATGCATCGTTTCCAACTTAGGGACTATAATCCTTCTAAGTTCTCCCATCCGGTTGGTAATGTTCTTCCTCTCCTTCTCAAGATTCTTTATTTCATTCAAGACTGCAATAGTCTGACATTCTTGATTTATTATAGAGGAAGAGAGAGGATCAAAACTTTGAGATAAGCTTTGAAGCTTGTCCTGTTCCTCTTTTATTTTCTTGTCAATTGCAGCTGTTGCCTTTGACCAAGATATACAAAATTTGTAGATGTCACCGCCATCCTTAAGAGCATTTTCTAAGCTCTTTATTCCAATGCTTACAATCTTCCTATCCTTAGAGATTAATTCTAATATTTCAGAAAATCTCTTATCCAAAAATTCCTTCCGGACCTTTTCTTCAGCTGATTTTTCTAGAGTATTAAAATGTGTGTCAATACTGCTGACTAAGGTTTTTAGATTACCGGAAGTGGAGGCTGTCGGATCTATTTGGATTGATGGCATGATCTTTACAAGTACTCCGGAGGCAGCCTCTATTAACTCACAGTCTTCCATATGAGACTTCAGGAGCTTTTCATTTGCCTTGGCATTTGCAAATGAGGCTATCTTCATTGTTTGTACCGGAGAGAGAGAGTCAAAATCAAATGGACCTTTTAGAAGCTCCGGTTCATCAATCTCTAGAGTTTCTTTGCTCAAAAATTGTTGAACAGTTTGTGCAGTGTCTCTTGCCGGAGACAGATGTTTCTTTTCTTCTGCAGTCTTAGAACTGTCAACCTCTTTGTCTGTCACCACTGCTTCCTTCTCCTGCAATTGCTCTTCTTCTTTGGATCCGGAGACTGTAGGGGAAACCGGAGGAGAGATGCTTGCTTGTTCATGGGTCACTTCTTCTGGAGCAGAGGGTCCCAAGTCCTCACTTGTCTGTTCAGGGCTCACTTCTTCCGGAACAGAAGATTCCAAGTCAGCAGCTGTTTCTGCACCTAAGTCCTCTACAACAGGAAGATTGAACCTTTTGAAGGCCTTCCGGAGGATCTCTTCTGTCTCTTGTGCCACTTTGTCAGTCTCACCAAGCATGAGCTGATTCATCCTGGCTTTACTTCTGAACTCATCTTTGCAGTCCTTGAAGATCATGTTCATTGTCTTGGGATCAATTTGAGGATATAGCTGAATAGCTATCTGCTCCCGGATCTCAAGATCTTTAGCATGAGCATTATTTTTCCTCACTTCCATTTCCTTTTCTAGGCTTTTAGGAATAAGAGATATTATTTCAATGAAAGCCTTATTATATATGTTGAGATATTTCACTGTGGCCTCCTGCAGAGTCTTTTGGTCTGCCTCACTGAAGTCATCATAGGATTCAGTCATTGGTTGAAGGTTTCCATCCACCGTGACCGACTTGATTATGCTCTCTAGTGACAGAGTGGGCTTTTCAACAGTTACCTCTGCCATTTCATCCTTGTCTTGGCCTGTGGAGGGCTTACCGGATCCTTTCTTCTTCTGTTTCTTTACTTCTCTTACTTCCTTATCTGATTCTGTTTCCTCTTCATCCTTTTGGCTTTCATAAGCCCTTGATGCTTTTGTCTTGGATCTTTTACCGGATGCCTGGACTTCCGGTTTTGAGCTTTTGGTTGTGGAAGGTGCAGATCTCTTTGATGATCTGGTCCGGGTGGGGGTTTCAACCGGAGCACTTTCTGTGCTTTTCTCTTCTTCCTCAGCCTTTCTCCTCTTTTCCCGGCTGGCATCAAGTGCCTCTTTTGAGATGCCTAGGCCTTGAGCAATGTGCTCTACTTCTTTTCTCACTTTTCTCTTAATCTCAGGTTCCCTGAGTTCTACATGTAATTTCACGCTCAGCTCCTCAAAGGTTCCAAACCTTTCTGCCTTAGGATCTTTGGGCTGACTTAGCATGTGTTGAACATGCAGCTCTACTATCTGTTCATCAACTTCATACCCCATGGGCATGATCCAGACAGTCCTTGGCTCCACTGCCTCCATTAGGCACTGATCAGTGTCAACCATAAAACATACTGAGTCCTTGTATTTCTCAATGAGAGACTGGGGAATTCTCTCTCTTGCTTGCATCATGCTCTGAAAGTTTTTGAAGTATCCCCATAGAGCTGTATTTCTCGCTTTTGCATCCCCAAGTCCATGCAAATAGTCTCTTATCTGGACTGCAACAGGTTTGTCATTCTGCCATATCCATCCACTTGTTCCGGGTAGCTCATTCATGAAGTAAAAGAATAGACATACAATGAGAGTACCATACTTAAAGGAGTTCTTCTTGTCTTTCTTGATTTTCTGTACATTTTCCATCAATTGGCTTAGTAGTAGTTCACAAAGATCATAATCTGCATTCTTTCTTAGCATTTCATATGCTGTGTATATTGCAGTTCCGGATACAGAATTCTCCCTGCTGGAGTGATAGATCTTGTATCCTATTATCATTGATGCATATTTGATATCCGGATCCGAAATATCTTCAATGGTCATTGCCCTCTTATCATATTTTGATCCGGTGGCCTCAGTTACAACGTTGTTCTTGACAGATTTGAGGATAGGTACCCCCCCGGAAGAGTATAGACCAGTTACTGCTCTAATTGCTTCTTTTGTGATCTTACAGGGTCTATCTAGCCAAAGGAAGTTGTCATGCATCCTGCTCAGTACATACCGGACCCATTCATCTTCTTCAAAGCTAGGGAAATGAATGAATTGCTCAAATTGTTTCTTCTGGATACCCTTATACTCTGGTTTGAGCTCAAAAGCATTGTCTATCAGTTGCTTGTGATAGAGGTCTCTTAATTTGAATTCCCCAAATTCCTCAATGTTTGCGTGTATGTAAACCCTAATATCTTCAGTATGTAAGACTCCGTGGGGAACACTAGAGAAGGCTCCTAGTGGATCTACCTCCAATGATTTGTAGGGATGTTTCTTGAATGAGGGGCGAGGTCTATCAGAGATCTTAACTATGTTTGGAGTAGCCATTCTTCAATGATTTGCAGTGAGGCAATGAAAAACAAAGAATACCTTAAGCGCCTTCGGTTTGCACGGAGTGGTTGGATTGATTTCTTTATGCAATAGCTTCGGCAGGAGATCCTTGGTGTGCTTGATGAACCTTGATGCAGAGCTCCACTATTCGCTTCTTAGAATGAGCAGATAACTTTTGAGAAATCCCTTATATTGCTCCGCAAACCCTAATATCTGTCTGCAATAAATGCTTCACCTGCATTATTCCGGTTTACCATGTCTGGACAGCTTGGAGTATCCCGGATTAGTCCTGATCACTGAATATCATCCGGATCTTTAAATCATGAATAAATCTAGGTAACATATTACAAGAACATCCCAAATACTCTGTCCAATCCGCAAGACAAGATCGTGCACTTCCGGATCTCTCCGGACCTTTTGTAATCCTTTATCATACCGGAGCACCTCCCTGAACAGGTCTAACTTAATCGAACACAGCTTCTTCATAACTCCATGCGGACCTCTGAAAACTTGACTGAAGCATCTCAGGAGTTATATCTACAAACCCTTTAATCCGCATCTTGTGCCACATCCGGCACAACTTGTTTGGCTGGGGGAACAGAATCTTCTTTGAGTCTCCCCCTGAGCCTGAGCTCACTTTTTAATTTCCGGAAGAAATATCAGCACCAGAATCTGGTGCGGATCCAACCTCTACATTCTCTGAGTTTTTCTTCACCCAAATCTTGCTCATCTGATTCCTAACTTCATCCGCATTCATCTTTTGTTTACCCTTGTCTTGATTCTGATTATACACCGGACCTCTTTTGTCCTGATTCTTGTTTCTGCAGACTTTAGCATTATGACCGGACCTATTGCAGATTTGGCAAATAACATTTCTTTGCATATTTAACTGATATCCCCTTGATCTGCATTGATTAGCCATATGACCTACTCTATTGCATGTAAAGCATCTACCTTTGAATGATTTGTTTACTTGCATAATTCTGCATTCATGGGATTTGTGTCCATACCTTTTGCAGTTGAAGCACTGTCCGGAGAAGGATGAATTAATCTGATTCATTCTCATTCTGCACTGATTAGCTTTGTGACCAAAATGGTTGCAGCTGTGGCAGTATCCATTGAAGGATGGATATTTTTGAGCATTTGGCTGTCTTACCGGAGGTCTTCTAGGCCTGCTCCTTGGATTTTCTGATCCAAGATTCTTCTGACCAGATCCGGAGCTTTCTCCTTTCTCATATCCCAAGCCATACTTGTCATCTGTCCTCTTTTGACTTCCAAGAAGAACTTCAAGTTGAGCAGAACTTATCTTGAATTTCTCTTTATATTCATTTGCTGTTTGAAGGTCTCTTTTGAGAGAGGCAATTTGATCCTCAAGTTTTCCTTCATTATCTTTGGAATCTTCAAGATCAGATTCAAGGTGTCTGATAATCCTGTCCATCTGGTGGCATTCTTCTGATTTTTCTTTAAGAGATTGTCTTAGATTGTCTTCAGCCTTTCTTTTTTCTTCAATCTCTTGAGTAAACTTTATAGTTCCTGATTCCATTTCATGTCTTAACATAATGACTTCTTTTGATAACTTTTCACATAACTTGGTTTGCTCAGTCAATTCCTCACTTGTATTGCTTTCTTCACTTTGTCTTGCCAACTGTTGAAGCAGCTCCTTTCTCTTTTTCATAGAGAGACTTAATTTGTCTTTTAATTCTCTCATGAATTCATCAGCCTGTTTGAGTCTTTCCTTTAATTCACTGACTTCAGAATTTGACTGTTCAAGATCCTCAAGGGCAGTCTTGAGTTGCTCCCTTAAACCATATGCATCCATTTGAAATCCCAGATCTTCCTCAAGCTGTTAGGCTCTATTGGGAGGAACTTGGCTCTGATACCAATTGTTGATAACTGAGAGGGGGGGGTGAATCAGTTATCCTAATTATTTCCCTTATTAAACTTTCCTTTTAATTGAAGCAGCATAAAATCAAACACAAAACATAAACCATGAAATAAGAAACACATGACACAGTATTTTTGACGTGGAAACCCTGTTAAGGGAGAAAACCACGGGGTGATTAACCCAAGAATTATTCTCTGTTAGAAGAATAGGAAATTACAAAAATGGCACTTGCCAATTAGGGCTCACTGCCCGAGCACACTGCTCACAAGAGGCTCACTGCCTACAAGAAGACACACTGTCTTACAAAGTGATTAGAATCACAGTCTTGAACTGATTGGAAGCATCTGCATATGCTGGAGTTCAGTTCCGGTTAGGTTCAGTATACTGATCTGCTGCACTTCATCTTTCCTCTGTTCTTTAGTCTGCTGTCCTTTCACATACCGGATCTTTCTTGTTACTTCTGCTCTACTCTGGACTTGTTCGCATATCCTCACATTCATTCACACCCTTTACCACTAAATCCATCCTCTATATATATCCGCACAAGTACTTTCATCATCTTTCTAGTCGGCATCCGGAACAGTCTAGTTTCTTACAAACTTAGTTCTGTCGGCTGAATCCTTGCTCACCAAGCAATGCGGATCAAGCATATACTTGTAGATATCATCAATTATGTCGGCCAAACATGATTCATGCCTCCGCAACCTTTATCATCATCTGTAACACATCCGGAAAGTAGTTTGATACTCAGTCAGTCAGTTCTTCCTCTGTTTTCACTGTCTCTCAGGAATCCGGTACTCAACTATTCATATCTTTTTCCTTGTCCATCTCCGGAGGCTAAATCCTTGGAATATACTACTCAAGATAGTCCTCTTGACTTCTCCAGATCCGCACTGTGCCAAGACACTTCCTCTGAGAGATCCGGACCAATCTGTCGGACCTTGCCACATGCTCTGTTCTTGTTCACCGGACCACAACAATCTTCAATCTGACTTCCGGTAGAGATATATCATGACTTGCGGATATGTGGAATGACCTTTGTTGCCATCAATGACAACAACCATGAATCCATATAGTGTCTCTTGCCAACACTATTGCCATATACAATCTAGAATGGTGATTTACTAGTACTCCTATTGACATAATTTTTGTAAACAAATTCTGCTTGTGGTAAAATCAAATCCCATCCCTTGGGTTGATCTCCTACTAAGCATTGTAGCAGGTTACCCAAACTCCTATTCACCACTTCTGTCTATCCATTAGTCTATGGATGGTGTGTAGAACTAAACTTCAAATCTATTTTCAACTTCTTCCACAATGTCCTCCATAAATAACTGACAAACTTGGTATCTCGATCTGAAACTATGCTCTTAGGTAGACCATGTAGTCTCACCACTTCCCTGAAAAATAACTTTGTAATAGGGAAATCATCATTAGTCTTCTTACAAGGAATAAAATGTGCCATCTTTGAGAATCTATCCACCACCACAAAAATAGAATCATGCCCTCTTTGTTTCCTTGGTAAACCAAGAACAAAATCCATACTAATATCATCCCATGGCTTCTTCGGTACAGGTAATGGCTGATATAGCCCTGTATTTTGACTTGTTCCTTTTGCCATCTGATACACTCTGCAACTCTGCACAAATTTCCTCACATCTTATTGCAACTATGGCCAATAATAATGCTCACCAACAATTGAAATGGTCTTATCTTGACCAAAGTGGCTAGCCAATCCCCCACTATGCTTCTCCTTAATCTGGTTCTCTCTCATGGAACTCCTCGGAATGCACAACTGGCTTCCTCTAAACAACATGCCATCTTGGATTATGAAATCCAACCATTTTGTCTTATCCAAAGTAACAAGTTCCAAACAAGCTTTCCAAGCCTCTACAAAATCTAGATCTTCTGGATACAAACTCTTGAGCTCATCAACCCAACAACCTCTATCTTCATTTCTATCAACAAATTTTGCCTTCTACTCAAGGCATCTGCAACTCTGTTGGACATCCCACTTCTGTGCTTCAAAACAAAAGTATAACTCTACAAAAACTCAACCCATTTTAAATGCCTTTGGTTCAACTTTCCTTGACTATTAAGATACTGGAAAGCCTAATGATCAATATATAAAACAAACTCTTTTGGCAACAAATAATGTCTCCATTTCTTCAAAGCCTAAACTATAGCATAAAATTTCTGATCATAAACATAATACTTTTTCTTGGCATCATTAAGCTTCTCACTTAAATAGGCAATGGGCTTACCTTCTTGACTAAAAATAACTCATATAGCACTACCACTAGCACCATAATCTACCTGAAATACCTTATTGAAATCTGGAAGTGCCAAAATAGGTTGCTCTGTGACTTTCTGCTTCAATGTATCAAAGCTTTTGTCTGCTCCTTTAGTCCATCTAAACTCTTTTCTATCCCCTCTCATTGTCTTAGTTAGGGGTGCACAAATGCTACTAAAATTTTTGATAAATTTTCTGTAAAAACTTGCCAAGCCATGAAAAGATCTTACCTATGTAGTACTCTTTGGTGTAGGCCATTCAAGGATATTTCTCACCTTCTCTGGGTCCATCTTAAGACCTTCCTCTAAGACAACAAATCCCAGGTATACCAACTTCTTCTTTGCAAAACTACATTTCTTCAAATTAATCAACAACTTCTCCTCCCTCAGCTTCTCTAGAACTCTTTTGATATGCATCAGATGCTCATCCCAAGTCTTACTAAAAATCAAGATATCATCCAAATAAACAATAACAAAACTTCCTAAAAATTCTTTTAGTACCTCGTTCATGAGCTGCATGAATGTGCTCGGTGCATTGGTTAGCCAAAATGGCATGACTAACTACTCATACAAACCTTACTTTGTCTTGAATGCTGTCTTCCATTCATATTCTTCTCTCATACAGATCTGGTGATACCCACTCTTTAGGTCAATCTTTGTGAAGTACTTGACTCCACTCAAACAATCCATGATGCCATCCATTCTTGGCAATGGAAATCTATACTTGATCGTGATCTTATTTATTGCTCAAGAATCTGTACACATCCTCCATTCTCCATATTTATTTGGTGCCAGTACTGCAGGTACCGCACATGGTCTTAGGCTCTCCCTTATCAGTTCCTTCCTCAACAACTCCTAAACTTGTCTATTTAGCTCTTCATTCTCTATAAGGGTCATTCTGTGGGCTACTTTATTCGACAAACTAGCTCCTGGTATCAAATCCATTTGATGACTTATCTTCCTTACTGGTGGTAAACCTTCTGGTACATTATCAAAGATAATATCTTTAAATTCTTCCAACATCTCTAAGACTTCGGCTGGTACATCTTCACATTTCTCTTGACTAATCGTAGGAATCAATGCATAGCAATGACGCTCATGCTTCATACCATTCAAGAATTTTCTACCATCTACCAAGTAAATTCTGGCAGTACTACATACCTTTTCTTCCACCTCCTTCAAGGGCTTCAACTTGTGATGAACTCCATCCTTTGTGAGGGAATATGTGTTTACATGACCATCATGGATAGTGCTCCTATCATACTACCACGGCCTCCCCAACAACATATGACATGTGATCATTAGTACGATATCACACAACACCTCATCATGGTAGTCTCCAATCTTGAACTTCACTAAACACTGATTATTGACCAAAGCTCTATGGTCCTCTTGCAACCATGCAATATGATATGGATGCAGATGCTTTCTTCTTGTCAACTTCAACTTGTCAACCATCTCCTCTGAAACAAGATTATCAGTACTTCCATTGTCAATAATAATATCACAACACTTACCTTCACATTTGTACCTTGTGCGGAATAAACTCCTCCTCTTATTTAGTTATTTCTCCTCATTCAACAAGGTTCTTCTAACAACTAGGGTTTCTCCCCTTTCAGCATCTTCAAAACTCTCAAACTGTGCATCTTCATCTACATGTGCAACTCATGCATTACCTTCAGGTCCTCTATTCATCCTTCCTTGATGTTGTGGACACTCATATGCTTGATGCCCTTCTTATCCACATTGGAAATAGGTTCCACTAAAACCTCCTCTTCCAGGTCCTTACCCAGGTCAGCCTCTTCGTCTTCATCTTTGCTCACCATTGTTCTAGTCACAAGGGTAGTAGGCATTATCTCCTCTTTGATTCCAACTGGTGCCAGCTTCTTCACTTTTCTTTTGATCTTCATTACGACCTCCATAGGGTCTTCCACCAGTCCTTCCACCTTGACCTCTTCCCCTTTGTTTGCTATCAAATCTTTTATTTAGCTTCTCTTCAACCTTTAAGGAAAATTGGTACGCATCTTCTATGGTGTTCATTCTGACCAGGCTTAGCTCCTCTTGAATACTTGGCCTCAACCCATTAATGTAATGGGCTACCTTCTCCTTGTTGGCCTTCGCATGGCCTGTCCTAATAGTAATCTTATAAAACTGTTTTGTATTCTCCTTAACAGACTTGTTACCTTGCTTCAGCCCTTGCAGCTTCTTCAGCAATTCCATCTCATAGTCCACAGGAACGAACTACTTCTTTAGTTTCTCCACCATCCGATCCCATCTAGTGATCTTTCCTTTTCCTCTTCTATTCCTCTCTAATTGGACCTCCTTCCACCAAATATTTGCATGTCCCTTCTATTGATAACTGAGAGGGGGGGTGAATCAGTTATCTTAATTATTTCAGCTTTTTGAACTTTCTTAATGATTAATGCAGCATCAATTCAAATAAGCAAACATAACCATGAAATGGAAATACACATGACACAATATTTTAACGTGGAAACCCTGTTAAGGGAGAAAACCACGGGGTGATTAACCCAAGATTGTACTCTCTGTTAGAAGAATAGAAATACAAAATGGCACTTGCCAATTAGGGCTCACTACCCGAGCACACTATTCACAAGAGGCTCACTGCCTACAAGAGACTCACTATCTACAAGTTGTAAGAAGAATAACAAGATCCTTGAACTAATGAGAAGCATCCACATATGCTGGATTTCAGTTCCGGTTAGGCTCAATAAACTGATCTGCTGCACTTCATCCTTCCTCTTCTTTTGTGCTGCTATCCTTTCACATACTGGACCTTCATTTATGCTTTCACACTATTCTTCTGCTTTTCTTCACACTTCACATTACACAACACACACCTTCTCATCGAAATCCATCTGATATATATATCCACACAAAGGATTTCATCCTCTTTCTAGTCGGCATCTGGAATAGTCAATATTTTCTAAACTCTAGTCTGTCGGCTGAATCCTTGCTTCCCAAGTGATGCGGATCAAAAAGAAACTTATAGAAGTCATCTAACAAGTTGACCAATCATGAAAGATACCTTAGGAACCTTTATCACCATCAACATCTCATCCAAAAAAACTTCTGATGCTCTGTCTGTCAGTTCTTCCTCTATCTGTTCTACCAAACTGGACCCTAATACTTGAATGATTATATCTCTTTGCTCTTTCATCACCAAAGGCTCAATTCCTAGAATCTATCAGTCAAGATACTCCTCTTGACTTCCCCAAGTCTACACTTTCCAAAGATACTTCCTCTGAGAGATCCAGACCTGACTGTCGAACCTTTCCACATACTCTGTTCTTGCTTACTGGACCACAACACTCTTCAATTTGACTTCCGGTATAGACACACCATGTCCTACAGATGTGTGGGATGAACTTTGTTGCCATCAATGACAACAATCATGAAGCTCCAATGTGTCTCTTGCCAACACCTTCAACTCTGTTTTTGCAAACTTGACCTGATCTGGGTCCTCCACATCTTCATACTTGAAATACTCCTACATGTCATTGATCCAATCACTAAGCTGTTCTAGATTCAAATCTCTAGAATATGTAGAAACTTCGATCCTGGGCTTCTTTCTAATCTTTGAAATGGCCCTCAACAACCTAACGTATGCAGGATCTCTTGCAGCTTCTTGTTCTTCCTCGGATAGCTCTTCTTCAGCTTCATCCTCACTTTCTTCTCTTGTTCTCGGATCAAACCCTCTTCGCAGCTCTTCTTGCAATGTATCAATCTACCTTTGTAGGGCTCTAAAACCCTCTTTCATCAAAGCATTCCTCCCAATACAATTTCTTTGTGGAGGCATCTTGATCTTCACAGCAAACCCACAACCTCAGGTCTTGGTGCAAACTGCGTCACGGTCAGCGATTTGTCTACACACTCAGGAACCCTTGCTCTGATACCACTTGATGAAGGGGGTATATCATAAAACACACAACAATAGAAATGGAACACATGAAATAGAATATTTATTTATTGAATTAGACAACTCATTACATTATAAAAGCTCAATCACAATGCAACTTAAATATCTCTTTGAAAAACAACTCTACTACTTAAGAAGCCTTAAATTCTGAAGTGATGGGAAAGAAATGAGCATACTTTGTTAATCTATCCACATATATACAGTCCTTACCTTGTACCTTGGGAAGTCATGTGATAAAGTCCATGGAAATGCTTTCCCATTTCTATTCAAGAATTGGAAGTGGTTGTAGGAGACCTATAGGAAAAATCTGCTCACCTTTGTTCCTTTGGCAAATCATGCACCCTGTGATAAGCTTGTGGAAATCCACTTTCACCCCTTTCCAAGAAAATCTCTCACAGATCTGTCTGTATGTTTTAAAGTAACCTTGACGACCAACCAAGGGAGTGTCATGGAAGCCCTTAAAAAATTTTCCTTTATTTTTGATTCAGGAACAAGGAAAAATTTGGTTCTTATAATAAATTGTTGGGATATGGTGTTGTACACCATTGCATATTTTGATATATTTTATAATGTTGTAATTAAATAATTATTTATTTGTGATGCACCTAGCTAGTGTGGTTAATCACACTAGGTAATTATTTGGGTCCACTTGTATAATTTGTATTGTAACATTGGGTTATCTATTTTGTGTGTGGGACACATAGAGTAATTAATTATTATTTGTATTATTTGATTTATTGGGAAAAGTTAGTACCAATAGTCAAATGTGGGGTCAGTGGTCTTGTGTTACCCATGGTTTTGGGGCACATGGTTTTCTCAATGTAATGTGTGAGCTTATATTATAAAAGAAAGCACAATGTTATTTTTTGAGGTTGGCTAGATAATTCATTATAGGTGAACAGAGGTTTTGTGAGAGGCTGTCATTGCATTGAGCTCTCTCCTATAAGTGCAGATTTGAAGAATGGCAGGTGATGTGTGGATTCATGCTTGTACTCATGGAGGTTGCATTAGAGGTGCTTGATGGTTCAGAGGTATTCATGGAGGCTCAGAGATTGTATTGGAATGTTTCATTGCTAAATAATACATGTGAGCATGGATGCTTTTGGAGGCTAGGTTTTTCCCTCATGAGGGTTTTCCTAGGGTATATGATGAAGGGGGTAAATCACAAAACACACAATAACAAATTATAAACATAGCCAATAGAACTTTCTTTTATTGAACTGGGCAACTCATTACATTACAGAAGCTCAATTACAATCAAAGGATGAATCCTCTACTGGCTGCAACACATTACAGTTTTCCCAACCTCAAGACTCTAGAATCTTCAGCTTTCTGTAACCCCAAATCAGCTAGGGTTTCTATTTCCCCCCTATTATGGACTCTACACTAGCCCCCCTTAACTCTACTACTGCCCAGGGTTCCCAAAATAGTCATAAATAACACTTTTTGGTGGCCTCCAGCTAAATTTCAAAATTTGCAACTCCCTCCAAAAGTAGGTCAACTTCCGGGAAGCATAACTTTTGATCCGGGTGTCCGATTGACGAACCGTTTTAAGCGCCGGAAAGCTCACGATGTGAACTATCATTGGAGAAATATGTAAATAGATTTCCATCAATGTTTTGAGACATTATGAGAAGTTTTAGTGCCTCATATCTCATTTCGTAAATTTTTAGGGGCTTTTCATAAAACAAAAACTTTAATATCTTTTAGCTCACAAATGATCTTTGCCTGATTCCTTCACCAAAGGTCTTATATTTCCGTTATGTAACTTTCTGGAAGTTTTTACTTCATTACGTGCCCAAATGCAAACTTTCTAAAAATAGCAGGTACACTTTCCTAAATAGGCAGGTCGCTATTTTTAGCAGTTTTGGGAAAACTGAAAGTCCTACATTATTATTCTAGATATTATGGAACCAAAAACACTAATTATGGGAAGAAATGAGAACAACTACAATGGTTTTGAATTAACTTCTTTTTGGGTGATGCAAGATTGCCCTTATGCCTCTGGATGCTCCTGCATCAGACACCCAGGGGAATTTGAGAAGTGACCCTGTCACGTCTCATGTGTTTGTGTGAGGAAAACCCAAACGGTCAACCTCTACCTTAGATAATCAAGAAGAATCTTCAACAGGCCTTCCTTTCCATTTCACTAGATATTCTTCATATTGTCTGTTTCGAGTGCTCCTTCCCACACGGCTATCCAAGATCTCTTCTATCTCCTCTATTGAAGTAGATGCCAGAATACTCCACTGTACTTCTGTTGGTCCATCCTCTGTTCCACCTTCATGATATTCTGATAAATCAGCAATGTTGAAAACAGGGGAAATATTGATCCCACTCGGCAACTCTACCTCATATGCATTTCCTGAATCATGCTTCTTCATGATTCTGCATGGTCCAAATTTCTTCATTTTCAACTTATTGTATGTTCCAATTGGGAACCTTTCTTTTCTCAGGTGAACCATGACTTCATCTCCTACCTGGAATTCCTTATATCTCCTCTTCTGATCTGCCTTAGCCTTGTACTAAATATTCATTTTATTAATGTGCTTTCTCACCTCTTCACGCAAATTCTTCAGATGTTCTGCAAAGTCTTCAGCTTCAGCACTTGTCTTTCCTCCATTGTCCAGCTTCCTTAACTCATAAGCATTTCTTGGGCTATTGCCATATACAATCTGAAATGGTGATTTACCAATACTCCTATTGACAGAATTGTTGTAAGCAAATTCTACCTATGGTAAAATCAAATCCCATCCCTTGGGCTTATCTCCTACCAAGCATCATAGTAGGTTACCCAAACTCCTATTCACCACTTCAGTTTGTCCATCAGTCTGTGGATGGTGTGCAGAATTAAACTTCAAGTCTGTCTTCAACTTCTTCCATAATGTCCTCCAGAAATAACCAACAAACTTGGTATCTCGATCTGAAACTATGCTTTTTGGTAGACCATGTAGTCTCACCACTTCCCTGAAAAATAACTCTGCAATATGAACATCATCATTAGTCTTCTTACAAGGAGTAAAATGTGCCATTTTTGAGAATCTATCCACCACCACAAAAATAGAATCATGTCCTCTCTGTGTCCTTGGTAAACCAAGAACAAAATCCATGCTAATATCATCCCATGGCTTCTCCGGTATAGGTAATGGTTGATACAACCCTGTATTCTGACTTGTTCCTTTTGCCATCTGACACACTCTGCAACTCTGCACAAATTTCCTCACATCCTGTTGCAACTGTGGCCAATAATAATTTTCACCAATAATAGCAATGGTCTTATCTCGACCAAAGTGTCCAGCCAATCCCCCACTATGCTTCTCCTTAATTAGGTTCTCTCTCATGGAACTCCTTGGAATGCACAACTGGCTTCCTCTAAACAACATGCCATCTTGGATAATGAAATCCAACCATTTTGTCCTATCTAAAGTAACAAGTTCCAAACAAGCTTTCCAGGCCTCTGCAAAATCTGGATCTTCAGGATACAAACTTTTGAGCTCATTGAACCCAACAACCTCTATCTTCATTTCTGTCAACAAATTTTGCCTTTTGCTCAAGGCATCTGCAACTCTGTTGGACTTCTCACTCCTGTGCTTCAAAACAAAAGTATAGCTCTGCAAAAACTCAACCCATTTTAAGTGCCTTTGATTTAACTTTCCTTGATTATTAAGATACTGCAAAGCCTGATGATCAGTATATAAAACAAACTCCTTTGGCAACAAATAATGTCTCCATTTCTTCAAAGCTTGAACTATTGCATAAAACTCCTAATCATAAACAAAATATTTTTTCTTGGCATCATTAAGCTTCTCACTAAAATAGGCAATGGGCTTACCTTCTTGGCTCAAAACAGCTCCTATACCACTACCACTAGCATCGCAATCTACCTGAAATACCTTATTAAAATCTGGAAGTGCCAAAACAGGTTGTTCTACCACTTTCTGTTTCAATGTATCAAAGCTCTTGTCTACTCCTTTAGTCCATCTAAACTCTTTTCTATCCCCTCTCATTGTCTCAGTTAGGGGTGCACAAATGCTATTGAAACTCCTGATAAACTTTCTATAAAAACTTGCCAAACCATGAAAAGATCTTACCTCTGTGACACTCCTTGGCATAGGCCATTCAATGATAGCCCGTACTTTTTCTAGGTCCATCTTAAGACCTTCTTCTAAGACAACAAATCCCAGGTACACCAACTCCTTCTTTGCAAAACTACATTTCTTTAGATTAATCAACAACTTCTCCTCCCTCAGCTTCTCTAGAACTCTTCTGATATGCATCAAATGCTCATCCCAAGTCTTACTGAAAATCAAAATATCATCCAAATAAACAATAACAAAACTTCCCAAAATTTCCTTCAGTACCTCATTCATGAGCCGCATGAATGTGCTCGGTGCATTGGTTAGCCCAAATGGCATGACTAACCACTCATACAAACCTTCCTTTGTCTTGAAGGCTGTCTTCCATTCATCTCCTTCTCTGATACGGATCTGGTGATATCCACTCTTTAGGTCAATTTTCGTGAAGTACTTGGCTCCACTCAAACAATCCATGATGTCATCCATTCTTGGCAATGGAAATCTATACTTGATTGTTATCTTATTGATGGCTCGAGAGTTTGTACACATCCTCCATTCTCCATCCTTCTTTGGTGCTAGTACTACAAGTACCGCACATGGGCTTAGGCTCTCCCTTATCAGTCCCTTCCTCAACAACTCCTGAACTTGTATGTTCAACTCTTCATTCTTTGTAGGGGTCATTCTATGGGCTACCTTGTTTGGCAAACTGGCTCCTGGTATCAAATCCATTTGATGACTTATCTTCCTTATTGGTGGTAAACCTTCTGGTACATTATCAGAGATAATGTCCTGGAACTCTTCCAACATATCTGAAACTTTTGTTGGTACATCTTCACAGTTCTCTTGACTAATCTTAGGAATCAATGCAAAGCAATGATGCTCATGCTTCATACCCTCCAAAAATTTCCTACCATCTACCAAGCAAATTCTGGCAGTACTACATACCTTTTCTTCCACCTCCTTCAAGGGCTTCAATTTATGATGAACTCCATCTTTTGTTAGGGAATATGTGTTTGCACGGCCATCATGGACAGCGCTCCTATCATACTGCCACGACCTTCCCAACAGCATATGACATGCATCCATTGGTATAATATCACACAGTACCTCATCATGGTAGTCCCCAATCTTGAACTTCACTAAACACTGCTCATTGACCAAAGCTCTATGGTCTTTCTGCAACCATGCAATTCAATATGGATGTAGATGCTTTCTTCTTGTCAACTTCAACTTGTCAATTATCTCTTCTGAAACCAGATTATCAGTGCTTCCACTATCAATAATAATATCACAACACTTACCTTCACATTTGCACCTTGTATGGAATAAACTCTTCCTCTGATTTGGTTCTTTCTCCTCATTCAACAAGGTTCTTCTGACAACTAAGGTTTCTCCCCTTTCAGCATCTTCAGAATGCTCAGACTGTGCATCTTCATCTACATGTGCAACTCGTGCATTACCTTCAGGTCTCCTATTCGTCCTTCCTTGATGTTGCGGACACTCATATGCTCAATGCCCTTCTTCTCCACATTGGAAACAGGTTCCTCTGAAACCTCCTTTTCCAGGTCCTTGCCCAGGTCTACCTCTTCCTCTTCCTCTTTGCTCACCATTGTTCTGGTCACGAGGACGGTAGGTGTTATCTCCTCTGATTTTGACTAGTGCCAGCTTCTTCACTTTTCTTTGCATCTTCATTTCGGCCCCCATAGGGTCTTCCACCAGTCCTTCCGCCTTGTCCTCTTCCCCTTTGCTTGTTATCAAATATTTTATTCAGCTTCTCTTCCACCTTCAAGGAAAACTGGTATGCATCTTCTATGGTGGTCATTCTGACTAGGCTCAGCTCCTCCTGAATACTCGGCCTCAACCCATTAATGTAGCAGGCTACCTTTTCCTTGTTGGGCTCTGCATGGCTTGTCCTGATAGTAATCTTATAAAACTCTTTTGTATACTCCTTAACAGAATTGTTACCTTGCTTTAGTCCTTGTAGCTTCTTCAACAACTCCACTCATAGTCCACAGGAATGAACTGCTTCTTCAGTTTCTCCACCATCCGATCCCATCTGGTGATCTTTCATTTTCCTCTTCTGTTCCTCTCTAATTGGACCTCCTTCCACCAACTAGTGGCATGGCCCTTCAACTTTGTTTTTGCAAACTTGACCCGATCTGGGTCCTCCACATCTTCATACTCGAAATACTCCTCCATGTCATTAATCCAATCAATGAGCTGTTCCAGATTCAAATCTCTAGAATATGTAGAAACTTCAATTCTGGGCCTCTTTCCAATCTTCGAAATGGCCCTTAACAACCTAACCTCTGCAGGATCTCCTGCAGCTTCTTGTTCTTCCTCAGATAGCTCCTCTTCGGCTTCATCTTCACTTTCTTCTCTTGTTCTTGGATCAAACCCTCTTCGCAGCTCCTCTTGCAATGCATCGATTTGCCTTTGTAGGGCTCTAAAACCCTCTTCTGTCAAAGCATTCCTGCCAACATGATTTCTTCGTGGAGGCATCTTGGTCTCTGCAGCAAACCCACAACCTTAGGTCCTGGTGCAAACTGCCTCACGGTCGGCGATCTGTCTACACACTCAGGAACCCTTGCTCTGATACCACTTGATGAAGGGGGTAAATCACAAAACACACAATAACAAATATTAAACATAGCCAATAGAACTTTCTTTTATTGAACTGGGTAACTCATTACATTACAGAAGCTCAATTACAATTAGAGGATGAATCCTCTACTGGCTGCAACACATTACAGCTTTCCCAACCTCAAGACTCTAGAATCTTCAGCCTTCTGTAACCCCAAATCAGCTAGGGTTTCTATTTTCCCCCCTATTATGGACTCTACACTGGCCCCCCTTATCTCTACTACTGCCCAGGGTTCCCAAAATAGTCATAAATATCACTTTTTGGTGGCCTCCAGCTAAATTTTGAAATTTGCAACTCCCTCCAAAAATAGGTCAACTTCCGGGAAGCATAACTTTTGATCCGGGTGTCCGATTGACGAACCGTTTTAAGTGCCAGAAAGCTCGTGATGTGAACTATCATGCTGGAAATTCATAAATGGATTTCCATCAACTTTTTGAGATGTTATGAGAAGTTTTAGTGCCTCATATCTCGTTCCGTAAATTTTTAGGGGCTTTTTAGAAAACAAAAACTTTAATATCTTTCAGCTCACAAATGATCTTTGCCTGATTCCTTCACCAAAGGTCTTATATTTCCATTATGTAACTTTCTAGAAGTTTTTGGTTCATTACATGCCCAAATGCAAACTTTCTAAAAATAGCAGGTACACTTTCCTAAATAGGTAGGTCGCTATTTTTAGCAGTTTTGGGAAAACTAAAAGTCCTACATTATTATTCTAGATATTATGGAACCAAAAACACTAATTATGGGAAGAAATGAGAACAACTACAATGGTTTTGAATTAACTTCTTTTTGGGTGATGCAAGATTGCCCTTATGCCTCTGGATGCTCCTGCATCAGTATATCTTGTCTTCTCTTTTTGTTTGTTCATTTGATCTTTACATTATGGTTGTTTCTGCATCTTGTTTCTCCTATTGGGTTATGTGGAATTGGTTTGATCTGACCTACAAATTCCTAACAATTGGTATTAGAGCCATGTTTATGGTTGAGGGAGGTGTGAGCTCCCTAGATGTGTATAAACCTTGTGTGTGTAGATCAGGTGCAAAATGGAAGCCATGGAAATACATGTAAGGATTGAAGGCATTACAAGGTTTTGTGTAGGTTGTATTGCAGATTGGGGGTTCTAGGTATTGGAGATTTGTTGTGCATGTTGTAGATCTGGTGATTGAAAAATCATGGCTGAAGAGGGTTTTGAGGAGGAATTTTCATAGATGACCTCTTGGGACAAAACAAACCTCACGATTGAGTCCAGGAGGCCTGAGAGGAGAAGATTCATATAAAATTTTTCATAGTTTGGCCACTGGAGAGAAAAGCAAAAAATTGCCCCTCCCAGGTACGCCATATGGATTTTCTATCTGCAGAGGCAATTTTTTTTAGAAAAATAAAAAATGAGATCTTGCACTATTGTTTCTCTATAGTTTGAGAAAAATAAATTAAATATTTTTTTTCTTAAACTATAGTCAAAATAAAAAATTGCAAGATATTGAAATCTTTTTTTAAAATGATTTGAAAAGCCAAAAAAATAATTATGGGGGGCAGGTGGTACACAGACCGTCATACCCCCTGACGTAGAGGGTACCGGTGGGTACCACCAGCCTTGCGTCAGTCAGCCTAGCTGGCCCCACCTCTTTCTCCTCTGTCAACTGCCAAGGGAAGCCCTGTCACCGATGGGAGTTTAGCCCATATGGGTATTCAAACAAAAATTTTATTAAAAATTTTGGCGGTTAGTTTTTTAATGGCAGCGGGAGAAATTTATGACAACACCTTTTTAATATTTAATTTCGGACTTTGCTAAATATTTTAAACCTCTTTTGAAGTTTGAAGTCAGGGGAAAATAGCCGATGATGGCATGGTTCGGTGGTTAAGTCGCTCAGGATGTAGTGGCGGCCACCAGAGTTCAAACCCCCGCTGGGCCAACGAGCTCGCAAGGCTTTACGCCTTCGCTGGGCCAATGAGCTCACGGGTTTGAAGTGTTCTTCCTAGGGGATGAGGTCCCCCAGTTGTGGCCTCACCGGTTCATTGCTCTGGGCAAAAGCATTCGCGTGGAGCCGGAGGGCATGTCGCACCAGTGTCGCCGGTCACATTAAAAAGTTTACCAGGCGCATTTTAAAAAAAAAAAAGTCAGGGGAAAATTAAAACAACTTTTTTTATTAAACTTTGTTCTTTAACAATGGGTGGTGGAAAATAATAGCAGGCAATGAAATTTTTTTAATGGCAGCAATTTAAAAAATTTAAATTTGGACTATAGTATATTAAACCTTCGTGAAATATTTGGGGTCCATGAAGACATTAAAGCAAATTGGAAAATGTTTTAAATTCCACATGTCAAAATAATGATGCTAGTTCAAACATAGTCAGCAGCCACCTAAGCGCCCAGTCATTCGCCCAGTCAGCATGATGACATCAGTGTTGTATGGACAGGGTCCCACCAGGGGTCCAGTTTTAGCCCTAGGAGTGTCTTTTCTTCCGAAGGACATACCTTTCACATACGGTATTAGTTTTTTGACTTCTTATAGGAGTCAGAAAGATATCTCAGAGCACTACATAGTGGTATGGGTGTCATGACCAGATTTTTCTGTTTGTGTCAGAATTTGGTGCCTGAAGCCCACATTGCTCTGGTACATATTTATGCTCATAACTTTTGCATACGGAGTCAAATTTTTTATTTCGGATAGGTGTTGGAGAGATCTTGCAGTGTACTATAGTTTGGATTGTGTAAATTTTTAGTTTGGTATGTAGAGAGAGTTTGGTACTTGTTTGATCACTTGTAGGAGCCTGAGATTAAGAGTGCATCTTATGAGTGCATTCAGATAAATTTTTTGGCACAAACGTGAGGGAGTGCGTGTTGCTATGAGACCATCAGCATGGTATAGCAACTTTTTAGTTTTGGTACTTCCTAATACATGTTTATAGGTGTTTTTAGAGTTTAGACTTTGATGGAGACAGGTACAGGTTGTCTTCTAGTTTGAGGATATGGTTGATATTCATGTGAGACTTGGAGTCTCGTTTCAGTGGGAGTTGAGTACAGGTATAGTGATGATGATGATTATGGTGTCATGGATATGTAGGTACACTTTTGTATTGGCACGACATGATCATGTATGCAATTGACAGGTATGGGCTATGATGTTCAATTTATGATTATAGGTGGTGTTGTGGTGTTGTTTTAGGGGATTGTTCTTATCTCCTAGATGCTTGATTAGTTCCTTGACTATGGTTACTCGTTTGTGGACTTATTGAAAAGTCTAATCTAGATTTGATTTGGTGTTTGAGTCTTGGAGTCTACAGGTTGTCTTCTTGGATATCTCAATTTGTAGTTTACCAGTGTGATGATGAGTTTGCATGTTATATTTATTTTGGATCTACAAGTTATGTAGTTTTGTAGGTTGATCACCTATTTAGTTACAGTGGGATAACTCAGATGTGGATTGTCTATATTCACTAGATTGATTTAGTGTTTATACAGACTTTGTTAGTTGGCCTTCTCTGTGGTCATTTGTGCATTGGTATGTTGCTTTAGGATAAGAGGATGGATGATTAGAGTGCCTGGATAGTCAGTTGTTGGGACTTGTAGCATGTTTATCATGATGTCATGGAGAGCTTGGATACATGGCTCTATGTTAGCTTTTGACAGTGATGGTTTTATCTTCTTGTTTAGAGTTTTTTGGTTCACTAGACCTTTTGGCAGCTATTGATGTTACAGTAGGATTCCTTCATTGGGTTGGGGCCATGGAAAATCTTCATTTAGGAGATGGTTATTTTGTTGTCATGGATAGCTCGGTATCACAGTTTAGTGGGAGCTTTGGCAGCATGTTGGATTCATCATATGTGATGGATGATCTTCTACAGTGGATGTTGGAGTCATGGAGGAGCTCTCAATTGTGAGAGTTCTTTGACATTTTCAGTTCATTTGTTAGGAGATGGTTATCTTCATATGATTGGAGATGTTGACATCTTGGTTTACCATGGAGGACTTATGTGAGTCTTTGGTTGAGGGACATCAGTTTATGATTTGTTAGTATGACATGTTTATCCTTGATTTAAAGATGTTGATATTGTGTCTTGATTCTTGATATCGGTTTAGAGTGTTGACATGATACAAGTTCTCTTGAGACAGGATGTATGTGTCATTATATGCTTTGTTGCATGTGATCCCCTTGGAGGAGATGGTTAGATCATGATGTCATGATGGGCTTCTTGATTATACAGTTGTACAGTAGGAGCATAGATAGTGGTCTTGTTTGTTTTCTTGGCATTGATTAGTTTCATCATTTACTTGATTACTTCATGATGGTGCTATGTTGAATTTGGAGTTTGGTAGGTATTGGTTAGTTACAGGTGCTCATGGATACTCAAAGACTTAGGTGAGGCTGGAGTTCTCTTGTGATTAGAGGCACTTGTTGAGATAGTTACTCTTTGGAGGTTTTAGAAGATAGACCAAGGAGCCTTACACCTGAATATGGACATGAGTTCATTGTAGGCTTAGAGGAGACTATTCTTGGAGAGAGTCATTGTGGTATGGTGTATCATGGAGGAGCATTCCCATTCGCCACTCTTGGTCTACTCGGTAACTTATCATCTATGAGGTATTGCCCATCCTTTTAGATGTATTTTGCTTTATGTTTCATCTTCTCATAGATATGGATCTTGAGCTATAGTTATTGGTTCTGGAGGGTTCATTTGAGGGATGTTAGCATGTCGTATTCGTATGGTTTGATTTATGATGTTCATTATGAGGAGTTTAGGAGATGTGATTGGGCTTATTCCTAGTTATGGAATGGTTATGAGTTTGGTCTACCTTGATTAGAGAGGCTTACATCCATGTTTGTGTAAAGAAAGCACAGGTGCGGAAGACAGCTTCCCTAATGTTAATTCCAAGGGGACAGTGCAGACAGGTCACTTTTCAAACTAAATAACTAAGATAAATGCACGAGAGAAAACCAAATAGACAATATTCATAACACAGACACACAGTATTACATGGGAAAACCCTTACGGGTAAAAAACCCACCACCACAGAATAACCCTCTTTATTTCAGTAAACGGAGATTACAAATAAAGATATCTGCTCAACTGTTCTGCTGTTCAATTCTTTCCTATGTACTAGATTGTTTATTTCAACTACACATTCTACAAGAAATGAACTGTACAAAAGAATTTCATCATCCACCCACTGATGCCAAAAGATCAGTTTTAACTTCAGTCTGCAAGAGCATCGGTTACCCAACTATTGCCCTAACTGAATGTATCAGCTTCTTCCAGCATCGTGACATGTGTAATAGTTGTAACTGTTCATATTCTCATAAGAACAATAGTCCCACATGCATCAGGTTGCAAAAGCTATTCCAGTTTATAACCACCATCAAACCAAAGTCTATCGTCAGCAATTTTGTTGCCGACGATACCAAGCCTTCATGTCCATCAAAATAACAAACCCCATCAGCCATCAGACTTCATCTCCCACCGATAAACAGAGTCTCCCCGACCACCAAGCTTAACCTCCATCGGAATGACTTTCATCATTAGCGAACAACCCAACGCTTACTCTAACAGGCCCTTGTCACACCGAAGCCTACACACAACCTTCGTCAAAGTGACACTTGCCATCGGCCCAATCGATATGCCTTGTTCCGATGAACAATCTCTGGCTGACAGTTCCACTTTCATCGGTATGACATTCAGCATCAGACAAGATCTCAAGAGTCTCACTGAACCCCAGACTCATGCTGATAGGCATAAGTCATCAGAGTGACTACTCCTATCAGAGTAACTCCACATAGCTCAGCTGATAGGTCTTGTCTTGCTGATGCCAGCTTAGAACTATCATCGGAGTGACACTCGCCATTGGCCAGACCTTCGATGCTCATACCGACAGACACTTGTCTTACCGATGCCAACTCAATTCCTTCATCTGAGTGACCATTGTCCATCGGCCCAAAGACATAAAGCTTCGCCGATTGTCACTATGGAATAAGTCATCGGTGGTCTTCAACAAAGTCCTGTCGATAGCACTCTGTCACAGTGATGAATGAAGTTGAACTTTGAACCTTTTAAACACATGAAAAGTTCAACAAAGAACAACAATGAATCAGAGGTTCAAGCAGTAAAAATTGAGACACTAGTTCTCTTCAATCTCCCACTTGTCGAAGAGATTACTGCTACCTCTTAGTCCTCTTTCTTTTATTGACAACTATGGGCCCGTAGACCCATTTCATCTGAACACCATTTGAACTTGGCCGTGTTCACTGGTTTAGTTAAGGCATCCGCAACATTTTCCAAAGTGTCAACTTTTTCCAGCTTCACCTTCCTGTCTTCCACCATATCACAAACAAAGTGATATTAGACATCAATATGTTTTGTCCTAGCATGAAATGTAGGATTCTTTGCCAAACATATGGCACTTTGACTGTCATAGTGAATTTGTATTTGCCCTGCATTAAAACCAACATCAGAACACAACCTCTTCAACCAAACGGCTTCTTGGCATGCACGAGTAGCTGCCATGTACTCTGCCTCCATTGTGGACAAAGTGACTATAGCTTGTCACTTTCTCATCCAACTAATAGCACCACCATGTAATGTGAACACGTATCCACTAGTGGATCTCCTATTGTCAATGTCCCCTGCCCAATCAGAATCAACATATCCCTGAATGCTGATAGATCTCTTAGACCCTTTTGAGTTTCTATGATAGCAAATAGCATAGTTAGAAGTTCCCTTCAAATACCTCATAACTCTTTTCACAGCATCCCAATGTGATCTGCCTGGATTCACCATAAACCGGCTCAAAACTCCCACTGCTTGGGCAATGTCTAGTCTGGTACAGACCATTGCATACATTAAACTACCAACAGAACTTGCATAAGGTACCCTTTTCATGTCATCAATTTCATTTGAAGATTCTGGACAATCTTCAACAGATAATTTCATTCCCTGCAAAACTGGAACAACTAACTGTTTAGAATCAGACATATGAAACTTATCAAGAACATTGGTAATATACTTCCTCTGGCTGAGCCAAATTTTTCTCTTAGATCTGTCCCTTTTGATCTCCATTCCCAGAATGTACTTTGCTGCCCCCAGATTTTTCATTTCAAATTTCAAGGACAACTGAGATTTTAATTCTGAGATCATCCCCTTACCATTGCCAATGAACAACATGTCATCCACATACAGTGCAATTATAAGAATCTGATCACCTTCAGTTTTATAATAGACACAATGATCAGATTTAGATCTCACATACCCCAAGGATAAAACATACGTATCAAACTTTTGATACCACATTCTAGGAGACTGTTTCAAACCATAAAGAGACTTCTTAAGTTTACATACCAGATGTTCTTTACCTTTTTCCACAAAATGCTCTAGCTAGGACATATAAATTTCTTCTTCAAGGTCTCCATGAAGAAACGCTATTGTCACATCCATCTGCTCAATTTCAAAATCATATGCTGCTGCAAGTGACAACAGAAATCTAATAGATGTCAGCTTAGCTACAGGAGAAAAGATTTCTCCATAATCAATACCTTCCTTTTGGGAATACCCCTTAGCAACCAGTCTTGCCTTGTACTTATCAACACTACCATTTGGACCATATTTCTTCTTAAATACCCACTTACAGCCTACAGGTTTTCTTCCTTCAGGCAAGGGCACCAGATCCCAGGTTCCATTCTTCTCCAATGATGTCATTTCACTATCCATGTCTTCCAACCAAGAATCTGAATCAGGTAAACTAATAGCTTCTTTCACAGTCCTAGGTTCATCAGTATCAGTAAGTAAAGCATAGGCACAAGTTGAATCAAGTACTGAAAATCCATACCTATCTGGTTGTCTTCTTTCACGTGGAGATCTCCTCAAAGGTTGAGGTGCAGGGTCAAGTTCTTGCTCTAGTTCAGAATCTTCGGAGCTACTTGAACTCTCATCTGAACCATCTACACTTGGTGTTTGTTGTTCCTCTTTTACAGGGGTCAGAGGAATATTCACAACACTCTTTTCTTTCTTTTCTTCTGTCTTTTCTGGCTGAGGATCAATAACCAATGATTTCAGCTCTTTGAAAATTACATTCCTGTTGTAGATTACCTTTTCAGTTTCAGGATTCCAAAGCTTGTACCCTTTAATACTGACTCCATAGCCAACAAAGATACATTTAACTACCTTGTTATCCAACTTAGATCTCTTAACTTCAGGAATATGAGCATATGCCTCACAGCCAAAGACTTGAATATGTCTTAGAGAGGGCTTCTTGCCAGACCATGCTTCCATAGGTGTCTTATCAACCAATGTTGACGTATGAGAACAATTCAGCAAGTAACAAGCTGTAGCAACTACCTCAGCCCAGAACCTCTGTTCAAGACTAGCATAACTCAACATACTTCTTGCTTTCTCCATCAACGATTGTTTTAACCTTTCAGCAACTCCATTCTATTGTGGAGTATAAGGTGTAGTTTTATGCCTTTTAATTCCATGGTCTACACAATACTTATCAAAATCTGCATTGCAATATTCATCACCGTTATCTGTTCTCAAGCATTTTAGTTTTCTACCAGTCTGATTTTCCACAAGAGTTTTAAATTCTTTAAATCGACTGAACACTTCTGATTTATTTTTCAAAAAATATACAAATGCCCTTCTCGAATAATCATCAATAAATGATACGTAGTATCTTGACTTAGATAAAGAAGGAACATCAACTGGACCAAAACCATCAGAATGCACATAGTCTAGAACACCAAAAGATTTATGAGAACTAGAGTAAAATGAAACACGGTTTTGCTTTCCATATATACAATGTGTTGGGACTGAAATTCCCAAGCTATTTTTTGCAAAATATTTCAAGTTTTTTGTATGCAAAATCAATTTTAACACCCAGACAATTGACCGTTCTAATGGGGAACTCGCTCCCTATGTAATTGTAGTGCAAGGTCCTCCACAGGTTGGGAAGTTCCTAGTGATAAAATCCCTTGTAAAGCATTACACCAAGCAGAATCTTTCAGATGTTCGTGGTCCAATCACTGTTGACTCAGATGGAAGTTATGGTTTTAAAATGGAAACATTTGAGTTTTTGAATGTTCTTCAAGTTCACGGATTTCCCAAGGTTATGGGAGTTCTTACACATTTAGACAAGTTTAATGATGTAAAGAAGCTGAGGAAGACAAAGTAGCATCTCAAACATCATTTTTGGATAGAGATATATGATGGTGCAAAGCTATTCTATCTCTCTAAACAAATTCATGGAAAGTATCCTAAGCGTGAAATACATGATCTTACAAGATTTATTTCTGTTGCAAAGTTTCATCCCTTGTCATGGAGAACTTCTCATTTATACATATTCTTGGATCGTTTTGAGGATGTCACTCCTCCAGAGTGTGTACAGGAAGATGAAAAATATGATCGAAATGTTCCTCTTTATGGTTACTTGCATGGTTGCAATCTGAAGAAGGGAACAAAGCCAAGAAAAGGGATTATGTGAGAAAGAGAAACTCTTTTATGCACCAATGTCAGATCTTAGTGATCTCTTGTACGATAAGGATGCTGTTTACATAAACATTAATGATCATATGGTTCAATTTTCCAAACGAGATCATGATAATAAGCAACAGACACAGGTGAAGATGGGAATGTGAGTTCGCAAGCTTGTTTGCCTTATTCCCATCCAAATAGCAAATACAGACCCTAAACAAATGATTTTCTTTGATGATGGTACATGTAACATAGAAGTTGCCAAAGCTATAGGTTTGCATACTGTACTGGTGGGTAGCTCTGTACGGACAGAAGAAGTAGATTTTGTTCTCAGAAGCATTCACAATATAAAGGAAGCTCTGCCGGAGATAAAGGAAAGAATAAGAGGATACCTAAAATACTTTGGATTGAAAATTCCAAGGCATTCCTGAATAGAGCTCAAATTACCAGACGTATAAGGTGCAGATTCATTTCACAGAGCTTGAAGTGCATTCCAGAGAGGTTGATTTCATTTTCTCTGTCCCATACTGAAAGTTCTGACGAGAAATTTGAGCAACAATGTTCTAAAACTTGCACTACACAAATCACAAATAGCTGCCTTCAGAAACTATTTGAATTTAAGTGATTAGTGGACTATTGTGGTAAAGATTTTTCAAATGCATAAGGATGATGAGTGCCATGTGAATCTTTCCACTTATTGCCACATTGTTAGAATCCCATGCGAAGCACAAAGATCATGTAAACTTACACTTACACCCATTAATTGTGCTTTCATCTACCACTGATCCTCAAATGATAATTGTCTTTGGAAAGCAAAGAGTGGATTCTGCAGCAGAATAAAGTGTCAGTGGCATGGAGCATATGTTCAAACCCAACCACACAGTTGCAATTTGGCCGTGATCTGTGACTTAGTGAGGTTAGGAATCTGTTATGTACTGCAACACCTATAGTTATTCATGCACTACATGGTGTTGTTAATGAAGATCACCAGACATACTTAATGCATTTGACACAATGAACCACAACCCAACCATTTGGCCATGGTGCATTTACACCCACTACTACATGAACACTCTTGATTGAGGCTTTGATAATTCATGTTCTTGAAGTCTTTGGACGTGTACCATCTATGCATAATATGATTGTGCACTTGTACAACACTACCAGCCGAAACAGGTGTGGAGATAAGAACTGAAGAGGGTATTCTTGGATGCGATGAAAGAGTAGTTTTTATTGTGGTTCCTAAGAGGAGAAAAGGAATATAGAGAACAAGATCATGGAAGGAAAGTGCGTAAGAGATGGTAGGAATGAAGGATGATGCAATGAAGAAAGAAACCCTAAAATGGAGGACCTCAAAATTGTATATCAGAGTGACTTATTCTATCGGAGCAAAGTTTTTAGATCACGCCGATCTTAGGACTTACGCCGATGGATATAAAACAGAATAATTAATTTCTAATCCTCTCAGAATACTTATGGAGTGGGGCCCAGGAATGTAACTAATGAAAATTGCACGAGATATATATCGGTTAAACATGCTCAATCGGAAGGAAATTTTTAACTCACACGGCATTCTTATGTCACACCGATGGATACCTTATCAGTGAGACATATGTGATCAGAATAAGTTCTTAAAGTTTCTCCGACTGTATAAATCATTCCGATACTCCGATACATATGAAGAAGATATTGTTGGAATTCTCCATTCAATAAAATGCAATATGGAATAGAAGAAATAGAACAAAGTTGATATAAGTAGTAAAACTTTGCACTCAATGGTGTAAAATGCAATTACATGTTCATCGAAGGATGAAATATTTTCACCAAGATAATTAAATAACAACAACAATTATTTTGGTGAATCATTACCTTTACCCGAGGGATAAAATGGATGTTATTAGCAAAGGAGAAATAATATTTCTTCATAAGAATATCATGGGCAGGAAGATTAAGATGGGAGTATATTCAGAATGAAGCCTAACTGTTTTCCCAATGAGCACAATCAAATGGAAGTCTTTGATGTAACCATATTAATCTGGGATAAAAATTATTAAGATAATCTCAGTATTGGATTATTGCTTTAGGGACATACATCTTACCGATGATATAAAAGAGTTTCACCAAGAGGGAATACAAGGATGCTATTCTAGGTAAAAAGTTATCCATTTTAAGTGCTCGAGAAATATAATATCCCGGATGAAATTGGCTAAGTGAAAATGATGAAAAAGATTTTACCTAGATTATATGAGAATGTATATAATTAAGGGCAGAATATTTCCAACAAAGATAAATATAAGTGTGGATGCTATTATCTTTTGAAGATTAATATTAAATAAAAATCAAACAAATGCAGAATGAAGACAAACCCTAACGAGGGTATTATTTTAATACAACATCACAATGTTACCCTAATGATTGAAGTGTTTTTACTCTGAAGATTAAATGAGCATGACCACAAGAGATTAATGTTTTATTTACTAGATGAAGGGAGATAATTAAATTCTAAGGAATCTAAGGCTAATGTTTTATATTTTGCATTAATAAAAAATTGTTATCCTTCACGGAAATGAAGAGACGCACAGGATGAGTATGAAGGGTTGTAACCCTAGAATCCAAAGGATATTTATCAGGGAAGAAGAAACCAGAAAAAAGGGAGCAATCAGTGCATGAGGATCAAAAGTAGATTAGGAAAAACATCAGTTAGATAACTGGATGGATTGACTAGTTGCCAAAATAAAATATTATGTTGTACATTGTAAAATCTTTCAAAACTGTATAGTGGAGAAAATGCATAATTAATGATTTAATATTGGTGTCTATTGTTTGTTGAGCTGAGCAATTATTTGGTTGTCTCCATACTATTATTTCTTTGTTATTTGAACCTGAGTTTCCAAGTTGATATTTCAGTTTCATCAAAACACACTTGCTGTTTTTGTGTAATCAAATTAATTGGTTTCTATTACAGATATAAAATCCTTTTGATTGATTATAGTAACCTGGAGGTAGCATTTGGATAGGTAAGAGCAGCCCTATAATTATCAAGATTGCCATACTATCTCCAACTCGATATTGTCTTGTTATTCAAATTGAGCATCAACTCCATTTGTCAATACACATTTGCTGTCATTGTGTGATTCTTTTGATCGGTTCCTTCAAGCAAGGATTAAAAAATCCTTTCAATAAGTCACAGTAACCTAGTAAGATTCGAGTGGATCACTAAGTAGAGTCTGTCAGTCACATTCTTGCACGTTTATACAAGCTATAAACAAACACAAGTACCAAACAATTAGGATTGTAACCAATAAAGTAAATCATATATCATATACACCTTGACTCCATTAGCCCAACAGAAATAGGCACTGGTCATACCAATTCCATTTTAGGATTCCATAAAATCTCATTCAAACAATTACATCTCAGATCTTAGTATTAGGAGTAGGATTAGTTTAGAAACTTGCATCTATTACATTTTATGCCATTGTGATAGATTTACTAATCCAATCAAGTCATATAGTGTTAAGTCTGCTTTAGTTACAAAGGTACACCTGCCTAGGTTTGCAGGACCTGAAGTGTAGGGAGCTAATAGCTCTATCAATTGGTCCAAAAACGTTGCAAATCCAAACATAGAGTCTGGCATCCTCTTAGGGTTAGCAACCTGCATTTTTGGGAACCAACACAATGTTCACAGAAATCAAACTCCAAATTACAATCAATTAGCCCATCTACCAGGTTTTTATTTTTCAAGGTTTTTAAACCTTTTTCACCTATGTGACCAAGTCTATGATGCCAGAGCATTGTTTTCTCTGCAGGAAGTTTAACTTCCATAGAATTTGCATCATGTGTTACAATAGTAGATTTTCTAGATTTTACAGAGACACTATTACAACACACTGGTTTAGCATCTAACCTATACAGAGTTCCAATGCGTTCACCCTTTGCTAGAACAATAGAACCTCTAGTCATCTTATAGCCACTATTCAGAAAAGTAACTTGCACTCCAACATCATTAAGCTTACTAACAGAAAGTAAATTTTGAGCCAGACCTGGTATATGAAGAACTCCATTCATTCCCTTTATTCTGCCATCCGGGAACTGGATTCTGACTCGACCTCGGCCAACAATTTCCAGTGTTGAATCACTAGCCAGGAACACCTTTCCACCAGCATAGGGTTCATACTTAGTGAACCACTCTCTAAGAGATGTCATATGAAAAGATGCTCCTGAATCAATCAACCAAACATCTTCAGAAGTAGGTGTTTCCAGAGCAGCAATGAAAGCATTAGCATCACTGTGTGAAGACTCAGAATCAGAGAAGTTCTTCTTCTTCTTTTTCTTCTCTTTGCAGACTTTCTTGACATGACCTTTCTACCCACAATTCCAACACTTCACCTTGGACTTCTTGCCAGGAGATTTTGATTTCCCCTCTGATTTGGACTTAGACTTCTTGTCCTTCTTCTTGCCTCTTTCCTTTGATCTGCCACAAACTGACAGAGCCTCTTTGGCCATTCCAGAAGACTTCCTCCACATCTCTTCAGACAACAAAGAGGCAGCAACAGTTTCTATTGAAAACGTAGTTGTTGTACTTCCAATAGCCATCACCAGATGGTCCCATGAGTCAGGTAAGGAACATAACAGAAGCATACAGCGATCCTCCTCTTCTATTTTTACACCTATAGATGTCAACTGAGCAACAATTGTATTGAATGCACTCAGATGTTCTGCTACAGATGCTCCTTCATCCATCTTCAGAGAATACAATTTCTTTTTGAGGAAAAGTTTATTCACCAAGGACTTGCCCTGATAAATATTATTCAACTTCTTCCACAAATCACTTGCAGTCTTCTCCTCATGGATGTTCAATAGAACAGAGTCAGATAAACTCAATCTTATCAATCCTTTGGCTTTTCTATCTGCCAGCGCCCAATCTTCTTGCTTCATACTTGTAGGTTGAACTCCAGACACAACCCAAAGATCTCTATAGACTAACATGTCTTCAACTTTAAGTTTCCACAACTCAAAGTTTGTGCCATTGAATTTCTCAATGTCTATTTTGTTTGATGTACTTGCCATCTTTATTTAATTTAAAAATAACTCTCTACAGAACTCCCACACAACAGAATTAACACAAAAAACCCAAACTACCGACAAGGATAACACAATGGGCCAGGCTTTGATACCACTTGTAAGGAAAGCACAGGTGCGGAAGATAGCTTCCCTAATGTTAATTCCAAGGGGACAGTGCAGATAGGTCACTCTTCAAACTAAATAACTCAGATAAATGCACGAGAGAAAACCAAATAGACAATATTCATAACACAAACACAGTATTATGTGGGAAAACCCTTACGGGTAAAAAACCCACCACCACAGAATAACCCTCTTTATTTCAGTAAACAGAGATTACAAATAAAGATATCTGCTCAACTGTTCTGCTATTCAATTCTTTCCTATGTACTAGATTGTTTATTTCAACTGCACATTCTACAAGAAATGAACTGTACAAAAGAATTTCATCATCCACCCACTGATGCTAAAAGATTAGTTTAAACTTTAGTCTGTAAGAGCATCAGTTACCTAACTGTCACCCTAACTAAACGTATCAGCTTCTTCCAGCATCGTGACATGTGTAACAGTCGTAACTGTTCATATTCTCATAAGAACAATAGTCCCACATGCATTGGGTTGCAAAATCTATTCCAGTTTATAACCACCATTGAACCAAAGTCTATCATCGGCAATTTTGTTACCGACGATACCAAGCCTTCATGTCCATTGGAATAACAAACCCCATCAGCCATCAGACTTCATCTCCCACTGATAAACAGAGTCTCCCCGATCACCAAGCTTAACCTCCATTGGAATGACTTTCATTATCGGCGAACAACCCAACGCTTACTTCGACAGGCCCTTGTCACATTGAAGCCTACACACAACCTTCGTCAGAGTGACACTTGCCATCGGCCCAATCGATATACCTTGTTCTGATGAACAATCTCTGGCCGATAGTTCCACTTTCATCGGTATGACATTCAGCATCAGACAAGATCTCAAGAGTCTCACCGAACCCCAGACTCACACCGATAGGCATAAGTCATCAGAGTGACTACTCCTATCAGAGTAACTCCACATAGCTCAGTCGACAGGTCTTATCTCGCCGACACCAGCTCAGAACTATCATCGGAGTGACACTCGCCATTGGCCAGACCTTCGATGCTCATACCGACAGACACTTGTCTTACTGATGCCAACTCAATTCCTTCATCGGAGTGACTACTGTCCATCGGCCCAAAGACATAAAGCTTCGCCGATGGACTTCGTCTCACTGATGGTTACTATGGAATAAGTCATCGGTGGTCTTCAACAAAGTCCTACCGATAGCACTCTGTCATAGCGATGAATGAAGTTGTTGAACTTTGAACCTTTTGAACACATGAAAAGTTTAACAAAGAACAACAATGAATCAGAGGTTCAAGCAGTAAAAATTGAGACACTAGTTTGTTACATGTTACTTATGTTCATATTGATCTTATGAGATTGAATGGTTGGGTGTTGTTGAGGCTTTTCATTTGGGCTTGTAGAGGAGATCATACTTGACACAGCTTAGCACTTTGAGGTCTTTGTAGTAGGACAATATGATTTACAGGTTTTCTCTCTTTGTCTTGTGGCTACTTCCTAGAGGATCATGTTGATATGGTTGGACTTTGGGAGAGTTATAGTGACATATTGTGAGAGCGTATGTAGTGATTATCTTGCATGTGTGGATCATTGTGATTGTTCTTGATACTACATTGTCTTGTTGATTAGCCACACCTTGGTTTGAGTGTTGTTTGATAGACTTAGTATGCCTTGGATCTATTTTCAGATTTGACATTACCCATGCAGTGGGAGTTCCTAGATGTATGTGTTCTTCATTGATAGGTCTTATACATGGAACTTGTTATTGCAGTTGATGGGTTGGATATGTTCTTGACATGAGTTTATTGATGTTGTTGATACCTATGAGGTATGGATGGTTGGATGTATTAGCACATGTTGTGGGTGCTATTTCCAATCATGTGGGTTTTTTTACCTTTGATAGTAGCTTGGAGCCTTATGTTATCACTTGGATTTGATGCTTGTGTTCTTTGGATTAGTGCATCTTCACCTTGACATGTTCCTTTTCTTCCATAGGTGGCACATTGGAGGATGATAGGATTTCTTGCTTGAGATGGTGGTCACTTTGATTTTGTTGTAGGTATCTTGATGGAGCACGAGAGCATTCTAGAGATTCATGTGATTTCATGTTTGCCTATGATGATGTATTTCATGTATTGACCCTTATGTAATGTATGCAATGTATTTGCAAAATCTTTTCCTTGATTTCTGATTCAGAAACAAGGAAAATTTGGTTCTTATAATAAATCAGCCCATCATTCTCTATATACCTATCATCTTCTACTAAGTCATCTAGAACATTAGATGCAAAAGTATTTTTTACATATTCAACAATGATAGAATCTTTCCACTCCGCAGAAATAGAAGATAATGAACACAAAGTTGGCTTCCTAGAAAGTGCATCCACTACCATAGTTCTTTTACACTTCATATATTCTATTTCAAAATCACATGCTTGTAGCTTGCTTACCCACCTTTGTTGGTGATCATTCAAATCTTTTTGATCAAGGAAGTACTTTAAACTATTATGATCAGTTTTTACAACAAACTTCTGACACACAAGATATTGTCTGAATTTCTCTAGTGCATGCATAATTGCCAACATTTCCTTGTCATAAATGTGATATGTTTTTCTAGATTGTTTATCTTCCTACTCTAAAAATAAATTGGATGTCCCATTTGAGTTAGGACAGCCCCAACACCTTCACCAGAAGCATCACATTCAACTATAAAGGGCAATGAAAAATCAGGAATAGCAAACACAGGGCATGAACTCATTACCTCCTTAAACTTGTCAAAGGTTTTTTGAGCTTCTTCATACCATGCAAAGGCTCCTTTCTTAGTCAAATTAGTCAATGGAACAACAATATGAGAAAATCCTTTCACAAACCTCCTATAACAGCAACATAGCCCAAAGAATCCTTCTAACTGCGTAAGATTTGTAGGTGGAGACCAATCTAATATTGCTTGAATCTTCTGATGATCTACTTGAACACCCTTATAACTTATGACATATCCCAAGTAAAGAATTTTAGTTAATCCAAACTCACATTTGGACAACTTAGCATGGAAAGATTGCTGCTCCAAAATACCCAAAATTGTATCTAAATGTTCCAAGTGTTCCTTCCAAGTTTTACTGTAGATCAATATATCATCAGACAAAACCAAGACAAACTTCTTGTGTTTCTTGCTAAATACCTTGTTCATCCATGATTGGAAAGTTTTTGGTGCATTAGTGAGGCCAAAGGGCATGACCAAGAACTCAAAATGCCCATAGTGACACCAAAAAGCTGTCTTTTCCACATCTTTGTCTCTCATCCAAATCTGGTGGTATCCCAATCTCAAATCAATCTTAGAAAAGTAAACAGCTCCATGCAACTCATCAATAAGTTCATCTATCCTTGGTATGGTATATCTATTCTTAATGGTTTTCTTATTCAAAACTCTATAGTCAATGCACATCCTTAGAGTGACATCCTTCTTCACAAGAACTACAGATGATGCAAAAGGACTAGAACTTGGTCTAATGAATCCCATATCTGAGAGCTCTCTGATAGTCTTCTCTATCTCTTCCTTGTAACCCCTTGGATGTCTATATGGAGTAGTTATAACAGGTTTTGTATCTTTTTCCAACTCTATAACATGCTGAAATCCCCTGTCTGGAGGTAATCCTGGGGGTATATCACTAAAAATAATACTATGCTTATCTAAAATTTCTTGAATTTCAAAATGAAATTTACCTTTTCCATTTGGAGAGCTTGAAGGTTGGATTAAGCAAGTGGCTGCCCAAGAAACTTGACCTCTTCTGAAATTCCTCTCCATCTTCTTTGTTGTCACCACTCTTGGAGCTCCATTCAAAATCCCTCTGAATGTAATCTCTTTTTCTTCTTACTAAAACTTGAACTCCATAGTTTGATAGTTCTGATAGTGTCCTCCAATAGAATGCAATAATTGAAAACCCAAGACAACACCAGTTTCACCAATACCAACAACATAAAAATCATCACAAACCTTATAGTCTCCCACAGTGGTGCTCAATTGTTTGACCACTTTGGTGCACGGTATAGTGAATCTATATGCAACAATCACATTAAAACCTTTGAATTCTTCTATCTTCAAGCCTCTCTTCATTACTAACCGTTCATCAATAAAATTGTGGGTTGCCCCACTATCAATAAAAATAGTCATTTTCTACCCTACTAACACTCCATGGACCCTGAAAGGATGATATCTTGGTGCTCCTTAAAGTGCAACTAGTGAACCTTCTATTTTAGTCTCCTCTTTGATCTTAGGTTTGGAATCCTCTATGTCATGAAACTCCTCATTACCATCTAAGTCTGAATCCTTATCTAAGACAACCTCTATGTAATGGACTTGTACCTTTTCCAAACACCTATGTCTAGGGACCCAAGGCTCTCTGCAAGAGAAACAAAGTTTCTTCCTCCTAAGCTTATTCCTTGTTTCTTCATCCATCTTCTTTGTAATATTAGGAGTTGTATTCTTTTGTATAGGTGCAAGTGCATAGAATGGTTTCTTCTGGAATACTCCCTTATGATGTCATGTCTTTGGTTTGGAGGAGAATGGGAAAGCATTCTTTGGAATTGATGTCTCAAGGGTTAAAGCCCTCTTGATAGCTTATTGCAAAGTGAGAGGTGTGAAAGATTTGACAAACCCCCTAAGAGGTTTAGTGAGCCCAGTGATGAATAGATGTACTCTTCTTTTCTCTGATATTTTAGGTACCATCATTGTAATATTTTGAAAGTCTACTATATACTCACTGAGTTCTTTTGCTTAATTTCATACAAGTAGCTAAAATATTCTTCTTCCTCTTTCAGTTCATACCCTGTCAAGAATCCTCTGTTTAAATTCATCAAAAGTCTATACCTAATCATGTCCCAATGTAGTGCGACCATGGTACCACCATTCATAGGCTTCTTCTTCCAAATGCAAGGTGGCAAACTGAACTGCATCTTTCTCTTTCATGGGGTTGAGCATAAAGTATGTTTCTATCTTTTGTAGCCATGCCCTAGCTGAAATATTCTCACTACCATCGAAGAAGGCTGCTATTAATTTTCCCAAGTTGTGTTTCAATTCTTTTTTTTTTCTATTTCCCTTCTTTTGAGATTCACCTCTTCTCAGGAACTCTACATATTCTCCCCAAGACATATCATTCTTGATCTCATTTGTTAATGCATTGTATCCTCCATGCCATTTGTTAAGGGTCGCATTGAACAAACTAGTAGCTTGAAACTCAACTTGTTCAAGTTCCTCTTTAGGTAGGAATAAGGGTTTGTTTGCAGCCCCTGAATTTTGTGTCTCAATCTCCTTTCCTTTTTCATTGTTGCTATTATTTGCACGCAAAACACTACCACTATTGTTTCCATTGTTGTTATTGTTGCTATTTTGAATCCATTACAACATATGACCAAACATTTCAGCAAGCCTAGCTTGTGCCTTAACCATTTGATTAATCTTCCTTTGAGCATCATCTTCTTCCACATTTCTTCTATCTACCATGGTTTCCTCCAACTGCAGTTTCTTTTGCTCTCTCCTCAAACATCTAATTTCTCTGCCACTCGGTATCATCAATCATCTGCGTAACCTACAGGCTTGAAAGATCATGCTCTGATACCACTATAATGAGCCAAACTAAAAAATAACATTTCACATTAGGTTTGAAAATGAATTTAAAAATCTTCACCAATTTTGCATCAAATTTGACAAGACTAGCTAGCTAGTCTTACGCATGATTAACACCCAAAATATGACGCTTCACCAAAATGTTTTTTCAGTGATTTCTAATGTAAATAACATGTTATTAGATCTAGGATATTGATTTATAGTAGAAACAAATAATACAACTTCAAAAAATAAGATTTGGGCAAAACCCACAAAAAACTGCCAATTGTCAATCACTGGAATACACCAAAAACACCCAAAACTAATATTATTTGATTTTTAGATGGAAAGTACATGAAATGTGATCTGATACCATTAAAATAATAGCAGCAATCACCTACAGCACTTAGCAGGAAACTACACAACCAATCTTCACAAGCTGAAATACACATTGGGTATTCTGACCCACAAAGCCAAAATCAACACAACACTACCCACAACTCCCAATGCTGATCTTTGGAATTAGAAAAGGGAAATCTATAGCTACTACACAACAAACAAAATGAAATAACAACATCAACTCTTTCCGGCACTTCTGGAACCACCGCGACAACATAAGAAGACTTGCACACACAAACAATGGAAACTGCCAAAAACTGCTTAATCCTTGAAGCTCTATGTAACCTCTGGATGAAGTTACTCCTTGTGAGAAAAGGGTTTGCATCCTCTAGCCACCTGAAAATCATGGGTTTTCATCCACAAGCCTCTTTATTTCAATGGGTTTTCGTCCATTGAAGCCACAATCTGCAAGTTTGAGAGAAAATATCAAATCAACAATAGTTCCAAATCACTAAATTTTCATCTTTTGTATGAATATTTCATGGGAGAGATGGGACCCCAAGAGTCCCACATTTTCCAAGGATTCCTTTCTATTTTGTGGGTATGACAGTTGTCATAAGCTATCATACATTCTCATAAACTCCCCCACTACTTGTGATTTACCAATATTTTCAAAATCTGCATGCAAATGGACACCTCTCATGACACGAAACCCAATGCCTTTTTCGAGCATCAAAATATTTAATTTAATATTTAATTGTCCTCTTGAAATAGATATTAGTTGGACAATATTAAATATTAAATATTTAGTCTTCCTATGCTTGCCCAATTAACCCACAAAAGAATAAAATGGGTTAATATTGACCATTAATTAATTATTTTAGAAAGGGGACATGACATAAACCTAACCCTAACTCCAATTCTAATCCTAATTATAACCCTAAACCTAATTCTAACAATAAACATAATTTTAACCCTATTTTAATTGTAACCCTAACTCTAACCCTACTTCTCAAAATATAAGCCTAACCCTTACCCTAATTCTAACACTAATACTAACTTTAACCCTAACCTAATGTTTAGGCGAATATGGTGCAGGAGCACCTAGTTGAGTTCATGCCTCTATGACACCATTTTGTTATTTTGGTTTGATTGTTGGGTTTTGGTCATGTACTAAGGTCTATTTAGACCATTTTCAATGTAATAAGTTTCATGGGGTCAGTTTATGTGTAAAAAACAAGTTAAAGAGCTACAAAAGTGGCATTTTTAGTGTGTTTTAGGAAAGTTAAAAGGTCAAGGAGGTGAAAAGGTAGTAGAATAGGTTGTTTTTTGGTAGAAAGTATGTAAATTTGGGAGAGGATGTTTGAATAGAGGTAGAGAAGTGATAAGTTTGAAGAAGAATCAATAAAATCTTTGTTTTCCTTGTTGTTTCAGTGTTTTTTGTTTCTCCTGTGACTTGTATGGCTTAGTATAGTATCGTCAAGTCTCAAAACTAATTGCATTGGATAGAACTATGAACTATCTTTCAATTGAGCCTAGTTTGGTCAATTTTTAGTGGATTTTGAATAAGTTATAGCAAATTTTGTGAAAACTACCTGTAAACCTAGTTAGGTAAGGTTTGAGAGGAAAAAAATGGAATTTTGAGCCATTCCACCTATGGAAAATTATGAAAATTGGTGGAATGGAGGGTTTAGTCTATTATTTAAGATTTTGAAATTGGGTATTGCAGGAAATGGAGTTTTGGGCGAATTTCAAGTAGTCGTAGCCTGATTTTCTTATGTATTTGCCTTGTTTGTGTAGATAAAGGTAGGGTTTTGTAAAAAGATAAGATGGGTATTGCTCCAATTGATGAAATCTACATTTTTAGACCCCATGTGACCTAATGAGAGTCCTAAATTTGAGTTTTGTGTTGTGGGTTTTGGATTTTTCATAGTTGCTTTGTAAAAGAGGCTTAATTTGGCCTAGTTGCAGAATACCAGTGAATTGTTGAGGGTGTTGTTCCAAAATAACCACATCCCAAATCTAGATATGTTGAAGAACAACCAAAAGGGTATCTATAATGATGTTTGTTTTTTTGGTTTGAACTCTTGTTTAAAAGTTATGCTTGTAGAACTAGTTTTGTTGTCTTAATTAGGCCTTGTGAACATCGTAGCAACAAGTGTTTGAGGGGTTTGTTCCAAAATAATCATACTTGCACTCTTAATATGTTTTGAAACTCCAAAAAAGGTATCTATATCAGTCTTCAAAATGTGGGTTTGAGTTGTTTATTGCAAGTTATGGCAAAAATACCTAGTTTGTTGTCCTACTAGAGAAATAGTGGATTTACGAAGGAAAGCATTGTATTTGAGACGTTGAGACTTTGTCAAAGGTTTGTTTGAGTTAGTTTTTGTTTTCCCATCCTACTCTACATCAATTGGTATCAGAGCCCACAAAGATCTGGGCAAGAAAGTTTTGGGAATTTATGTTTTGTCTTTTTGTAGGTTGAAGGAAGAACCTAGATGCCAAAAGACTAGGTAGTGAGGAAAAGAAAGGAGACCTAGGTGAGGTATCAAAAAGACAAGAAGAAGCAAGGTGAAAGAGACTTTATTAAGGAAGAAGAATGGATGTGTTGTAGAAAATAGTCCTTGGAGACTTGCAGAGTAAGGGTTTACCAAATAAGACACAAGAAAGAACAAGAGAGGAAAGCGAGACAAAGAAGAAGAATGAGAAGGTCAAGCAAATGGATGTTGAGAAAGAGATAGCAGAATTGAAACAAGCCTTGAATCAAATTAAAAAAGATATGGAAATAATAGATCTGGAGGTCCAAATGAAGATGCAACTTCTTGAGAGAGAACAACAAGAAGGTAGTTGGCATTTACCCATAAGGAAAAAGGTGAAATGGCCCATCAAGAATATCATTAAGAGGAGAAGGCATGAGGGCACGATAGAACTAGACCTTGAAGAACCTTTACTGATGAAGGAAGAGCGAAATCCAATAGAAGAGGAAGAGGCAAATAATAAAATGGTGAGTAAAAACATGATTGTCATAACATTGAGTATGATTGATCAATTACCATTAGAGGTTCAAGCTTTGTTGCAACAATAGGTTGATGTGGTAACAGATAATGTTTAAGGAAAAATGTCAGTTCTCATGCAAGGTTTCCAGAAGGGGAAGACAAAGATTTCAATGTGATTGAAGACACTCCACATTTGCAGTTGGATTATGAGGGTGCAGCCTACTATATGTTTACATTGATCAAGCAAATTGGTGAAGATGAAGTTGAGAGGCCCAATTTCAAACAAGGGGTTTCATGTTTTTTTTGGTAGGTCTGGCACAATGAGGTATTGGAAGGTGGATATGATGCTGATCAAGAAAGTTGGTTGGATCACATGGCAAGTAGAAGCAAGGAAGGAATACACAAATCTCTTGTTGTGATTGCATTCTTAAGGAGGGATAGACTTAAATTCAAGATGAAGTAGACTATGGAAGAGGAACAAGGTGATGTGGCAGTGTATGTGGTCCATCAGAGAAAAAAGGATCAGTTACAAGGTAGAAAGACAGATGGGAAACAAGTTTGCATTGACAAGATGAAACACCTTTGCCAAGTGTTCAAGAAGTTACCTAAGGTGAAAATAAAAATAGCATGGAATTGTTCCAAGGAAGAAAAAGTGCAAAGGATAGAAGACATCAAGCAAGAGAGTTCAAAGGTGGATCCCTGTTACTACACTCAATTCAAGAGGGACTTGAATTCTTCTTTCTCCGAGAGTATGGTGCAGGAGCACCTAGTTGAATTCATGCCTCCATGAGACCATTTTGTTTTTTTGGTTTGAGTTTTGGGTTTTGGTCATGTAATAAGGTCTATTTAGACCATTTTCAATGTAATAAGTTTCATGGGGTTAGTTTATGTGGAAAAAACAAGTTAAAAAGCTACAAAAGTGGCATTTTTAGTGTGTTTTAGGGAAGTTAAAAGGTCAAGGAGGTGAAAAGGAAGCAGAATCAGTTGTTTTTTGGTAGAATGTATGTAAATATGGGAGAGGATGTTTGAATAGAGGTAGATAAGTGATAATTTTGAAGATGAATCAATAAAATCTGTGTTTTTCTTATTGTTTCAGTGCCTTTTTGTTGTTCCCGTGACTTGTACGGCCTGGTACAGTATGGTCAAGTCTCAAAACTAATTGAATGTGATAGAACTATGAACTAGCTTTGATTTGATCCTATTTTGGTTGGTTTTCATTGGAGTTTAAATAAGTTATAGCACATTTTGTGAAAACTGCCTGTAAAACTAGTTAGCTAGGGTTTGAGAGGAAAAAAATGGAATTTTGAGCCATTCCACCAGTAGAAAATTATGAAAATTAGTGGAATAGAGGGGTTTAGTATGTTCTTTAAGATTTTGAAATTGGGTATTGCAGGAAATAGAGTTTTGGGCAAATTTCAAGCATCCCTAGCCTGATTTTCCTATGTATTTGGCTTGTTTGTGTAGCTAGAGGTAGGGTTTTGTAAAAAGACAAGATGTGTATTTCTCCAATTGATGAAATCTACATTTTTAAACCCCATGTGACTTGAGGAGAGTCTTGAAGTTGGGTTTTGTGTTGTGGGTTTTGGAGTTTTCATAGTTGCTTTATAAAAGAGGCTTAATTTGGCCTAGTTGCAGAATACCAACGAATTGTTGAGGGTGTTGTTCCAAAATAACCACATCCCAAATCTATATATTTTGAAGAACAACCAAAAGGGTATCTTTAATGATGTTTTGTCTTTGGTTTTGAAGTCTTGTTTAAAAGTTATGCTTGAGAAAATAGTTTTGTTGTCATAATTAGGCCTTGTGAGCAGCGTAACAGCACGTTTTTGAGGGGTTTGTTCCAAAACAATCATACCTACACTCTTAATATGTTTTGAAACTCCAAAAAGGGTATCTATATCGGTCTTCAAAATGTGGGTTTGAGTTGTTTATTACAAGTTATGGCAAAAATACATAGTTTGTTGTCTTACTAGAGAAATAGTGATTTGTGAAGGAAATCATTGTATTTGAGATGTTGAGACTTTGTCAAAGGTTTGTTTGAGTTAGTTTTTTTTCCCATCTTGCTCTACATCAATTAATTATTTTAGAAAGGGGACATTGCATAACCCTAACCCTAACTCCAATTCTAATCCTAATTATAACCCTAAACCTAATTCTAACATTAAACATAATTTTAACCCTATTTTAATTGTAACCCTAACTCTAACCCTACTTCTAAAAATATAAGCCCAACCCTTACCCTAATTCTAACACTAATACTAACTTTAACCCTAACTCTAATGTTTAGGCGAATACTAACTAAAATTATGATTAGAATTAGGGTTATAACCTTGACCTTAACCATATTCATAAAGAAAACCCTAATTCTAATCTAACCTTGGTTCTAACCATAAATTTTGTAATCCCATATCTTGTTTTTTGGCATTCTAATTTTTTAAATAAGAGCTTGATTTTTTCTTAAAACTTTGTAATTGTTTAACTATAATCTTTAAGTATATGCATATTTATATTTTAAAATATATATTCTTTAGCCATTTCATTTAACTATGGATATTCTTTAAAAAATAATGCATATGTTAGTTTTTCTTATACTATCAAATATTTGTTATAGATGTCAAATATGATATGTTGTTATTCAAATAATCCATTACTTCTATTATGGATAATTTATATAGATAAAAGAATGAGTTGTTTCTTTTCTACTTTGGAGAAGCTTTTTGGTTTAAAAGAGAAAGAAAAATAAAATAGTCACTTTAAAGCAAACTGAAAATGGAAAAAGATAAAGAAAAAAATTAGGAAGAGGAAATGATTCATTAAAATATAATATAATATTATCAATGATAATATACTATATATTATCAAGATTTTGAAATATAAAAAATTAAATTAAATTCCCATCTATATTTAAAATTTAATAAAAAATTTAAACATCGCAAAAATAATTAAAAAACAATTAAAAAGCATGTTTCTAATTTTTAAACAACACACTAGATTCTTTTCATAAAAGAAAATCAAAACAATAATATAGAATTTATTTACACTACTTCATTTCATTTTTTTTTTGCTACACAAGTTTTAGAATTGAGGGGTTTTATGAGATGAGGTAAATTTACATACTCTTCATGGATTTGCTGTTAGTTTTTTTTTTTCCTATTTTCATTTTTATTTGGCTAATCCTATTGGCACTTTTTTTAGGATGTGAGTTGTTGTAGGAATGAAGAGTTTTCTTCACAGCATGGCAGCCTATTCTTTTCTTTCAAAATTTAATTCAAATGCCTCTGTCTTCTACAACACCACTTTATTGGTATTTGACATGCAGTTGATAGTTAATTACTGATTTTATAAGAAGATTCTGAGAAGCAAGTTGAAAGGAAATGGGCATCGTGGGTACAGTGGACATGCATTACCCTCCATAATTTTTTATTCGAACATGGAGCATTTTAATTTAGTTGTTTTTTTAAAATATTATTTCACCGAATCTAGGGAGCTTAAGAACACGTGGCACCATCATTAAGGCTTGATTTCCACATTAAATGTTAAAATACAAAAAATAAAATTAGAGGCATAGTGGTGGCAGGTGTCTTTCCCCCCTTAACATAATTTTTTTTAAAGGTTTTTTTTTCTCTTTTTTATTTAATTTCTGGATATTTTTTTGAATTTTATTTACATGTTTATTTGTTTATGGGATTTAGCTCTTTGCTACTCTTTTCTACCACTGTAGAATGCCTCTCGGTGTAATAAATACAAACCAGTGCAAATACATAGTTTGATTTTTCAAAAGATTTGGCCAAAGTAGAAAAGGATGCTTCATACAATAACATACATAACCATACCACATCAATTAATGATCATTCAAAGACAAAAGAAGGAATATTCTTATAGTCACGTCTAAATATTTAAATTCATTGTCTTCAATCAGCAATATAATTTGCAATGATCTATCTTGCTAACTATTCCAAGTTTACATGATTTCCCATAAGAACATAAATAAATTAATCATTTAAGTAAGGTACCTAATTCCAAACAAGAAGCTATAACATGATTAGACATCTTCTATTTTATGTTTAGTCTCACGACTCTACTCCTTACTATGAGGACATAGAAAACTATAGTTTCACTATCTCATATCATTCACCTAGGATCTCACTATTTTGATCCATTTTCAATGAACACATTTCTCCATACAAGGGACGAGTTCAAACTAACTCTTTAATCAGATGTATCAAATTTATTAAGCTATAACAATTTCCTAGCACATACATGTATGTAAAACTCAGGAAAACAATTCATTCCATTATTAACCTATTTCTCTTTGTTCCATATTGAACTAATATCCCTCTGCACAAGAGTTGTTATACCCACCCAAAGGATTTCAAAAGATATAGTGCCATCATTCCTAGAATCTAATTAATAACTTAGCATGTTATACTCAAATTTCAACCCCAAGTATAAAGCCTAGGTTCTCTCAGGTTTCAAATCCTCTAGACTAGAGTAGTTTATATATAAATTCCCTAAGGTAGTCTTTAAATATTAAAAGGTTAAAAGAGACACTCAATAAAACTATGCCAATCCTAAGCTCAGTAGACATAACTCATAACTTGTTATTGACAAGCCACTAATACTCCATCAAAGGTTTAACCTTTATTTAATAGTTATACCATCCTTACTTTAAAAGTATGATCAAATCTAGAAAGTTACAAGAACACTCCATAGTGAAAATATTTCAATACTCCATTAAAGGTTTAACCTTTATTTAATAGTTATACCATCCTTACTTTAAAAGTATGATCAAATATAGAAAGTTACAAGAACACCCAATAGTGAAAATATTTCAATATCTAACCTAAATTAGTTATGCAAGTATGCATAAACAATGATCTTTAACTGTATTAAAACCTTTCTATAATAAGTCTCTTCCTTTAAATCCTAACTCAACATAAATGAAGGAACTAAACCATATTGCTAATTTTCATTTCCTAAGATAATGGAATAACATTCAAATAGGTTCTCACTTCCTATAAAAACTATAATTCTTTCCTTTATCACAATACAAAAGGAAAAAAAAAAACATTAGAATCCCACATTTTAATCATCCATAAATAACACTCCATTCAGCTAAACTACAACTCCTAAGAATTAAATATCGCCTTAATATAAGTATACTCTAAACCATAAATTCTAATTCATTCACATTTTTCTTTTATTATTAATAATATAGCTACAATGAAGGCAATAACACTAAGAAGGATGACTTACATTTCAAATATTAAAAGGTGCAAAGAAATAAAAATAATGATAAGTCTACCATTAAATAGATGGTTAGTTTTCCTGTAAGGCTTATCATTAACTTAGATATGTCAAAATCACCCTCCCAATCTTCTAAACCAAAATACCAACAAACAGATCAAACGATGTCGACGTTAAGAGTGTTGGCTATGTGTGAAGCCAAGTCAAGTGTAGCAGCTGGAGTTTTCTGTAAATTATTTCTTCATCTATCGACTGCAGATTCTTTTCTTATTTGTAACCATAGCTTCTTGAAATAGTCAGTATGGCATCTTCTTTACAAGAAGGAATGATATGAAGTTTGTAGTTGTATTGGAAATGGGTGTGGTTACTAGATGTACTATGTAAAAAACTAGTGATAAATAAAAGAGAGTCCCATGTTGTTGATAGTGGATGTAGCCATTTATTTGGTGAACCACTTTAAATCTTTTGGTATTCTATTTTTATTATTCTGCTATTTACCTTGTCTTCATATTTTTAGAATCAACAATTGGTATTAGAGCCATGGTGAAAAAATTGTTTTAGAAAACATGAAGAATTTCCAGGAAAATGGATCTAGCAGCTTTGGATGATTGGTTTCGAGCTCTCATGTCTTGGTCATGTGGATCTGGAGAGAGTTTTGATGAAGTGGGAGTTGTGGTGACAATTGCGGACAGTGACATGGAGATAGATGAAATTGTGCCAATGGAAGTAGATGAATCTCCTGTCTATTTGGCTGCTGATCTTGCCACTGAAGTTCTTATGGGTGCTATTGATCTTGATTCCCTGAGAACTACCCAAGTGAGGTATGTGTGGGAAATACCTCCGCAGGGTTTGGGAGGTGAGGATTCTGACATGCTAGAAGAATCAAAGAGCCTACAGAGGCTGAAAGAAATAGAGGATACAACAGCAATAGATGTTGATGTGAAAGCTAAAATGAAATGTTGTGTACATTAGTGGGATGGCTGGAAAAATAAGGAGGATTCAACTGAAGAGGAGAAGGATGATGGATTTGGAATTGCATCTGTACCAGAAGAGTTTTTAGAAGATCTCAAAATTGAGCTTAGAGCACTTCTTGAATGCACAGGTGATGCACAACACAAGAAAGCCATCATGGCGGAGTTGCAGAAGAGGGCAGAGGCAGATAAGAGTGGTAAGTCTATCAAGGACCTAGTATTACTCATCTATGAAATGGTTTCTCTCACTTCTTCCTTCCACCTCAATGATCCAAATACCTTTGCTTCTAGCATTCATAGGATGTTGAAGCTAGGTCTCACCATTTGTGAGGAAAAAGATGTGCAAGCAAAGATCCTGGTTCGAACCCCAGATGAGGAGATGAAAGGGATTTTAATGGCTCAAGGAACAAATCCTGAGATTGAGGATATGGAGGCAGATGTAGAGGCATAGCTAGAGGCAAAGATTAAATCAAAGCCAAAGGCTAAAAGGCGTAAATCTACCTTAGGCATCGATTTTGCAACTCGGATTGCTAAAGAACCTGGGGCAGATAATAATAATGGCGTTAATGTGGTTTCAATAGAAATTTTAGGGGCACCAAGTAGTGGTACCAAAAGTATTTCAGAGTCTATGTAGTAGGTTGTCGCTCTACTGAATGACAAAGAAGAGGAGGAATCCTCGAGCCAAACATCAACTTTTCTTAATGTTGAAGCCCTGCTGCATCATATGAACAGGTATGGACTTCCCATTGTGAGATCTGTGAAGGATAGAGATATCTGGAGAGTAGATAAAGGAGAGTGGGAAGATGATGAAATAAAAATTGATTGCATCACAAGTTCTGAATCTTCAGAGAGTTCCAATATGAGTAAATCGCTTGACACGGGGTTGCGGGCTCTAGTTTTATGGGATGCAAACTCACAATTGGCTTCTGATAAGATAAAGCCTTCAAATTTATGGAGAAGAGAGCCCACTGAAAATGGAAATAGTTCACATTTTCTTTCATAGATTATGCATATGGATCAGTATCACAGTTACCAGAGCTCAAATTGGGAATCATTGAATGGAAGGAAAAGGTGACATGGATATTCATCTAGAGCCATGAGTGAGAAAGATACAAATGATTCTGAAATTTAGTTAGATCTTGTTGCAGGAGGGTACACAAAAAGATGGTACCAAGGCACAACAAATGGTGGTAGATTAGGATTAGGAACTCCTGGAGGAAGGCGTTACAATTTTAGGCATTCAACCATTGCAAGTTCTCTAGCCACTCAAGCGCTGTCTATGCATGTTAACGACAAGGTTGTTGCCCAACCTGAAGAAGAAGAGCCCATGTTAGATAGGAAGGCGAGGATGCAGATGGTAAGGTTGATAGATGTGCACTGTCATCTACAAGACAAGAGACTATGATGTAGGAGCATCCTTGGTTCAAGATCAATCTTGCATCAACCAAAAACATTTGCATTCTAGTTTGTTTGTAGTTTGTTTCTTTTCATTTTCCAGTTCAATCAGAGGTAGTTTCAACTTGTGGTCCGGTATTGGCATTTCACATCTTGTGGATCTGGACTTAACATATACATTCATTCATCTACATCATATCAAGAATTTAAAGCATTTGGATCAGTTACCGAAAAGATGTCGCTATCAGAAGATCAACTATTTTCTCAAAGCAGAGCACCCTAAAAGTCTCAAATAATCAGCTAAAGGAGAAGGCTTGCAGATCATTCCTTGACTTGCAGATCTCAATAACACATCATTCAATGTCCTTTAGTTCATGGCCAACCTTTTCCAAGGGTCTGCACATTATTCCACTCATTTGAGGAAGTGTTCTATGCATTTAGGTTTGACATATCTGCAAACACATTACAACTCTTCATTGGAGTTTGTGACCTTCCTTGGCTGACGCATAGGAACCTATTAGTCCGGCAATGATATATATTGATGTAATAGATCCTTAGGAGAGTATCTATTGACATAAGAAAGACCTGATAGTTTAGATCTTGTGCGAAGGAGCTTCAAAGCTTTATCTTGTGCATGTATGTATTCAGGCCTGCGAGCCCTAGTTGTAAGCCCACATATTACCGACAGATCTCTATTTTGAATTCTATGAAATACTAAATGACTAAATCTACATTTGTTTCATTTCTTTGAGTTTTTTCCATTGTGTTTACTCTTGTTGCATGGTCTGGACAGTTCCTTCTGTGAACCCTCCTACCGTGAATGCACCAAGTGGTATCAGAGCAAAAGTTTGAATCTTTGGGAGCGAATTGAGCGAATTGAGTAAAGTGGAAAAGGGGATTCTATAAGATCTTGTTGTGGACAAATTGTCAATCTAAGGTAGGTTACTTGTGTGCAATCGATCACCGATTGAGAGGCAGTTGTCACTTGTAGCCTGATCGCTGAATTTGAGGCAGTTTGCATTTGATCTAAGGTAGAATACCGCCAAGGAGAGTTCCTCTTGTGGGTATAATGGATAATAGAATGGATGAGATGATGGAATTGATCAAAACAATGCAAATCTATTTGGATGTTGTTGAGGAAGATAGGTGAAGAGGATTGACACCGAGACCTAATGTTGAAAGTGATGATGAAGAGGAATTTCAATCTGTTGAACAAACTGGTGAAACCTTAGTAGGTGATGAAGAAGAAGAATCAAATCAGGTAAAGATGTTGCGAGCTATTTCAAAGATTGGAAAGAGACCTAGAGTTGATGTGTCAAATTATATTGGTAATATGAAACCTGAAGAATTGATTGATTGGATAAATGACATGGAAGAATACTTTGAATATGACGAAATTGAAGATCCAAAGAAGGTGAAATTTGCAAAGACAAAGTTGAAGGTAGATGCTGCTATATGGTGGAAAGAAGTTCAGTTAGAGAGAAACAGAAGAGGAAAAGAAAAGATTACAAAGTAGCACCGGATGGTTACAAAGTTGAAGAATCAGTTTATACCTGCTGACTATGAGTTGGAGTTGTTGAAGAGATTGCAAAATCTGAGACAAAAGGAGAAATTTGTGAAGGAGTACACTGAAGAATTTGATAAGATGATCATAAGAATAGGACATAGTGAAGAAAACAAAGAGAAAGTGGCTAGATACATCAATGGACTGAGATTAAACATTTAAGAAGAACTAAGCTTGGTAAGGATGACATCTTTGGAGGAAGCATATCAGTTTTCCCTGAAGGTTGAAGATAAGATGAATAAGAGACATGATCAGAGATAGAGAGGCAAAGGAGGTAAATTTTAGAGAGGTAGAACATTTTCTAGAGGAGATAGATCATATTTGGAGTAGAACAAGTTTGGCATCCCATTTAAGAAGGATGACAGAGATAACAGTGCTTACTGGAAAGATGATAGAAATTTTTACCGAAGAGGAAACCCTAGTGCATACCGGAATGAAGGAAGAGGATTTGATAAGAGGACATTCAGAGGTACTTGTTCCAAGTGTGGAGGTGAAGGACATATAGCATTTGAATGTAATCAGGATAGTACAAGTAAGAGGATAGAAAATAGTGGAAGAGTAGCCTATGTTGAAGAAGAACTGATTGAACTAAGTGACCCCTGTTCTGTTGGTAAACCTGAGAAAGGAGAATCATTGGTGATGAGGAGAGCACTATTTCAAACATAGATAAATGAGGAACCACAGCAAAGGAAGAGTCTGTTAAGGACTAGATGCAAATCTGGAGGTAAGTGTTGTAAAGTTGTAATTGATAGTGGTAGTTCACATAACCTAGTTTCAGAGGAGATGGTGACTAAGCTGAATTTGGAAAGATTGAAACACCCTAAGCCCTATCAGATAGCATGGATTTGGGATGATCATAAGGTATTGGTGAGTGAACAATGTTTGGTGAAATTTCATATTGGATCTTATCATGATGAAGTCTTGTGTGATATTATGCCTATGGATGTTTGTCATATCTTTTTGGCTAGACCTTGGCAGTATGATAGAAAAGCTATACATGATGGGAGAAAGGATACTTACACTATAACAGCAAATGGAAAGGGAATTACTTTGATTCCTTTGGAGGATGATCCTAAGAGTGAAATATGTGGGAATGCTAGAATATTTTTGGTGGATGGAAGAAAATTTCTGGATGGTTTGAGACATGAGAACATGTGTAATGCCTTGATTCCTAAGAAGCCTGAAACATTGAAGAAGGAGACTGAAGAATCACAACTGGAGGAGATAAGAGAGTTGCTGACAGAGTATGAAGACATCATATCAGATAATGTTCCTGAAGGATTACCACATATAAGGGGTATCAAACATCACATGGAACTTATATTGGGAACAAGTTTGCCTAACAAACCAGCGCATAGAATGACACTGGCAGAGAATGAAGAATTGAATAGACAGATACAAGAGTTGTTGAGGAAAGGTTTGATCAGAAAAAGTTTGAGTCCTTGTACAGTACCTGTAGTTTTGGTACCTAAGAAGGATGGAGAATGGAAAATGTGTACTGATTCCAAAGCTATAAACAAGATCACAGTTAAGTATAGATTTCCTTTACCTAGGATGGATGATATTATATATTGTTTGAGTGGAGAAAAATATTTCACACAGATAGATTTGAAGAGTGGATACCATCATATTAGAATCAAAGAAGGAGATGAATGGAAAACTACTTTTAAGACAAATGAAGGATTGTATGAATGGTTAGTGATGCCCTTTCAATTGACAAATGCCTCTAGTACTTTCATGAGATTGATGAATGAAGTGCTAAAGAAATTCTTGGGTAAGTTTGTAATTGTATACTTAGATGATATTCTTATTTTTAGTAAGACAAAAGAAGAGCATTTGTTGCATATTAGACAAGTTTTGCAGAGGTTGAGAGAAGAGAAATTACTAATAAACATCAAGAAGTGTAGTTTCATGAAGGTAGAATTGGTATATTTGGGATTTGTGATTTTTGCAAAAGGATTGAAGGTGGACCCTGAGAAAGTGAAAGTAATTGTTGAATGGCCTACACTAGAGAGCATTGGAGAGGTTAGATAATTTCATGGATTGGCTAGTTTCTACCAGAAGTTCATCAGAAATTTTAGTTCAGTTCATAACCCTATGATAGAGACAATGAGAGGTGACAGAAAAGATTTTAAGTGGACATATGGAGCAGATAAAAGTTTTGAGTTGTTGAAATAGAAAGTGATAGAGCAACCTATTTTGGCATTATCAAATTTCAAGAAGGTATTTCAAGTTGATTGTGATGCTAGTGGAAGTGCAATTGGAGTAGTGTTAAGTCAAGAAGGTAGACCTATAGCATATTTCAGTGAGAAGTTGAATGATGCAAGGAAAAGATATTTAGTTTATGATCAGGAGTTCTATGTCATAATTCACGCCTTGAAGAAGTAGAGACATTGCTTGTTGCCTAAGGAGTTTGTGTTGTATACAGATCATCAAGCTTTGCAATATCTAAATAGTCAAGGTAAGTTGAATCAGAGACATATGCGATGGGTGGAGTTGATGCAGAGTTATACTTTTGTGTTGAAGCATAGGAGTGGAAAATCAAACAAAGTTGTTGATGCATTAAGTAGAAGAAGAAAGTTGTTGATAGATATAAGAGTTGAACTGTTGGGTTTTGATGAATTGAAGAACATGTATGAGGGAGACTGATTTTGCAGAACCTTGGAAAGCATGTAAAGAACCTATTGTGATAGATAGGAGTAAGTGGTTGGACTATTTCATTCAAGAAGATATGTTGTTCAAAGGAAGTCAGTTGTGCATACCTAAAAGTTCAATGAGAGATAATTTGATCAAGGAGAAGCATAGTGGCAAATTGGCAGGACATTTTGGTATTGATAAGATAGTGGCTTTGGTGAGTGAAAATTACTTTTGGCCTCAGATAAATAAGGATGTTAGGAAATTTGTGCAGAGTTGTAGAGTTTGTCAAGTTGCACAAGTGAGTAGTCAGAGTATTGGATTGTATAAACCTTTGACAGTACTGGAGAGACCTTGGGAAGACATAAGCATGGATTTTGTGATGGGATTGCCTAAGACACAAAGAGGACATGATTCAATATTTGTAGTGGTTGACAGATTTTTCAAAGATGGCTCATTTCATACCTTGTAAGAAGACAACTAATCCATTACATGTAGCTAACCTATTTTTCAAAGAGATTGTAAGATTGCATGGATTACCTATGAGTATAGTTCCAGACAGAGATACAAAGTTTGTTGGATATTTTTGGAAGACACTTGGAAGAAGATGAAGACAGATTTGAAGTTTAGTTCAACTTTTCATCCATAGACAGATGGACAGACAAAGGTAGTGAATAGGAGTTTGGGAAACTTATTGAGATGTTTGGTTGGAGAGAAAGCTAGAAGTTGGGATTTGATTCTTTCACAAGCAGAGTTTGCATACAATAATTCAGTAAATAAGAGTATCGGAAGAACACCTTTTGAGATTGTGACCAGAGTGAATCCTAGAGGAGTTGCAGAATTGAGGGACATTTGTATGAAAGAAAAGAGAAGTGCAGAAGCAGAAGAATTTGCGGATCATATGAAGACAATACATAATTAGGTGAAGAAGCATTTAGAGGACATGAATAGTAAGTACAAGGAAAAGGTAGATGAGAAGAGAAGGCATAAGGAATTTGAAGTGGGAGATGAAGTAATGGTGTACTTGAGAAAAAAATATTTCTAGTTGGGACATATAACAAGTTGAAGATGAAGAAGTTTGGACCTTGTAAGATACTTAGAAAATTTGATTCAGGAAATGCATATGAAGTAGAGCTACCAGAGACCTTGGGTATATCACCTATTTTCAACATTGCAGATCTCTATTAGTATCATGAAGCAGAGTTTAGTGACAGCATGGAAGAAGCCTTAAACCAACAGTTACCACAACAAGCACCAGAACATATTGAAGACATTTTGGACAGCAGAGTTGGACGCAGCACTAGAGGAAAACAATACAAAGAATATCTTGTGAAGTGGAAAGGTAGACTAGAAGAAGATTCATCTTGGATTTCTCAGGCTGAGGTGGACCGTATTGGTTCTCCCCTAGCCCCAGCAAAGTGAGGGACTTACTTTTTTAATAACCCTAGATGTCTAATGCAGGAGCATCCCTAGTTCAAGAGTAATCTTGCATCAACCAAAAACATTTGCATTCTAGTTTGTTTGCAGTTTGTTTCTTTTCATTTTCCAGTTCAGTTCAGGTAGTTCAGTTAGAAGCAGTTTTAGCTTGTGGTTTGGTATTGGCATTTCACACCTTACAGATCTAGACTTAACATCTAGATTCATTCATCTACATCCTATCAAGAATTTAGAGCATTTGGATCAATTACCAAAAAGATATCACTATTAGAAGATCAACTATTTTCTCAGAGCATAGCACCCTAACAGTCTCAGATAATTAGCTAAAGGAGAAGGCTTGCAGATCGTTCCTTGACTTGCAGATCTCAATGACACATCATTCAATGTCCTTTAGTTTGTGGCCAACCTTCCCCAAGGGTCCGTACTTTATTCCACTCATTTGAGGAAGTGTTCTATGCATTTAGGTCTGACCTATATGTGAACACATTACAACTCTTCATTGGAGTTTGTGACCTTCCTTGGCCGACACGGAGGAATCTATTAGTCCAGAAATCATATATATTAATGTATTAGATCCTTAGGAGATTATCTATTGACATAAGAAAGACGCAATAGTTTAGATCTTGTGTGAAGAAGCTTCAAAGCTTTATCTTGTGCATGTATGTAGTCAGGCCTGTGAGCCCTAGTTGTTGTTGGCAAGAGACACTATATGGATTCATGGTTGTTGTCATTGATGGCAACAAAGGTCATCCCACATATCCGCAAGTCATAATGTGTCTCTACCGGAAGTCAGAATAAAGATTGTTGTGGTCCGGTGAACAAGAACAGAGCATGTGGCAAGGTCCGACAGATTGATCCAGATCTCTCAGAGGAAGTGTCTTGGTGCAGTGCGGATTTGGGGAAGTCAAGAGGACTACCTTGAGTGGTATATTCCAAGGATTTAGCCTCCGGTGATGGACAAGGAAAAAGATATGAATAGTTGAGTACTGGATTCCTGAGAGACAGTGAAAACAGAGGAAGAACTGACTGACAGAGTATCAGACTACTTTCCGGATGTGTTACTATTGATGATAGAGGTTGTGAAGGCATGAATCATGTTTGGCCAACATGATTAATGATATCTACAAGTATATGCTTGATCCGCATTGCTTGGTGAGGAAGGATTCAGCCGACAGAACAAGAGTTTGCAAGAAACTAGACTGTTCCGGATGCTGACTAGAAAGGTGATGAAATTACTTGTGCGGATATATATAGAGGATGGATTTAGTTGTGAAGGGTGTGAAGGTGTGAAGATATATGTGAATAAGTCCAGAACAGAGCAGAAGTAGCAAAAAGGATCCAGTATGTGAAAGATAGCAGAATAAAGAACAGAGGAAAGATGAAGTGCAGCAGATTAGTGTACTGAGCCTAACCGGAACTGAACTCCAGCATATGCAGATGCTTCCAATTAGTTCAAGACTGTGATTCTTATCACTTTGTAGACAGTGTGTCTTCTTGTAGGCAGTGGGCCTCTTGTGAGCAGTGTGCTCGGGCAGTGAGCCCTAATTGGCAAGTGCCATTTTTTTGTAATCTCCTATTCTTCTAACAGAGAATAATTTTGGGTTAATCACCCCGTGGTTTTCTCCCTTAACAGGGTTTCCACGTCAAAAATACTGTGTTATGTGTTTCTTATTTCATGGTAATGTTTTTGTGTTTGATTCAATGCTACATCAATTAATAAGAAAGTTCAATAAGGGAAATAATTAGGATAACTGATTCACCCCCCCCCTCTCAGTTATCAACATTTGGTATCAGAGCTAAGTTCCTCCTAATAGAGCCTAACAGCTTGAGGAAGATCTGGGAGTTCAAATGGATGCATATGGTTTAAGGGAGCAACTCAAGACTGCTCTTGAGGATCTTGAACAGTCAAATTCTGAAGTCAGTGAATTAAAGGAAAGACTCAAACAGGCTGATGAATTCATGAGAGAATTAAAAGACAAATTAAGTCTCTCTATGAAAAAGAGAAAGGAGCTGCTCCAACAATTGGCAAGACAAAGTGAAGAAAGCAATACAAATGAAGAATTGACTGAGCAAACCAAGTTATGTGAAAAGTTATCAAAAGAAGTCATTATGTTAAGACATGAAATGGAATCAGGAACTATAAAGTTCACTCAAGAGATTGAAGAAAAAAGAAAGGCTGAAGACAATCTAAGACAATCTCTTAAAGAAAAATCAGAAGAATGCCACCAGATGGACAGGATTATCAGACATCTTGAATCTGATCTTGAAGATGCCAAAGATAATGAAGAAAAACTTGAGGATCAAATTGCCTCTCTCAAAAGAGACCTTCAAACAGCAAATGAATATAAAGAGAAATTCAAGATAAGTTCTGCTCAACTTGAATTTCTTCTTGGAAGTCAAAAGAGGACAGATGACAAGTATGGTTTGGGATATGAGAAAGGAGAAAGCTCCGGATCCGGTCAGAAGAATCTTGGATCAGAAAATCAAAGGAGCAGGCCTAGAAGACCTCCGGTAAGACAGCCAAATGCTCAAAGATATTCATCCTTCAATGGATACTGCCACAACTGCAACCACTTTGGTCACAAAGCTAATCAGTGCAGAATGAGAATGAATCAGATTAATTCATCCTTCTCCGGACAGTGCTTCAACTGCAAAAGGTATGGACACAAATCCCATGAATGCAAAATTATGCAAGTAAACAAATCATTCAAAGGTAGATGCTTTACATGCAATAGAGTAGGTCATATGGCTAATCAATGCAGATCAAGAGGATATCAGTCAAATATGCAAAGAAATGTTATTTGCCAAATCTGCAATAGGTCCGGTCATAATGCTAAAGTCTGCAGAAACAAGTATCAGGACAAAAGAGGTCCAGTGTATAATCAGAATCAAGACAAGGGTAAACAAAAGATGAATGCGGATGAAGTTAGGAATCAGATGAGCAAGATTTGGGTGAAGAAAAGTTCAGAGAATGCAGAGGTTGGATCCGCACCAGACTCTGGTGCTGATATTTCTTCCGGAAATTAAAAAGTGAGCTCAGGCTCAGGGGGAGACTCAAAGAAAATCCTGTTCCCCCAGCCAAACAAGTGGTGCCGGATGTGGCACAAGATGCGGATTAAAGGGTTTGTAGATATGAGTCTTGAGATGCTTCAGTCAAGTTTTCAGAGGTCCGCTTGGAGTTATGAAGAAGCTGTGATCGATCAAATAAGACCTGTTCAGGGAGATGCTCCGGTATGACAAAGGATTACAAAAAGGTCCGGAGAGATCCGGAAGTGCACTATCTTGTTCTGCGGTTTGGACAGAATGCTTGGGATGTTCTTGTAATATGTTACCTCGATTTATTCATGATTGAAAGATCCGGATGGTATTCACAGATCAGGACTAATCCGGGATACTCCAAGCTATCCAGACAAGGCAAACTAGATTAATGTAGGTGAAGCATTTATTGCAGACAGATATTAGGGTTCGCGGAGCAATATAAGGGATTTCTCAAAAGTCATTTGCTCATTCTGCACTCAAGAAGAAGCGAATAGTGGAGCTCTGCAACAAGATTCATCAAGCACACCAAGGATCTCCTGCCGAAGTCATTGCATAAAGAAATCAATCCAATCACTCCGTGCAAATCGAAGGCGCATAAGGTATTCTCCATTTTTCATTACCTCACTGCAAATCTTTGAAGAATGGCTACTCCAAATATAGTTAAGATCTCTGATAGACCTCGCCCCTCATTCAAGAAACATCCTTACAAATCATTGGAGGTAGATCCACTAGGAGCCTTCTCTAGTGTTCCTCATGGTGTATTGCATACGGAAGATATTAGGGTTTACATCCATGCGAATCTTGAAGACTTTGGAGAATCAAAACTGATGGATATCTATCACAAACAATTGATAGATGACTCCTTTGAGATCAAACCTCAGTATAAAGCCATCCAGGACAAACACTTTGCACAGTGCATTCATTTCCCCTGTTTTGAAGAAGATGAATGGGTCCGGTATGTACTAAGTAGAGTACATGACAACTTCCTATGGTTGAACAAGCCCTTCAAGATCACCAAGGACGCAATTAGGGCTGTAACCGGTCTGCACTCATCTGGTGGATTACCTGTTCTCAAATCTGTCAAAAATCAGACAGTCAGTGATGCAACCGGATCCAAGTTTGACAAGAGAGCTATGACAGTTGATGACATCATTGAACCGGATGTCAAATTTGCAGCTATGATAATTGGTTACAAAATCTATCATTCCAGTAGGGAAAATTCAGTACCGGGAACTGCAATCTACACAGCCTATCAGATGTTAAAGGAGAATGTAGACTATGACTTGTGCGAGCTTCTAGTAAACCAACTCTTTGAAAATCTGCAGAAGATTAAGAAGGACAAGAAAAACTCCTTCAAATATGGCAATCTGATCCTTTGTCTCTTCTTTTACTACATGAATGAGCTTCCCGGATCCAGTGGATGGATATGGCAGAATGACAGACCGGTTGCCATTCAAATCAGAGACTATTTGCATGGACTTGGGGATGCCAAAGCAAGAAATACAGCTCTATGGGGATACTTCAAAAACTTCCAAAGCATGATGCATGCAAGAGAAAGAATACCCCAATCCCTTGTAGAAAAGTACAAAGACACAGTATGCTTCATGGTTGAAACAGATCAGTGTCTAATGGAGGCAGTAGAGCCAAGGACTGTTTGGATCATGCCCATGGGGTATGAAGTGGATGAACAGATAGTAGAGCTGCATGTTCAACACATGCTAAGCCAGCCCAAAGATCCTAAGGCAGAAAGGTTTGGAACCTTTGAGGAACTGAGTGTAAAGTTACATGTAGAACTCAGGGAACCGGAGATAAAGAGGAAGGTAAGAAAAGAAGTTGAGCATATTGCTCAAGGCCTAGGCATCTCAAAAGAGGCACTTGATGCCAGCCGGGAAAAGAGGAGGAAGGCTGAGGAAGAAGAGAAAAGTAAAGAAAGTGTTCCGGTTGAAACTCCCACCCGGACCAGATCATCAAAAAGATCTTCACCTCCCTCAACCAAAAGTTCAAAACCGGAAGTCCAGGCATCCGGTAAAAGATCCAAGACAAAAGCCACAAGGGCTTATAAAAGCCAAAAGGATGAAGAGGAAACAGAGTCAGATGAGGGAGTAAAAGAAATAAAGAAGCAGAAGAAGAAAGGATCCGGTAAACCCTCCTCAGGACAAGACAAGGATGAAATGGCAGAGGTATCTGTTGAAAAGCCCACTCTGTCTCTAGAGAATGTAATCAAGTCGGTCACGGTGGATGGAAACCTTCAACCAATGACTGAATCTTATGATGACTTCAGTGAGGCTGACCAAAAGACTCTGCAGGAAGCCACAGTCAAATATCTGAACATATATAATAAGGCTTTCATTGAGATCATATCTCTTACTCCTAAAAGCCTAGAAAAGGAATTGGAAGTAAGAAAGAACAATGCTCATGCAAAAGATCTTGAGATCCGGGAGCAGATAGCTATTTAGCTATATCCTCAAATTGATCCCAAGACAATGAACATAATCTTCAAGGACTGCAAAGATGAGTTCAGAAGTAAAGCCAGGATGAATCAACTCATGCTTGGTGAGACTGACAAAGTGGCCCAAGAAACAAAAGAGATCCTCCGGAAGGCCTTCAAAAGGTTCAATCTTCCTGTTGTAGAGGACTTAGGTACAGAAACAGCTGAGGACTTGGAACCCTCTGCTCCAGAAGAAGTGGGCCCTGAACATACAAGCATCTCTCCTCCGGTTTCCCCTACAGTCTCCAGATCCCAAGAAGAAGAGCAATTACAGGAGAAGGAAGCAGTGGTGAAAGATAAAGAGGTTGACAGTTCCAAGACTGCAGAAGAAAAGAAACATCTGTCTCCGGCAAGAGACACTGCACAAACTGTTCAACAATTTTTGAGCAAAGAAACTTTAGAGATTGATGAACCAGAGCTTCTAAAAGGCCCATTCGACTTTGACTCTCTCTCTCCGGTACAAACAATGAAGATAGCTTCATTTGCAAATGCCAAGGCAAATGAAAAACTCCTGAAGTCTCATATGGAAGACTGTGAGTTGATAGAGGCTGCTTCTGGAGTACTTGTAAAGATTATGCCATCAATCCAGATAGATCCGACAGCCTCCTCTTCCGGTAATCTAAAAACCTTAGTCAGCAGTGTTGATACACATTTTGATTCTCTAGAAAAATCAGCTGAAGAAAAGGTCCGGAAGGAATTTTTGGATAAAAGATTTTCAGAGGTATTAGAATTAATCTCTAAAGATAGGAAGATTGTGAGCATTGGAATAAAGAGCTTAGAGAATGCTCTTAAGGATGGCGGTGACATCTACAAATTTTGTATATCCTGGCCAAAGGCAACAGCAGCAATTGATAAGAAAATAAAAGAGGAACAGGACAAGCTACAAAGCTTATCTCAAAGTTTTGATCCTCTCTCTTCCTCCATAATAAATCAAGAATGTCAGACTATTGCAGTCTTGAATGAAATAAAGAATCTTGAGAAGGAAAGGAAGAATATCACTAACCGGATGGGAGAACTTAGAAGGATTATAATCCCTAAGTTGGAAACTATGCATGAGGCCATCAGTGATGCTCAGACCACCGCCCAAACAAAAGATCCGACAGATCTCAAGCGGGCAGAAGCTTTTGCATTTTTGTTGAGTGGTCACATTTCAATTTTGGACAGAATGAAGCAAAGTTGGGCTACAGAAATGATCCAATTGCAGACATCCTTTGCAGACATTCTTCAGTACATGTGAGTATGTAAATATGCGGCTATGTATAGAAATTTTTTTGAAAATTTTGGTGTGCGGACCCCACCCTTTGCCATTGATGTCAAAGGGGGAGTGAGGAGCAGTGAAAAATGAGGAATCCAACTAAGGGGGAGTTTCAGAAATTGTATATAAAGACAGAGCATCAGCAAAGGGCGAGCATAGTGAAAACACTTAGTCATTTTTCACTAAGTGTTGCCATCAATGCCAAAGGGGGAGATTGTTGGCAAGAGACACTATATGGATTCATGGTTGTTGTCATTGATGGCAACAAAGGTCATCCCACATATCCGCAAGTCATAATGTGTCTCTACCGGAAGTCAGAATAAAGATTGTTGTGGTCCGGTGAACAAGAACAGAGCATGTGGCAAGGTCCGACAGATTGATCTGGATCTCTCAGAGGAAGTGTCTTGGTGCAGTGCGGATTTGAGGAAGTCAAGAGGACTACCTTGAGTGGTATATTCCAAGGATTTAGCCTCCGGTGATGGACAAGGAAAAAGATATGAATAGTTGAGTACCGGATTCCTGAGAGACAGTGAAAATAGAGGAAGAACTGACTGACAGAGTATCAGACTACTTTCCGGATGTGTTACTATTGATGATAGAGGTTGTGAAGGCATGAATCATGTTTGGCCGACATGATTAATGATATCTACAAGTATATGCTTGATCCGCATTGCTTGGTGAGGAAGGATTCAGCCGACAGAACAAGAGTTTGCAAGAAACTAGACTGTTCCGGATGCCGACTAGAAAGGTGATGAAATTACTTGTGCGGATATATATAGAGGATGGATTTAGTTGTGAAGGGTGTGAAGGTGTGAAGATATATGCGAATAAGTCCAGAACAGAGCAGAAGTAGCAAAAAGGATCCAGTATGTGAAAGATAGCAGAATAAAGAACAGAGGAAAGATGAAGTGCAGCAGATCAGTGTACTGAGCCTAACCGGAACTGAACTCCAGCATATGCAGATGCTTCCAATCAGTTCAAGACTGTGATTATTATCACTTTGTAGACAGTGTGTCTTCTTGTAGGCAGTGGGCCTCTTGTGAGCAGTGTGCTCGGGCAGTGAGCCCTAATTGGCAAGTGCCATTTTTTTGTAATCTCCTATTCTTCTAACAGAGAATAATTTTGGGTTAATCACCCCGTGGTTTTCTCCCTTAACAGGGTTTCCACGTCAAAAATACTGTGTTATGTGTTTCTTATTTCATGGTAATGTTTTTGTGTTTGATTCAATGCTACATCAATTAATAAGAAAGTTCAATAAGGGAAATAATTAGGATAACTGATTCACCCCCCCCTCTCAGTTATCAACAGTTGTAAGCCCGCATATTGCTGACAGATCTATATTTTGAATTCTATGATATATTGAATGACTAAATATGCATTTGCTTCATTTCTTTGAGTTGTTTCTATTGTGTTTACTCTTGCTACACGGTCCAGATAGTTCATTCTGTGAACCCTCCTACCGTGACTGCACCAGATTAGTAGTAAGACATGGCCTCATTGATCAGAAATGCCGCCAGTGCTGGGGCTCGCGCCTTCACTGTTAATGAAATGAGTGAAACACATTCATCGGTTATTCCAAACTTTGGTCTTCATCCATGGTTTGCTAGAAAGAGCACTTTCAACTAGTAGGCCTCGACAGGTCTGAAGGAAAGTTTATTTGGTGATTTTGATCTGTTTGAAATAAATGAGGCATTTGCCTCTCAATATGCATATTGTAGTCAAAAATTGGAACTGGACTATGAAAAGGTAAATGTTAATGGAGGAACTATTGCTCTTGGTCATCCCCTTGGAGCTACAGGGGCTCGTTATGTAGCAACATTTTTGCATAAAATGGAATGCCATGGCATAGATTGTAGGTTCAGAGTTATCTCAATGTGTATAGGGAATGGATTGGGAGCTGCAGTAGTATTTGAACATGGTGATTCTGTGGGGTGTTTGCAGGAGAATCCCAACAAGGAATTCAAGAGCAAGGAGTTGTTGGAGAGTGCAATGGAGGTCCCTGTGAGTAATAAAAAAGAAGAGGAGTCTCTTCCTTCTCAAATGCAAGATTTGCAAATTGATGGTTCCCCTAAAGAAGACAATAATAATTATGGGGGACTAGAAAATTTGGAACAAGACTCTTCTAAGGTGAAAATTTGATGGTTCTTTCCAATGAGACTCCCAAATATGGATACAATGCTACTACATGCAGTTCTGAAGATTTGATGGCTACAGGAATAATTGATCTGACTAAGCTGGTGAGATTGATTAAGCATGCCCATGTTTTGGAGGTTATTAAAACTGACATGCTTTGGAGGAGTTTCATTTGGAGCTTTTTTGAACAAAATTTGGCAGAGTTAAAATCTTTGTTGTGGCTGATATAACATTACCAGTGGAAATGCAGGGGATATCTCTGAGCACCTCTCTTTTTGGTATGACTTGTCTTCAAGTGGGAGATTGTTGGCTACGTGTGAAGCCAATTCAAGTGTAACGGCTGGAGTTTTCTAAAAATTCTTTTCTTGTTTGTAACTGTAGCTTCTTAAAACAGTCAGTATCTTCCATAGTGCATGCCTTGCTATTGGCATCCTCTTTACAAGAAGGAATGATGTGAAGTTTGTAGTTGTATTAGAAATGGGTGTGGTTACTCAATGTACTGTGTAAAAAACCAGTGATAAATAGTTGATGTAGCCATTTATTTGGTGAACCACTTTAAATCTTTTGATGTCCTTTATTTGTTCTTTTGGTGTTCTATTTGTATTGTTCTTGTATTTACTTTGTCTGCATATTTTTAGAATCAACAAAGAGAAAATGGTTGACGCACAAGAGAATATAGTTGTCAAGTTAGAGGAAAGATTTTAATGAGGAGATAGTATCACCATGACACTAGGCTAAAATATAATAAAGCTTTCTAAGTTGGCATGAGAGATGTGAACCATTTTCATCATTAAAAAAATAAGGGACAATGTTCTCATGAAGAATATTAATAATGCTAAAAGGAACAATCTAAACAATTGGCTGAGGCAAAAGTAATTTGCACCATGTTAGATCTCCAAGAATAATGAAGGATCATTTATCAAATCATAACAGAAGGGGGATTTTATCAAATGAAAGCAGCAAAAACCTTAATCGACTGCATGCAAGATATGGAAGCATAAACAAGTCATGGATTTGTTTAACAGAATGTCAAAAGTAATTTGGTGTCATAGAATGGCACGATTGCAAGATACACAAAATGGATTGTTGAAGGCTTTGGAAACTTTCAAACAAATGCAATTCGAAGGCGTAAATCCAAACTCCACCACCTTGTCACCATCCTTCCCATTTGAGCCAAAATAGGAGCTTTGGAAGAGGGGGTGGACTTCTTCAAGTGTAATAAAGGAAGATTTAAAAGAAATGCATGAAAAATGTGGAAGCACAAGTAAGGAATGTAGACTATTTGACAAAATGCCCCCCAAAATTAGTCATCTTGTGAAATGAAATGATATCAAGAAAAGCAAAAATTAGATTGTATGCAACAAAACATAGGAGGACAAACAGGGCATGAGAACTATTTGATAGAATGCCGTGAAGATATGTCATCTCTTGGAGTGATCATTGTAGGATATGCACATAATTGATTTGTTGAAAAAATCTTTAGAAACTTTCAAGAAAAAGCAATTGGTAAGTGTGTAGTCAAATTCTGCAACTCTTTTGCTAGCATGCATCTAAGAACATAGATATTGAAGACAACAATGTATAGGCCTACTCAAAAAGGAGTTTCCCAATCATGAAAATAGTGATCATACCAATCATGAAAATAATGGTCATATCAATGGTGTTTGCAAAACCATTCACCAATATTGGTCACAAGTACATTCATTTAATTGAAATATAAACAATTTCTTAGTGAAACAACATAGATAGCATGAAACAATAATTTCTCTAGAGGGCAAGCCTTCCCTGGACAGTGATTCTTCTTTAGTGCCTGCTGGGGAGCCCTTGGTGGCTTCTTCAACAAATGATGCTGCTAATGTTCCAGATTCCAATCCTATTCTAGATGCTGTTGTTCAGGATGTTGTCCCTGACACTATTGTCTTTGTCAGCTTGGTGGCTCCCATTGATGTGAGCCGTTCTACTTCTTTGATTATTCTAGGTTCCTCTGCTATGTTGTTGGCCCCTTCTTCAGTGCGTGATTACCCCTCGACCATGGAGTTGGGTGAGGCACCCCTCCTTTCTCCTTGCTCTTAGGACTTTGATGCTGGGATTCCTTGGACTGTTGTCCATAGAAAGCAGAAAGGTCTGCCCAAGTCTGTTGCGGGTTCGTGACTGTAGTTAGGGTAAAATTGCAAATCAGGGCAAATGAATAAACAGCAATGATAAAAACCCTAGCAATGCACAATGAAGCACAAGACAACATGAAAATCAAAATAACAAATATGAATGCAAACCGATCTCCACGCTATGCTTGATTTATCTCCATTGCTTTTCTCCACCTCGCATGAGCATGCAAGATTTTGAAGTATTATTGTTGGAAGAATGTTGGGTGCTCACTTCTGCAGCATAACATTGATAAGGATGCAAAGGCTCTAATTATATTTCAACAGCATGTGGATACTTGAGGATCAATATATGCTAATGGCTTATGAGGGGGTTGATTTATAGGAAAGGCTTAATTCAAATGGATGGCTAGGATCAATTAGGGCTTTAGATGAAATGGATGGATAGGATTAAGTTAGGTTTCCTTGCACATCAAGAAATTGTAGTCATGTGACATGTGGCAAAGGAGGATAAGGCTTAGGTGTGCTTGTGTAGATAAATACTAAAATTAGATCCCATTAGTTGTGCATGTGAAAGATAAAAGTTGTAACACATGATTGATTGGACAAGTGTTGGAATGTGATGAAAGATGAGGACTTAATTCAAATAAAATATTTGAATTAGTTGTGATATGAGTTGGATATTAATTGAATAAATAAAATTTATTTAATTAATTGGATAAATGAATAGGGTGAGATAAGATATGATGTGGAAATTAATTAAATAAATAAAATTTATTTAATTAATTAGCTAAGTGGGATAAGGATGGGATTAAGATAGGATTTAATTAAATAAATAAAATTTATTTAATTAATTGGCTAATGGCTAAATGGGATTAAGAGTGGGATTTAGGACAAAATGCTACATGATGTCTTAATGATATTTTTTACAAGGTGTTGCAAGACATGGACAAATTTGGGACAATTTTGGGTGTCTACATTTTGCCCCTCTTTGAGATGATGTTCGAGATGATAAGCTTTATGTCGAGTAACATCATTTCAAAGAAGTTAAGGTATGGATAGAGGAAAAGGATATGGGATGAAATGGATATAGTGATGGAAAGATAGGATGATGATGCATGATGAAATGGGATGATGATGCCCCCTCGAGAGGATAGGTGGGTTGGACAAACACGAGTATGCTCTCGAAAAGAAATGGCTTGGCTGCAAAAAGAAAAGGGGATAGATAGAAGAAATGAAGATGCATTATGCTACAATGAAAGTGAGCAACCATGATGTTTGATATAGCACTAGACGTTATGCACCAAGGTATAAGGACCAGGGTGACGATGTGTCTTGTGCCCCAGCATAATACAACCTTGTCTAACATATGAGGAAGTAGACTTAGAATATTGATGTCCTAATGCACAAAAGGTATGATAAGACCTTAGATGCAAAGGATAATGCAAAAAGCTATTCCAACATACACAAGATATGAATATTAGCTGGATTGATAAGGATTTGATACAAATGCAAGATAAAATGATAACACACACAAGCAAGCAAGCAAGCATGCACAAATGATTCAAAAACAAACAAGGTATTGCCCCTATCAAGCTGTAAACCAATGATTAATTGCTGATTGTTTTGATAGTTGAGAGTGTTGTCATAGTAGGGAAAGCTATATCCCTAGATCAACATAGGGTTGTTTGCTGAGTTGGTTGGCTGATTGGTTGATTGATTTGGCTTACAACAAGGCTAGGATCAAGACCATGGATTGCATTTGGATAACTTGGCTTGATTGATAAACTTGATTGGTATGGATTAAGGATGGGCTTGCATTTGGATCATTGCTTGGAATGGTTGGAAGATGATGAAATGTTGATTAGATTGATTTGATGAAGGATGGATGATATGTGGTGGATTGAGCTGCTTTTGATTTGCTGAAGTGATTGGATTTGTTTTGATGGTTGGCTTGATGTGCTTTGGTTTTCATGTTTGCTATTGCTGGGTTGATTGTTTTGATGATTGGATTGTTTTGAATAATGATAGTCATGGTGTGATGATTAGAGTGTCCACTCAATCTAAGCATAAGCAAGTGTTCTCGATGTGCTCAAAGGATGTAAAACAAACAAGGTATTGCCCTTGTCAAGTCATAAACCAATGATTGATTGTTTGTTTTGTTTGATAGATAGTGTTGTCATTGTGGGGAAAGCTATATCCTTAGATCAACACAAGGATGTGGGAATGCTATATCCCATTGATGATGATTGATGATGATTGATTTGGTTCATGACAAGATTAGGATCAAAACTTGTTGATTTGATTGGATAATGTTCCTTGATGAATTAGCTTGCTTGATACAGATTAATGTGACTTGGATTTAAGATCATTGCTTAGATTGATTTGATTGATATGATTGGAAGAATTGATGGATGAATGAATGTTATTGATAGGAAGAATTGATGATGATGATGATTTAATTTTGATTGAATGTTGATGGAATGGATTATTTTGGATGATGTGATTGGTTTTATTGCTTGGATTTTTTGTTTGATATTTAATTTTTTGGATTTTTTGAGAATATTTTCATTTTTTTGTGTTTTTTAGAATATTTTAATTTTTTTGTGTTTTTGAATGTTTTTGAACATCAATGGATTTACAATTGAGTAGCCTTTGTGCTAGATACCAATGACAAGGGAGAAAACCAAGTCTAGGTGCAAAGGATGGATGAAAGGATGGATGATAGTGAATGAGATGGAAGGCTCATGAGAGTTGGATGGATAGATAAGAGGATAGGCCATATAAGGGATGGATGCTTACCTCATGATAAACGGATAGGTAGGCTATAGTGGAAAGCTTGGTGATAAACAGATGGGGATAAGCTATAAGATGGAAAGCTCATGATAAGGATACGCCATAGTGGATGGATCATAAGGGAGATAGGATGTGATCTACAAAGGCTATGTTGCATAGGAAGAACTTGCCCCATTCTAGGTGGTAATGCTTAAGATTTTACATGACAAAGTTCATGACAATGGGATGATAAGATTAGATTTTACACTGCAAGGTCTTATGATAATAGGATGACATGATGGATTGGTTTAAATGGGATGGATAAATGGTCAATGGATAGGACTTGGTTTGGAAAGAAGGTATGTCAAGAGATATCTAAACATGTTTCAACATTTTTCCCCTATGTCTTCATCAAGATCAAAAGGCAGAATGATGGATAAATGGGTTCAATAGGATAAGCATGTTTATGTAATGGCTAAGGATGGTAGGATGACAAGATAGGATAAGATAGGTTGGTATGATATAATGGGATAGATAGTTGGGAAATGGATAGGTTGGATGAGACAATGTGCCCCCAAGTGTAAGTGACATAGAAGATCAACCTACACATGACACCTGTTTGCCAAGTTTTCATCATGGTACTTATCCAAGGTGCCTATCTACTAGGTTTTCACCATTGGATGAAGGGCTTTCTCTTTACTTTTTTTTTTTTTTTTTGCTTTTAGATGGGTTGACAATTACACATGGCACCTGTTTGCTAGGTTTTCACCATAGTAATGGATAGGAGAGACTCAAGTGTCTAGTGCTATGAAGGTTGATAGTCCCATTGGAGATGGATGATGTCATTGCATGGACCATGTCATTATGCTCATAGATGTTGATAAGGGATTGCATGGATGGGAGATGGATTAGGTAGATAATGGATTATGATGTGGATTATGAAAGGTTCATGCAAGGATAGATGGATAAAAGGCTTATGCAAAAGCATGGACCATAGGAAGGTGATGGGGAAGATAAGTAGGATAATGGATGGAATATGGGAAGATGTAGTTATGTGGAAGTGCTACAGAGTGGAAGGGAACCATGATCAATGGTTGCACACACCGTGATAAACATTGAAGCTTTTGATGAGATTGTGGTGTAGGAAGCAATGGAGATGTTTTCTTAGGAGATGTTTGATGAAGTGATTTAGGAACCCACATAGATTTAGTCTTTTTTTTAGTACTTTTTTTTTGCTTGTGGGATTTTTGAAGGGAATGGAAGTTTTGGATGGAAGTAGGCTTTTGGATGGAGATAGGTGATTGGGATTCTTGAGATGTGGATGAGGATGCCTCATTCACCTTGCTAGCTTTTTGCTTAGGAGCCCAAACCATTTTGCTTTTGGGCTTTGCTTTTGGAGATATAGGCTTGGATAGCCTTGTAATGTACTTTGCTTAGAATATGGATGATTTAGAGACTTTTCACATCGATGCCCTAAGGCATGAGGGTCCTTAGGAATTTTAGTTGGATTTTTGGCTTTATAAGTAAAGGCATCCAAATGTTTATTTTGGAATCCCATGGGGTGGGTGGAGTGGATGGAATGATTGGAAGCTTTATGCTTAAACAATGTGTGCTTTTGTTGGTCATGATTAGGGATGTAAGGATACTTATGAATGATAGGTATGTTAGGTGTTGGAAGCAACGGTGGCAAGGTGGATGGAGGGATATTTGGAGTTGGTAAAAGTGGAGGCAAAGTGGATGGTGGAAGGTGTATGGTCACATACTTTTGACATTTATAGGATGATGGAGATGGAATGGCTACATATGTTTTGGGTAGATGATGGGGTTTGTGATGGAAAGTGGTAGGTTTAGGACGCATGAAGGGATTACCAACATCTTTAGCTTGTTTACCTTGGGGTGTGTATCCAAGGCCATATGAGCATGGAGGAATCTTGACATGGTTCAACTCCAAAATACCTTGTTTATAAAGACCTAGACCTTTACCTTGGTAGTTCATGTTTTGGAGGATGCGATTGACTATAGAGCTTGGTGTGGTTTGAACACTAGACTTGAGCTCTTTATTAGATGGAGAAGATGAAGTGGATAAAGGTCGTTGTTGTCCTAAGGAAGAACACTCATGTATAAGGGTGGATAGACCAATAGGACATGATGGATTTGAAATGGGATCGATGATGGATGTGGAAGGGGGATCATTAGGATCTTGATTAGCATTGTGTTCACTAAGATCCAAGTTATTTGTTTGATCTTCTGTGCTTACTTGGGGGACAAGTGTCTCATCATGACAAGTGGATGTTTCCTCATTATGGATAGGGCTAGATGGTGGATGACTAGGAGCAATTTGGATATCTTGCTCATGGATAGATATAGGATTATGGATAGGATCAAGGTGCTCATGGATAGCTTCTTCATACGTATCATCTTGATCATAAAGAAGGTAAATGTTATGGATGGGTTGAATGAAAGTGTTTTCATCTTGAGTTGGACTATGGCTCAATGTTTCCACATGCTTAAGATTAAACCTTTGACATACCTCTTGGGTTGCTTGAATGGAAGTGGAAGGCTCTTGGATAGGCTCTTGGTCAACAACATGAGAACATGATTACTCTTGAATAGGCTTGATGGCTTGTATGTCACATGATGGGCTTGAAGGGCTAGATATGTTAATGGAGGGCTCTTGGATAGGCTCAAGGATAGGTGGACCACATGATGGGATTATAGGATTGAACATGACCTTTGGAAGTTCATTGGTAGGCTCATGAATGGGTGTTTGACATGGAGGTAGTTTATTCCTAGCTAGTAGCCAATGGATCACATCCTTTGCAAGGGTATGAGTGGATGGGAAATATAATGGATAGATGATAATAGTAGAGGATGATGTTGTAAGCGTAGGACTAGGATCTTGATTAGATGGAAGGATAATGGAGTTTGATGGATTAGGATGTGGGCTAGATGGGTGTGACACATGGGATTGGGATGATGTGGCATGATTTCTCATTATAGGTAGGTACACCTTGTAAACAATTGGGACAAATATTGGGCATTGATTTGTATTATGGCCTTTGGTCCTATGGTATGCACAATAATCATGTTCATCATATGGACTTTCTTCACATGGTTTGACTTCAGGAAGTTCAATGAGTTTTTGTTCAAGCATTCTTTGTAAAACTATCTCAGCCGCATCCTTTGGTGAAGGATTAGAATTACATGGTGATGAAGGTAATGAAGGGCTTGGTGATTTGGAAGGTTGATGGACCAATGGACTAGGAGTAGGATCACATGGTGGTGTTGGGATAGGACTTGTTGGCTCATGTGTTGGCATAGGATTGGATGGTGGTGGCCACTCTAGATTGGTATCTCCCTTGTCAAAGGTTATTAGATCTTACATAGGATAACTTGGGCTTGTTTGATTTATGTACAAGGGACTACTTGGACTTGGATGTGCTTCTTGTTGTAAAGGTGGATTTGGGCTCATTTGTGCTTGTTGTGGAGGCCATTGATAGTCTTGGTAGCTAGGTGTAATGGTAGGATATGTAGACAAAATATCTTGAGGTGGACCCAAAGTTGAGGGCATTTGATCTTGTTGGCAAGGTTGACTTGTGCTCACTTGATTTATATACAAAAGGCCATTTGGACTTGATTGTTGTTCATGTGATATCACTTGATTGCCTTGTGGATGGGCTTGGTATTGCATTGGAATGTTAGCATGAGGGATTGGATAAGCTTGAGGTGGATGTTCATATGTTGATGTGGCATTGACTTGGTGGATAGGTAGATTAGGTTGATAGGAAGTGGATGGATATGACATGTGGCTATAAAGTGGATTAGGTTGATATGAAGTGACTAAGGATTGCTGTACTTGTTGAGCTTGACTAGTGGCTAAAAGGTGTTAGACTTGGGTTATGAAGTATTGCAGTTGAGGTGATTGGCTTGCATGGGGTTGAGCTCTTTGGATGAAGAATTGTAATATTTCAATGGCATCTTGGTTTAGGGGTTGTGATCCTTGATAAAGATTTTGGAGGAATCTTTGGAATTTGATTTCTAGGTCCTCTAGTGTAGACATGTTGTCACCCAAGTGTATGTCTTAAGTCCTTTTAACAAGTGCTTGTTTAGGGATTTGGATGATGATGTGGCTTGTTTGGATGACTTGGCTATGTTTGGGATGAAAGCGATTGGGTTTGAATGTTATTGGAAGAATGTGTAGGATGACTTGTCTTTATATGTTTGGGTGTTTAGAGCTTGATGTGGCAATATTCAAACAAATGATTATGCATATACACACATGAATCACTCACGCAAGACACATAAGCAAGTTTTAGTTTGGAAGAATGTGATGATGGTTAAGCAAGCACGTGAAGACACTTCAACAAGTCCTAGTAAAGGCAAGGCCACTATCACAAGGAGGTTCTAGTGAAAATTCGGGGGATCGGCACCCCACGAGCATCCAGCAAGCCACTTAAGACTTTAACTAACCCTACTAGGAGTTTTAATATACACAAAGGTACACCTCCTTTCGAGTTAGCATTATATGGTGAGCGCTAATATCGGTTAGACTTGGCTTTCACCTTATCCTATGATTTTTATAGCAGACCGGATGAAAGTACCGCTTGAGGTCGTTCCCTTGGGGTGGATACCAAGGCAGGCCTCTCTAAGGCTAAACAAAAGCAACACAAGTAAATGTTTTTGATCTCCAAGTTCATGTTAGGACGTGAGGAGAGAGCATACACATTTACTTGGTCACACTCGCATGGGGTTCATTAACCTTAGAAATCAATGTGTGATCAAACAGTTCAAGCACTTGTTTGTTTTAGATCCAAATCCAAATGTGATGAAAGACACTTGTTCATTTTATCCCAATTTCTCGATGATGTGATAGCAAACAATGTTCGTTTTAATCCCAAAGTCCAAATGTGTGATCAAACAAGATTAAGAGATGAAAGATTAAAATGAGTGTACCTAATACAATCACTTTCCAATTTGTTGTAGATGTTGATGCCAATGTTGCTCCAGCTCCTTTGATATGCCTACAAGTCACCAATTTCAAAAAGAAACAAGTAAACATGCAAAGAAGATGATTACATGAAAAAGATGAAATCTGAAAATTCTGATGAAAATGATCTAATACAGAAGAATGGATTTCATAAACAGAAAATTCAGGAGATTCTAAGCAATTTGAAAAAAAGTTTCGTTGAAAAACGATCAAAATTGCTCAAGTTATGCTCAAATGAAGTTTTCAATGAAGCTAAACTTTGACTGATAAAAAGCTTGAAAAATAGTATAGTCACCTAATAAAAGTAGTACAGTTGTGAAGTTTGTCCTCCCAGCTTTCCAACGAGTCCTTGTTTGTGCAATTTCGCCTCCGTATGTGAAAGTTATGATAGAAATACCAAGATGCACAATGACAGCTACCAAAAGCAAGTTACAGTTGCCAGATGCGACCAACTGTTTATCAGAAGCGACCATTGTTTTACCATAGGTGAGCCCTTGCAGATCAAATGTGACTTGAAAACACCCAGATGTGACACCTGTAGGCTTATACGCGAGGCAGATAAATGCAGAAGCGACCGATTACAGCCAAAACGCGATCTGTATCTGCAAAATGACAGTCGAACACACAACCCTAATCTACACAAGCGAGCACTATCAATTCATAAGCGATGCACATCAGATTAAAAGTGACCACTATTAATTCATAAGTGATGCACATAAGATTAAAAGCGACCACTGTTAATTCATAAGCGACGCGCATCAGGTTAAAAGCGACCACTGTTAGTTCATAAGCGAGCAACCCATTTCAAAAGCGAAACTAACAGTGTAAAAGATCATAAAGCGCATAGGCGAATTCTGTTGAAGCAAAAGCGATGCATTTCATACCTTAGGCGATCACTGTCGATGTAAAAGTGATCCAGAAAACGATAGATGCGGCCGATCCCAGTGTAAAAGCGACGCGGATATGCGGAAAGCGGAGGATTTTTGCTCATAAGCAATGCAAAAATGTATGAAAGTGACATATAATAGCTCATATGCGACTAACAAAAAGCCAAAAGTGATGCATAATAACCCAAAAGCGATCTAGAGAGTTTCAGGAGACGGAATGCAAATGTTAACCATAAGCGACCAAGTTTACCATATGCAATTGCTTTTTGTTCAAAAGCAAGCACTGTTTGTTTAAAAGCGAGCCAAATTTGACCATAAGCGACTGCTGTTTGCTCAAAGGCAAGCTGATTTAGCCCAGGCGACTGTTGTTTGATCAAAGGTGACCTGAATTACCAGAAGTGCATTTTTGCAGTTCGGTTGTTGTTTTCTTCACCAAATGCTCTATTTTTCATCAAATTTAGCCAAATTTGTACTTAAAATTTATGGAAATAGCCTCTTGGATGCAATGGTGAGGTTAGATTTGGGCTAAGAGATCATCTACATACATTTTTAGCCAAATATTTGTAAACTAGGGTTAGAAAAATGCAAATTTTTGCTACAAAAGCTTGCAAAAATGAAAGATTGGCGCTTCAAGAGATCTAAACTTCATAAAAACAACTCAAACAAGAGAGGGTAATCAAGGACGTGAGTCCCACTGAGTGTGCCAAAATGTAGTTAGGGTAAAATTACAAATCAGGGCAAATGAATAAACAGCAATGATAAAAACCCTAGCAATGCACAATGAAGCACAAGACAACATGAAAATCAAAATAACAAATATGAATGCAAACCGATGTCTACGCTATGCTCGATTTATCTCCATTGCTCTTCTCCACCTCGCATGAGCATGCAAGATTTTGAAGGATTATTGTTGGAAGAATGTTGGGTGCTCACTTCTGCAACATAACATTGATAAGGATGCAAAGGCTCTAATGATATTTCAACAGCATGTGGATACTTGAGGATCAATGCATGCTAATGGCTTATGAAGGGGTTGATTTATAGGAAAGGCTTAATTCAAATGGATGGCTAGGATCAATTAGGGCTTTAGATGAAATGGATGGATAGGATTAAGTTAGGTTTCCTTGCACATCAAGAAATTGTAGTCATGTGACATGTGGCAAAGGACGATAAGGCTTAGGTGTGCTTGTGTAGATAAATACTAAAATTAGATCCCATTAGTTGTGCATGTGAAGGATAAAAGTTGTAACACATGATTGACTGGACAAGTGTTGGAATGTGATGAAAGATGAGGACTTAATTCAAATAAAATATTTGAATTATTTGTGATATGAGTTGGATATTAATTGAATAAATAAAATTTATTTAATTAATTGGATAAATGAATAGGATGAGATAAGATATGATGTGGAAATTAATTAAATAAATAAAATTTATTTAATTAATTGGAAAGTGGGATTATGCATGTGAAATTAATTAAATAAATAAAATTTATTTAATTAATTAGCTAAGTGGGATAAGGATGGGATTAAGATAGGATTTAATTAAATAAATAAAATTTATTTAATTAATTGGCTAATGGCTAAATGGGATTAAGAGTGGGATTTAGGACAAAATGCTACATGATGTCTTAATGATGTTTTTTACAAGGTGTTGCAAGACATGGACAAATTTGGGACAATTTTGGGTGTCTACAGTGACAAAGGGTCAAGGGTGTTAGGTTGCTGCCTTTGGGATTGGGTTTTGTGTAGATCCTTTGTTTCTGTTTACCATTAGTCGATCATTTTTCTGTTGTTTGTGCTCTATTTTGCTTTGTCAGGCCTATTTAGTGACCTATTTTTCCGCCCTTTGGGCCTTTATTTTGGGTTCATTCCTAGTTCTTGTTCTTATTTCCCTAGGGGCTACTTTTGGCATTGTTGCCCCACTGGGTTGTTCTATAATAGAGTATAGCTCCCTTGTTTTGCCACTTATCATAATCAAAAACATAGATAGCATGGAAGGAATCTGCAAGATACCCATTTGGATAGATATCGACACTGATAGAATAGAGGAAACTTTACCATCCTTATGAAGCTCAAATGTGCAAGTAACTCCACCATATATTGTTTGAATTTCTTTGATCTTTTCTTTCTCCCCAAGATCCTTCCAAAGAAGTGTTCCCTTCACTCCTTATTTTTCCTCTTTTTTAAAGACTCAATTTTCCTACATATCAGAGACCCTCATCCTTGATGGAAGAATACTACAAAAATAAGGATGCACAAACCAAACACACATTCTTATTTTCTTACCAGCAAAAATTCTTTTATTTAATTTATTTATAACAAAGTCTCTCCCCCTACATATCTTCTTGCTTTTTGTTTTTATAGCCTTTCCCCATTTTCTACATAGCATCTTTTGAAAAACATGTACGCACAAAATAAAATATAAAAAGTAATAAATTTTCAATAACTCCACTTCTCTCACTTTCTCATCTTTTCTAAAATTGGCTCCCAAAACATAGAACACTAAAAAAGAAATATTTCCCCAAATATTTCTCATTAAATTTGTAACTACCACTCTCCCTTTTGGCAAAAATAGAAAATAATTATTCAAGCAAATAATGTTGAAGTAAGAATATCTTTTGGAAAGATATAACTAAAAATTCATATATTTCCAATTTGTAATTTTCACTCATAAATTTATTGTGACTAATTATTTACTTAGTTTATTCTGCCAAGCTGTAGTCATCTAGATGCCCCCTCCTTGATGATACTCTATTCGTCAAGAGAGTGTCATCCTGCCATTTCCACATCAAGTCGATTAATTAATCCCAATAATATTTAATAATATTATTTAAAATTAAAATTAAACATTAGGAAAAATAAGGGTTGTAAAAAATGCTAATTAGGAAACCATGAGCTAAAACCACTCAAAATGTAGCACCCAAATCCTTAGTTAGAAATCCAACACCCAAATCCCAAGATGAGTCCATAGGCTAAAATAGCATATTACTTCCATGTGTCGTAAGCTTGTCATAATCCACTCACCAATTTGGGTATTCCATTTTGGCTCCATTATATCTATCCAAAGATACCTTATGATGTATCATAACATGTGTCATAAGTTGGTCAACAAGTGCATCTCCCTCTTACAGCTCTTTTATGTGTCCTAAATATATTTACATTTACAATGCACAAGAGGCCCAACTTTCAGAGGCCATAAATTTTGATCTTGGACGCTAATTAGGCCCCCTTTTTTTAATTGTAGAGATTAAAAAGGTCCATATTACAAGAATTAAGGAACCAATGCCGAACAACCCAATTTTTTTATTTTGGCCAAAAATGACCTCTATAGGCTATAAATTGAAAAATCACATTGTTTGTAATCTTAACTGTTACTAATTTTTTCTGTTCACACTAAAAATTAGTTTGACCTAAGTGCAATTGTTCAAAAGGAATAAAAGAAAACTTTAGAGTTAAGCATTAATTGAACAATTGATATCTTGACAGAATAGAGATAGACTTCAGATGACAGGATAACCCATCAGTCTAATCAAGATTGATGAGTCATCATGACAATAGAATCAGATGGTCAAGGTATCAGTCATTCAAGAAATATAGTTGTTTTAACAGTGTGTTATCTTTCAAGAGTTATAAGTTAAATTGATTTTTCAGTTAATCAGATTTGAAATAAAGAAGGAAAGATATTTGTATTGAACTATTATTTCATGTCATGTTTTGAACATATATTCAATATCTGTTACTTTATCCTATGCATTGATTGAAAAAGAAATACACATACATCAAGTGCATAAGATAGATTAACCGATCATGTTTAAAAGAAGTGTTCAAATGTGTCCCACACAAGCCGTGGGAGTAACTAGACTGAGCAATTGTAGACATACAAGCTATACATCTGAATGATAAAAGAAATAATGCAAACACATGATAAAAATAAACATCCATCATTGCCTAAGAAAGAAGGTTGTTTTGTTGATGCTGGTCTTCAGTCTTAATCTTCATCTCCTATCATCAATTCAACCTACAAAAAATTGGGGACAATCCTGTTAGAGCTCCGAATGTTTAGAGTTATCATATGCTTTTATCAAGAAGATACATCAACTTGTCACATCATGCAATTCATATGAAGGATCAGATCAAATAAGTGCTACAAATCAGAAAAAATCATGAAGAAGATCAATCAATACCATCAGGTATTTTTTTTATGCTAACTTGTTTGTTCACTGTGTAGGTATAGGACAAGTAATGTTGTTGATTTGAAGACAAATAAGCATGTGGAGAAAATGTGGCTCCCACAAGGGTCGAGCCCAGCATGCTCAAGTGACAGATACCATTACATATGCTATATCCCAATAGCTCATCAGTGATCAAATTCGAAATGATATGCAAGAGACACAAGGTACTATTCTACTTTCTTTATCATTAATAAAGCATGATCTTTCATAACAGTATTATGCCATCAATAGATACACAAGGTACAGTCATAAATGATGACAATGAGCAACTATACCACAGAACTAAGTAATCAAGTCTAAAAGACCAAGGTCCATCCTATGAAGCTACCATCATGAAGGAGAGAAGGTACAAAGTACAGAAGGAAAAGATACTTTCCATCTTTTGATATTAATGAAACATCTTTTTGCTATTTATATATGCATCATACAAGTATGCAATAGTACAAGGAGTTGGAACATAAATGTAAAATACAATGTACCAAAACAAATAAACAAATGTAGTGTGATCAAATTAATATGGAACATCAATCAAAATACATGATGAATGTTAAAATTCAGATGACAACGTACAATAATTTCTTATTAGTTGAATTTCCTTGGAATCAAAATGAAGAGAACTAATATACATGCATCTTTATTGTGAGGACAATCAAAAATGACCGTACGAGACTCTATAGTCAAGAATAGAACAACAACAAATAGTGAGACTGAGAAAGGACAATCATGTACCTGAAAGATAATGGAAGTAGGTTAAGGATCACAGCCATCTAGAGTTTTCTAGAACAACAATGAAGAAGGAGCAATAAAAGGAAAAATTGAAACAATTTTATGCTCAAGCTAGTATGATACAGTTTTCGAAGATCCAAAGTACCAAGATCAAATCATATTCAGAATAGAAACACTAACTTGAACAACAGTATATCTCATATTCTCCATTGTCCATTATGCCTTAATATTCTAACAAGTATATGATCAATATGCAAGAGGTGCAGATGAAACATACAGAGGGGCAACATCCAAAACATGGAGACATGTGATGCATAGCAACATACAGTGTAATGTAATCACTAACATATGCCAAGTCTAAAGCACAAGGGGCAGTCCTATCTAAAAGCAGTGAAGACATAGTTAAGACTGTGATAAGATAGTGTTGAGCAATAGTCATCTATGATAGAGGCAGCAACATACAATTCTGCATAATAGGAGATAGAGTTTTTTACAAACCCTACTAGGGGTTTAATCACAACAAAAGAAAGAAAACTTTATCTCTTAATGATAAATAGTCCAAGTCTACCAAAGAGAGTACAAGTATTGAAGGAGCTCTAATATATTGAAATCCCCACATCTTACCTTCACAAGGCAATATATAAAACAAAAGCAGCAGTCAGGTAATGAATATGACTGCACATATAGTGCAAATGTGACTATCATAAAGATGAAATGAGGTGATAGTCACAAGAATATTGATAAAAAAGATCATTATCATAGGTGGACTTGGCTAGAACCTCACTCATTTGGTACAAGTGGACACAAGATCAAAAGCACATAAGTTTAGAACTGGTCAAAGCCTAATGAAGGAGCCATGATTAGGAATGATTAAGCATTAGTCTAACCTGGCAGTCTCCAAAGCTTACAAAAATCATGCTACAGATTTATCACAAGGTCTCTGGTCAGTAAGGGTTATATGCAGTTGCCTAGTACAGTAAAAAATGAGTTAGAAAACTATAAATGATAGTGTTAAGGTGACTTTGGCAATGGAGGTAATGTCATCTAGCCTATAGAAGAAATAAACATTATAGGGTCTGCATACTGACAAAGAATAAATCATTCTAATGGCCATACTATTGACAAATGTGTAGAAATCTGTATGGTAGTGGTAGTGCAATTCATTCTGGGGATGAACTTGGATGTAAAGAAGATAGAAGATAAAACAAAAGAGTAGTCAAGAGTGTTTCAAATAGCCACGCGAGGTAACAATAATAGCAAACACATAAATATGCCATATTTTACACCTGAGGTACAAGAAAGGTTGAAGATAATTGCCTTGACAGAAAACTTCTAGAAAATATGTAGAAAGTACTATCTCAATGAAGTGTTTGTCGCAGGCCCTAATAGGGGCACAGAAGGTTTTTGTTGTTGACATTAGTTGAAGCTTGTATAGCACTTGCATCCTTCTCAATCAGATATGCACAGATAAGTAGCATAGGATTGTCATTTTTACCATCTCTCAATAGTAATAACAAAGGAAAAAAGTAGAGCCATGAAGGAATGAAAAACCCATCTTCTTTTTTGAAACCCTTGCATTTTTCCATGGTTACAGTAAAAAAAATGGGAGGAAAAATCAATATACAAGAAAAGACCATTGATCAAGGAGTCCTCAGCAAGGTATAGGCAAAGAATAGAACAAATATTTACCACTTTTTGTGGTGAATGAGGTGTAAATTTGTTGTTGTAGACACCTAAAATTGACTCAGATTGAATTAAGTAAATATTCTAATATTTATCTTAATTCTTATTTTCATCTGTCAATTAAATAAATATTATAAGTTTATTTGATTGGTTCATTATCCTACAATTAAATAAAATCATTTTATTTAATTAAAATCCTTAAATTCTTCTAATGTCTCAAATCCACCTCACTAAATCCACCTCACAAAATCCACTTCATCAATCCACCTCATCCCTTCCACCTCACCATGTTGCACATATAATTAAATATTCTTAATATTTAATTAGCTAATACCCACTATACTCCACCAATTGAATTCTTAATTCAACTGTCCCCCATTATCCTCCACTAATTGAATTTTCAATTGTTCCCCACTATCCTCCACCAATTGAATTTTTACTATCCTCCACCAATTGAATTTTCAATTCAATTGTTCCCCATTATTCTCCACTATTGAATTCTTAATTCAATTGTCATAACTCACTATCCTCCACCATTTATTCTTAATTCAATTGTCATAACTCACTATCCTCCACTCTGAATTTTTAATTCATCCATTATGAATTAAAGATTCACAAAAAATGAGAGCCATTGATCTCATCTTTTGATCCTCACCCTCCATTCTATTTTTAGAAAATCTATACATAGAACCCTCTTCTAAGCAATTAGGAGACTTCATTCTGGCATCCTTACTATGCCCAAATTCCTCTAGGGAATCTTCTTCTTCTCAATTCTCTTCTTCATACCATCGTAATGCAGAAATCATTCTAGCCATTCTCATATCATCCTCCATCATTAGTGTGTTGAAGCTCATCTTCAATCACACAAAGTATCATAGCCATTTCTCCTTGTCATCTTGAGGAATCAAAGCAAGGAAGCAAGCTCCCTAAGGGCCCATCTTCATCATTCAAGATCAAGAAAGAATAGGCGAGCAATGGAAGTCGAAAGGTAAAGGTTGTAAGTATCACTTGTCTGTTATTTAAATCTCTTTTTCCTTCATATTTCGTTGTTGTTTGGGTTTATTATCTTTATAGATCAATCTCACTTTTCCCATCAACATTTTGGCACCCACCGTAATCTAATCCATAATCTTGAAGGTGTTTATAGAAGTCGTTAATTTTCCACAGTCCATGATGTTGTAGACATTGCTTCTAGATTAAACTGTGTGAGATTTTTTCCTCAACGTTTCGGGTCACACTCTGTGAACCATCATCAGGAGAAAAAATAGTGCTGGAGAACAACAAATGAAGGTGTTTGTCTTTGCAAGTTTTCTCGTTGCAGGATTCAGGTGTGTTGAAGCTCATCATCCTGGCTATTTATCCTTCTTCCTTCATATTTCATTGTTGTATTTAGATTTTATTGTTCTTTATTGATCAATCTCATTTTACCCCTAACATTTTGGCACCCACGTAATCTAATCCACAATCTTGTGAGTGTTTGTCTTTGCAAGTTTTCTCGTTGCAGGATTTAGGTGTTTTAGAGCACATTCGGACATCAACTCTCGCAAATGACCTCCTCCGCACAAACCAAGCTCACCGTTGAGGCCGGGAGGCCTTGGAGGTAAGAAATCACCTATAACTTCTCCAATTTTGTTACTTGAAATTGTTTGAAATTTTTTTTTACTTTTCAAAATGTTTTTTGCAAAAACTCAACAAAAACAAATATAAAACAATATAAGAAATAAAAAATAAAAAAAAATTAAAAAAAAAGAAAAAAAATTTTCCAAACAAAAAAAATAGCTAGCATTTATTTTTTGTAGATCTTTGTTTTTTTTGCAAAAGTTAAAAAAATAAAATAAAATTAAAATTAAAATAAAATAAAATTAAAATTAAAATAAAATAAAATTAAAATTAAAATAAAATAAAATAAAAATAAATACAAAAAAAAAACCAGAGAAACAAAAAACCCCGACCACCCGCCACCCATCCCCTCCCCCTGCGACCCCCCCGATTCCCCCCTGCGACTCCCCCGACCCACCCCTTACCCCTCCCTACCCCTGAGTGCCCCCCGCAGTCCCCAATGCCATCCCCCCTCTCGCCCCACCTCCCTCCCTCCCCCCGTAGCCCCAAACCCCTTCCCCCCTGGTGTCTCGCCACTCCTGCGACCCCTCCCTTCGGCTTCCCTACACCCCGCCCAAACCCCTCTCCCTACGCACTCCTCTCCCCACCTCCCCTTCTGCCACCTCCCTTCCCCACGGCCAGCCCCACCCCCTGCGCAGACCCTCGCGCTGCCCCCGTAGACCTAGGACATAAAAGCTAAGAATCAAAGCATTATCCATATCAAAAGCTGCATACACCCATACACCTCAATGCCAAATTGAAATAGGTGTGGATCCCCAAGCAACAAATGATTACTCCAAAAGCTGCACAAAAGCTGCAGACACCCAAACCCATACCTTCACAGGTACTACCTAAAAACAAAATGGTTTGGGTACCCAAGCAAAAAGCCCTAAAGTTACATGAGGCATCCACCTCTCAAGAATTCCAAACATCTACTTTCTCCCATTCCATCCAAGAGTCTCAAATTCTTCCATCTCACATGACGAACAAAAATCAGGACAATACTCAGCCTATGTGGAACCCTACATGCCTACATCATTCATCCACAAGAAAAAGTCTCCATTGCTTCCTACACTACTTTCCCATCACTAGCTTCAATGTTTACCATGGTATGTGAGACCGTTGGTCATGATTCCCTTCCATTCCACAACACTTCCCTATAACTCCATCTCCCCTACCTTCCACTATTATCCTACATATCTTCCTCATCCTATGGTCCATGCTTTTTCATAAGCCTTCCCTCCATATTCTGTATCATAATCCACTATCTACCTACGCCATATCACTTTCATACGATCCCCTACCAACATCTATGAGAACACTTGACATGGTCCATTCAACAATATCTACCTAGCAGGACTATCACCTTTCAAGGAACTCTATACTTGAGTCTTTCCATATCCACCTTCTCCTATCTAAATATTCAAAAAAAAAAAAAGAGTAAAGAAAAACCCCTTAATCCAATGGTGAAAATCTAGAAAACAGGCGCCTTGGATAAGTACCATGATGAAAACCTGGCAAACAGGCGTCATGTGTAAGTTGATCTCCTATGTCACTCACACTTGGGGGCACCTTGTCTCATCAGCATATCACTCTTCTCCTACCAGTTTCCTTCCGTACCATTTCCTATCATATCATCTATCCATTTACATACCTATCATGTCCCGTCCACCCATCCAAACTTCCTTTCCTCTATTCTTTGGTCTTGATAAAGATTGGGGGCACAATGTTGACAAATGTTTTAGATATCTCTTGACATACCTTATCCCTCCATACCATGCAGATCATTCATTATCCTCTCATCCTCCTATCATCATTAGCATTGTCATGAACAATCCTACATATTCTACCTACAATGGGGCACGTTATTCTTATGCAACATAATCCTTGGAGATCACATCCTTGGTTCCCTCTACCTACCTGTTCCATTCACCCATACATCTACCTATTCGTGGTGGTTCCTTGTCATTAGTCTTATCTAATCCATATCTATTCCATGTCATGTCTTATTTATTCCATATCTGATCCATCTCTGTTCCATACCGTGTCTCATCCGATCCATCTCTTGGGTCCATTGGGGTTCTTGTCAAACTACGTCGCCTCTGCGTTGTCACTTAGGCAAGGCCATTATCAATGCACCCCCGAGGCTCTATTTCCCTATCTATCTCATATCTTGTCGTCTATCCTCTAGTCCATCCATGGTCCAAGCCCTGAACTATGCTGCCTCTGTATTGTCACGTAGGCAAGGCCATTATCAATGTGCCCCCGAGGCTCCACTTTCCCTATTCATCCCATGTCTAGTCCTTCTATCTATCTGACTCTGCTCCATTTCCTATCCATCACATGTCTTGTCGTCCGTTCCACTAATAAGTATTGTGATACCTTCTGCTAGACAAACAAGAGCAACAAAGCCTGCTTCCAATCAAAAATCTTGACGAAAAACATCAACCTATCCAAGGCAAAATAGAGTACCATACTGAAACACTCAAGCTAAATCTCATATCAATTATGGCAAATAGACACATCTAAATGCAAGAATTTTTTGTGTTGGTTAGATTAAGAGTCTTGATTTATGCTATCATGCCTTACTATGCTACTCGACGATGCCAAAAGGTAGAGATGCTATGATGGGAGCATGATTATTTTCTTTGTCTGCTACTTGTGGATCAAACTTTAGTAATGTGATGACTTTTGTCTAACGACATGGTCGGCAAAAGATCATCGAGGACTCCGAGGTCTAAACATGAAAAGGGGAAATCCTTGTTTGTTGAAAAATGCAAGAAGTACTCAGGTCATCTAGATTCAATTTTGACTAGATGCTTGTATTAACTTGCTATATCAAAATCCATGTAAGTAATACTTAGGTCATCTCGGTTTAATTATACCTAGATGCTTGTATTTTCTTACAACATAATAAAGCCCAATGATGAAAGTGCTTCAAAATACTTGCTATATCAAGGTGACAAATATCCATATCCATATCCATACCATATCCAACTGCAGTTCATATCCATATCTATACCATATCAAATTGTGTCCCATATCCATAACCATATCCATATCCATACCGTATCCAATTGAAAGTCTATCCTTAATTCATGCCAATCAAGTCAAATCAATCTTGTCAAACGATCCAATCACAATCAGTGGTCTTGATCTTTTTCCGATCATAAACCAACTCAATCAATCAATCAATCAATTGTCTTAGACAGGATGTTGCATTGTCGAAACAAGACTAACACACGCGTCTTACATGACATGCTTCATTTCCTGAAAGCAGACACTATCCTTCGTGTTGCTCTAGGGATCCATCATTCCCCGCCATAACAACACGCCTACCGTGTTGGTCTAGGGATATATTGTTCCCTGCCAGGACAACACTATCATATCAAATGTCTTAGACAGGATGTTATATTGTTGAAACCAGACCTGGAGTCTTATATGACATATCTCATTCCTGAAACCAGACATCATCGATCCATATCATTGGTTTACCGCTCGATAGGGGCAATACCTTGGTTGTTCCTGTATCATTTGTGCATACTTGCTTACTTGCTTGTGTGTGTCATCTTTTTATCTTGCATTCCATATCATTCATCCCTTTCTTCTACATTCAACCATTTCATTTCCTATCAACATATCTTATCATGAGATTGTCCATCTCACGCCTTCCGCTTTCTCCCCGTCCAATCTCCCAAGGGGGCATCCTATCATCATAACCTATACCAGGGCCAAGCTGGGGCATGTATCATTATCAGACTATTTATTCTTTAAAACAATGTGATAAAACACATTGCTTCAAAGAGGGGCAAAATGTAGACACCTAAAATTGGCTCAGATTGAAATAAGTAAATATTCTAATATTTATCTTAATTCTTATTTTCCTCTATCAATTAAATAAATATTATAAGTTTATTTGATTGGTTCATTATCCTACAATTAAATAAAATCATTTTATTTAATTAAAATCCCTAAATTCTTATAATGTCTCAAATCCTAAATCCACCTCACTAAATCCACCTTACAAAATCCACTTCATCAATCCACCTCATCAATCCACCTCATCCCTTCCACCTCACCATGTTGCACATATAATTAAATATTCTTAATATTTAATTAGCTAATACCCACTATACTCCACCAATTGAATTCTTAATTCAACTGTCCCCCATTATCCTCCACTAATTGAATTTTCAATTCAATTGTTCCCCACTATCCTCCACCAATTGAATTTTCAATTCAATTGTTCCCCATTATTCTCCACTATTGAATTCTTAATTCAATTGTCATAACTCACTATCCTCCACCATTTATTCTTAATTCAATTGTCATAACTCACTATCCTCCACTCTGAATTTTTAATTCATCCATTATGAATTAAAGATTCACAAAAAATGAGAGCCATTGACTTCATCTTTTGATCCTCACCCTCCATTCTATTTTCAGAAAATCTATAAATAGAACCCTCTTCTAAGTAATTAGGAGACTTCATTCTGGCATCCTTACTATGCCCAAATTCCTCTAGGGAATCTTCTTCTTCTTAATTCTCTTCTTCATACCATCGTAATGCAGAAATCATTCTAGCCATTCTCATATCATCCTCCATCATTAGTGTGTTGAAGCTTATCTTCAGTCACACAAAGTATCATAGCCATTTCTCCTTGTCATCTTGAGGAATCGAAGCAAGGAAGCAAGCTCCCTGAGGGCCCATCTTCATCATTCAAGATCAAGAAAGAATAGGTGAGCAATGGAAGTCGAAAGGTAAAGGTTGTAAGTATCACTTGTCTGTTATTTAAATCTCCTTTTCCTTCATATTTCATTATTGTTTGGGTTTATTTATCTTTATAGATCAATCTCATTTTTCCCATCAACAGTTGTTACAGTCACATGACTTGTTGTAAAAATAATCTAAATGGCTAAACAACAATCTCAAATAACTTCAACGATAAGTCATAAGTGAAAACAAGGTTTCAAAAAGAAAGATGCAAAGGAATATGGCCGATAAAGAAGGCTTTATTTTCTTCATAAAATAGGAATACCCACTTCACTTTTATTTTGTAAACCCTACAGATAAAAAAATGTATAAGAGGCAATTTAAAACCCACGACCATATCAAGATAAAATACAGTGAGGGTAAGTTGAAATAAAAGAAAAAAGAGAAGCAAGGTTCCCTCATAGTTTTCACCAAGCCAATACATAGAGGCCCGTTCTTTCATCTTTTTTTTTGTCGTATAACCATAACAGGAAAAGAAAAAGGCACACAGATATATAAGAATTTTCATGACTTTTCACAATAGACCACAAGTAGAAAGTGTTTACACCTTTTTATTGTAAAAGATAGAATGGAATATGGGGATATAACTTACAAATGAGCAAGTAATGGTAGATCTTCTCTGTATCAATTGTAGAAAACCTCCAAATGCGATAGGAGTGTAAACCCTAGCTAAGCAGCAAGGCGGCATAGAGACTTGCATGAGTGAATAATGATATAACTTTTAGGGCTCAAGATTGTTTTGTTGCCCTAATCCACGGGCTAAATCTTTTCTTTTTGACTTATCTTTTTAGAAAATCATTACAATGTAATTGAGACCGTGGTCAATAACCTTGAATGTCATCATGCCTAATGATCAACAAAAGGGGCCAAGTCAAAGGTCAAAATACCTTATGCATATATGCCTTTCAAAATGCATGTGCAAGACAAGTCAACAAGGTAAATCATTTTGAGATAGGGTGGTAGAGGCAGGTGATATGAAGATAAGGTAATTCAAGGTAAAGTCAAAGGTGGAAAATCATAGAGACTTAGGGTTATTTTGGCATGATGAATATTGTTAGTTTTAGGACAAACAACTGAGAGGGGGGGTGAATCAGTTGTCCAAAACTTTCTTCATTTTCAACACTTATATTTACTTAGCAGTATAACAATAAATCAAACATGAAACTTAATGCATTTAATCAAGAGCAGAAACACATTAACACATGAGACACCAAGATTTTGACGTGGGAAACCCGGTTAAGGGAAAAACCACGGGGTGACTAACCCAAGATTGTATTCTCTGTTAGAAGAATAGAAAGAACAAAATGGCACATGCCAATTAGGGCTCACTGCCCAAGCACACTGCTCACAAGAGGCTCACTGCCTACAAGAGACACACTATCTACAAAAGAATAAGTATCACATACTTGAACTGGTAAATAGCATCTTCATCATGCTTGAGTCAGTTCCATTTAAGCCCAAACCTTCTGCTCTGCCTTTTGCTCTTTTCCTCGCTATCACATATTCATCTCCACACAACACACTATGAAATGACTTTGCAATCCCTTATTTATACATGACATCAACTTAGGAACAACCATCTAAGTTGGCAAACATCCATAAGAACATCCATAAGATGTATAATTCATCCAGTCGGCCTGTCACAGAAAGAACACCATCATCTGGGAGTTATTCCTCATTTTCGGGATCCCAATTCTAATGCAGACCAAAAACATGAACTGAGCACGATCCAAGGACCTCCACAAACTTGCCTGAAACACCAAGAGCATCCGCACTTCCTCTACTTACTGAAACCCTTCTCTCCTTCATCCGGAACCTCAAGAACACAGTCTGCCATTACTGTCACAAAGGAATAGATACTTTCAGACCTTCAAACTATGAACCAATCAAGTTGACACACCACACAGACTTCCCCAACACTTCCTCAAATCTGCAGAACCAGAGAATGCATTTCCAGATCTCACCGGACCTATCTATATCACTCTGTCACTACTAAACATCTACCGGAACCGGTTTCACTTGAACTGCCATAACTTCTTCATATATTCATGCAGACCTCTAAAATCTCTATTGGAACATCTTAAGACACATATCTACAAACCCTTTAATCTGCATCCTCTAATCCGTAACCTATCTTGGACTTTTACCTTGTTGTCATCACTGTTCTTCACTGTTCCTGATTGAGACTAATTTTCTCAATATCCTCAGCATACAACTCATCCAATCCTTCTCATTAATGCAACATGAGTATGTTAACATCAATGACAACACCAGTTAAACCCATACTTTCAACAGAATATATGTAGCAGTGAGATAATTTTTGCATTATAAATTGGAGTGATAAGGAAGAAGAGAAGAATATTTGTTTTCTTTTGAATCAAATATGGAGTTATAAGTGTAGTATAAAGTGCCTTATTTTTATGCACATGGAGAGATAAGGGTATTTTTTCCCTAAGACATATTATCATGCAAGAGGGTATTTTCTCTCACAAGGAGCTATAAGGAGATTGTATTTGTCTCTAAGTCCTATTTTTTGCTTAAATCATGCAAATTAGGCATATATTTTTGGAGTGATAAGGAGTTATATTTTCATGCATGATATTACAAATACATTAATTGTAAATAAATAATAAAGTAATATTTTCCAAATTACTTTATTATTTTTTGCAAATTGTAAAGTCAAATAAGTACAAGTCGTAACCAATAATAAAGTAATTATTCTAATTACTTTATTATTTACTCACAATCAATTTTGCTAAAGCAAAATCATGCAAATTGATTAGTTGAGTTAGCTAGGCCACCTAGGAGGTTTTTTGCATGATTTGGGAAGTGTTTTTAGGGTTCTTGGTCAACTTTTTGGTCAAGCATATAGAGAGGCCTAAATTAGAGCTATTTTTGCTCAATTTGTGGCAGTTTGAGCCCCTTTTTTTGAGGATTTTTGAGGTTGCTCATAAGAGATTTTAATTAAATAATTAAAATTATTTAATTATTTTAGAAGAAAGAAGTTGGTGTAAGTGATTTTAATTAATTAAATAAATGTGTTTATTTAATTAAATGAGAGGAAGTGAACCACATAAATAAATAAATTTATTTATTTATTGATAGAAGCATACGAAGGATAAAATAAATATTTAAAATATTTATTTAAGCAGAGTCATGTCAATTTTAGGTGTATACACTAACTAGTGTTGTCATTGATGTCAACATAACTATGCTGTCATTAGTGTCAACTGTGCTCTTGTTTGTGATAATTTAGTTGCTTTGTATTGTCTTATATAAGTGTTGAAGATGATAAGAAGATGTTCCTAATATTAAGTTTCCAAGTGCTTTTGAGAAAATTTTCTCTCCAAGTGGAAACAATGTATTTCAGAGTATTCTAGCTTGTAGGATAATTGTCTGAGTTTTGCTCCGCAATTCCTCTTTGTTGATGATTGGAGTATGAGATTTGGATATAATTTAAAGAAGTGTTTGAATATGCTACATCCTAAATTTGGTGGTCCAAATCACTGTGCAACAAAAGTTCTATTCACCAATTTGAAGACTATGGGGTAAAAGCACAAAGTTGTGTCACACTTTTATAAAGGAAACGACCAACACTGATCCAACTTTTAAATTTGAATCACTAAAAAATGACATATATGATTTAAATTTTGAAATGATGTAAATTAATAAAATATTTATTTTTTAGTATATTTTATATTTGTATTTTTTGAAAAAATTAAAAAAATTATTTGAATATAGTTTTTAATAAATTGACACTATAATTTAGTTGCTAATAAAATGCTGAAAAATGAAGTTACATGAGACGTCAATCTTTATATCTAGTAATTTTTTTTTTTCAATTTTTTTTGGTGTATTTATAACTTGAAACTTTAGTGCATGGATATTTTTTTTTCCAATTTTGATAAATATATATTTTTAAATAAATAATAAAATGTGCGTGTATTAAGCCTGGTAGAGTTTGCAGTATGACAGAGAGAAAGTATATTGCTCCACATTTCTCCGCAGTTTGGTTGTTGGTCTTGCGGTTCTGGATGTGTGTTTCTAAGGTCCTCGTCCATTTTCATTCCAAAGCATTTGTGTTCTGGTGCTCTGAAAGGCAAGTTTCTGATTAGCGGAGTTAGACAAAGATTGTGCTGAGTAGACTTTGATTTGTTTTCAAAAGATGATTGTAATCTTCAAGTGAGATCTGTTGCGGTTGGATATGTTGGTCTCTAGATGATTCAATGATGTTTCCAGAATGTTGTGAAGGCACTTAATTGATCTGCAAGCTATAATGAAGTTCTTGGAAGCGTGTGACTAAGTGTTATTGATGTTGTGCACTTGTTTTGGCTGACCTAGTTAATCACAATTGTTGCAGAGATGATTCATAGATGGTAGAAGCATGTCCAAGCATGTGAAGATGTATTTGGGTCTAAGATAAGCTGTGATGTGTTCATTCTTCATTCTTTTCCTCCACAAGTTTGTTTAGGTCTAGTCTTATTTTAAAATTTTGTATGTATGCTGACCTTGGAGAAAGTTCCAATGGTTGAAGATTGTAATGCCGACCTTGGTGTACATTCCAAGGTTAATGACAGGTATAAATACATGTAATGAAGTCATGAAAGAGGATGAGTGAGGGAAGATGTGAAGATAAAGTGTGTGATTGAAAAGGTAGAGCATGAGAGATATATTGTGCTTTAATAGAACTGAACTCAAGCATGCTATAGATGCTACTATATTAGTTTAACCCACCAGTAGTGAGCCACCCAATTGGCAATGAGCTCCTCTTGCAGTGAGAATTCCTTTTGGGTAGTGAGCCCTCTTGGCAATGAGACTCTTTGGTATTCAGTATTGTTACTACATTATATTGTGAGCTAACACTCATCGTGGTTTTTCCCTTTCTAAGGGTTTTCCACGTAAAAATTTGGTGTGAACACGTGTGCATAATGTTGATGTGTTTAAGTATTGTTTCTACCTTTCAAGTTTAATATTTATAATAGACTAAGTGATTAATGCAAGTGAATGTGATTGGGAATTTGGTTAAGTAAGGTTAAAGTTTTTGATACAACTAATTCACCCCCCTCTTAGTTGTCTTGTGTGTTCAACAATACACTTCTCAATACAATGGTGTGGCCAAGTAGAAGAATAGAACCTTATGAGAGATGGCCAATTTTATGCTTCAGTCTTGGTCCATGGCTCCAGCATTTTGGGCAGAGGTTGTCAATTGTGCTAACTACAATTAGAACCGTATGCCTCACAAGGCAGTGTAGAATATGATTCTCAAGGAGGCTTGGTCTCATGTCAAGCCCAAGGTGTCCTTCTTTAGAGTATTTAACAGTGATGTATGGACATTCATTCCAGATAGTAGGCGCAAAGCAATGGAGAAGAAAAGTCAGCGGTTCATTTTTGTTGGCTATTGTGAGGATGTGAAGGGTTATCATTTGTTTGATCCTATCACTCAAGAGGTACATTTTCATTGTGATGTTCATTTTGATGAGTCTTTCACTCTAAAAGATTCTCCATCATAGGCCCCTTCCTCTCTTCTTCCCACTTCTTTAGATGATGTTTTGCTTCATGTAGATGATGATGATGTTCCTGATGATGGTATTGATCTTTTTGTTGACATTTCTCCATCTCCTCCTTCACCTACACCCACAAGACCATTATGGGCTCGTACACTTCTTGAGGATGTTGGTTCTCTTGCAGGTGATCCTACAGCTACACACTACACTCATTATCAAACTTTAGGTATTAGTCTTTTGAGTCATGCATTTTGTATTGATCCTTAGAAGTTTTTAGATGCTTCAAGTGTTTTGGAATGGGAAATTACTATGATCAAAGAGTATTTTTCTTTTATCAAGAATCATACTCGGGATTTAGTTCCTCTTCCTAAGGGAAGAAAGTTGGTTCGATGCAAGTGGGTGTATCATACCAAGTTTGCAGCTAACGATTCTATTGATAAGTATAAGGCTCATTTTGTGGCTAAGGGATTTTGTCAGTTAAAGGTATTGACTATTCTGAGACTTTTTCTCATGTAGCTACGATGGATTTTGTTTGTCTTGTACTTTCCATTACTGCATCTCAGGGTTGGTCAATGTATCAGATGGATGTGAAGAGTGCTTTTCTACATGATGATCTTCAGGAGGAGATCTACATGGAGTAGCCATTAGGCTTTGTGTAGGACCCTTCACTTGTTTGCAAGCTATGACGTTCATTGTATGGTCTCAAACAAGCTCCTTGGGCTTGGTATGAGAAGATGGATAGTTTTTTTCATGCTTCTGGATTCACTAGATGTCACTCCAATCCTATAGTTTATATTTAGATTCTTATTCTTTGTGGATGACTTGATTCTCACAGGGAGTTCTCCTGCCATGATTAAGGATACTTGGAGAGCTCTAATGGAGAGTTTTGATATGATTGACCTTGGTCTATTGTATTACTTCCTTGGTCTTCAGATTCATCAGCCTTCTGTCGTTATTTCTATCTTTCAGCAGAAGTATGCTCTTGATTTGCTTCAGAGATTTGGGATGGCTGACTGCAAGCCAACCCCTACCCCTTTTTAGTAAGGCATTGTGTTGTCTACCACTTGCACTACTCCATCAGTTGATGCTACCTTGTATCGGTAGTTGGTTGGCAGCCTTCTGTACTTGACACATAGTCATTGCATTATAGTTGTACATGGGAACCTAATATGGCCTTGTTGTCAGGACCCATTTTGCACCTCATATTGCATAATAATCTCCCTATGTTGCACTTAAGGGGGGTGTTAGAGTAGGCTTCAGTTTGCTTAGGCTAATGTTTAGGTGCATTTATTTCTTTTACCGTTGAGGTAGTTGGAGGTTGTTATTCCTATACCTCATTTTACCCAGCTATTTATTTCTGGGTTTGTACATTGTACTATATCTCATCTCAATTTATTTTATATTGCTGGTGAAATACATCTGTTTTGTCAAAAGGTGCATTTGTTGTTATTGCGCATATACCTCGTGATCTTGCGCATCTGCTTTCTATTCTTGTGCTTCTGTACAAATACATATACACTCCCTATTTCTGTGCATTTAGGCTGCAGTGTTGTGCATCTATCTTATGCTTTTTGTTGTATGGTTTTTGATTTTTGCATGTTGAGCTAACGTCAGTTTTGTAGGAGTAGTGGCTGGATTAGGTCATATAGATATTTTGCCTAAGTTCACTTAGACTAACTAGGGGTGAAAGTAGGGGTGAAAGTAACAAGTGCATTTCATAACAAACTTCACATAGTTTTCTAACTAGGAAGGAAGTAACTGAACCTTATTGCTATCGGTGCATTGTTGATTTATTTTCTAGTTTAACCACTACTATCTTTACAAACGGGAAATGAACAATGCTATGTCTTAATCACTTTCAAAGTTAACAAACGGGAAATGAATATTGCTATGATATAAACACTTCCAAGTTAACAATTGTGTGAGTGCACAAGTAGAGTAGCCCATTTAGTTTTTCTATTTTTAACTAGGTTGGATTAACAAGTGTCTTCTGTACTTGTGAATGACAATAGGCTTATGCTCTCCCCTTAACTAGGTGATCAAAGTGCCAGACTTGTCATTCTTTTTGTCAAACCTTTAGGGGGCTTGCCCTTGGATGCACGATTGTCCAAGTGGGAATGACCCTGAGTGGTAATAAGCTAAAGCCAAGCCCTACCAAGCCATTTAAAATAAATTGTGTTTGAGGTGAAAACCTCAAGAAACGAGTGCTGTTATGTTACACCAACGGCTAACCTCCCCCAAAACCCTCATAGGCATAACCCTTTGAGGCTGGGAGACTCCATAACGGAGAGTAGCACCACTGCACATATAACCACTCGAACGGTTGCCCTAACTAAGAACCAATTGTGTAGCAAGCCAAAAACCCCTATTTGTTGATGCAAAGGGCAGAGCTCTTGAAGCGGCCTCGATTCAAGTGACTCTTAGTAGAGGTAGCAGGGACAATCCTAAGGTTCGGTGTGGGTACGAGCCTAAGGAAACCCAGATTTGGTATATGTGAGAAGTGAGTGCCATGGAGGGGAGCCGGTGCTACCAAATCCTGGAGCTACACGCTTTGAGTGGCACAACTAGAGGATTCAATGAATATTGTCTCATCCAGCCTAGGTTGTACTTGTTTTGAGTCATAATAGTCCAAAAACACAAAAAAAAATAAAAAGATAAAAATCATGAAAAACTTCTATGTGTTTGTTGTGTTTTTGCCATAATTGAACATCAACATCATCAGAAACACCAAGTTTTTCAAACCAAAAATAGCAAAAATCCTGAAAATGATCCAAAATTCAAAGAAAACAAGCAATTTAGCCAGAGTTGTGCATCCGCACAGACTTTTTGTGCATTTGAATTGACTTTCTATGCATTTGCTAGTATTACGCATCCACATCCTTTTTTGATGCATGCAAACTTCACAAGTATTGCGCATATATATCAACTTTTTGCACATCTGCCTTCTATTGTTGTGCATTTAAACCAGAAAGAAAAAAACCATATCTTCCAAGAGCAAGATTTTTCAAAAACTTTTCGAAAACCATCTTCAAACCTATTTCAGTTTTTCAAAATCTGATTAAGACCTTGCAAGTCAACCATTTCTCCTTCTTTTCCGCACCATAGCTGCTTGTTCATCCAAAATCTTGCCAAATTTTTTCCAAATTTCCAACAAGGTTATAGGCAAATTATTTTTTATCAAAATCAAATCTCAAGCAAAAACCTAGTGAGGCTCCAATATCAAGGGTTACTTATCCTTTCAAAACTCTACTAGGGGGTTGTGTAAAGCTAGTCAACATCAAGTAACAGATTACTAACATCCTAGATTTTGACTATCGCTTTTGTATATCCCACTTTGTTTGACACCACCTAGATCTAAGAAGAACCTTGCTAAAAACCTTGTTTCATCCTAGCACCTTGCTCAAAATCTCATTTCATCCCATCTCTTTACTACCTTGCATAGTCTTAACAAGATTACAAAAACAAAAACAGTTAGAAATGGCTAAGAAAATGATTCCAAACGCTCATGAAAATGAAGAAGAAATTTCTATGGACGAGATCCTTCACACGTAGCATGACCCAAAATTTCAACGCCTATTAGAAGGGGTGCTTGCCCAAGACGCAACAAAATTCTTTTTACATCTAGCAAGTCTAGGAGTCAAACTCCCTAAGGATTATGACGTGGAGGCTCTCAAAGAAACTGACGAATCCCTAAAGGAAGTAGACATGATCAAATACCCATGGATAAGAGCAAAGCAACAATTAACTCCTTGGATGCCCTAAGTCTAATGAACCAAAAATTTGAAGCTCTCCAACAACAATTTTTAGACATGAAAATGGGAGCATCGACAAAACATTACACCCTAGAGGATATTTCACCATATCCTTTTGATAGGGCCTTGGTCATGATACCTTTCCCCTCAAAATTTGAGGTGCCTAAGTTTGACAAATATCGAGAAAAGGGTGACCCAAGGGATCACATCAAAGAATTCAACGCTGCTTGTCTCGAGGTCGCTCATAATGACACCTACCTTATGCGACTCTTCCCATGAAGCTTAGGTGGGAAAGCCATGGAATGGTTCTCGAGACTACCACCCAGTATTAAAACTTTCAATGAGCTTGTAGACAAATTTCTCACCCACTTCTCTTACAATATTGAGCATGACACCTCAATATTGGATCTTTGTAACACCAAACAGAAAGGTGGAGAATCTTTCACCACCTTCTTACAGAGATGGAGACAACTGGCAAGCAAGTGCCCACACCAAATACTGGAGAAACAGATGCTAGAAATGTTTGTCCACAATCTGCAAATGAACCTAAGCTACCAAATCCAAATCCAATGTCCTACTTCTTTTAGCAAGGTCATTGAGATGGGCCTCAACATAGAAAAAGCCCTAATCATGAAAGGTCAAATCAAGCTCTATAAAGACACTCCAAACACCAATACCAACAATGACAAACCTAGATTCTGGATGAAAAACAAGAACGTTGTGAATGACAGGGTGGTAGATGCCAAAAATACGGCACCTAAGCAACTAATTTTCAACCTATCAACACCTCAAAATAACCCCCCGCAAAACAAACCAAGAAATACCGAATCTAGGTTTACCAACTTTCAGCTTAGGAGGAAGTTCACACCTTTGGATGAGTCATTAGAAACTTCCCTATGGAAGCTAATCACCAACAATCTAATAATGCTTCCCTCAGCACAAGAGTACGAACCAAAGGTCAAACCCCATTGGTGAAACGATAACGACTTCTGCGAATATCACCGAAACAGGGGGCACAAGACAAATGATTGTATTGCACTCAAGTATATAATCCAAGACTTAATAGAGCAAAACAAAATATCCGTTAATGGACAATCTCATGGACATACTTCCAACAGCAATCATCAGGCATTCAAGGATCCTCTTCCTAACTACGAACAGGGAGGACCTTCCAACAGAAATAACAGTGGCTCTAACAATGCAAACTACACAAATGTCAGCTTCGACTATGTTGTTAATCATATCTCAGAAGGTGATTCACACATCAATGTGATCACTATCAACAAGGATCAGGATTGCAACATTACTACCCGTAGTAACAGGGTCACCCTTAGAGGAGCTTCTACTCCTCTGTCTAGTCAATACAGTATCGTGGATCAACTCCACAAAACACCTGCACACAGCTCCATATTGGAACTTCTACGTCTATCTCCTTCTCATAGGTCCATACTTGACAAAGCCTTAGCAGAAGCCTCCATTCCCACGAACCTAGCTGAAGAGCAATTCCAAACTATGGTCGGTCACATCACCTCACCGCACTCCCTATCATTCACTGAGAAGGATGATATGTCTATCACTCAACCCCATAACGCCTCCCTTCATATTGAAGTTTTCATACATAAACATAAGATCAAAAGAGTCCTAATAGATGGAGGGGCTAGTTTGAATATCTGCACATTAAAGCTAATCCTTACGTTGGGGTTTTCAGAGAAGGCTATAGATCCGAAAAGAAAAATCATCATTAAAGCTTATGATGAAGAGGAAAGAACGTCCAAAGGAATTGTTACCCTACCAATCAGAGTGGGCCCCATAGTAAAAGATGTAGCTTGTCAAGTCCTTGGCATGGAGCTAGCATACAACATTCTCCTTGGGCGACCATGGATACATGCTTTGAAAGCAATACCTTCTACATACCATCAATGTATCAAATTCCCACATGAAGGTCAAGCGATCACCATCCAAGGTGACCCTAACCCCTTTCAATACTGCAACTCTATTCAGCCAAAACCAGAAGTTGTAATCCCCACCAACCATGCTTCTGCCACCTCTTCATCTCGTATAGATCCAGCTACACTAGCTTCCTCTTCAGGGCCGTCTCAAACTAAACTCCAACTCAAAGATAAAGGCTTGGGTGAATACACAGTATCTCAGTCCCTCTGTTTAGCTCAACTACCTATATCTCCTAGATCCTATGGGAGACCTATCTTAAAAACACCCACAGTAGAGAAGCCTACCAAAGGACCATTTGTGAAATGGGGAAGCCTAGAAGATGAAAGTGATGAAAAAGATGTCCTACAGTGGCTATACAAAGATGAAGCTAGTTCCTCAACGCAACATAACTATCCCACTATCCCAATAGAACAATACGGTCAAAGTTTTCAAATGCTACAGAGAATGGGGTATGAAGGACACGGTCCACTTGGTTCAAGAAAAGGATGGCATCATTGAACCCATCCAACCTCATACCTTAACAGCCCAAGACACTACAGGGCTAGGGTACACTGGAGCATCAAGAAATAACAGAACCAACAAGAAAAAAGGCAAACAACCAGAAGCATCCACTAGCAATCTGGTTGAGCAAATTCAGAGAATGAAAATGAGGAGCAAAACTGATTCTAACAAGTATGAATGGGATAGCCTCTCTGAGATGTCTTGTGATGAAAAGGATATTGACGTTGTCCACGAGTACGACCTGACGCATGCCAATGAGAGACAAAGCCCAAGGGCTAGGCCATTAGAGTCTGACCCACATAGCAACAATAGTGAAAATCATGAGGAAGGAATGTTTCCCCCCTTGATGGACCCACTAATAGAGAGTAGCATCGTAGACTTTGTCCGCTCCTTCAATAACTCTATCCTAACCATCATCGCCATTGAACCAGACCAACCTAATGATCCCTTACCTTTGGTATACCCTGAACTTATTGACTGGAACTTAGAAGGCACCACCCCTGAGCTAGACACCTTTGAAAATGACGAAGCCATCATTGATTACCTTGAACTTAGAGATCACATACCTGTAGGAGACCACAGAGCTGGCTATGCTATTGAACTCAATGAGAAGGCCTATTTTAGAGAGAGAGCTAAGCATTTCAGTCATAAAAACATCAAAATAAAAGAACGATCTAACAGTGAAAACTGCTCTGCGGCAGTGTTAGATCATCAAAATAGTAAAAATAAAGATGTATCCAATGGTGAAAACCTCTCTGAGGTGCTGAAGGATGGAAGGCTTGACCCTCTCCCCAATCTTACACATCAGGAGAGATCATCGATCTTGATAGAACCAGCAGAAGCAATCAATGTCAACACAGGTGATAATCCCAGAATGGTCCACATGGCAAAGGCTCTAACAGAACATAAAAAACTAGTATTTAAAGATTTCTTCAAAAGAAAACAGATCAACTTTGCCTGGACCTACGCTGACATGCCAGGGCTAGATCCAAATCTTATCATGCATCATTTATCTCTAGCTCCGGGAGCTAAACCAGTCAAACACAAACTCAGAAAGATGCATCCACATGTGGCCCTCATGGTAAAAGAGGAACTAAAGAAGCTGTTAGACGTCAGATTTATCAGGCCTATAGACTATCCTGAATGGGTTTTGAATATAGTACCGATGGCTAAACCAGATGGTAGGGTCAGAATATGCAATGATTTCAGAGACTTGAACAAGGCTTGTCCCAAAGATGACTTCCCCCTACCCAACATAGACATGATTGTCGATCTTACAGCGGGACACACTATGCTGTCACTCATGGACAGTTTCTCAAGATATAACCAGATAAAGATTGCACCTGAGGACCAACACAAAACTGCCTTCACATGTCCTTGGGGCACCTACTATTGGTGTGTTATGCCGTTTGGTCTAATAAATGTTGGGGCAACATATCAGAGAGCCATGACAACAATCTTCCACAATATGATGCACACTATAATGGAAGACTACGTCGATAACATTCTGGCAAAGTCTCTTACAAGAGAAGGGCATCTAGTAGTACTAGACAAGATCTTCAACAGACTGGAACAGTTCAATGTGCACCTTAACCCAAAGAAGTGTGTATTCAGAGTTACATCAGGCAAACTACTGGGATACATAGTGTCTGCAAATGGTATCGAAGTTGATCCTGCTAAGGTAAAAGCCATCATGGAAATGCCACCTCCTAAAAATTTGACTCAATTGAGATCCCTACAGGGCAAACTACAGTCTATTAGATGGTTCATTTCCCAACTGGTAGACAAGTGCCACCCATTCTCTCATCTACTACACAAAAATGTACCCTTCAAATGGAACGAGTCATGTGAGCAGGCATTTCAATAGCTAAAGGAGTACCTAATGAAGCCACCAGTATTAATGCCATCAATTCAGGGAAAGCCTCTATTACTGTATATCTTAGCTACACCAACGGCTCTAGGAGCTATCCTTGCTCAACAGAACTATGACAGAAAAGAACAGGCTATCTACTACATTAGTCAAACACTCGTCGGATACGAATTGCAATACACACCAATAGAGAGAGCATGTCTAGCTGTTGTATTTGCCTCGCAAAAATGGAGACATTACATGCTGTCACACTCTGTTAAACTGGTGGCAAAGATTGATCCATTGAAATACTTACTCAACAAGGCTGCCTTAACAGGTAGATTATCCAAATGGGTCATGCTTCTCAGCAAGTTCGAGATTGAATATGTGGATAGAAAAGCGATAAAAGGACAAGTGCTTGTAGATCAACTAGCAGATGCACCTTTAATGGATGACAACCCCCTGAGCTTTGAATTTCCAGATGAATCTATCTTCCACGTTAACACAACAAACTAGAAAATGTACTTTGATGGATCCTACACTCAACATGGATCGGGGGTAGGTATCTTATTAATCACACCTAATGGCGACACTATTCCAAAGTCATACAGATTAATGTTCCCTTGCACTAACAACGTAGCGAAATATGAGGCTCTGGTCATCAGTATCAAGCTAGCAGTTGAGTGGAACATCAAGGAACTTCAAGTCTATGGTGACTCACAACTGGTCATCAACCAAGTAAATGATGACTACCAAACAAAGGATGAGAAACTGATTCCTTACAAACAAATGGTAGATGACTTCAAGGAATATTTCGTCAAGATATCTTTCGAACAGATACCAAGGATCGAGAATAAAGCTGCAGACGCAATGGCCATGATCGCATCTCTCCTCGACATACCAGGTAATCAAACATAGTATGAATTCTTAGTAGAGCCAGTCTCCTATCCTGCTTATGACACCCCAGATTCCCATATCATATGCCACATCGTACGAGATGATTCCCCACTCTATGGCAAAATATTTGCCTATCTAAAAGAGAACACCCTCCCACCTGACCTCTCCAGCAACCAAAAAAGAACCTTCATCCGGCAGGCATCCTGGTATGCCATTGTCACCAACACCCTATATCGTCGAGGTCTCGATGGTACTCTCCTTAGGTGTCTCAATAGGGAGGAATATCAAACTGCCCTAAGCAAAATACATGACGGAATATGCGGGACCCACTCTAGCGGCCCTACCTTAGCCAAGAAACTCATATGCATGGGGTACTACTGGCCAACTATGGAACAAGACTCATATCAATTTGTAAAGAAGTGCATGAAATGCTAAATCCATGGGAACCTAATACACGCACTAGCGCAAGAGCTACAACCGTTAACAACTCCTTGGCCTTTCTATCAGTGGGGACTCGACTTGGTGGGCAAGATCCACCCTCCTTCCTCAAGCGGCCATAAATTCATTATCACTGCCACAGAGTACTTCATGAAGTGGATTGAAGCTGTGCCCTTAGCCAACATCACAGGCAAACAGATTGCCTCATTTATCCTGAACTATATCATTTGTCATTATGGTGTCCCTTTGTCCATCATCACTGATAATGGACGACCCTTCAAAAATCAATATGCCAGGGAACTATGCGACAAATTCCATATCCAGCACCACTTTTCAACCCCATACTACCCATAAGGTAACAGCCAAGCTGAGGCATCAAATAAAACCATTCTAAAAATCTTAAAGAAGACTGTCAATGATGCTAGCCACGATTGGCATGTCCAACTCAATCCCGCGTTGTGGGCCTACCACACAAGCATCCGCACACCCACAGGGGCAACACCATACTCCCTAGTTTATGGAACTGAAGCTATCTTACCCATTGAAGTCGAGATCCCATCCCTGCGAGTTTCACTAAAAGGCCTCATATCAGATGAAGAGTACAAAGTGACCAGACTCCAAGAATTAGAGCTGCTCAAAGAGAGAAGGCAACAGGCCTTTAACCACTTGAAAGCATATCAACAACGCATGTCCAGAAGCTACAATCACTGAGTAAAGCCCCAGATATTCCAAGTGGGTGACCTAGTCCTAAGAGAAAATCCCAGAAATCAGCAAGACCGAGAAAAGAAAGGAAAATTTGAACCTAACTGGCTAGGTCCCTATGTCGTCATCACAGCTTATGGATTGGGGGCATATCAATTGGCTACATCTGAAGGTGAACTGTTCGATGATCCTATCAACAGCATGCACCTTTGCAAGTTCTATACCTGAAAACCCCAATGTAAGGGAGTCCTAAAAAAATCCAAAAAAATTGAAAAAGTGATAAAAAAAATAGAGCAAAGAAATCAAAAAGAATGAGAAAAAAAAATCGTCCTATGGTGAAAACCTGGCAAACAGGCGCCTAGGATAGGTACCATGGTGAAAACCTGGCAAACAGGTGTCATGGGTACTTTTAGCTTCTCGTGCAAATAAAAGCAAGTGGTGAAATCCTGGTAAATAGGCGCTATCTATGACAAACCATTTCCTCTGTCTATTCCGACTTCATGTCTCTTGTGTCCATCATATCGTCAATCTTGACCTTGTCCTTTGAATCATTGTTGAACTACGTCGCCTCTGAGTTATCACGTAGGCAAGGCCATTCTCAATGCGCCCCTGAGGCTCCACTGTCCCATCTGTCCCGTGTCTAGTCCTATCTATCTAAGGCCATACCATTTCTACATCTTCACCATCGCCTAGGTCTTAGGTCCATCAGGGTTCACCTCGAACTACGTTGCCTCTGCATCATCACATAGGCAAGGCCATTTAGCAATGAGCCCCTGAGGCACTAGGTCAGTCCCTTAAGGTCCGTCTCTCCATATCTGTTGTCATCTCACCCATAATAAGTTGATTCTTGTCTAAACTGGGGGCAACTCCTCGACCTAGTTACGGATTTGGATTCTTGAATGTCATCGTTCTAAGAGGGTACCAATAAACAGATTGTGATATCTTTCGCTAGACAAGCACAGCAAAAAGCATGCTACCCAACAACAAAGTTCTTGGCACAAACCATCAACCTATCCTAAACAAAGCAGAGCACCATACCAAAAGCACTCAAACCAATTCTATATCAATTATGGCAAAAAGACACATCTAATACAAGAATGTTTTGTCAACAGGTTAACTTACAAGGTCTTGAATTTTGTCATTATGTCTTCCTATGCTACTCAAGGATGTCAAAAGCTAGAGATGCCATGATGGGGGCATAATTTTTCTTTGTATGCTGCTTGTGGATTAACCTTTAGTAATGTGACAACTTTTGTCTAACGACATGATCAGCAAAAGATCATCAAGGACTCTGAGGTCTAAACATGAAAAGGGGCAATCCTTGTCTGTTGAAATGCAAGAGGTACTCAGGTCATCTATATTCAAGTTTGACTAGATGCTTGTATCAACTTGTTATATCAAAATCCATGTAAGGAATACTCAGGTCATCTCAGTCTAATTATATCCAGATGCTTGTATTCCCTTACAACATTTCAAAAAGTGCAAAATACCAAAAAAGTGCCCAATGATGAAAGCAAAAGACTTGCAATCCCAAGATGACATATCCACATCTGTATCCGTCTCATATCCAACAAATACATATCATCCATGTAATAAAGAAAATCCTGCAGTATATCAAACAAAATTTAGTATTTCTTCATCTTCTTCTATTCCACTCGTCTATATCATCTCTGTGTCGATTGAGTACATATGGACATATCAAAAACATAGCATAGAAGTTGCATATCACATTACATGAGATAGTCATTCACATGATTACTTCATTTGCATACATAATAAGTACATTAGATCAATTTCCATACATTTTTTTTGGTCATCCGCATACATTTGCATCCATACATCATATCAAAAGAAAATAAAAAACAAAGGTCACATACATATAGAACTGCATAATCATATCCATCCACATTAGCATTTGCATAAATCAAAATCATGCATTTAGTATGCATCACATATAGCACATCATAAGATAAGCTGCATCCATAGCATATAAACATCAAAGCATCACATATATAGCCCATGCATATAGATCAAGAAACAACAACATCATCACATAAACATCAAACACATGTCCAAATGTACAATATATCACAATCTTTGTCCAATCTCAGAGTCATGTCATAAATGTATACAACAAATGTTAATACATGTCTCAGAATAAAAGTACATATATCAGCTATCTCAGCCCTCTATCGCAAATGTGCTACGATACAATCAAAACTAGTACAAGTATCTGGGTCTGACTAACCCTGCTGCTGGGGCATGCTACTCCCCACACTAGCCGCTCCTCTATCCCCCCTACCAGTGGTGGGCCCCTCACTGAGGCTACAGACCGAGACCTACTTGATCTCTGAGCTGCCTCTAACTGGCTCCTAAAGCTCGTAGCTCTCTGGCTCATTGGCATAGCTCCATGGTATAATCCCCTGTAATACTGAGCCTATGCCTAGGCTCTAGTCAGCTCACTCTGCACCTGGGCCACCTGTGCCTGTGCCTTCTATACCTGTGCCACCAAAAAATTGGAGGTCCCATCTGTTAGTTGCCATTGCACCAAAAGATCGACCTATTAATGCCTGATACAACCACTTGACTTAACAAGCATGGGAGGTGGTTAAGCCCTTGTCACAAACCACTGCAGTGCAGCGCTGAACAAGAAGACCAAGGGTCACACCTTGCAACAATCCCCCCCAGCGCAAGTGCGGGGTTTGAACCCATGACCTCGGCTCTGATACCAATTGTTGATAACTGAGAGAGGGGTGAATCAGTTATCTTAATCTTTTACCTTTTGATCTTCTTTAACAGTTAATGCAATATCAAATCAAATGAGCAAACATAACCATGAAAAGGAAATACCACTAATACACATGACACAGTGATTTTGACGTGAAAAGCTCAGTTAAGGGAAAAACCACGGGGTGATTAACCCAAGATATTATTCTCTGTTAGAAGAATAGAAGATACAAAAATGGCACATGCCAATTAGGGCTCACTGCCCAAGCACACTGCTCACAAGAGGCTTACTGCCTACAAGAGACTCACTGTCTACAGAAAAGGAAGGTAACTCAATGTTTGAACTGATGAGAAGCATCCACACATGCTGAGATTCAATTCCGGTTAAGCTTAATAAACTGATCTGCTACACTTCATTCTTACTTTCTTTTGATGCAGCTGTATTGTCACATTCTGAACCTCTTTTACTATCTTCACTTTGCTCTGCTACTGTTCTTCGCACCCACACAACACACCACACACACCTTCACATCTAAATCAATCATGTATATATATCCGCAAAAGTGATTTCATCACCTTTCTAGTTGGCATCCAAAATAGTCAATATTTTCCTCAAACTTTGATCTATCGGCTGAATCCTTGCATACCAAGTAATGTGGATCAAGGATATACTTGTAGAAGTCATCAATCATGTCGGCCAATCATAACTTACACCTTAAGAACCTTTACCATCATCAGTAACACATCTGGAATAATGTCTGATGTTCTGCCAGTCAGTTCTTCCTCTGTTCATACTGTCAATCAGGAACCCGACACTCAATTAATCATATCTCCTCATCCTTTCAACACTGGAGGCTAATTCCTTGGATTCTATTTGTCAAGGTACTCCTCTTGACTTCCCCAAATCCGCACATTACTGAGATACATCTTCTGAGAGATCTGGACCTGTTTGTTGGACCTTACTGAGTGCTTTGTTCTTGCTTACCGGACCTCAACACTTCTTCAATCTTACTTCTGGTAAAGACTCATCATGTCCTGCAGATGTGGCATAACCTTTGTTGCCATCAATGACAACATTTATGAGTCCATATAGTGTCTCTTGCCAACAATCTCCCCCTTTGGCATTGATGGCAACACTTAGTGAAAAATGACTGTCACACTATACTCCCCCTTGGCTGATGCTCTATTTTTATGTACATTTTCTGGAGCTCCCCCTTAGTTAGATTCCTCATTTTTCACTACTCCTCACACCCCTTTTGACATCAATGGCAAAGGGTGGGGTCCGCACAAAAAAAAAAGGTTTCTCAAAAACACTTCTATACTTATCCGCATAAGTATTTATACATGCTATACTTTACATAAACTGAAGGATATCTGCAAAAGATGTCTTCAACTGGACAAATTCTGTCACCCAACTCTGCTTCATTCTGTCCAAAATTGTGATGTGACCACTCAACAGGAATGCATAAGCTTCTACCTTTTTCAGATCTGTCGAATCATTTGTTCTGGCTGTAGTTTGAGCATCACTTAAGGCCTCATGCATGGCCTCCAACTTAGGGATAATTATTCCTCTAAGTTCATTCAACCTACTGATTCTATTTTTCTTCTCTTTTTCAAGCTTTTTAATTTCATTCAAAACTGCAATCGTCTAACATTCTTGATTTATTATGGATGTGGTAAGTGGATCAAAATTTTGAGAAAGTTTTGTTAGTTTGTCCTCCTGTTCTTTCACTGTCTTCTCAATCTCCACTGTTGCTTTAGACCAGGATATACAAAATTTGTATACATCTCCTCTATCCTTGAGAGCATTTTCCAAGCTCTTTATCCCAATACCTAATACTCTCCTGTCATTTGTTATTAGCCCTTGTAGCTCAGAGAATCTCTTATCCAAAAACTCTTTCCTGACCTTCTCCTCAGCTGATTTCTCTAGAGAATAGAAATGTGTACTAATACTATTAATCAGAGATTTGAGATTATTGGATGAGGAGGCTAAGGGATCCTTTGGATAAGATGGCATGATCTTTTCTAACACTCTGGATGTGGCTTCTATAAGCTCACAGTCTTCCATACGAGACTTCAGGAGTTTTTCTTTGGCCTTTGCATTAGCAAATGAAGCTATCTTCATTGTTTGTACTGGAGAAAGAGAGTCAAAATTAAGTGGCCCTTGTAGAAGTTTCGGTTCATCAATTTCCATTGTCTCTTTGTCTAAGAACTCTTTGATAGTTTATGCAGTGTTTCTTGTCAGAGACAGATTCTTCTTCTCTTCTGCAGTCTCAGAACTGTCTCTTGGCACTTTTTCTCCTTCTACAACCTTGGTACTGTTATCTTCTTTTTCCTTCACATCTACTTCTTTCTCCTTTGTTCTTTCTTCTCCTTTGGATCCGAAGTTAGCAGGGGAAACCAGAGGAGTGATGTTTATTTGTTCATGGGCCACCTCTTCCAGAGCAGAGGGTTCCAAGCCCTTATCTTCACCGGTGTCCATTACCTCTTCTGTCATTTCCTCAGTGGATTTCTTATCAAAACCTGTGGTCGAAGGATCAACACCCAAGTCCTCTATAACAAGAAGATTGAATCTTTTGAAGGCATTTTGAAGGATCTCTTCTGTTTCCTTGGCTATCTTGTCAGTCTCACCAAGCATGAGCTGATTCATTCTAGCTTTGCTCCAGAATTCATCCTTGCAATCCTTGAAGATCATATTCATTTGCTTTGAATCGATTGAAGGATAAAGCTGAATGGCTATCTGTTCTTGGATCTCAAGATCTTTTGCCATGGCATTATTCTTTCTTAATTCTAACTCTTTTTCTAGGCTTTTGGGAATGAGAGATATAATTTCAATAAAAGCCTTGTTATATATTTTCAGATACTTCACTGCTACTTCCTGCAAGATCTTTTGGTCTGCTTCATTGTAATCATCATAGAATTCAGCCATTGGCTGAAGGTTTCCATCCATAGTGACTGATTTGATGACATCATCTAAAGACGGAGTGGGCTTTTTTACAAATTCCTCTGCCTTTTCTTCTTCATCTTGACTAGTAGAGGGTTCACTAGATGTTTTCTTCTTCCGCTTCTTCATTTTCTTTATCTCCTCATTTGATTCAGTTTCTTCATCATCCTTCTGATTGACATAAGACCTTGTGGCCTTTTTTTTAGTTCTTTTCTCTCCTCTGCTAGATGATTTTGCTTCCGATTTTGATGTCCTTGAGCTTTTAGCAGTGGCAGGTGTCGATCTCTTTGATGATCTTGTCTGGGTGGAAGATTCTACCGGAGCACTTTCCTTACTTCCCTTTTCTGCCTCTTTCTTCTCTTCCTCAACCCTTTCCATCTTTTCCCTGTTGGCATCAAGTGCCTCCTTTGAGATGCCTAAGCCTTTGGCAACTTCTTCAACTTCTTTTCTCACTTTCCTCTTTATTTCCAGTTGTATGAGTTCCACATAAACTTTTACACTTAGCTCTTCAAAGGTTCCAAACCTTTTTGCCTTTGGATCCTTTGGCTGACTTAGCATGTGTTGAACATGTAGCTCCACAATTTGTTCATCAACTTCATACCCCATAGGCATGATCCAGACTATCCTTGGCTCTACTACCTCCATTAGGCATTGATCAGTGTCTACCATGAAGCACACTGTATCTTTATAGTTTTCAACCAATGATTTTGGGATTCTTTCTCTAATTTGCATAGAATTTTGGAAGTTCTTAAAGTACCCCCATAGAGCTATATTCCTTGCCTTGGCATCCCCAAGTTCATGCAAGTAATCTCTGATTTGAATTGCTACCGGTTTGTTATTTTGCCATACCCATCCATTGGATCTAGGCAGCTCAGTCATGAAGTAGAAAAAAAAACACAATATCAGTCCACCATATTTAAAGGAGTTCTTCTTGTCCTTTTTGATCTTTTGTATGTTCTCCATCAATTGACTTAGAAGAAGTTCACAAAGATCATACTCTGCATTTTTTCTCAGCATCTCATAGGTAGTATACACTGCAGTTTCAGACACTGAATTCTCCCTATTGGAATGATATATCTTATACCCTATTATCATCGATGCAAACTTGATATCTGGGTGTGTGATATCTTCAATGGTCATTGCCCTCTTATCAAATTTTGATCCGGTGGCCTCAATTATAGTCTGGTTTTTGACAGATTTGAGGACAAGTATCCCTCCGGAGGAGTATAAGCCGGTTACTGCCCTAATTGCCTCCTTAGTGATTTTGCAAGGTCTGTTCCGCCATAGAAAGTTATCATGCATCCTACTCAATACATACCGGACCCATTCATCTTCTTCAAAGTAGGGGAAATGAATGAATTGATCAAAATGTTTCTCCTCGATGCCCTTATATTGAGGTTTAAGTTCAAAAGCATCATCTATCATTTGTTTATGATAGATGTCTCTTAGTTTGAATTCCTCGAACTCTTCTATATTCACGTGTATGTAAACCCTAATATCTTCTGTATGCAACACACCATGCGGAACACTAGAAAATGCTCCTAGGGGATCTACCTCCAAGGATTTATATAGATGTTTCTTGAAATTGGGGCGAGGCCTATCAGAGATCTTCACAATATTCGGAGTAGACATCTTTTCAAAAGATTTGCAGAGAGATATTTGAGAACAAAAAATACCTTTTGCGCCTTTAGGTTTCACAGAGTGAGCCGGATCGATTTATGGAAGAATTGACGTCTACAAATGATCTTTGATGAGATTGAGGAAATTTGTTGTAGAGCACCTCTTTTCTTCTTCTTGAATGCAGAATGAGCAAATGTTTAATAAGAAGAACCCTTATATTGTTCCGCAAACCCTAAAACCAAGTTGTAATAAATGCTCGACCTAAGTCATTCTGGTTTCCCTTATTCGGATGACTTGAAGAACTAGATCAATCTTGATCTAAACATCTTGCGGATCTTCCAAATCTTAACCATAGTTTATTTAGATGTTTCTCTTATGAACCCTTTAATCTGCAACTCTCCTTGTGCCAGTTCTAGCACCAATTGACTGGCTGGGGGAAAATGGTTTTCTTTGTGTCTCCCCCTGAGCCAGAGCTCACCTTTTAATTTCTGGAAGGAATATCAGCACCAGAGTTTGGTGCGGATCCATCCCCTTCATTCTCTGTGCTTTTCTTTACCCAAATCTTGTTCATCTCACTTTGCACTTCATCCGCATTCACTTTTTGTTTTCCCTTGTCTTGATTCTGATTATGATGTACCGGACCTCTTTTGTCCTGATTCTTACTTCTACAAAATTTGGCAATATGACCGGATCTATTACAAATTTGGCAAACAACATTTCTTTACGTATTTGATTGATATCCTCTTGATCTGCATTGATTAGCCATATGACCCATTCTATTGCATGCAAAGCATCTACCATTGAATGAATTGTTCATTTGCATATTACTGCATTCATGAGATTTGTGACCATACCTTTTGCAGTTGAAACATCGTCTAAAGAAGGATGTATTAGTCTGATTCATTTTTTTTCTGTACTGATTAGCTTTATGACCAAAGTTATTACAGTTGTGGCAGTATCCATTGAAGGATGGATATCTTTGAGCATTACGCTGCCTTACCGGAAGTCTTCTAGGCCTGTTCCTTGGATTTTCTGATCCATAATTCTTTTGACTGGATCCAGAGCTTTCACCTTTTTCATATCCCAAGCCACACTTGTCATCTACCCTCTTTTGGATTTCAAGGAGAACTTCAAGTTGAGCAGAGCTTATCTTGAATTTCTCTTTGTATTCATTTGCTGTTTGAAGATCCCTTTTAAGAGAGACAATTTGATCCTCAAGTTTTTCTACATTATCTTTAGCATCTTCAAGATCAGATTCAAGATGTCTAATTATTCTATCCATCTTGTGGCAGTCTTCTAATTTTTCTTTGAGAGATTGTCTTAGGTCATCTTCAGATTTTCTTCTCTCTTCAATTTCTTGGGTAAACTTCATAACTCCTGATTCTATTTCATGTCTTATCATGATGATTTCTTTTGATAACTTTTCACATAACTTGGTTTTCTCTTTCAAATCTCCACTTGTATCATTTGCTTCACCTTGACTTGCCAATTGCTGGAGTAGCTCCTTTCTTTTTTTCATAGAGAGACTCAATTTCTCTTTTAGTTCTTTTATGAAATCATCAACCTGTTTGAGTCTTTCCTTTAATTCATTGACTTCAGAATTTGACTGCTCAAGATCATCAAGGGCAGACTTAAGTTGCTCCCTCATACCATACACATCCATTTGTATTCCTAGATCTTCCTCAAGCTGTTAGGCTTTGTTGGGAGGAACTTGGCTTTGATACCAACTGTTAGTTGTTGTTGCACCAAAAGATCGACCTATTAATGCCCAATACAACCACTTGACTTAACAAGCACGGGAGGTGGTTAATCCCTTGTCACAAACCACCGCAGCGCAACACTGAACAAGAAGACCAAAGGTCACACCTTGAAACACCATCTGTACCCATGGCCATCATGGCTGCATCTCGCTCTGCCCTCATAGCCTGCATACTAGCTAAGGTTGCATCCCTCTCCCTGACTAGCTCTGCCAACCACGTCGCATCTGCCTCTCGGTGAGACTCAGCTTCCCTCAAGTGTGCCCTCAGCTACCTCATTTGACTTTGAAGGACCACCATGGCCTACTGCTGAAAGTCGGGCTGTGGAACCTGCTCTGCTTGTCCAGGTACCACCTACTGTGCTGGCTCCTGCCTTGCCTATACCTACTATGGTGGCGACATCTGTCCCTAAGGGGCCATTGGCTAAACAGGTACCTATGTCTGTGCCTGTGCCTATCCTGCAGCTGCCTGCTGACCCACCTATCCCTCTCCTAACCTCTGCCACTGTCTCAGTCTGTCTCCTCCTCCATCTCCACCTCCTCCTCCTCCATCTCCTCTCTGTCTCCTCCTCTGTCCTCTCCTCCTCCTACTCGCTGTACCCTCCTCATCTGAATCCTCCTTCTCAATACGAGGAGCCAACTCTCCTGGTCCTGAGTACCTCAGGAATGGGTGCGCCGCGAACCACTCCTCATAGTTTGGCATCATGCCAGCATCTACTATGTCTCTCCTCATCGGCCAGGCTGCATAGGGAATCTACTAAAAATCGGCCAATGCCTCCTCGTAAGATGCCACAGGACCCCACCTATACCTCTCTGTGTGAGTCCTAGCAAAGCGTGCCTCGCCTTGCGATCTACCCTGTACACGGCCAAACTATCTCTAAACTCGGATGACAATCTGTCGCTCTAAAATATACCGAGTCCTGCCAATAAGCCATCTTGTCTGGAAGCAATAAGGCATCTCATCTGCCTCGTCATCCCATACCTTGCAGTCAATGTATGGCCACCAGACAACTACATCTAGTCCATCAAAGGCATGCCTCCAGTACTCAAGCTTCCCCAGCCTGTGCTGGGAAATCACGCCTGCATAGCCATAACTATAAGGCTCACCCCTCTGCCTGTGAAATACACATCTCAGCCACGTGATAGCAATGTGCTCCCACAACCAAAACTGTAAGAGAGACGGGCCTGCTGATAAACTAGAGCCTCAGTGGTACACTGCATGATGCATGTCTCTATATAGGTGTGCAAGCACGCACACACCCCACGCATACTGCGTCCCGTCTGTCATCATCCTCTCTAGTACACATCCCTAGCCAATGGGGAAGCCATGCGATCTCCTATCGGGGCATACTATGCCACTAATCAATCCTTCCACTATACCTGGGAAGTAATCATAACAGTCATGTATGTCCTACCAAGGAATCACCTGCCCCACCAGCTCGAGGTCATCAAAAACATGCCTGCACTCCTCCAGCCCAGCATCACGCTATGACTCATACTCAACCAACTCTCCCTGAATAGGGAGGTATAGAATCTGATAGACATCCTCCAGAGTAATGGCCATCTCTCCCGTCGGAAGATGGAAGGTCCCATCCTCGCTGTGAAATCGCTCCACGGTTGCAGTCATCATCACCCCGTTCATGTGAACCTCAGGCATAAAGAAAACATGGTACAGACCCATAGCACCTAGGGCCTCATGATCCATCTCGGTCATCATGTATCGCTGCAACAATGGCAACGAAAACTGCTCACGTGATGTAAGAAGATCCCGAATATCCTCCTGCAACCAAGTAACGCATACCGTCAATGAAATCCATATCCATATCAGACCTACTCAAAGCAATCAAGCTATCCTATCATTGGCTTAACATATCAAATTAATCAAAATAGCATATCATCTCTCGACTAGATTCTCGGTAATCTCGAAGATCGCTAATCAATTGACGCATCGATCAGGATGCCAATTGGGTTAATTTCGTTAAGTCAACTGATTTTCCTAAGTGCAAATGCGCCAATCCAGGTAGCAAATGCACCATTTCATACCAAAAGTGCCACTTCACCATGAATGCACCACTTTCTGATGCGTATGCACCATTCTGGCACATGCGCCACTTCCTCTATCAAATGCTCAATTTCACAGCAAATGCGCCATTTCAGGAATGACATGTGCAACACTAGCATATGCACCCATTCAAAACACATATGCGTAATTTCCGGATGTATGCGCCACTTAATAGCTCAAAAGCACAAAAGTAATCAAATGCGCACATTCATGGCTCAAATGCGCAAAATGAACAAATGTGCCACTTTGCGGCGTAAATGCGCCATTCCGCAACGCATGCGCCATTTCGGTGCACATATGCACCAAACGGGAGTTTTTGTGCATCTGTCTCAGTTGGGTTCCCTAGCCATTAATACGCTCAAAAATTAACTTTTAACAAGTTTTGAAGAAACACATACCGAGGGTCTTGCCTCTGTTGGCTGATCGAACCATCAAATCCTCTCAAACTGATGCTCCTCGCGTGGAATATCCATCTGTCTGGCTACCATGCTCTCCTAAGCTCTCCAGAGGACAAATCAATTATGGACAAGTGTACAAATGAATAGAATATGTGGCCCCAGCTCCTATATATAGCAAATGACCCATACCTGACTGCATGACGTCTGTGGCTACTTCCCATGTCTATTTCTCCAAACCATATCCCGTTTTTCTCTTCCCTAACCCGTTCTTCACCTTGTTCTTCGTGAGATTGTCCGTCTCACACCCTTCTATCTTCTTCCCGTCCAATCTCCCAAGGGGGCATCCTATCGTTAAACTTGCACCAGGGGCAAACTGGGGCATGTATCACTATCAAAAATTCTTATTCTTTGAAACAACGTGATAAAACACATTGCATCAAAGAGGGGAAAATGTATACACCTAAAATTGACATGACTCTACTTAAATAAATATTTTAAATATTTATTTCATCCTTCGTATGCTTCTATCAATAAATAAACAAATTTATTTATTTATGTGGTTCACTTCCTCTCATTTAATTAAATAAACACATTTATTTAATTAATTAAAATCACTTACACCAACTTCATTCTTCTAAAATAATTAAATAATTTTAATTATTTAATTAAAATCTCTTATTCTTCCAAATTTAAATAAAATGCAAATTTTATTTAAATAAAATCAAAAATCCTCACAAAAATAAAATATATTTTTATATATTTTATTTATTCCTCTCAATTATCTGTAAAATAATTAAATTAATTAATTTATTTAATTATGCTTTCTATCTCTTTGAAAAATCATTCTTATCTTCCAAAAATAACCTTCCTCTTGTCACACAAAAGCAAAACTCTGAGTTACAAAAGGAAAAATCAATTTTAAAGCAAATCTTTTCCTAAAATAGAGAAAATCAAATCTTATCCTCATCAAGAGAGGAGTTAACTCAATTAAGCTGCTTTTGGAATGACATGTGTCCTTCTTCTATTGGATGCACATTCCTCAACAATCCTCCTCCATTGATTCCTTCTTTTCTTCTCAACCATTGATCTTCCCTCACTCTCTTTTATAAATACAACCTTCTCTTCATTTCATATCTGGATTTTGTGTAAACTTATGCTGTAGAGATACCGGCGTGCCTTTGGCACCCCTACTCCCATTTAAGCATTCTCATTCATACTCCATTTTTGTATTTGAAGCTCATCTTCAAATACATAAGTATCACAGCCATTCTTCCTTTGTCATCTTCAACAAGCAAGCAAGCAACTAGCTTCTAAGGGCTTCACAATCAAGATCAAAGAAAGATAGGTGAACTACGGAAAGCGAAAGGTAAAGGTGCAAGGTATTATTTGTTATTTGTTTTAATCTCTTTTTATCTTCAGATTCTGTAGATGTTTGGGTTTTTATAGTCTTATTGATTAACCTATTTCCCCCCTCACAGTTAGCACATACTTGCAACATGTATAGCATTGTGTACCGATGAAGAATACCTCAAGCATGGAAAAAGTCCTAAAATTCCTGATTGACATATTCTCTCCCATTATTTGTACAAATATTTTGAAGGGAATGCCTCGACTGTTTCTCCACAAATGCAAGGAAGGTCATGAAAAATCAAAGAACCTCATCCTTGTACTTCAAAAAGTACACCCATATGTGGTGAGAGAAGTCGTCAATAAAGGTGAGCACATACTTAGTCCCTAAAAATGAAGGAGTTGAGAATGGCATAAGGTCACTATGCACCAACTCAAAGAGTGCCGAAGCACATGTGGCCATACCCTTTGGAAAAGGATCCCTATAATGTTTGCCAAGAACACAACCTTGACAAACTCCATCAAAACAAGAGATCTTAGGTAGACCAATCACCAAGTTCTGTGTACTCATCTATTGAAGATATCTGTAATTCAGGTGCCCAGACTATTCGTGCCAAAGATTGCTCATAGAATCCACATGAGCAATAAGGGATGATCATGATGAAGACTCAAATCCATCAAACCTATACAAACGGGCCACATCATCAACTATCCCTGTAGCAACAACTTTCTCAAGATCCTACAACTCTTGAATAGTCACATCAGTGGGAGAAAACTCAACTACCTTCCTATCACCATGATGACAAATCTGATAGATGGAAAGTAGATTCTATGAAATATTAGGAACAAGAAGAACATCATCAATGCAACCATCCTACATTTGAACTGAACCTATTCCTACAACTAGAATCTGTGAAGAGTTCCCAACTGCAATATGAGAAGTACTACAAGAGGAAATAGAATCAAGAAGATCATCAACACGAGTCATGTGATGTGAAGCACCAAAATCAAGAATCCAACTGTCATTGGTAGAGGACAAAGCCCTTGCTGTGAGAGATTGCTCTTTTCCCAAGGATGAATACTTAGGCATGGCAATATCGTGCTTCCTCATAGTTTCCTCCAATGTTGCTAACTTATCAAAACAATGTGCATCATTATGCCCTAACTTTCCACAAAAGGAATGTAATTATCCTTCTTCTTCTTAGACTTAGAGGATGACTCCCCAGAGTTAGAAGGAGGAGGAGGTGGAGGATTAGTCTTCTGATCATTCTTCTCCTTAGGCTTGGAGGGAGGCTCATGAAAGGAAGCTAGGTACATTCAGAAATCGCTTCCTACACTAATCTAATGAGGGGAGAGGTATGCAAATTCCTTTAAACCCTTACAATTGCAGCAGCAACACAACACAAAAAAGAGAGACAAGATATACTATGGGGAAAACCCTTTCAGAAAAAAAACCCACACTCCAAAACACAGCTCAAATGTATTATAGTAAACAATCAAGGTTGCAATACAGTTTCAGAGCCAATGCTCTTGTAGGAGTCTTTGACACTCATATCTGGAGATATTTCGGTAGCATAACAGTACTGTCAAAAACTATATGCATCTCCTATCCAAGCACCTATTTAAATAGAGTTCACAAAGCAAAGATGGAACCTTCTAGAGATGCACATCCAGCTTGGCCTCATGGCCCAAAACCTAGGCCTAAGGACACTTGTCCAACATTACAACATGGATTTGACACTTGTCATAACACCCCATCCCAATGTGGGCACCTTGTCCCAAGATAGGCTATGACATATGCTCTTACACACCTTACAACTGTCATAGAATCCGTCATAACTGACAGCACTTACAGTTGTAAGAGAATCTATCATACACTGACTAAAAATAGCATATTCCTCTTACAACATGTCATAACCCACCTTGGGCGCCCAAAGATTCTCTTCGACACTTGTCTTCACCTGTCATAGGATCTTTTATTTATGACTCTTACACGTCATAGAATCTGTTATAAGAATCTGTCATAACACTTATGAGTCATAACTCCTTACACACTACTCAAGATGTCGAAACATGGCAGAAAAACTCTACCACAATATGGGATGCCTATATCTAGATGGGATGAATTGACCATCCTAGTCACATTCCAAGTGGAGTGACAACACACCATGCAATTTCACACTAGATGACAAAACAGGATGTGCAACATAAAATACAACATAGGCAAATAAATAAATATACAATTAATAACCAATGCTAGGAATTACCAAGGTTGAGACACCTTAATTCCCAACAGCTCACCATCTATAGATGAATCTATTGTGGGCTTCTTCTTGTTCTTACCCTTGCCCTTGGAAGATTGAGCCATCAAAGCATGACTCTTAGGAAGAGCATCCATCTAAATCAACTTGGCCTGCTCCCTAGTCAATCGATCACAAAATACCTCTTGAATGAAGGCATCTTATGGTCTTCTCCCATAGCATCCAGAGTAGAATAGAAGATAGAGGCAAACAATTGAAAATGACCTCTCAACTTAGACAAGATCAAGAAAATACACTCCTTATCATTTTTGGCATGACCACATCCTTTCAATTGTGACAAAATCAACTTGAACTGGGCAAGGAAATCCTGAATAGTGGGGAAGGCATCTGGAGAGAGAGGTGATATCAGCTTCAAGCTACAAGATCTTGAACTGATTGACCTTACCATACAACTCAACAAGCTTATCCCACACCTCTTTAGGTGTCTTACACTTCGCTATGTGAAACAACAAATTATCAGACACATGGAGATCTATGAGTCCTCTAGCCTCACCGATTTTGTTTCTATGAACAAATTGCTCAAATTATTTAGTGAACTTAGGTTGATCGACATCTAACATTTGGCAAAGACCCCTAGACTGCAACTATGACATCTTGACCTTCCATGTGTGATAATTGTGTGTAGTGAGCAATTCAATCCTTGGGTCTAACATGATAAACATGGGAACACAAAGGGACCAAAATGCATTATACACCCCTAGAATGAATGAAAACTGAATTTGCAACTTCCAACAACAAATTTTCCAAGTAACACTAATAGAAGTAACTGAAACAACTTGTAACTTCAAGCTACTTAAACTGTCAAAAAATGGCAAAATTTTCAAAAAATACCTCGTCCACAACGAAGTTTGATGTAGCAACTTTCTGATAATATATCTACAAAATATGAAGAGGCAAGAAAAATGGGGCCCCTAGGGCCAAGAATCTTGATAGACGAGAGGTGGAGGCTGACCCACACCACGTAGATGCCACGTCACCACAAGTCCAATTGCCAAATCACCAGGATGGACAACGAGCACACAAGTCTCCACAAGCATAGAAATCACTAGGCAGGTCTATTGTGTACTGCTCCACGAGAAAGAGTGGGCCTTTACAAGCACTCATGTTAGACAACTGAGTGAAAGGCTATTTTAATAGCCAAAAAATTGTTATGCCAATAATGTGGGATAAAGGTCCCTACCCACACCCAAAGAGAGTCGTGATTAGGCCCACCTTGCTTCTACTACAGATCTCTGATGAAACCCTAAACAAATATTTCTCTACAAGACTTTATAATGTATATAGTCTATTGCAAATATATATCAGCCCTAAAACAAAAAAAAGGTGATCCACAGAAGAAAATTCCACCAATGGTTGTTCCTATACAATAGCTGCCGGTAGGCGATGCCAATCTGTAAGGAGTTTTCTCCACACTGGAGTGTGTCCTAGCCTATGGAGTGGGTGATAAGGCAGGTGGAGACATGACCGATTGAGGTAGCAAACCTACGCTCAAAACGTGACTAGCCAGCAAGAGCAAGTTCTGGTTAGAGCACCCATTTCATATACCCTTTAATTCCTCTTCAATAACACACGTATCCAGAATAAGAGGAACACAAATGACAGACTCTTCTCATCAGAAATGGCTTACTCAATTGTTGGTGTTTGCAGGATTAAACTCCAATTTACAACTCCAATATAATCAATTCTTTGTGTGCCAATGAAATGGCACTTACAAAGCAAACAAATCGATCTCAAACCTGGTGAAAACTCAATGAGCGGGAAGGGGTTGCAGTCGCAATTACTCTGATACCATGTTGATGCACCCAGGAGCCTATACTGCAAACCAAAACAACCTTCACCAAACACTGAGAAGCAACACAAAAGAAGATATTTCACCAATACTATAAAATACATTGAGATGAGATATAATACAATGTACAAACCCAAAAAAAATAGCTGGGTAAAATGAGGCATGGGAATAACAACCTCCAACTACCTTAATGGAAAAAGAAATAAATGCACCTAAAAATTAGCCTAAGTAAACTTAAGCCTACTTTAATATATAGCAAATTTCATTTATTTTCCTTCTATTTTTTTGTGTATTCATAACTCAAAACTTTAGTGCATGGATTAATTTTTTCCTCATTTTAATAAATATAAATTTTTAAATAAATCTTGGAATTTGTGTGTAATGAAAACACAACCTTTTTGATGGGACATCAGCTTTATCTTAACTATTTATCTAAGAAAGGAAAAAATATATATCATATCAACATGGAATCTCTCCTCTAGTGCATCATATTTTTTTTAATTTTATTTTATAAAATTTACTATTTTTTTTCTTGAGAGGACAATCAATATTATATTTTGTTGTTGATGACCTACTTTTAGTAAAAATAAAATATAAAATATAAACACCAATTGAAATGTTTAAAAATTTATATTTTACAAAGTAGACTTATAGATCTACAAAAGGGTATTTTTAGATTCTTTTAAAATTATTATTTGCACGAGTAGGAGTTGTTAGAATATCAAGTTTTTCAAATAATTTCAATTTTTTGGTAAATTAGCCCCAAAGTGATGCTACATATGTTTTTAGTGGATGGATCTAGTTGGAAAAGTTGTGGACTAGATCTAATTTAGCTAGAATGAATCTAGATAGAACATATGTTTCACCAAAATTGAATTTTAGTTGGAAATACTTAAATTCATCTATGTTGATAAGTTGGCATGAAGTGTGACACAACTTTGAACTTTTACTCGACTATAGATTTTTCTTAGGTTGAGGAAGTGAGAGCTCAGGGATAACCTTAACCCTTTTGAGATAAATAGCTATACTCTCTAGATACTGTGTCCCAATAAATTCCCTTGTGGATCACTAAAAATACACTTCTTGGGATTCAAGGAAATCCCAAATTGCTGACATCTTTGAAAAACCATCTCCAAGTGGTCAAAAGGATCTTCCTTCCTATTTGAAAAAATAGTGAAATCATCAAAGTAAATTAGTATAATTTCATTGATTAGGTTCTTTAAGGGGATATCCACTGGGCTTTGAATTGTGGCCTCTACATTATAAAGGCTCAAAGACATTTTTTGATTGGAAAAAGAGCCACATTGAGTAGTGAATGTTGTTTTGTGTTGATCTTCTTCTTTCACTAGTATTTGATTGAAGTTAGGGAGATTGTCCAACCTTGAAAATCTATCTAATCCTACAACTATCTACGAAAGTTGTTCCATTAAAAGTAGATGGTAGTGACCTTTGAGAGAAGTTCTATTTAGATCCCTAAAATCTACACATAGCCAAATCTCTCCATTCTTTTTTCTAACATGGACAAGAATAGAAACCCAAGTTGAATGTTTAATGGGATATATGATTTTTTAATTGACTAGGTTTGTTCATTCTTTCTTCATGATTGACCCAATTCTTGGGTTTATTGGTCTTTACTTCTATCTTACTGGCTTAAATTCAAGCCAAAGCACAATTGTATACTACATAATATCTTTGCTATAACCTTTCAACCCCTCATAGTCTCAAGCCATGACCCAGTCATATCTACTTTACTACTTTGCCAAGGGAGAATTCAATATCTTTGTATTCTTTCTTGGTTACAAATACTTTCTCTTATATCTAAAAAATCATTAGGACTAAACATACTCTACAAGGTGATCATTCCCATAGGTAATTTATTTCTTTTAATTGGAGAATCTAATCTCCACATGCCTCTTTGACTTTAGGTGCTAATTCTTCCATAAGTTCATTAAATTGCTAGATTAAATTGGCAATTTGTTCATCATTGAGAAGTACCATCCAATGACAATAATTGTTAGGGATAGTGAACCTTGTAATTAATTTGGCATCACCCTTGTTTACTAATAAGTCCTCCAATGGGTTAAATTAAGAATCAATCAAGGTTGTCTTATATACCTAGATGCATTTTTCTTTCTAGGAACAACCTAGAAGTTTAACGCATCAAAGGATTCTAGAAGGTCCCATACATGGTGTTTATAAGCTAGTTCTTGGCCATGAATTGAGATTGGACATGCTTAATCACCAATTCTATATCATCATAGATCTACAACAACTTCACACCTTTCCTTTCTACATATTGTAAACCATGACTAATGTTTAATACTCAACTATATTATTGATGTTGTTGAATTGTAGCTGATAGGATTGTTGATACATTTCTCATTGTTTGGAGACTAGAGAAATGCCAACCCTTACTCCAACTTTGTACTTAACACCATTAAAGTACAACTTCAACAACCCAACACCATTTGTCTCTCCTTTTAATATTTCTGGGATAAGAGGGTTCTCCTCATGGACTATATAGGTGCCTATTCTAGAGTTTCTTCAAACAAGTTAAATGAGTTTTCCTTTGAAAAATTAGTGGAATAGCTAACTAGATATTCATCTAACATTCTTAACATGCTCTCATATACTAATAATTTAGATGGAGAAGGCTCTTCTTCAACTACTAGGACGTGACTTAAGTCTATTTCTATCTCTGGCTCTAGCTCAACATTAGGCTTGGCTAGGGACATGTAACCTCCAAACATAGTTATGAAATGGAGCCATCATAGGGAGTAAGAGGAAGATTCCTAATAACTCCAATACTCTTAATAGGGTTACCATATAACTAGGTAACTCCCTTTTCCATGGGCTCATATAGTAAACTTGAGGTATTGACTACTCTTTTGGTAATAATGGAGGTACTAGCCCTTGAATCAATCATATAATTTTGTAGCAATTTCTTTCTGATAGTTAAAGTGAGGTCAAATGGAGAAGACTTGGGATTGTCTGGGTCTTTGTTGATTACTTGTAAAGACACAAGCAACTTTTCTTGTAATGTTTTATTTAGAGGAATGACAACTAACTTTTTTGCTTTGTTCTTCTCTCGTTCTTAAGAGCATCCTTTAGCAAGTTCATTTGCTTTAGCATTGGCAAGATTTCCCATAGGATTACATTGGTTTTTTTAATTAAGTCCACCAAGATAAAGGGCATAGTTGATTGTGTTTTTGGTGCATAAGACATCCATTCATTTCTTTGTCTTTCTACTAGTAGATAAGTCACCTTTAGTTGGTCCTGATTGGGAATATTTTCTAGATTTTTGTGAGTGGTGGGAGAAATTTGGTTTTGAATTATAGGTGTCACTTATCCACTTGTGCTTGGTTGATGAGCTTCGGTTCTAATGCTCTTTTCTTGGCTTTGGTTAGATAATCAAATTAGACAATTAGTTTCCCTAATGGGTTGCTACTTAATTTCTATAAAAAATCTCATTCTCATCCCATGTGACCAAGGCCTACTTAGGCATGGGAACCAATTTATCTTTTGAAGTATATGGTTCAAGGGAGATCCCTTGGATTTGCACCCTCCAAGGCCCCTATTGTCTTTCTTTTAATATAGCTTGCTAAGGGTTATCTCTTGGGTAATATCTTGCAACATTATAGTTAGCACATGGATAACACCACATGCCTTGGTCTCCAATAAATTTGTTCTATATTAGGATAAGATCCTTTTTTGGATTAGGAGATGAAACATTGGGTGCCTAATAGCCATGCTGTGAAAACCAAGAACTGTCGTGGAAGATTGCAAGTACCAACAGGAGTCACAAGAGATCAACAATTGCACACTCAACACTATCAAAGACATTAGCAATATGCAAAGCAAAACTGGATGATGTATTATCTCACAGGAACAAGTACATATAGGCACAAGTCTCCAAAGAATAAACGTGCCAGAAATAGGAAATCAAGCTTGAGAATAGTAGTGGCCTAAAGATAGGAATGCAACTACTTAACTCAAGATGAGTGACCCTAGACACTTGTTCTAAACATAGACTTGCTAATTAAAGCGTGTTGAGACTCCTAATCTTGGCATGTGCCAAAAATAGAAAAGCACAAAAGCCAAAAGACCAAAAATAGCCCTATCCTTAAGTGGTCTTAATATACACTAACACCCCCCCTTAAGCAAAGCTTAGGTGAGGAAATGAAAATGGGTCCTGGCAACTAGGCCTGATCAGGTACCCATGTATAATGCAATCTCTCATAAAGTGGAGAAAGGAAGACAACCCTGTGGAAAAAAACTTCCCTCCAAAAGAGAAAACAAAATGAAGAAGAGGACTTAGAAAGCCTCATCGAAGATGATAACTCTGCACAAAGCCTGAAATCATGTTGCTCTGACTATGATGATGCATATATGATCCCTTCATAGGAGAATAAAAGATACTATGTAGCCCCCCCAATAATAAAGTAATCCCTATGCCAAAAGAGAATTCCCGTGTATGAATGCTAAAAATGGTCCATTTGTGGCAAATCACATTTCTCCCCTTAGGAAGAAATAACTCCAATGGTGAATTCTCAAAGAAGTGAGGTGAGGTGGTAAGTCTCATGATATACCCTATCTCAAAATACTACTCAAATGAGTCACAATCAAATCAGGAGGCTCATGCCTAACTAAAACAAGTGACCTCTCAAAATCATGTGAAAACTAATGAAGAACATGATCTAAAGAACTGATGTATGGAAGTGGAATGTCAATACATGCCATGTGGCTACAAAGTAAATCCCACAAGATGTCCTATGAAGAATCACTGGAAGCCCTTGGTGAAGCCTCTCTAAACTCTATAGCAGTAGCAGGTGAAAGATAACTATCATCAAAGAGAAAGAAAAGATCCTCCAAAGTGTCATCAAGATCTGATATGTGAGACTCTACAAATAACCAAGAGATGTCTGGTAGAAGTGTGTCCCAATGAAGTGAATCTTGAATATGACCCTGCTGTAATGAATCACTAGAAACTCTCAAAGGAGCAACACTAAAATCAGAAGCGGAGGCATAGAAAAAATGTGCCCTGTAATGTGACAATGTAAGTTGACCATCATCTAGATTCTATAACCTAGTACCTGCACTCTGAAGTGGCTGTCTAGCCCAAAGAGAGTTGAATGTGGGTGAGTCATGTGTTGAATCCTCAACCTCCAAAACAAATCTAGAGATGGATGACACCCCATCATTATCCTTGCTGTCGGAACTGGAAGAAGAAGAAAACTCTGCCTCAAGAATCTATTGTGGATGGTCAAAAGATGAGAGAGATGAATTCTCGATGTCCTGGTGCAAAGAGTCACTGGAGGCTCTCAGAGGAATGACATTGAACTCTATTGAAGTAACAGATACATGGAAACATGAAGAGAAGTATGTATGCCATCTGACCGTCTAAGACTGACAATATACTCAAACTCCTCTGAAGTATCATCAAAGGGTATGTTTTCTACTTTAGCAAGAGGAAGAAGACAATCTGTAGGAGGATCATTTGGAAATGGAGAGATATATGGATCTCCATGAATCTCCCAGATTCTAGTCCAAAGTGTGTGAGGACAATGTCTGATACATTATTGAGAGTGTTAGGATCAACACTAAGACAAATCAAACCTACTACATGGTCAATGATATTTCCCCAAGCTAATTTTCTCCCAAGCTAATTTTCTCCCTGGTGTGTTTGGTTAAGGAATGAGTCCACAAAGATAAGGCAAAAGATTAAGCCATCTGAGGTGTGTTAGGATGCCATTTTGCCAAGACTCATAATTGGGGGATGAGCAGTGAAACCCATGATGAAATTGAAACCAATAATCTTAATGCATAAGAAAGGCGGGAAAGTAGGAAGTGTTCAAAGACACGACACAAACCCCCCCTTGATTCAATTTTTGAGACTGCTCTGAATTTTGGCACTTTATAATTGAGTGCGTAGGCAAAAAATCCAATTTTAGGTCGTGTAGTGGCACTTTATAAAATTAGTGCAATCGAGCACAAACTGTTTACAATGTGTTTTTGAATTTGGCACTCTAATCAAGTTGCCCTTTAACAAGATTACAAATTTTGCCTAAAATCACGCTAATTTAAATGTTCTTTTAGTCATTTTTGCCAAAGAATATTTAGGCAAAATTAAACGTTTACAAGCAGAAGAACTTCAATTAAAAAAAGCTTTTTAAATCAAGTTTAAATATAGCTTTTCTAAAAAAGCCCTAAATTTTTTGAAAAAAAAGCACAAGAAAAACCTTTTTGGGTAGCTTCTGAGTGTCGTTTGCCTCTGCAGTACACAAAAAAGAACTCCAAAAATGAGCGATCTTGTTGATGTGGAGGGCAAATTGGTGCTGAGCTCGGTGAATTTTTGCTGATGCTGACGTGAAACCTGATGTTGGGTGAATTTTGGTGACCGTGGGGGCAGGTATAAGGCCTTGTGTGCCCTATAAGAGCCCTGTAGGCCTGTTTGAATAGGTCGCAGCCTTTGTGCAGGCCCCGTGTGCCTGTTAAATAGGCTGCATGTTGTAAAAGTAGTGTGTACCTATTAAAAAATAGGTCGCAACCCTTAAAAATACTTCCACACCAAAAAATATACCAACACACCAAAAACTCGCCTCCAAACAATAAAAAAATAGGCTGCAACACTTCAACAAAGGCATGCGTGCCAAAGCAATCCCCAGACACAGATTTTGATGCCTCTGGGGCAGTAAAAAAACTTCTGGAACAGTATTGACCACTCAACAACAGAAATAATGTCTTAGGAACAATAAAAAGCTCCCCTAGAATAGTAAAACACCTCTCCGTGAAGTAAAACGCCTCTGTGTGGTGAAAATACCCTCCAATTGAATTAGTAACGAACAAGTTGAATGGTATGCTCAAAGGAATTTGATAGAATGTCAGATTCACTACCATTCCCGCTCTGATACCATGTGGAAACTAAGAACTGTCGTGGAAGATTGCAAGTATCAGCATGAGTCACGAGAAATCAACAATTGCAAACTCAACATTATCAAAGACATAAGCAATATGTAAAGCACAACCGGATGATGTATTAGCTCACATTAACAAGTACAGATAGGCACAAGTCTCCTAAGAATAGACGTGTCAGAAATAGGAAAGCAAGCTTGAGAATAGTAGTGGCCTAAAGACTCAAGCTAAGTGACCCTAGACACATGTTCCAAACATAGATGTGCTAATTAAAGCACTGAGACTCCTAATCCTGACATGTGCCAAAAATAGAAAAGCACAAAAGCCAAAAGACTAAAAATAGCCCTATCCTTAAGTGAGCTTAATATACACTAACCCCTGCTAGCAATTTTGATGGTTATGAAATTAGTTGGGAGGCTGGCCTAGGATGAGGAGCATCTTACTACCTTTTGAGGGCATTGAGCTCATTGGTCATAGTCCTAATAAGGCCTTTCATTTCTTCTCTCTTTAGTAGTTTGACAAACAACTTGAGAGTATTTATGAGGGGTTATGGTGGCATGGGGGATTTGATTAAGAGGGGAATAAATATTGACAAAGATCAGTATTGCTGGCCTAGAAATATAGTTTTCCTACTTGAATCAAACTATTTTCTACCCTTGTAGCTATATCATAAGCTCTAGACATATCAAAACCACTCATTGACATGAACTATAGGTTTGTACTTGAAAGAGTTTGAAATGAATTAACAATGATATGTCTTTTTAGATGGAGATTGGTCGGTGGATAATTATGAAGTATATTAAGAGATAATTAAGTATCTAGACAATTAATGTTGCATGGTGGTAAGTTTCATGACTCATTAAATAATTTTATCATATGTCACAAATGAATGTATAAGACAGCTTCTTGTCCTCTTAAAGAAACATCGTTATGGAAATGCTGGTTTGTACAAAAAAGTTCGAAATGTGATCCGTCATTTTAGATGGAAATTGGTAGGTGGATAATATTTTTAAATAGGAAATAAGAACATATCTATTTTACAAAAAGGAAGTGATGAAGATATAATGGCAGTCTATTATGAAGTGAGCAGTCTACAATGACATTCATATCAAGTACGAAAACAATTTAAAAATGGAGAATCTAACTACCTTATCTCTAAGAAAGTTGAACAAAAAATTAAACTTTTAAATTTTTAACATGTTACTTTTTACTCTTGACCCATAAACTGTTTGGTTTCGTCAGCATCATTAAAATCTTTCTTTCTTTTATTCATTCGTTGATCATGCACAAGTTTGTCCGTCTTGTTTTTTTTGTAAATTTTCTTCCTTGCATTTTTATTTTCTTGCCAATTCGCTTTCTATGCTGCTTACCTATTTCCTGTGTATGTTTTTTTAAAATTGATTAACATGCATTTAATACCGTAAAAGAGCCCGCCGAACAAGATCAAAATTAAGTTATTTTATATCCAAACGATAATCCAGTAAAATACATCTGGATAAACAGAGAGAGCTCACAGTGCGCCCCACTTGAGGTCGCTTTCTGTTTGTGAGCTGCATTCAAAGACCGTTCATCTTGTTTTCACTTGGAATTCCATTTCCCAGGGCAATGCCGTTGGTACGAGGGTAACCCATTTCCATTTCGCTTTCACCGACTTGCTTTCCCTCTGCAGGGGTTGATGTTGATTTCTTGCCAACACTCTTCCAGTCTTTATAAATGGCGTACAAAATCAGCTGCATCGCTCCCAGTACACTTCCAACTCCATTAGGAATCTGTACAACGCCCGACAATTAAATACCAAACCAATTAATTCCTAATACTCGTTTACCACAAATAGCCTACAAATATAGTAGGTATCACTTACTGTTACGAATGGATCGCCGCCTGTAAGACCAAACACAAACCACGACGTGCCGCACAGAAATACAAATAAAGACAGAAAAAAGGGCATATACTCCACGCTCTTCGTCTTAATCACCATCCTCTGCAAAAACATTATTACCGTTTTAGAACAAATTACCTAAATCTTTATAAAATGTTCCGAACTCATTAAAAATATGACACAGACGTATATCTGAACAGTCTCTCCAACTAATACTGTAATATATGGCAGATATTTGCAGGTTAAAAGTAAGTTAGGTAGCAATCATATCACTTCTGTTGCAAAGATCGTGATGTTATTCAATATAGTAGTTGCATTCATTTATTTGAAAGTAACATATTTTTAACTTTTTTTTCATCAACCATACATGATATGAATGCATGCACGAATCATGATTTATAAATTCTATACTTTTTATTTTTTAAAATTGTAAAAAAAAAGTTTAAATGACGATTAGGGACAGTCATCTACCATATATATATATATGGGCTACTTTTTATTAGTTCATACAAATATCTACCACTTTAATATGAATTGAAATGTAAAATTATTATCAACAAATAATGTTTAAATAAAGTGATATATGAGTGGACTATCTCTTAGTTTTAAAAATAGATTTGACTGAAAAGAGTTCGAAATGCATTATCTAGAGCTTGGAATCAGTGTTCCACGGGGACTTGTCCCCCCCCAAAACCTACCGTCCCCCCGTCCCGGACGTTTCTGAGACTTGGGGACTCCTGCGAGACGTCCCCCCACCGTCCCCCCACCGCCGCCGGAACGCTAGAAACTCGAGAGAAACGGCGGGTACTTCTGGCCGTACGTCCCTCGAGAGTCTAGGGGACTTCTGGGCGTCCCCCGCACTGGGCAGCGAAAACGTGTCTTTTTTTAAATTTTTTTTTTGTTTTTCCTTGGACTTAGAGCCCAGGTCCAAACCCTAAGGAGGTGTTTGACCATTTTCAAAGCGAAAAACTCTCATTAAACTCTTATTCTTCATTTTATTTGCTCAATATGCCATTTCATGTTTGAGCATTTTCAAAGCTAAAAACTACATTTTGATTTTTGCATTTTGTAGTTTGTACTTATTTTGATATCATCATATGCTACTCATTGTAACCATCTTTAAGACTTTATGATACATTGATATGATATTATGATGTGACATGTTATATTTTCCGTTTTCGATATAATAGAAACTAAGAAATCTCAAATTCGACAATTTCATTTGTCAAATTCGGCAATTTCATTTGTCTTTTACTATTTAGTAATAGACTAATAGTATTCAAGTATTTAAAATGTTAGTATTTGCAATTTTGCTAGTTTACTAATTTGCCATTTGAAATGTTATTCTTAAACATCTTTTTATAACTAGTTATTCAAGTACCATATGTATATCAGCGCCGCCCCCCCGCCGCCGCCCCCAAACTTAGACCCTTTGTCCCCCCGTCCCCGAGACCCGTCCCCGTCAGGAAACTCCGTGGAACACTGCTTGGAATGCATGTACCACTCTACTCAAACATTATCCATTTTAATGGCTAAACAATCAATAGCAACTTTACACCTACGCCGTCTCTTGACAGGGAATGAAAGGTCTTACCATTATAGAAAGTGGAGATGCGTACATACAGATAGAGCAAATGGTGGCCGCTAAACCACATAACAGCTTTCTTCCACTTCCGTGCAGTGCAAGTAATGATACCACAGCGATTATTCCAAACACCGTCAACACAATCATCAGAAACCCAAATATCTTCGCCTATTTCATCAAATCAATCTCAATAATCAACACCAACAAACTAAAAAATTATGGAATATGATCTGAAACGTTGATATAAAAACCACTAGAGAAGCAAATCATTCCCAATGAAGATAAAATTGGGGTTTAATGGAAACTTACCCTGTATTTCTTGTCTCGGACAAAGAAAAGAAAGACAATAACGTAGCACAATTCGATGACAACTCCGGTTCCATTGATTGTGCTCACAAGAATGTTATTAGGCGACACAAATGGCAGACCATACCATGCAGACAGCAAGCAATTCATAAGGGTAGAAACATATGGTATCCCAGAATATTGATCCGTTGATTTCAGCTTTAAAATCTTCCAGAACGTAATCCTGCAGCCAGAAACAACACATAAACAAGAACGTCAAGGATGAGTGATCTGCATTGATGCCCTGAAAAGAGAAAAAAAAGGTAACAACTATTTAGCTTCACAATAACTTACAGGGGCACCAAAAACAGAATAAGTGCAGTGATGTTTCCTACACAAGCAGCACACAAATAAATCAGAATCCAAATGGCCGGCGATCAGTTCCTAACCACATGAATGGAGACAAAGAGTAAAGAGTATACAAACCGAAGATGCCGAATAAGAAATGAACATCAAACATTCTGACAGTGTTTCCTTCCCTACTAATTTTTGCAGTTGAATAGATTTGAATGTGAATTGTGAGTGAGTGAATCAAATTTATATAAATTATCATTGCAGAACATCAACCTCTGCGAGGGCTCCACGTTTCTGCAGGACGGTGAGACGATCGTCCAAAATTTGGTCTATAACGTGCGAGAGGTGCGGTCGCTAGCTAATCACTTGTCAATTGATTTGGATGTTTTACAGAATGAATTAAATGGCTCGACGGCCGAGTTATTTAGTCAAAAGGCAAATGAATTAAATGGGACCGCAATTGTGTAGGTATTTACTGGAATGTCTGTCTTCGAAGAAGGGACAGTACGATGCCACTAGAATCATATCTTTTTGGTACACGACTCCCATCTCACCACGCAAGACGACCTTTTTCTTTTGCTCTGAGCCTAACGTCTTTTTCATTTTAACCTTTAATTTTTCAATCGGTAAAACTCTGTTGGTAGCCAAATAAGAGAAGAGGTGGAGAAGGAGGACTCCACTCAACGCAAACTGGGGGAACCCGGACATTGTTTTCAACATTGGCCGAGTTTGGATATCTTGTTAAGGCAGTTTGTCGACCCGCACTATAAAAAAATCGTGTTGTAAGAGGTAAATGTGGATGTCATGTTCTCAGATTTCGCGTCAATTGTTTGTTTGTTTGTATTTATTCGTATGGATGACATTATAATCGATTTAAATGTTTTCTACCGAGGTAACCAGTGTCACACGTCCCTTTGAAAAGGAAAATAACGTTTCCTTAAAGGGATTTAAGTTGAGTAAATAAATGCAATCAGTGTAAATTAAAAGTATCTTAAATATATTTTTATTAAAAAAATGAGAAATATGAGTTTTGAGTTATTCATTTATTTTTATTTTTTTTAACTTTTATTTTTAGTTTTGAACAAGTGGGTAGTTTCTTTGTTTTGTTTACTTTGAAAAGTGTAGTAAATATATATATGTGCTATTTTTTAATAGATTCATTTGTAGGATTTAATATATATTTTAAAATTTGATATTTTCATACTTAAAAAATAAATAATAACTTTTCTACTACACATTGAAAGTAGGTGAAGAAAATGTGTAACCAGGGGGTCGACATAGTTTTTTTCAAGAAGATCTATGCATGTGGTTTAAGTGAGTCTTGGAATTTGCTGTGTCAGGCTGAGGTTTCTTGCCCCAAAATAGTTCTCTCTAGATATGCAACAATGTGATTATGGGCCCTTGGATGCCCTTTCTACAAGTTTGTAATGAAAAAATGGAAGCTTCATGGCACAAGAAAGTGAGTCGATGCATTGCCTTCCTCAAAGGAGTAGCCGGTACTAGTGCACGACCTGAAGTGCACCCAACTAAATCTAGTAATCCACCAAGATGAACTGAATTAAGACATGTATCCATCTAATCCACAATCCACATTCCTCTCTGTTAGGAATTGCATGCAGAAGATATCAATTAAATGCAAATAAAGATTAAATAGAGGAATGGAAATACACAGAAATAATAATAGCGAGAGACAAGTTTTAACATGGTTCACCCAAAGCCAGGCTACATCCACCAACAGAGAGTCCAATATTATTATCCAATAAATCAAACTTATTACAACCAACAATCCTTGCAACTCAATACCGCTGTTAATGCTACAATACAATATCAACAAAATAAATATAAATAACAATCATACCGCAACATAGTGATTTACATGGGAAAACCCCTTTTGGGAGAAAAACCCCACACTCCAAAAGCTGCCAAATATATTATTTAGAAATCAACAAGATTACAATATACTTGCAAAGCAAGCTTTCACAGGAGTATTACCAACTACAGATCCAGAGGCAACTCAACATCTATAAGACTCTCACACACAACCTCCATCTCAAGCACCTAATATATAGGGGATACAATACATGAAACCATCAAACGGTAATTAGAAAACCATGAGCTAAAGCCACCTAAAAAGGTGACACCCAAATTATCTCTAATCAAAGATGCCCTATGATGTGTCAAAACACACACCAACACATGTAACTCCCCCTTACAACTCTTTTCTGTGTCCAACACTTTTTCACATTTTCCAATACAGGAGACCCAATTTTCAGAGGCCATAAATTTTGGGCTAGCTTCTCCTTATTTTTGAGTGAGCACTATAGTAATACTAGCTTACCCACTATATACATATAGGAGAAATTCTTAGAAAAATAAGATTTACCAACACTAGGACCTTAGAAATGGCCTATTTGATTAATTCAGAGTCCTTTCTTCCCTTCTTTGTCTATATAAATGTCTAGTCCTTTTTGAAAGGAAACAAAGGTGCAAAATGAACTTCCTACACTAATCGATGATAGGATACATATGCAAAAAATTAAACTAATCACAAAGTTACAAGGAAATAAATTCAAAAGCAATTTACCATAATATAGTGATATACGTGGGGAAAACCTTTTGGGAGAAAAAAACCACACTCCAAAGCAACTCAACATATTATATAGTAATCAAAGGCTACAATACACTTGCAAAGTCTAAGCCTTTATAGGAGTATCACCATCCAATGATCTAGAGGAATTATGACAGCATAACAATACCTACAATTTATTAACTTTATAAACCTCCATCTCAAGCAACCAATAAATAGGAGACACAATAAATAAAACCATCAAATGGTAATTCGAAAACCATGAGATAAAACCACTCAAAATGTGGCATCCAAATCCTTAGTTAGAAATCCAACACCCAAATCGTGAGATGAGTCCACGGTCTAAAATAACATATTATTTCCACCTATCAAAAGCTTATCATAATCCACTCACCTATTTGGGTGTTCCATTTTGGCTCCATTATCTCCATCCAAAGATGTCTTATGATGTGTCATTATGTGTTCCATAAGTTAGTCAACAAGTGCATCTCCCTCTTATGGCTCTTTTATGTGTCCTAAATATTTTTACATTTCCAATGCAGGAAGCCCAACTTCTGAAGGCCACAACTTTTGATCCAGAAGGCTAATTGGGCCCCCTTTTTTAAATTGTAGGCCTCGAAGAGGTACACATCATATGAATTAGGGAACCAATTCCAACAACCCAAAAATTTTATTTTGCCCAAAAACAACCTCTATAGCCTAGAAATAGAGTTTTTTTTGTTTTATAACCTAAAAATTGTGTTGTTTCTAATCTTAACATTAGGAGAAAGGTTAGGACACCTTCCTAACACTTTTTAAGCATGAGGATGATAGGCCATACTATTCTTACAAAATTTGATATGAATTTTCTTACAAAGATTATCCTTCCAAGGAAAGACTAGATTTTTCATATGTTGAGGAAGTGAGACCTTAAGGGTAACCTTAACCATTTCGAGATCAATAGATTTACTCTCTAGATACTATGTGTCCCAATAAATTCCATTATGGGTCACTAAAAATACACTTCTTAGGATTCAAGGAAATCTCAAATTACTAACATCTTTGAAATACCTTCTCCAAGTGGTCAAAATGATCTTCCTTCCTCTTTGAAAAAGTAATCAAATCATCAAGGTAAATCAGTATGATTTCATAGATTGGGTTCTTGAAGAGGATATAAATTTCCCTTTGAAATATGGCCTTTCCATTATATAGGCTAAAAGACATTTTTTGATTTGCAAAAGAGATTCATTTAGTAGTGAATGTTATTTTGTGTTGATCTTCTTCTTTCACTAGTATTTTATTGACACCAGAGAAACCCTCCAACCTTAAACCTATCTAATCCTACTACTATCTACAAAAGTTGTTCCATTGAGAGTAGAGGGTAGTGACCTTTGAGAGAATCTCTATTTAGATCCCTAAAATCTACACATAGCCAAATCTCTCCATTATTTGTTTTGACAAGGACAAGACTAGAAACCCAAGTTGAATGTTTAATGGGATATATGATTTTTGAATTGACCAGGTTAGTTCATTCTTGCTTCATGATTGACTCAATTCTTGGGTTGATTGGTCTTTACTTCTATCTTATGAGCTTAACTTCAAGCCAAAGCACAATTGTATTATACATGATATCTTTTCTATAACCTTTCAACTCATCATAGTCTCGGGCGATAACCCAGTCATATATACTTCACTACTTTTCCAAGGAAAAATTCAACATCTCTATAGTCTTTCTTTCTTACCACTATCTTTCTCTTATCTCTACAAGAATCATTAGGAGTAAACATACTCTCCAAGGTGATCATTCCCCTAGGTAATTTGTTTCCTTTTAATTGGAGAATATAATCTCCACATGCCTCTTCAGCTTTAGAAGATAATTCTTCCATAAGTTCATTATATTACTAGATGAAATTGGCAATTTTCTCATCATTGAGAAATACAATCCAATGATAATAATTGTTAGGGATAGTGAGCCTTATAATTAATTTGGCATGACCCTTGTTTATTAATAAGTCCTCCATTCCTCCATTATGTCAAATTAGGAACCAATCAAGGTTGTCCTATATACCTAGATGCATTTTTCTTTCTAGGAACAACCTAGAAGTTTAAGGCATCAAAGGATTCTAGTAGGTCCCATACATGGTGCTTATAAGCTAGTTAATTTCCATGAAATGAGATTGGATATCCTTAATCTCCAATTATAGATCATCATAGATCTACAACAACTTCACACCTTTCCTTTCTACATATTGTAAACCATGACTAATGCTTCATAGTCAACTATATTATTGGTGTTGTTGAATTATAGCTAATAGGATTGTTGATACCTTTCTCCTTATGGGGAGACTAGAGAAATGTTGGCCCTTGCTCCAACTCTACACTTGACACCATCAAAGCAAAACTTCCATAACCCAATACCATTTTTCTCTCCTTTTAATATTTTTGGGATAACAGGGTTCTCTTCATGGAATATATAGGTTCTCATTCTAGTTTCTTCAAACAAGTTAAATGAGTCTTCATTTGAAAACTTAGTGGAATAGCTACCTAGAAAGCCATTTAACGTGCTTTTAACATGCTCTCATCTACTAATAATTTAGATGGAGAAGGCTCTCTTCAACTACTAGGGCATGATTTAAATCTATTTCTGGCTCTAGCTTTGGCTCAACATTGGGCTCAACTAGGATTTTAGTTTTAGTTCCATATCTTGTTTTTAAGAACATGTGGGTCCAATTAAGGGATATGTAACCTCCAAACATAGTTGTGAAATATTGGGATAAGAATAGCCCAAATATGGCTAGTATATCAATTATTGCAATATCCTAAGGTACAATGACAATTAAACCATCATAAAGAGTAAGAGGAATATTCCTAATAACTACAATACCCTTAACATGGTTACCATATAACTAGAGAAGTCCCTTTTCCTTGGGCTCATATAGTAAACCTAGGGGATTGATTACTCTTTTGGGCATAATGGAGTTACTAGCCCCTGAATCAATCATATAATTATGTAGCAATTTCTTTCTAATAGTTAAAGTGAGGTAAAATGGAGAAGGATTAGACTTACCTAGGTCTTGGTTGATTAATTGTAAAAACACAAGCAAGTTTTCTAGTTTTTTTTTTCTTTAGAGGAATGATGTAACTAACTTTTTTCTTTGTTCTTCTCTTGTTCTTAAGAGCATCCTTTAGCAATTCCATTTTCTTTGGCATTGATACGATTTCCCATAGGGTTACATTGGTTTTGTCATTTGTTCCACCAAGCTAAATGGCATAGTTGATTGTGTTTTTGGTGCATAAGGAACCCATTGATTTCTTAGTCTTTCTACTAATAGACAAGCTACCTTTGGTTAGCCTTAATTGGGAACATTTTCTTGATTTTTGTGAGTGGTGGGAGAAATTTGGTTTTGAATTATAGGTGTCACTTGTCCAATTATTCTTGTGATGTAGGAGCATACATGTCCATGAGCAATCCCACATCAACCAAAAATATTTTAAAGTTCTTGTTTCCAGTTTTGTTCAATTTTTCTTGTCTTAGTTTGTTTGCTTTAGGAGAAAATCTAGATTCATTTTGATCAAATGAAATATATCACTTTGTTGAAAGGGATTAATGGGTACTTGTAATTTCAATTTGGTGAAGTTTGGAGCATAATTGATTAAGTTTTTGATAGGTTAAAATGTTCTAGAACCTACTAATTTGCCAAAAATTCACATTCAATCAATATTTTTGACAAAATTGGAAGTTCTCTAACCTCACTTTTCACTAAAAAGGTGTTTAAAAAAAAACTCAAGTTTTCAAACCTTCAAGTTCATCGAAAGCATTTGATTATCCTTCATCTTTGACAAAAACCCAGGTTCATGAACTCATCATTTCACCAACAACTTGGTTTCTTTTTGTTTTTCAACAAACTTCCAAGTTTGCGAACTTCACTTTCCACTGACAACTTGGTTATTTTTAAAATAAGGCCTAGGATAAGGAGCATCTTACTACCTTTTGAGGGAATTGAGCTCATTGGTCATAGTTCTAAGAAGGCCTTTCATTTCTTCTAGCTCTTTAGTAGTTTGACATACAACTTGAGGGTATTAAGGAGGGGATACAGTGCATGGGGGATTTGATTAAGATGGGAATAAATATCAACAAAGTTGGCATTGAAAACATAGAAATAGTTTTCATACTTGAATCAAACTACTTTCTACCCTTACAACTATATCATAAGCTCTAGAAAAATTAGAGCCACCCATTGACTAAATCATCATAGAATTTTCAAGATTGAAATCCTTTAAGAAATATAGGAATACCATTTTGGGGGGAAGGCATCATTCCTTTGGGAATTATATTCCAATTTTTATGAAACCTATTATTGAAGTCCATAGTGGTTTCCATTGGATCTCTTTTGATAGTGATCAATTTCTCTAGCATGGAGAGGTGATATCCCTTCTCTCTCAATCTATTGTGCAACGTTTCTCCAAACTTGTCCAATGATCAAGATTATAGAACTAGGGGTAATATTTATATATTACTCAATGGATTTTACCTCAAGAATGATGCTAATAGAAACCTAATAGCTAGATCATGTTGAGTTACATCATGATGCACACATAGGTTGGATATATCTTGCAAATGTTTAATAAGGGTTACACTATTTTCCCTGGTATAAGATGGAAGTTCTTTTGATTCGATGGTGGGATAGGATTCCATGTAGCAAGTGAAACTAAAGGACTATCATTGTTCCATGGTACAAAGGGCTATTAGTGAGGTTGGGCCATGGCTACTAGATTTTGTTGGTTCACAAGAATTATAGGATTTTGTACTAGCCTAAGGTTGGATATGTCTTGGATTTGGTCTTACTTTTAGAGGTAAAGGGCCTACAAGGGATTGACCATGTGTTACTAACACATATTTAGTAACAATGGTTACTCTCAAAGATCATGGATCTCCCTTTGTTTGCATGCATGTTGCTAACTAAATTAAGAACTAAACTTCAAAAAGAAAATAACTAGGATTTCACTAAAAGCACTAGTTAGGGTGAGACTCGGAATCCCACTAGGTATGTTAGAAATTATTGGTGACATAAATATCCTTTTAGGATAAATGTTCCACATAAGACCACCAAGCATGGAAAGCCTCACATTTGTGGGACAAGTTTGTGAGTCAATCTCGAGGATTGAAAGGCTAGCTCCTTATCTATTCAAGAGAGGTAAATAGGGGCGTCAAAGATGAGATCTATAGAGTCTACCTATGGTCCAAATGGTCAGAGCCTCGAGAAGCTCCTTCTTAGACACTTTAGCACTACTACAATACATTTCTTCACTTTGAGGATGAGATCATTTCAACCTCCAAATTATACTAAGCTTCAACTACCTTATAGTTTGAGGGTCCATTTGGTATAGTTCAAAGTTTATTCATGCCCCTTTTGCATAAAGACTAATCACTACATTCCTTAGCTACATTATATTTTTTTAAATTTGTTTGATGGATCTTAAAACCAAGGGTCATTTTTTTTAAAATTTGGTTGATGGATCTTAAAACCAAGGGTCATTTTTTGTTAGATACTCTCCATACTATAAGACTTGGGGTGATTCTTTTGCCTTTGCAAAGACTTGTATAACCCTCTCCATATCTTCATGGCTTACGAGAATCAAAGATAAGCTCTTTTCTTTAAAGATATGTTGTTTCTTCTTTAAGACTAAGTAGGAAGCAAGCTCATGACAAACTTATGAATGTGATGAATTCTTCAAACATTGAAAAATATAATTTATTTTCATATACTTTCTTTTTATTACACAATCTTTTATTTTTATTCCCTTTTGTATTTCTTGAAATTCCACTTGTAACACTTTATTTTTCATTATAATTTTACAATCTTATAAACCAATTTTAACTTTTTATAAATATTTATATCATTATCTTATTTCATGAACTCACTTTAATTTAAATCTAATTATATTTCAACTTAATTATTAAAGTAAATCTATACCATTTATTATGGTAAGAAGGTAGGAAGTCTTTATTTTTTACCCATAAGGAGGTGGGCCTTATACATCAACTAAACTAATCCCAAATTCAAATTATTCAAAGATAACGGCAGCCTCTTATAGATTATTATAAAAGTCAGACGAGAAGATGGTAGAAAAGAATCTGAACTACGTGGATTAATATTTGTTATAACAATATGTCAATAATCATCATTCGCGTGTCTATTTGAATATAGTATCTACTTGTTATACCAGTATTTCAAAATTTCTGACCAAGAAAAAGAAAAGAGAATAGTCATTCAACCAGAATATTACTCAGAAATATCAAAGTATGACGTGAGATTTATAAATGGTGAGAGGGAGATGATTTGTATTGAAATTAGAGGAGCCTCCTTGCCAAGATATTATCTTAGCTGATATTTATTCTAGTGCACTGTTATTTTATCTTCAATTCATTATCGTTTGGCATTTCTGTGCAAGGAATAGAAAAGAGAATAGATATTCAGCCAGGAATACTACTCAGAAATATCAATGTATGACGTGAGATTTATATATATGATGACAGGTAGATGGTTTACGTTGAAATGAGAGGGGCATTGCTAAGATATTATCCTACCTCATATCTACCCTTGTGCATTGTTATTTTCTTTTCAATTTGTACAATAGAAGTAATGTATATAGAATTTGGAAAATTAATAGAATGTGAGAGCAAAGAAACACATAGTATATAATATTGCTGGTGTGTAATTTCTCCCATAAATCATTATTAATTATCATATTTTGTTAATTAAGAAAAAGACAAAAATGTGAAAGTCTTAATAGATTCTAGATGATAAGTATTGTAGAAAGGTTCTAGAAAGAGTCTTAGAAGAGATAGATAAGGATGTAAGTTTCTAGATAAGGATAAGATAAGATTTAGGAAGTATAGAGATAAGGATTGGAAGTTTCAAGAAGGCGAAAAAATTTAATGCTTTGTACTAGTAAACTCTTGTTAAGTCCTCTATAAATAGAAGCATCATGTAATGATTTTTCTTATCAAGCAATAGAAATTGCTTTGACCATGAGGCAATATAAGTTGTGTTGAATGTTGTAGCATTCCTATTCTAGACATTCCAACTTTGAGCAATTGGTGTGTTTTTTGTATTTGTGTGTTTCCATCCACTACCATCAAATAGTTCACTTGAGAAAACTCTTTTGGATTAAAAACCTAACACAATAACCTTCTTCGTTATTGCATAAAAACTCAACTGTTCACAATACAATAATAAAACTCTTGCTCAATTATTATACAAGTGCAGATATTAATAAGCACATCAAAAAAACTTCAAAACCATGGATGAAAATAAAAACCCATAATATTATTGCCTCATCCTCTCTTTTAATCATGTTCTTAGAAACAATGCCCAACCATAGTAACATAGTTTATTCCTCCTATCCCTTACATTCAATGCTAGTTTAAGTGCCAACAAACTCACACACATAAATTTATATTTTAGCAATAAAAAAATTCATACATGGAACTTGAATGTGAGCCTTTGATACAATTGCATATCTTGTGAAAAATATTAAAAATAGACCAAATAGACCCTAAAATTTAAAAGAGTACACTACATGGTTAGTGACATAGGGTTCAATTCAAATCTTAGCAGTTTTAATGCTCACAATCCATGACTTGAATAAAATCTAAACTAGCCATAAGTATGCACAATTAGTTTGTATTTTGGATAGTGAAAGATTAGTAACTATAATACTAATACTATTAATTATTTAAAGGATTCACCAAACAAAGTATTTGTGGTAACACCCAACCCATCCTCTCATATCTTGTGGCAATTGTGGAGCTATTTTTCAAGTTTGTGGTACACTAGAGTACTTCTAGGATGCTCGAGAGAACACAAAGACTCATATCCAATATTGAGCAAATGTTGAACACACTATTAGGAAAGTGTGATATTTAATTCCAATCCTAATATATTAACATTTTGCATGTCATGTCACCAAACATCTTAGAGAGGGTACATGCATTCCCTCTTAGGTGGATGAGAGATAATATTATTTAATTATTCTTTTGGTTGACTTGGATAGTAGTTTTAATGGCATTCATGAAGTGGATCACAATGGTGGTGGTTACAAATTAGAAAAAAAAACTCAATTATAACACTCTCCCACTTTTAGGTGCTAGAATTGGGAGTGGAGGATGTTTGCATAATGGATGGGCCCCACATGAGTTGTAATCTCCATAATGGAGTGCTATACTTGGAGATGGGAGCCTAAGGGGTGATCCCACAATAGTGTGTCCCACTTTTTGCCCAAAGTGGGACACTGAAATCAATATTTTTAACCAAATTTTCACTTTCTGACACCTATACCAACTAAACTATTAACAATTTGAAGATGATGTGAACTACTGAATTTTTAGATTTTGTGTGTAGATTCTAACTAAATTTTTTTTAATTTTAAAAAATAATTTGTGAAATTTTTTATATAACTTTTAATAACTTGCTTTTTATAGTTAACGGTGTTTTTAAAAAGTGACGTTTATACCATATAGCATAACTTGTTTTACAGAAATGATAAAGTTATAAATTTTTAAACATAGATTCGTAACACCAATATCTAGTGCATAGATAATTTTTTATAATCTTTTGTTGCATATTTTATTTTCTTATTAATTTTTGGAGTGAGATTAATTATAATTTAGACAGGTTTACACCATATAGCATAACATTTTCTATATATATCCAAATTAACTTTTTTTTTGTTGAAACAAGAACATAATACCTAGTGCACAAATATTTTCAGATTTTTTTCTCTATTGAATTACTATTTTTCTACATGTGTGGAACAAAGAATTTGATGTTTTGTGAAAAACCTATGTTCACTAGAAAATAGAAAATAAATATAAAAATTAAATTAAATATATTCAAAATTATACTTTCTATAAATCTTATTATAAGGGCTACGATCTTACAAAATTTCATGTGTCTTAGTGATTGAGTTTGATGGTCCAACCTAGGCTTCAAAAGACAAAATTTTGCAGGAAAAAATTTGAGAAAAAAAAATTCATGGAAGGTACCTTCATTCGAAGGTCCCTTTTTGTAACATGAAAACATTAAAAAAAGATTAAAAGGGATCTTCATTTAAAGGTCCTGACCTTCGAATGAAGGTACCTTCACATGAAGGTCAAAGTGCCTTCATTTGAAGGTGTTTTTTTTTTATTTTTTGCTTCCTTGGGCCCAATCTTTTGCCCTTTCCCATAACTAGGACACACTATTGTGGGAGCACCCTAAGATTTATTGGTTAAAGATGCCTTATGTGTTATGTTTTGTAGACATAGATGCATTGATTGACCACATGGGGGTGTTGGGTTTTTTACATACCATGGTTTTGGTGGTACACAGTTTTAGGAATCCACTTATGGTTTCATCTCAACTCTCCTCTATAAATTGTATGCTTTGGATAAAGGTTTTATGGGTTATTTGTAAGTTAATAGGGGGTGTTAGAATGCTATTGGATTGAAAGGACAAGTATGTTGTTTATGTTCTCTTATTCGTTGAAGATTAATACATATGTGAACCTCTCTTTGATGGTGGAGTTTTTTCCTAAAAAGGTTTCTCCATGTACATCTAGTGTTATGTGATAAATTATCATGGTTTGATCATTTCTATTTACTGATTTACACTTACAAATAATCTCATAAATGGTTAAATCCAATATTGTATTAAGAAAAAATATATTTTCATAATCTTTGAAGGACTAACATTTGTAGTAGTTTACCTTATTTTAACAACACGTGCTCTAATAGAAGTATAGTACATTAAGGATTCAAAGGAAGAGAATGCAAAAGATTTTCCTACAAAAAAGGTGATGACCTTATGGTATAAAAAGGAAAAATGGTTATCCAAGAAGAAAGGAAAAATAAGATTACCGTAAGACATGTTTCTATGATAAAGAAACATTGATATTGATGCAGGAGCATCATTGGTTCAAGAGCAATCTTGCATCAACCAAAAACATTTGCATTTTAGTTTGTTTGCATTTCAGTTTGTTCTTTTCATTTTTCAGTTCAGTTTAGGCAGTTTAGTCAGTAGCAGTTTCTGTATTTTGGTCTGCATTCTACCGCAGATACACTTCAAACCTTGCAAAGCTGAGTTTAACACCTAGATTCATTCATGCACATCATATCCAAATTTTAGAGCATTTGGATCAAGTATTGGAAAGTTATCTCTATTAGAAGATCAACTGTTTCCTCAGAGTAGAGCACCTTGACAATCTCAGATAATTAGCTAAAGAGAGGACTTGCGAAGCATTCCACAACTCGCAGAGCTAAATTTCACATCATTCAATGTTGTATGGTTCGTGGCTGACCTTCCCTAAGATCTGCACATCATTCTATGCATTTGGGATCAAGTTCTATTCATTTAGGTCTGACCTATCTGTCTACACACATTACAGCTTTTCATTGGAGTTTGTGATCTTCCTTGGCTGACACGGAGGAATAATATGTTTCAAAGGATATATATTGATGTAATAGATGCCTAGGAAAGTATTTATCAAGTTCATAAGATAGAGATAGTTGATAGTTTGGATTCATTGCGAAGGAGATTCAAAGCTATATCTTGTGCATATTCTGATATTTTGTAATCAGGCCTATGAGCCCTAATTGTAAGCCTGCATGTTGCTGGCCAATCTGTATTTGAATTCTATGATATACTGAATGACTGAATCTGTATTTACTTCATATCTTTGAGTTGTTTCTGTTGTGTTCACTCTAATTGCATGACCTAAATAGTTCATTCTATGAACCCTCCTGACGTGACTGCACCAAGTGGTATCAGAGAGAAAGTCTAAATCTTTGGGAGCGAATTGAGAGAAGTTGGCAAAGGAATTCAATTAGACCTTGTTGTGGACAAATTACCAAATTTGAGGCAAGTTACTTATGTTACAATCGATTACCGATTGTGAGGCTGTCATCACCTTGTAGCCCAATCGCCAAACTTGAGGTAGTTTACACTTGATCATAGGAAGAGATGCCGCTGAGGAGAATCCCTACTGTTGGAACAATGGATGGTAGAATGGATGACATGATGGAGATGATGAAACCATGTGAATTAGATTAGATGTTGTTGAAGAAGATAGAAGAAAAGGACTAAGCCTTAGAATTGATATTGAGAGTGATGAGGAAGAATTTCAATCCACTAATCAAAATGGTGACACCCTAGGAGGTGAAGAAGAAGAAGAATATGATCAAGTCAAGATGTTGAGTTATTTCAAAGATTGGGAAAAGACCTAGAGTTGATGTACCTAATTACACTAGCAATTTGAATCCTAAAGAGTTGATTGACTGGATAAATGACATGGAAGAATACTTTGAATATGAAGAAGTTGAAGATCCACAGAAGGTGAAATTTGCAAAGGCAAAGTTGAAAGGAAATGCTGCTATATGGTGGAAAGAAGTTTAGTTGGATAGAAACAGAAGAGGAAAAGAAAAGATTACAAAGTGGGACAGAATGGTGACAAAATTGAAGAATTAGTTTATACCTATTGACTATGAGTTGGAACTGTTGAAGAGATCACAAAACCTGAAACAAAAGGAGAAATTTGTGAAGGAATATACTGAAGAATTTCATAAGATGATCATAAGGACTGGACATAGTGAAGCAATCAAGGAGAAAGTGGCTAGATACATCAATGGACTAAGATTGAATATTCAAGAAGAATTGAGTTTAGTAAGGATGACATCTTTGGAGGAAGCATATCAGTTTGCCCTGAAAGTTGAAGAAAAGTTGAACAAGAGACATGATCAGAGATAGAGAGGTAGAGGAGGTAAATTTTAGAGAGGTAGAACATTTTCCTGGGGAGAAAGACCATATGTGGAGCAAAATAGACAAGAGAACACATTCAAGAAGGAAGATAGAGATAACAATGCATACCGGAGAGATGACAAAAATTTCTACCGCAGAGGAAACCCTAGTCCATATCAGAGTGAAGGATATAGAAGAGAAGGACGAGGACCTGATAGGAGAACATTCAGAGGAACCTGTTTTAAGTGTGGAGGTGAAAGACATAGGGCATTTGAATGTAATCAAGGGAGAACAAGCAAGAGAATAGAGAATACTGGGAGAGTAGCTTATGTTGAAGAAGATCCTATTGGATCACCTACTTCAGTTGGCAAACCTAAAAAAGGAGAATCACTTGTGATGAGGAGAGTACTATTTCAAGCAAAGATGGATGAAGAACAACCGCAGAGGAAAAGTTTGTTCAGAACCAAATGCAAATCCAAAGGTAAATGTTGTAAAGTTGTTATTGATAGAGGTAGTTTTGATAACCTAGTTTCAGAGTAGATGGTGACTAATCTGAAGTTGAAAAGATTGAAACACCCTAAACCCTATCAGATAGCATGGATTTAGGATGATCATAAGGTACTGGTGAGTGAACAATGTTTTGTGAAATTTCATATTGGATCTTATCATGATGAAGTATTGTGTGATATTATGCCTATGGATGTATGTCATATCTTGTTGGGTAGACCTTGGCAGTATGATAGAAAAGCTATACATGATGGGAGAAACAATACATACACTATAACATCAAATGGAAAAAGAATTACTTTGATTCCTTTGGAAGATGATCCTAAGAGTGAAGTATGTGGAAATTCTAGAATCTGTTTGGTAGATGGAAGAAAAATTTTGGATGGTTTGAGACATGAGAATATGTGTTATGCTTTGATCCCTAAGAAGCCTGAAACATTGAACAAGGAGACAGAAGAATCCCAACCGGAGGAGATAACTGATTTGCTGATAGAGTATGAAGACATCATATCAGATAATTTACCTAAAGGATTACCACCAATTAGGAGTATCAGTCATCACATGGATCTTATACCTAGAGCTAGTTTTCCTAACAAAGCAGCACATAGAATGACACTAGCAGAGAATGAAGAACTAAATAGACAAATACAAGAGTTGTTGAGGAAAGTTTTGATCAGGGAAAGTTTGAGTCCTTGTGTAGTACCTGCAGTGTTAGCACCAAAGAAAGATGGAGAATGGAGAATGTGTATAGACTCTAGAGTAATCAACAAGATCACAATTAAGTATAGATTTCCTTTACCTAGGATGGATGATATCATAGATTGTTTGAGTGGAGCAAAATATTTCACAAGATATATTTGAAGAGTGGATACCATCATATCATAATCAGACAAGGAGATGAATGGAAGACTGCTTTTAAGACAAATGAGGGATTGTATGAGTGGTTAGTGATGCCTTTTGGATTGACAAATGCACCTAGTACTTTCATGAGATTGATGAATGAAGTTTTGAAGAAATTCTTGGGTAAGTTTGTTATTGTATATTTTGATGACATTCTGATTTTCAGTAAGACAAAAGAAGAACATTTGCAGCATTTGAGACAAGTATTGCACAGACTAAGAGAAGTTGTTGATAAACAACAAGAAGTGTAGTTTCATGAAGGAAGAATTAGTATACTTGGGATTTATGATTTCTACAGAAGGAATGAAGATGGACCCCGAAAAAGTGAGAGCAATTGTTGAATGGCCTACACCAAAGAGTATTGGAGAGGTTAGATCATTTCATGGATTGGCTAGTTTCTACCGAAAGTTCATCAAAAATTTCAGTTTAGTTTGTAACCCTATGACAGAGACAATGAGAGGTGACAGAAAAGATTTCAAGTGGATATCAGGAGCAGATAGAAGTTTTGAATTGTTGAAGCAGAAAGTGACAGAGCAAACTATTTTGGCATTACCGGATTTCAATAAGGTATTTCAAGTAGATTGTGATGCAAGTGAGAATGCAATTGGAGCAGTGTTAAGTCAAGAAGGTAGACCTATAGCATATTTCAGTGAGAAGTTGAATTATGCAAGGAGAAGATATTTAGTTTATGATCAAGAGTTCTATGTCATAATTCAAGCCTTGAAGAAGTAGAGACATTACTTGTTTCCTAAGGAGCTTGTGTTGAATACAGATCATCAAGATTTGCAATATTTGAACAGTCAAGGAAAGTTGAATAAGAGACATATGACATGGGTAGAGTTCATGCAGAGTTATACTTTTGTGTTGAAGCAGAGGAGTGGAAAATCAAACAAAGTTGCAGATGCATTGAGTAGGAGAAGGAACTTGCTCACAGAGATGAGAGTTGAAGTGTTAGGTTTTGATGAATTGAAACATATGTATGAGGGAGACACTAACTTTGTCGAACCTTGGAAAGCATGTAAAGAACCTATTGTGGCAGATAGGAGTAAGTGGTTGGACTATTCCATTCAAGAAGATATGTTAATCAGAGGAAATCAGTTATGTATAGCTAGGAGTTCAATGAGAGATAATTTGATCAAGGAAAAACACAGTGGTGGATTGGCAGGACATTTTGGCATTGATAAGATAGTGGCATTGGTGAGTGAAAATTACTTTTGGCCTCAGATACATAAGGATGTTAGGAAATTTGTGCAAAGTTGTAGAGTTTGTCAAATTGCAAAAGGAAGTAGTCAGAATACTAGATTGTATAAACCTTTGATAGTACCAAAGAGACCTTGGGAAGACAAAAGTATGGATTTTGTGGTGGGATTGCCTAAGACACAGAGAGGAAATGATTCAATAGTTGTAGTGGTAGATAGATTTTCAAAGATGGCACATTTCATACCTTGTAAGAAGACAACTGATGCAGTGCATGTATCTAACATATTTTTCAAGGAGATTGTGAGATTGCATGGATTACCTAAGAGCATAATTTTAGACAAAGATACAAGATTTCTTGGATACTTTTGGAAAACACTTTGGAAGAAGATGAAGATAGATTTGAAGTTCAATTAAGTATTTCATCCACAGACTGATGGACAGACAGAGGTAGTGAATAGGAGTTTGGGAAACTTGTTGAGATGTTTGGTTGGAGACAAGAAGTTGGGATTTGATTCTTTCACAAGTAGAGTTTGCATACAATAATTCAGTAAATAGGAGTACCAGAAGAACACCTTTTGAGATTGTTACCGGAGTAAACCCTAGAGGAGTGACAGAATTGAGAGACATTTGTATGACAAAAAAGAGAAGTGCAGAAGTAGAAGAATTTGTAGAACATATGGAGATAGTGCATAATCAGGTTAAGAAGCATTTGGAGGAGATGAACAACAAGTATAAAGAGAAGGCAAATGAGAAGAAGAGACATAAAGAATTTGTAGTTGGAGATGAAGTGATGGTGTACTTGAGAAAAGAAAGATTTCCAGTTGGGACATATAACAAGTTGGAGATGAAGAAGTTTGGACCTTGTAGGATAATCAAAAAGTTTGATTCAGGAAATGCATATGAAGTGGAGTTATCAGAGACATTGGGTATATCACCTATTTTCAACATTATAGACCTATATCAGTATCATGAAGTAGACTTTAATGGCAACATTGAAGAAGACTTGAAGAAGCCGTTAACGCAACAAGCACCGGAATAGATTGCAGACGTTTTGGATAGTAGAGTTGGACAAAGCACCAGAGGAAGGCAATACAAAGAATACCTTGTGAAGTGGAAAGGTAGACCAGAAGAAGATTCATCATGGATTTCTCAGAATGAGGTGGACCGTCTTGGTTTTCCTCTAGCCCCAACAAAGTGAGGGACTCACTGTTTCAATAACCCTGAATGTCTGATGCAAGAGCATCCCTAGTTCAAGAGCAATCTTGCATCAACCAAAAACATTTGCATTTCAATTTGTTTGCATTTTAGTTTGTTCTTTTTATTTTCTAGTTCAATTCAGGTAGTTCAGTCAGTAGCAGTTTCTATTTTTTGGTTCATATTCTACCGCAGATACACTTCAGACCTTGGAGAGCTGGGTTTAACACCTAGATTCATTCATGCACATCATATCCAAATTTTAGAGCATTTGGATCAAGTATCAGAAAGTTATCGCTATCAAAAGATCGATTGTTTCCTCATAGCAGAGCACCCTGACAGTCTCAGATAATCAGCTATAGGAGAAGACTTGTGGAGCTAAATTTCACATCATTTAATGTTGTATGTTTCGTGGCCGACCTTCCCTGAGATCCACACATCATTCTATGCATTTGGGATCAAGTTCTATTCATTTAGGTCTGACCTATTCGTGTACACATGTTATGTACAACTCTTCATTGGAGTTTGTGATCTTCCTTGACTGACGTGGAGGAATCATATGTTCCAGAGATGATATATATTGATGTAATAGATGCCTAGGAAAGTAGTTATCAAGTTCATAAGATAGAGATAGTTGATAGTTTGAATTTCTCGCAAAGGAGCTTCAAAGATATATCTTGTGCATATTCTGATATTTTTTAATCAAGCCTGTGAGCCCTAATTGTAAGCCCGCATGTTGTCAGCCAATCTGTATTTGAATTCTATGATATAGTGAATGATTGAATCTATATCTACTTCATATCTTTGAGTTGTTTCCATTGTGTTTGCAAGACTCTACTAACTTGTTCTGTTGTATCAACCTCTTTGCACTTATCCAAATATTTAGTGTCATTCTTTGCATTAGTAGAGTTTGAAGTTATAGAAATGAAAGAGCCTTTGGATGTGTTTAGTATCTTGTTGATCTTGGAATGGTTTGTTAATTGTTATGGGTATTTGACTCTCGAAAGGAAGAATTATTTTTTCACAAAGGGGATACGGTAGTACATATTCACTTATGCATAGATATGAGTAGCACATATGTGGAAGAGATACACAACAAGAGGATGTGGATGATGAAGATGATTGTAAAGGCTTATAATCCCTAGAAAGTTAGTATCATCTCCTTAGATAACACTATCTCCATCACACAAAATATTACCAACTCCCTCTCCTCAAAGGACAAGGAAGCCACCTAATCCCCCTTTGGGGAAATCCCCTACACCTTTTAAAATAACACCACTCCATCATTAGAAAGGACTCCATCTCATCCTCCTAAAACACCAACTCTACCCTTGAGTCCTCCCAAAGATTAGGTTACATAGAAAGCATTCTGACATGATACTCAAAATCAAGAAGCTACTTAGGATCAAATATCTAAGTTATTAACACAACTCAATGGTTTGATCATATATTTCACCATAAGAAGAAGGTGATGAATCCCCTAGTAGATGATTTTATTCAACTACCATCCATGGTTGTAAGGTCATCTCCCCCCAAGAGAGAAAGGGTTAGGTGCACAATTACTATAGATTCACAAGGAACCAGATAGGCCCAAATTGTGACTTCCTTAAAAGATGTGTTAAAGATAAATATGCAACCCTCTAATTATACAGTAAGCATTCCTCTAGAAGTGAATATTTATCCATGCGGTTTTGTGGACATATTCAGGGTTTTTCAATGCATGCTACGTTGCAGTATTAGTTGATTTGGAGGTTTGCAAGTTGGCTTGTAAATGTTATATCTCTTAATTGAGTCTTCTGGGCTTCCTAGATGAAGTGTTCTATCTGTGTTTAGTTTGTGCTAGTTGTTTGTGTTATGACAGTAAGAAAGATGTATATGGAAGTACTCCTGGATGTTAATGAAACATATTTTTGTGGTCCACACATCAATGGTTAATCTCTTTGAGGTTGCATATTGTTTTGAGTTGGTTTTCTAGAAACTTGTGGATATTTGGCCTACAGGGCATGTTCTCTTGCTTGCACTATGTATTTGGAGGTTTGCACCATCAATTGAGGTTGTGATAAGATGTGTTTGAGTCCTACCCTATCCTTTTGAGAACTGCATTGAGTAAATTTAGTTGGAAGATGTGTTTTGGGCTGACTAGTAAAGTGTTACACATTTCCTTATTGCCAACTTGGGATGATGTGTGCCAGCACGTTCATTGTTTGGGATCACATTGGAAGAGGTAATGAGTTGTTTTTTGTCCTCTCTATCTTCTTAATAGGATCACTTTCAGCACATTTTTGTTTTATGGCCAACCTATTATGGTCACTGTGTGTTTCCTATTTTGGCTAGCCTAATTGGTGTTTTGTGATATTGTGAAGGATATAAATGGAAGAAAAAACTAGTTGCAAAGTGTGGGGAGTGTGGAATGTGCATGGAACAATGTAGTAAGGAATGTGAGATGTGAAAGATAGGGATCGGATGTGCTTCATTGCCTCAATCAGTAGAGTGTATTGTTGACATATGTTGTGAATTCAAAGTTTCATGTATCCTGCTCTAAGATAGTGAGTCCCATCGGGTCCTTGTATCTTGCCCTGAAGTTGTGGACCTCAACCTATAAGTCCTTTGTATCTTTCCCTAAGGTTGTGTGCCTTAGTCTGCAAGTCCATTAGGGAGCAATGAGCTTCCTTAGGCAATGAGACTTAAAAGAAAATTGTAATTTTTAGTAGTGAGCTTCATATATTGTGAGTTAACTCTCACCATGGTTTTACTCTTCTTAGGTTTTCCACATATATCTAGTGTTATCTTGTGCATGTGTGTTCATTGTTTTATCTTTCATTATTGCTGATTTGTTTAAGGATTGTTGATCTTGTTAGAAGACTAAATTTGCATTATGTTGAGGGTTTAACTTTTTGAAGATACCGATTCACCCCCCCTCAATATCCAGCTGTGTTCAACAATTGGTATCAGAGCCAAGTTCCTTTGAAGGAGCTTAACTACTTTAGGAAGATTCAGAATGGTACATGATGGATCTAGCAAGGTACCTAGGTTTGATGGAACAAATTATGCCTTTTGGAAACTAAGGATGGAAGGCTATATAAACTCTCTAGGGTTTGGTGTTTGGTAATATGTCAAGGATGGTTACACTACTCTTGCTATTACTCCTACATATCTAGCTAAGATTAGGCTGCATGATAACAATGCCAAGGCAAAGTATGCTATCATGAGCAAGTTAACTGATTCAGAACTTCTAAAGGTAATGAATTGTAGTTCTGCTCATGATGTCTGGGATAAACTTAAAAACATTTATGAAGGAGATAGTAAATTAAAGAAAGCCAAGATACAAATCTTCAAGAGAAAATTTGAGACCCTGAGGATGGAGAGGATGAAGACATTTCTAGTTATATGCTCCATGTGGATGAAGTAGTTAATGACATCAGAGGTCTTGGTGGAATAGTGAAAGAAGATGAGATTGTGAAGAAAGTTCTGAGATCTCTCCCTAAATCTTATAGTCATAAGGTATCTACTATTGAGGAGACTAAGGATTTGGATCACTATTCAATAGATCAATTGTTTGGTACTCTCACAACCTTTGAAATGAGAGAGTTTGAAAAAGATGTTCCAAAGAAGGAAGAAACATTCAAAGTTAGTAAGAAGGCAGTAGATGAAACAACTGATCAAGATGGTGAACTTGATGAGGTAGAAGCAAACTTTGTGAGAATATTGAAGAAAGGCACCGGCAAATACAAAGGTAAGTTACATTTCAAATGCTTCAATTGTGGGAAAATTGGTCATTTTGCCTTTAAATGTCCTTTTAAATAATTAGAGGGTAGCAATAAAAGAGAGAAGTACAAAAGAAGTCTTTATTCCATGGAGAACAACTACTTTTCAAAAGATGATGTTCATGATTATTCAAATGATGAAACACTTTTCATGGCCTTGAAAGTTGGTGACAAAAAGAGTGATATTGGAAAATGTAAAAAGTCTGGTACCTTGCAGGATGACAAAAATAATGAAACGTCTATGGTTGTTTGGACTAACTATCATGCAAGAGAAGAAGCAAATGCTTGGGGTATTGATAGTGGTTGCTCTAACCACATGACTGGTGACAAAGGGAAGTTCATTAGTCTTGAGAAGTGGGATGGCGAAGCTGTCGAGTTTGGTGGTGATGAGTCAGCACAAATTTGTGGAAAGGGTGCTATAATCATTGATAGAAAGAACAAGACTAGGGATGTCCTCTATGTGAAAAGGCTGAAGCCCAATATCCTCAGTGTCAGTTAGATGTATAGTAAAGGATACAATCTTACGTTTCATGCCAATGGTTGTGAGATCAAGAAGGTAGGGTCCAAAAGATTAGTTGCAAAAGGTACTAGGACATATGGAAATGTCTATCATCTAAAGAAGGGAAATGGAAGAACTTGTTTATTCGCTAAATCCAGTGAATGTGGGTTTTGGCACAAGCAGATGGGACACAACAACTTTGACAACATGGTGAAGATCAGCTCTACTAATGCTATGAGAGATATGCCTAAGATAACCAAGCTTGCAAACACATTATGCAAGGAATGCCAAATGGGAAATCAAACAAAGACAAATTTCAAGAGCAAGGAGTGTTCTTCTACAATGCCATTGGGATTGATTCACAATGACCTATGTAGACCTACAAGAACAAAGAGTCAACAAGGTGAAAGGTATTTCACGTTATTTATTGATGATTACTCTCGAATGACTTGGGTTACATTTTTAAGACAAAAATAAGAACCCTTTGATAAGTTTAAAATTTTCAAAGAAAAAGTTGAGAATGAAATGAATGCTAAGATCAAATGCTTAAGATCTAATAGAGGAGGTGAATTTACTTCAAATGAATTTGAAAAGTTTTGTGAAGTTCATCATATTAGGAGGCATCTATCTACTCCTAGGACCCCTTAGCAAAATGGGGGTAGTGGAAAGGAAGAATAGGACTATGCAAGAGATGGCTAGGGCAATGTTGAAAGATGTAGATCTGCCTGATATGTATTAGAAGGAAGCAATTCACACTATTGTCTACCATATTAATAGAGTATAATTGAGAGTAAATATCACTAAGACCCTTTATGAGCTATGGTATGGAAGACCTCCCACTATCAGATAGTTCAGGATCCTTGGTAGCAAATGCTACATCAGGAGAGATGAAGAAGACCTTGAAAAGTTTGATTCAAGGTGTGATGAAGGGATCTTTCTTGGTTACTCAACCACAAGCAAGGCCTATAGATGATACAACAAGAGATTGGGAAAGATGATTAAAAGCACAAATGTTAAGGTAGATGAAGATTTGTGTCAGATCTCACAAGAAATAGAGGTTTGCAAATCTAATATACCTCCCTACATTGAAGAAGAAGAAGAGGAGGAGAAAGAAGAAAAGGAACAAGAATCAGAAAAGACTCCTAAGACTCTAGAAATGTATGTCCAGAGGAACCATTCAATAGATCAGATCATTGGGGATATGAATGTGATACAGGAGCATCCGAGTTCACTGGCAATCCCATGTCACCAAAATATGTTTTATTTCCTCAGTTGTTTTGGTTTTGTTTCCTTGCAAAGTTGTTTTTTGTGTTTTAGGAGCAATTTTAGATTTATTTGGTCAATTTCAAGACATCATCTTATAGAAGACCCAATTGGGTATCTCCAGTTTCATTTTGGTGAAAATTGGGCAAAATTGGCTAAGTTAGGGCCAGTTAAAGAATTTCTCAGTTCACAAACTGTTAAGTTTGCCAATGGATCAGTTCAATGACAACCTATTTCACCGAAGGGAGAGTTCATCAACAAGCCTTTCTACAAGTTCACTTTTCAAGTTTTCCAAGGGAAGCATTTTAGTCAGAAAAATCTTGAGTTCGTGAACTCTTAAGTTCACTGATAGCTCAGTTTGTCGATGGGAACTTTCACCAAATAACCTTGAAGGAAAGTTCACATTTATCTCCCAGTTGTTGAAGGGAACCTTGATCAGAAAAGTTTCAAGTTTAAGAACTTTGTTGGCAACCTCACTAGTTCACGAACTCTTAAGTTTGCCAATGATTCATTTCATTGACAAGCCTTGCAAAGTTGAAGTCAAATTCCATTGGTTCGTGGAGAGGAGAAATTGACAATAGAAGATAACTTTGGTTAGTTCGTGGGTTCTGAAAATGGTTGATAAGTTGATAAAGTGGTGCAGTCATGGTAGGAGGGTTCACAGAATGAACTGTCTGGACCGTGCAGCAAGAGTAAACACAATGGAAACAACTCAAAGAAATAAAGTAAATGTAGGCTCAGTCATTCAATATATCATAGAATGCAAATAGAGATCGGCTGGCAACATGTGGGATTACAATTAGGGCTCACAGGCCTGATTACATACATGTGCAAGATAAAGGTTTGAGGCTCCTTCACACAAAGTCCAAACTATCAGCTATCACTAAGTTATGAAATTGATAACTACTTTTGTAAGGATCTATTACATCAATATATATCATCTCCAAACAAGTAGATTCCTCCGTGTCAGCTAAGGAAGATCACAAATTCCAAAGAAGAGGTGTAACGTGTGTACACAGATAGGTCAAGCCTAAATGCATAGAACAGTTCCATAAAATGAATGGAATGATGTACAGATCTCTTGGGAAGGTCGGCCATGAACCAAAGATCATTGAATGATGTGTCATTAGGCTCCAAAGATCGAGAAATGCTTCCGCAATTTTCTCCTTCAACTCGTTGCCAGTGAATATTAGGATGCTCTGCAATGAGAAATAATCAACTTCTGATAGTGATATCTTTCCAGTAACAATGTACGGATCTCTAAATTCTGGATATGATGTTGATGAATGAATGTATATGCTAAATCCAACTCCATAGGATTTGAAATGCAATTGTGGGGAAATGCTAGACCAAAAGCAAGAATTGCTTTTGACTAAACTACCTAAACTGAATAGGAAAAGAAACAAACTGAACTGCAAACAATGAAATGCAAATGTTTTTGGTTGATGCAAGATTGCTCTTGAACCAAGGATGGTCCTGCATCATAAAGGGATGGAAGAGGCCACTTTCGCCGATAGGATTGGATTGCTTAATCAGAAACTTTCTTGTTTACAAATTTCATGATTCCAAGAATTTGTCGATATGTTGTCCAAGGTTCTAGAAAGTTACAATTTATTGATAACTAAAGGTTTACACTAGCAAGTAGTTAGTTTGTGGAATCATTAATTTACTGATAGCATATGATGGAGAACTTCTAAGTTAGAAAAGGACTACATTTGCTGATAAATTCCCTTCTTGATGTGTCAGAGAATATTGAGTTTGCGAACTTGAACAAAAACTGATACAAGACTCTATGGTTCATGGAAAGGGCATTTTGTCGCTCACTGTTTAGAGCCTAGATTTGTATCAATGGTTGTGTGTACCTAGTAGTGATTGTTGTATGCTCACAAAGGGATTTAATGACAATGGTTTAGCATTGAAACTATTCAATTGATCTGACAATTTATTTTTTGTTATGACAGTTATTCAGTTTCCTAACGAATAGGGTAGTTAAACTATTTTGGGCAGAGTTTCATAAATACCTTCTCCTAATTCTAAGAGAATTCAGTTAGATTGTTCCTGGTTTGATTTTTCCTGGTGATTGTAGATGTTGCAAAGCACTCTATAATGAGGCTGATATTTTTTTAAGCATGATTGTAGAACTCAAAATTATACTCTTGTAATTCATTGTTGTTCCTGAATAAATAATAGTACAAGTTATTGTGGGTGTGGAGTTGTCTTTTGTGTGGATTTCATTTTGTCTCTTAATTCATTAATCTAATAAGACCCCTAAATTTAGACCTACACCAAGTGGTATCAGAGCAGGTTTCCTGAGGAGATTGTGGACATGTCAAAGAACATATTATAATATTTTTGTTGTGGGTAAAGGAGAGTGGGTGTAGACTTGCAACTGTAGAGAATCTGAATAAGACATGGAATAGAGAGGACATGGTAGAAGAGGACCACAAGGAGATATGGTGATTGTGGAAATGTTGAGAGGAATAATCGCATGATTAAATACTATAGAGATGGCACAACACAGAGGAGTACATGTTGAAGATGTGAGTGAGGATGAAGAAGAAGTTGACAAGAGCGAAGATGATGCAAATGAAGGAGACGAACCAGAAGGAAGATTTTTGAAGGAAATGTCCAAAATAAGTAGTAAGACTCATTTAGATTCTACTAGTTATAATGGTAGTTTGAATCCAGAAGAATTAATTGATTGGATGTCGAAGATGGAGAAATATTTTGACTTTGAATCAATTGAAGACCCTAAGAAAGTGATGTTTTCCTGCACAAAGTTGAAGGGTAATGCTTCCCTATGGTGGGAACATGTTTCAACGGATGACAGTGAAGGGAAAGGAGAAAATTCAAACCTAGGAGAGAATGATGACAAAATTGAAGGCCAAGTTTTTGCCTACATACTATCAGATTAGTTTGTTCAAGAAATTACATAATTTGAAGCAGAAGGAGAAGAATGTGCAAGAATATACTGAGGAGTTATATAGATTTAATATTCAAGCCAGTCATGTTGATGATGATGCTGAGAATGTTTCTATATATCAATGGATTGCATTACTCAATTCAAGATGAATTAAGCATGGTGTGAATCACCAATGTTGAGGAAGCCTACCAATATGCCCTAAAGGCTGAAGATAATCTTGCCAAAAAGAAAAATAATTCTAGAGGTAGGGGTAAATTTTCATGTGGAAGAGGCCAGTCTAGTGGTGGAAGAGGATACCAAAATAAGCAAGGAGAGGCCAATTATGTTGAGAGATTGATGAAAGTTTGTCATTGAAATCTGTGTGTTGGCAACATCAACTGAATGGACAGATTGATGGATATTGAAGAACATGATAGTGTATGGTATTATCATTGATGGCAACCGATTATAGAGATGCAGTAGTGTTGGTCTGGAGAAGACCAAAGTACCAATTGTTCTGTAGATTTGTCTAAGTCCCAAATTATTGTCTTTAGTGTTCAGTGAACCAGTTTTTGGGTCCGCATTGCTCTGCTACGAAGAATCTTGTCATGTTGTTCTAAGGTAATTTTGGTATATATTGAAGGAGTCTAAATCCAAATTTTCAAGGCTTGATGCCCTCCATAATTGAAGATAGAATTGACAGAGTATCAGACTCTCTAATGTCAATATAATGGTAGTATTAGTGATATATTGGAATGCTCCGCATTCCACCGTAGATGAATATTTTACTATGCGATTTTAAGGATAAATGCACAAATGTCAGAAATATGTATTCTCCAAGTGGTAAGCATTTTTGTGGTCCACGCATTGAGTTGTGAGTAAATAGTTTGTTCATTCTATTGTTACTTCACCAGTGGTGCCGACTCAAAAGTTTTGAGGTTGTGCGGAGTTACGTTATGTATGGAGCAAAATTACGGGAGTAATTATAGGTTATGCCAACCTATCCTAATGTGTTACACATTTTGTCTCTCTCCATAAAGTGTATAAGGTTGAGTTTTGAGCTAACAGGTCAAGAAGTCACATGGTACATCTATTATGTTGACCTATTTGATGTTTTTCTTGATTGCAGTATATGTACAAGATTGATTTCTTGTGTGGAGGGTATGTGGATGTGAAACAACTATGTGTGTGTGTAGAGATCTGATGCAGAGAAAGGTAAGATAAGATAATAGTGAAAATGAAGTGTGTTAAGTCAATATTCTAAGCTTTAATGGAACTGTATTTTCAGCATAGGTCAGATGCATTGCTAACATTTTATATTTGGCAATGAGCCACCCTTCCTTCTATGTCTTTCTTTTTAGGATAGTGAGTCCTTTGGCAGTGAGCCACTAGTAGTGAGCACTTCTCTTTTGGACAGTGAGTCCACCATTTCGTAACTGATTGCAATACATATAGTGAGCTAATCCTCATAGTGGTTTTTCCCTTTTTGGGTTTTCCACGTAAATCTAGTGTTCTTATGTTCTTTTGATGTATGCTTTCTATGTTCCTTTCCATTACTGCAAATTTATTAAAAAATATTAGATGGATATTTTAATGTGTCAAGGTTAATGAATTTTTAGGGAATACTAATTCACCTCCCCTCTCAGTAGTTTGGGTGTTCAACAATTGGTATCAGAGCCAAGTTCCTTCAAATGGCTTAATCACTGAGTTAGATCTTGGAGGTTGAACATATGGCAATGAGAAAGTTTCCTATCCCTCCGAAAGAGATTCCTATGGAAGGATTTACTAAAGAATACTGCATGGTTGACATGAATGGAGAGCAAAAATAAGCCCTTGAAGATCTAGAAAGAACTCAATGTGAGAACAGATGTCTGAAAGAAAATATCAAGGAAGCAGATGAATGCATCAAGAAGTTGAGAGAGAAAAATAAGAAGTTCAAAGAAATATACAAGGCAGTAAATGAACAACATAATGAGAGAATCATTAGTCTAAAATGCAAATTGAAGAAGAAAAAAAGGTTGAAGAATGCCTAAATGCAAAATTGAAAGGAAAATTTGAAGAATTCTCAAGACTTGAACAAGAAATTGAGGTCTTAAAGACAAAACTTGAGAAAGAAAAACAATCAAGAAGACAAATTCAAGAAGAGCTCCATCTTGCTTGATGAAATTTTTGCAAGTTAAAAGGCTCCTAAGGATAAAGAAGGATTAGGATTTGAAAAGGGTGAATGTTCAAAGACAAATTAGACTTCAAAAAGTGTTGAAATGAAGAACAATAACCAAAGGAAGATTGAAGATAAGAAGAGTAATAATAGACAGGTCTAGAACCAAAAGAAAATTTTCAAAAGGTTGCCTATCAAACAACTAGCTGCACAAAGGTACTCTGGTTACTATTACTCTTGCAATAAATTTGGACATAAGGCCATGGAATGTAGAAGCAGAATGAATCAGAATGTTCAATCATTATCCAATCAGTGTTTTACATGCAAAAGATTTGCTCATAGAGCTAGTGAATGTAGAAATCAAATGATGAATGGTTACAATAATGTTATGATGTTTCAATCTTTTAATGGTTACTATTATACATGCAATCGATTTGGACATAAGGCCAATCAATGTAGATCCAAAATGATTGGAAGTAAGCTTGTTCAAAATGTCAGATGTCACAAATGCAATAAATTAGGACACATTGCTAAGTTTTGCAGAAGTAAGAATGTGAAGGTTGATCTGGTAAAGAAGAGTGATCTAGTGAAAAATGTGGATCCGGTAGAAATGAAGAAAGAAATAAACAAGGTCTGGAAAAAGAAAGAAGAAAATGAAGTGAAGAATGAGTCTGTGCCAGCCTCTAGTGAAGATGTTTCCTCTAGAAACTAAGTAGAAAGCTTTGGCTTAGGGGAGTTTTAACATAGAATCTTTAATCCACTACCAAAGATATGGTGTTGACACCTTTAGCACATGGATATGGGGTATAGGTTGATATGCTTGACCTATTGAAGAAAACATCGATGGAAAATGTCGTGTTGTGGAAATTTGTGGAGCAGTTGAAGGTGACTGTGCATTACAGTTAGGTTTGACAACTTTATCAATTTGACCACTGAATGTGATTTAGGTTATGCGAAAAGGTTTATAAGTAATTTCACTTAACAAAAGATCATTTGCAAACAAGCATTCAAAGATAGAAGAGCAGTGGAAGAGCAAGGTGAATCTTTTCAAAATTCTTGCACATGAAACCTTAACTGGAAGTGATCGGAAGGTATTTACAAACTTCTATCTTTTCCTAAGCTTTCAGAAGTATTTTGAAAATGTATACCCCACAAGTTATAGAGGTTGTGGACCAACCCCGTCCAAAGTTCAAACTACATCCTTTTAAATCCATGGAGACAGATCCGGAAGGTGCTTTTTCAAGTATTCCATATGGTGTAATGCATACAGAGGATGTGAGGATCTATATCCTTACAAAAATAGAAGAGTAAAAAATTGGGAGGAGTGTGGGTAAATGAGTTAACCTATGATGATTTTGAGATGAAACCCGAATTTAAGGGTTTGACGGAGAAGAAACTAGATGTGTGGAATTATTTCCTATTTTCTATTATGAGGATACTTGGGTTAAGTATGTATTGAGCTGCATTCACGACAAGTTTATGTGGTTGGATCTACCGCACATGATCAACAAGGAATCTATTAGGGTTGTGACAAGGTTATGCTCTACCAAACCAGTTCTGGCACTAAAATCTATAAAGAATGATGTGGTAATGAAGCTCACCAGTGTGAAATTTGACAAGTGTGCCCTAACGATGAGTGATAATGAAGATCCTACCATAAATTATGCTACTATGATGATCGGATACAAGATATACTTCACTAACAGAGAGAATTTAGTCTCTACAACTGTTATTAACACAACATATGAGATGGTGAAGAATGGTGCAGATTATGATTTGTGTGAATTGCTGAGAGCATAAATGCTAGAGAACCTGCAAAAGACCAAGGACTCCAAGTACCCTTTCAAATTTGGTACTCTAATCATTTATTTATTGTTTTACTTTCTTAGATAGATTCCTGATACAAATAATATTGTGTGGTTGCGAAATATTCCAGTAGTAGTGCAAATTAGAGATGACTTAAGAAGATTGGGTAAGAAACCCAAAAAAATGCATTATGGGGTTTCTTCAAGACATTTCAAGAGAACATGCAAGCAAGGGAAAGAATTCCAAAAGGTGTTGTTGAGAAGTACAAGAATGACATTATCTTCATGGTTAGCAAAGGTGAGCGCTATATGGAAGCAGTGGAACCTAGAATAGTCTAGATTCTAGAAATGGGATATGAAGTTGCAGAAGACATAATAATAGGACTTGTAGACTTAATGTTGAGCAAACCAAGAGATCCCTCCATAGATAGATTTGGAACTTATGAAGAGAAATTCAATGAATTACACTTGAAACACAAGGAAAAGGAAATAAGAGGAAATGTTGAGAAGATGAGGACTAAGTTAGAGGACATGGTTTCACCAAAGAGCCTTGTAGAGAAATCCAAAGGAAGATCTGCCTGACCATAAGGCTCTCCCAACACAATAAGATCATCTAGGACCTTTGCCTCCTCTCCTATTGTTTGAAAAGCCTTTAGAGCCATACCTTCAACAAGTTCAGAGAAGAAAGAAGCATCCAGTGCCTCTGTACATGAACAGCCTCCTAAGAGGAGAAGAGTAAAAGAAAAGACTACATGAGAAAAATACATCATTCATGATGATAAAGAAGAAGAAGAAGAAGAAAAAGAAGAACCTCAGTTGGTTCGAAAGAAGAAGAGAATGTCTCAAGTCTTCGGAGAAGGGACAAGTGCAAAGAAAGAAAAAATTGACATCGTTGATACAGTAAGTGAAGAAGAGGTTGAAAAAGAAAAGAAAAAATTTATCTTCAAGAAGAAAGAAACACAATCTGGTGAAGAAGAAAAGTCTCCTAAAGGAAAAAGTTAGGGGAAGAAGAAGGACAAATCCCATCTGGTAAGGGAACACAACCCTCTAAAACTAGATGCATTATTTAATAGTATTTCAAAATTTGGTGGCTTGAAAGAAACTATAGAAATATATTCTAAATCAATTAATGAGGATAAAGCTACCATTGAAGAAGCTATTGTGAAGTATATGGTTATATTTAATGCTAGTCTAAGTGACATTGAAAGTCAACTTTTGGATGATTTGAAAGAAGTCCTGAGTGCAAGCAAACAAAAAGTAATTGAAGAAGATGCAAAGATTAGGACTTATGCCTTGGAGAAAATTGGTTCTTCTCTCACAAATGAAGATAGAGCCAAATTAGCTCAAATTTATAGCAAGGAATTCAAAACAAAATAGAGAGTTAGCACTCTGATGAGAAGGGACAAGGAAGACAGAGAAATTAAAGAATGAAACAATGTGAAAAGTCACAGATCTAGCTTTGCAATTGATTAAAAAAATGAAATGCAGCATGATGTATTAGCTCCAGAAGTCAATGAGCTTGCTACTGAAGATAATGTTCAAGAAAATGTTATTACAGATAACTTCTATCCTCCAGAACTAGAGAATAATTCTAAAGAAGAGGTTGTACAAGGCAACCCAGAGATACATGGGGCACAAAACACAGAAAATATGCCTCCTCCGAATAACACTGACAAACCTATCGGTGATAAGAAGATGGATGAATCTGGAAAAGCTGAGAAGAATAATGAAAAAGTAGAGGATAGCATTGGTGACAAGGAAAAGGCTCTAGAAAAGAAAGATTTTGATGAGAAGACAATTGATCAATCCCCCAGTGAATTTAGAGATTCCTTGAAAAATCTATTGGATATGTAGTATCAGTTTCAACCGATCGTGTCAACACAGTTGCTACAAGTCCATATACAACAAGGATAGGTTGACATGAATAAAATATCTCCCTTACACAAGATGAAACTTGGTGATACATTCCATGCCTCTACAAGAAAGGAGATTATACAAACTCATCAAAAGAGTGCTGAAATGATTTATAAAGTAGTAAAAGTACTACAAAGATAGCCTTCCTAGTGTAAATATTGACAATTCTTTATCTGGTGTAGAACAACTGAGACTAATAATTGATTCTTTTAAGGAAAATTCTACTGCATTAGAGGAGAAGTTGGAAAAGGAAATAAATGAGAAGATAAATAACAAAAGGTTGGCATATTTTTCCAACAAATGCACCACTTCACATGGTAAGTTGCAGAGCAACTTAAAAGATATTCATGATTGTGTAGAAGTGAAAGCCTTGTTTCAATTTTGTTTGACATGGCATGTTTTTGTTAGCAAGAGACACTGTGTGGCTTCATGAGTGTTTTCATTGATGGCAACAAAGACTATCCCACACATCTACAATACATAGTATGCCTATACTGGAAGTTAGATTGAAGACTGTTTTGGTCCGGTGAACAAGAACAAAGTATGCAACAAGGTCTAACAATCAGGTCTGGATCTCTTAGATGGTATAACTCAGTAAGTTACAGACTTGGGAAAGTCAAGAAAGGTATCATGAATACTATATTCCAGAGATTTAGCCTCCGGTGATAAAGCATGAAAAAGTTATGAGCATCTGTGTGTTGGGTTCCAGACAGGCAGAGCATACAGAGGAAGAACTAACCGATAGAGTGTTAGACTTCAATCTGAATGAGTAAATGATGTTGATCAAATTATTTGTGGGATCATACTTTATTGGCTGACATGATTAATGACTTCTGTATCTATGTTTTTTATACACATCACAAATCAAGCTTGGATTTAGCCAATAGAGTAATTACTTGCATTGTTCCTGATGCCGACTAGCAAGTTGATAGAAATTCTTTATGCAGATATATATACCAAATGGATTCCAGTATGTAAGTGTGTGTGGTATGAAGTAGGATGAAATAAAGTGCAAAGAAAAGCAGGATAAGTGTGAAAGCAAAAATTCAAGTTCGGTATGTGATAGAGCAACAACACCAAAACAGAGGAAGAATGAAGTGCATCAAATCAGTGTATTATGCCTAACTAGAACTAAACTTTAGCATTTGTAGATGCCTCTCATCAGTTCAAACACCTAATTACCTTCTGTAAGTTCTGTAGACAGTGAGTCTCTTGTAGGTAGTGTGCCTCTTGTGAGCAATGTGCTCAGGCAGTGAGCCCTAATTGGCAAGTGCCATTTTCTACTCCTTTATTCTTTTAACAGAGAATACAATCTTGGGTTAGTCACCCCATGGTTTTTCCCTTAACAAGGTTTTCCATGTAAAAATCCATGTGTTATGTGTGTTGATTTCATTTCTGTTCTTATAATCACATATGCTTATATAATCTGATGCTTAAGTTCACAAAAGAAAAGAAAGTTAAATAAATTTAGAGATAACTGATTCACCCCCCCTCTCAGTTATCTGCCTTGTTTCCAACAATTGGTATCAGACCCAAGTTCCTCTAAACAAAGCCTAACAGCTTGAGGAAGATCTGGGAATCTCAATAGATATATATGGTATGAAGGAACAACTTCACTCTACCTTAGATGATCTTGAACAATCTCATTCTAAAGTCAATAATTTGAGAGAAAGACTTAAAGAAGTTGATGATCTCATAAATGAGCTAAAATAAAAACTTAGTATCTCTGTGAAAAAGAGAAAGGAACTACTTCAAAAATTAGCCAATCAGAGTGAAGACAATGATAATAATGAAGATCTGAATGAGAAAAATAAACTATGTGAGAAGCTATCAAAAGAGGTCATTATGGTAAGGAATGAAATGGAATCACAGGTTATGAGATTCACCCAAGAAATTGAAGAAAAAAGGAAAAGTGAAGACAATAAAAAACAATCCCTCAAGGAGAAGACAGACGACTGCCACAAAATGGACAGAATAATCAGGCATCTTGAATCTGATCTTGAAGAAGCTAGGGATAATGAAGAACAACTTGAGAATTTGATAGACACTCTTAAACAAAATCTTCAAACAACAAATGAATACAAAGAGAAATTCAAGATAATCTCAGCTCAACCTGAAGTTCTTCTTGAGAGCCAAAAGAGGGTAGATGACAAGTGTGGCTTGGGATATGTGAAAGGTGAAAGCTCTGGATCCGGTCAGAAGAACTTTGGATTAGGAAATCAAAGAAACAGTCCTAGAAGACCTCCAGTAAGGCAACCAAATGCTCAAAGTTATCCATCCTTCAATGGATATTGCTTCAATTGCAACAATTTCGGTCATAAAGCAACTTAGTGTAGAAGAAGAATGAATCAGACTAATCCATCCTTCTCCAAACAATGTTTCAACTGCAAAAGGTATGGTCACAAATCTCATGAATGCAGAAATATGCAAATAAACAATTCATTGAATGGTCGATGCTTTGCATGCAATAGAATGGGACATATGGCTAATCAATGCAGATCAAGAGGATATCAATCAAATATGCAAAAAAATGTTGTCTTCTACAATTGCAATAGATCTAGTCATATTGCCAAATTCTTCAAAAGTAAAAATCAAGATAAAAAAGATCCGGTGCAACATAATCAAAAATAAGATAAAGGCAAAGGTAAAGTAAATGCGGATGAAGTTCAAAAGGAGATGAGCAAGATTTGGGTGAAGAAGAGTACAGAAAATATTGGAGATGGATCTGCACCGGAATCCGGTACTGATATTCCTTCTGAAAACTAAACAGATAAGCTTTGGCTCAGGGGGAGTCATAGAGAAAAACAAATTCCCCCAGCCAGTCAATTAGTACCTAAATTTGGTACATGGAATGTTGTAGAATAAAGGGTTCTTAGAAAAATATCTATATAACCCTCAGTAAAAATATGAAAGATCCACATGGAGTTTTGCAAGAGTTTAACTACTCAAGTTGATCTGGTTTGACAACCATTTGGTAAAGCAGGATTTTTGTAGACAGATCCGGTATGATTCAAAATTGAGATACTTTGATCTGTAGACCCATGGCATGACTCAAGAAAAGAAGATAGATTGTCAATCCTCACTGATAATGATTCTAAGATCAGCACAATGATTCGAGAAGATCTCTCTTAAAATAGGGTAACTGGATAACTTAAGTTGTGCATTTATTGCAAAAGGAAATTAAGGTTTGCACAAGAATAAAAAGGTTCCTTCACTCATCATTTACTCACTTGCATTTGCGAAAAAGATAAGAAGAGGTCTGCAATGAACTTTCTACAATCCACTCAAAGATCAACTTGGAAACTGAATTCAACCAACAATTTGTTTCAGCTCCTCTTTCAAACCCTAAGGCATAAAAAGGTACTTCCATTCTGAAACTCTCTCTCTGAACCTTTTGCAAGATGACTACTCCAATGGTTGTAAATATCACTGATAGTTCGCATCCTAAATTCAAGAAACATCCCTATAAATCTCTAGAAGTTGATCCTTTAGGTGCATTCTCTAGCATTCCGCATGGGGTATTCCACGTAAAAGATGTTAGGATCTATATCCACGCCAACATTGAGGAATTTGGAGACTCTATGTTCATGGACATCTATCACAAACAAATAATAGATGAGAGTTTTGAACTCAAACCTTAATACAAGGCCCTCCGGGATAAACACTTTGGTCATTACATACACTTTCCCTGTTTTGTAGAAGATGATTCAATCTGGTATGTCCTAAGTAGGATGCATGATAATTTCACATGGTTAACAAGGCCATTCAAGATAACAAAAGAAGCCATTAGGGCAGTAACTAGATTGCACTCATCAGGTGGGTTACCTACACTCAAATATGTCAAGAACCAAACAGTAACTAAAGCCACCAGATCTAAGTTTGACAAGAGAGCAATGACCATAGATGACATTACAGATCCGGATGTCAAATTTGCCTCAATGATAATTGGGTATAAGATCTATCATTCTAGCAGGGAGAATTTTGTGTCTGGGACTACAATATATGTAGCATATCAGATGTTGAGGGAAAATGCAGATTATGACCTATGTGATCTTCTCTTAAATCAACTATTAGAAAACCTACAAAAGATCAAGAAGGATAAGAAGAACTCCTTTAAGTATGGTTTCTTAATACTATGTTTATTCTTCTATTACATGAATGAGCTACCCGGATAGAGTGATTGGGTTTGGTAAAATGATAAACCAGTTGCAATTCAGATTAGAGACTATATGTATGAACTTGGTCATGCTAAAGCTCAAAACATAGCTCTATGGGGTTATTTTAAGAACTTCCAAAGCATGATGCAAGCTAGAGAGAGAATACCTCAATCCATAGTTGAAAAATACAAGGATACAGTGTGCTTCATTGTTGACACTGACCAATGCCTAATGGAGGTAGTTGAGCCCAGAACAGTGTGTATAATGCCAATGGGATACGAAGTCGATGAGAAAATTCTAGAACTACATATTCAACACATGTTGGGCCAGCCCAAGGACCTTGAGGCAGAAAGGTTTGGAACCTTTCAAGAACTAAGTGTAAAAATATATGTTGAGCTAAGACAACTAGAGATAAAGAGGAAAGTTGGAAGGGAAGTTGAAGAAATTGCCAAAAGATTTGGCATATCAAAAGAAGAAGTAGATGCAAATAGAGAGAAAATGGAGGAGGCTGAGAAAGAGAAACAAGAAGCAAAGAGAGGAAGTGTTCCGGTACAAGCCTCCTCCCAGACTAAATCCTCCAAGAGCTCTGCACCTGCCACTCCTAAAAGCTAAAGGGCCACCAAACCAGAAGTCAAGACATCTAGAAAAGGAGAAAAGAGGACAAAAACCAAAGCCACAAGGTCATACACAAGCCTCAAGGATGATGAAGAAATAGAATCTGATAAGGAAATCAAGAAAATGAAGAAGAAAACATCTAGAGAATACTCTGCCAATAAAAATAAGGAAGAAAAGGTAGAAGAATTTGTTGAAAAGCCTACTCTTTCCATTGATGACATCATCAAGGAAGTCATTGTGGATGGGAACCTGCAGCCAGTAACAGAGTTCTATGATGAATACTGTGACACAGATAAGAGGATTTTAGAATAAGCTACTGTCAGGTACCTGAATATTTACAATAAAGCATTCATTGAAATTATATCATTAATTCCCAAAAGTCTAGAGAAGGTACTTGAACTAAGAAAGGAGAATGCAAAGGCAAAAGACTTAGAGATCTGAGAACAAATTGCAATTCAGCTCTATCCTTCTATTACTCCAAAGCAAATGGACATGATCTTTAAGGACTGTAAGGATGAATTTTGGAGTAAAGAAAGAATGAATAAACTTATGCTTGGAGAAACTGACCAAGTAGCAAGAGAAACAAAAGACATCCTCTGGAATTCCTTCAAAAGATTCAATCTTCCTATTGTAGAAGAAATAGATGAAGAACCTTCTACCATGGATGTTGAAGGATTAAATGTAACCAATGAAGAATCTTCTGACAAAAATGTAGAAGGATCAAAAGAGATAGATGAAGATGAAGTTCATGGACTAGTAAACACAGGCAACATCTCTCCTCCAGATCCCACTGCAGACATTCCAGATTCAAAAGTTGAAGGAGAAGAAAGAAAAGAGGAGAAAGTGAGTCAAGAAGAGGAGGTCAAGGGAAAAGAAGAAGAACAAGTAGAGAAGACCTATGATGACAGTTCTGAGATCCAAAAGGAAAAGAAGACCCAATCTCTGGTAAGAGACACTGAAGAGGTAGTGAAGAATTTCTTGAACAAAGAAATGATTGAAATAGATGAACCTGAGCTATTTCAAGGACCACTAAATTTTGACTCTCTCTCTCCAGTCTAGACAATGAAAATAGCATCTTTTGCTCAAGCCAAAGCAAAGGAAAGACTTCTAAAAGCTCACATGGAAGACTGTGAGCTGTTGGAGATTGCATCCAGAATGCTAGAGAAGATCATACCATCATTTCAAAAGGATCCTTCGGCCTCTCCATCTGGTAACTTAAAATCTTTGGTCAATTCTGTTGGCACTCATTTGAATCTTTAGAGAAATCGACAGAAGCAAAGGTCTGGAAGGATTTTTTCTGAAAGAGATTCTCTGAGGTGCAAGGACTGATTACTAATGACAGGAGGATCTTAGACATTGGAATAAAGATCCTTAAAAATGCTCTTAAAGATGGTGGGGACTTGTACAAATTTTGCCTATCTTGGCCCAAAGTGACAGAGGATATTGAAAAGAAGGTGAAAGAACAAGAAGGTAAACTGTCAAGTTTATCTCAGAATTTTGATCCCCTCACTACATCCTTAATGAATCAAGAATGCCAAGCCATTTTCATCATAAATAAAATAAAGACGCTAAACAAAGAAAAGAAGGATATAATAAACAGGATGAGTGAACTCAGAGGGATAATTATCCCTAAGTTAGAGGCAATGCATGAGGCCTTGACAGATGCCCAGACCACAACCCAGACCAATGATCCGACAGATTTAAAAAGGGCAGAAGCATATGCATTTTTGTTGAGTGGTCACATCTCCATTTTGGATAGGATGAAGCAGAGTTGGGCCACAGAATATGTACAGTTGAAGGCCACCTTTGTGGATATACTTAAGTATATGTAAGTATAACATATAATTCATATATACTTATGTAGCCATGTATAGAATATTTTTTGCAAATTTTAGTATGCGGATCCCGTCCTTTGCCATTGATGTCAAAGGAGGAGTGAAGAGTAGTGAAAAATGTGGAATCCAACTAAGGGGGAGTTCCTGTATAATAGTGCAAAAGATAGAGCATCAGCCAAGGGGGAGTTACTGCGACAGTTAGCCATTTTTCACTAAGTGTTGCCATCAATGCCAAAGGGGGACATTGTTGGCAAGAGACAATGTGTGGCTTCATGAGTGTTGTCATTGATGGCAACAAAGTCTATCCCACACATCCATAGTACATAGTATGCCTATACCAGAAGTCAGATTGAACACTGTTTTGGTCTGGTGAGCAAGAACAGAGTATGCAACAAGGTGTGACAATCAGGTCTGGATCTCTTAGATGGTATAACTCAATAAGTTACAGACTTGGAAAAGTCAAGAAGGGTATCATGACTACTATATTCCAGAGGTTAGGCCTTTGATGATAAAGCATGAAAAAGTTATGAGCATCTGTGTGTTGGGTTCCAAATAGGCAGAGCAGACAAAGGAAGAACTGACCGCCAGAGTGTCAGACTTCAATCCGGATGAGTAAATGATGTTGATCAAATTATTTGTGGGATCAGACAATGTTGGCAGACATGATTAATGACTTCTCTATCTATGTTTTTGATATGCATCACAAATCAAGCTTGGATTTAGGCGACAGAGTAATTACTTGCAGTGTTCCTGATGCAGACTAGCAAGTTGATAGAAATTCTTTATGCGGATATATATACCAGATGGATTCCAGTATGTAAGTGTGTGTGGTGTGAAGTAGGATGAAATAAAGTGTGAAGAAAAATAGGATAAGTGTGAAAGCAACAATTCAAGTTCGGTATGTGACAGAGCAACAACACTAAAACAGAGGAAGAATGAAGTGCATAGGATCAGTGTATTGTGCCTAACTAGAACTAAACTCTAGCATTTGTAGATGCCTCTCATCAGTTCAAACACTTGATTACCTTATGTAAGTTCTGTAGATAGTGAGTCTCTTGTAGGAAGTGTGCCTCTTGTGAGCAGTGTGCTCGGGTAGTGAGCCCTAATTGGCAAGTGCCATTTTGTACTCCTTTATTCTTTTAACAAAGAATACAATCTTGGGTTAGTCACCCCATGGTTTTTCCCTTAACAGGGTTTTCCATGTAAAAATCATTGTGTTATGTGTGTTGATTTGATTTATGTTCTTATGATCACATATGCTTATATAATCTGATGCTTAAGTTAACAAAAGAAAAGAAAGTTAAAGAAATTTAGAGATAACTTATTCACCCCCCCCTCTCAGTTATCTGCCTTGTTTCCAACAATTGGTATCAGACCCAAGTTCCTCTAAACAAAGCCTAATAGCTTGAGGAAGATCTGGGAATCTCAATAGATATATATTGTATGAAGGAACAACTTCAGTCTGCCCTAGATGATCTTGAACAATCTCATTTTGAAGTCAATAATTTGAGAGAAAGACTCAAAGAAGCTGATGATTTCATAAATGAGCTAAAATAAAAACTTAGTATCTCTGTGAAAAAGAGAAAGGAACTACTTCAAAAATTAGCCAATCAAAGTGAAGACAATGATACTAATGAAGATCTGAATGAGAAAAATAAACTATGTGAGAAGTTGTCAAAAGAGGTCATTATGCTAAGGCATAAAATGGAATCATGAGTTATGAGATTCACCCAAGAAATTGAAGAAAAAAGGAAAAGTGAAGACAATCCAAAACAATCCCTCAAGGTGTTAAGAACCCATGTTTTGCCCTTCTCTTTACTATATTAGTATGTTGTTGGACGCATATGCTTTGTAAGTTGTCCTATGAGTATATGGTATTATCCCACATTCATTGGGAGTAATGGTTGTTTAGTTAGACTTAGTATATAAGTATGTGTTGAGGCCTATGAAGGTACCCACAAATTTATTGTATTGAGCTTGCTCAAAGGAGGTTGCCCCCTCGAAGTGGCCTACGATCAATAAATTCTTCTGAGTTCTGCTATTTTTGTTATATTGTTGTATTTTCATTATATTGTTACAGGAGGTTCCTTTCATCTGGTGTCAGAGCGCTTTCTTGGGCTCGCTGGGTGGAAATTCTGCCAATTTTTTTTGCAGTGGCCTCCAGGCACTATATTTCTTGGGCTCGCTGGGTGGACATTCTGCCAAAATTTCTTATGCTTCTTACAGTAGTCTTTTTCTTTGCATCTGTATCTGTATTGTTCATTTTAATTGCAGGTTTGGATCAGGGAATAATCCCTATCCGCTTAACTGTGGGAAGTGCTTGGGCATAGCCCTAAAACTCATTGTGAGGAGTACCACATGAACCCCAAAGTAGCTGGCCCATTGAGAGGACCTGCTAGCGAAAAGGGCACTGACCCCTATCTGATTGACGAGTTTCCATCCGTGAGGTAAACCAAGAGCTGTCATTTGTGGAAAAGCAGTTATCAATTTTACCTGAGCCGTGGAGTGAGGGGCACTACCCCAATACGCAAGTCATTAGATAGCATTGGTATCCGAGTGAATCCCCTGAACCTTTAGGAAGCCGAACATACTTGGGGTCCATTATTGCAGAGCTTGTTGCAAATCCTATTGTAGAGCTTGTTGCAGATCCTGTTACTGCTCATTTGTAGATCCTGTTGCCATTCATTTCTAGAAAATAGAAAACAGAACACAGAGCTTGTTGCAGATCCTGTTGCCGTTCATTTCCAGAAAACTGAAAACAGAAAAAAAAATTTCTATTTTTTCACCATATCTTCCTTGTTTTCACTCCATTTCCTCTAAAAATTCCCTGGAACCCCTGAAATTTCATTTTGCATAATTCCTTCTGTGAGGCCCATATCCCAAATTCCCCTTATCGAAGCCCAAAATCCCAAATTTGTCTATTTTTAGGGTTTGCCATAACTTCTTTGATTTTCACCCAAACGCCTTCAAATTTAGCCACAGTGTTCCTTTCCCATTTCTACTCATTTGTCCCTCTTTCACAGATTTTCTCATTCTTTCACCCCGCTTCTGAAATCCCAATTTTTCTACTTCCTTGTCCCTTAGAAAGTGCCCAAACCCTAGTCAATCCCCCATTAGCCATCTGAGTTTATCGCAAATCCCAATTTTCCCTTACTAAAAAAGTTTTTGTTTCTGTTTTCTACCCATTCCCAAAAAAAAAAATTATTATTGAAAAAAAAAATTATTTAAAAAAAAAAAAATTCCTGGTTATGGTTGTCACACGCATAGGAGAAAAAAACATGGAGAATGAACTTGCAGCCCTCAAGACCAAACTCCAAGATCTGGATGAAAAAATTCTTGGTCTCAATCTTCAGCATTCAGCCATGAACAATAGGTCCTCTTCTACCAGCCATTTTCATGGGCCGAAGCTTGATTTTCCTCACTTCAATGGTGATGATCCGATTGGATGGATATACCGGGCCGAACAATATTTCAACCTACATACTACTTTTGATGTCAACAAAGTCCCACTTGCATCCTTTCATTTGGAACATGAAGCCCTTCAATGGTTTCGTTGGTACATCAAGGCTCATGAAGAGCCAAAATGGACAGATTTTTGCACACTCCTTTTGCAACGATTTGGCCCTAGTTCTTTTGATGACTTCATAGGTGCACTCTCTAAACTTCACCAAACTGGTAATGTGAGAGAATATCAGACTGAATTTGAGAAACTGGCCAATCACACCGATGGATTGTTTGATGAATTTTTCCAGAGTTGTTTTGTCAGCGGTCTGAAGGATGCAGTCTGATCTGAGGTTAAGATGTTCCGTCCTAACATAATGATGGAAGCCCTAGGGTTGGCTAAGTTGGCAGAGGACAAGATCATAGCTCAACAACGCTCCAAATCCACTTTTGTTCCATTCAGAAATATGGATCCCCAAAGACCTCCACTCACACCAGCTCCTCAAACAACGCCTATCAAGCATTTGTCTGAAGCTGAGATGCGAGCACGTCAAGAAAAAGGGCTTTGTTATAATTATGATGAGAAATTCACTCAGGGACATAGATGTGTTCAGCAAAAGCTCTATCTCTTGGATGTGGATTCCCTGCTTGCACCTGAAGTTTATGATGATGCTCAGGATACAGTAGATGATCCAGTTGACATTCAATAGCTGCATGTTGACTCTCCTTCTCACGAAGACCACCCAGAGATCTCTCTCCAGGCTTTAGCAGGAGTCACCACCCCACAAACCATGCAGGTCAAGGGTTACTTCAAGAAGCTCCCTCTGACCATACTCATTGATTCTGGTAGCACTCATAACTTCATTGACCCTCGGATCGCCACACAGGCTAATTGTTTTATCCATCCTTGCTCCAACTTTGAAGTCATGATTGCCAATGGGGGCACCTTACCTTGCAAAGGGAAGTGTTGAAATGTGCGTCTCTCTATTGGAGATTATATCCTGCGCTCTGACATGTTTGCCTTGCCCTTAGGCAGATGTGATGTCATTTTGGGCACTCAATGGTTATGCACACTTGGCCCCATCTTATGGGATTTTGTTGAACTTTGGATGCAGTTTTCTGACAATGGGCAACAACACACATTGAAGGGCTTACAGCCAGGGTCTCTCAGCATCATCAGTTCACATCGCATTGAAAAGCTCCTTAAGAAGAATTCACATGGTGTCATCGCGCAGCTCTACTCCATTCAAATGCAACCATCAGTGGTCTCCACTAGTCCTTTAGATCTACAACACCTTTTGGATAGATATGCCTGTGTTTTTGCGGAACCAGTGGGCTTGCCACCTTCACATCTAGAGGACCATCGTATTCAGCTCCTTCTTGGAAGCATTCCTCCCAACATCAAGCCCTACCGCTACCCCTTTCACCAAAAGACAGAGATTGAGATGGTCATTCAGGACTTACTCAAGCAGGGTATTATTCACCCTAATACCAGTTCTTTTTCTTCACCAGTTCTCCTTGTCTGAAAAAAAGATGGGTCATGGCGCCTCTGCATTGACTTCTGAGCACTTAATCACATTACAATCAAAGATAAGTTTCTGATTCCTATTGTTGATGAGTTTCTTGATGAGCTTCATGGTGCTCAATTTTTCTCCAAGTTGGATCTTCGTTCTGGGTATCACCAAATTCAGGTTCATGAGGATGATATCCCTAAAACGGCTTTCTGCACGCATGATGGCCACTATGAGTTTTTGGTCATGCCCTTTGGCCTCACTAATGCTCCTTCCACATTTCAGGCATTGATGAATAAAATATTCCAGCCCTACCTGTGGAAATTCATTCTAGTTTTCTTTGATGATATCCTCATCTATGGCACAACATGGGCTCATCATCTCCAGCATCTGGATCTTGTACTGCAACTTCTCTCTACTCATCATCTCTGTGCAAACCAGTCTAAATGTGTTTTTGGATAGGCAGAAGTGGAGTATCTTGGGCATATTGTTTCCGCCCAAGGGGTTCGAGTGGATCCTACCAGACGCCATGACACATTGGCCGCATCCTCAAATGCTCAAGAGCCTCCATGGTTTTTTGGGACTGATTGGCTACTACCGCAAGTTTGTCAAGGATTACGGGAAGATTGCAGCTCCATTAACAGCTCTATTGAAAAAAGATGCTTTTATGTGGACGTCTACTGCTGAGTGTGCATTTGAAAAATTGAAACAAGCCATGTGTACTACACCTGTTCTAGCTATGCCAGATTTTTCCAAAACCTTCACTATTGAGAGTGATGCTTGCGGCAATGGACTTGGTGCTGTTCTTCAAGACGAACATCCCATTGTGTTCACTAGCAAAGCCCTTTCAAGTAAGAATTTAGTCCTCTCTACATATGAGAAGGAAATGATGGCTATTTTGCATGCAGTCCAGAAGTGGCGGCCATACCTCTTAGGGAATCATTTCTGCATCAAGACTGATCACCAGAGTCTGAAATATTTCCTTGAACAACAGGTCTCCTCCCCAGCACAATAGAAATGGGTTAGCAAACTCATGGGTTATGACTATGAAATCACTTACAAGAGAGGCAAGGACAATATTGTGGTGGATGCTCTTTCTCGCACATTTGATGACCAAGCTTCTCTCTCAGCTATTTCTATGCCTGTTCTGAATTAGCTGGAATCTATCTAGCAAGGCTATGTCAATGACTCTTCATTATCTCAAATTATCCAACAGTTGGCCAATACCCCTACTGCTATCCTGCATTACTCTTGGGATGGTGCTTCTCTGAGATACAAGGGTCGTTTGGTGCTTCCCCAGAACACAGATCTTCAACAGGCTGTCTTCTATGAACTCCATGCTTCTCCATCGGCAGGGCACTCTGGGTTCCTCAAAACTTATGAGCAGGCACGGTGTAACTTCTTTTGGAAGGGACTAAAAAGGGCCATTCAATAGATGGTGGCTGAATGTGATACCTGCCAGTGCCACAAGGGTGAAACGACACTCCTTCCCAGATTGCTCGAACCCTTGCCCATCCCTACACGAATTTGGACAGATATTTCTATGGATTTCATTGTAGGGCTCCCTAAATCAGGAGGGAAGACAGTGATCTTGGTTGTGGTTGATCGCCTCTCCAAATATAGTCATTTTTGTGCCCTTAGCCATCCCTATACCACCTCCTTCGTCGTGCAGATGTTCTTGGACCAGATCTTCCATCTTCATGGCATCCCTTCTTCCATTGTCTCTGATCGTGATGCCACTTTCACTAGTCATTTTTGGACCGAACTCTTTGTTGGATCTAGGGCATACAACTGAGGGGGGGTGAATCAGTTGTATACAAACTTGCTTTCTATTTCAAACACTTGATTCGTCTTGTTAGTTAACAGCATATCAATTAATCATCCATGAAAGCAAAACACACAAACACAAGAGTAGATAAACATCAACACAATGAACACCAAGATTTTGACGTGGAAAACCCGGTTAAGGGAAAAACCACGAGGTGATTAACCCAAGGATTATTCTCTATTAAAAGAATAAGAAAAAAGAATGGCACTTGCCAATTAGGGCTCACTGCTCGAGCACACTTCTCACAAAGAGGCACACTGCCTACAAGGAGACACACTGTCTACAAAGTGATAAGAATCATGGTCTTGAACTAGAGAATGACATCTTTACCATGTCCAGATCAGTTCCATTTAAGCCCAAAAACCTCTACTCTGCCTTCCGCACTTCTTTTCGCTACACCACTCTCATCCACACAAAAATCCACACTTCAAATAAACTCACAAACCTTTATTTATACAAGACATCGACTTAGGAACAATCATCTAAGTCGGCAATCAACCATAAGAATATTTGCAAGATGAATAACACATCCGGTCGGCCACCACAAGAACATTCGCAGGATGAACAACTCATCCGGTCGGCTAGTCTAAACAAGAACTTCATTCGGAGGAATATTTTCAATTCTGGGCTCTACTATCAATGCGGACCAACAACACAACCTCAACATGATTCAAGAACCTTCACAAGCCTGCCTGAATGACCAGGTACATCCGCACTTTCTCTACGTACTGGAATCTTTTCTCTTCCTCATCTGGAACTTCAAGAACACTATCTGTCGCCATTGTCATAATGCAAAAGGTACTTCCAGACCTCCAAATCATACACAACTCGAGATGACACATCACAAGGACATCCCAAACACTCCTTCCAATCCGCAGATTGGGATTATATAGTTCCAGACCTCACCGGACCTTTCTGTGATCCATTGTCACCTCTGAACACTTGCCGGAACCGGTTCTACACCGACAGCCATAACTCCTTCAGATCTTCATGCGAACCTCTGAAATCTTAACTGAAGCATCTCAAGACTCATATATACAAACCCTTTAATCTGCATCCTCCGGTTTGCATCCTATACAATACATTTGCCTTCTTCTTATCACTGTTCTTCACTATTCCTGACTGAAGCTAATTTTCTCAATATCCTCAGCACACTGCTCATCGAATCCCTCTTGTCAATGCAATATGAGTATGTTGACATCAATGACAACACTGGTTCACCTCATACATGCAACAATCTCCCCCTTTGTCATTGATGGCAACATATGATGTGAAAAACCATCAAGACAAGAACTTCTCCTTTCTGTCACAGCTCCCCCTATCAGCAACATGTCTTCTCCTCATTACTGCTCCCCCTTTGATCATTAGTTACTTGTTTTTCACATGTCTTCTCTCCCCCTTTGACATCAATGGCAAAGGGCTCATACTTGCAATTTTAACACATCAGAATCATACCAGCTACTCCCCCTTAGTAGCAGCTCCCCATCATCAATCCGGATCACAAGATATGACTATGATATCCACCGGATTGATGCACATCAGTGCATCCTAGTTCATCACTGGAGGGGCCATGGCCCCTAACTTCTCTCGGAGATATTCAAAAGAGTCCTTGGGAAGAGGTTTAGTAAAGATATCTGCAATCTGATCCTTGGAGGGAACATACTCCAACCTGACTTCTTCCTTGTTCACTTGTTCTCTCAAAAAGTGAAACTTGATAGATATGTGCTTAGTCTTAGAGTGCAATACCGGATTCTTGGAAATATTAATTGCACTTGAATTATCACAGAAAATTGTGATAGGCTCCTCATATTCAACTTTAATGTCTCTTAGCATCTGCTTCATCCATAAGATTTGAGTGCAACTACCTGCTGCTGCAATGTATTCTGCTTTAGTTGTAGACAGAGATATTGCATCTTGTTTCTTGCTTAGCCAAGAAACCAATCTCTTCCCCAAAAAGAATGCTCCACCACTGGTGCTCTTCCGGTCATCCACATCTCCTACCCAATTTGCATCTGTGTAAGCATGAAGAGAGAAATCTGGATCTCTAGGGTACCATAGACCATACTCAGCTGTTCCTTTTAAGTATCTAAAAATTCTTTTGATTGCCATAACATGAGATTCTTTAGGATCAGCCTGGAATCTTGCTACAAGACCAACAGCCTGCATTATATCTGGTCTGGTCTGAGTGAGATACAACAATCCACCAATCATTGATCTATACTTTGTCTGATCTGCCTTTGGGGAGTCATCATCTTTGCTCAACTTACATCCGGTTGCCATGGGAGTGTTCATTGGTTTTGAATCTTCCATACCAAATTTCCTTAGCAATTCTTTCACATATTTGGTCTGAGAAATGAAGATCCCTTTCTTTGTTTGAGTAATTTGCAAACCCAAGAAGAAATTCATTTCACCAAGCATAGACATTTCAAACTCACATTTCATCTGATTTGCAAAAGTTTTGCACATACTACCTCTTCCTCCAAAAATGATATCATCCACAAACACTTCAACAATCAAAATGTTTTCATGATCAATTTTGAAATATAAGTTACTGTCAGCAGTACCTTTGCTGAATCCAATCTGCACAAGATGTTTATCCATCCTTTCATACCATGCTCTTGGGGCTTGTTTTAATCCATACAATGCTTTCTTCAATTTGCAGACCATATCATCATTGTTAGACAATTGAAATCCATCCGGTTGTTCAATGTAAACTTCTTCTTCCAGATCACCATTTAGGAAGGCAGACTTGACATCCATCTGATATACCTTGAAGTTTTTAAAGGCAACAAATGCAAGAAATAATCTGACTGCTTCAATTCTTGCCACCGGAGCAAAGGTCTCTTCAAAATCAATTCCTTCTATTTGAGAGTAGCCTTTGCAGACCAATCTAGCTTTGTTTCTGATTACTTCACCAGCTTCATTTAATTTGTTCCGGAAGACCCATTTGGTTCCAATCACATTCCTATCTCTAGGTCTGGGAACAAGATCCCAAGTATGATTTTTCTCAATTTGCATTAATTCATCTTTCATTGCTTTGGTCCAGTTTTCATCATTGCAGGCTTCATTTACTGTTTTAGGTTCAATCTTTGAAATCAGACAACATTCATCCTAATTTTGAGCAACATTCCTTCTAGTTTGCACACCTTTGCTTCTGTCACCTATGATCTGATCTTCATAGTGGTTCAGTGTTACATACCTTAGAATTTTGGGAGTATCCTGCACTGCTGCTTCTTGATCAGGCTCATTCAAACCTATCTCTACTTCCTAATTTACCGGATCAGGCTGACTCTGACTTACCGAAGAGGATTGAGTTCCTTGAACCTGAACATCGTCTTGGTCATCTTCATCAAACTCATAAAATCTTGAGGGCTTCTCAATTCCTTCATCAACTTTCACATTAGTGCTTTCTATCATCTTCCTCAGTCTCTTATTGTAACACTGGTATGCTTTGCTTTGAGTGGAGTAACCCAAGAAAATTCCTTCATCACTTCTAGCATCAAACTTTCCTAGATCTTCATCTCTTTTAATATAACACTTGCTACCAAATACTCTGAAATATTTCACAGTAGGAGTGATGCCAAACCAGATTTCATAGGGGGTCTTACCGGTATTGTTTCTGATTTGAACTCGATTTAGAGTATAGATTGCAGTGCTGATAGCTTCTTTCCAGAACATCTGAGGAACATTTGCTTCCAACATCATTGTCCTGGCAGCTTCCTGGATGGTCCAGTTCTTTCTTTCAACTACTCCATTCTGCTGTGGAGTCCTAGGAGTAGACAATTGTCTCCTTATACCCTGCTTCTCACAAAAGTCAATGAACTCACCAGATGTAAATTCACCACCTCTATCAGACCTTAGACACTTCAGTTTCAATCCGGTTTGATTCTCTACCATAGCTTTGAAGATTTTGAACTTCTCAAATGCTTCTGATTTTTCTTTTAGGAAGGTAACCCACATCATCCGGGAATGGTCATCAATTAACAACATGAAATATCTATCACCTTGCAGACTCTTGATTCTTGTCAGACCACAGAGATCAGTATGTACTAATTCCAACAATCTGATAGAGGACTGATCTTTGCTTTTGAAAGAGACTCTGCTCTGTTTACCTAGCTGACATTCTTTGCACAAACTATTTGTAGGTTTCATCAATTTTGGAAGATCTCTTACAGCCTGAGTATTGCTTATCTTGATGATGTTATCAAAATTTACATGACACATTCTTCTATGCCATAACCAACTCTGATCAACTTGAACAAATAGACAACTTTTATTTGAACCAACCAGATGAAAGATATTACCTTTTGTTTGAGTACCGGATGCAATTTCAGTTCTGGAGCTTGTAAAGATTCTGTATTTTCTATTCTTAAACCAGAGATCATAGCCTTTGTCTACTAACTGACCAACACTGAGAAGATTGTGCTTCAATCCTTCAACATATAGTACATTACCTGTTTTGCTCTTTCCATCAAAGGAAATAGTTCCCCTACCTCTGATTCTGCCAGCAGAATTGTCACCAAACTTTACCATTCCTCCTTCATACCTTTCCAAATTCAAGAACTTATCCTTGTCACCAGTCATATGGTGAGAACATCCACTGTCAATAACCCAATCATCCTTTTCTTCCACTTGAGCAGCCAAAGCTTTTTCCACAACTTTGTGATTGACAGATTTAGAGAGTATTGAATCTTCTTCCTTGATGGCAATAAACACCCATTCATTTTCAGATTTGCTTCCTAGTTCTGATTCATCATCTGTTACTCCTTCATTGTCATCTTCTTCATGAACATAATAGCAGTTCTTTTGAAACCTTTGTCTGTTAGTATTAGACCTTGCAGATCTTTCCGGACATCTTGAAGTAAAATGACCAATCTTATTGTAGTTGAAGCACTTAAAGGGTAGTTTTCCTTCATACTTACCGGATCCTCTTGGTAGTCTTTTTGCAATGAGGGCTTCAAGTTGAGCTATTTCTGCTTCCTCTTCTTCCATGTCTCTTCTTGCTTGATCATACCATGACATCTTCCTTGAAGAGTTTTCTCCCAGATCAAATCTCTGTTTGCCTTTCACATAGGCACTGGCTTTGAAAGCAGATTCAGTCTTGGGAGGATCATCTCCAAACTCGGTCATTTCAAATGTAGCTAGGTTGCTAGCCAATTGTTCTCTTGTGACAGTTGTGTGGGCTCTAAATTCATCAATTGCAGCAACCTTGATTTTGTAGGCAGCAGGAAGGGATCTGAGGATTTTGCAAACAATCTCATTTTCATCCAGAGTTCCACCAGCATTTCTAATTCCACACACTAGTTCATTCACTCTTGGCATAAAAGTAGTGATGTTTTCATCATCTCTCATCTTCAATCTTTCAAATTTCCCTTTCAGACTTTGCAACCTTGCACTCTTGACAAACTCATCTCCTTCATACATAAGTTCCAGTTTAGTCAGGATCTCATATGCAGTTGGTAGGTCAATAACATTTGAGAGATCTGAGTCATTCAATGTGCTTAGAAGAGCTTCCATGGTCCGCAGATTATTTTCAGCATCTGTGATTTCATTCAAAGTTGTCGGACCACCTTGTGGAGGTACATATGGTTTTGAAACCATGGCCAAGTATGCTTTTCCCATACATTCCAAGTGACATTTCATGTGACCCTTCCAAAGAGTGAAATTGGTTCCATCGAACTTCGGACTATCTTTTTTGTATGACGACATCCTAGATCTCCTCAAGCAGTTAAGCTCCTTTCAGAGGAACTTGGCTCTGATACCAATTGTTGGATCTAGGGCATACAACTGAGGGGGGGGTTGAATCAGTTGTATACAAACTTGCTTTCTATTTCAAACACTTGATTCGTCTTGTTAGTTAACAGCATATCAATTAATCATCCATGAAAGTAAAACGCACAAACACAAGAGTAGATAAACATCAACATAATGAACACCAAGATTTTGACGTGGAAAACATGGTTAAGGGAAAAACCACGGGGTGATTAACCCAAGGATTATTCTCTATTAAAAGAATAAGAAAAAAGAATGGCACTTGCCAATTAGGGCTCACTGCCCGAGCACACTTCTCACAAAGAGGCACACTGCCTACACTGTCTACAAAGTGATAAGAATCACGGTCTTGAACTAGAGAATGACATCTTTACCATGTCCGGATTAGTTCCATTTAAGCCCAAAAACCTCTGCTCTGCCTTCTGCACTTCTTTTTGCTACACCACTCTCATCCACACAAAAATCCACACTTCAAATGAACTCACAAACCTTTATTTATACAAGACATCGACTTAGGAACAATCATCTAAGTCGGCAATCAACCATAAGAATATTTGCAAGATGAATAACACATCCGGTCAGCCACCACAAGAACATTCACAGGATGAACAACTCATCCGGTCGGCTAGTCTGAACAAGAACTTCATCCGGAGGAATATCTTCAATTCTGGGCTCTACTATCAATGCGGACCAACAACACAACCTCAACATGATTCAAGAACCTTCACAAGCCTGCCTGAATGACCAGGTACATCCACACTTTCTCTACGTACTGGAATCTTTTCTCTTCCTCATCTGGAACTTCAAGAACACTGTTTGTCGCCACTGTCATAATGCAAAAGGTACTTCCGGACCTCCAAATCATACACAACTTGAGATGACACATCACAAGGACATCCCAAACACTCCTTCCAATCCACAGATTGGGATTATACAGTTCCGGACCTCACTGGACCTTTCTGTGATCCACTGTCACCTCTGAACACTTGCCGGAACCAGTTCTACACTGACAGCCATAACTCCTTCAGATCTTCATGCGGACCTCTGAAATCTTTACTGAAGCATCTCAAGACTCATATATACAAACCCTTTAATTCGCATCCTCTGGTTCGCATCCTATACAATACATTTGCCTTCTTCTTATCATTGTTCTTCACTATTCCTGACTGAAGCTAATTTTCTCAATATCCTGAGCACACTGCTCATCGAATCCCTCTTGTCAATGCAATATGAGTATGTTGACATCAATGACAACACTGGTTCACCTCATACATGCAACACTCTTTTGCCACATTGACACCAAACTGAAGATGAGTTCTAGGTATCACCCACAAACAGATGGTCAGACTGAAGTTCTCAACAAATGTTTGGAAACTTATCTTCATTGTTTCACCTCAGAACAATAGCATCAGTGGGCAAAGTGGCTTCCTCTCGCTGAATGGTGGTACAATACCTCCTACCACACTGCATCTAAAATGACTCCATATGAAGCGGTCTATGGTCAGGCACCACCACTGCTCCTTCCATACCACCCCAACAGTTCACTAGTTCAGGCAGTTGACACGGTTCTCTGAACCTGAGATCAAATCATTCGCATTTTGCAGGACAACCTTCACCTGGCACAAAATCGCATGAAACAACAAGCCGATCAACACCGTTCTGAGCGCACTTTTCACGTAGGTGATATGGTTTTTCTTCGTCTACAGCCCTACAAGCAATCCTCCCTGAAACTTAAAGGGCATCAAAAGCTGGCTCCCAAGTTCTATGGGCCATATAAGATTCTTCAGAAGATTGGGTCAGTTGCTTATAAATTGGAGCTTCCTCCTTCCCGCGTTCATCCAGTCTTTCATGTCTCTTGCCTCAAACAAGTTCTTGGCTCCAACATCAGAGCACACACTATTTTACCCAAACTGGATAATGAAGGATCCATCATTTTGGAGCCGGAGGCAATCCTTGACAAGCGCACCCATCAGCTTCGCTCTCAATCCATCACCGAGGTATTAATTTAGTGGTACGGCATGCACCCAGAGGATGCTACTTGGGAACCACTCCTTCAGATTCAGCATCAATTTCCACATCTTAAGCTTTGAGGACAAAGCTTTTCTATGAGGGAGGGGATGTTAAGAACCCATGTTTTGCCCTTCTCTTTACTATATTAGTATGTTGTTGGATGCATATACTTTGTAAGTTGTCCTGTGAGTATATGGTATTATCCCACATTCATTGGGAGTAATGGTTGTTTAGTTAGACTTAGTATATAAGTATGTGTTGAGGCCTATGAAGGTACCCACGAATTTATTGTATTGAGCTTGCTCAAAGGAGGTTGCCTCTTCGAAGTGGCCTACGATCAATAAATTCTTCTGAGTTCTGCTATTTTTGTTATATTGTTGTATTTTCATTATATTGTTACAGGAGGTTCTTTTCACAAGGAGAAGACAGAGGACTACCAGAAAATGGACAGAATAATCAGGCATCTTGAATCCGATCTCAAAGAAGCTAGGGATAATGAAGAACAACTTGAGAATTTGATAGACACTCTTAAACAAAATCTTCAAACAACAAATGAATACAAAGAGAAATTCAAGATAAGCTTAGCTCAACTTGAAATTCTTTCTGAGAGCCAAAAGAGGGTAGATGACAAGTGTGGCTTGGGATATGAGAAAGGTGAAAGCTCCAGATCCGGTCAGAAGAACTTTGGATCAGAAAATCAAAGAAACAGTCCTAGAAGACCTTCGGTAAGGCAACCAAATGCTCAAAGATATCCATCCTTCAATGGATATTGCTTCAATTGCAACAATTTTAGTCATAAAGCAACTCAGTGCAAAAGAAAAATGAATCAGACTAATCCGTCCTTCTCCGAACAATGTTTCAACTGCAAAAGGTATGGTCACAAATCTCATGAATACAAAAATATGCAAATAAACAATTCATTCAATGGTCGATGCTTTGCATGCAATAGAATGGGACATATGGCTAATCAATGCAGATCAAGAGGATATCAATCAAATATGCAAAGAAATGTTGTTTGCTACAATTGCAGTAGATCCGGTCATATTGCCAAATTCTGCATAAGTAAAAATCAGGATAAAAAGGGTCCGGTGCAACATAATAAAAAATAAGATAAAGGAAAAGGTAAAGTAAATGCGGATGAAGTTCAAAAGGAGATGAGTAAGATTTGGGTGAAGAAGAGTATAGAAAATATTGGAGATGGATCCGCACCATAATTCGGTGTTGATATTCCTTTCGGAAACTAAATAGATGAGCTCTGGCTCAGGGGGAGTCATAGAGAAAAACAAATTCCCCCAGGCAGTCAATTAGTGCCTAAATTTGGCACATGGAATGCTATGGATTAAAGGGTTCTCAAAAAAATATCTGTATAACCCTCAGTAAAAATATGAAAGATCCACATGAATTTTTGCAAGAGTTTAACCACTCAAGTTGATCCAGTTTGATAGCCATCTGGTAAAGCGGGATTTTCATAGACAGATCCAGTATGATTCAAAATTGAGATACTTTGATCTGTGGACCCATGGCATGACTGAAGAAAAGAAGATAGATTGTCAATCCTCATTGACAATGATTCTAAGATCAGCACAATGATTCGAGAAGATCTCTCTTAAAACATGATAACCGGATAACTTAAGTTGTGCATTTATTGCAAAAGGAAATTAGGGTTTGCGCAAGAATAAAAGGGTTCTTTCACTCATCATTTTCTCACTTGCATTCACAAAAAAGATAAGAAGAGGTCTGCAACAAAGTTTCTACAATCCACTCAAAGATCAATGGGGAAACTGAATTCAACGAGTGATTTGATCTGGTTCCTATTTCAAACCCTATGGCGTAAAAATGTACTTGTTAGACTTAGGCCCCACAACTAAGAGGGGGGTGAATTAGTTGTGTAAAACTTTCTTTCTATTAAACACTTAATGCCACTTTGCAATTGAACAGCTTGACAATAAATCAATCATGGAAACATAATGCAACAAATTAAGAGCAGAAACACATCAATGCATGAGACACCAAGATTTTGACGTGGAAAACCCGGTTAAGGGAAAAACCACGGGTGATTAACCCAAGAATGTATTAGAAGAATATAAAGAACAAAATGGCACATGCCAATTAGGGCTCATTGCCTGAGCACACTGCTCACAAGAGGCTCACTGCCTACAAGAGACACACTATCTATAAAGAAATAAGTATCACCTACTTGAACTGGAAAATAGCATCTTCACCATGCTTGAATCAATTCCATTAAGCTCAATACTTATGCTCTGCCTTTCGCTCTCCTCCTTCCTACCACACACTCATTTCCATCAGGACTACTTCAAAATGAGTTCTCAATCCCTTATTTATACAAGGCATCAACTTAGGAATGATCATCTAAGTCGGCAAATATCCACAATAACATCTGCAAGATGTATAACTCATCTGGTCAGCGTGTTTTAGGAAGAACACCATCATCCGGAAGTTGTTCTTCAAAAGTGAACTCCAACTTCAATGCAAACCACCAACATGAATTGGACATGATCCAAAGATCACCACAAGCTTGCCTGAATCACCAAGAACATCCATACTTCATCTACTTACTTGAATCCTTCTCTCCTTCAATTGGAACCTCAAGAACACAGTCTGTCATCACTGTCAAAAAGGGATAGATGCTTGTAGACCTTCAAACCATGAACCAATCTAGTTGACACTCCACAAAGACTTCCTCAGCACTCCCTCAAATCCATAGAACATTATAATGCAATTCTGGATCTCACTGGACCTATCTGTCTCACTCTCTCACCACTGAACACCTGTCGGAACTAGTTTTACTTGAATAGCCATAACTTCTTCAAATCTTCATGCGGACCTCTGAAAACTCTACTGGACTACCTTAAGACACATCTCTACAAACCCTTTAACCCGTATCCTTTGATCCTCATCCTATCATGGACTTTTACCTTATTGTCTTCCCTATTCTTCTCTGTTCCTGATTGAGACTAATTTTCTCAATATCCTTAGCACACAGCTCATCCAATCCTTATTATTAATGCAACAGGAGTATGTTGACATCAATGACAACACCGGTTAGGCCCATACTTGCAACAATCTTCCCCTTTGTCATTGATGGCAACATATGATGTGAAAAAATGTTTTAACCATCAAGACAAGAACTTCTCCTTACTATCACAACTCCCTCTATCAGCAACAACCATTCACATGTCTTCTCTCCCTTGACTGCTCCCCCTTTTATCAGCAACCACTTGTTTTTCACATGTCTTCTATCCCCCTTTGACATCAATGGCAAAGGGCACATACTTACAATTCTAACACTTCAGAATCGTACCTACTACTCCCCCTGAGTAGCAGCTCCCCATCATCAATCTAGATCACAAGATATGACTATGATAACCACCGAACTGATGCACCTTAGCGTACCTTAGTTCATCACCGGAGGGGCAATGACCCCTAGCTTCCCCCTGAGATACTCAAAAGAGTCCTTAGGTAGAGGTTTAGTAAAGATGTCTGCAATCTGATCCTTGGAAGGCACAAACTCCAATCTGACTTCATTCTTGTTCACTTGCTCTCTCAAAAACTGAAACTTGATAGATATATGCTTAGTCTTGGAATGCAACACTGGATTCTTAAGTATATTTATTGTACTTGGATTATCATAGAAGATTGTGATAGGTTCCTCATAATCTACTTTGATATCTCTTAGCATCTACTTCATCCACAAAACTTGAGTGCAACTACCTACTGCTGCAATATATTCTATTTCAGTTGTAGACAGAGATATTGCCTCTTATTTCTTGCTTAGCCAAGAGACCAATCTCTTCCCCAAAAAGAATGCTCCACCACTGGTACTCTTCCGGTCATCCACATCTCCTGCCCAATTTGCATCTGTATATGCATAAAGAGAGAAATCATGATCTATAGGATACCACACACCATACTCAACTCTCCCTTTTAGATATCTAAAAATCTTCTTGATTGCCATGACATGAGATTCTCTAGGATCAGCCTGGAATCTAGTAACAAGACCAACAGCCTGCATAATGTCTGGTCTAGTTTGAGTGAGATACAATAGTCCTCCAATCATTGACCTATACTTTGTCTAATCAACCTTAGGAGAATCATCATCTTTGCTCAATTTACATCTGGTTGCCATGGGAGTATTCATTGGTTTTGAGTCTTCCATTGCAAATTTCTTCAACAATTCTTTCACATATTTGGTTTGAGAAATGAAGATTCCCTTCTTTGTTTGTGTGATTTGTAGACCCAAGAAGAAAATTATTTCACCAAGCATGGACATCTCAAACTCACTTTTCATTTGATTTGCAAAAGTTTTACACATATTGTCTCTTCCTCCAAAAATGATGTCATCAACAAACACTTCAACAATCAAGATATTTTCATGATCAATTTTGAAATACAAATTATTGTCAGCAGTACCTTTGTTGAAACCAATCTTTAAAAGATGCTTATCCAATCTTTCATACCAGGCTCTTGGGGCTTGCTTCAATCCATACAGTGCCTTCTTCAACTTGCAGACCATATCACCATGATCAGATAATTGAAATCCATCCAATTGCTCAATGTACACTTCTTCTTCCAAGTCACAATTCAGAAAGGCAGACTTGACATCCATCTGATACACTTTGAAATCTTTGAATGCAGTAAATGCAAGAAATAGTCTGACTGCTTCAATTCTTGCCACCGGAGCAAAGGTTTCTTCAAAATCAATTCCTTCTATTTGAGAGTAACCCTTGCAGACCAATCTAGCTTTATTTGTGATTACTTCACCAACTTCATTTAGTTTGTTCCAAAAGACCCATTTTGTTCTAATCACATTCTTGTTTCTAGGTTTGGGAACAAGAACCTAAGTGTGATTTTTCTCTATTTGCACCAGCTCTTCCTCCATTGCTTAAGTCCAGTTTTCATCGTTGCAAGCTTCATTCACTGTCTTAGGTTCAATCTTTGAAATCAGACAATACTCTTCTGAATCTTGAGCAATTCTCCTTCTTGTTTGTACTCTGCTTTTATCACCTATGATCTGATCTTCAGAGTGATTTAGTCTTACATACCTGGGAACTTTGGGAATTTCTTGCACTTCTGATTCTTGATCAGGATCATCGAAACTTATTTCTTCTTCCTAGTTTACCAGATTAGTTTAAATCTGACTAACAGATGAGGCTTGAGTTTCTTGAGTCAACACCATTCAGATCACCTTCATCGTATTCATAAAACCTTGAAGGCTTCTCAATTCCTTCATCAACCTTCACATTTGTACTTTCTATCATCTTTTTCAGTCTTTTGTTATATCACCGGTATGCTTTGCTTTGAGTAGAGTAACCCAAGAATATTCCTTCATCACTTCTAGCATCAAACTTTCCTAGATCTTCATCTCTTTTAATGTAACATTTGCTACCAAAAACTCTGAAATATCTCACAGTAGGGGTGATGCCAAACCAAAGTTCATAAGGAGTCTTACTAGTATTGCTTCTGATTTGAACTCGATTGAGAGTATAGACTACAGTGCTGATAGCTTCTCTCCAATAGATGTGAGGAACATTTGCTTCCATCATCATGGTCCTAGAAGCTTCCTAGATGGTCTGATTCTTTCTCTCCACCACTCCATTCTACTGTGGAGTCATAGGAACAGACAACTGTCTCTTTATTCCATGTTTCTCACAGAACTCTAAGAATTCACCGGATGAGAATTCTCCACCTCTATCAGACCTCAAACATTTCAATTTTAATATGGTTTCATTCTCTACCATAGCCTTGAATATTTTGAATTTCTCAAAGGCTTCTGATTTTTCTTTCAGAAAAGTCATCCACATCATCCGGGACTAGTCATCAATTAGTAACATGAAGTATCTATCACCTTGCATACTCTTGATTCTTGCCAGACCACAAAGATCAGTATGAACTAAGTCCAATAATCTGGTAGAAGATAGTTTATCACTCTTGAATGTGACTCTGCTCAACTTACTCAGTTGACATTCCTTGCACAAGCTATTAGTAGGTTTCACCAATTTTGGAAGATCTCTTACAGCCTGAGTATTGCTAATCTTGATGATATTATCAAAATTCACATGACACATTCTCCTATGCCATAATCAACCCTGATCAACTTGAACAAATAAACAACTTTTACCAGTACCAACCAAGTGGAAGATATTACCTTTAGTTTATGTACCAGATGCAATCTCTATTCTGGAGCTTTCAAAGATCTTGCATTTTCCATCTTTGAATCGGAGATCATAGCCTTTGTCCACCAACTGTCCAACATTGAGAAGATTGTGCTTCAATCCTTCAACATACAGTACATTACCGGTTTTATTTCTTCCATAAAAGAAAATAGTTCCTCTACTCTGATTCTACCAGTAGAATTATCACCAAACTTTACTATTCCTCATTCATACCTTTCCAAATCTACAAACTTATTTTTGTCACCTGTCATATGGTGAGAGCATCCATTGTCAATGACCCAATCATCCTTTTCTTCAACTTGGGCAGCCAGAGCTCTTTCTACAACTTTATGATTGACAAATTCAGAGGATATTGGTTCTTCTTCCTTGATGGCAATAAACACCCATTCATTTTTGGATTTGTTTCTTGTCTCTGATTCATCATCTGTTACTCCTTCATTGTCGTCTTCTTCATGAACATAGTAACAATTCTTTTAGAACCTTGATCTGTTAGGATTTGGCCTTGAAAATCTTTCCAAACATCTTGAGGCAAAATGACCAATCTTATTGCAGTTAAAACACTTAAAAGGTAATTTCCTTTCATACTAACTGGATCCTCTTGGCAGTCTCTTTGCTATAAGGGCTTCAAGTTGAGTAGTTTCTACTTCTTCTTCTTCCAGGTCTTTTCTTGCTTTTTCATACCATGATAGTTTCCTTGAAGAGTTCTCTCCCGGATCAAACCTTTGTTCACCTTTTACAGAGGCACTACTTTGAATGTAGATTCAGTCTTGGGGGGATCATCTCCAAACTCAGTCATTTCAAATGTAGCCAATTTGCCAACCAATTGATCTCTTGTGACAGTTGTATGGGCTCTGAATTCATCAATGGCAACAACCTTGATTTTGTAAGAGGCAGGAAGGGATCTGAGAATTTTGCCAAAAATCTCATTTTCATCCAAGACTCCACCTGCATTTTGAATTCCACAAACAAGCTCATTTACTCTTGGCATAAAGGTAGTAATATTTTCATCATCTCTCATCTTCAGGTTTTCAAATTTCCCTTTCAAACTCTGTAACCTTGCACATTTAACACACTGGTCTCCTTCATGCAAAAGTTCTAGTTTTTTTCCAAATCTCATAAGCAGTTGGTAGGTTAATAACATTTGAGAGTTCTGAATCAGATAAAGTGCTTAGAAGAGCTTCTATAGTCTGTAGATTGTTTTCAATATCTGTGATTTCATTTGGAGCTTTCGGACCACCCTGTGGAGGTGTATACTATGTTGTAGCCATGGTCCAGTAAACCCTTCCCATACATTGCAAGTGACATTTCATCTGACCTTTCCATAGACTAAAATTGTTTCCATCAAACTTCAGACTATCCTTCTTGTAGGACAACATCCTAGATCTCCTCAAGCAGTTAAGCTCCTTTTAGAGGAACTTGGCTCTGATACCAATTGGTAGACTTAGGCCCCACAACTGAGAGGGGGGGTGAATCAGTTGTGCAAAACTTTCTTTCTATTAAACACTTAATTCCACTTTGCAATTGAACAACTTGACAATAAATCAATCATGGAAACATAATGCAACAAATCAAGAGCAGAAACACATCAACGCATGAGACATCAAGATTTTGACATGGAAAACCTGGTTAAGGGAAAAACCACGAGGTGATTAACCCAAGAATGTATTCTCTATTAGAAGAATATAAGAACAAAATGGCACATGCCAATTAGGGCTCACTGCCCAAGCACACTGCTCACAAGAGGCTCACTGCCTACAAGAGACACACTGTCTATAAAGAAATAAGTATCACCTACCTGAGCTGGAAAATGGCATCTTCACCATGCTTGAATCAGTTCCATTAAGCTCAATACTTCTGCTTTGCCTTTTGCTCTCCTCCTCGCTACAACACACTCATTTCCATCAGGACTACTTCAAAATGACTTCTCAATCCCTTATTTATACAAGGCATCAACTTAGGAATGATCATCGAAGTTGGCAAACATCCACAATAACATCTGCAAGATGTATAACTCATCCGGTCGGCCTGTTTTAGGAAGAACACCATCATCCAGAAGTTGTTCTTCAAAAGCGAACTCCAACTTCAATGCGAACCACCAACATGAATTAGACACGATCCAAAGATCACCACAAGCTTGCCTGAATCACCAAGAACATCCATACTTCATCTACTTACTTGAATCCTTCTCTCCTTCAACTAGAACCTCAAGAACACAGTCTGTCATCACTGTCACAAAGGGATAGATGCTTGCGGACCTTCAAACTGTTGCAAGTATGGGTTGAACCGGTGTTGTCATTGATGTCAACATACTCATGTTACATTAATGAGAAGGATTGGATGAGCTGTGTGCTGAGGATATTGAGAAAATTAGTCTCAATCAGGAACAGTGAAGAACAGTGATGATAACAAGGTAAAAGTCCAAGATAGGTTGAGGATCAGAGGATGTGGTTTAAAGGGTTTGTATATATAAGTCTTAAGATGCTCCAGTCAAGTTTTCAGGGATCCACATGAAGATCTAAAGAAGTTATGGTCACTCAAGTAGAACCGGTTCTAATAAGTGCTCAGTGGTGACAGAGTGAGACAGATAGGTCCGGTAAGGTCTGATAATGCATTATCCCACTCTGCAGATTTGAGGAAGTGTTTAGGATGTCCTTGTGAAGTATCAAGTAGATCAGTTTGTGGTTTGAAGGTCCGGAAGAACCTGTTCCTTCGTGACAGTGATAACAGACTGTGTTCTTGAGGTCCCGGATGTAGGAGAGAAGGATTTCAGTAAGTAGAGGAAGTGTGGATGTTCCTGGTGATTCAGGAAAGCTTGTGAAGGTCCTTGGATTATGTTCAATTTGTGTAGATGGTCTGCATTAGAATTGGAGCCCAGAATTAAAGAAATACTTCTGGATGAAGGTGTTCATTCTATAACTGGCCGACTGGATGAATTATACACCTTGTGAATGTTCTTGTGGTTGCTTGCCGATTTAGATGTTTGTTCCTAAGTTGATTTCATGTATAAATAAAGGTTTGCAAAGTCATTTCAGAAGAGTACTTGTGGAGATGAGTGTGTCGTAGCAAGGAGGAGAGAGAAAGGAAGAGCAGAAGGATTTGGGCTTAATGGAACTGATTCAAGCATGGTGACGATGCTATTTACCAGTTCAAGTATGTAATACTCATTTATTGTAGACAGTGTGTCTCTTGTAGGTAGTGAGCCTCTTGTGAGCAGTGTGCTCAGGTAGTGAGCCCTAATTGGCATGTGCCATCTTATTCTTTCTATTCTTCTAACAAAGAATAATATCTTGGGTTAGTCACCCTGTGGTTTTTCCCTTAACTGGGTTTTCCATGTCAAAATCTTGGTGTCTCGTGTGTAGATATGTTTTCTGCTCTTGGTTAATTACATTAAGTTTTCATGATTGATTTATTGTTAATGCAAAGTGAATGCAAGTGTTGAAACAAGAAAAGTTTTGGACAACTAATTCACCCCCCCTCTCAGTTGTCTGCCCTAAATCTAACAATTGGTATCAGAGCCAAGTTCCTCTGAAAGGAGCTTAACCACTTGAGGAGATCCAGGATGTCGTCCTACAAGAAGGATAGTCTGAAGTTCGATGGAACTAACTTTGCTCTTTGGAAAGGTCGCATGGAATGTCACTTGAAGTGCATGGGATTTGCATACTGGTCCATGGTGACAAAGGCTTATGTACTCTCTAATGTTATACATCTACCAACTGCCTTTGAGATTTGGAAGAAATTGGAACTTTTGCATGAAGGAGACCAGTTTGTTAAATGTGCAAGATTATAGAGTCTAAAAGGGAAATTTGAAAGACTGAAAATGAGAAATGATAAAAATATTACATCTTTTATGCCAAGAGTGAATGAGTTGGTTTGTGGAATCAGAAATGCAGGTGGAACCCTGAGTGAAGATGAGATAGTTGGCAAAGTTCTTAGATCCCTTCCTGAGTCTATAAAATCAAAGCTTTTGCAATCGAAGAATTCAGAGCTCCCACAACAGTCACAAGGGATCAATTGGTTGGTAAGCTAGCTGCTTTTGAAATGGCCGAGTTTGGAGATGATCCTCTAAAGACTGAATCTGCATTCAAAGCAAGTGCCTTGGTAAAAGGAAAACAAAGGTTTGATCCAGAAGAAAACTCTTCAAGGAAATCATCATGGTATGAAAATACAAGAAAAGACTTGGAAGAAGAAGAAGCTGCAACTGCTCATCTTGAAGCTCTTATTGCAAAAAGACTACCAAGAGGATCCGGTAAGTATGAGGGAAAATTGCCCTTTAAGTGTTTTAACTGCAACAAGATTGGTCATTTTGCATCAAGGTGTCCGGAAAGATTTTCTAGGCCAAACAGTAATAGACCAAGATTCCAGAAGAATTGTTACTATGCTCATGAAGGAGATGTTGAAAGAGTAATAGATGATGAATTAGAGAAAGAAGACAAATCTGGAAGTGACTGAGTGTTCATTGCCATCAAGGAAGAAGATCCAATACCCTATGAATTTGTAAATCATAAAGCTTTGGCTGCCCAAGTTGAAGAAAAGGATGATTGGGTCATTGACAGTGGCTGCTCTCACCACATGACAGTTGACAAAAATAAGTTCATAGATTTGGAAAGGTATGAAGGAGGAGTGGTAAAGTTTGGTGATAAATCTGCAGGTAGAATCAGAGGTAGAGGAACTATTTCTTTTGATGGAAAGAACAAAACTGGTAATGTATTATATGTTGAAAGATTGAAACATAATCTTCTCAGTGTGGGGTAGTTGGTGGACAAAGGCTATGATCTCATATTCAAGAATGGAAAGTGCAAAATCCTCAAAAGTTCTAGAACAGAGATTGCATCAGGTACCCAAACAAAAGGTAACATCTTTCACTTAGCTGGTACTGGTAAAAGTTGATTATTTGTTCAAATTGATCAGAGTTGGTTATGGCATAGAAGAATGTGTCATGTGAACTTTGATAATATCATCAAGATAAGTAATACTCAGGCTGTAAGAGATCTTCCAAGATTGGTAAAACCTACAAATAGTTTGTGCAAAGAATGTCAGTTGGGAAAACAAAGTAGAATCTCATTCAAAAGCAAGGAACAATCTTCTACCGGATTATTAGACTTGGTTCACACTGACTTATGTGGTCTGGCAAGAATCAGGAGTGTGCAAGGTGATAGATACTTCATGTTGCTAATTGATGACTATTCTCAGATGATGTGGGTAACCTTTCTGAAAGAGAAATCAAAAGCTCTTGAGAAATTTAAAATATTCAAGGCTATGGTGGAAAATGAGACCAAATTAAAATTGAAGTGTCTGAGGTCTGATAGAGGTGGAGAATTCACATCTGGTGAGTTCATAAACTTTTGTGAGAAACATGGAATAAAGAGACAGTTGTCTGCCCCTAGAACTCCATAGCAGAATGGAGTTGTTGAGAGAAAGAACCGGACCATCCAGGAAGCATCCAGGACCATGATGATGGAAGCAAATGTTCCTCAGATCTATTGAAGAGAAGCTGCCAGCACTGCAATCTACACTCTCAACCAAGTTCAAATTAGAAACTATACCGGTAAGACTCCTTATGAACTCTGGTTTGGCATTACTCCCACTATAAGATACTTCAGAGTTTTTGGTAGCTGATGTTACATTAAAAGGGATGAAGATCTAGGAAAGTTTGATGCTAGAAGTGATGAAAGAATATTCTTGGGTTATTCTACTCAAAGCAAAGCATACTGGTGTTACAACAAGAGACTGAGAAAGATTGTAGAAAGTATAAATGTGAAGGTTGATGAAGAAATTGAAAGACCCTCAAGAATTCTTGAACATGATGAAGATGATCAGAATGGTGTTCAGATTCAAGGTATCCAAGTCTCTTCTGAGAAACAAAGTCAAGTTGATTCGGTAAGACAGGAAGAAGAGATAAGTCTCAATGAGATTGATCAAGAGTTAGAAGTGCAAGAGACTCCCAAAATTCCAAGGTATGTAACTCTAAACCACTCTGAAGATCAGATCATAGGTGACAAAAGCAAAGGGCTGCAAACAAGGAGGAGAATTGCTCAAAATTCAGATGAGTATTGTCTAATTTCAAAGATTGAACCTAAGACAGTAAATGAAGCCTGTAATGATGAAAACTGGACTAAGGCAATGGAGGAAGAACTGATGCAAATTGAGAAGAATCACACTTGGGATCTTGTTCCCAGACCAAGAAACAAAAATGTGATTGGAACCAAATGGGTCTTCCGGAACAAAATGAATGAAGCCAGTGAAGTAATCAGAAACAAGGCCAGATTAGTTTTCAAAGGTTATTCTCAAATAGGAGTTGATTTTGAAGAAACTTTTGCTCCGGTGGCAAGAATTGAAGCAATCAGATTATTTCTTGCATTTGCTGCCTTCAAGGCTTTTAAGGTGTATCAGATGGATGTCAAATCTGCCTTCCTAAATGGAAATTTGGAAGAAGAAGTGTATATTGAGCAACCGGATGGATTTCAATTGTCTGATCATAGTGACATGGTCTGTAAATTAAAAAAGGCATTGTATGGACTGAAGCAAGCCCTAAGAGCCTGGTATGAAAGATTGGACAAGCATCTCTTGAAGATTGGTTTCAATAAAGGTACTGCTAACAGTAATTTGTATTTCAAAATTGATGATGAAAATATCTTAATTATTAAAGTATTTGTTGATGATATCATTTTTGGAGGAAGAGACAGTATGTGTAAAACTTTTGCAAGTCAAATGAAAAGTGAGTTTGAGATGTCAATGCTTGGAGAAATGAATTTCTTTTTGGGTCTACAAATTACTCAAACAAAGAAAGGAATATTTATCTCTCAGTCAAAATATGTGAAAGAATTGTTGAGGAAATTTGGGCTGGAAGACTCAAAGCCAATGAACACTCCAATGGCAACCAGATGCAAGTTAAGCAAAGATGATGACTCTCCCAAGGTTGATCAGACAAAATATAGGTCAATGATTGGAGGACTGTTGTATCTCACTCAAACTAGACCAGATATTATAGGCTATTGGTCTTGTTGCTAGATTCCAAGCTGATCCTAGAGAATCTCATGTTATGGCAATCAAGAGGATTTTTAGATATCTAAAGGGGACAATTGAGTATGGTCTATGATATCCTAGAGATCATGATTTCTCTCTTCATGCATATATAGATGCAGATTGGGTAGGAGATGTGGATGACTGGAAGAGTACCAGTGGTGGAGCATTCTTTTTCAGAAAAAGATTGGTTTCTTGGCTAAGAAAGAAATAAGAGGCAATATCTCTGTCTACAACTGAAGCAGAATACATTGCAGTAGCAGGTAGTTGCACTCAAATCTTATGGATGAAGCAGATGCTAAGAGACATTAAAGTAGAATATGAGGAGCCTATCACAATTTTCTGTGATAATTCAAGTGCAATAAATATTTCTAAGAATCCGGTGTTGCATTCTAAGACCAAGCACATATCTATCAAGTTTCACTTTCTGAGAGAGCAAGTGAACAAGGATAAAGTCAGATTGGAGTATGTGCCCTCCAAGGATCAGATTACAGATATCTTTACTAAACCTCTTCCCAAGGACTCTTTTGAGTATCTCAGGGAGAAGTTAGGGGTTATTACCCCTCTGGTGATGAACTAGGATGCACTAATGTGCATAAGTCTGGTAGATAGCACAGTCATATCTTGTAGTCTGAATTGGTGTTGGGGAGTTGCTACTCAGGGGGAGCAGCAAGCGTGATTATAAAGTTGCAAGTATGGGCCCTTTGCCATTGATGTCAAAGGGGGAGAAAAGACATGTGCAAAACAAGTGGTTGATGATCAAAGGGGGAGCAATACAGGAAGAGAAGACATGTGAATAGTTGTTGTTGATAGGGGGAGCTATGACAGTAAGGAGAAGTTCTTGTCTTGATGGTTTTTCACATAATATGTTGCCATCAATGACAAAGGGGGAGATTGTTGCAAGTATGGGTTGAACCGGTGTTGTCATTGATGTCAACATACTCATGTTGCATTAATGAGAAGGATTGGATGAGCTGTGTGCTGAGGATATTGAGAAAATTAGTCTCAATCAGGAACAGTGAAGAACAATGATGATAACAAGGTAAAAGTCCAAGATAGGTTGAGGATTAGAGGATGTGGTTTAAAGGGTTTGTAGATATAAGTCTTGAGATGCTCCAGTCAAGTTTTCAAGGATCCGCATGAAGATCTGAAGAAGTTATGGTCACTCAAGTAGAACCGGTTCTGACAAGTGCTCAGTGGTGACAGAGTGAGACAGATAGGTCTGGTAAGGTCTGGTAATGCATTATCCCACTCTGCGGATTTGAGGAAGTGTTTAGGATGTCTTTGTGAAGTGTCAAGTAGATCAGTTTGTGGTTTGAAGGTCTTAAAGAACCTATTCCTTCGTGACAGTGATAACAGACTGTGTTCTTGAGGTCCCGGATGTAGGAGAGAAGGATTTCAGTAAGTAGAGGAAGTGTGGATGTTCCTGGTGATTCAGGAAAGCTTGTGAAGGTCCTTGGATTATGTTCAGTTCATGTAGATGGTCCGCATTAGAATTGGAGCTTGAAATTGAAGAAATACTTCTGAATGAAGGTGTTCTTTCTGTAACTGGCCAACCGGATGAATTATACACCTTGCAAATATTCTTGTGGTTGCTTGCCGACTTAGATGTTTGTTCCTAAGTTGATGTCGTGTATAAATAAAGGTTTGCAAAGTCATTTCAGAAGTGTACTTGTGGAGATGAGTGTGTGGCAGCGAGGAGAAGAGTGAAAGGAAGAGCAAAAGGATTTAGGTTTTAATGGAACTGATTCAAGCATGGTGACGATGCTATTTACCAGTTCAAGTATGTAATACTCATTTATTGTAGACAGTGTGTCTCTTGTAGGCAGTGAGCCTCTTGTGAGTAGTGTGCTCAGGCAGTGAGCCCTAATTGGCATGTGCCATCTTATTCTTTCTATTCTTCTAATAGAGAATAATATCTTGGGTTAGTCACCCCATGGTTTTTCCCTTAACCGGGTTTTCCATGTCAAAATCTTGGTGTCTCATGTGTAGATATATTTTCTGCTCTTGGTTTATTCCATTAAGTTTTCATGATTGATTTATTATTAATGCAAAGTGAATGCAAGTGTTGAAACAAGAAAAGTTTTGGACAACTAATTCACCCCCCTCTCAGTTGTCTACCCTAAATCTAACACAAACCATGAACCAATCTAGTTAACACTCTACAAAGACTTCCTCAGCACTCCCTTAAATCCGTAGAACATTATAATGCAATTTCGGATCTCACCAGACCTATCTGTCTCACTCTGTCACCACTGAACACCTGTCAGAACCAGTTTTACTTGAATAGCCATAACTTCTTCATATCTTCATTCAGACCTCTAAAAACTCTACTGGACTACCTTAAGACACATCTCTACAAACCCTTTAAACCGCATCCTCTGATCCTCATCCTATCGCGGACTTTTAGCTTACTGTCTTCCCTGTTCTTCTCTATTCCTGATTGAGAATAATTTTCTCAATATCCTCAGCACACAGCTCATCCAATCCTTATTATTAATGCAACAGGAGTATGTTGACATCAATGACAACATCGGTTATGCCCATACTTGCAACAATACTTCCATTCTAAAAATATATGTCTGAATCTTTTGCAAGATAGCTACTCCAATGGTTGTAAAGATCACTGATAGGCCGCGTCGTAAATTCAAGAAACATCCCTATAAATCTCTAGAAGTTGATCCTTTAGGTGCATTCTCTAGCATTTCGCATGGGGTATTTCACATAGAAGATGTTAGGGTCTATATCAATGCCAACATTGAGGAATTTGGAGACTCTAAGTTGATGGACATCTATCACAAATAGCTAATAGATGAGAGTTTTGAACTCAAACCTCACTACAAGGCCCTCCGGGATAAACACTTTGGTCATTGCATACACTTTCCTTATTTTGCAAAAGATGATTGGGTCTGGTATGTCCTAAGTAGGATGCATGATAATTTCATGTGGTTAACAAGGCCCTTCAAGATAACAAAAGATGCCATCAGGGTAGTAACTGGATTGCACTCATCTGGCGAGGTACCTGCACTCAAATATGTCAAGAACCAAATAGTAACTAAAGCCACCAGATCTAAGTTTAACAAGAGAGTAATGACCATAGATGACATTACAGATCCAGATATCAAATTTGCCTCAATGATAATTGGGTATAAGATCTATCATTCTAGCAGGGAGAATTTTGTGTCTGGGACTGCAATATATGCAGCATATCAGATGTTGAGGGAAAATGTAGATTATGACCTATGTGATCTTCTCTTAAATTAACTGTTAGAAAACCTGCAGAAGATCAAGAAGGATAAGAACAACTCCTTTAAGTATGGTTTCTTAATACTGTGTTTATTCTTCTATTACATGAATGAGCTACCTGGATCAAGTGGTTGGGTATGGAAAAATGATAAACCAGTTGCAATTTAGATTAGAGACTATATGTATGGACTTGGTGATGCTAAAGCTTAAAACACAGCTCTATGGGGTTATTTTAAGAACTTCCAAAGCATGATGCAAGCTAGAGAGAGAATACCTTAATCCATAATTGAAAAATACAAGGATATAGTGTGCTTCATGGTTGACACTGACCAATGCCTAATGGAGGTAGTTGAGCCCAGAATAGTGTGGATAATGCCAATGGGATATGAGGTCGATGAGAAAATCCTAGAACTACATATTCAACACCTATTTAGCCAGCCCAAGGACCTTGAGGCAGAAAGGTTTGGAACCTTTCAAGAACTAAGTGTAAAAATACATGTTGAGATAAGAAAACCAGAGATAAAGAGGAAAGTTAGAAGGGAAGTTGAAGAAATTGCCAAAAGATTTGGCATATCAAAAGAAGAAGTAGATGCAAACAGAGAGAAAATGGAGAAGGTTGAGAAAGAGAAACAAGAAGCAAAGAGAGGAAGTGTTCCGGTACAAGCCTCCTCCCGGACTAGATCCTCCAAGAGCTCTACACCTACCACTCCTAAAAGCTCAAGGGCCACCAAACTGGAAGTCTGGACATCCAGAAAAGGAGAAAAGAGGAAAAAAACTAAAGCCACAAGGTCATACACAAGCCTCAAGGATGATGAAGAAACAGAATCTGATGAGGAAATCAAGAAAATGAAGAAGAAGAAAACATCCAAAGAATACTTTGCCAATAAAAATAAGGAAGAAAAGGCAGAAGAATTTGTTGAAAAGCCTACTCTTTCCATTGATGACATCATCAAGGCAGTCATTGTGGATGGGAACCTGCAGCCAGTAACAGAGTTCTATGATGAATACAGTGACACAAACAAGAGGAATTTAGAATAAGCTACTATCAGGTACCTAAATATTTACAATAAAGCATTCATTGAAATTATATCATTAATTCCCAAAAGTCTAGAGAAGGTATTTAAACTAAGAAAGGAGAATGCAAAGGCAAAAGACTTAGAGATCTAAGAACATATTACAATTCAGCTCTATCCTTCTATTACTCCAAAGCAAACGGACATGATCTTTAAGGATTGTAAGGATGAAATATCGGAATAAAGAAAGAATAAATAAACTTATGCTTGGAGAAACTGACCAAGTAGCAAGAAAAACAAAAGACATCCTCCAAAATGCCTTCAAAAGATTCAATCTGCCTATTGTAGAAGAAACAGATGAAGAACCTTCTACCATGGATGTTGAAGGATTAAATGTAACCAATGAAGAATCTTCTGACAAAAATGTAGAAGGATCAAAAGAGATAGATGAAGAGAAGTCTAAGGACTTGGATTCCTTTATTCCGGAAGAGGAAGTTCATGGAGCAGTAAACATAGGTAACATATCTCCTCTAGATCCCACTGCAGACATTCCAGATTTAGGAGTTGAAGGAGAAGGAATAAAAGAGGAGAAAGTGAGTCAAGAAGAGGAGGTCAAGGGAAAAGAAGAAGAAAAAGTAGAGAAGACCTATGATGATAGTTCTAAGACCCAAAAGGAAAAGAAGACCCAATCTCCAGCAAGAGACACTGCAGAGGTAGTGAAGAATTTCTTGAACAATGAAAGGATGGAAATAGATGAACTTGAGCTATTTCAAGGACCACTAAATTTTGACTCTCTCTCTAGACCAGACAATGAAAATAACATCTTTTGCTCAAGCCAAAGCAAAAGAAAAACTTCTGAAATCTCACATGGAAGACTATGAGTTGTTGGAGATTACATCCGGAATGGTGGAGAAGATCATGCCATTATTTCAAAAGGATCCTTCGGCCTCTCCATCCGGTAACTTAAAATCTTTGGTCAATTTTGTTGGCACTCATTTTGAATCTTTAGAGAAATCGATAGAAGCAAAGGTCTGGAAGGAGTTTTTGGGAAGGAGATTCTCTGAGGTGTAAGGACTGATTACTAATGACAGGAGGACCTTAGACATTGGAATAAAGAGCCTTGAAAATGCTCTTAAATATGGTGGGGACTTGTACAAATTTTGCCTATCTTGGCCCAAAGTGATAGAGGATATTGAAAAGAAGGTGAAAGAACAAGAAGGTAAACTGTCAAGTTTATCTCAAAATTTTGATCCCCTCACCACATCCTTAATGAATCAAGAATGCCAGGCCATTGTCATCATAAATGAAATAAAGAAGCTGAACAAAGAAAAGAAGGATATAATAAACAGGATGAGTGAACTCAGAGGGATAATTATCCCTAAGTTAGAGGCAATGCATGAGACCTTGACAGATGCCCAGACCACAACCCAGACCAGTGATCTGACATATTTAAAAAGGACAGAAGCATATGCATTTTTGTTGAGTGGTCACATCTCCATTTTGGACTAGATGAAGCAGAGCTGGGCCACAAAATTTGTACAGTTGAAGGCCACCTTTGCGGATATACTGAAGTATATGCAGATATACTAAAGTATATGTAAGTATAACATATATATACTTATGCGGCCATGTATAGAATATTTTTTGCAAATTTTGGTATGCGAATCCCACCCTTTGCCATTGATGTCAAAGGGGGAGTGAAGAGCAGTGAAAAATGTGGAATCTAGCTAAGGGGGAGTTCTGGTATAATAGTGCAGAAGACAAAGCATCAGCCAAGGGGGAGTTACTGCAACACTTAGTCATTTTTCACTAAGTGTTGCCATCAATGCCAAAGGGGGAGATTGTTGGCAAGAGACACTATGTGGCTTCATGAGTGTTGTCATTAATGGTAACAAATTCTATCTCACACATTCGCAGTACATAGTATGCATATACCAGAAGTCAGATTGAAGATTGTTTTGGTCCAGTGAACAAGAACAGAGTATACAACAAGGTTTGATAATCAGGTCTAGATCTCTCAGATGGTATAACTTAGTAAGTTGTGAACTTGGATAGTCAAGAAGGGTATCGTGACTACTATATTCTAGAGATTTAGCCTCCGATGATAAAGCATGAAAAAGTTATGAGCATCTGTGTGTTGGGTTCCAGACAGGCAAAGCAAACAGAGGAAGAACTGACCAGTAGAGTGTCAGAATTCAATCCAGATGAGTAAATGATGTTGATCAAATTATTTGTGGGATCATACATTGTTGGCTGACATGATTAATGACTTCTCTATCTATGTTTTTCATACGCATCACAAATCAAGCTTGGATTTAGCCGACAGAGTAATTACTTGCAGTGTTCCTGATGCTGACTAGCAAGTTGATAGAAATTCTTAATGCGGATATATATACTAGATGGAATCTAGTATGTAAGTGTGTGTAATGTGAAGTACGATGAAATAAAGTGTGAATAAAAGTAGGATAAGTGTGAAAGCAGCAATTCAAGTTCGGTATGTGATAGAGTAACAACACTAAAACAGAGGAAGAATGAAGTGCATCAGATCAATGTATTGTCCCTAACCGAAACTAAACTCTAGCAATTGTAGATGCCTCTCATTAGTTCAAATACCTGATTACCTTCTGTAAGTTCTGTAGATAGTGAGTCTCTTGTAGGAAGTGTACCTCTTGTGAGCAGTGTGCTCGGGTAGTGAGCCCTAATTGGCAAGTGCCATTTTGTACTCCTTTATTCTTTTAACAGAGAATACAATCTTGGGTTAGTCACCCCGTGGTTTTTCCCTTAACAAGGTTTTCCACATAAAAATCCTTGTGTTATGTGTGTTGATTTCATTTATGTTCTTATGATCACATATGCTTATATAATCTGATGCTTAAGTTAACAAAAGAAAAGAAAGTTAAAGAAATTTAGAGATAACTGATTCACCCCCCCTCTTAGTTATCTGCCTTGTTTCCAACAGTTTCCACTAAGAGCATAAAGGGCCACACGGACTCAATAGAGTCTCATATTTCTCATACCTCTAGCATTTATGATCCAATGGGAAACACAGATGGAACAACTTGATGTTAGTAATGGAGAATCTACATGGATAGTTCTTTCAGCTACATGAGAAAAAAGAGAATATAATAATGCAGTACTGTCATCTTCGAGACATAGTAAATGCAAGGATTACCTCTTTGATTGGAAGTTTAGCTGATGTAGAGAAAATACTACAACAGAATTCGGTACCCAATTCTCCTAATGAAGGTGAAGAACTTTATGTGAAACTTGAGAATCGGTGAGAAGTACTTGTCTATGCTAAGGAGTGGGAAATAGCAAAGAAGGATATAGAGGCACACCTTGCAAAATTAAAGGAATCTAATCAAGGCAGTTTGGCCTCTTTAGGATAAGTTGTACATTTTTGTTATGTATAAATAACTTTCCTTATAACAATATACATATGTGGAGTATATTTTTTGATAACATTGTGAAAAGGAGTCTCTCAAATGTAAATTGGTGAAGAAATGGTGATTGTAAGAGTGAAGTAGTGAGGGCGAGTCAGCATCATGTACAAATAGATATATCTTATAGGGGAGAATTATACAAGTCACCTAAAAAGTTTTATTTTAAGGGTCCTTTTTCCCTTGATGTCAAAGGGGGTGAAGACTGGAGAAGTTTGAGTAGTGTTGCCATCAATGACAAAGGGGGAGATTGTTGAGAGATTGATGGAAGTTTGTCATTGAAGTCTATGTGTTGGCAACATGAGCCGAATGGATAGAGTGATGGATATTGAAGAGAAAATAATAGTGTATGGTTTTGTCATTGATGGTAACCCATTATAGAGATGTAGTGATAGAGATGTAGTAGTGTTGGTCCAAAAAAGACCAAAGTATCAATTGTTCTGTAGATGTTTCTGAGTCCTGGAGTACTATCTTTAATGTTTAGTGAACCAGTTTTTGGGTCCGCATTTCTCTGCTTTGAAGATTATTTTCATGTGGTTTTGAAGTAATTTTGGTATATATTGAAAAAGTCTAAATCCAAATTTTCAAGGCTTGATGCCCTCTGCAGTTGAAGATAGAATTGATAAGAGTATCAGACTTTGTAATGGAAGTATAATGGCAATGTTAGTGATATATTAGAATGATTTGCATTCCATCACAGATGAATATTTTGCTATGTAGTTTTGAGGATAGATTCATAGATGTCAAAAATATGTATTCTCCAAGCGGTAAGCATTTTTGTAGTCCGCTTATTGAGTTGCGAGTAAACATTTGGTTCATTCTATTGTTACTTCACCAGTGGTGCCGACTCAAAAGTTTTGAAGTTGTGTGGAGTTGAGTTATGTATGGAGCAGAATTATGGGAGTAATTATAGGTTAGGCCAACCTATCCTAAGGTGTTACACGCTTTAACTCTCTCCATAAAGCATATAAGGTTGAGTTTTGAGCCGACAAGTCAAGAAGTCACACGGTACATCTATTATGCTAACCTATTTGATGTTTTACTTGATTGCAATATATATGCAAGATTGATTTCTTGTGTGGAGGGTATGTGGATGTAAAACAACTGTGTCTATGCAGAGATCTATTGTAGAGAAGGGAAAGATACGATAATAGTTAAAATGAAGTGTGTTAAGTTAGTATTCTGAGCTTTAATGGAACTATATTTTTAGCATAGGTCAGATGCATTGCTAACACTTCATATTTGGCAGTGAGCCACCCTTCCTTCTATGTCTTTCTATTCAGGATAGTAAGTCCTTTGGCAGTGAGCCACCAGTAGTGAGCACTTCTCTTTTGGATAGTGAGTCCACCATTTTGTAATTGATTGCAATATATATATAGGCACAAGAGGAATGTGAAAGTGTGGCTTCACCGAAGTATGGAGAAGATCTTGAGGATGGAGAATCCTTGATGTTGAGAAGGATTTTGTTGAACCCAGAGAAGGAGAAATCTAAACTTGTTCAGAGGAGAAACTTGTTTCGAACCAAATGTAAGTCAAGTGGTAAATGTTGTAAAGTGATAGTAGACAGTGGTAGCATAAACAATACTGTGTCTGAAGAAATGGTTAACAAACTAAAGTTGAAGTGGTCAAAGCATCCTAGTCCTTACAAAGTTTCTTGGTTGCAAAAAGAGCATCAATTGGTGGTAAGTGAACAATGCCTAGTTAACTTTCAAATTGGTAGTTATTATAAGGATAAAATTTTGTGTGATATAATGCCAATGGATGCATGTCATATTTTGCTAGGTAGACCATAGTAGTTTGATAGACAAGTTGTTCATGATGGGAGAACAAATATATATAGGATAAAGAAGGATGGGAAAGAGTATACTTTAAATCCTATGAAGGAGAAGGAAGATGAAGTAGAAAGTAATCCTAGATTTTGTTTGATTTCTGGGAAGAAATTCTTGAAAGAATTGAAGGAAGGAGGGTCGTGTTTTGATTTCATTGCTAATCCTGAAATGGTGATGACAACAGAAAAACAAGAAGAGATACCCATATAAATTCAAGAGATGCTAGAAGAATACTCCGATATAATGATGGAGTTACCGGATGGATTGCCATGTGTGAGAAATATTAGTCACTATATGGATTTGATACCTGGTGCAAGTTTACCAAACAAGGCAATATATATAATGATGCCTATGGAGAATGAGGAGATAAATAGGCAAGTTCAAGAATTGTTAGATAAGGGCCTAATCAGGGAAAGTCTCAGTCCATGTGCAATAGTAGCAGTGTTGACACCAAAGAAGGATGGAGAATGGCGAATGTGCACAGATTCAAGGGCCATTAACAAAATAACAATCAAATATAGATTCCCATTTCCACGGATGGATGATATGATGGATTGCCTAAGTGGAGCAAAATATTTCATGAAGATTGATTTGAAGAGTGGGTATCATCATATTAGAATTAGAAAAGGGGACGAGTGGAAGCTAGCCTTGAAGATAAAAGATGGGTTGTACAAGTGGTTAGTGATTCCTTTTGGGTTGACGAATGCTCCCAGCACTTTCATGAGATTGATGAATGAAGTGTTGATGCCATTTCTTGGTAAGTTTGTTATTGTATATCTTGATGATATTTTGATTTTCAGTAAGACACAGGAATAACATTTGCTGCATGTTAGGGTAGTATTGTAGAGGTTGAGAGAAGAGAAATTGTTAGTCAATTTAAAGAAGTGCAGTTTCATGAAGAAGGAGTTATTTTATTTGGGATTTGTAGTTTCTGGTGATGGTCTGAAGATGGATCTAGAGAAGGTCAAGAAAATTATGGATTGGCCTTCACCTCTCAATATGTTTGAAGCCAGAAGTTTTCATGGCTTGGCGAGCTTCTAGAGGAAGTTCATTCAAAAATTCAGTGGGATTTGTGCACCTATTACTGAGACAGTGAAGGGTAATAGGAAGGAGTTTGTGTGGACAATAGTAGCTGAGAAGAGTTTCAGAATTTTGAAGAGTAAAGTAACTGAACAACCAGTTTTAGCACTCCCTAATTTTGGGAAAGTTTTTTAAGTAGATTGTGATGCAAGTAGAAAATTGATTGGAGGTGTCCTTAGTCAAGAGGGGAAACCAATTGCATACTTCAGTGAGAAGTTCAATGAACCAAAGAAGAAATATTCTGTGTATGATCAAGAATTCTATGCAATTGTACAAGCACTCAAGAAGTGGAGACAATATTTGCTAATGAAGGAATTTGTATTGTATATTGATCATCATGCTTTACAGTTTATTAATAGACAAGGTAAGTTGAATCAGAGACACATAAAATGGGTTGAATTTTTGCTAAGTTATTCTTTTGTTTTGAAACATAGAAGTGGAAAATGTAATAGGGTAGCTGATAATTGAGTAGATGTCTGTTGTTGAATGAAATGAGGGTGAGTGTTGTTGGTTTTGATTCTATGAGAGAATTATATAAGGATGATGTTGATTTCAAGGAAGAATGGGTTGCTTGTATGAATCCAGTAGAGAAAGATAGAACACCCTAGTTGGAATATTTTATTCAAGAAGGTTTGTTGTTCAAAGGGCATAAAATCTATAAACCTCAAAGGTCAATGAGGGATAATTTTCTATAAGAGAAGCATAGTGGTGGTTTAGGTGGACACTTTAGTGTTGACAAAATGTTGGCACAATTAAGTGAAGATTATTTCTAGCCTAGTATGGCTGCAGATGTGAAGAAGTTGGTACAAGGTTGCAGAGTTTGTCAATATGCTCAAGGAGTTAGGTAGAATATTGGTTTATATCAACCATTGCCTATAACAGAGAAACCATGGGAATACCTGATTATGGATTTTGTTTTGGGATTGCCTTGCACATAGAGAGGTAATGATTCTATCTTTGTTGTTGTTGACAGATTTTCTAAAATGGTTCATTTTATTCTATTTCAAAAGAGTAATGATGCTTCCCACATTGCTACCTTATTTTTTAAGGAGGTAGTTAGATTACATGGTTTGCCAAAGAACATAGTTTTAGATTGGGATGTGAAATTTGTTGGTCATTTTTGGTGTACCTTGTGGAAGAAAATGGGTACACAGTTGGGTTTCAATTCAGTGTACCATCCTCAGAGTGATGGTCAAACTGAAGTTGTAAATAGAAGTCTACGAAATTTATTGATATGTTTGGTAGGGAATAATCCTAACTAGTGGGACTTGGTTTAGGCTCAGGTAGAATTTGCCTATAATAATTCAGTCAATAGAAGTGTAGGGAAAATTCCTTTTCACCTTGTGTATGGTTATAATCCAAGAGGGGTAGATGAATTGTGAGATAGTGCTGATTTGGCTCATAAGAGTGATGTAGAGAAAGATTTTGCATAATATATCCATGATTTGCATAAACATGTGAAAGAAGATTTGGAGAAAAGTGTCGCCAAATAAAAGGAGCATGCTGATATTCACTAGAAAGATCAAGAGTTTCAAGTTGGGGATCTGGTTTTGGCACACTTGCAAAAGGAGAGGTTCCCATAGGGAACATACAATAAACTAAAATGGAAGAAGATTAGACCTTGTAAGGTCTTCCATAATTTTTCATCCAATGCTTACGAAATAGAACTTCCATTAGGTGTAGATATTTTGCCCATTTTCAATGTGGAAGATTCTTATCACTATTATGACATGGAATGATGCACACTGGAGGAATTCAGTTCAGACCTTCAGGATAAATGTGATTGGATAGATCAGTTGCCTAAAAAATAGTTTGAATAGGTTGATCAAGTGATTAATTCTCATGTGGCTAAAAGAACAAGAGGAAAATAATACATGGATATCTTGTCCGATGGAAGGGTAAAACGGCTGATGAAGCCTCTTGGATGCAATCTTCTGAATTGGCTAAGTATGGGATTTCTATTTCAAACTTGCCTAAATGTTCTTGAGTTCTAGCCTCAAGGAACATTTCTCTTACCTGATGAGTCTAATGCAAGAGAATCTGGGTTCACTACAATCCTGTGTCACTAAAATATGTTTTATTTCCTAAGTTGTTTTGGCTTTGTTCCCTTGCAAAATTGATTTTTGTGTTTTAGGAGCAATTTCAGATTTATTTGGTCAATTTTAGGACATCATCTTATAGAAGACCCAATTAGGTATTCCAGTTTCATTTTGGTGAGGATTGGGAAAAAATTGGCTAAGTTAGGGCCAGTCAGAGAATTTCCCAATTCATGAACTATTAAGTTCGCCAACGGATCAATTCACTGATATCCTATTTCATTGATGGGTGATTTCACCTACACACCTTTATACAAGTTCACTTTTCTAGTTTTCCAAGGGAAGCCTTTTAGTCAGCAAAATCCTAAGTTCGTGAACTCTTAAGTTTATCAATGGCTTAGTTCGCTGATGGGAACTTTCACCGACTAACCTTGAAGGAAAGCTCACATTTGTCTCCTAGTTGCTGAAGGGAACCTTGATCAAAATTTTTTGAAGTTTAAGAACTTTGTCGGCAACCTCACTAGTTCGCAAACTCTTAAGTTTGCCAATGGTTCATTTTGTTGACAAGCCTTGCAAAGTTGAAGTCAAAGTCCATTGGTTCCTGGGGAGGAGAAATTACCGATAGAAGATGACTTTGGTTAGTTCGTGGGTTCTGAAAATGGCTGATAAGTTGATAAAGGGATGGAAGAGATCACTTTTGCCAATAGGAGTGGATCGCTTAATCGACAACTTTCTTGTTTACAATCTAATTTATGATTCCCATAATTTGTCAATATGTCATCCAAGGTTCAAGGAAGTTACAATTTTTTGATAACTAAAGGTTTACACTAGAAAGTAGTTAGTTTATGGAATTATTATTTTACTGATAGCATATGATGGAGAACTTCTAAGTTAGCAAAAGACTACATTTGCCAATAAATTCCCTTCTTGATGTGTTGGAGAATATTGAAGTTTGTGAACTTGAACAAAAGTCAATACAAGACTCTATGGTTCATGGAAAGGGCATTTCACTGCTCACTGTTTAGAGCCCAAATTTGTATCAATGGCTTTGTGTACCGAGTGGCAATTGTTGTATGCTCATGAAGGGATTTAATGATGATGGTTTAGCATTGAAAATATTCAATTGATCTAACAATTTATTTTTTGTTATGACAGTTATTCAGTTTCCTAACGAATAGGGTAGTTAAATTATTTTTGGCAGAGTTTCATAAATACCTTCTACTTCTGAGAGAGTTCAATTAGATTGTTCCTGGTTCAATTTTTTTTGGTGATTGTAGATGTTATAGAGTACTCTGTAAAGAGGTAGATTTTTTTTAAGCATGACTGTAGAACTCAAAATTGTACTCCTATAATTCATTGTTGTTGCTGAATAAATAATACAAGTTGTTGTGGGTGTGGAGTTGTCTTTTGTGTGGATTTCATTTTACTACTTAATTTGGTAGTCTGATAAGACCGCTGAATTTAGACCTGCACTAGAATGAAGGTGTGCAGACTAGGAGAAGGCTTGCAAAAGTAAGGGAGCAAGTGAATTCGTGCTTATTGTAAAAAGTAGAGCCCAAAACCTTTGCTGATGCTAGAAAAGATGATGGATGGTTGAAGGCAACGGAAGAAGAATTAAGTCAGATAGAAAAGACTCAAACATGGGAATTGGTTCCTAGACTAGTTGATAAGAAATTTATAGGAACAAAGTGGGTGTTTTAGAACAAGATGAATGAAGATGGTGAAGTTGTAAGAAACAAAGAAAGATTGGTATGTGTTGACTTTTTCCCAGACTGGATGCTTATTCCCAGATTTCCCTACAAGGTAGCCATCAATGATCAACAGGATCTCTGGGCCAGGGGCCAACAGTATAGGAGATAGACTCTATATTTTATCTCCTCTTCTTCTTCAGGCTCTGCAAGACCTAGGGGGGTATTCCCTACTCAACATCCATGAGGATATGCATACAAGGCTGGGATGCTGACAGAAAGCAGATAAGTCCTCCTGTAAGTAGACCAAAACTGAAAGATAAGAGCAAAGGGGCTAGCTTTGGGCCTATTTGCAGTTGTAGACAGAGGACTGAGGTTCCTAAAACTAATTCTAATGTCCTAATGGTTGTTTTAGATTTTGATTTGGATTTTAAGTTTGGATGCAAAGTTGGATATGGTTTAACACAAACACAAAGCAAGATTGGTGCCTATCCAGGGCTTGGAGTCAGTAGACATACACCTGTGAATGATCAGCATGAACAGCTAAAACTGGATTTCAAGGGGATATATGTGATATCTGCCTTACAGATATCTCCCAATATAGAGTGTTAAGTTATCTCTACTTATGGCATCCCTACTGCAGTATACCCTTCCTAATGTTCAACCTGAAAATAGTTTAATCTACCCCTTGAGCAGAAGTTAAAAGATCAGACATTCAACATAGGAATTCTATGCTCTAGAATCTAAACATTACCCAAATATCCAGATTCATAAGAAGAATACATGCAATACTGGAGACAGAATTAACACAACACATGCTAAGATAGCATTTCTCATATAAGATTAATCATGAAATCAGTGGGTTCATGCCAGAAACATACAACAAGAGATACATAAACTCACAGGTAAGCTGTACAGAGCAACCAGATCAGCTTGTTATGCATTACAGAGCCAAAAATCTTCAACTTTCAACAACCTTGAATGAATAACACCGTCTGCATTATATAGCAGGAGGGTGTATTCAGCATTAACTACCAGGTTGACCAAAAATCCCGCCAGATACACAGTATCAGGAAAATGGCGCTCAAACATTACCAGATTGGCGCCCAAACTTGAATGCAACAGGTAGGGGAGGAGACAGGAAGATATCTCGAGCCCTGCGCCACTGTCCACTGATGTACACCTTCAATCGGGTACCAGATCCGCCCACGCCATCGCCCATACCTCTGCAACAATCGCCATTGATGGCGCACCAACCCGCGGCCTCGGGAAGAACATTAATTCTACATCGCAACCATTTCCTGCCGAGATTCATCATCATGATATTTGAAAATGCAAGATATCAATTATCCCACATGCACCCCGCGATGACCTCATTAACACTTTATATACTAGGTCATGAGCATATATGATGTCGGTGCTTTTGCTCCTGACGACACTAGTATAAGACTTCATCATCATCATCCTCCAGTAGCATGATATCCTGTCGCTTGAAATATCACCCTGACGTCAGCATCATAAAGGCAGAAAATATGATGACCCTCGCAAGCAACACGGTGATAACTGGAAATATGATGATGATGATGACGACCCTTAAGAAAAAACAAGTCAGGTCGAACAACTCAAAGAATAACCCCCTCAGAATATCGGGGCAACATCATCATCATGTTTGCGCAAGGTGATAAATGGGAGATCACCGGATACTTGAAAAATCACCCCCGCAAGCAAATCAAGGCGCACTGTAGCTCATCAGCAGGATCAGGATGATATCCAGACATCACCCGATATTGAAATATGATGATGATGATGAAAAACAAGTCGAAGCAAACACGATGATGTAGACCATCATCGAAGACAAGATGATGATGATGACCTCCTCCTCAGGAAAATATGATGCTGCAGCTGAAAAATGCTGAGGAGGTCCAATACTTAGGAAAAATGGGCAAGAAGATAAAGGGTTCAAATGAAGAAACCCCCTGATCATGAAAAATCAACCCCAGGTCAAAATGAGTGCTAACAGTGGCTCCGAATGGGGACGTGCAGGTGAAAACCTGCAGCGAGAACCAGATCTCCGGGCAGACCAGACAAAAAGCAAAAAAATGCAAGTTGTACAAGGCATTTACACTACATACATATTTTTACAAATGTGCACAGCAACCAGTTATTCATGCAAAATAGAACTTAAGGAATTGGCCATGCACAGGCAATTCCAGAACTTCACCATCTAGGGCCTGGAGGAAATAAGAATCCTCCCCATGAGTATTGCAAACCTGATATGGGCCCATCCATAAGGGTTGAAATTTACCATGTTTACCCTTTTCCTGACCTTTAGCATTCCAAATGAGTACCAGATCATTGACTTGAAACTTCCTTTTTGTAGTTCTCCTGTCAAACTGATATTTCACATCTTGTTGTCTTTTGAGATTGATCTGGTGGGCTTTCCTTCTGTCTTCATCCAATGCAACCAGCTGATTCACTCTTTCTGTCATGGAATCTTCAATCTCCTCATCATTTTCCTGAATGAATCTGTAAACTGGTAGGATATTGTTTATGGGCAGTCTAGCTGGTGCACCATATACTAGCTCAAAAGGTGACTTCCCAATAGCCCTTTTCACTGTCACTCTGTCAGCCCATACTGCTAAGTTCAACTTTGAGTCCCAAGCTCTCTTGTTCTTGTCCAGTATCCTCTTGATAATTTTCATGATGCTCTTATTGCTTGATTCTGCTTGACCATTTCCTTGTGGGTGATATGGTGATGTATATGACAGATTTATCCCATACCTGTTGCAAAAATCAACAAATTCACCTGATCTGAAGCACATAGCATTATCAGTGATTATCTTAAATGGTACTCCAAACCTGATGATGATGTTTTCTAGTATGAAATCTGTCACCACCTTACTTGTAGCTCTCTTAGTTGGAATGGCCTCAATCCATTTGGTAAAATAATCAGTTGCCACCAAAATCCAATTGTGTCCCCCACTTGATTTGTCTGCAATTTCCCCTATGAAGTCAATTCCCCATTGCTGGAATGGAGCATCCACAGGTACAGTTCTGAGGGGTAAAGCACCATCATATTTCAGCTTTCCTGAAAATCTTTGGCAAGGGTCACACTTTCTCATTAACCTTTGTGCATCTGAAAAGAGAGTGGGCCACCAATATCCTGCCCTGAGAATTTTATGAGCTGTTGTTTGGGCAGTATAATGTCCACCACACAATCCTTTATGCATATCAATCAAAACATTGTTAGCCATATCCTGATCCACACATCTCAGCAGCACACCATCAAGGTTTTTCCAGTATAGCTCACCTTGAACAATAACATACCTGATTGCATGTAACTTTAAAGTCCTCTTTTGATTGTCACTGAAATGGGAAGGACAATTCAGATTTTGCAAGTAATAGATAATATCCTTGTACCATTCAGATCCTGATACATTTACACTCTCATCTTGGACTGCATTAACTTGGCATGCTTCCAAGTTTGACTGTGCCATCATCTTGGCTAATCCTTGTCCTCTTATCAACTTAGTAACTTGTATGTCTATGTTGAACTCCTGCAGTTTGTTTATCCATCTGCACCTTCTTCCAGTCACCTCCTGCTGAGTGAATATGTCTTTGACTGCTGCATGAGGTACATATGCAATTACATATGATCCTACCAAGTATGGTCTGAAACTTTTGATGGCTCTGACCAGTGCATATGCCTGTTTTTCCATAATATCATACTTCAACTCAGAGGCCTGCAAGGACATACTGAAGAAAGCGATGGGCTGTTCAAAACCATCTTCATTTTTCTGTAACAAACATGCAGCAACAGTATGAAAGGAAGCAAATGAAAATACTTGGAATGGCCTAGAAAAATCAAGAGATTTAAGAACAGGGGCCATCTTGATTGCCTCTTTGATATTCTGAAATGATTCTATTGCTTCCCTTTCCCAGTTGACAGTTACATCCTTCTTCATCATCTTGGAAATGTTCCTTGTGGTTTCTGCAAAGTTGGGAACAAATCTCCTAACAAAATTTATCTGTCCAAAGAAAGACTGAACTCCTTTCACAGTTTTTGGCATTTGAATCCTGTCAATAGCAGCCACTCTCTCTGGATCTATCCTGACTCCATCTTTGGAAACAATGTGTCCCAGAAGCTTTCCTTCAACTACTCCAAAGGCACACTTCTTTGGATTTAAAGAAATACCATATTCTAGTGCTCTTATGAAAATCTGCTCCAGATGCAAACAATGCTGCTCTTCTTTCTTTGAGTAAGCAGTCAGGTCATCCTGATATACAGCCAGGATTGAATCAATCAACCCTGCAAAAGCAACATCCATTGCTCTTTGAAATGTAGCACCTGCATTTGTTAGTCCAAATGGCATTCTAACATACACATAAGTTCCCCATGGATTGGTAAAGGCGGTTTTATACTATTCTGATTCCTTTACCTTTACCTGATTATATCCTGAAAATCCATCCATCATGGATAGGAGTTCACAACCAGTCACTTTCTGCAACATAGCTTCCATATTAGACAGTGGATAGTTATCCTTCAAAGAGGATACATTCAAGTTCCTGAAATCAACACAAAGCCTAATATCACCATTCTTTTTTCTGACTGGGACAAGGTTAGACACCCAAGTTGAATGTCTGATTGGCACAATTATTCCAGCTTCCCTGAGCCTTTTGAGTTCTTCTTGCATCTTGGGAGCTAAGGTAGGATTAATAGGTCTTTGCTTTTGTCTAAATGGCTTAGCTCCAGGCTTCAATGGGATCTCATGCTGGAATAAATCTTCCCTATAAGCTTTTAGGTCCTCATATGACCAAGCAAAAACATGTTTATACTTTTTCAGTAATGCAATCAGCATACTTCTAATGTGTGGTTTGAGCTGTTTACCAATATATACCTTCTGAGGGGCCTGAGATGTCCCCAAATTTATTTCTTCTAAATCCTCCTTATTTGTGGGAGATGTCCTTGTGACCATTTTATCTCTACTGTCAAAAACTCTTTCCAAAGCTACCAACCCTCTAGGGATTTTATTAGTCTTCAATTGAATTATCTCTTTTCCCACAAGAGTTTCTTTTCCATCTATAGTCTCTACAAAAGCTTGGAAATCAATCTCTTGATTCTCATATTCATCTATGCAGTGCAAAAATTTCAACAAATCCCTATCATCATTAAACACTTGCCAACTGCATATATTTTCTGGCACTGCAGGCCTAATTTTAATTTCTACATTTGTAACACCTGACAGAGTGATGTCATCTGGCCTTATTGCAACATTAGCTAAGAAATCAGCCATAACATTTTTTGACCTTTCTACCCAGCCAATTGAAAATGCATCAAATAATTCAATGGTATCCCAAACAACATGCTTGTATTGTTTCAGTCTTTTATTTTTTGCAGCATACTTATTTCTAATTTGGGATACAATCAGCTCAGAATCCCCAAATACTCTTAACATCTTAATTCCATGTTTGAGAGCAATATTTAGGCCTAAGAGTAAAGCCTCATATTCCGCAATATTGTTTGTGCAATCAAACCTCAGCAAGAAAGAGAATTTGAGGAGCTTACCAGTTGGAGATAGGAAAACAACTCTAGCTCCAGAGCCTTCTTTTGCACAAGCTCCATCAAAAAACATGGTCCATAAGCCTTGCTGATCCAGCTCTTCAATGTAGACATTTTTCTTTTTATCTTCTGTATCATCTGAGACAACCTTGAAGTTATCACAGTCAATGTCTACAAAGCATACTTGTTCCTCTGCTTCTTGGTCTTCCACTGTCTTTGATGATCTTTGCTCTCTAATTATCTTGACATCCCTGCCATTCATTGGAATCATGGCATATGACAGGTCCAGCTGCATACTTCCACCAATTAGTGCTGCCCATCTTCTTGACAACAGCATACCAACTGTGGCTTGATGTCAACCACTGTTATATTCATTTTATATTTCTTTTCAGGGAATGCTGCCAGTTTGAAATCTACATCCTTCATGATTCCAATAACTGGTACCTCTCTGGCATCCATAGCATAACATTTTCCACATGCCTTGTCAATTTTTAATCCAGTTTGTTGCATGATAGCCAAAGGCATGACATTTGTAGATGCTCCAGAGTCAAGCATACAATTTCTAATTATTTTTCCATTTATAACCAGGGAAACATAAAATGGTTCCACTTGTGACGGACACTTTGTCATAGTCACTCCTAAATAAACTTCAGGAGTCTCATCTTCTTCATTACACATGACATGTTTCTCACCCTGGGTCTGATCATTTTGTTTAGCTTGAAAAGGTACCCCTGAGATTAGGGATATTGTCCTATTCTTGATCTCTTCCACTTTCATGAGTTCCATAAGTGGAACAGAGACCTTTACCTGAGAGAGGATCTGGGCTATATCAAATGGAGCACAGTTTTGTACAACAGTTGTAGCTTGCTCCACAATCTTGCTTTTATCCTGAGCTGATTTAGTTTTCATTTTCATAGTTCCCTGATCATCATTCTTGTCTTGGGAACCTCTACTTTGATCTTCAGCCTGAGGGATTTTGTTTTCTGGTCCTTGAGATTCATGACCTGTTCTATGTTTAAAGTTCTGTTTATTATTTACCCACTGCCTTTTTTGTGGTTCAGTTCCTTTATGACCATGCACCAGCTGACCTGCAGAAATATCTTCTGGCTGATGTGGGCTGCCTACTTGATTTTTACCTCTGAGATTGTAGTTGCTTTTGACTTGAGCAACTGCTGCAGTTGTGAAGGCTCTAATTTCCTCATCAGAAGGTCATTGTAAGTTACTCAGAAAATTGTGTGAGTTCTGAGCATACACATAGTTATCTTCATTATCTTCATCATATGGGGACTGTTGGCAGGCCCGAATTTGATGATCTGTCTTCTCATCGGCATCATAAAGAGTGTATCCATTGCCTATGGACATCATATTAACATCATCATCCTGCACATGATGTGGCTCATTGCATTCATTACAAGATGTAGCATTATCATACAAGGATTGAGCAATCATGCACTGTGACTGTGAATGTGGCATCTGACAAATTATACACCACGGAGCATCATCAGCAATATTTATAGCTTTCTTTAGAGGATCAGGAGTTTCCTTGACATGTTGAGCCCTCTGATTTGTGTTGTTACGTGGGAATACAGGCTTACCATCATGCCAATTGGTGTTATAAGGCATATCATGTAATGATGGCCTCTTTTCCTGCCTTTGATAGACTTGCCTATCAGGACCCATCCCCTTTTCACTTCTAGCTAATCTATAGCTTAGGTCCTTAACAACATTTGCCAGTTTGTCTATCTTATCTTCAGGAGCAGACGTACTACCTTGAGTGTTCTGAGGCTTGTTTGGATTCTGCAGAATTTTTATATCATCCCTTCTATTTGTTTTGCCCGATGCTTTCCTATTGTTTTCAATATTTACTGCAATTCTGAAAGCATCCCTGAGAGTGGCAGGACCTTTATCTCTTAGTCCATATGCAGTCTTTGCATCAAAGTCATTGATATACAAAATTATGCACATTGGTTCATTTGGCCTCATGTGATGTGGCAATTTGTTCAACACTTTAGTAAATCTTGCATTAAAGTCAGCAACCTGCTCATTTGACCCTTTGGTGATACTGGTGAACTCATTTACAAAAAAGCTAGGGTCAGTTTTATCACCATATTGCTCCTTGAATATCCTTTTAAAATCATCCCATGATGAAATACTCCGGTCAGGCAGATTCCTGTACCATTCTCTTGCCTCATCTATTAAGGATTGCATGAATGACTTCATGAAAACATCCTCATGCTCAACCTCAAAATTATCCATGACATTTTGAAAGGCTTTTAGATGATCTTCTCCTGACACTGTGTTGTTTCCTGAAAATTTAGGCACTTGCAGCCTCAGATGCTTGTCAATGGGGTTAGGATACCCAGGAATACCATCAAACACCAGTTGCCTGAATCTATCTAGCTGCATGGGCTGTCTGTTTAGCTGATTAACATTAACATTTCTGTTTGCATTTTGGTTTCCTGCATTGTTCAGTGGTATCCTAGCATCATTCACATTTTGTCTCTCATCATGATGCTGATGTTGCATTTCATATCTTTGCTGATGTCTTTACACATTTGCATTCTCTAGGGTAGGAACTGAATCATTTTGGGCAGTTCTTAAGGCTTGCACTTTCTGCTTCATATCATCTCTGATTTTCATGGCTTGTAGGTATTCTAGTTCTGCTCTTAGACTTCTGATTTCTTCAGCCAATTATTCATCCTTAGGTCTGGAGGTAGATGGTCTCATACCATTTTGGTCATCATCTTCATCATCCCTCAGAGACTCTGCCTCCTCAAACCTTTCACTTGGGTCTAGAAAAGGGCGTTCTTGGAACACCTCTGACCTCATTCTCATGCTACCACCCTGTTGCCTCTCATATGCACCTTGAATATCAGCTTCTGCATTTGAAAAATAAGGCGCATGCTGTCCTGATGGCCTAGGGTTATCTTGTATATCATCACCTTTTCTAGGGGAGCTCTCATGACTAACTGAGACAGTTCCCTTTCTTCTGTACATCATTCTTTTTGTTAATGGTAACTCTTCAAATAAAAGATTTTGTTGGAATCTTCTCCCCTGCATATAAATTTTACTTTGACCGGTTGGGAGATTACTTCGGAGTCGCCACCTATTACTAGGAACTGTTTTCTTCTGAAAACTAGGGTTCTTTCACAAGGTTCCCCAGCAGAGTCACCAATTTCTGTTGACTTTTTCCCAGACTGGATGCTTATTCCCAGATTTCCCTACAAGGTAGCCATCAATGATCAACAGGATCTCTAGGCCAGGGGCCAACAGTATAGGAGATAGACTCTATATTTTATCTCCTCTTCTTCTTCAGGCTCTGCAAGACCTAGGGGGGTATTCCCTACTCAACATCCATGAGGATATGCATACAAGGCTGGGATGCTGACAGAAAGCAGATAAGTCCTCCTGTAAGTAGACCAAAACTGAAAGATAAGAGCAAAGGGGCTAGCTTTGGGCCTATTTGCAGTTGTAGACAGAGGACTGAGGTTCCTAAAACTAATTCTAATGTCCTAATGGTTGTTTTAGATTTTGATTTGGATTTTAAGTTTGGATGCAAAGTTGGATATGGTTGTAACACAAACACAAAGCAAGATTGGTGCCTATCCAGGGCTTGGAGTCAGTAGACATACACCTGTGAATGATCAGCATGAACAGCTAAAACTGGATTTCAAGGGGATATATGTGATATCTGCCTTACAGATATCTCCCAATATAGAGTGTTAAGTTATCTCTACTTATGGCATCCCTACTGCAGTATACCCTTCCTAATGTTCAACCTGAAAATAGTTTAATCTACCCCTTGAGCAGAAGTTAAAAGATCAGACATTCAACATAGGAATTCTATGCTCTAGAATCTAAACATTACCCAAATATCCAGATTCATAAGAAGAATACATGCAATACTGGAGACAGAATTAACACAACACATGCTAAGATAGCATTTCTCATATAAGATTAATCATGAAATCAGTGGGTTCATGCCAGAAACATACAACAAGAGATACATAAACTCACAGGTAAGCTGTACAGAGCAACCAGATCAGCTTGTTATGCATTACAGAGCCAAAAATCTTCAACTTTCAACAACCTTGAATGAATAACACCGTCTGCATTATATAGCAGGAGGGTGTATTCAGCATTAACTACCAGGTTGACCAAAAATCCCGCCAGATACACAGTATCAGGAAAATGGCACTCAAACATTACCAGATTGGCGCCCAAACTTGAATGCAGCAGGTAGGGGAGGAGACAGGAAGATATCTCGAGCCCTGCGCCACTGTCCGCTGATGTACACCTTCAATCGGGTACCAGATCCGCCCACGCCATCGCCCATACCTCTGCAACAATCGCCATTGATGGCGCACCAACCCGCGGCCTCGGGAAGAACATTAATTCTGCATCGCAACCATTTCCTGCCGAGATTCATCATCATGATATTTGAAAATGCAAGATATCAATTATCCCACATGCACCCCGCGATGACCTCATTAACACTTTATATACTAGGTCATGAGCATATATGATGTCGGTGCTTTTGCTCCTGACGACACTAGTATAAGACTTCATCATCATCATCCTCCAGCAGCATGATATCCTGTCGCTTGAAATATCACCCTGACGTCAGCATCATAAAGGCAGAAAATATGATGACCCTCGCAAGCAACACGGTGATAACTGGAAATATGATGATGATGATGATGACCCTTAAGAAAAAACAAGTCAGGTCGAACAACTCAAAGAATAACCCCCTCAGAATATCGGGGCAACATCATCATCATGTTTGAGCAAGGTGATAAATGGGAGATCACCGGATACTTGAAAAATCACCCCCGCAAGCAAATCAGGGCGCACTGTAGCTCATCAGTAGGATCAGGATGATATCCAGACATCACCCGATATTGAAATATGATGATGACGATGAAAAACAAGTCGAAGCAAACACGATGATGCAGACCATCATCGAAGACAAGATGATGATGATGACCTCCTCCTCAGGAAAATATGATGCTGCAGCTGAAAAATGCTGAGGAGGTCCAATACTTAGGAAAAATGGGCAAGAAGATAAAGGATTCAAATGAAGAAACCCCCTGATCATGAAAAATCAACCCCAGGTCAAAATGAGTGCGAACAGTATGCAAGGGTTATTCACAAGTTGAGGGTATTGATTTTGAGGAGACTTTTGCTCTGGTAGCCAAAATGGAGGCAATTAGGATGTTTCTTACCTTTGCTACTCATAAGAACTTCAAGGTATATCAGATGGATGTCAAGTCAGCCTTATTGAATGGTGATTTAGAGGAAGAAGTCTACATTGAGAAACCAGATGGTTTCCAACTATCAGAAGATTTGAACATGGTGTGTAGACTCAAGAAAACTTTGTATGGACTCATGAAAGTTCTTAAAGCTTGGTATGCTCAGTTGGATAAGTACTTACTTCAAGAAGGTTTCAAGAAAGGTACTACAGATAGTAATCTTTACATTAAGGTAGAGGAAGACAAGATTTTGATAGTTGTATATGTTGATGATATCATCTTTGGTGGAGATGATAATATGTGTAAGAGATTTGCAGAACAGATGCAAAAAGAGTTTAAGATGTCTATGATTGGTGAGTTGTCTTTCTTCCTCAGGCTTCAAATTATTCAACTAGATGATAGTATCTTTATTTCTCGGGCTAAGTATGTTAGAGAGATGTTGAAGAAATTTGGTATGGAGGATTCTAAACCAATAAGTACTCCTATGGTTACTAGTAGTCACTTGAACAAGGTTGATGAATCACCTGAGGTTTATCAGACTCTTTATAGATCTATAATTGGAGGATTATTGTACTTGACTGGCACTTCTAGACTTGATATTATGCATTTAGTTTGTTTGGTTGGCATATATCAAGATAATCCTAAGCAAACTCATGAGAAGGAAGTAAAAAGAATATTCATATATTTGAAGGGAACTCCGGATTATTGCTTATGGTATCCAAGATGTAATGAATTTTATTTGAGTTCTTACCCTGATGCTAATTAGATCGATTGTGTTGATGATAGAAGAAGTACAAGTGGCGGTGCTTTCTTTTTAGGAAGCAAATTGGTTTCATGGCATAGTAAGAAACAAGATTCAGAATCCTTATCATCTGTTGAGGTAGAGTATATTACTACAGCATCTTGTTGTACACAAGTGTTGTGGATGAAGCAAACACTGAAGGATATCAAGATACAATATGATGAGCCTATTCCTATTTTGTGTGATAAAACAAGTGCTATCAATATTTCCAAGAATCCAGTGATGCATTCCAAAACCAAGCATATATCAATTAGGTATCACTTTTTGAGAGAGAAGGTTGCAGATAAAGAAGTGAAGTTGGAATACGTTTCAACAAAGGATTAGATTGCAAATATTTTCACAAAGGCTCTTGCAAAGGACACTTTTGAGTATCTCCAGTAGAAGTTAGGGTTAATTGCCCCTCCTTCTTTCTAGATGCATAACTTTGGTGCATCTATCCAGGGGGAGTAATTCATGCTATATCTTTTTCCTGGACTGATGGTGGATACCTCTCAGGGGGAGCAGGTAGTGGTTGTTGCTAACAAAGGGAGCCTATTAGTTGCCTCAAGAAGGAGTGTATGTACACAAAAGGAGAAGAATGTTGTGCCCTAAGGGGGAGATGTAGTTTCCCTTTGTCCTTGATGTGAAATGGGGAGAATGAGAAGATGTGTGTTGCTATCAATGCCAAAGGGAGAGATTGTTGCACATAAGTTACCTAAGGCTATCACTAGTGTGGTTGTCACTGATGTCAACTCTCAATTTGTGCCATTGATGCTTATATTGATGGTGTGCTAACAATGATGATGCTGGTGTTCATGGTTGGATTCCATATCTTGTTTAATGTCAATTAAATTTGTATTGAGTATGTTTGTTGTCAGCAGAGATGATCCATTAAGATGGGAATTAGAAGCATCATGTTGATATATTAAGCTGGGAACTAGAAGCACTAAGATAAGGATTAGAAGTAATGCTGATGTTGGGGAGATGTTTCTGATGATCTAAAGTATGTTGTATTATCTCTCTTGTTGTTCCTAAGGAAGTAGGTGTTACTACAAGGAGACTCTGGTCTACGGATGTTGGTGAAGGTTTCTGTTGCAGGAAGTTGCCTTGAAGATTGATTGGGAGAATGCTCTACATTCCTCTACCTTCAAAGATATAGTCTTGTGGTTTAGAATATAAGTTGTTCAAGATGTGAAGGTGTTATATCCAAGACTTCAAGTCATTAAAGCTTCTACAGTGAAAGTTACAAGTGACATATTTCTGGTCTATACTCTGGTAGAATAAAGTGATGATAAAGGTTGGTTAGAATGCTTTGCATTCCTTCAGAAGTGAATATTTATCTATACAGTTTTGTGGACATATTCAGGGCTATTAAATACATTCTAAGTTGCAATATTAGGTTATTTGGAGGTCCGCAAGTTGGTTTTTAAATGTTATATCTCTTGACTAAGTCTTTTGGGCTTCCTCGATGAAGTGTTCTATCTCTGTTTAGTTTGTGCTAGTTGTTGGTGGCATGACAGTAAGAAATATGTATATGGAAGTACTGTTGGATGTTAATGGAACATTTTTTTGTGGTCTGCACATTAATGGTTAATCTCTTTGAGGCTGCATACTATTTTGAGTTGGTTTTCTTGAAACTTGTGGATATCTGGCCTACAAGGCACATTCTCTTACTTGCGCTATATGTTTGGAGGTTTGTGCCAGTAAGTGAGTTTGTGTTAAGATGTGTTTGAGTCCTTCCCTATCCTGTTGAGAACTACATTGAGTAAATTAAGTTGGAAGATGTGTTTTGGGTCAACTAGTAAAGTGCTACACGTTTCCTTATTGTCGACTTGGGATGCTGTGCACCAGTATGTTCGTTGTTTGGGATCACATTAGAAGATGTAATGAGTTGTTTTTGGTCCTCTCTATCTTCTGGATAGGACTGCTTTCACCACATTTATGTTTTATGGCCGACCTATTAAGGTCATTGTGTGTTTCCTATTCTAGCCGACCTAATTAGTGTTTTGTGATATTGCGGAGGATATAAATGGAAGAACAAATTAGTTGCAAAGTGTGGGAAGTGTGGAATGTGCATGGAACAATGTAGTAAGGAATGTGAGATGTGAAAAAGAGGGATCAAATGTGCTTCAACACCTTAGTCAGCAAAGTGTATTGTTGACATATGTTGTGAATTCAAAGTTTCATGTATCCTGCTTTGAGATAGTGAGTCTAATCAGGTCCTTGTATCTTGCCCTAAGGTTGTGTGCCTTAGCCCACAAGTCCTTTGTATCTTGCCCTAAGGTTGTGCGCCTAGTCTACAAGTCCATTAGGGAGCAGTGAGATTCCTTAGGCAATGAGTCTTAAAACAAAATTGTAAATTTTAGTAGTGGGCTTCATATATTGTGAGTTAACTCTCACCATGGTTTTCCCTTCTTGGGTTTTCCACATATATCTAGTGTTATCTTGTGCATATGTGTTCATTGTTGCTAATCTATTTAAGAGTTGTTGATCTTGTTAGAAGACTAAATTCACATTATGTTGAGGCTTTTAGTTTTTGAAGATACTAATTCACTCCCCCCCCTCTCAATATCCAGGTATGTTCAACACATATACCCAACATAGTCATTATCCTTTGATAGCATGAATCTCTTGTTCCTCCTTACAAAATCAACTTGCCTCAATGGCATGCATGAGATAAACAAATTATCTTAAATGGTTTTACACTTAACAAATATATCAACCTCTTCTTGATGGTGATTGATTGTCATTGATGTCAAAAAGGTGTAGTATAGTTTTCCATTGATTTTTTTGAAATAATGATCAGGAGTTTGTTTCAGATATTTCATCGTCGGGAGTTTGGCAAGACGATATTACAAATTTGGATGTTATTGTTGCAGGATGTTCTTGATGTCTAGTTTTTATCATCTTGTTTTTGATAGGACTTGTTTGATCAGTGGTACTTGCAGAGAATATTTTAGGGATGCAAAGTGTTTGATACTTGATAAAGTTGTGGTTGATCTTGTGCATAGATCTTCAAGGTTGGTTCAGGTGAGAGAGGTTTAATGCAGAGACAATATATTGTTTGTAATGCTAACTTGTTAGTGTTGGAGATAGTTGTTCTTGTTTGGCATATTGGTCTTCTTAGGATATGCTTATCTCATGACAGTTGACAGTTGTTGCTTATCTTTGTAATATATTCTTGTATCATGGCAGTTGTGACACATATAGTGGCATGGTCTTCATTTGATCTTGGTTTCAGTTGTGACATTTGTGATGTTGGATATCATGGTCTCTTGAAAAGTATTCATATGGTGTTCATTTCTATTTCTTGATAGTTTCAGTTGACAAGACTCTTATAGTGGCATATGATAATTATTGTGGCATGTTGCACATTTAGTGACAATTAGCTCTTCATTGTGTCACATTTGAGGTTGAAGAATATTTTATGATGGGATTGGAAATGTATTTTCTTCAAAGGAATATGAAGAGATTTTTTGAAGATGATCAAAGAGACTTTATATTCTTCTACAAGAGAAGATTAAAAATATCATTGGTGAAGACATTCAATTTAAAAAGATGAAGATTTGCAAAAGATGAAATTGAACAGGCAGATTGAAAAAGCAGAGAAGAGTTGAATGTAAAAGGATATATGATATTTAATGATATTACAGGTGTTTTTTATAAGTGTGTGGTGATGTGGATCAATATGGAGTGTTGAAGATATTTTACAAATGAATCATGATATTGTATGTGAGATTATGTTTGTGCAGGAATGGATCAAACACAGTATGAAGACATCATGCAATAATCTTACAGATTGAACCATGAATATAAAATGCAAGTGAATATGCATCAGGTGAATCAAATTTGTAGAGATAAGATTGTTGTAAAGGTGTGTAAAAGGAGTTATTTTGTATGGTCTTGATTTGAAAATCAAATAGGAGGTATAAGGGTGTATGATGAAACATAGGTTGTATAATGGTGCAAATCAGATTGATTAGCAATCAATTCTTGCACACAGAGTTTTATGTTTTAATGATTGTGATTTTTTATGCCAGTGACGCCTTGTATTAGCCAATGAGGCTTGTAGGTCAGTGAGACCATTTGTCAGTGAGACACTCACATCAGCCAATGAGGCTTGTAAAGATATTTTCAAGGTTAAGCCAGTGAGGCAGTTTTGGAGTGGTTTTTCTACCCCAGGAGGGTTTTCCACTCGTGCAAATTTGTGTTATGTCTCATATTGTTTTCATCTGTATGTGTGTATATACTTTGCTCATGAGGTTTTATTCTCTTTCTTCATTCTCAGTCATGTGCATATGTGTTTGACAAATCAATGATATCTTTCTCTCTGTGTGTCTTGAAAGTTAAAGTTTGCAAAAAGATTTGAAAATTTACAACACTGATTCACCGCCCCTCTCAGTGTTGTCCTGGACTCCTACACTTCTTCCTTAGCATTTAAAATATAATTTCCTTGTGGATACCAAGTAAGTCCTTCACTCTTAATTTCCTCCTCTTTTTGTTGTAGCTTTGTAAACACATCCACATCCATTTCTTCCTTGGCATTACTAATCAACTTATCTACCATTGTTGTAATAAAATATTTAGCATAAATAACTACCTCGTGAAAAATTTCCAATGATACATTCTTCTTCTTCTCAAATCGATCTACCACTTCTTTATTTATGCATTTCTCCTCTGCATCTTTGGTTGTACATTTCTTCTTTAAATTTTTATTTAACATTTTGGATAACAAATCTTGGTCCTCAAGAGAAAAATCAATTTCTAAATTTAATTTTGTATGCACTATGCACTTGAACAACTTTTCTATTAACTCCCCTTCACCTTGACATTCATCTACTAGAACTAGCACTTCCTCTTTTTCTGTCACTATATGGTACTTCTCTATGTCCTTTTCCTCTAACTGACTCCTCATGCCAAATGGTGCTTGGTTGTCCTTACCTTTTATGTCCACTTGTACCATCATATTGTTGTCAACTTGTGGTACTATCATTACCTGCAACATCTATCTTGTAACAACTTGTTCACTTTTTGCCTTGATTTTGCAGCATTATAAAGCCTTCATTGTTAACATAAACATCTATACATTTAGTTTCCTTTACTGCATGTACTTGCAACATCTCCAAAATTACTATATCACAACTGGTAGCCTAACATTCCTTTGTTGCATCTACTTGCATCCCTTTGAAAATCATTTCTTCAACATGTATAACCTCATGATCAACCCCTTCAAGAATTTCTTGTCAGCAAGCACTAATGTCCTCAGACTATCTCTCACCGCCTCTTTGATAGTTGCTAATGGAGTCAATATATGCCTTCTCCCATTCTTTACCAAAGCATGTGTGTGTTTCCCACCATTATGGATAGCTCTCTAATCATATTTCTATGGCCCTCGTAAAATTATGTGGCACACGTCCATCAACATAATGTCACACCACACTTGGCCTTCATAAACTTGCCAATCCAAAAATTCCCCAAACATTGCTCATTAACCAAAACTTGATGACCCCTTTGTAGCTAAGATACTTTGTATGGGTTTGGATGAGTTACTCTTTTCATCCCTAACTTCTCTAGCATCTCATAAGAAACTAGATTATTCATGTTGCCACTATCAATTATAACCTTGTAACACTTACCTCTCACCTTGCACATGGTCCTAAACAAACTTCTTCATTGCATGGGCTCATCCTTCCTTATTGTTGATTTCAATAGTTTCCTCTTCATCATGAGGCTTTCTCCATGCCTTAGTTCCTTCATGCACTTGGATAAAACATCATTCCTCTTGTTTGCCCATGTAACATGACTTTGGGTCTCTTTTCCTACCACTATACCACTCCATTTGTGTGCATTTAGCTTCCTTATGAGCCACTTATCCACATTAAATGCATTATCCCATAAATCCTATATTTCTCCTTTGACCAAATCTACCTTCATCACTTGTTGAATTCGCTTTCTATCTTTCTTCATAGCTATTTTTCTATTGTAAGTGGGGTTGTACACTTCACCCTATCTATACCTTCTATTGGTTGTATGATTTGATTCTTAATCATCATCATCACTTGCAATTTTTCTTTCCTACTCAAGTCTTCTTTTTATGTGTGTAGAACTATAATGTCTCCTTGATAGTTTCTCCTCTACCTTCAATGCATATTGGTACGCCTCCTTAATTATTCATAGTCTTATCATGCTCAACTCATCTTGTATACTCAACCTGAATCCATTCACATACCATGCCACCTTCTCATGCTCCAATTCTTGCTGACTTGAACTAATGGAGATTTTGTAAAACTCCTTGGTGTAGCTTTTTACACTCAACTCCTTTTGCCACTAGTTCTACATCTTCTTAAACAACTCAAGTTGATAATCAGTTGGCAAGAACTTAGTCTTCAGTCTCCTCACCACCCTATACTACTGAGTGATCTTTTCTCTCCCATTTCTTCTCCTTTCATCATGCACCTCTTTCCACTAAAGCATTGCATGTCCTTTTATCTTTTTTTGTGCCACTTTCTGTTGGTTTAGGTCTAAACAACTAAGAGGGGGGGCTGAATCAATTGTCACACATTTTCAATCTTTTCTACCTTTAATCTTCCTTTGCCACTTATAATCGATTTAATGATATAAACATTTCAGTATCAATCAATAACATATGAACAGAAAACATAAATAACACATTTGACACCAAGATTTTGACATGAAAACCCAGTTAAGGGAAAAACCACGATGGGAATTAACCCACAAAAATTAATACTCTGCTAAAAGTATTTTTATAAATGGGAATGCACATGCATTCGGGCTCACTGCCCAGATCTCACTGCTCAAATGGATGCTCACTGCCTATGGAAATATTACAAGAGAATGAAAGAGATTTGAACTAATTAATAGCATCTACCCATACAAGAATTTCAGTTCCAGTTAAGTACAAAAACTGATCTTACACATTTCATCTTTCCTCTGTTCTTCTTACTGTTCTGCCTTCATTCACACTTTAGATTTCTGCTCTTCTCACATACGCCTTATTTGTACACACCACACACACTAAATCATCCAATTTCATTGGCTATATATATCCACAATATGATCTACAATCATTCTATCAGTCAGCTTCAACAACACTTAGAACTTTTATGAATGCTCTACTCTATCGGCTAGATCTATGCATAACTTAAGGTGCGGACCAAAAATTGCTCTTGAAAATCATCACTCATGTCGGCCACTATCACTGATCATCACCATTTGTCCAACAAACAACTTCCATACATCCATAATCAAGACCTTTTGCAAGGTCAGCATGTTCTTCTTCTGTCTACTCTAACAAACTGAAACCTAGTACTTAGAGGCTAATATCTTTTGAATCCTTCATCACAGAGGATGAAATTCTAGATTTATAGTGTCTTGACAATTCTTAAAACTACATCAGATTTGTAACAAACCATGTCTTTCAACCGGATAGATCCAGACCAATATACCAGACCTTGTCACCTGCTTTGTTCCTAACTGCCCGAATTTAGACACATTCTGATTCTGACTTCTGGTGTGAACAAATCATGTTATGTGGATGATTGGGATGATCTTAGTTTCCATAAATGACAACACCTACCATGCCTAGTAGTGTCTCTTGCCAACAATCTCCCACTTTGGCATTGATGGAAACACTTAGTGAAAAATGACTAAGTGTTGGAAAGGCTCCCCCTTAGCTTGTGTTCCATACTGTTGATCACACTGCTTTCCAGTAATCCCCCTTAGCTAGATTCCTCATTTTTCATTAATATTCACTCCCCCTTTGACATCAATGGCAAAGGATGGGGTCCGCAAGCCAAAATTTTCTAGAATTTGTATATAGGACATCATATGTACAACTAATAATTAAGTTTTATTTACATGAACTTGAGAATGTCTGCAAAGCTAGTTTTTATTTGCACAATTTTTGAGGCCCAAGTACTCTTCATTCCATCCAAAATAGAGATGTGCCCACTTAACAAAAATGAATATGCTTCTACCTTTGACAGATCTGTTGGATCACTAGTCTGAATTGCACTCTGAGCTTCAAATAGGGCATTATACATTGTCTCTAACTTAGGAGCAATTAATCCCCGGAGCGCACACATTCTCTTCATAATGTTACCCTTTTCTTTAACAAGCCTCTTTATCTCATTTGTTAGGCTGATTACTTGACATTCTTGACTTATAGGCAAAACTGTTAGAGGATCAAAATTTTGAGAGAGATTTGACAATTTATGTTCTTTCTCCTTTATCTTTTTCTCAATATCCTCATTAACTTTGGGCCATGATAGACATAATTTGTACATATCACTTCCATCACTTAGAGCATTCTGAATACTTTTTATGCTAATACCAAGTATTCTTCTATCATTTCCTATCAGGTTCTTTATTTCACAAAATTTCTTATCCAGGAATTCTTTCTGAACTTTTGCCTCTGTAGACTTCTAAAGGGACTCAAAATGAATATTTATAGAACTTACAAGATTTTTTAGATGTTCAAAGGGGGAATCAGATGGACTCTTCTAGTAGGTAGGCATTAACTTTTCCAAAATCTTGGATGCAAGCCCCAGTAGTTCATTGTCCTCCATGTGGAATTTTAACATCTTTTCTCTGGCCTTTACTTGGGTGAATGATGCTATTTTCATCAATTGAATTGGAGAGTGAGCATCTGGATTGGCTAGACCTTGGAGTAGTTAAGTTTCATCAAGCTCACTCATCTCTTTTTCAAGAAAACTGTTCACTCCATCTGCAGTGTCTCTTGCAACATTTTCTGAACCATCCTTTTGTTCATCATATTTCTTAGTATCTACTTTATGTGCTTCAACATTTGCATCATCTTCTTCTACTTTATCTTTCTTTTCTCTTTCTTCCTCTATCTCTGCTTTATTTTTCTTCGTGTTCTCTGCAAAAGGACTCTTTCATGTTTGTTCATCACTTGCTACCTGATCTAGAGGGCTCTGTGTAGTAGCAATATTCTCTTCTTTTTCAAAATGATCAAGTGGAGGAGTTACTCCTACATCAACTATTTTGTCTATCACATCTATGTCTTCTTGATTTACTTTTTCCATTTCTAGAATAGAGGCTTCACCCAACTCAAATTGTTGCTCGATGATGTTCTCTTATTCACCATCTGAAACTTCTTCTATGACTATATGAAAATTGTGCCTTTTCAATGCTTTCAAAATAATTTCTTGAGTTTCTTTAACGATTTCACTTGTTTCTCCAGGCATGAGTTTGTTCGTTCTCCTTTTTCTTCTAAAGTCATCTTTGGCTTCCTTGAATATCATATCTATTTGATCAGGTGAAATCTGAGGACACAAATTTATCAGCTCATGTTCCCTGATTTCCATGTCCTTGCTCTTGGCATTTTATTTTCTCAATTACAAAATATTTGCTAGACTTTGTGGCAACTCAGAAGTTATCTCAATCAGTGCCTTATTATAGATGTTGAGATATCTGACAGTTGCTTCTTCCAATACCCTTTTATCCACATCACTGTATTAATCATAGAATTCAATCATGGGTTTTAGATTACCATCTACCATGACTGACTTTATCACATCCTCTAGGGAAAGTGTGGGCTTCTCAACATATTCCTCATATGCTTCTATCTTTTTCCCTTTACTAGCCTTTTTGCTTCTGGATGACTCTTCTTTGTTTACTTTTGCAGCTTTTGTTCCAGTGGCCTTTATTTCCTTGATTTCAATGTAAGAATATGTATCTTCTTCTTCTCTTATGCTTTCATACGTCCCGGTTGCTTTTGTTTTCTTCCTTTTCTCCCATTTTCTAGATGATTTTGCTTCCAATTTTGTAGTCTTGGAAGGAGCAGGGGCATTAGCAGAGCTCCTAGTAGTTCTTGAAGTGGAAGAGAGTTCCACCGAATCACCTGTTTGTTTCTTATCGTGGTTCTCTTTCTCAGCCTTCTCTATTCTTTCTCTAAATTTTCTCACAGCTTCCTTAGTTAGGCCCAGATTTTTAGCTAACTGGTCAACTTCTTTTCTTACTCTCCTATTGGTTTTAGGTTCTCTAAGCTTAGTATGCAACTTTAAACTCAGCTCCTCATAAGTTCCAAATCTTTCAACTGTTGTGTCTTTGGGCTTGCTTAGAAGATGTTGAGAATACATATTCAAGATCCTTTCATCTACTTCATACCCCATGGGCATGATCCAAATAGTTCTGGGTTCCACTACTTCCATTAAACATTGATTAGTATCAACCATGAAGCATATTTCATTTTTGTACTTGTTAACAATTGAATTAGGGATTCTTTCCATTGAGTGCACCATACTCTAAAAATTCTTGAAGTAACCCCATATTGCAGTTTTCTAAGCTTTGAAATCACCAATGCTGTCAAGATGATTTTTGATATGAATGGCAACTAGCTCATCCTTAGTCCAGTGCACACCTTTTACCCCAGGTACTTCATTCATAAAGTAAAAGAATAGACATCGAATCAATGTACCATACTTGAAAGTGTTTTTCTTATCTTTCTTTATTTTGTTTAAATTTTCAATCAATTGATTCTGTAGTAGTTCACACAAGTCATAATCAATATTTTCTTTTAGCATCTTGTATGCAGCATATATGGCTATTCTAGAAATAGAATTTTCTCTGCTTGAGTGGTAAATCTTGTACCCAATCACCATGGATGTGAATTTGACATCCGGTTCTATAATATCATTAATGGTCATTGCCCTTCTATCAAACTTAGCACTGGTAGCATCAGTCACTGTCTAGTTTTTCACGTCTTTCAGCATGGGCAATCCTCCAATTGAGTTTAAGCCAGTTACATTTTTGATAGCATCCGTAGTAATCTTGAATGGTTTTAACAACCAAATGAATTCATCATGCATCTGACTCAAGACATATCAGACCCATTCATCCTCATCAAATGTTGAAAACCCCATAATCTGAATAAAGTGTTTATTCTGTAGTGCCTTATACTCAGGTTTAAGTTCATGATTTTCATCCTTGAGTTGTTTCTCAAACAAGTCTACATACCTTGAATCTCTAAACTCATCTATATTTGCATGAATATAAACCCTAATGTCTTCTACATGCAACACACCATATGAAACACTTGAAAAAGCACCTAACGGTTCGACTTCAATTGATTTGTGAGGATGCTTCTTAAATTTGGGTCCAGGCCTTTTAGTAATGTCAAAAACATGAGGAGTAGCCATCTCAACATATTTCAGATTCAAAGCTTTACAGAGAGGTACCTTTTTCTTTCGTGAGGTTAGGGTTGATCAATTACCAGTTGAAATCTCTCTTTGCCTCAGTCTCTGGATTTGTAGCTCAAATACTCTTCTTCTTGTTTTCTTCGAATGCAAGGTGATTCAAATGAGTGACCAAGTGACCTTTTATCTTTTGCAAAACCTAATTTGGCATTTTACTAAATGTGTTGCCCTAATTATATCCGGTTACATCATTTTTGATAGTTCTTTATGAATCACTCCGCAAGATTTCATATCAACATCTTTTCTTCCAGAAATCCTTCCAAAGGTTTTGGACCAATTCAGAATATTCTCTTTTATTGTACCATACTCAGGCACCCACTTACTAACTGGGGGAATTTGATGTTCTATGCAGCTCCCCCTGAGCCAGAACTTCTGACTTAATTCCTGGAGGAACTATCAGCACTGGATTCTGATGCGGGCCCATCACTATTGTTTATTGTATCTTTCTTTATCCAAATCTTGTTCATTTTACTCCATATCTCATTCACATCAATTTTCCTTTTGCCTCTATATTGTTTCTGCTCATCCACTTTTCTATTTACCGGACCTCTTCTTCCATTGTTCCTATTTTTGTAGAATCTTGCAATATGACCAGATTTATTGCAGTTAAAGCACACTTGATTTCCTCTTGATCTACACTAATTAGCCATGTGTCTAAATCCATTGCAAGCAAAGCAGTAGCCATTGAAAGAATTGCCATTTGAGTTATTCAATATCATACTTCTACATTCATTAGATTTGTGACCATACCTCTTGCATTTGAATCATTGACTAGAGAAGGATGGACAATTTTGATTTGCTCTACTTCTGCACTAAATAGCTCTATGACCAAATTTATTTTAGTTGAAATAATTTCCATTAAATGATGGATATCTTAGAGCATTAGGCTATCTTACCGGAGGTTTTCTAGTTCTGTTCCTTTTATTCCTTGGTTGAAAATTTCTTTGTCCAGATCCAGAGCTTTCACCTTTCTCATATCTAAGATTACGCTTGTCATTATCCTTTTTTTGTTCTTCAATTAGTGCTTCGATTTTAGCTGAGCTTATTTTAAACTTCTCCTTATACTCATTTGTAATTTCTAGGTCATGTCTGAGAGTGATAATCTGTCTCTTAAGTTCTCTCTCATTGTTTATGCTTTCTTGTAGATTAGATTCTAGGAGACCAGCTATTCCATCCAATCTACAACATTTTTCAGTTCTCTCTTTCAGATTTTGCTTCATCTCTTCTTCAGTTTTCTTCCTATCTTCAATTTCCTTGGTTAGTCTCATCACCCCAGTTTCCATCTCATGTTTTAGGACAACTTCTTTAGCTAAATTTTCACATTCTTTTGTCTTTTCTTTCAGGGCCTTGTCTTCCAGTTGTAGAGGTTGCTCCTTTCCTTTTGCATTGGATTTGCTCAACTTTTCTTTTAAGATCTCAATGAAGTCTTCAGCCTTTTTGAGATTATCTTGCAGTTCTTGGACTTCTTCCTTGGAATGCTCAAGATCATCTAGGGTGAGATTAAGTTGCCCTTGAATATTATATTCATCCATTTTTACTGCCTTCCCAGATCTTCCTTAAGCTATTAAATTTTTCCAAAGGAACCTTGCTCTGATACCAATTGTTGGTTTAGGTCCGGACAACTGAGAGGGGGGGGTGAATTAGTTGTCACACATTTTCAATCTTTTTTACCTTTAATCTTCCTTTTCCACTTATAATCAATTTAATGATATAAACATTTCAGCATCAATCAATAACATATGAACAGAAAACATAAATAACACATTTGACACCAAGATTTTGACATGGAAACCTAGTTAAGGGAAAAACCATGGTGGAAGTTAACCCACAAAAATTAATACCCTGCTAAAAGTACTTTTATAAATGGGAATGTACATGCATTCGGAATCACTGCTCAAATGGAGGCTCACTGCCTATGGAAATATTACAAGACAATGACAGAGATTTGAACTAATTAATAGCATATACCCATACAAGAATTTTAGTTTTGGTTAAGTACAAAAACTGATCTTACACATTTCATCTTTCCCCTATTCTTCTTACTGTTCTGCCTTCATTTGCACTTTAGATTTCTGCTCTTCTCACATACACCTTATTCACACACACCATACACACTGAATCATCCAATTTCATCAGCTATATATATTCACAATATGATCTACAATCATTCTATTAGTTGGCTTCAACAACACTTAGAACTTTTATGAATGCTTTGCTCTGTCAGCTAGATCTATGCATCACTTAAGGTGTAGACCAAAACTTGCTCTTGAAAATTATCACTCATGTCGGCCACTATCACTGATCATCACCATTTGTCCAACAAACAACTTCCATATATCCAGAATCAAGACCTTATGCAAAGTCAGCCTGTTCTTCTTCTATCTGCTCTAACAAACTGGAACCTGGTACTCAGAGGCTAATATCTTTTGAGTCCTTCATCACAGAGGACAAAATTCTAGATTTAGAGTGTCTTGACAATTCTTACAACTACCTCAGATCTACAGCAAACCATGTCTTTCCATTGGATAGATCTGGACCAAGATACCGGACCTTGTCACCTACTCTGTTCCTGACTGCTTGAACTTAGACACATTCTGATTCTGACTTCCAGTGTGAACAAATCATGTTATGCGGATGATTGGGATGATCTTAGTTGCCATCAATGACAACATCTATCATGCCTAGCAGTGTCTCTTGCCAACACTTTCACCCTTCTTGGATCCTCTATATCATCATATTCAAAATATTCTTCCATCTTTGTTACCCAATTCATCAACTCATCAACTTCTAGACTTCCCTAGAAACATGGTAACTCCATTTGTGTACCTTCTCTAATTTATGACATGGCCTTGATGAACCTTCCTTCTACACCCATTCCATCATTTGCTTCTTCATTTTCTTATGTTTTTAGTGCAGCTCCTTCTTCCTTTGTTTCACTCTTCCTATCAACACTATGTGCTTTGCCCCTTCTTCTATCACCTTCTAGGGATTCTACTCAAGATTCTACATCCCTTAGGGCTTCCAACACTACATCTATCCTTCCTACAGTGTCTATTGTTGCAGAAACCTCTACCACTCTTCTCCTTGGTAGCATCATATTGTCCTAAACTTCTCTCCTTTCTTCTTTTCACTGCAACCCTGAAGGGAAAATACAGTTCATCCTAGAATGAGCATCTAAGATCAGTAAGTGTCTGCAGTAACAATCATCTTCTCTGATTGCCTCAAAACACATACTACTATGCCATATAGAGGAATCAGACATAGTTCATTTCCCACATTAATCCTTAGAGGAAAGTGATTGTAATTTAAACTAGTTTCAACAACATACATTAAACAGATTCAATAAATAGAATCACTAAACATGAAAGATAGAGTAGAAGACAAGAACACAAAGACTTATGTGGGGAAAACCCTTTTGGGTAAGAAACCCCACACTCCAAAACATAGAGCCATTGTATTGTTTAGAAACAAGCATACAAGTTACAATACAATATCAAGCTCATAGCCTTTATTGGAGATTTACATCTTGTTCCATCTCTGGAGAAAATCTAGTAGAATTTCCTTACATCCAGTCACACCTCATATTCGGTTACAATGCACTTCTACATTTTATTACAAACTTCACAAGCGTTGTCATTTTAACTTCCCACAACCAAATGACCACAAACAGTTTAACCATCTTGTCATCTAATGAATATCAAGATCCATTAGGCAGTTGCATTGTTATCAGGTGTTTCAACATTGGGCCAATGATCGCATTGATTAACAACAACGATGTGCAATCAACAAATAAATCTAGTGCCATGTGTCGATTTCTGACTTGATTGTCTATCGCCATCACATCTCAACTGTCATTCCCAGTCTTAGCCGCAATACCATAACCTACCACTATACCATAGCCCTTCCAAAAGACCATCACGGTGTGATGGGGTCTATACTGCACCACCGCAAGCCTTCCTTCGGACTGTCGCGGGTCTGCGGTTCACTTCCAACTATACCACACTACTATAGGCTAAAGATCTATCTTCTCTGGGATGATGAGATACACCATAAAACCGTAGGCACACATTACTAGCCTTCATGTGGTGGCGTGATCTATACTACACCACTGCAAGCCATTTCACGGGCTATCACGAGGTTGCGGTAAGACCCGCACACCCGCGAACTTCTTTAGTCACCATCATGGTATAGTAGGGTAACTCCCGCTCTACCGCTGAAACCATCCAATGTCACTGCAGGGTTGTAGGCTCCCACACACTCTGATGAAGACTGCCACAGGACTATGGTATCACCACCAGCCTGCATCCCTCTTAGCTACACTCTACGGTACTGCGGTAAATTCTTGACCACAAAACTTCGGATGTCTAAAATTAATGGCAGCTAAGCTGGGGTTTTATCAGTGAGTTTGAGACACATTATCAACATTCTCCCATTTGATGAAGAACTCACTAAACCCATTTCCAATGCTTGGAGTCACTGAATCACATCATCACAACCATACATGCAATCTCAAGAATATTCAATGCTTCCGTGCTCCAACCTAGACACCTACAATAACATCCAAGATGTCCACCATCTCAGGAAAGAATTCTAGCCATCCACCAAAGGAAAAGGAATGAGACAAGGTGTATATGCACTAGTCTAAATAACACAAGCATCAGATCCAACTGATAGAAAAGGCTACATAATACTACCACCACTTCACTGTGTTCACAAGCTATACAAAAGCATCAACAACATCAACTTCAAAGCTTCAACCTGAGCACAACTGTGAAGACATCCTCTAGAAAACAAGAAAGAACATCAACTAGAACTTGATAACTAGGAAACTGACTGCTCTCATCCTACTAATTAACCCACATGACTAAAAATAGCACACATAGCAAGTGCTAACCCATCTAATCACTCATACCTCCAAGGTATACAAAACATAGTAAACTCATGCCATAAATATATATACACCTCAAATGTGATGCAAGAACATCTCAGGTTGCAGAGAAATCTTGCATCAAGAAAAAATATTTGCATTTATTTTGTTTTCTTTCATTTTTGAGGTTCAATAATAGTTCAGTTCAGTCAATACTAGTTTCAACATTTTGTACTGCATTTTTCTGCATTATCATTTCAGAGCTTGCGGAGAAAGACTTAGCATCTAGAAATCATCATCTACATCATATCCAAAATTTAGATCATTTGGATCAATTTCTGTGAAGTTATCGCTCTCAAAAGATAGTTTCCAGAGCACTTCCATGATTCGTGGAGCTAAATGAAACATCATTCAAGATACTTTGGGACCTAGCCAACCTCCCTTGAGATTCTCATCAAGTTTCCATCATTTGCGGAGGAGTACCAGTTGTTTAAGGCTGACCTATTCATTCCTAGACATTACACCTTCATTGGAGATTGTAACTTCTTTCTTGGCCGACCTAGAGGAATTCTTGAGCTTGGAGATGATATATATAGATCTCTAGGATGTATTAGAAAGGAAGTTAATCAGTTAGATAGTTCTTAGTTCATGATCATTAGATGTTTTGTGTTTCAAAGCCATATCTGTTGTAACTGGAGATTCAGGCTTGTGAGCCCTAAATTGTAGCCCGCATGTTGCCGGCATATAAGTCTTTTGAATCTATGATATAATGAGCATTCGAATCATTCATTGCATCCTATAATTGTGTTTTTTCATTGTGTTTACTCTTGTTGCATAGCCTGGATAGTTCATTATGTGAACCCTCTAACCATGACCACACCAACTAGTATCAGGGTGAAGTTTTGAATCCTTTGGGAGTGAAGTGTGAAGGAATTCTGTAATATCTTTTGGTGAAGTAGATCACCAAACTGAGGCAGTCTACTTGCGTTGTCAATCGATCATCGATTGTGAGGCAATTAATACCTTGTAGTCCGATCACCGAATTGGAGGCAGTTGCACCTAGATCCTAGGAGGAGATGTTGCCAAGGAGAGTACCTATTGTAGGCACTATGGATGGAAGAATGGATGAGATGATGGAGATGATGAAAGTTTGATTGGATGCTATTGAAGAAGATAGGAGAAGAGGATTAACACCTAGACCTAATGTTGAAGGTGATGATGATGAAGAATTTGAATTTGCTGATCAGAATGAAGAAACCCTAGAAGAAGAAGAAGAATTAGATCAAGTGAAGATGTTGAGAGCTATTTCAAAGATTAGGAAAAGACCTAGAGTGGAAGTACTGAATTACATTAGAAATTTGAATCCAAAGGAAATGATTGATTGGATAAATGACTTGGAGGAATACTTTGAATATGAAGAAATTGAAGATCTGGATAAAGTGAGATTTACAAAGACCAAGTTGAAAGGACATGCTTCTATTTGTGGAAAGAAGTATAGTTGGATAGAAACAAGAGAGGAAAGGAAAAGATCATAAAATGGGATAGAATGGGGATGAAATTGAAGAATTGGTTCATACTTGCTAACTATGAGTTGGAACTGTTGAAGAGATTGCATAACCTAAGACAGAAGGAGAAATCTCTGAAGGAGTATACTGAAGAATTTTGTAAGATGATCATAAGGACTAAACATAGTGAAGCAAGCAAGGAGAAAGTGGCAAGATACATAAACAGACTGAGGTTGAACATTCAAGAAGAACTGAGCTTGGTAAGGATGACAACAATAGAAGAAGCATATCAGTTTGCCCTGAAAGTTGAAGACAAGTTGACCAAGAAGCATAAGTAGAGATAGAGAGGTAGAGGAGGTAAAATTCGAAGAGGTAGAACATATTCCAGAGGAGAAAGACCATATGCAGAGTAGAACAAACAAGATAGTACATTTAAGAAGGAAGACAGAGATAGCAATTCATATCAGAGAGATGATAGAACTTTCTACCATAGAGGACATCATAATTCTTACCAGAGTGAAGGATACAGAAGAGATGAAAGAGGGTTTGATAAGAAAACATTTAGAGGAACCTATTTTAAGTGTGGAGGTGAAGGACATAGAGCTTTTGAATGTCATCAGGGAAGTACAAGTAAGAAGACATAGAACAATGCAAGAGAAGCTTATGTAGAAGAAGAACATGTTGGATCACCTAATTTAGTTGGTAAACCGGAGAAAGGAGAATCACTAGTCATGAGGAGAGCCTTATTTCAAGCAAAGAAAACTGAGGAACCACCACAGGAGAAAAGTTTGTTCTAGACCAGATGCAAATCAGGAGGTAAATTTTGTAAGGTTATAATTGATAGTGGTAGTACTGATAATTTGGTTTTAGAGGAGGTGGTGATTAAGCTGAACCTAGAGAGACTGAAACACCCTAAGCCCTATCAGATAGCATGGATTTAGGATGAACACAAGGTATTGGTGAGTGAACAATGTTTGGTGAAATTTCATATGGATAGATTATCATGATGAAGAATTGTGTGATGTTATGCCAATGGATGTATGTCATATATTGTTGGGTAGACCATGGCAGTATGATAGAAAAGATATACATGATGGGAGAAAGAACACTTATATTGTGACATCAAATGGAAAGAGAATTACCTTAACACCTTTGAAAGATGAACCTAAGAGTGAAGTATGTGGGAATGCTAGAATCTATCTAGTTGATGGAAGGAAATTTTTGGATGGTTTGAGACATGAGAATATGTTTTTTTCTTTGATTCCTAAGAAGCATGAAACCCTAAACACAAAGACTGAAGAATCACAATCAAAGGAGATAACTGAATTGTACCTAAAGTATTGCCACCAATCCAAAGTATCAGTCATCATATGGACCTAATACCTGGAGCAGAGTTTGCCTAACAAAGCAACACATAGGATGATACCAGCAAAGAATGTAGAACTAAATAGACAGATACAAGAATTATTGAGGAAAGGTTTGATCAAACAAAGTTTGAGCCCTTGTGTAGTACCTGCAATGTTAGCATCGAAGAAGGATGGAGAATGGAGAGTGTGTATAGACTCTAGAGCAATCAACAAGATCATAGTGAAGTATAGATTTCCATTGCCTAGGATGGATGAAATTATGGATTGTTTGACTGGAGCAAAATATTTTACAAAGATAGATTTGAAGAGTGGATACCATCAGATTAGAATCAGAGAAGGAGATGAATGGAAGACTGCTTTTAAGACAAATGAAGGATTGTATGAATGGTTAGTGATGCATTTTGAATTGACAAATGCACTAAATACTTTCATGAGATTGATGAATGAAGTTTTGAAGAGATTCTTGGGTAAGTTTGTTATTGTATACTTGGATGATATTCTGATTTTCAATAAGATAAAGGAAGATCATTTGTGGCACCTTAGATAAGTATTGCATGGATTGAGAAAAGATAAATTGTTGATAAACATCCAGAAGTGTATGTGCTTCTGGGAACAACTGTGTATGTTTTTGCATCAACGTTTCGGATCATGCTCAATGATCCATCATCAGGAAGAGGATAGTTAAGAATTGGACAGCAGACTTGAACTTTATAAAGGAGTGAGAGAGGAAGAAGGCACTAAAAACAAAGGGTAGGAGGTGGGGGGGGGAAATAAAGTTAGGTTTAAGGGAAAAAAGATCAAAGAGGGGGTAAAGGGTTAACAATCAAAACACACCAGTCACATGCAAGCTAAAGTAAAACAAATAAAGGATAAAACAAGTGAAAGCAAGGCAAGGAAAAAGGGGGCCATATAAACCTACAAACTAATCCTAACAAGAAGAAAAATTCTAAAAATTAATACCAGAACAAGCCCTAAAAATAGACAAAACATATAATGAAATAATTAAATTAGAGATAAATAAACATATGACCAAGGATGATATACAACACACCAAGACAAAAAGAAGGAAGTAGACTAGCAACCAACTGAAGCAACAACCAAAAAGAAAAAGAGACCAACCTATATATCAAATGAAGTGCAAGTGAAATATATATGTCAACAAGGGTGCAAGCAAACGTAAAACTTAGAAGAAAAAATATATAAGAAAATAAGAAAAAATAAGAAAAGAATATAAGAAAAATAGTGGTTTATAGTGTGTGCATACAAAACACTAAAAACCTTCTCACACCTAAATACACACCAAAAATGTGTATAAAAGGACAACGTCACAAAAATAAATAAGGACCAACAACAACACAAAAATACACCTAAGAAAAAAATTTCACCATTAAAAAGGGGGGAACAACCACCGAAGAGGGCAAAGAGGAGGAGGGGAAGATATGGACAAGAGAGGAGGGAGGAGGAGGAAGGGACGGTTGGGTTAAGGAGGATAGTTGAGACAAGGGGGAGATGGGAGTGGTTGGAGAGAGTTCAATAGAGGTTGCCAGGTTGGACTGAGATGCCAACCTTCATCACGATTTAGATTTGTGGGATGACTTTGGATAAAGATGGCTTCTTGGAGTTTCCTCTTGAAAAAGAAATCTTCTTTAACCAACACTTGGGTGTGTTCGAGACAAATGTGGTGTTTGGTGTTGAAGGAGTGCTCCGCTAGTGATGCAAAGCCACATATAGTCTATGCTTGCATTACCCTAAAAACCCTAACACACATTTTCCATTGTATGTTCATACATTCACTCGCGTAGGTTTCACTTTAGTTGCCTATCAGCAAGACCTACAACTATCGGCCGACCAAGGCAATGTCATTCCGACCACTGATCTCCCATTGATACACATAGTGTTAATATCCTATCACCAAGACATGGACTATCGGCGAACACCTCGAACCTTCTTGCCAATCACTATTGTCTCCCCGCCGTATCGCCCTTGGTTGCCTATCAGTAACACCTTATACCATCGGTGCCACCTAAACTCCTTACTCTGACCACTTTCATCACACCGATGGACCTAGCATCAACTTCCATCGCCAAAACATTCACTGTCGGCAACACTTTCATTGCCTTTGCCCAACGGTCAAACTCTCCCTGTAACACTTGTCGGCTAACGCTGTTGCTGTGACACACCACTATTGGCTTCCTTTCTAAATCTTATGCCGATGCATATCTCATGTCGATGAACTCCCTTCAGCAACACCTATCGGCTTTCACCCCGATGCACACACTTGGTTTATTGATCATCGGCATGACCTCCGTTATCGGCCAAACTTGAAACCACTCCGCCGATGTTGTAAATACACTTATCAACTAACACTATTGCTGTGACTTGCAACTATCGATTACCTCCCTATATCTCACGCCGAAACACTTCTTATTGTGATGAAGCCCTTGCCCTCTGTGACCATTGGTGAGACTTAACTCATCAGAAGACTTCGGAAACCCCTCGCCATTACGCCGATGAACTCTCATTGGTAACACTTGCCGATTGTCACTCCGATGCCAACTCCAAACCCTTCGTTGGCAAGACATATAACTATCAGCCCAACTTCATTTTCCTCCACCGATATCGCTTGTCAACCCGAAATCCTCTAAGCCAACTCCTTTGTCGGTAACACTTTGCAACTATCACCCCGACGTAACCACGACTTCGCCTTCTACGATCTACTTAGCAGATTTTCACCATTCTGATCCCCCGAACCTCCTGGGGTGATCCGACCCACTTCCTAGATGATCTTCCAGATTCTAACAACCTGCATGACCTAGCACATACCCATGCTAGGTTTCCTCAATGCATCTCTGACCTGATCCTGCAAACTGTAGCACAGATAAAATAGAAAACAAAAAAAACCCTAACTACTATATACATAGCCATTCCACCGATTCTACGAATCAACCGATGGAATGGATAATCGAACCCATACACCCACCAAAATAGCAATTCAATTACACAGTGCGATCAAAATAGAGAAAAGACACAAAACAGGATCTCTTTATTGCTTTCAAAGGATGCGATTACAATACTCTACTTTCCCACAGCACAATGTAACTTCTTAGTCAGTCTCTCTCTAAAATGACCCAATCTGGGGTATTTAACTACTCACAGCAATAGTACTGATTTTGCCTCCAAGTGGCTGGGAGACCCAACCGATCTAACAAACTTAACAATTGTCCAAATAAACTACCTAAAAATAGCAAAGCATGGTCAATTCAGACCTTATTACATGCATTGGTCTTATAAGACCTTCTTGGAAACACCAACAAGACTTAAAGCTAACTAACTGCTTCATGGAGGCCACTGTAAGGTACGTGCTCCTGCACCATACTCTCCAACAGAAAAAGAACTCATGTCCCATGAGTTAGGTTGTGGAAGAATTCCACCTTTACTCTTTGCCATCTCAGTGTTCTGACCTACTCCAGCTTGATATTCTACTGTCTCTTGGCTGCTCCAAGATTTCTGAACTGTAACTTGTTGTCTTGCAAGTAAATCCTCCTGCCTGTCAATGTAGGCTCGGTTCATGCATACCCTATGTTTGCCAGTTTGTCTTACCAGCACCTCTGTCTGAATACCTGGTTGAATGACCTTAATAATTGCTTCTGCAATGTTCAAAGCTGTCTTTCTTTCAACTTGGATAGGACAAACAATAGTCCCAACTATGACAACATCCTTGTCATTCCACTCAACTGGTTGTTGTTTTCAAACCTGTTTCTAAACCTGCTGCTGACCTCTGTCAGTCAAAACTGAACCTTTCTTCAAACTGTTGTCCTGAACAACTTTTTTCCTTGCAGTGTCCTCAACTGCCTTTATGCCTGCTACTGTAGGCATCTTCACAAACTCCTTCTTTCCCACTAAAACGATTTTTGTTGTCTACATTGCTTCAGCATTTTCTTGCAATGGTATCAACACAATAGTTTTCCCATCTTTCTTGATGGTGTAGGTATTTGCATACCCATCATACAGTACCCTCCTATCAAATTGCCATGGCCTACCCAACAGTAGGTGACAACATTCCATGGGCAAAATGTCATACAAAACTCTATCATGATATGCTCCAAACTAAAAATTAACATATGCCTGTTCATATACAAAAAGTGATTGACTATCACTCACCCAAGATGCCTTGTAAGGGTTTTGATGTGGAATCCTTTCCAAATTCAGTTTATCCACCATTTTCTGAGATACCATATTGTTTGTTGAACCAGTATCAATGACAACCTTACATAATTTACCTTTGCTCTTGCATGTGGTCTTGAAAAGAGCTTTTCTTTGCATCATATCCTTTGATGTCTGCAAACTAGTTCTCCTTAGCATCAATGCTTTTCCCTCCTTAGGATATCCATAATTGTCAGGGGCTCTATCTCCTTGATAAGTGTTTGAACTTTGCACACTTTCCTCGACTTTCTCTTCCTGCACAAGTTGTACTCTCTTGTCATT